>CM070633.1:49869521-51119381 GCA_036346255.1 Ampelocalamus luodianensis
CGAGCCATCCTTATTAAGCCTTGCATGTATAAATATTGCATTTGTGTGTTGGCTCGCGAGTACGATTGTTTATGCTCACTCTCGCGTCCCCCCCCACCCCCAAAAAAACCCTTCAGAGCCCATGGAGCAAGGTCATTATGCATACTATGAGGACCCAGACGTCGAAAGCCAAGGAGGCGACGAAGAGTAGTTTAGTTTGTAATTGTTCTAGTCTCACCTCAATCTAGCTGGCACAGTCGGTACTCGTGTACTACCAATATTACTCAAGTCCTTGGATAATATCGATCGTACATTGGTTTCCCCAGTCGCATGCCTGTGGAGAGATGTGCCCTACCCCTTTTGTTTCCGCTACCGCTATCGCTATTTATGTAATGTACTCATTTGGCCTTGTTCGGCCCTATTGTAAACTCGATCCGATGCGGTCTATTTGAACTCTGATGTTTGTAATATTATGAATGGTTCGGTCCATGTTATGTATGAACTAATTCAGTGATGTATCATGTGAGTGCTATCTATTGATCCATAGAGTAGCATAATGTTTTCACAGAGGATTGTGGATTGCGAAATCCGGGTCCGACACATCGCCACCAACGCTGACCTCCGTGCGCTCCTCATCCAGACCACCAACCGCTCGCTCATTGTCATCGAGGACATCGATTGCTCCCTCCACCTCGCCGGTGACCGCAGGCTCGCCTCCAAGAGATGGCACAAAAGACGTCGTCTCCATGCCTCCGCCATGGCCTCTGATGACTCGTCCGACTCGGACGATGACAGTGGCGACATCAGTGCCTGTAAGATCGAGTAGGCCGACTAGAGGGGGGTGAATAGGCGTTTTAATACTTTTATGCACTAAAACCGATTTCTAATGCGGAAGTTAATATTAATACGGTTTTGCACAATTAAAACCTAAAATCACTAGTCTCAACTAAGTGCTCCAACAATACAAGTATAAAGGTAATAATCAATAGAGCATGAACTTGTAAGCTTTCAACTAATGATATGATCAATCAAGCACATACACGATAGCAATCAAATAAATAAGCAATTATACAAAGAATGTAAATTGCAATAAGGTAAAGCTCAAGAAAGCAAACCACAATTGACACGGCGATATTTTTCCCGTGGTGATCGAAGACTTGCCGGCCTCCCCTAATCCACGTTGAGGTAAGTTCAACCTTTTGGATCGGCTCCAAAACGCGAGGCAACACCTCCGAGGTAAGTCCAAACAACTTGGACCGGTTCCAACCGAACCAACACCTCTAAGTGAGTTCAACCGCTTGAACCGACTCCAACTTGAACTTATCACCTCGATCCACTAGGGTTGCTCTTACTCCGCTCCGGAGATGGCGAGCACCAAGCCACTCACAAATCGCCCGGGTCTTCTCACAAGTTTCACTTGAAAAGATCACCGACGCACAACGCCTCCACGCCGTCTAGGTGTCGGCAAACACCAAGAGTAATAAGCCAAACCCCTTACTTGACTCTCACCACGTGCAACTAATGCACAAGCTCAAGTGGATACGAAATCCACTTCTAGATGCAACACATGCAACTAGAGACCTCTCTCCTTGCTCACAAGGTGCAACACATGCACAATTGAGAGGAGAAGCTCACACTAGCTCAAGAGAGTGATATGGGATGACAAAGGTTGTCTCTCAACCGGCCAAAGGGGTATTTATAGCCCCTACACCAAAAACTAGCCGTTTGGAGACGAAACAGCCAAAAACTAGCCGTTACAGCCATTTACGGTCGTACCGCCCTCACAAGGGCCGGTACAACCGTTCTGGGCGGTCATACCGCTCTTTACATGGCGGTCGTACCGCAGCTCAAAATCAGCATGACGACACTCGGTAAAAGGTCATAACTTTTGACTCGATGTCGGAATTGAGTGATCTTGGACTCTATTGAAAGCTTATTCAGTGGGCTACACAACCCACCTATTTGATTTGATCTCAAACACATTTTATCAAATCAAAAAGCACAATTTCAAAGAGCCACTACCATGGTCTAAGTCCAAATGATAGCAACAAGCAATCTTAGACCATGCCAAGAGAAGATACATGAATCCCAACAATTTGCAAAACACATTTGCAAACTTAGATCATGCCACAAGGAGTAGGTACATGGACTTCAACCATTTGCAAAACGCATTTGCAAAGTATAGTCACATGCTACAAGGATTATCCATGAGCCTCAACTATTTGCAAAACACATTCGCAAATATAGGCAACATGTTAGAGTGAGCTAGAGCAAGTGAGATTGAGTTATTAACACATGATGAGACTCAAGCTACTAGACAAGACCCCTCTTAATAGTACGGCAACCTATACTAGCAATCCGGTCTTCCAACCAAACACCAAGACCGGTAAAAGACTAGGAACACATCCTTAGCCCTAGCTAGTCATACCTTTGCCTTGAGCATCTTCTTGAAGGTTGATGACACACATCTTCACTTCAAGTCCGGGTCATCATCTTAACATGCATCAACCCATGATGCGTTCTTTACTTGACCTCAATCAACACATGATGAGTCTTCTCTTGACTTGATGATCAACTCATGATCATCTCTTCTTCGAGATCTTGATATGCATCAACACATGATGCATCCTCTTTTTGAACCTTTACTTGATGACGATCAACTCATGATGCCATCCAAGTCTTCATTACCTCGAACATAACCTATTCATCCAACTCATGGAAAATGTTAGTCCCATAATGATTAACATTAATTACCAAGATATACATGCAAAATGCTTCTAAATAAGTGTTGAAAACACGGACCGTACAACCGCCAACCAAATTGCGGTACTACTGCTTGGTCCGATGCATCGCACAAAGGAAGCGGTACTACCGATTTCAGGGTTTCCAAACTGCCGAAACAACATGCTCTCTGGAAAATTCATACCGCCATACAAAATTCGGTACAACCGCATTGCTTTTCTCCTCCATTGGATATGCTTGATCCAACAATTGAGGAAGAGAAATGCTTACATCTCGACGCTCAAGCAATTAACGCTTTATTTAGTGCTTTGAGTGTAGATGTGTTTGATGCCATATGCGATCACGAGAACGTTCATGAGATGTGGACCCATCTTCAAGAATATTATGAAAGGTCCACTTCCACAAGTGATGATTGCATACAAGAATGGATGTCGGGAGAAGAATGCTCAATTTCTAGCTCCGACGATGATGAGACATCAACTCCATCCACTTCGCCTCATTGCTTTATGGCTAAAGGTAATAAGAAGGTAAATAATTATGATGATAATAATCCTTCTAATGATGAGTTGATGGATATGCTAGAAAAGCTTAATGAATATATAGGAGAAGAGAAATCTAAATACAAAGTTTTGAAGAAAGAACATGTCTTACTTCAAAACAATTATGATGTTCTAAAAGATGAACATGAAAAGCTCCTCCTAAATGAATATACTAGCTCCAAGGTGGATATAGGTGTAACATGCAATTTAATAGATGATATGCCATGCATAGTTCCTAAATCTTGCAATTCATCTAAAGTTAGCATATCCACATCTTGTGATGATTTAATTGATATGTCTTGTAGCACTTGTGAAAATGCTACTATTTCCTCTATGCTTGTTGAAACTAATCTTGTAGAGGAAAACAAAATGCTCAAGGCCCAAGTCACAAATTTGAAAATGACTTGGATAGAAGCCACAAAGGAAGGCCACTCTTGATGATATTTTGAGCAAGCAACGAAGCTCAAATGACAAGAGTGGAATCGGCTTCACTCCCAAGAAAAGGGAAAATAGCAAGATGAGACACAATCAAAGACACAACAAGAACATCAAGTGCTTTGATTGTCATCAAAAGGGTCACCTCTCCTCAAAATGCCCTAATAAGGAAGATTACAAGAGAGGACTTGGCTTCATCGAAATGAAAAAGGTGAAGTTCATCCCAAAGCAAAAAGGAAAGAAATACTCAAATATCAAATGCTTTGGATGTGCCCTAACAAGGTAAATGATTTAAATGATATACCTTGTTGCTCTAAATTAAATGCTTTGATTTCCTCTATGTCTTGTGAGACTAATCTTGTACAGAAAGTAAAAGATCAAGGATATAAAATGCTTTGATTGCAATGAGAAGGGTCACTTTGCCTCCAAGTGCCATATCAAGAAAATGGACAAGAGAGGACTTGGTCTCACCGCCAAGAAGAAGGTGAAGAGTCACCCAAAGCAAAATGGAGATCAATTCAAAATTATCAAGTGCTTTGGATGCAAGAAGTTTGGACACATCGCCTCGGTGTGCCCAAATAAAAAGGATGTCAAGCCAAGACATTCAATGAAGAGGCAAGATGGCAATGAGCAAGATAAGAAGACATCAAGGGGAAGTAAAAGCCCTACTTGCTACAATTGCTGGAAAAAATGACATTTTAGTAAGGAATGTCCTAAATGTATCTCTCCTAAGCCAATTATTTATAATGATCATTATGTGCTTAGGAAGGATAAGAATGGCAATGTGTTTGCTAGAATTGTTAGTTCACCTAAGACTATTATTAGAAGGGCTATTTGGGTGCCCAAAAGTATTGTGACTAACATTCATGGACCCAACCAAGTTTTAGGTACCAAATGCGCTTAAATGATTAATAGGTACTTGGAGAGACATTGGAGACTTGGCTTATTCATGAAGAGGTGTATTCCACCATATGTCAAAATTGGAGCCAAGTATGAGGATAATCAAATCATATCATGAGCCAATGCTATCTCGGTAACAAGTATTTACATTGAAGTATCTAGACCCTTTACCTTGTGTAGGTTGCATTTCATGAAAATCTTATAAAAAGGGTTATTCTTGCTCTTGCGCTTAATCTTGATTATTCAAATCTTGAGCAAGATGGTAGTGGCACATTAAGGGGGAGTGCTAAGTAATGATCATATATATCACATCCCTAAGTGTGCCCAAATTAATTAAGTGCTAGTATTGTTTTTCAAAATTGAACCATTTAGCCAAAAGTCAAAAAATTGAAATTATAAGTATATCCTTCGAAAAATTAGTTGCAAAATATATACAAATGCATTTCAAAGGTTTACCAAAGGTTTTAGCTTAAGAAAAAGCTATTTTAAATGAAAATGAGTTTCTACCCAAAATTCTAGATCATAGAATCTTGTTTTTGACATAAACTAGATTTTTATGTAAAATCTATTATAAAAGGAATTTGATCTTCGTCTCAAAAGAAAAATCCTAGAGTTGGTTATTCTAAACACTTTTCGTATTCAAATGATTTTCAAAAGACCAACTCATCAAAAGTTATTTGTTTTTGAAACTCGTCCAAAATATTAGTTTAACCATAAAGGTCACTTTCTAGCACTTAAGTGAGTTTAGCCATTTGAGCCTAAATTATTCACATGAATAGGTCCATGATGGTATTTATGACTCATACATAAAAATGGATAATTTAAAATTCATCTTTTGCTCAATTTGGCTCTTGTTGAGAAATTTCCAGAAAATCTGATTTTAATTGCAAAATCAAAAGACTAATTCATAAAAACTAATTCCTTGAATATTAATTAGTCCCCTTAGTGCATAATGATCCTTAAAATATTTAATTGAGTTCAAAACTTGGGATCATTTGCATAAGCTTCAATTCTCTTCTAAATTCCCTGATCAATCCTTGTTATCCCAGAAAAATCGGAACTACCGGCAGTATTCTTGCGGTACTACCGGGTTACGGTACTACCGGTCATCTAACTGCGGTACTACCGATTATCCTGACAAAACAACCAATCTCAATTCTTTCAATTCTAAATCTATTGTGGTTGTTTTCCAAAGTTAATTTGATCCTTGCTATCTTTGCTAGCTACTCGAATATACTTTGTTGACTCCATATACCACCTTGATCACCTTGTGATATTCTTATCATTACAAGTGTTATTCTTTCAAGTGGTAGCTCCTTTTGATCATCTTTGATCTCGGCATGAGAATAATATGTGTTTGATTCAAGTGGTATCCGTGTTTTTACAAGTGGTACTCTTAAAGTGATATCATCTTGTCCTTACAAGTGGTATTCTCAATTGATATCATCGTACTCCTTCACGTTGTATCTTTTAAGTGGTATCTCTTGTTCTCATTCACAAGTGGTATCTAACTCCTTCTATGCCGATCAATTCTTTGCTTACCAAGCTCTCCCCGATACCTAATCACTTCTTATCCATGTGATCTCTCTGATACCTCAAATTTCATGATATTGTTTTTCAAGAGGAATCTTATCCAAGTGGTTTCTCTGATACCCGATATCTTTTCAAGTCTTATCTCTTCAAGAGATATATCTCAATTGTAACAAGTGGTATCATTTTCTCTCAAGTGGTTTTTCTCTCTATCTCTTCTCTCTATGTTTTCATTAAAAATCTTAAAAAGAGAAGTTCAAGCACCTTGAGAATGCAAGACCTGTCGACGCATGTTTTCCACAAGTGGTATCAACATATGGATTTACAAGTATTATCTACAAGTGAAATCTACAAGTGGCGTCGTCGACTTATAGTATTCACAAATGGAGTTTAAAGAATATCTTTCAACAAGTGGTATCTACAAGAAGTCTCTACAAGTGGTATCTACTAGTTTTGTTCAAGGATGACCTTACAAGTGGATACACATAAAGAAAAAGGGAAAATTGCTTTTGTGTGTCAAAAGCAAAGACAATTGGATAAAGAAGGCTTTTGTGTGTCAAAAGCTAAGAGGGAGATAAATTGGACAAAGAAATCCTTTATGTGTCAAAGGAGTGGAACCTTTGTGTAAGGGGGAGTTTTCCCAAAATCTTTTGAAAAAGCTTTATTGAAAACCGTTTTGAATTTCAAAATGGGTAATCTATTATATGGGAAAACTAGTTTGTACAAACTCCTTTTTGGCCTCGTTTTGATTCTTCGGTGTTTATGCCAAAAGAGGAGAAAGTTTATTTGATCAATTCATTTGGATTCTCTCTTGCGAGTTCACCCTATCTTATGATTAGTCCAAAAGTGGGAGAATGCTTTTGGAAAACATAAAAAGAAAAAGTTTAGGGAGAATGTTTTCACCTTCTCTTTTGTAGAGTTAAAAAGGGAGAGAATATTTGGAAAAATGTCTCAATGCTCTTTGTATCATGAATTCTTTTGCCTAGCTCTCTTTTGGCTTAAGATTTTTTTTGGATTTTTGATGTTTAATGCCAAAAAGGGGAGAATTTGTATGAGCTACATTTGGATGTTCTTATTTGATATGTCTTGTGATGCCTTAAGTGGGAGAATTCTTTCTCTAAGTTTTGTGCATACATATAGTCAAATATGCTTTCTTTCTTATCATATGTTGACTTATATCCAAATGTTGCTATTAATGATGGATTTGTCATCAATCACCAAAAAGGGGGAGATTGAAAGATCTAGACCCGCCATTATGCGGTAATGGAGTTTTGGTGATTAATGATAAATCTAATTATTAATAGCAACATTTGGATATAAGTCAACATATGATAAGAAAGAAAGCATATTTGACTATATGTATGCACAAAACTTAGAGAAAGAATTCTCCCACTTAAGGCATCACAAGAGATATCAAATAAGAACATCCAAATGTAGCTCATACAAATTTACTAATGAAACCACAAGATATAGATTGAACTCCCCCCTAAATGCGTGCATACACGAGTGTGTAAATAAAACCTATGCACATTTACAAGTTTTCCTTTTTGGTGAAGTTCAACCTATATATTGGATCCGAGGAATGCAACAAGATATAATAAGAAGAAGTAGAATGCATACCTCTTGTATTTTCATCTTTATATCCAAACGAGAAAGTGCATTTGTCATTAATCACTTAATCACTTGCATGCCTTCATGATTTTCACCTTTATATCCAAATAAGACTACACAATATGTATATCAATAAAAGTGTTAGTCTCCCAATTAGATTTATCATTAATCACCAAAACTCCATTACCGCATAATGGCGGGTCTAGATCTTTCAGTGCCGACAACCACCGGGGGAAGGTGACACTCTCCGGGCTGCTCAACTTCACTGACGGCCTGTGGTTGTGCTGCGGCGAGGAGCGCACCATCATGTTCACGACGAACCACGTGGACAGCATCGACCCAGTGTTGCTGCGCCCGGGGAGGATGGACGTGCATGTGCGCCTTGACGCATGTGGCGTGCACGCCATGCGGGAGCTGGTGGAGCGGTACATTTGCGTCGGGGAGCACAAGATGCTCGACGCGGTGGAGGGCTACATAAGAGACGCGCGGCGGAGATGACGCTGGCCGAGGTGGGAGAAGTGCTGCTGAGGAACAAAGATGAGCCGGAGGTGGCGGTGATGGAGCTCGCCGCTGAGCTGAAGGCGAGGGCAAGCGCAGTCGACGACCTCCGGTGGGAGGGCTCTGCAGTAGAGCTCTCCAACAGGTCGCCGACGAAGAAAGGGAGGAAGGTTTTGGCCGGGTGGGAGGGCAAGGTTAGGATCTTGGGAAGGCTTAGGAGCCTTACCAAATGGGAGTCCGGCCGGAGAGGCGTGTAGTTCGACTCTGTTTGACTTGGTTGTTTTACGTCAGGTCTCGGTCAGATTAGTCAGAAGTCGAGTGCATCTTCACAAGTTAAATGTATGACTTTGGTGTTTGTGTCTTCTTTCTTGTAAGCTCTGTGAATTCGCAGCAGCCGTTGTTGGAGATCGCCTTCCGCTTCTGAAATTGAATGACGGCTGCGAAGGCAGCGAGACCGAGTAATATCCAAACCCGGCGCTGCCTGTTGCCTTTTCGAATCCACTTACGCGCGCGCGGCTCGGGACGGGACGGGACGCCTTTCCGTGTCAGAACAGCGGTCGGCACGAGCCCTCCTCCATATACGTGAACCCGTCGTTCTCCTCTCATATCCTCGCTTACGTCTATCGTCAGTTGCAAACTCCACCTCATGGCCACCACGGGAGTTGGTGCCGTCTGCACCATGATCGACGAGCACGCCGCCATAGCGGATCCGGAACTAAAATCCCGTGGGATCAATTCGTTTATAATCTTTAGGATTTTGTGGATTTTCATGGAAGTATTGATAGGAATAGGGGTATTTTTCAGAAACTTATGGGGTCAGTTGATCCCCCGGCTAATACCTCCCTCCGCCGGCTCTGCGGGAACAACCATGACGGCCACGCGACTCGCTGACATCTGCGCCATGATCGACGGGCACACCGCTGCGGGAACGATGAGCGGCGAGCGAGTTGCTGCCATCTGCGCCATGATCGACAACCGCCACACTGCCACGGAAACAAGCTGCAAGAGGGGGAGGAGGTGGCGCGTCGACAGCACACGCTGCTACGGTCAGATGCGCAGGCTCGGCAAGGGCGCCTTCGGCCTCGTCGTCAAGGCGCAGCACCGCGCCACTGGCCAGGCCGTCGCCATCAAGACCATCCGCGCGCGCGACGGCAGGAAGCGCCCCGACGTCAGCGAGCTGCTGAGGGAGGCCTGCTTCCTGGCGGTGTGCCGCGGCCATCCCTGCCTCGTCGGTCTCCATGGCGTCGCGCGCAACCCCGACACCAAGGAGTACTGCCTCGTCATGGAGTACGTCGGGCCGAGCCTGCGCCACGCCCTGGACGAGCACATGGAGCGCCACGGCCGGCCGTTCCCGGAGTCCGATGTGCGCCGAATCATGCGGCAGCTGCTGAGCGGCGTCGAGGCGATGCACGAGCGCCGCATCATTCACCGTGACATCAAGCCTGCAAACATCCTCGTCCGCGAGGACGGCAACTTGGTGAAGATCAGCGACTACGGGGTGGCCATGTCCACGGCCAAGGCGGAACCGCCATACACGCAGGCTGGCACTGTCTGGTACATGGCGCCCGAGATGTTGCTGCAGAAGGCGGACTACCACGCGCTCGTCGACCTGTGGTCGCTCGGCTGCGTCATGGCGGAGCTGCTCTCCGGCGAGGTGCTGTTCAAGGGGGAGGAGGATAAAGACCAGCTCCACAAGATATTCGATGTGCTCGGCGTGCCGGGCAAGAAAACGTGGCAGGCCTTCAAGCCCACGGTCCTAGCCGACGAGGTGCAGCAATGGCGAGCGCGGGAACAGCGAGTGCGGCACTGCGACCGGCTGCGCGAGCTGTTCCCTGAGGACGTGCTGTCACAGGACGGATTCGATGTCTTCAAGGGGCTCCTCACGTGCAATCCCAATAAGAGGCTGACGGCGGCCGCCGCGCTCCGATGCCCGTGGTTCACCGGCGACGCTCCTGCAGCTGACGATGCTTCCAATTCCAAGATTGGTGCCACGGCGTTGCTCAGGCAGAAGGCATTGTCACTATTAATTTGGGTGCTGATCAGTGCTTGGGCATTGTTCAGGCAGATGGCATTGTCATTAGTTCGGTTGCCCATTGGTGCGTCAGCATTGCTCAGGCACAAGACATTGTCCCAGAGCACTTTTACGCTACACTAAATTTAATACGGGTCATCTATTCTTTTTGATATAATAGTTCAGATTAGTTAGAATTTAGTTATAGAATTCCAATGGAGTAAAATTGTAATCGCTCATGTAATGATCGCATGGCACAAGATTAATATTTTTAACCCTAGTTCGAAAAGTCTACAATACTCACGAAAAATTATAAATACAAAGAAAAATTTATTATACTCTTAACAAGTATATAGTCAGATTTGATTTTTACTACCGGTAGAATGTACCGTAAAATTTCTCATGTACAAGTGATTGTCTTGTGGTCAACGTGTAGCATATATGCTCTATAATTGTTATAGTGCCCGTTTCACATTTTGTGATACTAGTATTTGCGCTGCTTTGCCATGATAAATCAAACATGGATTGAACTAGAACGATACCCCGCTGCAACAATTTGTAGAAATCAACTTATTGGTTGTAATGTTTGAACAAATCAAAGTAAAACATGGTAGAGCCTAAAAAAATTAGAAGACAATGTAAATGAGGGAACATCTATAATACTTAATTTTCATCTAAAGCTTATGAACAATAGGGGTGATGTAGCTGCATGAAAGAAGAGGGGAATAGTATTAATTATAGATTCAACAGTGTTCTTCTACTTCTGTAAACATGTCAATTTACTAATGCAAGCTCTTGGCTTCTCTAAAAAATGTCAAATTATCAATTGAATCCGGAAACATCGGATAAACCCATAGTTGATACAGTCACGTTTTTTTCGCGAGGAATAATTGGTACTCTCACGGAGGCTACCGTGTAGCCATTGATGGCCGAAGAGAAAACATTGACTTCCGGACCTTGTGCACACATCGGACAAAAACTCGATGAAAATGCATAGGAAGAGCATGATTATTCGTTTAACTGTTAACACGGTTGAGCTGAGTAAAGAACTACACACACCACAATCTGGGCAAACTAGAGAAGTAAATGACAAAGACCAGACTTGTGTAGCATAAAAGGTAGCAGCAAATTATGCCGTTACCTGTTTCTTGAGCCCTGCTTCCAACATCTGGAATCCTGGATATAGAGGAGACAATCGATTACTGATTCATGGGTTCATGAATTCTCCACACAAGAAAAACACATAATGACCAAAATCTGGAGCAAGAAAAAAAAGAAAATGCATGGCTTGATTATTTGGATAGCAAATGTCTAAGAAAGGCTCAATTTAATTAGATAAGAAAAGTGTGCCGAACAGAAGTATGAACTATGCTAAATCTACTGGAGTGAATTGAAGAAATCAAAACAACCAATTTGAAATGTTTCACATTTCGCCCTCTATGTACAGAACAGGTTTATCAATGATGGTATGTATGGTGGAGCATAGGAAATTTGATAGGTTTACTTGAGTTTATATATTCCCCTTCTTATTATTATGAAGCAACCCTATCGGCCACATGAATCAGTCCAGAGGGACTAACTGCAGATCTCTAATTTCCACTATCAATGCCAATCCTTTAGGCTTCTTATTTTAATAAAATTCATGTTGCAATAGTTGTCCACTACCAAATAGTATATAGTCGCGTATGCTATCTTGCGGATATGCCCAAATGGCAAAGGTGGTCAGATCATCATGTTGCTGAAGCTCCGAAAGATTTACAAGTCAATAACAATAAACAGGGATTCTTAGTTCTTACTACCAAGTGATATTCCTGCTTCCATCCACTCTATCTACTATTGCAGAATGCAGTTTCTATGCAAATCAGTAGTATATATGTTCTACCAGGGCATTATAAATGATAAATATGGAAAAATTTCAAATACTATCCCTTAGCAGTTAGCAGTGTTGATACTACTAATGTTATGGTTGCAACCCATTGCTAAGAGTGTATTATCCTTGCTGCAACTGAATCATAAATAGCAGATCAGCTAGCAACTCAAGCAACTGATGCAGCACAGATGATAACCACTCAGTATGAAGTACTACTCGGTGAAAGTAGTGTTTGTGATAATTTTACCACAGTGTTGTAAATGAAGTTTTGAAGAACAAATTACAAATATTGCATTTGTGTCAGTATTTCTATAAAGGAAAAACTGATCAAAGACTTTCTAAACCCCTAATGATATGAGAAGGGAAGACCATATACTGTAAATTTCCAATCTCCCTTTTGTGTAGATCTTATTTTTTCTTTCAGTACATAGTAGTAATACTTTATTATTACAGGGTAGACCGGAATCAAAATAGAATGCCATTCCCAGCTCTGTATCATACAGGAATCAAAATAGAATGCCATTCCCAGCTCTGTATCATACAGCACTAATTTGTCAAATGGTTTCAACTCCAACCTGTTTGTAGGTATAGATTTCACATCTTCTCGATCATTACCTGCTTCCTGCTTTACTGATTTGAATGTTTACTTTGGTATATTGTTTTAATAAGCATTTTTGGTAGTTCATATTACTACTCCACAATCCAGAACAAAATGCCACCTACAGGTCAAAACTCCAAAGTAGAAGGACATCTAATCTACATTATGAAGAATTCTGCTCAAAGGCATATTCTATTTCTTCGAGCAACTGAGTATACGATAGAAGAAATGAAAATATTCTATAACAGTACCTAGGACTAGGAGTCTAGGACAGATGGGGTACATCTAGACGGCGCAAGGCTGCGAAACATATGTTGCAGAACCTGTGCAGTATTCATTCTAGATTACTGAGTAATACATTGTCCAGATGATCTTACACCGATAATGTAATGAGACATTCACTTCTTCGCAATTGTTGGTGTTCACCCTGACTTGCAGTGCAGATGGCACAAAACCTGGTGGTGCCATCGGCATCCCTAGAACTAGTGCATGGGGAAAGCTACAGAATGCAGCAAAGCATAGCTCTACCAGATAACAAAAAAGCAGCATAGGAAGCAGACTAGAAACTAGAAGGATTCGCGTACCATCGATCGGTGGGGTGGCACGATCTCAGGGGAACGGCGGCAGCCGCAGCACGGCCTGCTCGGTCTTCATCGGGTCGGATCGAGATATCTTCAGTACCAAAACACCAAGAAATTAATACCCTCCAAATCTAGCTAGTAGCACGAGCAAGAGATTGGGAGAGGGATTTGGTTGGGTGGGAGCGAACCGGGTCGCGGAGGATGGGCTTGGTGTCGTCTGCGGCGGGCCGGAACGGCGGCTTCCTGCTCTTCTTGGGCGCCGTGGACTCGGAGGTGGGACTCTTGCCCGCGCTGTCCGTGGCGGCGGCGGAGTGGGTGGAGCCGCGCGAGAAGCCTCCCGACACCGCCGAGGGGATCGCGACGGTGTGCGCTCTCTCGCTCCCGGCCGACATGACCACGTGCGACGGGGAAGCAGCTCGGCGGATGGATTGAGGGGGACTCGCTTGACCGCTTCTCCTACTCAACACACTAGCAGTGTTCAGCACTTTGTTCTGAACTGTACAGTTGAAGTTTTTGTCTTCAGCAGCACTGCACTCTAGTCTACGTCTGCAAACTCAGTAAATCAGAGGAAGATAGGAACCTGAAGGAAATGAGGACAGCACAATCAGCAGAGCAGCCATTTCCCCTCTCAAGAGACGCAGAAAATGATCAAAATCATGAAACAGTTAAACATAGTTAGTTAGCAACACAGGCATTTCCCTCCTGACTCTTTTGTATGCCTACAGCCTACTTCACCATCTCAGAATCCATGGATTGTGGGATATACGATACGACGCACTTCCTCGTCTCCTACCCTTTTTGGTCTCCTTCCATTGCAGCTACAGGGAGAACAAGCAAGCTCCTCGATGGTATCCCCATTCTTCACCGCAGAACTGCATTTGAACCAAAATTCGACGGCTGCTTTCAGGCATAACCAACTATTTGAGCTGAACTGTATTTGAATGAGAGTTCGACAGCTCCTTTCTGGCTTGACGAAAGATTTCAAGATTTGAGCTGTACAATGTATACGGAAACTAATTAACGAAAGTAACCAGCATCTGAAATTGAACGAAAACACGACCGATGGCTTCAATTCCATGCTTAAGAAACTATTTTGAGCGGTACAATACCTTTGTCTGCTAATTAACTAAGCAGATCTACCAAGTTAAAAACATGTAACATTCTTCAAATCTGCAAACAGCAAACGAACAACAAAAACAGCTTGATTGCCGTGATTTCAGATAACAAGATTCAGATACTAATCCATCCAAGGTCCAATTTGTATTATTAAAAAAAGGTCCAATTTCTTTGCTCTGTTAGTTACATTCAAATTTCAACAAAAACCAGTGCTCTAACTAATTCCATGCTTAACAAACTATTTTGAGCGGTACAATACCTTTGTCTGCTAATTAACTAAGCAGATCTACCAAGTTAAGAACATGTCACATTCTTCAAATCTGCAAACAGCAAACGAACAACAAAAACAGCTTGATTGCCGTGATTTCAGATAACAAGATTCAGATATCAATCCATCCAAGGTCCAATTTGTATTATTAAAAAAATGTCCAATTTCTTTGCTCTGTCAGTTACATTCAAATTTCAACAAAAACCAGTGCTCTAATCACAGTGCCACAAAAAACATACAACGTCCTATACACCAAGTTCCCTCGACTCAGCACTCAAGAACCACCACGGGAATTGGAAGGAGGCGAAGCAGCACCGGCGGGCTGCGGTGGCGGCGCCACGAGATGCTTGTACATCCGCCACCAGTGCTCCGACGACTCATCGACGGTCCGGTAGGTCCAGATGTGCGGCCTGGCCCTCTCCCGCTCGGCGAGGATCTCCTCCACCTCCGCCAGCCGCTTCGTCTTGAGCGTGAGGCAGTCGACGAGGTCGCCCCACTTGCCGAAGCAGTTGTCGAACTCCCCGTACCGGTAGTAGCTCTGCATCTGGTGGAACGGCGAGTAGCAGAACCAAAGCGCGTCGAAGCACTTTATGCAATCCAGCCGCGGCGGCGGCGGGCCGTCGGCGCCGGTCGTCTCGGCCTTCTCTTTGGGATCCATATTTCCCACTGACTGCCAAGACCACGAAATTCACAAGTCAGATCTACACGCATTATTGTATCTGAGAAACACTACAAAGTAGTAAATTTGCAACTAATCAAGGAAACTTTGTGTGGGCATCTGAATGCACAGGCCGCAATGAAGGCGACGCGTGCCAGAATCACAGCCCGGGGATCGATCTCGGCAACGTACAGCGCTGAAAACGCTACGGGAAGAAGCGCATCAGAGACTCTAATTTATTGCCTTCGAGAAATCATCTCATCCTTAGATCGGGTGATTGGGAAAAAGGAGAAGGAAAATGTGATTCGTTTGTTCATCGATCAAAAGAAACTGGGGCCTCAGAACAAGATTGTGAGGATAACATCACGCATATCAGATGGTACGGACAATTCGTATAAGATCATAGGCCCCCAACACAAGAACGAAACAAATAAGAGGAATCATCAGAGAGAAGAGAAGCGAACTTTGCTGACCGAAATTTCTCGAGCGTTGCTGCAACGGCGGCGGTAGCAGGGTATGGGGAGGAAGGTGAGCTGCCGTTTTATAACGAGTGGGCTAACCCTAGTTTTGATGGACTCAGGTTTGGAGGGGTGGATGATAGCTTGTGGGGGCCCATGTACAATGTCAGCAGTCAGCCCATCCCATCCTAGCGCTCTCTCTCGCTGAGCCCAGCCCACCTCTCCTTTCATATTTGTTTGCTTTTTCAAAAAAGCAAAATTCTTTGATGTTTTGTGAAGCAAGCTCATCCAGTCTGATAAATCCTATTCGAAAAATAAATTCCATAATCATAATTGGTTTCACACAAACTCGAAGTTGAAACTTGGATGGATTATGGAACGGAAGTTTTTTCACAGGAGTTTTGGAGGATTTGCGTTCCCCTATTTGGAACGAAGGAACCACCAAGCTAGAGAATCCTTAGGAAAGTAAAAACTTCTCGTGCTGTTGGATTGGGGGAAAAGAAGAGAGCTAGAATCCCAAGGAAAATTCCCCACAATCACTCGCTCGCGGGCATACCTGGCTGTTGGGGAGAAACCGGGCCGGATATTCGGGAAGCAATCTCGGCGCCTCGCGGCCAGACGAGAGAAGGGCGATGGCGTCGGCTTCAGCTCCCGGCGGCGCGGCTCACGTGCCCGGTGGCCGTCAAGGGTCGCTGCCGGCAGGAGCAATGAAGACGATGGTCAAGTGCTGAACAAAATGGGCCGTTTTGGAAACCCTATGTGCCTTTGCCTTGCCCCATATGTTCTGCATTATGGGCCGTTTTGGGCTGGCCTGGCCGAAGCATGACAGCCAGCCTACTTGCCACTTCTCTTTAATCTTTCTGATTAATGCGTATTCTGAAATTAATTATTATTTGAAATAATTATGTATATGGGGTATGAAATAATTGGAAAGATTGACGTTCCTTGTCACCTTCAAATTTCATGGTGCTATGTTGTTCTGTACTTCTCTTATTTCAGTCCATGAAAACTTGTTTCGTGTAGTGTCGATTTGTCGTCATGTCATAGCTATTATGTTCAAATTGTCTTAAGATCATGTTGACACGTTTCTGGTATATATAGCTATTATGTCCAAATTATTTTAAGATCATGTCGACACGTTCCTGGCATATATGGTTCAACTCATATCCTTTCTATATACGCGTACTATGCGCCTATTTTAACCATTTCCAACTTAAATCGACATCTATCCATCACGTATATGTTAACCCGGACACTCTGAATTTGTATTCGTATCTGATCTGTCATATCTGACTCTGTCAAGAAAAAAAAAAATGAGTTAAGATATAGAACAAGTAATATCCACTCGTATCCCACATGTTTTCACCCCTACCTGGAAATTCAGTCATCTTTAGGTAGCCATCTCGTTGGTAGATCTCGCATCACGTCCTCGTTGTGAGCTGCTGAGCGAGCTTACCGTCGCTGGCCGATCTCGACGAGCCTCCCTCATGCATCCTATTCCTAGAGATCCATCCTCACCGTGATTAAATGTTTACACCTTCTCATTAAAAATTCGTGTTTTCCCTAGGTTATTCAAACATCCATCCCTACTAATTTTCTTGTTTCCATTAAAAAAAAACATGAGTTTTACTAAATGTTTTTCTTTCCCATTCGTGTGTTCCACGTTCTTGCGTTTTTCTACCCATGCTTACTGAACAGACCCTCAAACATGCACTTGAAAATGCCGGCAATTTTTTTTTTTTTTGATAAAATGTGTCCCATGTTTCTATTAATAGAAACCAGATTACAAAAGTTCACTTAACAAACTAGAAAAACATAAAAGAAGCAACCAGTAGATACAACCCAAAACATCAAGCGAGGCTTACATACTGTGATTACAACCGGTGAATAAACTGCCAGCAAACAAGCAAAGAGATAGCAGCGAACAACCAAAACTAACAACCACCATAATCATAATCATTCCCAGCCTTTAGCTTCTTGATCTACAACGTCCACCTTCTTGCCCCCAAAAACCTCCATCGTCACATGACCTAGCACTCTAGCGCCCCTAACTAGTAATTCCTGCTCTGCCTCCTCCTACATTTTGGTCCAAAGATCAATCCAATGGCAAACATCGCTCACACTGGTTCTAAAGGCCATTTTTTGTTGAAAGCAAGTTGAATTTCGCACTCTCCAAATGCCCCAAACAATAGCAGCTATACCAGCTATTACCGGCCTTCTTATCTTCCTAGCAAAACCTCCAACCCAGTTGGTCATCAACTGATGGACATTTGCTGGAGGACAAGCCAAATGCACACTCCACAATATTCCAAATAAATCTCGACAAAGGACTACCCAAAAATAAATGATTGATACTCTTATCAATTCCACAAAAGGCACAAGATTTTTCCCGTGATCAGCCTTTATGTATGAGATTGTCTTTAGTTAGTATCATCTGCTTAAGGACTAACCACAAAAAAATCTTAACCCTTAGAGGCAATTTTACCCCAAATGAAGTGATAAGGGAAAGCAAAATGTTGATTTCTTATCGTATCGTAAAAAGACTTCACAGGAAAAAAAAATGCCGGGAAATTGAAGCACCTCTGGTTACACGAGTCCTATCAGATCGATTTGCTCATTAAAAACAGAAATTGAAAACGAAAGGAATTCAAATCGGTTCCTGTAGCAATTAATCTGTACGGTCGATTTTTAATCAGCTTCCCTCTGTGCCATAGGATCCGCTTTCCGCGAAAGCTTAGTAATCGATGAATCAAAGAGATTTTTGAGAGGATTGGAACGAAACAATAGGGTGTCCCACTCCACATGGTGTCGCTTCTTCCGACTCACGCCACCTCCAGTGGGCCACCCCACAAACGATACCCACTTCCAAACTCCCGGCCCCATCTGCAGGCACACACCTGCCGCATGCCCTTTTCAAAAAGATTCCTCGCCAGTCGCCGCGCCCAAAATACTAAAATTCCCCAAAACAAAAATCCAAAACCGAAAAAACTACAGAAAGAAAGCGAAGAGAGAGAAAAATACAGCACCACCCGCCGCAAAATTCCCTACCCCCCCGCACAGTACAGTTGCTCGAACCCTAGCTCCCACCCCTCCTCTCCCCTCCCCAATGGACGACCACCAAACCCAGGATCTCGTCAAGGAGCTCGTCCACCGCCTCCTCTCCGCCGAATCCGGCGGCGGCGGCGGCGGAGGAGGAGGAGGGCGCGATGTGGACGGCGCGCTGCGGTTCGCGCACCGGCTGCTCTCGAGCCGCCTCGCCCCCGCCGTCCTCCCCGACGAACACGCGCTCGCGGAGTCCATCAAGCGCCACCTCGCCGCATCCGGCCGCCCCGATGACGCCCTCGCCTTCGCGGATCTCCACTCCAAGCTCTCCGTCCGGTCCCGCCCCGCCTCCCTCTGGCCCCTCCTCTACTTGCTCGACTCGCTCTCCTCCCACCGCCGCGCCGCGGCCGCGGCGTCCTGCCTCCCCAACCTCCCCACGGCCGCGCCGCCTCGGGCCCCGGCGACGACCGGGGGGAAGCCGGCTTCGCGGGCGGCCGGGGCGCCGCCCGGCGGCGTGGTGCTGGTATCGAAGGATCCAGATAACATCCGCGAGATCGCGCTGCGGGAGTACACCGAACTGGTGCTCGACGAGACGGAGGTGTCAGAGGCCGCGCTCGTGCGCGACGTGCTGTACGCCTGCCAGGGCATCGACGGCCGGTACGTGCGGTTCGACAAGGCCAGCGACGCGTACGATCTCCCCGACGGCGTCCGCGTGCCGCGCTCCACGCGCACCCTGGTACGCAAGCTGTGCGAGCTCGGTTGGCTGTTCCGCAAGGTGCGAGGCTTCATTTCGGACAATATAGGCCGCTCACCCTCCGATGGTGCCACTGAGGTCGGCACTGTTGGCCAGGCCTTCTGCTCGGCTCTACAGGAGGAGCTCTCTGACTACTATAAGCTCCTCGCTGTTCTCGAGTCATACTCTCTAAATCCGATTCCAACACCTGGATCTGATTCGGGTGTGTCAGGTAATTATCTCTCACTGCGGCGACTTGCTGTGTGGCTTTCTGAGCCTGCAGTGAGAATGCGCCTAATGGCGGTCTTGGTGGATGGGTGCCGGGGCTTGAGAGGCGGTGCAATGTCTGGTGCGATCCATGGGCATGCACAGCATGGGGATCCCATGGTTCAGGATTTTATGGGCCGCTTGCTGCGGCGGGTGTGCTCACCACTGTTTGAAATGGTCCGGAGCTGGGTGTTAGAAGGGGAATTGGAGGATGTATTTGCAGAGTTCTTCATCGTTGGGCAGCCAGTCAAGGCTGAATCTTTGTGGCGGGAGGGTTACCTTATTCAGTCTGATATGCTTCCAGCTTTCATTTCTCCGGTTCTGGCTCAAAGGATTCTTAGAACTGGGAAATCAATCAACTTCCTTAGAGTTTGCTGTGATGATAATGGCTGGGCAGATGCTGCTGCCGAGGCCGCAGCTTATGTTGGCACCACAACTAGTCGGGGTGGTCTTGGTTATGGGCAGATTGATGCTTTGGAGGCATTGGTGGTCGAGGCAGCCAAGAGGATTGATCGGCATTTGATGGATGTGATCCATAAGCGATATCGATTTAAAGACCATTGTCTCGCGATCAAGAGGTATTTGCTTCTTGGACAGGGTGATTTTGTTCAGTATCTGATGGATGTTGTGGGCCCTGAGTTGTCAGAACCGGCAAATCGGATTAGTTCCTTCCATTTGGCTGGCTTGCTTGAGACTGCAATCCGTGCATCTATTGCACAGTATGATGACCGTGACATCTTGGACAGGATAAAGGTAAAGATGATGGATCATGGAGATGGTGATCGTGGCTGGGATGTCTTCTCGTTGGAGTATGATGCTAGGGTCCCTCTGGATACAGTGTTCACGGCTTCAGTCATGAAGATGTACCTCAAGATTTTCAATTTCCTGTGGAAGCTTAAGCGTGTTGATCACTCCTTGACCGGAGTCTGGAAGACAATGAAGCCTAATTGCATTGTCTCTTCTCCATTTTACCAGGAAGGAACTAGCATCAGGACTCAGTTTGTTTCAGTTCTTCGTAAATGCCAAGTTCTATTTAACGAAATGAACCATTTTGTGACCAACTTCCAGTACTACATTATGTTTGAGGTCCTAGAGGTTTCATGGGCTCGTTTCTCAGAAGAAATGGATGCTGCGAAGGATTTAGATGATCTTCTCATAGCACATGATAAGTATCTCACCTCGATTGTGGAGAAGTCCCTACTTGGTGAGCAATCCCAAGGAATTCTGAGAAATCTTTTTGCATTGTTTGACATCATATTACAGTTCCGGAGCCATGCTGATAGGTGGTTTGAACGGATATATGAATTGCAACTAAGGTTAGATTTTTGCAGCACTAGCTTATACCATCTTCCCCACAAAACCTTATTTCGTATCTGCTGTTTGACTTACTTTAAGTTTCTTTTTTTAAACTGCAGGGGAAAGGGTAGTTCAAAATCAAAATCTAGTTCAAAATCAAAATCTAAGGAAACAGGTTCGTGGTTGGATGGTGGCAGAAAAGCCATGATCCAACTAGCTGGGGATCTTTTCTGGAAAATGGGTGAAGATTTGGATAGCATTGCAAAAGATTATACGGCTTCTCTTGATGCATTCATTTCTCAGTTGCCCATGCAGCAGCATGTTGATCTGAAGTTCCTTCTCTTCCGTTTAGACTTCACTGAATATTACAGTCGTGTTTCCTATAACAAATGAAGTTGTGTTCCTAATGTGGAAGAAATAGGAGTTGGATTGTCATGTGCAGTTACTTTTCCGTTGGGATTGGATTTGCGAAGCATTCTTTTGTACACCTTAGCTGACTGATTGGTATTTGGTAACTTGAAAGGCATGACCACTTTTATTTGCCCTGGTTGTCCTGTTGACGGTACTTTCTAGGGGGAAATACGAATATCCTCATGTGTTGCCAATATTGTAATTTTGTATGTTGATCATGTCGCTGTTCTTTTGTGGGTGCTTATCCACTCACAGCACAAAGTTGGAGCCATGCATTCTGAACAACCTCAGTGTACAAAATTGATGTAAGTTTACTTTGGTTTGACTCCTTTTGGATGTAGTGGTGTACATTTCATGTGTTTGCTTTCGTCAGATTTTTAAGTTAGATTGCAAGGAGATTTCTCCTTACCAGTTTGTATTATTCAGTCACAAGAGAATGGTAATCTAATTTCGCTAGTTGCTGTTCTTTCTCTGGTTATCAAAATTGTTGTTAATCTATGTTAGGTTAGCCATTTCTAATCATAAGGACAAGTAACTTTTGGTTTCCAAATCACTTGATATATCAAGGCATTCTATTTTCTTGTTATTCATAGCTTAAAGTCTTGAGCAATGGCCTCTGGTGATCATACTAGTGATTTTACGAGTGATTTTCTTTTTCCCTGCAAACGATCATATGAGGTATCGATCTGTTTATATTACCTTGAGCAGCTGTTTCCAAGCTCAAAATGACTGAAAAGTTCGCCCTGACACTAATGACTATTGACAGAGGACTCCATTCGAGGTGCAACCTAAGTTTTTATGCAGACCTGAACTCCTTCCTCTGCTCTAAATTTTTCTATATTTTGAGTTCAGTTACATAAGTATAACATATTCAGCATTTCAAGGAAATGCAGCCCATTATCACTCCTATAATAGCTTCAATCTGCTAGTGCTGGATATCACTCTACTGACCATGGGCATGGATCATTCAACATTGAATTGTACCCTCTTTTAAAAAGGCAGATGACATGGGTTTTAACTGCAATTATGCGTTGGCTATGATTTACCATTCATGTAACAACATTTCCAATTTGCTATTATGTTATGCCATTTCCCCCGGAATTTGTAACTAGCAATGCAAGTGATCTTGTTGTTTTTTGGTGTTTTAATACCATATTTTGTACTGATGTGCTGCACCTGGCAAGTACCATCAAATTTACTTCTATCCCATTCTTTCATCGTCTGGTTAAAAAAAAGACTTCTAGCCATGTTTCCCATTCATGCGATCCATTGGTGTTCTGCTTGCCGGAAATGATATGGTTTACTATTGAGCGGATAGCCTGCGCAGTCTGAGCTTCGACCTTCGAATCATCAGAAAGAATATGATTCATGAGGTTTCTCTTGTTACGAAACTGTCCATAGGGTGAAGCAAATTCTATGAGGGATGGTCTCATCATGAGACACCTCTCCCGCACCATCCGATCTTTTTCACCCTTTTAACACTGTTTATAGATAGACGGTGAGATCGAGAGACTCTCCCGGAGGCCTATCCCTGGAAGATTTATTTTCTCCAAGGGGAGGGTGCGCTGGTCCCTCTTGGTCCCACCCGGATTTCTACTTCTCCAAGGAGGTAGGTCCCACCCGGATTTCTACTTCTTGGTAGGAGCTTACCAAATTACTGGAAGAGCTGTTAGTCTATAAATAGGAAAGATACATCTATTCTATACACATAAAAACATATCAATAAAAAAGATCGTCTCTCTTACATCTTTCTCTTTTGTTCATCTCTTTTTTCTATGTTGTCATATATGTGTTGTCAATTAGATAGATTTCTTTTCCTTGATGCTAATCACATATTGATCTATGATCGGTGCATGTACACGTATGACGAAAAATTGGCATCGATCATACACGAGCCGAAGGGATTTCTGCCCGCGTCGATCTGCACTGCATCGCAAACCGACCGGCATCTAGCATCTAATCTACTGCAAGCAATATTGAGTCTAGTAGACGAAAGATTAAATCACTTTGATCTGTGCATGATAAGATTGAAACTTCAGTCGGTATAACTAGAGCTGCATCCCTAGATTTGTTCTTGAATTCATCGCAGACCATGAAGGCCGGCCTTACCACCGCAACGCGGTCGCGCCCGCCCGAACGCGCGCCGCACCGCGCCAGCCCACCGCCGTCACCGATCCGTCCTCGCGCCGACCCAAAACCGTCGCCGCTCGTCCGCGTCACGGCTCCTAGCCACCGCCGGCCCGCACGCCGGCGAGCCACCATTGTCGAGCTGCGGCCTCGCCGGAACGAGCACGTCGCGCCGCTGGCCCGAAGCAACCGCATCCGTGCCGACCCCGTAGCATCTCCGCTCCGGCTCTCGCGCCCGTACGAGCCGCCTTCTCGCTTCATGGCGCCGCCGTCGGCTCGTAGCCGCGTGCGCCGCTGCCTGCCGCGCCTGCACGGGCCCGCCTGCCCGACCGCACACCGCAGTTCCGACGTGACCGAATGCGCCGCCGGCCCGCACGCCGGAACGCCGCTGCGCCGCCTGCCGTGCGTCGCACCCGCATGCACGAGCCGAGCCGGCGCTGCAATGGCTGGCTCGGGCGCCGCCGCCATGGAGAAAGGCTACGGGCTATGGCCCAAAAGCAGAAACGGACCGGATGGAATTCAGCCTAACAGAAGCGGTAAACGAATCAGCAATCTTGCGAAAAGGACCTCAGATTTCTGAAATATCACGAGGTAAACTTGCGGAATAAGAAACTTTTCAGATAACCCCTTATATGTTGGGAGAATGCGGTGGATTTCCTTGTTTTTTTTGTGAAGAAACCCTTAGAGTTTCTGGTTTTTGCGCCAGTACATTAAGATCTATTGCTCTTTTACGATTTAAACCATGTGGTTTAAGGTTAATTAATTTTAACTATTAGAAATTTCTGAAAATTCATTAAATCCTAGGAACTTGGTTTTTAGGTACACGAGTTTCCATAAAATTTTGAAATCTTAGACTTAGTACATATTTTGGAAGCATCATATTGTTGACGTCTGAGACTCTCGTTACAGAACGGACAAACAAAAATATAAAGAAAAAAATAGAGATTGCTATCTATTCGTCAAAGGACTCGAAACGATGATGTATATTGCAAAGGGTATGCTATGATTACAGGAAGAATGATTATGAAAATATGTGAATTAGGATATGGATTCGGATCTGAATTACAAAGGCATATAGGTCGGGTTCTTATAGTCTAGAAACGTCAGTAGTTTATTGCAGTAGCGCCTCTTCGCGCCAATAGTTGCGTCCTTCAAGTTAATCATTGCGTCCCTTCGTGATGATCATTATATCTCTGAATATAACAGTCAATATCTTCTCTCCATGTGTAGTTATCATTAACCTCATGTGGGTAACCGCTTTCGAGGACCTCCTTTGTGGGGGGGGGGGGGGAGAGGATCATGGAGTGGTCCTAGAGTGGTCTGAAGAAACTTATAGAGGAGGTCCAACCGGACGTCCGGAAGAGATTTTGAGAATGGTCAAAGAAAAGATTGACCGCTTAATTGATCTTGAGCCTAAAAAGCTAATTTGGGCACAGTAGAAAACCTGACTTATTTATAAATAAACAAATAAAGATATACTTGGATAATTGACTAGTCAACAACCCTCGTCAGCTAGCCCCTCAACTTCAAGTGGAAATAACTTACTTGAAGGGGTTTTGATCGGAACTAGACTTGGTCAAGAAGATAGTTTCACTTGAGTTGTAAATAACTATTTTCCTTAAGAAGCAGGAGCATCAGCCGCGTACATTTATGAAAACAATTCTCGAAGGACGATTATGTTTTGGTCTTCAACAATTTATTAGGAACAGATTATGATACAAATTTATTAGACTTTCGTCTATTTTATTTAATTCTACCGCAAGTTACTGGTCTATAAATAACCACACGAAGGGGAAAAAGAATAATTCTTTCAACAATTCTCCATTTTCCTCATTCTCGCAATTTCTTACAGTCCTCATCTCTAGACTTTTATGATCTGAATAGATGACAAACTATAATTGTTTAGAAAGAGATGAGATTTTCTACCCTCAAAGTTTTTTTTTACGAGTATGGCCTCATGTTGCTTTGGCATTTCTCCTCCTATGGTTGGAGCATACAACAAACGATATCTATGGACCAAATTGACTTTTCAACCACCTTTATTTAAGGTGGTCGGACAGTCAGTTTGCTCTATGGATTAAAGTTTCCAAGGGATTAGTTAGAAAAATTCTTGATAATCAAGTGAACTCTTCTCGAAGCGTATATTGAGGTAATTTCTATGTTGATCGGTTTTGTACTTTTCACTCACGATGGTTACAGGATGAAGATAACTTTGGGTGTTTCCCTTCTTGGTTACCAAAGATACCAGCCAAACATAGAGCAAAGAATGGTTTTATTCTACTGTTTCAAAATAGAGTAGGATTACTTACAGTCGAAATGCACCACCGAAGTGGTCCTCAAAAAGCCGAGTTGTTGACAAGGAGATTAAGCTTTTCGATGATGAGAAGAGTGTAGTCCTAGTGATCAACAACCTAGTAGGGAGAGGTCTAACTAGACGAAAGGTCATCCACGACTTCCTTAAGAACAAGATCTTTCCCCTCCAAAAGAGAGAAATATTATCTTGTGATTGTGACATCCTAGAAAATGGTAACAATCCATTTACCTTTTTACCCGAACTGAATTTCATAGTTGAAGTAAAGTAATCTTTCATTATATTGCAGCTTTTTCGGATGATGAGGTCTTTGCTAGAGCCTCAGTCCTTTTAAAGGATCGGGTTCTAGAAAAAGAACCGGTCAATTTAGAAGCACAACCCCCAAGCTTGATTGGGGTTGCCTTATCATTTAGGAAAGATCACAAAGTGGTAAGAATTCACAAGAATAGCCAGGCATTAGAAGTGACTTTACTTATGTCTAACTTATGTTTTTTGAAGAGACGATATCAAAGAAACTTCCCATATCAGACGTTGGTGCAAGCTCTGCCCCTCCTTCATCAAAGAATGCAAGGATAAGTTCCAAGCCTTCTGTCACACGAAAGAAGACGAAACCTGCACCTGCTTTGATCTTAATTCCGCAAAAGCCTCCTACTTCAACTCCAACTCCAACTCTTTTGAGACCTCCTACCCGCAAGGTATTAAAAACCAAAGTTAAGACTTCAGTTTCTCGATATGTTTCTAACCCCCAGCCAATATCTGCTACAGCCAATATCTGCTACATAAATTTTCATGGCTGAGGTGGTCCAGGGCAAAGGGTCATCAGAAGAGTCCGAAGAGGAGATCCCTCTTCAGAGGGTTCCAAGGTCAAAGACCTCCATGGCCTTGGTTCCCTCTTTGTTAGAGTAAACGAGAGAACCTACTTTCACTGTGAATGAAAACTTTATGTCACTCTTCAACAAGAGTGGATTTGAGATCGAGTAAGTTCTTTGATGATAACCTTGTGATTTTGGCTGATAATGACTGATCGTCCCTTTTCTTTTAGTCATTCTTTACTGTCGGACCCGAAAAGGGACAATTGATGGCATAAGAACAAACTTCGTCACCAATTGTACCAGCAACAGAGGAATCCCCAGCAGAAGAGATCCTGCAAATGGAAATACCTGCTAGGACCACTAAGGAAGTGGTCCAGGATGTTTTGGTAACGACTACTAAGACATCCAAGGAGATGCCGCAGAATATGGAGCATGAGACCACACGGTCAGAGGAGGTGGTCCATGAGACCATCGAAACTCAAGATGAAGAGGTCCATATCAAGTTTTTTTTATCTTGGTAATTCTACTTTTGAATATACCAGTATAGTCCTGACTCATAGAATATCTTAGGAGTCGCAAGATACCGGGACTAATCCAACTAGAGGAGTTTTCTGTTTGGTTGAATTGAATCAGTCCGAAGAGGAAATTCCTTTGGAGAGTTCTCCTAGAACTGAAAAGAAGAACATCCATGACCTAATAACATCTATCAAGAAGTGCTGGAAGGTCAATATTGACATGGTAGGGGAGATCAAAACCTTTGCAGAGGACAAAGAGAGGTAAGTGTGTAAAGTTATTATTCAATCATAAAATTCTAACTGAATAGTTAACTTATACTTTTGTTTACACTATAGAGAGTGTTTACTGGCGAAAGCCGGACAAGAAAATGCCGAGTCTGCACTTCATGCTCTCAAATTAAAATTGTCTGAGGCGGAGAAGAGATCTAAGAGAAGCATGGTGGCCATAGCAGAGAAGACCGAAGAGATCCATCTCTTGGCTCAAAAGAATAAAAAGTTACAAGAGATCTTGGGCAAGCAATCTGAAGAAATCCACAACCTCTTTGAACAGAACAAGGTGCTCATTAAGGAGAAGAAAGGTAAATAGCTTCTCTTTATTTTTTTACAGAGCATTTGACCTTGTCATTATTTGCAATGTGTGAATTCTAATCTCTTTTTCCATTCATTCTTAGAACTAGAAAAGGCAAAAAGATAATCTTCAGAAGACCTCTTCTAATAAAGATCTTTAGATTCAAGACTTGAAGGAAGTGGAAACACGGAATCGCACTGCCGTGCAAGAACTTGAAAAGAAGGTGGATACCTTGATGAAGGCCGGCAAAGAGATCACCACGGTTACAGGGAATAGCTTTTCTCGAATCTCAGCTTCTTTACAAGAAATCGCATAGCATCTGAAAGCTTCGGTAACTCCTCTCGCAACCAAAATGACTTTGGACGACCTTAGGAATGATATCTATACTCAAATTGCATACATTAAAAAATGTACCTGCTATGAAGACTACTATATATAAATCTTTGACAAGAGCAATGTCGGACCCGGATTTCTTAATCCAGAATCCTCTGTGAAAATACTGTGCTATTCCCTAGATCAGTAGCTAGCACTCACATAATACATCACTGAATCAATTCGTACATGGCGTAAAACCATACCATTCATTATTTAGCACATCAGAGTTTACATAAACCGCATCGGGTCAGGTTTTACAATAAGGGCCGAACAGGCCAAACTGATTACATTACAAAAGCCGAAGCGACAACGAAAGAAAAAGGGGTGAGAGCACATCTCTCCACAGGCAAGCGACTGGGGAAACTCGTGTGCGTCTGATATTACTCAAAGACTTAGATAATATAGGATGCACACAACTGACACAAGCACCAACAGAGTCAGCTGGACTGAGGTGAGACTAGAACAGCTAAAGACTACACTACGCTTTATCATCTCCTGGGCCTCCAACTTCTGGATCCTCGTAGTAGTCGTAATCTCCAGAATTTCCTGCTTCTGAGGGTTTTGGGGGAGAGAGCGAGGATGAGCACAACTTCCGTGCTCGCGAGCCAACACACAATGCAATAGTATACATGCAAGGTTTAACAAGGATGGCTTTGGTTCTTTTATTTGCTAAAGCAATGTTTTCAATTATCATAATTATAAATTCCTATCACTTAGTATTTTAACCAAATTGCATTTTGATGAAAAGAGTAATTGTGCAATATTTAATAACAGTAGAGGTTCCCTCTGTCAGAAACTCTACCCATGCTTCATTTGATTGGGGTTACCCCCATACATTAACATCACTGAGTCTGCAAACCCAGGGAAAATCCAATCTCATGGCTAGGTGAGCCCCCACATTTTCATACCACCCACAATAGTTTTTTTTAAAATAGAATTAACTCAAGTTAAGTTCTCATGTTCGCTTTTGACCGTAGGCATGGCTGTTTAAACAGTTTAATACACTCTGCAGAGGTTGTACACTTTACCCACAAGAGATAATCGTCTTGATATGTACACACGTTTCCGTAGATATGTGAATCAAGGGGAGATCATCACAAGGTCTTTACAATGCATCCCTCAGTATTAGTTACACTTCACTAAGGTTTCGTCCACGAAGGGTTACGCTCTTTTTTAGATCCGTTAACCCTTACTCAGCCCCCCTCTTGCGCCATCGAACGACTTACATCGCGCACCCCGACACCCTTCGCCACAAAGGCTTGCGGTATCGCAGATCATCTATCTGATGCAACTCGTACTGGTGGATACAAATTATTTAGCCAGGTTGTATTTTACAGACTTGTGGTTGCACTTATTTTACACGGGAGGTCGTGACAAGATTAAGTTCTTAGGGTTGTCTGGGCGGTTCATTCCACATTCCAATCCACAAAACAACAGTCCTTGGGCTACATTAGCACCCACTGTCATACCATCCATCTTACTGTCCACCCAGACAGGGTAATAGCAATTTAGGGTTTTGAGGAGAAAAACCAACTTATCTTATTTTCTTCAGTCATGGACCACCAATGACTGCCCAAACTATTTTATGTATAAAGAGATGATGATTAGGACATTTTAATGTTCCGGTACTTAGCAAGACTAGCATGTCGCTTAAGTACAACCTATAGCTAGTATTACCACATAGTTACTAGGGTGACAAGGAGTAAGGGATTCAAATTGTTAAAGATGGCATAATAGTTAATTAATCATCAAATGGGTATTTAACTACCTTAAGTTTTAATATATATTTGATTGAGGAATTAAAGCATGCAATTTGCTATTTTAAAATAATATAATTTGCATAAAATATAGGTTCGATATGATCAAAGTATTGACTCACCTGGATTAAATATAAGAGGGTCTTGATATTCTTGTGCTTGATCGAAGTGGAGATCCTCCGCGTCTTCGAATCCTATTCGGACGAACGCACCGGAAAAAGACACAAACAAGCAAATAGAACAAATAAATACAAATGAAATAACAAATGTACTCCAAATTAAACAAGACCTATGCCATTAGAAAGATCTTGAATTTACATAAATTTAAAAATTTAATTCATAATTTTAGGAGTTACGATGAGAGAGATATGAATTTTTGAAGCCTCTCTTTTGAATTAAAACAGAAAAGAAAAAAGAAAAACAAAAGAAAAAAGAAAACAGGCGGCGGCCCATGGCACACATTTTGGCCCAGCCCAGAGCTTGGGCCAAAACCCAGCGCGTGGCCCACAGGGGGGGTGGCTGGCCTGCCGAAGGAAAGAAAAAGGGGGGGAGCTCTCGGCCCGGACCGCAAAAGGGAGAGGGGAGGGGAAGATGGAAGGGCAGCGGTGGTGGCACGCGGGAGGAGAGGGCTCGAGAGCACGCGGCGGCGGCAACCGGAGAGAGCGACGATGGCGCGCCTAGAGGAAGCGACGACGGCGGCAGGAGGGAGTGGCGGCGGGCGACAGGAGGGAGCGGTAGTGCATGGGGAGAAGAAGGGGGGTAAAGCAGGGCGTCGGGGGAGAGAGAGGTGAAGGCTCCGGCGACAAGGCAGTGGCGGTGGCGGCGACGGGGCTAGCCGGCCAGAGAGGAGGGCACCGAAGCGGCGGCCGGAGGCTAAGGTGAGTTCTTCCTTTTTTTACCTTGGTTCTTCTGCTCGGGGAAGAAGGGAACAAGTGGGGAGGGCGAGGGAGGCGGCCATGGCTTCTTATAGCCTTGAGGTGGAGAGGAGGAGCTGGGGGAGGCTTGGTACGGGCGAGCAGGTGCGGGCGCGCGTGCGCTGCACATGGCTTGGACCTACCAAGGACGGGCGTGGGGCGGCGGTACGAGGCGAAGACTTTGGGCGTAGGTGCACGGCTCGAATCGGGCAAAGCGAGGGATGGCAGTACAGCGGCGAGGACGCACGTAATGGGCGGGTGCAGGGAGCTTGACCGAGCGGCGCACGGGTGCTGCAGCAACGACCGGGCGCACAGGAGCGGTGCGGGGCGTGGTAGGGGAGCAGGTGGGCGCTAACCAGCGGCGTGGGCGACGCAACGCAGGCCAGGGCGTGCGGGGGGTGCTGAGTGGCTCGGCTGGCGTGGGTGCGACCTGCTGGGGAAGAAGAAGGTAGGAGGTGGGGAGCTAGGCCAGATGGGCCAAAGGGGAGGAAATGGGCTGGGAGAGGATTCAAATTTCAAAAATTTTGATTTTGAGTTGAGGTTTGAAGATGAACTTTTGAATTGCAAACTGAACTTTACTTCAAATTTTGAAAACCTTAAAAGGAACAAAAATGGGATGTTACAAGCAATAAGTCAAGCCTTGAACCGAGTGTTATTAAAGATTGATGTTCTTTACGGAGACTCCGTTGATCTCCAGAAGCTTGTTCCTGCGCCTAAGTTCAAAACAAAAGAAGCAGGTATGATAGCTCAAGCCAGGATCACACTAGTGGTGGCAGAGATCATGAAAAACATTGAAGCTAGTGCTTCTGTCATTCCTTCAAGTGCTCCTGGCTCAAGCGTTCAACAATAATAATGCAATGATACATTTTCAGTGTATGAACTAATGAAAGGATTTGGTGTATGATAATTGTAAATATTTGTCAGAAGTTGACTTGCTTTTACAAATTAAATTATTTTTGCAAGTTGAATTCCTTATAGTTTGTTATTTGCAGCCCCCTGCTTGGAACACTTTGTTTGGCAATGGAAGAAGTGTTCCGGGCGAACAAATACTTTCGGACCAGGATATCTTTCACAAAATCAATTATCCGGACCAGTGTGTATTCAGGAAGATGAAATCAAACTGTTGGGTTCTTATGCAATGAGAATTGGCTTATAGAAAAAGTCCTAGAAAGTTGTCATTTCCCGAATGTATACCGATGGCCATTTGATAAGTAAAGAGACTATGACCCAGTAGCGAAATTGATCAACCATAAGCACTGAAGTAAATAATAGAAAAGATGGTGACCATGTGTACGAAATGATAAGTAAAGATGTATACAAAATGATAAGAAAAAATTATGTCAAAAAATTAATATGATACTGACAGCAAAAAAGATAATTGAATTGTATATTTATATGATATGGGAAAAAAGATACTTATGTATAGAATTTACGAAGATGTTCAATGTTCCATGTATTAGATAGAACACGACCATCCTGCATAGCTAATCTAACTGATCCTGGCCTAGTGACAGAGGCTACAGTATATGGACCCTCCCATCTAGAGGACAACTTGTTCAAGTTGGCTTGGTTCTAGATTCGTATCAGGACCAGGTCACCCACATGAAGTGTTCTTAGATGAACTCTTCGATTGTAGTAGCGTCTCAGCCCTTGTAGATAGGAAGCCGATTTTGATAGTGCTCGATCACGTCTTTCTTCCAACATACTAACGTCGTGTTTGTGCAATTCTCCCTGATTTATTTGATCCCTAGGAGGTCTATACGCGTTGAACCTAGCTGAATCTCACTAGGTAGCACTACTTCTGCACCGTAGACTAGTGCAAATAGTGTTTCACCAGTTGCTCTACTGGTAGTAGTGCGCAATGCCCATAGGACAGAGAAGAGTCCTCCATCCAATTCATCAAGCATGCCTTAAGGCGATTAAAAACTCTCTTTTTTATACCTTGTATAATCTGACCATTGGCCCTTTCTACTGCTCCATTGCTCTGTGGATGTACCACGGAAGCAAAGCAGATCTTAGTGCCAATTTCATCACAATAATATTAAAACACGTCACTAATAAACTAGCACCCGTTGTCAGTGATAATACGAATAGGTACTCCAAATCTTGCAATAATGCTTTGTATGAAGAATTTCTTTGTTGTCATAGCCATTATACGAATGACTGGTTCAACTTTTATCCACTTAGTGAATATATCAATGGTCACGAACAAGAATTTATACCCATTAGGTGCTTGCGGTACTGGTCCAACTATGTCAATACTCCAAGTCGAAAAAATCCATGACAAGGGAATGATCTGTAATTGATAAGATGGCTGGTGCACTTGTCTAGTATGGAATTGACACTGCTCACATGTCTTAAAAAGGTGCATGGCATCTTGTAGAGCGGTGGGCTAGTAATATCCTTGCCTAAAAGCTTTGCCAACCAGGGTTCTATAGGATGCATGTGTTCCACACAAGCCCTCATGGATCTCTTTTAGTAATTTTATCCTGAAGTCTTGGGATATGCAATGCATGAGAACGCCATGTGCTCCCTTTTTATACAATGATCCTTCGACCAGCTTGTACATACGTGCTCTTCGAATTAACCTATCCTTATGTTGAGGATCATCGGGCAATGTCCCTGATGCGAGATAAATGGTCAATGGTTTTATCCACTCTGCATCTTGCTTGATGACTCCGGCCTCTAAGGCGGTCGAACCTGTTTCTATTGAAGGTTTTGTAAGGTATTCGAGAAAAACACCTGTTGGAACAATTGTTCGTAAGGAACCCAATTTTGATAACTGGTCTGTTATGGAGTTTTCCCTGCGCGGTATATGTTGGACTTCGAAGTCTATAAAGTGTTTTTCCAACTTCCCCACTTCACCCAGGTATTGAGCCATTATCTCATCAGAATATTGATATTCCTTTGCTACCTGGTTTACAACTAATTGTGAATCTCCCTTCGCTAAAAGACGATGGACTCTGAGGGATTTGGCTGCTCAAAGCCCAGCTAGAAGTCCTTCATACGCTACCATGTTGTTAGTGGCAGGGAGCAGAAACTATATGACATACTAAAGTGATCACCTTATGGTGTTATCAACAAAATCCCGACCCCTGAGCCCTTAAGATCACGAGAGCTATTAAAATACAATGTCTAATGGTCGTCTGGTACAGGACTAACTTGAGGTTGATCCTCAGTGTTCGTCCATTCAGCCACAAAATCAGCCTGGACTTGGCTTTTTATTGTTGTTCGGGAAGTAAAACGAAGATCAAATTCTCCAAGTTCTACTGCCCATTTGGCTATGCGACCTGTTACTTCTTGGGTATGAAGTATATTTTCAAGGGGAAAAGATGAAGGCACTATGATCCTGTGAGATTCAAAATAATGTCTCAGTTTTCTAGAAGTCATTAGAAGAACATAAATTAGCTTTTGGACCTCAGGATATCTTTTCTTTGGTCCATGTAAGACCTCACTTACATAGTAGATGGGTCGTTGAGCCCCTTCCCTTTCTGCAATAAGTATTACACTAACCACATTTGGCGTTGCTGCCAAATAAACTAGTAAAGGTTCACCCTTTAAAGGCGAGACCAATTCTGGAGGATTTGAAAGATAAGCTTTTAAGCCTTCAAAGGCTTTGTCAGCTTCTTCGGACCATTGAAACTTTTTATTACTCTCGCGGATCACCTTAAAGAAAGGTAAACCATGTTCTCCTGATCGAGAAATGAAATGACTAAGAGCCACCATTCGACCAGTTAAGGCTTGGACCTCCTTCATAGTGGAAGGTGGTCGTAGTTGTTCAATGGCACGAATTTTCTCTGGATTAACTTCAATCACACGAGAACAAACGAGGAAACCAAGCAACTTACCAGAATTAACCCCAAAAGTACTTTTCAGGATTAAGCTTTATTCCATATTTGTTTACATTTTTGAAGTTCTCTGTGAGATCCTTCAAATGGTCATATTTAGTACTACTTTTTACAACGAGGTCATCTACATAGGCTTCTAAATTACACCCCAGCTGACTACTGAAGGTTTTCTGCATCAAACGCTGGTACATGGCTCCAGCATTTTTAACCCAAACAGCATCTTGACGTAGCAGTAGACACGGATGAAGGCAATCTTCTCTTCATCTTCTTTCGCCATACTGATCTGATGGTATCCGGAATAAGCATCAAGAAAACTCATCAGTTTGCAACCCACAGTAGAATCAACTAACTGATCAATACGAGGCAAAGAGAAGTCATCCTTTGGGCAAGCAATATTTAAACTAGTAAAATCGATGCACATGTGCCACTTACCGTTAGATTTCTTGACCAGGACCGGATTCGCAAGCCATTCGGGGTGATCCACCTCCCGAATAAAGCCGGCTTCAAGGAGCTTATCGAGCTCTGCTCTGGTGGCCTCTTGATAATCCAGGCAGAAGCGTCTCAGTCTTTGTTTGACTGGTTTTTTCTCAGGCTGATTGGCTAGCCTGTGCTCAATCACTTCCCTTGGGACCCCAGACATATCAGATGGCTTCCACGCAAAGACATCCGAGTTGGCCCGAAGGAAGGTGAGGAGCTCGTCTTCCTATTCTCATTTAGTCCCGCTCAATCTGGACCGTCTTGGATTGGTCATTGGGGCTAAGTGTTATTATCTTTACCTGCTCATTAGGCTGAGGAGCGGCTTTGATTTTCATGGCCTTCCCTATTTTATCCTCTAAAGTGAGATCTTTCAGAGGCAATTGATCGATAAGTTCTAGCGACTTACGATCACATGAAAGTGCGACAGTCTGGTCTCCTTGCACCACAATTACGCCATTTGGCCTAGGAATCTTGATCTTCTGGTATGCGTGGTGTGTAGTTGACATGAAGTTTGTTAGAGATCTTCCCAAAATTGCATTATAGGCTGACTCAAAATCAACCACTTTGAAAGTGATTAGTTCAGTTCAAAAATTAGTAGCCGTACCAAAGGTTACTGGTAACACTACTTGCCCTATTGGTGTAACAGATATACTTGACACTATGCCATAGAAGGGACTTGTCATTGGTTTAATCTTAGAATGAGAAATTTGCATCTCATCTAAGGTATTAATAAATAACAGGTCTAAGAAACTACTACTATCTATTAATATTCTCCCTACTATGCAATTACTTATGGTAGGGGAAACTACTAAAGATAATTTACGAGAAGTAGACATACATTTAGGGACGTCCTCCTTAGTGAAAGTTGGGGAGGTCTCTGACCATTTGGGGTATTCTGGACGACCAAGTGGGATCTCAACGTTGTTGACGTCCCTCCATGCCATCTTGTACTGCTGCTTGGAGGTGTAAGTGGCTGAACCCCCGTAGATGACATTGACGTGGTGATCCGTCCTTTGAAACAACATCTCTGTGTCTTTGTCATTGTTTTGGACCACTGGTTGTCCGCTGTCTTCTGGCGGGACAAGCATTGGGCCTTTCCCATTGTAGTATCCCTCCGTCTGCTTCTACCAAGTATGGCAGTTGCGGAGGTCATGACCAGGAACTTTATGCAATGGGCACCAGTGCTCATTGCTCCTAGACGTATTCGCAGATTGTGGGGTAGTATGGTCATTTGAACGACCTCCTTGCCTCCTTTTGGTCCAATGACCCTTGTTTTTGTCATAGGGTGGTTGCTGGTCAACGGCTGTGACCTCCCTGGTGGACTGCATGGACCTCCCCTTCTCCTTCTTCTTAGGTTTTCCTTTGCTGCTCATGGAGCCTTCGGACCTCTTGGATTTCTTTTCTTTGACATCCTCGAGGCCTGGCTGAGGAGGGGTGGTCCCCTTATCCATCATTGTTTTCCACTCCACTGCCTTATTGGCATCGGAATACCGATTGGCCATGTCGAAGAGTTCTGACACGGACCTAGGCGGGTTAATGTTGAGCTCTTCTGTGAACCTTCGATATCTCACCGCTTGTTTAAAAGCTCGAATCACAGAGTCATCAGAAACATTTGGGATAGTATTACAGACTTCTATGAAACACTTTACAAACTATCGTAAATTTTCTTCGAGGGTTTGGTGGAGCCGATGCAAATCATCCTCCTTCCCCGGTTTTGCATAACAACTATTGAAGTTGTTTTGCAATGCATTACAAAGCACCTTCCAGTTATATATGGATCCCTCAAACTAGTTGAATGACCAGGTCCAAGCGGAACCCTTTAGAACTGTAGGCAAATAATTAGCCATTACCTTATCATCGCCTCCAGCAGCTTGAATGGCGGTAGTGTAGACTTGGAGGAACTCTGACGGCTTTTGCATCCCGTCAAAAGTTTCCATACTCCCTGGTTTGAACTTCTCTGGTCAGGTAACATCTCTTAATCCGGGAGAAAAAGCTTTGTAACCTGCATAAGGTCCAACACATTGTCGTACATTGCGATGATTATTACGACCAACAGGAGATCTGGGACGTCTACTATGTCCCAAAAAAAATGGGTGCCATGCTCACCTTGGCCTTGGATGTGACGGCCAGGAACACCATCACTTTGGCCTTGCCTTCGTCTTCCAAGTAAGGACCCTTCTAAACAAAAGTCCGTTTGGGAAAGCTCAGTATGTGATTGGGTGGATATATTGTCCACGACATCCTGTAGCTCTTGTGCAATAGCACGTATTACTTGTACTCCTCGCTCCAGAGTTAATCCTCCCGGTGGGCGTGCGATGGCACTCGCTAAATAGAGAATACGCTCTGCAAGGGAATCCTCTTGCATGGGGATTGGCAAGACACTTGGGTTTCTTACTGTCGTTGTCTGCGGCGGTGGCATATGCATCGCCTATTGTGGCGCCCTCATTGAGGAGCCAGGGCATCTCGGTAGTAGTGGTTGTGAACTTGCAAGATGTGCGCTTGTATGGCAGCACATATCTCGGCTTGTTGGGCCTCCTCCTCATGTTGGAGGCATTTCTGTTCTTTCCGCTCCTGGCATTGCCCTGATGTTTCAGGATCATTGGTGGCATTGGGTTGATTCTCACAGACGGCGGCAACTTGACGGCCGTCGGAACAGGCAGAAGGGGTGAACATGCCATCGTCCTCTGAGGAAGAGGATGAGTTGTATTATAGGATGAAGAGAAGATTCTCCCCAGATGTTCTCTCCTGGCCTTCAATGTGGAGGTCGCCAGCGAGATCATTATGATACGTTGGGCTCCAGGAACCTTCTATATCTCCTATTCTAAGGGAGACAGGCTCGGGATAGTACTCGTCCACGGTGATGCTTATGGATGAAGGCACGGCCGGCGTAGAGCCAGCGGGTGCAGACTCGGTGGGCGACGGTTACTATGGCCCCAGAGGAACCATGGGCATTGCCAGACACGAGGACGAAGTTTTCCTCCATGTCGTCATCATAGTCGAAAATGTTGAGGATGCTTTCTTCTCTCTACACAGGCAAATTTTGATTCATGATCAAAGCACGAGACATATTACCAAAACTGAGTTGGCGAAGATGATGATGACGATCCCCATGGACGGCGCCAGCTGTCAACATCTCGGACTCTCGTCACAGAACGGACAAACAAGAATATAAAGAAAAAATATAGATTGTTATCTATTCGCCAAAGGACTCGAAACGGTGATGTATATTGTAGAGGGTGTGTTCTGATTACAGGAAGAATGATTGTGAAAATACGTGGATTAGGGTCTGGATTCGAATTTGAATTACAAAGGCACATGGGCCAGGTTCTTATAGTTTACGAAACATCGACAGTTTGTTGCAGTGGTGCCTCTTCGTGCCAATGGTTACGTCCCTTCAAGTTAATCATTGCGTCCCTTCATGATGACTGTTATATCTCTGAATATAACATCCAATATCTTCTCTCCATATGTAGTTATCATTAACCTCAGGTGGGTAACCGCTTTCGAGGACCTCTTTTGTGGGGGGAGAGGTCCTGGAGTGGTCTGAAGAAACCTATAGAGGAGGTCCAATCGGATGTTCAGAAGAGGTTTTGAGAATGGTCAAAGAAAAGATTGACCACTTAATTGATCTTGGGCTCAGAAAGTTAATTTGGGCCTAGTAGAAAACCTAGCTTATTTATAAATAAACAAATAAAGATATACTCGGATAATTCACTAGTCAACAATCCTCGTCACATATTTTTATGGTTTCTTTCCTAGCATTGTGTTTTTAGGAATTATTATTTATGGGTTTAGTCATTCAAAAAATTTCTTTAATAACTTAAAATTATCAGAAAAATCCCAGAAAATGCTAGAAAAATTCTAAAAAATAAAAAACATTATCCACCAAACAGTTTAAACCAATATTTATTATTTTGCACTTGTTTCATGTATCTGAAATATTTTACTAGCAATAAACCAATAGAAAATTGCATGAAAAATGTAGACATCATTAAGAGGGATTTTAACTACCCTGGATGGAAGTAACCATCTTACTTGGCACTGAATATTGATATTATACCCATATCTCTTAATCAAATCGCGACGTAGGGAGTGTCATCGGTTGCCGCCGTGTAGGAAGTGCAGTCGCACGGGCCATCGTGCAAAAGACAATTGTGCTCCTGCCAGCACAATATGACCAGATCAAATTGTGCGTTCAGGACAAGAAGTATGTTGCGGATTATAATCCACTCATATATGCACCTTATTGTCTCTCAACTAGAGTATGTAAGTATGCAGTTTACTAAAGCTGATATGATTGAGTAGACTATGTCCACCTTCCACCCTAGGAACGTGACTTTAAGATAACAGTAATGTCACACCAACTATGCTGATTATTCATAATTGATCTCCGTCTTGCTACTTGCAGAGAAGTAGAATGATCTACTGAAGGATCACACTACTAGTCCCATAGGGACTATGTCTGTTAGAGAAGAACATGCAAATACTCATAAGAAAGAATGCTTGTAGTTGCTAGAAAAGACCATGGGCAGTATAGTGGAAGGGAAATAAAGCAGGTGCAATCATAGTATGTATAAGTCTAGGGGAGGTTTATAGAGACCTGCATTAGTCTTGTTATTACTCTTAGATGTGATTATATGTCACTTTCCTACATGAGTTGCACTATTAGTTTAGATATAGTTCACGTAGAACTTAGTTATGCTCATGTAGAGCAAGTCCTTATCTTTTGCTTTAGGTTGCAAACTTCTACATTAGATTAATGTCTTTTCCCATAATGCTAGGGCGAATTGCTGAGAATGGTAGAACTTACCTGTTGTATAGGATTTCTTACCTTACCTATCTTGCCCTCTGCTTGTAGCACACCTTACTTGTAGTAAAGGCTTGCCAGTAGCATCTCTTAACTGTAGTAAAATCATTAATCTCGCATGGAATAAAAGTATGAATTGTACACTTGACATTGTAATAACATATTGACTTGCCTATTATAAATAATTATTTAAAATGTGATCTTGATATCCATTAAGCCTCAATTAATCATGTAGGGTATTTATCCACTAGTTCTTTGTGTGCATTGATGCCTAGTAGGCAATAGGGAACATAATTTCCCGGCAGTACATGAATAAATAGAATTTATTGGCCTTATGTCGATATCTAAAGAATCGTTTTGGCTAAGAAAATAGTATAATTGTTGGACAAGTATAGAATAACTTACACCCTAAGACTTGAAGTTTATTTGATTCCACCTATTACCACATTGTTTCTTGTTGAAGAACTCTGTAAGCCAAGATTTAGAGGTATATGTTGGTTTCACGCAAAATAAAAATTGCACTCTAGTAGAGTATGATTGCAATATATTTTCTTAAAGCATCTGAGATGATTTAAAGCAAATTCAGGAAGCACACGCTATCACTTGGAATTTTTATGGTTAGCATGAAAAGGGGAGAAATTTAGGCATGAGAGGTAAATTTGATATGAAGAGGCATAAGAAAAATGTAGAAAACAATATCCGTGATAGACATAATGGCATATCCTAGGTCAAAGCTAGATGCATGATAAGCCCGAATCAATTAAGTAATCTAGATTATTTGGGAGATCAAAATTATTGCATAATGATTGTCAACATCTAGTAGATATGAAAAATGACATTCTATGTTATATTGTTAATAGCCATTATCTTTGTAGCCCACAATAGGGCCATTGTTGCATCCGCTTCACCGTCGGCTAGTAGGCATGCACGTGCCTCCGCACCGTCGAATCATCGTCCTGACCACCATTGCGCAGGAAGTGCAGCTCCTTGGCATTGCGGAAGAAGCACCATCCCTCGTCGCTGCACAGGAAGGGCAGCCGCTTCACCACAATGCATGAAGCGCTATCGTTCGTCGTCACGCATGAAGCGCACGATATTGCCATTTACAACTACATTATTTACTCAAAGTAAACATAACTCCCAAAATACGCAATGATGACCTATTGGATTATAATAATCAAGAATAATCTAAATTGGCCATATTTATTTTGATATTATAAATAAAATAAATGTACATTTTGTCACCCACTTAAATTGTCATATTCCTGTAGAATAATCAACATTCCCACAAAATAGTGAATCTTTTGTGTGATTCAGCTAGGTTTGCATTCCAAAACAAAATCAAGTATTTATGTGCAGATTATGGGCAATGTTTTATGTTTCAGCATTATATTTATATTCTTGTAGAGCATCCTTTAGATTTGTATTATGATGTTAGAACATACTACTTGTGACCATAATAAAACATGTTGCATAATTATAAACTCGAAGTTTAATGATCCAAATTAGTTTAAAATATGGTATGAATAATTGGGTCAAACTTGGGCAAAGAATAAAAGAAGCTAGACAATAGAATAAGTATGCTGACTCTCGGACCCGCTGTATGGGATCTTCGTTGCGGATATAATAACCAACTAGGAGTTGGGATAACCCACAAAGTTGTAAGGGTAATGTAGTTTTCCATGCCATTGCATTAATAAAAGTCTAGCTCATTGCATATAGAGAATAACCCCAATTGATTTTAGTGCGTGTTGAAATAATGAAATATTTACCACATAATATCAACACCATAGCATACATGGGCATCCACTAGAAGTTGGGGATATGTGTTGGATCTGAAGTTCCATTAATCTAGTGCCCATGATAGGGGATCTTTATGGCATGCTATTGAAGAAAGATCTAATCTCGGCATTAGGGGGGAAAGCCCAAAATTAATGAATGTCTGGATTTTTTTTCTAAGTGAATAAGATCTTTACTATAAGATTCACGCACTAGCCAAGCTAAATTGGAGATTTAGTTTATACTCTTGCAAGGCAGAGCAGGAGCTTGCCAGATATTTTTTTAAGAAATTATAAAGGAGTCACCAAATCGAGTTTGTAGGAAGAAAACTCATCGCTAAGAGTAGGGATGGAAAATAGCTTGAGGCTCGTGAGCCGGATCAGCTCAGGCTCGTGAAGCTTTCGAGCCGAGCCGAGCCCCTTTCCTAGCTCACAAAAAAATGAGCCGAGCTCAAGCAGCTCGCGAGCCACTTGTGCGGCTCATTTGGCTTGTGGGCTAGTTGCCGCCTTCCTGGCCCACGAAGGCCCACGGAGTGAAGAGCGATTGGTGAGGTTCTTGAATCCCTTTGTGGTGTCTAATTTTCGATTGATTGAATATGCTATCAGTTTGCTTTTCTCGATCAGATGTTGATTGTGCACATTCGATTAGAAAGATCTCTCCTTTCTAACAAGCTATCCGATCAAATGTGTTCTCTGATGTAGGAGTGCTTGTTTTTTTTTATTATGTGTGTGAGGCCAAAAGGTAGATTGGTAATTTCTTGATTACATATGTGAATTCTCTATGTTCGTGATGAATAGATCCACTGTTTGTCGGGTGATACGAGAATTTTCTCTGTGGATGCATATTCTTGAGCATGAATGATTTGCTCTGACTTCTTTCTTTGGTAGTCTTTGTCAGTTCAGTTGTTCTTGACGAGGATACTGAAGGGATACAGGTAGGTTACACTAGTTCACAATTCAAAAAAATTTACCACGTAAACCAGAAGCCATGCAAGTAATAGATCACAGATTGTTACCACTAGACGCGTAGAGCAGCATAAGAAGAGTTGGAGCAGCCTGATCTAACATCGAGCGCATCGATGAAGTGGTCGTAGTCGATTGTCCAACATTCTCAGCGCCGATTGTCTCCTCTAGCAACCTATCATGTTCCTTGTGAAGTCATAGATCGTCCTCGAGTACAACAGCAGCAGTGCCTCTACGGTATCCACACGTCCAGGGATGGAACACTGTACGCTAGTGTGCTAACACCAACTCGCACGGCATGGCTTTCCGAGAAGATGGTGGCTAGGTTTTCGGTGGAGCGACTCACGTATGTCTCGTGTCTCTCTCATATGTCCCAACAATCTCATGCATCTCTTTATATAGGGCCCATGACGGATCCTATCCGAACTCGTTTGTTCTAACCCATTAAGTGTGTGACCCTATAGGTTCATGCGTATTCAGCTGTGACTCAGAAACTCTTTTTCGACCACAAGTTGTTAGCGGTTCCTAGCAGGACATAACGATTCTCAAATACACATTAATTATATCGGACGAACCTTAATGCAATATGATCTACGATCAGGTTCTTATCACTTACTATCAGCTCGTATCTCTATACGACTAGTTCATATTTAGTCATGACCAGTTCGTAACTCCTTACGACTAGGTTTCGACCAGTTAGTGATTATGTTCGACCATACTATGACCAGCTCATATCACTATACGACCAGTTTGTATCTTGTTGAACTGAACGACATGCTTGTGTATTCTCCCTTTGCCTCATGATATCTAGTTGAACTCCAAGTGAGGTAGATTGCCATCCATGGACTGTTCAATACTTTCTCGATCAAGTGACGGATAACTTCATATGGTTGACTCTTCGACCACTAGTGACACAGCCATGCACTTTCTTTATCCGGCCACATCGAGGGGCCTAGAGATATCTCTCCTATTATGTTAGGAGGGGCAAATTCCATATCCGATCAATCATATTCCTTCGCATATTTCATAGCATACCCGAAAGCTACCTTTATAACTACCCAATTACGGAGTAGCATTTGGCAACCCCTAAGTATACTATTACACATGTAGGAAATCATGTTGATCTCAGGTCTAAGTATTATACATCATCATTGCTTGAGACCAACTGATGACACATAAAATCATAACAATCTCAATAGTGTCTTAAGGTGGATCAATCCAACACCATGTTCTCTAACATGTGTTCACATTATTGATTCGATATCCCTATATCTATGACCGGTGAAACATGGTCATTAATCAATATATGTGCTGGTCGATAAGTCACTAGTATTTCGACTAATGACATCCGACCAAGGATACATTTAGAACGACATCATATAAGTTAAAGAACTTCACCAATAAGTCACATACTTGTTAATCTTTATAACTAATAATTCATTCAAAGAATATAATAATACTTATTCAATAACTCATAAATATAGACGTGATACAATCATCTCTATGATTGCCTCTAGGGCATATCACCAACAGATACAAGAATTCATTTTGATATGTGGATGTTCATGTGCATTGTGTAATTGGAGTATAAACTGTGATCAACATCAATCTAGAACAACATTACCTGTGATGTGTGATGAGGACATCAACCCGTCGGATACGACCGCTACTCCACCTCCAACTGGGCTACTGTACTGGCATCGATTCGGCTATGACAAATGCTACTCCAACGTGGCGATGAATGTACTTCACTTATATCTGGTGCTGCGTCACCTCACATTGGGCCGAGGGTCTTGTATCAATTATTGGGTCCAAAGGACAACCACCACTTTATGGTATTTGGGTCGGCCACCTCCCTAGCCCATATGGCCACCTAGGGTTTCTGAAGGGGGTACTGTTCATGTGGTACTATTCACATGTGAACAGTGCCAACGCCCCTCTCTTCCTCATTTAAGTAGTGGTCGTCTCCCCTCTAGTTTCAGGGATTTTGTTTAGTTAAAAGTTAGCTTCCATGCAACTTCGTGTATGGTTTGTGTCGACTAAACCAACCATAATACCGCTTCGGAATCCCAATTTATCAAGTATTTCATTCATATTCGCAATTTCAGATTGTTTATTTATCTTGTTCTTGCGTGCTTCTTCGGTGTATGCAGGAATCGATCTTCGTGATTAGGTCGACCGGGTATTCGTGCACGGTTGATAACGACTTGTCAAGCAGTTTAGCGATTGCGTGGTTTCGAGCCTTGCGTGTTCATAGCCAGGATCGTGAGAGTTGAGCGACTACCACCGAACGTATCTTCTCATCGAAAGATCGGACCAAAAATAGGACCTTCGGGTTCATCAAGTGGTATCAGAGCTACAGGTTCATCGATGAGAATTTTTTTTCCTACAGTCCACATAGCCGAAAAAAAAAATAGGTTTAGTTCATCGTCCAAACCAATTTGTGCCTTTGCAATGTCTTCTTTTAGTTTGCGTTGTTGAATTGTCGTTGCATCGTCGAGTTTTTGTGCTGGTTTCTGTCTAGATTGGTCTAGTTTAGATTTTTTCTTGGAAATCGACTAGGGCGCACTGTCGTTTGGGCATTAGGGTTCATCAGCCTGGGAGCAGTGCCTCCCCTGGTTCCTTTGCCGCATCGCCGTTTTGCTGTTCTTCGGCGTCTCATCCAACCGCAAGCCACACAGAGAGCAGGGCAGCAGACAACACAAAAAAAAATCTGCTCGACGCCAATTCGGAGGCCACTTTGGGACGAGCCGCCGCCACCGCCGAGGCTTGCCCCGCCGCCGCCGCTGTGCTGCTAGGCCGCCACCGCCATCTCAACCGGGCCGCGCCGCCTCGGTTTCGGCTCGGGCCGCCGCGCACGCACGACCGATGCCACCGCTCGCCTTGAAAACAACCGCCTCCACCGTCGCGCCTTTCGTTCTCCACCTGTGCCACTGTGCTGCCATGCCACCGCCACCGCCATCTCCGCTTGGGTCGGAGCCGCTGCCGCTCGCCTTGAGTCGCCACCGCTTGGGGTGCTGCCGCCGTCGGCGCCGCAGCCGACTCCATCGTGCCGCCTCCGCCGACACCCGGATCCACTCCCTCGTGCGAGGAGCGGCAACAGGCCGAGCCGACGCTGCTAGGCCACCGTAGACGCCTCCTTCGGCTGCTTCCTCCTGAGCCCGCTCGTCGTCGGCTCCCACTCGCCCTGAAGGTACCACCGCCAAGGTCGCCGCGTTCGCCGCCTTGCGTCGTCGGCCTGGATCCGCAGCACCGCACGCCAGCTCCGCCGCCTTGCATCGCACCTCCGGGCCTCCGCCGCCTTGAAGCGCCATCCCGCGCTGGCCCCGCCGCGGCACCGCATGCCGGCTCCTTCGCCTCGCGCCGCCCCGCACGGCACGATCACTGGCCGCCGCCTCCGTCTTGCGCCGCCACCTTGGCTCACGCAGTCGCCGGCCGAGCCGCCTCTGCTACCGACCGCCGCCATCGTCGCCAGAGCAAGAGAAGACTCAGTCAAGTTTCTATTTTGTTTTTTTGTTGGTTTTGTTCCAGTATGCTCTTTGAGGTATAAAAGAAGAGGGTAAAAAAAGGGAGAAGAAAAAAAAGAAAGGAAAAGAAAAGAAAAACAGAGAAGAAAAAGAAAAACAGAGAAGAAGAAAAAAAGAGAAGAAGAAAGAAAAAGAGAATTTTTTTATTAGAGCTGTCTCTTGTTCAGTTTGGCATATTTATCCATTGCTCGTTGGCACTGATAGTTCTGGTGCTAGCTTTCCGTTGTTACGACTAGTCGTTCTTGCGAGTTGCTCTAGCTAGACTTGGTTTAGACTAGGACCAGCACGTGTGACTAGTACTTTGAACTACTTTTCAACTTTGCATACTGATTTGAACAATTGCTACTCCTTTGCTACATACTAGCCTTCCGAGCTCCACTTCCTACTAACTCAGCAGGTACCGTTCCTCGTAATTGTTGGGCTAATCGCAAGTGAGAGTATCACGACCCAGCCACCGGTTGTACCAGTTCCTTGCTGCATTGGTAAGATCGTGTAAGAACTTGGTATAAGCTTGAGTGTAAGCGACTATTGAAAACTCCAGAACCTAGTAGTTCATAGGGACATATACACCGTGTTTTGTTTCCTTGTTTTCTACTAACAATGACAGGTTGGTTAAATTTGGTAGATTACGATATCATCGCAAGTAGATTTGAGCTCAAAGGGACACAACTACCTGCATACATATTGCCACTCACCGCTGAGAGTACGTCGTTGGACTATTTTCTATGGGTTACTATGTTGGAAAGCTATTTTGAAAGACAGGACCTTGATCCTTATGAGAAGATGACCATGGAAAGGACGGCATTGATCGGTGATGTTCAACATTGGTGGTCGAATCTGGAGTACCACTTCATGTACACATGGGAGCAGATGAAGGAGAAATTGCAACGTCGATTTGTACCTCCACCAATCACAGTCACAAGCGATATGCAACCTAAGGTAACTGAAAATACTAACATTGTTTTGGCTCCTACTCCATCTCTAGATACCGCCGAGACGCTTGAAGAGATGAACGGTGATCTAGCGCATCTTAGGCCATCAGAGGAGAAGCTTGAGGTACCTACATTAGCTGATGAGGACTATAATGACAAAGGTACTGATTTAGTGCTACAGCAAGACATAGAGCAACCTTGTGAGTATATACCTGTTGTAGTAGTGCAATCTTTTGATATTCCTTGTGTTGACTTGAACGTACCATGTGCTGATCTGAATTCTCATAATTTTGCACATACTAAATTAATTACACATAAAGAAGTACTTGATAGAATATCTCATGCTGATGCTTTGTGCTATATCATGCTTAATGATCCAGTTAGTTTGGAATGTGCTATGGAGAAAGTTTCTGAACTTTCATCTCTAAATTCTCCTTCTAGCACCTGCACGGCTGCACCTACTATTTTAAATTAATTGGAGATTATGGTGTAGACAATCAATTTCTCGTGTATCGAATATGTATAACTTGTGATCACATGGATGAATTGAAGCTTGTTGTTTAGGACAATAATTCTTGTGTGCTGAATCTTGTTCAATATGAGAGGAAAATAAAATTTAGTGCTCATCCAATGCCTATGTGTTCACCTTTTATTGCACCATCTAGTATGGACAATCTGAATAAAGATGTTGAATTATGGAAGAACTTACAAATCTTTTCACGTTTGTTAAATGAATTTGCTATTGTTCAATTAAAATTTGATTATATGAATGATTTGTGCTCTTTGAATTCAATTACTGTGCTGCCCATTCACAGAGCGATGCCTAACTCTACTATTTACTTCACTAATACTGGCAAATTGAGTTGCAAACTGAATGCTATGAGAAAATATACGTGTGCTGATTTGATGCATGCACAATCACTTTTAATTTCCAACGCTTTCTCTATTTGTTTGCCACCTACTGTTGCTAACATTTTGCAGAAAGATGAGAATACGTTGCTACAAGTTTTAAAGTTTTTCTTGCCATTTGAGGAGGATGAGCGTGAGTCGAGGACGACTTAAATGCAAGAAGGGGAGGATGATGAGGACATCAACCCGTCGGATACGATCGCTACTCCACCTCCAACTGGGCTACTCTACTGCCATCGATTCGGCTACATCAAATGCTACTCCAACGTGACGACGAATGTACTTCACTTATATCTAGTGCTGCGCCACCTCACATTGGGCCGAGGGCCTTGTATCAATTATTGGGTCCAAAGGACAATCACCACTTTAGGGTATTTGGGCCGGCCACCTCCCTGGCCCATATGGACACCTAGGGTTTTCGGAGGGGGTACTGTTTACGTAGCACTATTCACATGTGAACAGTGCCACCGCCTACTGTTCGCATGGCACTATTCATGTGTGAACAGTGCCAACGCCCCCTCTCTTCCTCCTTTAAGTAGTGGTCGTCTCCCCTCTAGTTCCGGGAATTTTGTTTAGTTACAAGTTAGCTTCTATGCAACTTCGTGTATTGGTTTGTGTCAACTAGACCAACCATAATACCGCTTCGGAATTCCAATTTATCAAGTATTTCATTCATATTCGCGATTTCAGATTGCTTATTTATCTTGTTCTTGCGTGCTTCTTCAGTGTATGCAGGAATCGATCTTCGTGATCAGGTCGATCGGGTATTTATGCACGGTTGATAACGACTTGTCGAGCAGTTCAGCGATTGCGTGGTTTCGGGCCTTGCATGTTCGTAGCCAGGATCGTGAGAGTTGAGCGACTACCACCGAACGTATCTTCTCATCGAAAGATCGGGCCAAAAATAGGACCTTCGGGTTCATCAGTGTGCATACATTGGCTCGCGAGCCGGCTCGAGCTTGCTGCCGAGCTGAGCTGAGCCTACCTCCTGGCTCGTTCCCAAAACGAGCCGAGCCAAGCCCACTTTTCATCTGAGCTTGAGCGAGCCAGGCTTGAGCCAGCTTGGCTCTTTTCCAACCCTAGCTAAGAGTGGTATACCCCGCGTTATTAAATAGTACATCCACCTATAGGGATTCCTTCGGGTTATGTGGTCCAAATGACATTAGTCAAAATAATGGTTAAAATACTCCTTAAGATTCTTGAAGAGAATTCGCCTAGAAGGTGACCTTACGAAGAGGCTGAGCAGGAAGTTCAGAAGAAAGAGCCTCATCATGAAGATGAAACCCAACAATATAAGCGCGCGCAAACCATAGTGCTCGGAATGCAGAACAACCATGAATATTTCGTTTTGGGAAATGACGATGATTTTGTTAACAATGAAATAACCTCAAATTATGAGGATATGGGAGAAAAGAGTAGTTGTCGGCAACGTTGCCTCTATGATTGCTAATGCCTCAATGATTGCTAATATTTCTCTAAATGAGAAGTCGGGTCCAAAAATGAAGTCCATGGCAGAGTAGCTTGAACCGTAATAGCTAAATGTATGCCTTGTTGGAACAGGAAGTTCAGACTTAATGGGTCATTATGAAAATAATAAGGTGATGAATAATGATGGTTCAAAGGACCTTGTAGAAGACCATACTCTCCTATTATGAATGAATGTATATTCTACTACATAGTATTTCTGACAAATGGTATGAATAAAGAATATGCAGTTGATTGATTTTGAAAATCCGTGTGAGGAGATCTTTGAAGGACTCATGTTATTGAATGAAAAGGAATATAATCGAAACATATATAAATCTTAATAAGACTAAATGTTGTGATAATCTATTAGATTTGCTCACAATTTCATTACCGATGTTTTATTTTTGTGATTAAGACATTAGGGCAGGAAGACCCTAACGAATGTCGTTTTGAGGGGGATCATACATGCTAAATTTGATCATCATACTATAGACTATGAAAGTCTTAACTTTGATTTACCTAGAAGGAATTAATTTGATGACCACCACCTGAAGTTACCTTGAAGGTTTTACCACCTCATCTTCTTCCTCCTCCACTCCCCTTTGTTGTCATCCTTTCTTCCCCAGCCATCTGTGCCGCCGCATCCCACCTCCCATCTCTCCTCCTCCCACCCAACTCCTATCGTCATATCTTCTCCCCACCTCCCTCTCCTCTCGCAAGCCGTGCCCCAGCCGTCCCCTCGAACCCACCCACCGTTGGCCATCCTCCTCAACGTACCCATCTGATGCACGTGGTGGCTGCCATGGTGGCGGTGGCGAAGATGAGATCTGATGCGTGTGGTGGCTGCCCATGTCGAGGGTGAGGAGCACGACGGGTGTGCGGTGGCCATGACAGTGTTCGTCGATTTGCTTCGCCATTGGGACATCGTCACCGATAGATCCAGCGTCACCGATAGATCCAACGTCATCGAGATTGAGGATGCCACCAGCAGCTCAGACGCGGGTGCCAGCGGTGGAGGAGGGGATCACCGACGACGAGCTCACCAGAGGAGATTAGTCAGCGGCGCCTCTAGGAGCTCATCCACCGCTGGCTGGGGCTGGGTGACAGGCGCGGCCATGTTGCCCGAGAGGATGACCTCCCAATCCTCAACATTGATGGGGACGAGCCGACGGCAGCGCCCTCAATCTCTGGTGTGGATCAAGCCACCGGTGGCATCCTCTCCCCCGCGCGCAAATCTAGCCGGCGGCGCAGCCGCCCCTGCTCCAGTAGCTCATGAAACCCAGCGGTAGCGGCGGCCTGAAGGAAAGGGGGGAGAAACGAAGCCGTGGCTGGCCAAGCTGCGCCGGTGCACGCCATGTGAGGAGGGGGAGGGAGAGGAGAGATGGAGGAAAGTGAAGGAATATGGTAGCAAGGTTGCACAATCACTTCACAGCTTGACTAGTCAACAATGGTATAAAATGACATAGTTTTGATTTTGCAGTAGTATGTAAGGGTGAGTTGTGTTTGCACTGACAAATCAGAGATCCGAAAACTTTGCAAACTTTGCAGCAACATAATGTTTTCCCTTTTTTCCATTTGTATATGCTTTGATTCGGTCTTTGAGTGGGTAGTGCATGGTGACTGATTCGGTCTTTGAGTGGGCAGTGCATGGTGACATCTTTGCACCCCTCTTTTATTTTATCGAAGTGTATACATCAATCGTAGATACCCGCGTTCGTGAGTCAGTTTGACGATGAAAGCTCGTGTATGCAACGTCGTCCAACTTTGGAAATCACCAAGCAATTTTCTTCTTAGTGTCCTCGTCTTTTTTCCCCCGAAGTAATGCTTTGAATAGCACAAGCGCCAAGGGGCTACTTGAGTTTCAGTTTTTTTTTAAGAATCGATGTACCCGGCCAAGCGGCAGGTACATGGTACATATTACAAATCATGCAGTAGCATATGGGATCGCAGATGTTCTCAACTTTTGTCATCATCCGACGGTGCGTGCACAGTACAGTACTGCACAAGCACAAGCACAAGCACAACCACAGCGTAATCATCAGCAAGCGGATGTTAATACAAGTTCTTAGAGATGTAACGGGGAGTTTTAAACTTTAGTTAGACCACCCATGTCAAGTTCTTAGTCCCTAAGTCACGAACGACGAAAGCGTGCCAAGCCGTTATCCAAAGGAGGAGAAAAAGGCGCGCAAGGCAGCGACGGCAAGCAGTCAAGCACTAAGAAAACGAGCCCCTGAGATGGGAATAAAACAAGTGTGATCTAGCAGCAGCGCCCGTTGCCGCGCCAGCCGCGAGGGAAGCCTACCATGTCCACCTCCGCCGCGGCCGGAACCGTGCGGCTCTACTGCCAGGACTGCAGCGCGAGGTTCTCGCTCCCGGCCCCGTCCTCCCCGTTCGACTTCACCCTCTGCCCGCGCTGCCGCCGGGGCTACCTCGACGACAGCCCCGCGCCCAACCCGCTGCCCCTGTGGCCTTCGTCACCACCGTCCCCCTCGTCTCCCTCCGCGATGCTGCCGCCGCCTCCGCCGCCGCCCCCGTGGATACCCTCGTGGTCGTCCTCCTCCTCCGCCACGCCGCTGCCTCCTCCGCCCCCACCACGCCCGTGGCCTTCCTCACCACCGTCCCCTTCATTGCCCTCCGTGATGCTGCCGCCGCCTCCGCCGCTCCCGTGGATACCCTCGTCGTCGTCCGCCTCCTCCGCCACGAAGCTGCCCCCTCCTCCGCCGCCCCCGTTCTTACCCTCGTTGGCGGCGTCCTCCTCACTGCGCACGACACTGTCGCGGACTCCGCCGTCCCCGTGCACACGAGCCTCGTCCTCCTCCACAGGGCTGCCGCCTCCGCCACCCCCGACGACGTCGAGCGGCACCACCACCTCCTCGGCCGCGCCCATGCCGTACTACTGCCCCAAGCACTTCGCGGTCGCCACGCGCAAGGAGCCGCCATCCCCCCTGTTTACCCTCGAGAGATGTCCCAATTGCAGAGTCCACGACTTCCACGAAGACGCGGAGCACCCTGTGCCCTCCTCCTCCACCATTGTCTCCCCCATATCGTCGGCCTACTCCTCCGCCTCCTCCTCCCCATTGTGGTTGCCGCCGCCGCCGCCGCCAGAACTCTACCAAGGCGAGCTACAACCTGGGTCGCCTCCTTTGACCATGGAGCGGGCCGACTTCGTCGACGCCAACGTCGAGCTACAACCTGCACCGACCGCGTGGATCGCTCGGCTGCCTGTCGTCACCGTCGCCGACAACGAGGTGCTCTGCGCCCACTGCACTAACCCCATCCTGCGAAGGGGCCGCCTCCTCCCTTGCGGTCACCAGTACCACTCCAGCTGCATCATGCCGTGGCTGTTGAGACGCAACTCTTGCCCAGTCTGGGACTGCCAGTGCAGCCTACAGGGTTCGCCGCCTCCTGCTCCGCCTCGTCCGCAGCCGCAGCCGCCGTCCTCGCACTTGGATTACTTCTTCGATCCCTTTCCGGGGCCAGCGCCGTCGCTGACGTCCATGCCCTCTAATACCTGGGATTACTTCTTCAGTCCCTCCGCCGCGGAGCGCGATCTACAGCACCGCTCTGGGTTACAATCGGCGCCGCGGACCCTGCCGCTACCGCCGCCCCCGGTGTCCATCTACGCCCCCGTGATCAACTCGCCAGTCCACCGCGGCGGGTCACAAGCGGTGCCGGCCGCGTCCATCGCCGCGCTGCCCACCGTCACCGTCTCCGACACCGCGGAGGTCTGCGCCGTCTGCACGGAACCCCTCCCGCTCGCGGCGGCCGCGCGCCGGCTCCCCTGCGGACACCTGTACCACTCCGACTGCATCGTGCCGTGGCTGTCGCTGCACAACACCTGCCCAGTCTGCCGTCGCAGCATCCCGATGTTCCCCTCCCCCACCGCAGAGACTGCGCCATCGCCTTCTCCGTCACCGTCTCTTCCGCAGCCGACGTCCGGCCGGAGGCGGTCTCTGCCGGGGGCGCGCCGGATCAGGAGGATTTGCCACAGGTTGCTTAGATACATGGAAATAAGCCGTGCACGTCGGCCAAATCGGAGCGGCAATATTGTGCATGGCTGATGCGTGGCATTTGTTCTGCGCTCGTATGATCTCATTGTATATTAGTATTACACACCGAAATCATAATCTAATCAAGCATTCCGTTGATAATTCCTTTGGAGTTCAATCCACGACTTGTGCAGCATAAACAAACAGAAATATAACTATGATGATCAGCTGAAATGTACTTAAATCTGGGAAACAGAGGTGGAGCCACTGGCAACTTTTTTTTTTTTTTTTTTTTTTTTTGAGATGCCACTAGCGAACTTCTAGTAACATATGAGCACAGGAATATGACAAAACTTGGCAAGGTCACATAAATACTGAGTGCAAAAGGATTTCGAGGTTGGCCGAACAATGCCTGGTACCATAAAAAAAAAGAGGTGCACAACGCAAATTGAGAATCTCATTTGCAACAAACGTTGTCCCACTAGTGATTGTGATGCTTTAGGAAGCATAGAAGCACCTTCATTTGCAACCAACGTTGTCCCAGTAGTGATTGTGATTGCCTTCGCATGTTAGTGTAAATTGGAGTTCTTGTTTGTGCTTTTCTTTTTTTTCAAGCCTAGTCATACTTGATAAGTTTAGACCAGTCTCTTGTACACCTCATCTCTTGTGTCATTTTGATGCTGAAATTTAATCCCATGGAAGTAGCGTGTATGTATATTTTGTTCTGTTTCGTTGAATAAAACGTGTCTTGCATCTCATCTAGGCTTGATAATGGATTGGATTGAAATTAGCTAAACGGGCTGGGTTTTCATTTGTGTTGACTTTGGGTGGCTGGAAACGGGTTGGGGGTAGCTAACGGGTTTGGTTTTAAGTAAAAATAGGTTGGGCTGGGTTGGTATGGGTTAAAAAAAAATTGGGTTCAAACGGTTCAACCCTAGGGTTTTCTCTCATGGTTTGGCATGGGTGGAAAAACAATAACATGGGAGTAAATCGTCGTCTTTACGTCCGAGGTTGGCAGCTAGTCAACTGGTCACATCACATCACCGGACGTACCAAAACCATCGAGACACAAATGAATATGATGGACACAAGACAATGCTAGTTCGGTGCAGTACATAACAAACCACACAAACCATGGCCCATGGTCAAATATAGATAGAAAGGCAACTAGGTCTCTCGATCACACACAAACAGCAACAAGTAGCTCGACTTGCACACGCCACCGGGGAGGTACAGGAAACCCTGAAGAAAGGAAGAGGTTTTAGTCTGAATGTTTATGCAAGTGGAGAGTTTTTCTTTTCTATTATCTTAAAAAAAAAATCAGAATTTTCGGGTAAAAGGGTTAAATTTGGAATTTTGGATGAACAGGGAGTCAATAGTGTCAACATTTCCAAGGCAGTGAGTGCAATTCAACAGGGAAGCAATAGGTGCAGTGCTAGCTACCTGCTGCAGGATCTTGGGGAACTCTGAGCACAGCGCCTTCCGGCCCTCGTCATCCAGGAGTCTCAAGCGAAATGCCCTGCAGGTTGATCAGCGTGGTTTCCAGGATGTCGAGGTCGGCTTTGTTGGCAAAGGTGAACATAGGAGCAGGCTGTGATTGGCCAATAGCCAAAAATTCTCATCAATAGGTGGTTCCTGCACAGGCAATCTGATGGAACAAAAGTATAAATGCACAGCACTGACCTTCAGAGAACAGCAGAGTATTGCATCGCTGTGTTTCCACAGGAGCATGAGGGGAGAATCCACGTCTCCGGTGTCCGACCAATGGATCTCTCCTCCAGTGTGACCCCCTGAAAGTTTCGCCAGTGTCAACAACTTCAGAAACAGTACTGAATCAAATATGGAATTTTTTTAAATAATATTATTTTAAAAGATAATTACAAAAATAAATAATCGTTCCAAAAAATTACAAAAATATGTCACTCGCCGCCATTCAATCGGCGATAGGACGCCGATTGAATCGGCGACGAGGACCCTATTCACATCGCGGTTGAAGCGGCAATAGGTTTCTATCGCCAGTTGAACCGGCAATAGGTTTCTATCGCCAGTTGAACCGGCAATATGTTCCTATCGCCAGTTGAAATGGCGATAGGTTTCTGTCGCCGTTTCAACTGACGACAGGAAGCTGAAACCCTAAACAAGTTGCTTTGTTTGTGATTTTCGTAGAATTTCAACGGTATGAAATGTGTTAAACTGACAATAGGATTTTGTGATCGTCGTGTATTGTTCTAGTGTGATGATTTTTTAAAGATTTTTTTTTAGGACGATTGAGATATCAATGATTCGTAAGTACGAAGCCAAGTGATATTACAATACGTCCGGGAATTCATACACGATGTTTGGCTAATGAGATAGCCAATATTGATTTTGACGGCGTATAGGACTGTAATGTACGAATGAGCTAGAAGAAATAGCGGCAACACAACTCCCTTGGAGAACTTTAGAAAAATGACGCAACGATAACAACACGATATTTGATCGGACAAGAGGGTTACATGGCACGCAGGCTAACGAACTGAGGACTGTACACGCATGCCTTTTTAGGGAAATAGAAATACATAGGATATGTGGGCGAAGAGGGTAGAACTACTGCGTGGAACGTGGCCATTTGCCCTTGCGGCCCAGCTCGGCGTTGTACTCCTCGCCTTGCGCCTTAGCTCTCGCCGTGATAGCCCTCTTCCGCTCTCTCTTAGCCTCCCGTCGCCTGGCATGCTCGCGCTCCTGCTCCTCGCGCAGCCTGTCTCGTCTGCCCTGTTCGGCCTCCTCAGTATGCAACTCTTCGAGGCGTCTTTCATGGGTCTCAATGTCCTCCCTGACCCAGCTCTACCGTGTCAGCAACCACCACATGTCGTAGGGGTGAATCTTGTCGTCGATCCACTGACTGAAGTCGCATAGGCGCGACGGAGACTGCGGTGGGTAGAGAGACTTGGTTACGTCGTTACGAGAAGAAAAACAGTAGTGTACACCGAAATATGATTTTATTACCGGCTGCCTGTGGTTCTGCGTGTCGAACCTGCGGTCGGGGTAGTCCATGCCGTAGTTTGGGCAGCATCAATAGCGCTGATCAATGGTCCACTCGTCGGTTGATTTGACGCACTTGCAGGCGTCCCGACACCAGCATAGGGGTGACGCCACCCCTATCGGGGACCCTTGTGGAGGGCGTTCAGCGGGTATAGGTGGGGGGCCGCGGCTCGACCCAGAATCGTTAGGCGTACTGCGAGGTAGCTTCCTCAGATCCACCAACTCCGGAAAAGTTTGGTGTGTGAAAGGTTGCTGACTAGCCGCATGATGGCGAGCGGCGGTCTCATGGGAAGACACCCAGTCCTTCAAAATATTACGAATTTTATCACATTCCTTCTCCTTGTCCAAGTTTTCTAATTAGTGGTGTTGGTGTGGAGTTGCTGGCTGAGTAGCGTTGTATTTATAGCTAGAGTAGACGCAGCCATAGCAGGGGCTCCATTGCAATGTTGTGCAGATGCGTTTCGCGTCCGTGGGTCACATCATCCTAAAAAGTTGGCTCGTTTGGTCATATCATCCTACAAAACTGGCTCGTCGGATCACATTGTCCTGAAAAACTAGCTCGTCTAGTCACGTCGTCCTAAAAAGCTGGCTAAAAAAAAAGAGATATCGAAACACCAGACTACCATAATAATAGTTGTACACAAATTAATATTTATATGGCTACAATTACTGATATTTACAGAAACAAATATCTACTAGCGTCCCCTCTTGGGGCACACCCCGCGTGTCGCCCCGGGCCTCGCCCGTCGATGGTCTGAGTATGTCAGAGGGATCAGGCTGCCTGACTACCCGACCCAAGCGAGTAGCCTGAGGTGGTGTCGCGAGGGGCTGCTCCACGTCAGTTGGGTCGATCCCGGCGCACTGTACAACTCAGAAACCTCCAAGGAGAACTGGGTGTCACGCGGGTTCCTGAAGAAGTCCTCGAGGGGTGCTGATAGGTCTGCATCATCTTGCGACAATGCATCGTCCTCCCAAGTCGTTTCTGCAAAGCATTACGTTACAAATGTAATCATGACGAAAAGGACGTTACGCAAGCAAGCAAGATGATCTTACCTGCTGGTCCGAAGATGTGCTCCGACGACTCGGCATACTTCTGTCCCGCGTACGTGTGGAGCTCAGGACATGCAACAGAAGATCGTCATTACTAACTTGTAAGATTCGAAATAAAGAAGCGAAACTGAATGTGTCCTACTCACCTCCAAAATGTCCTGCGGTGCTCCCCCCACGGTGCCACGACGACGAGCCCATCACGTCCGTGGCAGGAGCCCGTGGCCGTGAACCACCTCGGCTGACCCCCTTGTCCTCTCACTGGTTGATCCACCGGGTCCCTCGGTGTGCGACAAGTCGCGATCTGGACCCCTCGTCTCGCGGCCTCCCTGATCCGCTACAGGACCCCTCTCGTGGCCCCTAGTGTCATATGCTGTGTGGAGTCCGCCAAGTCGATAATCTCCCGGTGTAGATCCATCTGCACAATTGAACAAGTTAAAAACATAAATCTGGCAAATTACATATGAATTAAGGACAGTTCAATACGTACAGAGCGGTGGAAAGCGGAGTCCGGCTGGGTGGGGTACGTGTCAGACGCCGCAGCCTCATGTTGTGGTGGGTCGACCACGACACGGACGCAGCGAAGCCTCGTCCGACTAGCGTACCACTCCATGTACTCCCCCGTACGTCTCCAGGTCGTAGGGATCATTGCCGCACTGGATGCAGTCATCATGCGCACCACTCCAAGCCTCAACCCAAGGGGCCATCCTGTCCACCCAGGATATCATGCCCCGTACTCCCTTCCTAGTGTAGCTGTGTACGGCAAGACAATTATTTGATCGGCATGTAAAGCACATTATACGAAAGTAGTAAAACATGAACTTACGTGTGAACGTGCGCCGGCACCCGCGTCCCCCCCTAGGGGCTGGGATCTCCTATCGCAGACCGAGCTAGCGCATGACCCGCTGCACCTGGTACTCCTCCACAAAGACACCATGCACCCTCCGCGTGTACTAGCACACGTAGTCTCGCGTGCACAGGCTCGACAGTCCCTGGGGCACGTGCACGTGCACCCTCTCTAGAGTGTACAGTGTCCAAATGACGCGGTCATCCGTCAACTGATCAAACATCGTAACGTACTCCGGGTAGGACCCCTGCGAAGTGATCGACGTATAGGTGACCTGTGCAATAGAACAACGTAAACTTAGCACAGAAAATCATTATTATAATACGAAAATAACAAATGATCATGAAACTAACCCATCGGCGGCACCACAACGTGCCCATGGTTGGCCCGTCCACATCGTCGTCCTGGACATACAAGCTGACCACGTACGCTCCCAAGTTCAGTTGTGGTCGTCGGATCTGGAAGCGCTCCAAGGACCACAACTGCAGAAGTAGCGGGCATCCGGAGAGGATGGAGCTGTCTTGGGCACGGTGGCACGCGTCGTACAGTGCGTGGTACGTCGCGCACAACACGACCGGACCCCAAGCGTACTCTGGGATCTTGTCGACCGGCAAGTCCGCCACCTCACGCGCTTATCGGACGTAGTGCTTGTCGACGCTGTCGTCGTGGGACCCTAGGAATAAGACCCACCCAAAAAGCCACAGCAGGTAGGCCTCGAAGTGCCTTCTAACAACGACGTCGCCGGCGTTCTGCACCATAAGCTCGGGTTGCAAGAAGACATGTACACATCAGTAAGGTTCACATACTAATTTATGCAAGAGGATAATAGTTGCGAAGACTTACGTAGTACTGGCAGATCCACCTCAACGTCGGCCCGTGTGGGCTGCTGAACTCCGTGTACCCGCTGCCCGGTGGGAGCACATCGTGGAACCTCGCTAGGAGGTCGGTGCGCCACATGATCGGGATGTCGTACGCCGCCAGGGGGGAGCCTGTGCATGACAACCCGGTCAGGAAGCCCACGTCCTACAGCGTCGGTGCCATTTCCCCGCACGGAAGGTGGAACGTGTGCGTCTCTTGCCTCCATCAGTCAACCAGCGCCGTCAGTAGGGCCCGGTCGTACGAAAAACGCCTAGACGTACGACCAGGACCGCGGTCCTGGTCGTCCTCCCACGTCGCCTCCACCATCCTCATGAGTGGAAGGAGGCCTGCCGTTCGCGACCTACTTCAAAACGATTAAGAACAAATGCGACTGCACGTAAAATAAATAAACCGCGGTGGAGTGCATTAGGTTAGAAATCTACGAACCTCGGGAACCAGCTTGGGTGCAGCCTCCATGCCCTGATGGGCGTGCACAGCCGCAATGCACCAAGCTCAATCGGCGCCTCGCCCTCCGGGGGGAGCACAGTACTCAGGCGGCTACGGTGATGCGCGTCAACTACCGGGTCAAGCAATTCATACTGTCCCGCGTCCGTCATACCTGAAAATGCAGCAATAAACAAAGTTCATAGTTTTTTCATGCATCTTTACGTAGGATATGTAGCGATTACAGATTTTCTTTACGAATTTCATGTGTCAGGCTATTCTCCAAGATTAAGTGGTATTTTCGGCACTAATAAAATAATTACTCTACTTAGCTACTCAATACATTTTTAACAGATTTATAATATGCGTCTTCCTATTTCTGGAGATTGATCCTAAATCGTTCTAGTGCTACATAATTCGACTATTTTGGGAATTATTCTCATTGCTCTTCTGACCCTACTCAGCTACTCCGGATTTTCTTTATAATCTTCAAATGTGTCATGCAATTTTTCTAGTTTAAAAGATAATTCCTGCATTAATAATATAATTACCGCGCATAAATGGGGAGCTTAATAAAGCTGGAATTATTTTGATTTCGCCATTATGCTCTCACTACCGGCTACACAACTTAAAATATATACTACGCAATTTGACTACTTTTATCTAACCTACTCAATCCTATATCACTATTTTTGTTTGCTAACCAACAATGTTTTCACATAATGTACAAAGTTTCAAAAAAAATGTACCTGCGAGATGACCGACCGGACTCAGTGTTCTGACAACAATTTCTCCTCCGCGACAAACTGACAGAACTTCGCTACCTTTCTTCTCTCCCTCTCCTTCTCTCTCTCGTTTTTTTTTCTGGAATTAAAATGAATTATAGACTGATTTTTCGACGTTTTTATAGCTGGCTAAATGTCGCCAGTTGAACTGGCGATAGGTTCCTGTCACCAGTTCAATTGGCGACAGGAGCACTGTTCAACTTCCTGTCGCCAGTTCAACTGGCGATAGGTAGTTGGACCGGCGACAGGGCTGAACAGGATCTCTGTTGCCAGTTTGAACTGGCGACATGAACATATTTTTGTAATTTTTTAGAACGGCTATTTTATTTTTGTAATTATCTTTTAAAATAATATTATTTTAAAAAAATCATCAAATATGATTCCAAGATAGGAAATAGAGGATATAGGATTCTAGCATAGGCAATTTGGGTGGCTCCATGAAGACGGACCAAAAGAGTGTTAGGTAGCGCCGTAGCGGGTACCAGGCAGAGGATGTTTTCACGGGTTGAAAACTGGTTGAACCCATATTGAGAGAATTGGATTTGGTTAGAGTTGCATGTGGTTTGGCTTGGGTTAGGTTTTGGAGGTAGAGCAGTGGGCTGGTTTGGGTTGGGTGGACATACTGCATAGAAGTGGGTTAGGTTAGGTTTGAGTGTTGTTCTCATCCATGTCCAATGAGGTTTTATAAGTAGCACAGAAGGACTCCTCTCAATTATTTAGTAGACGTAATCACGTAATACAAAGAACAACGATCACTACGCAATGACTTGAGGTAAATACTATTGGCTTAATTACTTCTCCGGTGTAGTTTAAGAGTTTGTTTGGTTGGTGTCCTCGATTTCATGCATAAGAAAAAGTGGTGCCTAGAAGTAGCTTGGAAAGTAGATGATTTTGGCCTGATCAAGCAAATCTGAAGATGAGTTATTTGGTTGAAAGCCTGTGTCTGAAATTGATGAATAAAAAATAAATCATTGGATCAAAGTTATGTATGATAGATGGAGCTGCCTGGCAGGTTTTTAACGCATGGACCTGGCACAGCCAGCCTGGGCCTAGCGCTCTCGCAGGAACGCATCCAAACAGGTACAGGGCAGATTCCAGCGCCTCTCCTGGCCAGGCAAAAAGCACCAGGCCTCAAAGCAAACTAGCTCTAAAACTTTATATTCCAAGTCATTTAGGCGGAAAGCCAAAGTATTCAAACCGTGCTCGGTAAGTTGTCTTGTCACATGATCGGGGCCTCCTAATTGGAGTTTGAAAAGTTTGTTGTTTGGTTTTATCGAGCCTGCCTGCCTGTGCTCTCTTTTGGATGAGGTCGAGCTGACTCAGCAGCGAGTCGGAAAGTTCTCTAGGCCGACAAGGTTCATCCTTCATTAAGCAAAGGCTCTGGTAAAAGGCAGCTCGGCACATCAGTCCTAGATCCCGTAATTTTATACCTGACGAGCTGCGGAAAAAAAATGCATGTGCACGGCAAACTCTGAACGCCAGTTCGGCACGCAAACACAAACGGCCATTCTGTTCCGGCCACAAAAAATCTGTCGCTTAATCACTCGCTTTCCAATCAAATCCGAGGAACAGGACCAGTTCGAACTTCTAAGCCGAACTGTTGGGTCGAGACACGGCACGGCACGAAACATCCAACGGTTTACGTCGCCAGCAGCAGCAGCCATGAGCTAGCCCATCCATCCATGACAGCAACTCGAGGATATATTTCTGCACGCGTGAGCGCGTCGAACGGTTTCAACCCCGTGGAATTGGTATTTCATGCCTTCACCGAACCTAGCCGCGAGTTGGCGCGGACGAAGCATCGTCTCTGCACTCCGCGTGCTCCCGCCACGGTCAACCCGATCGCCGCGCGCCTCTACTCTATATAAGAGAGCGTCCTTCGCCTCCCAGCGACCAGCACAAGTAACTTCGTTCGTCTCGCTCAAGCCGAAAGATTTTCTCGTTACATATAGCTGTAGTGGCCATGGAGTTGGAGGCGGTCAGCCACGAGGCGCTGCTCAAGGTCGGGATGTTCGTACTGGTGCAGGCGCTGGTGTACCTCATCCTCTCCCAGTCGTCCACCGTCTTCTCCAGGACTAAGAGCCTCGGCCTCCGCCCGGCGCGGTCCATCAGCGCCCGCCGCATGCTCGCGCTGCTCTCCGACCTGCCGCTGGGCGAGGAGCCGTCGCCCGTCGCCGGGAAGAAGTCGCCCGTGCCCGCCGACCGGAAGAAGGATTGATTAAGGCCGATCAGTGACACCGTGACGCACGGACCTGGAACTAGATTATCTTAGTGGTCGCTAGCTAGCTAGTTAAATTGTTGCTCCTTGCGTCGCATCCGAAACATGTGGCTGGTGTAGGCGTGTAGCTATTCACCATTCTTTGATTGATTGATTTGTTCGATTGTTTGGCTGTTTGGCTTGGATATTCAATTTACATGCCTTTTTGATTTGTACATGTGTCTGTGTGTGCTTGTGTTTGGTCAAACGTACATTTGTGGAGAGATTTTTGAACGGAACAGTTGATGCATGATGCGTTTCTTTGTCGTCGTTAATGGGCCATTACGATTGGCTGCAGCCCACTTGACCCATTGGTCAGCTCTGCCTTTTGATTTTTTAAAACAAAAAGGCCCGCCCGTTACGATCATAATGTTAGGACGTAGGACCAAATTAGGTTGGGCTTCATCATTGGGCCCATTAAAACCTTATGGTTTGCATGAGCCGAGACCCCGTTTCTTTTTCTTTTGTGATATTTAGATTATATCTTTTTAGAGGAATTTTTAGATTATATAAGCAGCAACGACGTACTGCGATCCATTAAAGTACGCAAGGGAAAATTGGTTCAGTAGCATCGTTTGTAGGTATATTTAGAGAAATAATATCATTTTGGTGACGCGGTGCAAAATAACACATTGAATACTAAAAAAATATTTGAATGATATTGCCGTCAGTTTGACATCTGTTAGTTAATGTTGGACGGGTAAAAAGACAAATATGCCCTCCCAGAAAAAATGGTGGCCTCTTTGTAGAAAGCACCTCGACTATGCCTCTATCCTCCCTAGCCGATGGCCTCCTCCTCGCCTCCCACCCGCGCCACCATCCCGCCGTCTCTCCCTCCACCACCCCCTCTTCTCCCCGCTCTTCCTCCCCTCCCTCCTCCGCCACCCACTTCCGCTTAGTGCCACCTCCTTGCCTCTGCCCTCCCTAGCTGGCGGCCTCCTCCTCGCCTCCCACCCGCACCACCATCCCACTGCCTCTCCCTCCACCACCCCCACTCCTCCCCGCTCTTCCTCCCCACCCTTCTCCGTCACCCACTTCCACTTAGCGCCGCCTCCTTGCCTCTACCCTCCCTAGCTGGCGGCCTCCTCCTCGCCTCCCACCCGCGCCACCATCCCGCCGCCTCTCCCTCCACCACCCCCACTCCTCCCCCGCTCTTCCTCCCCACCCTCCTCCGCCGCCCACTTCCGCTTAGCGCCGCCTCCTTGCCTCTGCCCTCCCTAGCTGGCGGCCTCCTCCTCGCCTCCCACCCACGACACCACCCCACTACCTCTCCCTTCGCCACCCCTCTCTTCTCCGCTCCTCCTCGATCTTGCTCCCACGACGACGGTGGTGGAGATGGAGGCAGTACTATTGCCCCGCCTGTTCGACGATGGCGCGACCTCCTCCATGGATTCGTCGAGCTCACTCCAGCGGTGGTCATGGAGGTGGTGGCTGCTAGATCCAACGACGGTGGATAAGGACAGCTCCTCCTTGGTGGAGGCACTAAAGCGGCGCATTGACAAGCTCACGTCTGCTGAGCTAGCCGCGGCGGGCAACGGCAAGCCAGCAAGCTGGTGTCGATGTTCATGGTCAAAGGGGTTGGCCGCGGGGGACGACATGCACCTGTTGTTCCTCGCCGACCTACGGTCTCGTCTCGACCCCCCCCTCGGCGAGGGCTACGTCGGCAACTACGTCGGGGCGTGCCTGGCGAGCTGCGATGACGCGGGGGAGCTCCTCGGCGAGGTCGGCTTGTGCTCGGCTCGGGTGGTACAGGCGACCGTGGCGGAGATGGAGGTGGCGCCGCTGGCCGGGAGAGAGGTATATGGATGACATGTCGTGCGTGACCGTCGAGCGCGTCGGTGGCGCCAGAGCAGAGGAGCCGGTGGTTGTTGAACTCGGAGTTGACGAAGGGTAAAACAGGCATTAAATTTGTATTCTCTTACATCAATCATACCTCTTTGCTGTAAAAGATGGATGAAAAATGTGACAGAAATATCATTCTCAATATTTTATAGTGTTCGTGATTTCATTTTGTAGTTCATCTCCAAAGCTACGTCATTTATTTATCTAAACTAGTCATGTACCCATGCGTTGCGACGGAATCCTATATTTTGAACAAAATAATTGAGTTGTTAAAGGTGATGTTTTGCAGTAGCATTTGTCCAAATATATGCTGGGAAGCTGAGAGGACGTATCAAATAGCTAGGATTGTAGGAGGAGGAGGCACTCTAGTCAATCACAAGTGAGCCGATGCTTGGGGACGGTACCTGACCTTCTATTCCAGATGCTCCCCTTGCACTTCAGCTGATTCTGTTCCAGAAAATTACCATCAGAATAATGCTCAGAAGTGTTCCCTTAGGTGCTAAGCGCTAGTCGGGCGGTAGACCAACTCCTAGTGCCTAATCGCCGCCTAGGCGGGGCTAGGTGGCCTAGGCAGGCGCCTAGGGGAACACTGGCTCAGATCTAATGGATAGGTGTTGTATTTTAAATCTAATACCTCATATTTTCGGTTATGCCTGATCCAATCCTATTTATCAAAGAAATTGGACAGAACTTACATGATTACTTGGACTGTGTTCCACTTCCCATAGCATAGTCACATCCCCTACTCCCTGCTTTCAAATAAAGCTTGATATGAAACCTTTTATACATGGGTCATTGATTCTAAATTGGCATTTTTATAGTAACCAAATTTTCAAAAAACATGCATATCTTCAAAATATAATCTATTATGCAAATCACCACGTCATGCTTAATATTTTGCATTCATCCTTCATCGAACACTCCAATGTATGTCAAGAATCAAAAGTTCCATCTATATATTGTTCACCATGAAATAATTGATCAGAAGAATTTTCGAAACCATGGACTTCCATTCCATTAACAAATCAGAATAGTAGTAGATCAAAAAATGAAATAATAAAATTAGAAACCAAAAAGAAGTACTAAGAACTCAAATTCTAAAACTTGCTCGATCGTTCACCAATCGGTTCACCAAGATCCATCACCATTGCCTTCAAACTTGCTCGACTTGGTTCTCACGCCTCGTCAAAGATGAGGACACCTCACGAATAATGCAACAAAATATCCACATTATCGAGTGGACAAGAAAGCGCAATATGTGTAATAATACAGATCAAAGATACAGAGATGCTACCTATGAACGAACATTCGAAATGTGACCAACTTTTCAAGAAGCAAACAGATATATCAGTTATAGTATATATGTCAAGACTGTTTAAACATTTGTGTTTAGCTTCCACAATTATTCTGCTGGTAGTCCATAAATTGGCGAATAAAACATGTGTTCTATAGATAAGTACTTTCTCTAAATACAGTTTCGAATCGATGTTTTTTCTTCTTAAATATGGATGCATAAGCTTACAATGAATTGCTCCTCAAGCATCATCACTCCTCGTTCCTTTCTCTCTTGTTTTTTTCTTACTGCAGAAAGCACACTCTCCCCTGCACCATTAGGGAATTAAACAACATGAAGAAAACCACCTCCAAGGCAAGGATAAACTGCTATACCTTAGAACAATAGTTTCACCCCAACCATAACAGAGGGATGGCAGAACAATTCATGCATTTACAAAGCAAAAGAGGTTCTCCTTGGACAAGCAGGACATTGTAAATCAGACAGCAAACGAATAACAGCAGATGAAAAGCTTATCAATTAAACCTCGCATAAATATTACAAATCAGAAAACACAAGACGCTCGTTGGAGATTTTTAACGAACACCTGATATGGTGGGCTACAGCACTGGACTGAATGTCCGCTGTCTTCGGATTTCCTCCGGCTGAAAGAGAAGTAGCAACCGAAGGAGTGCCAATTGAGGAGGTGACGAGGGCGTTGGAGCAGCGCGAAGGCATCCTTAAAATCCAGTGGCAAGTGCGGTGGCTCCTTTGTGTGATTTTGCAATCACAACGGAGAGATGGAGAGGCTAGGACGGGAGGAGGCACAACTGGATAGGCTGTGGCGGGGTAGGACGGCGCTGGATGGGAGGACAGCAGGAGGCGATGTACTTCGGAGCACCGAAGTAGCTTCCCTCCGGCGATGACGATGGCGCTGTGGACTCCGGTGCTGCAACTAAAGCTCGTCGCGCCCCGGCTCGCCAGCCCTTCCTCTCGCACGACTCGCAAGTGATACGCTCCGCTCCGATCCGATCCGATGCGTCGATGTCTACGACTTCGTGGATGGCGGCGGTCCGGGAGAGGACGACACCTCTGAGAATTCCCAACCATCATCTCTGAATCCGTCGTCATCATCGGCATCTGGCGTACCCACCTCTGTGGCGTCAAGGGTGGAGGGAGGCCGAGATCCGTAGAGGCCGGCATGAGGTCCTGTAGATCCGCAGGCTTCGATCCGTTGGAGGAGAAAGAAGGGGCCCGCTGGTGTACCGTGGCCGGCGGCGGCGGCTTGGTCGGCCCTTCTCATCTCGCCGTTCTCGTCGTACCGGAGGCGGCTCGACCGGGAGGAAGGAGTAGGCAGGGGGAGACGACGGGGCGAGGGCTGAGTGGGGCAGGGAGTGGAGGTTGTGTGCTGGCGCGTGGGGAGAGGAAGCGGCAGCATCGGAGGGTGGGAGGAGGCGATGGTGTTCGGTTGGGAGGGGAGGGAGAGAACGGGGAGAATAGGAGGAAGGAGAAGAACGCGGGAGCAGTTGTTGTGGGAGGCGTGAGAGGAGCGGGGGCAACCGTTTGCTGCTGTCGTGCTGCGCGAAGCGATCCGGTCTGTCTATTCTCTGCTCTTCGATCGGACGGACGCAAACAATGATGAGAGGACAGATCACGATAAACTTCTTCTTTTAAGTAGTAGAGATACGAACAACCAATTTTCCCGTGGGTTTATCGTTTCATAGCCTCCGCATAGAGGATGATTCATTGAACTACTAGTGAATCAGTTAAGAGTAAACCAACGGACCCTGGTGTTCCCGATCCGAATCGCCCGAATCGGACGGCAAAGTTGACTGTTGACCAAGCAGCCAATAATCACCAAACTAATCTCCATCGTGTGGCATCCCCATCTAAAACAATAGGAAACGTTTCCCCGTGCATGCTTGGCTTTCTTACCTGCCTCATGCGACCCCAAGTCCAAACCCTTCAAAACCAAGGGAATCACACCCCCCAAAACCTCAAAATCCAAGGGAACCATGCTGTATCAAATTGTCCCATTTGTTTGCTTCGCGTGTTAGGGTGGTTGGAGTGGTGTTTTGGTAGAGCAAAAAGCCAAAAGACGTGCCTACAGCTCACGATCACATGAACGAAACGCTCAATTCCAATGTTTGTTTACAGCAACGTTCAGCAAAGGCGAACAGAAAATGTTTCTTTCACCTTTCACCCACTGAACTCGTGCACGCCTGCAGAATTTCACACACCCCGCTCATGAACTGATCCCAGAAACCCAAGCCCAAGTCGCCTATAAAAATCGCGCATACTTGGCTGGCTCCTGCAAAACCCCCATTCCCATACCACCATTTGCATAATCATCATCATCGCTCACATCCACAGCTCCACAAGAACCCTTATCTTCTCCACCGGATTGCAGTCCATCTTCCATCCATCCAATCCAAGATAAGAGAAGCCAAAACCCCTCCCCATCCCCTCCCAAACCTAGACACCACAATGCTTATGCTCATATGATGAATGGTAGTACACATTGATACAGAACAGAGTGTAGTTCAATACTAGTTGCAGTGACGAGAGTTTCTTAGCCCAATTATCTTGCAGTAATAGGTAGGAGGTCCTAGGTTTCTATAGCTCAACTATTGGGTGGCTGTGTCATGGATCTGCCTGCCCCACCAACCAATTATCGGAAAACTTTATCTTCCATTATCTTATGCCGTCGTCGTCCTGACGTTAGGAGGAGGCCAGGGGGAGTAATAAACAAGTGCTGCGCGAGCCAGAGGCTCATCCGGCTTACTCCTCCGCTCTCCCACCACCACTCGCTGCTGCGACCCGCCTCGCCCGGCCGCGACCGCGAGCGAGTCGTCGTGAGATCCAGCGCCGTCGTCGAGTCGCCTCCGCCGCTGGTGCTGCCGATGACGACGCCGAGGCCGAACCCGACGATCCGGAGGCTGGACGTGGCCTCGCCGGTGCCGGCGGACATCGACATCGCCAACTCCGTCGAGCCGCTCCCCATCGCCGACATCGCCGCCGAGCTCGGACTCCGCCCTGAGCACTTCGACCTCTATGGCAAGTACAAGGCCAAGGTGAAGATGCGGTTTTTCTGTTGGTTCCCGGACCCCGATGTTTGTGTGATGTGATGCGATTTGATCGGATTTTGAGCGGTTCTTTGATGTTGCGCAGGTGCTCCTGTCGGTTCTTGGCGAGCTGCAGGGGCAGCAGGACGGGTACTACGTGGTGGTCGGCGGAATCACGCCGACGCCGCTCGGGGAGGGCAAGTCGACGACCACCGTCGGGCTGTGCCAGGCGCTGGGGGCGTTTCTTGATAAAAAGGTGAGATTTTTCATGTTACTTTCGTCTGTTCGGTCAGCAATTACGGGATCTGGAGCGGATTTGTGCTTCTTCTTAGAGCAAGTCTGCGATTGGTGATTTGGTGTCAGAGTGCTGCTTGGGTTGATGAATTTCGGTGTTGAGGTACAAAATCGGCTTGTTTGGCACAACATTGCAAGGACTGGAAATCTTTGATGCAATCTTGGACTGGACTGTAGGGTTCAGTCTTTTGTTGCTGTAGCTTGGGTAATAACACATGTATATTGGCTATCACGGAAATCAGGATTTGTTGGTCAGTTTGATTGATTTATTTGTGAAATTGTATTGATCTCAACTCTCTGTAAAGCTGTAGGATTTGTCAGGTAGAACTACACCTGTATGTACTTTTATTTGCTCGCATGAGTCATGCACCAATTCTCTTTCCCAATTTGTTCTGTGTGCGATGCTCCTTCCAGCGATCCATGCCTGGATTTTTTTTCCGTTTATCATCTATTGTGTGTAGAAACACATAGTACAATGCTGTGGGCTGGCTTATCTGTCTCGTGTAATCTTTTGGGTCCTTTATTTAGTTTTGGTGCTTATACAGGTACCTGATAGACTGCATCTTTGTTTATGTGATTATATTATTTCAAGTATCAAAGACATAGCATAGGTTGTGAACTTGTGATATATACAATTCAAGGCTATGAAGTATAGACTATGCATTCCAGAACATGTGGGAATCATTGTCATGTATTGGTGTATATATTATGCTATTGATGTGATTTACTACTTAATGTTGATTTTGTTGTTATAGGTTGTCACTTGCCTCCGTCAACCATCACAAGGGCCTACCTTTGGAATCAAGGGCGGTGCTGCTGGAGGTGGCTACAGCCAAGTTATACCCATGGATGAGTTCAATCTCCATCTGACAGGAGATATCCATGCAATTACAGCTGCAAACAATCTTCTTGCTGCTGCTATTGATACAAGAATTTTCCATGAAGCTTCTCAATCAGACAAAGCTCTGTTCAGTAGATTATGTCCGCCAAACAAAGAAGGGAAGAGGCGCTTTGCTGATGTAATGCTTAGACGCCTGATGAAGCTTGGCATCTCAAAGACAGACCCCAATGAGCTTACACCAGAAGAAGTTAGACGTTTTGCAAGACTTGATATTGACCCTGCATCCATTACTTGGAGACGGGTAATGGATGTTAATGATCGCTTCCTGAGGAAAATCACAATTGGACAAGGCCCTGAAGAAAAAGGTATGGTGAGAGAAACAGGCTTTGACATATCAGTGGCTAGTGAGATAATGGCTGTATTAGCTCTTACAACTTCACTTGCTGACATGAGGGAAAGGCTTGGAAGAATGGTGATAGGGAACAGCAAGTCAGGTGAGCCCATTACTGCTGATGATCTTGGTGTTGGAGGTGCCTTGACTGTCCTAATGAAGGATGCTATCCATCCCACCATCATGCAAACTCTTGAAGGCACTCCGGTTTTAGTTCATGCTGGACCTTTTGCTAACATTGCTCATGGGAACTCATCAATAGTTGCTGATAAGATTGCTTTGAAGTTGGTTGGGAAGGGTGGCTTTGTAGTTACAGAGGCGGGTTTTGGTGCTGATATTGGAACTGAGAAATTCATGGATATAAAGTGTAGGTATAGTGGATTGGTTCCACAGTGTGCTATTATTGTGGCCACAATTAGAGCTCTTAAAATGCATGGAGGGGGCCCAGAGGTTGTGGCTGGAAGGCCTTTAGATCAAGCATATGTGAGTGAAAATGTGGCTCTTGTTGAAGCTGGATGTGTCAATCTTGCTAAACACATCTCAAACACAAAGAGTTATGGAGTTAATGTTGTGGTCGCAATCAACAAATTCGCATCAGATACTGAAGCAGAAATGAATGTGGTGCGAAATGCGTCTATGGCGGCTGGTGCTTTTGATGCTGTTGTCTGCACCCACCATGCGCATGGTGGAAAAGGAGCGGTTAGTTCTCTTTCCTTATCTAGATTGTTAATTCAGTCAAATATGTACTTGTGGACCTCTTTATGGGGAAATATTTAACTGTGAATCTGTTATAGGGTTGATATATTGCCTTCTAATGCTGATGGTTTAATGAATTATATGTTTTTGTACTTGTGACTGTTCTCTTATGTCCAACCAAATCACCCTCAGAATAATTGATGTTAGACAGGTTTTCCAACTGGAGTTGTTATATGCTATGCCCATGCATCCTTCTATTTCACTGCTCCATTAGTGACTAGCAAATTGTGTTCACAAGAATTCGTATATGATTTTTTCTTCAATTTAAGAACATATCAAGGTTAAAATTGTCAGAAGTAAACTAATTGTCTAATCTATCATGCCATTTAACTTGTATTCAGGTTGATCTTGGACTCGCAGTTCAACGAGCATGTGAAAGCCAGGCAGAGCCTCTGAAGTTTTTGTATCCTTTGGAATCTAGCATAAAGGAGAAGATTGAGTCAATAGCTAATTTCTATGGTGCTAGTGGCGTTGAATACTCTGAACAGGTACTTCCTTGCAACATTCTGTTGTGCTGCTTTGTTATGAGGTTTGATTCTTTACGAGGACGATATCACCTGAGATATATTACAGAAAGATATAAATTGCAAAAGTGCTAGAAATTCTTCTATTTTTTTGTCATGTGCTTTTTGCATGGTGGGAATAGGTTTACCCCCAGGTTCATGCTTTGAGAAATATGAAAAATGCTGAAGAAATAGCATTAGACAGATATACTGAACATACTGCATTGACACGCAGTCCATCAAGTCATAAAGTTTTGTTTTACTCTGCTGACTTCTATGTGACTTTCCTGTAGGCCGAAAAACAGATCGAGATGTACACCAAGCAAGGCTTCTCCAACCTCCCGATATGCATGGCGAAAACTCAGTACTCGTTTTCGCATGTTCCGTCCATGAAGGGTGCGCCGTCTGGCTTTGTGCTGCCTATAAGAGATGTGAGGGCCAGCATTGGAGCTGGGTTCATTTACCCACTCGTCGGCACGATGAGCACAATGCCTGGTCTTCCTACAAGGCCCTGCTTCTATGAAATCGACGTTGACACAGCCACCGGGAAAGTCATGGGTCTGTCCTGAGCTTTGCCGGCACCATCTCTAGACTGGATTGCGTTGGGGCATAAATTGTGTACGATTTTGGGGACATTCCCGGAGCTGAATAATATAGCCTAATTGGCTTCCTGCAAGTGTAGCAGTACACTGTTCAGAAACATGTGACTGTAAATGTGTTCGAACCATACCGTTTAGACTCTGTTCCAGTAACCCATATTTCAGCTTTCCTACATTCTGATTCTCCCCATCTTTTACTGGCTCATTTTAACTTCGTAATGTATCGCCAGCCGACTTAACAAGTCGTTAGCCAATTGCGCATGAATGTGTCTTCAACCTTGCACGATCATATTCAGCTAATATTTGTGCTGGTACTCTTGCGTTGCGCTCGCAGGCTAAGTGAAGTGAAGTCACTGAATGATTACTGCATTTTCCTTGCAAAGAAGAAAAGGACTTGAGGGGGCGGATTACGCTGGAAGGAAAGGTTGCTTGTTTGCTTGTTGAGAACCGTGGTATTAAGGTATTAAGGCTGTTGCAAGCTACAACTAGCAACGGTTACACTGTAGTTTCGTGGTTTGCTACATGTTAGCTACATGGGGTGAGAGGAGAGGAGTCGTGTGGATTGTGGAGCGTCGTCGTCGAGCTCGCCGTGGCCATCGGGACTTGGTGCACTGCTCCGCGCGGACCGCCCGGCCCGGCTGCGGCGGCAGCGAGCGCTCGAGGCGTTCACGTGGAAATGGGCGCTTTGGTGGGCTGCATTTCAGTGCGCGCGGAGCACGAAATCGCGCTCGTTCGCCGGCCGGACGTCTGCATGCAATACGTCCCTGGGCCGGACGTTAGCGCACCGGACGTTTGCGCGTATCATGTCGCCGGGACGGCGTTCACAGGCCGCACGTTCGCGAGAATTACGTATCTGGGCCGGATATTGACGGGTATTACGGGGCTGTTTGAATTGCATCCCAAATAAATCAAACCAAATTTTGGTAATACCTATGAAATTTGGTCATCATTTGGTTTAATGCCCCAAAAAATTTGGTATTGCTAAGCTTTGCCAAGCCAATTCTTTGGCAGAATTTTGCTTGCAAAATTGGGCACCAAATTTTGGTTTGGTAGCACAGTGATGCATTAATTGCAAGATAAGTTTGATTAGTAAGTCTTAAATGATCATATTTTCTAAACCGAGTATCTGATTTCTGATCCGTTTGAACTGTTGTGTTTCTTGTCATTTTATCAACAAAACAACATCACTGTTGGCATATTTTGGGCAAAAAAGAATATATGTCATGTGAGACCCACGTGTCATGCGGAGCAAAAAAACAAAATTTAGTATGATACAATCCAAACACATCAATTTCAGCATTACCAAAATTTTAATATAGGTACGATCCAAACAACAATTTTTTGCTTCGGTTTTGACATTGCCTGTATTTTAGCATTACCAAAATTTTAATATAGTTCACTGGGATCACAATCCAAACAGCCCCTACCTCTCTCAGCCGGACGTTCGCCGGTATTACATCCCCTGGGCCGGACGTTTGCGGGACTCGGCATTCGGCGGCAGGTGCCTTGCAGGCAGGTTGCTTGCTTTCTGCACACGTTGTGGGTGGTGCTACTGCTGATGACGCTGGCTGGAAGTTTTCTTTTTTTGAGCCACGGCCGGCGGTTGCAATGCGGAAGGTGGGCTGACCCAGCGCTAGACTGGTGGTTCGGGGATATATTTTCAGAGGACTGGCGGGGACAGCCCATTCGATTGTGCATTCAGCATTGGCGCGTCGTGGTCTCGTTCTCTCCTCGCCTCTACGGCTCGACGCACGGCAAGAGGCCCTGAGGCACCGGTGGTCGGAAAATCCTGTATGCCGCGCGCGCGGCCAACCGCCCACACCGCTAATAAGGAAGCAGCGCTTTCTTCTTTAGAAACGGATGGAAAGGCTACCGGGCGCTTGGGCTATCAAAACGGTGGGGTCGTAAGCTCCTGGGCCAGGCTTATATTTTGTGGTTGACGATTATCTTTTCGCCATTTTTTCTGTTTCTTTCCGGAGCCGAATGTTACTATCAACTTGCAATATTGACTTATGCGAATTTGTTGTTCTCGGGACTGGATGCTTATCTACACTTTTTATGTTTTTTAAACAAATCATTTTTACCTATTTTACAAAAATAAATCATGACTTTTTTATTTTACAGAAATAACCGTCGTCACGTGACTAGGAGACCATTGACACCCGTTGAGCCATGTGCAGGCCCCTGACACCGGTCGCACCATCGTTGCGCGACTGGCAAGCGTCTAACACCATTCGCGACTAAGGGCCAATGTACATGATTCCAGAATCCGCTCACGCGACAGAATGAGGGGAAGAGAGGAGGAGAGTGCCGACGGCAGAGAAGAAGAAAGAGGAGAAGAGGAGAGGAGAAGAAGGGAGAGGAAAGGAGAGGGGAGGAGGAGAAGACTCTGCCCTTGGCTCGACACGCCTCTGTGTACTCGCCCTTTGCGGTGAGTTCATCGTTCTCATGTAATTTGTTGATATTCAAGCTTGGCTCATGCAATTAAAAACAATAGTTTATTCCAGTAAAATATTTTGTAATAAAAAAAGGAAAAAAAATATTTTTTTTTGGGTTTCAGACCAGGACTCAGGCTTGGCCTATGTCGGGCCGGGCCATTCAAGGCCAGGCTTTTCCAAGTCTGTCCTGAAGCCCGTCCCGTCCTGGTGTTTGAACAGGTCTAGTAACACACGAGGTGAGCCTTGAACAGGTGGGCAATAACAATTTTCAGTGCACGTGTAACAAGCCAATGCTACTCCATAAGCCATGCTCTCATATGTTGGTTGCATGTTGTGACGAGAATTGTTGACTAGTCAATCATCCGGGTATATCTTTATTTTTTCTATTTGTAAATAACACAGATCCTCCATTGGGCCCAAGTTAGCTTGCTGGACCCAAGATCAATCAAGCAGTCGGAAGGTGATCTCGGGAGTCTTTCCTTAGACCACCCCAGGACCTTTTCAAAAAAGTCCTTTTGGACCTCCCTTGGAGGTCTCTTCAGATCACTCCAGGACCTCTCCCCTGCAGAAGAGGTCCTCAAAGGTAGTTGCCTACATGTGGTTAATGACAACCCACGTGGAGAGAAGGCATTGGCTGTTACATCCAGAGAAATAACGATCGCCATGAAGGGACACAACGATTGGCTTGAAGGGACGCGACTATTGACATAAAGAGGCACCATTACAACCAACTGCGATGCTTATAAACTATAGAAGACTCAGCCTATGTGCATATATAATGATCTTGATTCTAATCCACGTTTATTCACAATCATTCTCCCTGTAATCAGAGCATACCCTTTGTGATATACATCATCATTTGAGTCCTTAGGCGAATAGACAACAATCTTCATTTTTTCTTTATACTTTTGTTTGTTCGTTCTGTGACAAGAGTCCCAGACGTCGACATGTTGCATGATGAAGACTGACTCCGCACGGTATGTGTCGGGCCTTTTTATGAAGGAAAATGTGGTTTGGGCTTGGAGCGGGGAGATCCGCAGATTCTGTGTTGTTGGTAACTTCACAGAGAACGATGTGCAAAATAGGATATGGGTTTCTGATTTGGACTTGCTGAAGGGTGCGAAAGGCCATTGACAGACTCATTATATTTGAAATAACATGGACAAGTCTAAAACTAGAGGCCCTATGAAGAGGTGTATTCTTTGCAGAGATTATGGGTATATGAAGAACAAGTGTACAAAGCACAACGGGTCGAGTGAAGGTCATAGGAGAGGCTGTTGAGGAGGTCGTGGAGGACAACAGGTTGCAGATCATGAAGTTGGAGTTGTTGCCTGATCCGTGCTTAAATACAATTCGTGTCCATGTTAGGAGTGTTTTGTTCCTATCATCCTGGTCAATTTATGTAATCCATTTCATGGTTTCACCTTGTTTGTTGTGAGCTACCTTTACTTTAGATAGAATGTGTCCATGCTTACCAGACTACCGATTGACGATCACCTAGTCGTGCTAGAGGAGCCTGGGGATGACGGGCAAGTGTAAGATCAAGGAGGCCAACTAGAGGGGGGGTGAATAGGCGGTTTCAAAAAAATTTTGGGCTAAAACCTTTTCTTATACGGAAGCTAATATCAAAACGGTTTTCCCAATTAAAACCTAAAACAACTAGACTCTTCTAAGTGCACCAACAAAATAAGTCTAAAGAAAAGGATAGCAATTTAAGTAAAGACTTGTAAGCTATTTAATTATAGCAATCTAAACAACACAAAGATAATCAAGCAATCAAACAATTATGAATAAGGAATTTAATTTAAGGAATGTAAATTGCACAAAGTAAAGCATATGAAGGCTAAGCACAAGAAGCACATGGGACACAATGATGTTTTACCGTGGGGGTCGAAGACTTGCTGGTCTCCCTTAATCCACGTTGAGGTAAGTCCAAACCAATTGGACCGACTCCACAAATTAAGCCTTCTTCCGAGATAACCAATACCTCAATCTACTAAGGTTACTTTTTTCTCCACTCCGGAGATGACGAGCACCACACCACTCACAACCGCCCGGGTCTTCTCACAATCTTCTTTGAGAAGCTCACCGGCGCACGATGCCTCCACGCCGTCTAGGAGTCAGCAAACTCCAAGAGTAACAAGTCTACGATTTTCACTTAAACCAATCAAGTGTCTTAGCTCAAGTGGATACACAATCCACTACCCAATGCAACACATGCACTAGGATTTGCCTCACAAAGCTCACTAAGTGCAATACATGCACAAAAGAGTGTAGAGGGCTTGCTCTTAGCTCTAGAGAATGTATGATAGCACCAGCAGCTCTCCCTCACACGACCAAGGTAGGTATATACAGCCCCCACACACAAACTAGCCGTTGGAAGCAAAGGATCAGCACAGCAACGACTACAAAACTAGTCGTTGGAAAGGGGTGCGGTACTAACGCCAACTAATACGCGGTAGTTCCGATAATCGGTAGTTTCGCACAATACATTGCTGTACTACCGCAATACCGAGAGAGCAACTCATGCTCAAAATCGCGGCTAAGGACCAAAATGCACACGTTCTGGAACTTATGTGTCACATCCCCAAATTAATAAAGAGCTTATTATGCATTTCATTAGCATGCATCATGTTTGGAAACTTTTTAATTCAATATTGTACTTGAAAAATCTCAAAATACAATTGAAACATACACTTTAATTTGAACTCCAAACTAAAAACCGAAATAAATGCTACTGGAGATCCTCTGAAAATAATTTATTCAAATACTATATTAATTATCATAAATTAATATAATTTTCCCAAATTTTTGGGACTGGTTTGAACCATAAGAAAATTCAAACACCATTAAAAGACCTAGCCTAAGTTTGAATTTGTATATGACAAGATATATATGAACAGTAGGGCTAAATAATTTTTCTGGACACTAGGCATACCCAAGAATCCCTGTGATTTATTTCACATTTTTAGGAAATTTATTTCTATTTTTAAGGCCTGGTCAAAGTAGGGAAAACATTTTAAAACTCAGTCAAAATCCTAAACTCAAATGCGAGCACTGTTGGACCGGCTTGAGTCCGACCTGAGTCAACCGGCGAACTGGCTTGGCCCAACCCTCTAGCTGCACCGCACCGGGACCGCCCGATCGAAAGTCGATGGCCCTGATCACGTACCCCTTCGTCACGGCTGAGCCCTTTTTTTTTCTAATCCTAGCCGTCCATTTCCGATCTAATGGACCAGTTTCCACACCGCACCCTCTCGCTTGTGTCTCTGCCAAACCGGGCCCGCTTGTCATAGCCATCCCCTACCTCGGGCAGAAGGGCGCAGAGCAGCTTTGCCACGCGGCCGCGCTCGCCTGCTCCGAGCCCTTGGCGAGACGTTATTCCGTTAGCCACCGCCGCATGCAACCACTCCTGGAGCTCCTCCGTCTCACGCCGCCTCCATCCCCGTCAACGCAAGAGCATATTACCCCTCGAAGTCCCTCCTTTTTCCTCACTTCTCCTCTGGTCGCCGAGGAGAGGGAAGCTTCCCTGAGCTCTGTTCTTCGGTAAAGCCCTCGAAATCAAGTCCCTTTTCTCCTTCTTTGCATGCCGTATCCATTTTAGCTCATTTGAGCTCTTGTCGTTGCTTGTAGATCCAGGGGCACCGGCGTGTCCTCACCGGCGCCCGCGGCTAACACTTGTTGCCATTTTTCATCTCCGGTGAGAGCCTCTTCTTTTCTTGCGCGTCACAATGGGTCCTAGGGTCTAATTGAGTTTTCCCCTCAATTAATTGCTTGGTTGCTTCACAGGAACTTTTGGATTTCGAGTTAGCCCCATTTTCGGCCGACAACACTATTCATCACCACATTGTCATCCTGGTGAGCTTTTCCTCGATTCCATGCTTGGTGACCATCTCCTGGCCTCGCTCAAGCTTTCTCAATCGGTAACTTTCGTTCTCCTTGGGCAGATAGTCCCCTCCTCGTGAGCCGCATCACCGCCGCCGCCATTACCGTGGACGACACCTCGCCGAGCTTTCCCCGGCCTTTTCTTCTCTACGGTAAGCTTTAAGGAACCCTTAGCTAGCTCTTGCACGCTTTAGTTTGCTCGATGCACCACCAATGCACTGCATGCACTTTTGCCGTGCAGCTCACCGTCGCTCCACTCCGGCTAGCCGGCGGTCTAGACCACCTCCGCCGTCGAAACCACTGCCTTTAGGTGCACAAGCTTATTGTGAGCCTGTTCATGCCTTTTGCTTGAGCCGCCGTGGCCGGAATCGCCGGCAAGGCTCCGGTGAGCGCCGCGCGGTATTGTCGGATTACCGACAATACTGTAGCCTCGCCATTAGGGCTTAAATCCGGGTCATTATGGCTAATCATCACTTAAGTATTTAATGACTATCTGAAGTAAAGATTGAGACACATACATGTGGGACCAAGAATAGTAAACGAAGCAAAATAACAGTTTAAAATCTGAGTTTGACATGTGGGCCCGAGAGTTAAGTGCATAGTCATAGATCCTATGAACCAGCCGTAGACTCACGGTCCATGCACTATGTCATAGACCGTCTCTATGACACGTAAGTCCCACCGCTTGCTAAGAATCAAATCAAGTTTAAATGAAAATGAATCGTTTCATCGACCCCACCGGTCATGGATCGCAAGCTAGCGCGTGGCCGGTGAGAAAAAGAGCAAATGATTTATAAAATCCGAAAACCAATTACTTGCACACTGAAAAATATGTATAACTTCTAAAATGCATAACTACATCACCTCAACTCCAAAATGAGTGAGACCACTTCTGGAAATTTTTATTTTGAATGAAATTTATATTAAAATTGGTTTCAACCCTGTCCCTGTAACAGAGAGCTTTATTTTGGAAAATGAGTCATTAATCCTATTATTTTTACAATAGAAAAATGGTTGATAACTTCAAAAATTCATAAGTATTTCTTGGAAACTCCAAAAACAGTGAAATCAGTTCTGGTAATTTCTATTTCAAATTAATTTAATTATCAAAATGGTTTCAAACTTACCTCTGTCACAGAAACTATGGTTTGAGGGAAATGATCCTAAAAGGGATTATTTTTGTACTATTAATGCTGATAACTTTAGAAATCAATAACTAAATCTTGGAAACTCCAAATAAAGCAAATTCAACTGTTTTGAACTTGTGATAATATTGCCCATTTATTCATGTAACCCTTGTATTCACCACTGCTCTACAAAATTTCACTTCGTAATTAAATTGCTTAAATAGAAGCATATTGAAATCTAAACTTCAAACCACCATAACTTTCACATACTAAATCAAAATGAAATAATTCTTTCACCAAAAATCATTTAAAATCATGACTTAGCTACTTTAGAAAACTCATGTTTTTTTGGAGCATTTTGATTTTTGAGGTATTTCTCGATGTTTATTCGGTATTGTATTTATTTAGATGCTGAGCCTATTGATATCGACTCCTACGCTACCGAGAGTGAACAACTACTTTTCCAGCAAGGCAAGCATCCTTTGAACTTTCTTTTTGCATTATATTTGATCCCAGTTTTGTTTGGATAGATGCAATGATAATTGCTTGCATGTTATTTTGATAATGTCGCTATTTTTGTGATGAATAGTTAGACACCTCCTATTATCTTGTCATTGTGGCTATCCATGAATTATTCCAGTACTAAAATGCTTAAGATAGGATGTGTGAATTTATATTGTCCGGGTTTGCTTAGCCATGCAAGTCTAGAACCGGTAGTTTGATTGTCGGGAATAACCCGACAATTATGGGATAAACACAACTCTCTTTATATACTTTTGTTTCAGATCTTCATATCTATTGTATAAGATAAATTTTGTTATTTTAAATGAGCTTTTGGTCTGGACAAGTATTGGTTAGTGATGGTGCTTTGTGCACGAGCATTGGGTATGTGGTTGGACTTGTCTGGACAATTAAGGGCCAAACTTTGGTTACGTCGTTGATTCAAGTACTTTCGTGCTACCATACGCAGTATATGGGTGCTGTACGGTTAAGTAGGGGGAAGGTTCTATTGTGTTAAGCCTCATGGTGGTGTAGGGGCATTTGTGTTTGATCATTTGTCCTTAGGAATCGATGTCAATGTTCTATAGTGTGCAAGGGAGCACCAATTACCTTTTCATTACATCGGTATTTCCAATATAACATGTGAGCCCCTTAGCAAGTGCTATATGCTACTTGTACTAAGACCGGAAACATCTCACATGGGGACTTAGCGCAATAGGGTTTTCTTCTTGAAAACGATCAGATCTCTATTCTCCCGACAAAGATACCAAAGGAAGTGTGCCATTATCCGGAGGCTTACGGGCTAGTCGAGTCGTGTGGGTAAAGTAGTACACCCCGCAGGTATAATCTATTCGAATAGCCGTGTCCACGGTTATGGACAACCGCTTGAGTTCGGGAGTTACTATTGTTAGACTTGGAATTAAAATTGTGGGTGAACTTGGTAATTAGCATGAATGGGATGTTCATGTTTGTTGTTGTATCAAAGTGGGCAGCCACTTTGTCTTTTGTATGTTTTATTTGTTACTCAGTTCATTACTCATTCACATGCTTTACTTCTACTTCAAATCTGATTTTGAAATGACACTTGAAAAACTAGCATGTGTAGGTTGTACATTGTTGCGTCACTTTCGCAAAACTAAGCCAATATGAGCTTTCCTTTGAATGACCTTATGCATAACTATTTTTATTTGTGTAAGACTTGCGAGTACTCTTTGGTACTCAGCCAGATGTTTGCTGGCTTTTACAGGTGAGGACGATATCGAGGTTGATGAGTTCGCTGGTGTCGATTTAGGTGACACCGACGAGTAGTATGCTATCTTCTAACTCCCAGTCGGTTGCCGTTGGGTTGTGGGCATACCACTGCTGGCCTTTTTGGTTTATTTACTCGCTTCCGCTATAAACTTGTTAAATTTGGCCGGTCGGCCACTTTTGTATTTGTATACTTGCAACTGTGTTGTAACTTTTGCATTATTTATGTATGATGGTTGTATGGATGTGACCAACGTTGTAATGAGGGTATGATTATATTGGTCGTTGATCTTGGGAACCAATATAGGTCATGCTCGCTGTTCTTGGACTCCCATTTAACTCGTTAAGTGTCGTGCTTGACTTGTTGGGGAACCGGCAATCATGTAGTGCTCGCAGGGGAGCAGCGCGCATGATCGTCGAGGCTCTAGATTTGAGTTGAGCCTCTCATTTAGACTGAGTTAAGTTGGAATCCATTTACCGGAGATCCCGAGTTATATCCTTAAGACCTTGATTAGTCTCGGTCTTAAGGAGATAACTCCCGGGTCCCCACATTATGTACTGCTAGCCGGTCATACAACGCACAAAATGCTGGTACTACCGTGGCACCTTAGAGCAAACCAAGTCAAAAATGCAACGCTACTGGAATTTCCATACCACACAGAAATCGGTACAACCGAGGTGCGGTATTACCGTGCACACAACGCCGGTACTACCGAAGTGCGGTAGTTCCGCGCATACAGAGCCAGTACTACCGTGCTTCCAAGAGAGCAACAAATGCCTCTCTGGAAAACACGTACCACCACAAAGGCCGGTACAGCCAAGGTGCGGTAGTTCCTCCAAAGGAACACTGGTGCTACCACTACGCGGTAGTTCCGCCATAAAGGCACTGGTACTACCGTAAGCACAAGAGCGACCAGACACGAAGTCCGATCGAACCAAGAAATCAACCAAGTCTTAAACGTACTTCGGTAGTTCCGCCAAGGAACTGCGGTACTACCGCACAAGCGGTAGTTCCACCCAAATAACGTCGGTACTACCGATGTTTTTGATAACAAGCAGACTTATCAGAAACTCCCACTCAAAGTGCAAAACACATTTGCAGATTGATTCAACCAAGGGTTAAAGGCAAGATTCTCAACAAGTTGCAAAATACATTTGCCAACTCTTAGAATCAATACCACAAGGAATAAGGTACATGGACTTAAACTATTTGCAAAACACATTTGCAAACTAAAATCACATGCTACAAGGATTAACCATGAGACTCGATCATTTGCAAAACACATTCGCAAATATAGACAACATGTTAATCAGAGCTAAAGCAAACACAACGAGCTATCAACACATGACTAACTTAAGCTACTAGTTAAGACCCCTCTTAATAGTACGACAACCTATACTAGCAATCCGGTCTTCAACCAAAAACCGAGACTGGTAAAAGATTAGGAACACATCCTTAACCCTAGCTAGTCATACCTTTGCCTTGCTCATCTTCTTGAAGCTTGATGACACACATCTTCACTTTAGGTCCGGATTCTTGACTTGATGATCAACTCATGATCATCTCCTCATCTCGAACATCATCAACTCATGATGATTTTCTTCTTCGAGATCTTGTCATGCATCAACACATGATACATTCTGCACTTGACCTCCATTAACACATGATGGGTCTTCTCTTGACTTGATGACAATCATCTCAAGATGTCATCCAAAGTCTCCAATAATAATGGAACACAACCTATTCATCCAACTCATAAAAAATATTAGTTTCACAGTGTGATTGTCATTAATTACCACACATACCATTAACACATAATGGTGGGACAAGATACCACAATCTTTCCCTTTGGTAATTGATGACAACCATCTCAATTTTAGATAATTGAATAGATTGGTATGAGTATATAAGAACTACACAAGTTATATATATACTCAAGAGTTATGTTTCAAAGTAGATCACAAAGATCAATACTAATGAAACCACAAAGACATGAGTACATATTAACTACACAAGTTTCATATACTCATATGAATATATATGAACTACACAAGTTATATATATTCGAGGATAAGTTTCAAAGTAGAGATCCCAAATATATATATAGACAAAGGAATATGGATCAATACTAATAAAACTACAAAACATAGTTTGAGCTCCCCCTAAATGTGTGCATACACGAATGTGTAGTAGGAACATATGCACATATTCAAGTTAGACTCTTGGTGGAGTTCAACCTATATTTTGGATCCAAGGAATGCAATAAGATATAATAATATGATGTAAAATTGCATACCTCTTTGATCTTTAGATCCAACTGAGACTAAACATGATATAGCAATAGAGGAGTTAGTCTCACAAATAGATGTATCATTTGGGAATGCATACCTGTTTGACTTTCACCTTTATATCCAATTGAGACTAAACAATAGGTATATCAAATAAGAGTGTTAGTCTCACAAATAGATGTATCATTTGGGAATGCATACATGTTTGACTTTCACCTTTATATCCAATTGAGACTAAACAATAGGTATATCAAATAAGAGTGTTAGTCTCACAAATAGATGTATCATTTGGGAATGCATACATGTTTGACTTTCACCTTTATATCCAATTGAGACTAAACATTAGGTATATCAAATAAGAGTGTTAGTCTCACAAATAGGGTTTGTCATTAATCACTAAAACTCCATTAATTTATAATGGTTGGTCTAGATTCTTCAGCAAGCCGATTTGATGCAGAGGTTCCACAGAGTTCTTCCACCATCATAGGAGGGGGAGGCACCCTACTAGGTCTTCGTGGAGATCCATAAGCATGGGCCGACAAAGTGGTGGCTACAACAGTTTAGGGTAAGTTTATCTACAATTTGTAACACTTTTGTTGACTTTTGTATATATCTAATGCATTATTTTTCTTGCAAGTTGAGAGGATGTAGGATCAAGGATAACCGACTAGAGATGGTGAATAAGAGGTTTTTAAAACTTTTTAAATAATTAAATAATTTTAATCTTGATTGTCTTAACAAAACTTCCTAGCACAAATACAATATAAGAACTATTACGCTTTTCAAGATAATTATAAGTTTATGTCAATACTACATACAATTCTAGTTAAGCAAGTCTACACAAGTAAATTGTTAGAAATGTAAATGCGAAAACAGTAGAGACAAAGAATAAACCACAATAGAGACAATGATGTTTTTCCTGTAATATCGAAAACTTGCTAGTCTTCACTAATCCACGTTGAGGTAAGTCCAAACGAATTGGACCGGCTCCATGAATTAATTCTTAACCCTCGATCACTAGAGTTATTCCTTCTCCTCTCCGGAGGTGATAAGCACAACACTACTTCACAATTCGTTGTCGGAACTCTTCACAATCTTCTTTGAAGAGCTCATCGCGCAAACTTCCTCCAAAGCTGTCTAGGTGCCGGTCAGTACCAAGAGTAATAAACTAAGTGTTTGCTTGAGGAAATTCAAGTGCCAACAAGATCAACTAATGATGTAATGTACTTGAATGCTCTCAACCACCTCAAAATGGGAATTCAAAGTAAATGAGTAATAGAGAGTATCTAAGAGCTCAAATGTATTCAATGAGAGTGAATATGATCAAAAGTTATTGGCTTGGTTCTGGTGGAGATGTATTTATAGCCCGTACCAACCAAACTAGCCATTTGAACCAATCTTGTAAAAATTTCAGTATTTGCGGTAATACTGCCGTTCAAACCCGGTACTACTACTCGACACGATCAACGGTCGGAATAGTAGCATTTAATACTCTGAACTAGCTATTACAAAAAAAGTTACGGTACTACCATCATCTATAAATCGGTATTACTGCACAGAGGCAATACTGCTCAGCTAGATCGGTATTACCGATTTCCAGAGGACCAAAATATAAGAAAACACTTTCTCTGGAAATAACGTCCACCAAGTAAAATCTGGTACTACTGACTTGCGGTAATACCGCTCAAGAAATATGGTCATACCGATTCTCAAGGGATATCAAAACTCCCCAAAACATACTCTTTGTAAATTACGTATAACTAACTATATTTCAGTACTATCGACTTGCAGTAATACCACTTTTAAATTATCGTTGTACCATTTTTAGATTTCAAGAGAAACTCCCAAAAACATACTCTATGTAAAATACATACCACCATGTAAATTTTGGTACTACCGACTTTCGGTAATACCGCTAATCAAATACGGTCATACCGATTCGTGGATTTCAAGAAAAACTTCTAAAAACATGCTCTTTGAAAAATACATACCGTCATATAGATTTTGGTACTACCGACTGGCGGTAATACCGCTTATCACTTGCGGTCATACCGATTTTTTTGAACAGTTTTCCAGAAGCAAAACAAATGCAATGCATGACTTCTAGTTGATCAAGATGGCACATAAATAGATCCTCAAGTTACCAGCCTTGATCCCTCTCAATAGTACGGCGTCTAACCTATAAATCTAATCTTTTCTCCAAACATCGAGACTGGTAAAAACTATAAAAGGATCCTTAGGCTACATGATACCTTTGCTTTGAGCCATGTCGATCTTTTATCATCTTTGCATTGCCATATCTATATCATTATTAACAAACATCTTAGCACATAAGTTAGTCCCACAAAACATTGTTGACATTAATTACTAAAAATATTTTTAGGGGCCTAGATGCTTTCAGAGGATGCCACCCGACGCGAACGATTACCAGGTGGAGTAGCACCTAAAGGCATACCTTTTGTGGCTAGTCAGTTTGGTGAACATCATTATTGACATTAATTACTAAAAATATTTTTAGGGGCCTAGATGCTTTCAGAGGATGCCACCCAATGCGAACGATTACCAGGTGGAGCAGCACCTAAAGGCATACCTTTTGTGGCTAGTCAGTTTGGTGATGTTCACAAGTACCCATGGTAACAGTGTTGATGCTCGATTCATCCAGTTTTCCTAGCGGTCGCTAATGCGAACATCGAGGTAGTACCGTAGTTGAGCTAGGGTTCAGTTGTGCTGTGCGGTACGTATTGTGGCCTCTATGACGCTTGCCTTAGGAGTAAGTCGATGTCCCTGTTGGCCGGTTGCCCTCTACTACTCCACTTGTGGTTATTCAGACATTTCTATATCGGATGACCGTGCATAGAGGAGAAGTTCTATGGTGGGGATGACGTCGACCGGCCGACCATGGGATCCTTGTGGTGTTGTTAGGCGGTAAGTGGTTCTTAATCATGTAAACACAAACTGCGTAGAGGCCTCGGGCGGAATTGCGTAGTTCAACATGTATTTGAGTTGAATGAATAACTTAGCTGTCGATCCATTGAAAAAAGTAGCAACGCTTCGGTGACTGCCATGCACGGATAAAGTCAGTGATATTAAAAATGCAACATGTAATGTGAAATATCGATATGTGGCATTCACTTACGAGGCAATCCCCACACATGTAGTAAGTCCGTGCGACGGTACTAGGATGTGTAGATTGAATGATCGATGCCAGGTTACCACAGTCACACTAAGGGTGTGAAAACTCTGGTGGTACAGGAGCATCCTTACAAGAACTATCAGGGTACGTCTGTGTCTTCTTGGTAGCCCATGTCTACTTTCTAAGCATCTCCCCATAGTCCGACATCCCCAAATCGAGTGACTTCATATACCTCTACACATCGGGTTATGAATGGTGGCCTCACCCAGAGCATTAAGGACTAGACCCTTATGCTAAGTTTAAGGACATAGTTACCGTTCAACGACAAGATTGATGTATCAGACTTGGTTGGTGCACTGCTTAAAATGATCAAACTTCTATAGGAGTAGAACTAAGTTGGTATGCGTCCCTTTACCTCTAGCGACTGTTGCATAGATATGACGTGGAACTGGGTTGGACATTTGTTTGTCCCTTTGTTTGTCAAATTGACTGGACCAACAATTATCAAAATTATGGGTGACAATTATTGAAGTTGAACGCTCCCTACCGAAGGCCAGGCCTGGGCCCGACTGTCATGATAGCCTTATACTCATCGTGCAGGAGCAAGTAACTAGAGGCTAGTATTGCTACCTTATTATCCCAACTCCGTACAAGTTGAGGGTATCCTATGGTAAAGCTGAGCAAACTTTGTAGAGGTTTACCAAAATTATTCGAATGCGCCGTGCTTCCGGTTAATGAAGCTATGTTGATTGGTGATATATACCAGAAACCATGGTATAAGTAGTATTTTTGGTGATTATGGAGTTTATTTTCGTATGTTATAAAATTTTACTAAACTCAACCTTTTGAAAAAAATGTTTTACAAAATACAAAGCTTACTTTTCTGCACATCAAATAATTATTTAGTAGTAATTTAGCCTAGATCCTTTGATTCATTTGAATTCCCTGCATGCTATTAGAAATCTTTGTATCCGTGGCTTGTTGAGTACTTTGTACTTACCCTTGCTTTAATCATCCATAGATGGGATACGAGGAAGATGACGCTTCCTATGAAGAGCAACTCTATAATTTCTTTGACGGTGAAGATTATGCCTTTTAGGTGTTTTTCGTACTTAGGCGTCACTTGTGGTTTTAAGTTTTTCCCCTTTTTGTTATAAATTAGCGGCGAGGAGCCTTTGTAAATGTTCGGTCATTAGACCGCCTTTGGGTATTGTAAGAACTTTTAAGTTTGAATAAAATCCACGAGTTTGTGTAATACACGATTATGTGAGCAACTGAAATCCTGGACAGTTGCGGAATTTATTTCGGGGACGCTGGATTTAAGCTGGGTACCCCCACAATTGCCAACGTTTCACACATTTTGTTTCAATGTTCCAACTGTCAGTCGATGATGTTCAGAAGAAACAAAAATATTAGTGGAACAAATCAAACGTGCTTGTGGAACAATCCAAGCCTATAAGTGAAACAAATAAAAATTACTAGTGCAATAAATGGAAAAATTAGTGGGACAAACCATGACAATTAGTTAAATAAAATAAAACAATGGTTTTAAAATGACACGAGGAAAAAAGAATATATACTACAACATCTGGCAAATTGGAATCAACTGGATGAAAAGACGAAATAAGAAAGAAATAAATAATAAAGAAAGAAAGAAAGAAAGAAAGAAAAGATAAAGGCAACTATATGAAGAGAATAATAACTAAAAAAAGAGAAAAAAAGGGAAAGGAATAGAAGCTTGGCTCGAGCACAGGGGCTGCCAGGCGGAAGAAGCCTTGCCTCAGACGTGCGTCGAAAAAAGAAGGATAATCCTAACCAACTGACGCTCGACGCCATCTCCCTACTCGAACACTTCATCCGCCATCCATTTGTCTCGATCGAATGACTTTTGACGCCCACACGACTGCGGACGCGAAGCTTTGGTTCTTCCCCAACATATACACGAGCTGATGCTTAGTCCAAGCCATTCGTTTCTACCGTGCTTTCCTCTCCCCAAAATTTCTTCACCAAAATCGCCTCAACGCACGGCCGTCGGCCGCCTTACCTTCGCGTGCCCGGCCTCTTCTGTCGCCCCAGCTCCGCCGCGCCCGATCTCACTCCACCGCGGCCAGTGCGCCTCGCCTTAGTGCCCTGGCCTCCTCAGCCGCCCATCTCCGCCGTGCCCCGGCCTCACTCCATCCACGGCCGCCTCGCCTCCGCGTCTGGCCTCCTCCGCCGCGCCCCGGCAACACCCGCCACCCCAAGGCCGTCCATCTCCGCAGCGCCCCACTTCCCCGCCCGCTCGACCGCACCCTCGCACCCCGAGCGCACGTCCTCCCTGTGTCCTGATCTCTCCGTGTCCCTCCGCCGGTGATGGTGTTCTCTGCGTTGGACGGCTCCCAAAGACGAGGAGGAGCAGTGCCGCATCTGCCGCTTCCCCGCTGAGGCCAACTGCACTGATGACTGCTCCTCGGATGGCTCGCCACCGCAATCAATCCAGATGCAAGGTTTGTCCCACTCCATCCCCCCTCCCCTCCATGTTGCGATGTTGAAAAAAAAAATGTTGCGATGGGTGAAAAAATGTTGCGACGGGTGGAAAAAATGTTGTGATCTGTCGGAAAAAAAATATTACGACCTGTTGAAAAAAATATTACGCTCGTGAAAAAAAAAATGTTGTGAGCCGTAGTTGCGCCCAAAAAGGAAAGAAGAGAAACGTAGGCTCGGGTCGTGGGCCGCACCAGTTCGCCTTGCCTCAGTCGTGGGCTGTGGGCCGGGGTGGACGGCGGTTTGCTATAGGAAATCCGAGAAAATTCACACGGCCTTCACTACCAGTTTGCCTTTTCTCACGTTGGACTGGAACTCCGCTCCTCCGCACGAAAGAGCACAAGCCACGAAGACCAAATTAATCAGAGCTGCCGCAAGTCAATGGCCGAGTCGAGTACGCTGCGCAAGACAAGAGGCACAGTTACATTTGGAACTCCCCAAGAGTCAAAGACCTCACCGATAGGGCGATGCCAGTGCCCGGAATTGACTCGGCTCACATGCCTGTTTCCTCGAACGACACAGGTTCGCTATCAGACGCGCAAGTCATCGGGGACAAGTAGGAGCGGCAGTAAAAGCTTTTCCCACCGCGCCAGGTCGATGCGGAGGTTACTTCACTGGTCAATGTAACGAAATTAGTGGCTGCGTGGTAGTAAGTAGTAACAGGCAACCGTGGAAGAAGACTTCGTCAGATCTGATGATCCTTTGATGTGAAGAAAAAGGGTATTTTCACCATAACCGAAAACAACTTGTACTTGTACATGAAGTGCTTCTATGGAGAGTCTACACCTTGAACCATTTTACACTACTGCCAACAATTGAATCTAGCACACCAAATTGACATGATTATATATTCTTCGTGGAAATTCCACACACTTGCAATTTAATATAGTGAAAACTAATCAAGAGGGGCAAGACCAACTCTAGCTAGTCTATCCCCTTCACCTCATCCAAGCAAAATCTTCCACGGACAAATTCCTTTAGCTTTCAGCTCAGCCAACAAAGTTAACGAGCCCCCAATAATCCTAGTCGTGTTCTGAGAATTTCAACGGTGTACAGCTCAACACAACCTAAAGGGCCTAAACTATATAAGGAAATTTTTATGCTTGGCTGCTTGCACGCTGCAATAAGCTAATGAGGAGTAAGCTAGCTAGCATGCAATAGCATGTCCTAGTACTATATACTCATCAGATTGGTACATGTAAGAACAATACTAGCATGTTACACTATCACCAATAGTGATGTACACATCTCATGCGTGGACATCATTAGTTGGATGTGATGTGATGTGAATCTTTGAGCGCCTTTTCTCGTGTGCTAATGCGCCAGACCTACCATAATGCATGGTGTGTTTCGCGGGTCGTCTAATGTGTACGAGATGGGCCAAAAGGTTTGCTCGTGGTCGGCATTTTTCTGTGCATGGCTATGAGTGGATGCATGCATGCTTGCTAGTACTGGCTTCTTTTTTTTCTCTCTAATCTCCACTACTTACGTGCTAGATTGCCAATGCTGCTGTGGTTTCATACTCCGTTGTCTCGTTATGATATTATCAGTGTTACCTTAGGCGCTACTAGTCAGACGACAGACCAGCACCCAGCGTCTAATTACCGTCTAGATGGGGTTAGATGGCCGTCTAGGCGGGATAAATCGACTAAGTAGGCTAGATGGCCTAGGCGGGCGGCTATAGGAACCCTGGATATATTATGCAGGAGTGCTTGATATACGGCGCCTGCCGACCGTGCAGTGCTGCTCCCTTATTTCATCACGGCTATCTAAAGGAACAACCGATCGACACGCTGCCCTCTATTGTTTGAAGTAGACTTGATTGGCAGGATTCCGTTAATTTCCACCAGAATTCTATTTCAACCACATGGGAATTTCGAACAAAATGACCCATGTCACGGGACGACTTTTCCTGTCCAAAGTTGGACGTTTCAGGGGTCTAGAAAATGCGTTTCTTTCAAGTTGACCTAACCTAATTTGCGCTTTCTTTCGTACTTTCTCACTAAACTAAAGTCCCTACTAGTACTCTCTCTCCTCATGTGTAAACGATTGTATCATGCCCTCGTGATTTGTATTTCAGCATCTGTACATAGTGAAGTTGAAGTAAGAACGTTCGAACGTCACCTCATCCAGTCCAGAAACGACTGTCCAAAAAAGTCCAGAAAAAACAGCCTAACCTGCACCGTGTGTCATGGGCCGGGTACTGTTTATACATATGAACAGTACTATGGATACTGTAGCACGGAAATAGGAAAGGATTACGTTCCCAAATAAAAATATCTATTTTCTTAAATAGTTGATTAGTTTTCTTGTACAGGGATTATATAATTGGAAATGTTATCTATTAGTTAGGAAGGTTATCTATTAGTTAGGAAAGTCATCTTTTAGATTAATCTCATCCATAATTGTTAGAAGAACCCTCTATATAAAGAGACATATTGTAATCGTTGGCATTAAGCAATGAGAATACAATAGTCTAAGCTCAATCCCTTTCGTCTCCCCAATCTATAGTCTTCCCTCTCCCCTAGCAGCCGACGCCACCCGGCTATCCTCCTAGTGATGTTTACACCTATGATTTAAGGATCATAACAACTTGGTATCAGAGCCAACACCATGGTTTCTGTTGCCGAGAATTTTAAGGCCATGAGAGTCACCCTCAACGAGATGAGTGCTGGCGTAGACGACATGAAAGCCATCTTGGCAGACATGGCGGTTATGGTGGCCAGGCTGATTGAAAAGGATAAAAAGGAGGAGGCACGGGCAGCAGCTGCTGCGCGATCTGCGCTGCCGGAGGCATATCTGATTTCGCCCGTGACTTCTGCATCGTCGACCTCCCTACCTGTGGTTGCCCAAACGGTGCCCTCGCCGAGGAAGAAGGCCGCTGCCCAACGACTGTCTTCTCCACACGACCGGTCGATATCTATTAGAGCGTTGCGGACCATCTTCCATGCAATGTTCCACCGACGCCACGACCTCTCGTCAACATAGGGTTTCCTAGGGCTTCAACCATGGCCACCACCACAGCTCAAGGACGAGCTGTCGCGAAAGGAGGGGAGTAGTGTCATGGGCCGGAGGTACTGTTCACATGTGTGAACAGTACCATGGGTACTGTAGCACAGGAATAGGAAGGATTACCTTCCCAGATAAGAATATCAATTTCTTTAAATAGTTGATTAGTTTCCTTGTATAGGGATTAGGTAATTGGAAAGGTTATCTATTAATTAGGAAGGTTATCTATTATTAGTTAGAAAAGCCATCTTTTAGATTGATCATATCCATAATTGTTAGAAGAATCCTCTATATAAAGAGACATATTTTAATCGTTGGCATTAAGTAATGAGAATACAGTAGTCTAAGCTCAATTCTCTTCGTCTCTCTAATCTATAGTCTTCCCTCTCCTCTAGCAGCCGACGTCATCCGACTATTCTCTCGGTAATATTTATCCTATGATCTAATGATCATAGCACCGTGACTGCACGGTCGAGAGAATTAGCAATATACTATTCGGTTTTTGTTTTTTTATGTATGAAGAGTGGAGAGACTTGATTGCACGGCTGCACGCCGTTTGGTCTTAAACTATTTCTTCTCTGGTTAATTTTTTAGTCACAGACAGTTCAACCAAAGATTCGGGATTTGCATGACTGATGAGTAGTACTATTAGTTTTCGTGAAGGCATACGTGGTTTTGACTTTTGAGCTACGGAAGCAATGAAATAATAAGACCAAGGTTTCCTACATGCATGCATGTTCGTCGTAAGTTCATGACACGTTATAGTGTGATACGACAGAAAATTGATAAAAACAGAACCTGACAATACGGAGTCGCAGAGCTAGCTAACATTGATCTAGTAGTTAATTCGGAGGTTTTTCCACTTAAATAGCATAGCTATAGTACGCAAAAATTAGTCTTCTACACAGTAAAAGCAAAAAATGGTATTTTGTTCGTGCCTCAGAGGACCGGATTTGCTGAGAACACGACACGACACATGACGAATCTGACCCTATGGGTGCAAAAATAGGTATTTCCGGCCCTCAACGGCGTGAATTCTCTCTCTTCCAGCAAAAGCCTGTTGTAGGAATTTTTAAATATAGCCAATAAGTTTTAAAAATTATAATTTTTTTGTGAAGGCTCCTGACACAATGTAGCGTATAATTTTTTTCAGAATTTTATATGTTTTGCATTTTCCTCAAAAATTCCTTTAAGGCTATTGATTGTAGGAATTTCTAAATATAGAAAATGAGCTCCAAAAATTATGATTTTTTCTGTAAAGGATCCTAACATAGTGTACTTACTTGTGTAATTTTTTTTCCATAATTTGATATGTTTTGTATTTTTCTCAAAAAATTCTTTAAGCTACTGTTTGTATGCAAATAAAATAATCGATTCGAGGAAAATATCAAAAATATGCTCAAAATACTTTACACATTTATTCTTAGTATAATTATCATAAATTTACATTTCTTGAAAATTTTCTAACCCCTAGGAGCCGGATTTGCCTCGTCCTAACCCTTAAGGCCCCACGGTGCAGTAGCCCCCCACCCTTTGTTTTTTATTGTTTTTTTTAAACTAAAATCTTGCTTTCGGTGTCTTCGGATTCTCGATAAAATCTGAAAAATATTGTTTGATTTAAACTCTTGTAAAACAAAAAAATCATATGTAAAAGTAGTAGTATAATTAGTACTACTCAGAGCATGAAGGAAAATAGTATTGGTACCTAAAATCAACCGGGACATAGAGGAAATCGTACTCGGACTTCACGGCAACATTCTGATACAGTTTTTATCTTCTTTACGGAGACTGCGATGGGAATAGGGTATAGGTGAAGGTAAAAAAAAGGAGAAGTAAATATTATAACATGTACCAAAAAAATTATATCACAAATTTTTTTCACGTGGTCGGCCGCCTGACCCGCCCCTATTGACCAGATCAAACTTTCATTGTCGCATAAAGGACAAGATGCCACAAAATCATTCAAACAATTTTTTCAAATGAAATCACGTAATTTCATTCAAAAAATGTATTACCACATGTACAAAACAAAATTCATAATTTTTTACACATGCAATCACGGTGCAGCACAGCCGGGGTATTATCACATGTACCCCGATCAAATAGGATATTCTTTGTTAATTTGTTGATTTAATGTGGATGACATTCTTTAATATTGTATTGTACCACAGGCTAGATAAGCTGCAGAGACACCCGATCAAATAAGCATATTTTAATTCACGGCTCATGCAATCCTCTCCTCAGGTACCCTCTCTTCCTGAGCGTCCTATTCTTGATCCGCCGGCCTAGTTACGACACCCTGCAGAGAGACAACATGTGTTCTTGGCTAAAATGTCACTGTTCTGAAGTGAAATAGCAAAAATAGTATACACAAGTGAATTGACAAAAATAGCACCGGTTCCGCGCTAAAAAAATCATAGAAGGTAGCAAACACATATATTAGCCATTTAGTTAGTCATTTCTGTATGGATGGATCATCTAAGCTTAGGCCTAGCTAGCTAGCTCGATCGTGCAGGCGTACGTGTGTGCAGCTAGCTAACACTAGATAAAAGTAGGGTTTATTTTGGAAGTACGAAACACAGTGCATACCTAGCTACTTTGGACTTTGGAGCAGCTCAGATGCACTTTGGAAATTGGAAATTGCTCAAGTGACTAAAGAAAAGAGTGGTAGCATGCATGCAGTACAATGACAATTGCATTGCATATAAATGACTATACATGCAGTACAATGCCGATTTTCTATATATATATATATATATATATATATGTGTGTGTGTGTGTGTGTGTGTGTGTGTGTGTGTGTGTGTGTGTGTGTGTGTGTGTGCGTGCGCGCGTGCAGTACAATGACGATTGCATTGCATATATATGGCGTTTTTATCTTCTTTAATTACGAAGGTAAAAAAAGAAAATATTATCATATGTACCAAAATTTTCATTCCACAAAAAAATTTCACATGGTCGGCTGACTAGCCCGCCCCTGCTGATGAGATCATACTTTCGTTATCGGGGGATGGGGTATTATCACATGTGACAAAATCATATCAAACAATATTTTTCAGATTTTAACGAGAATCCGGGCATGCAGAAAGCAAGATTTTAGTTTTTTAAAAAAAACAAAGGGTGGGGGACTACCGCATCCCTAGGGCCCCAGGGGTTAGGACGAGGCAAATCCGGCCCCGAGGGGTTAAAATATTTCAAAAAATTATAAATCTTGGATAATTATACTAAGAATAAATGGAAAGTATTTTGAGCATATTTTTTGAATTTGTTTCTCAAATCGATTATTTCATTTGTATATAAACAGTAGCCTTAAAGGAATTTTTTAGAAAAATTACGATCATATAAAATTCTGAAAAAAAAATTACACAATCAAGTACACTGTGTAGGAAGCCTTCACAAAAAATTTCATAATTTTGGAGCTCATTTGATAAATTTATAAATTCCTACAAACAGTAGCTTAAGGAATTTTTGAGAAAAATACAGAACATATAAAATTCTAAAAAAATGAAATAAGCAAGTAAACTGTGTCAGAAGCCTTCACAATTTTTTTTATAATTTTGAGAACTCATTGCTATATTTAGAAATTCCTATAAACACTATTGTAAAAAATATCAAATGCGCCAAAAACTCGTTAATTTGTCCTGCTTGCGGACGTTCAGGTATCTCCTTTCTTAATTAATTTACCAGCCGAAGATCTTCTAGAGCTGGAAGCTAGTTTTGCTCTTCTAGAATTGAAGCTATTTGATCAGATTGCAAACCTTTCTCTGGCACAAAAAGAGAACCATGCAGAGCCCTTCCACTCGACCACATAACACCAACACGAGAAATTAAGGACATCACATCAAGCCACTTACACTTCTCGTTAACCTCACCTGTCCCACACCGAAACAGCAAAGGTTTGAGACCTCACTCACTGTCAGTACAAGACAGCAACCATGACGGGCTAATGGGGGCTCATGCTGATGCTCCAAATCTAATCCAATAGTAGCCAGGAGGAGGCAGCGGCAAGTGGCCTGCGCCCATGGTGGACAGAAGGTGGCAAGCAGGGAACATCTCAGAGGACAAAGGGACACGATGCAACTTCCCAATTAGTCTGCCTCCCGAGGGACAGAGGAAGGTCCTGCCCCTTTCAGTGCTCGTGAGCCTATGGGGAGTGATGGTTCCTGATCAGTGCCACTTGATGTCGTTTGGCTCCGTTCTGTTGCAGGCACAGGCAGGGCAGTGGCCGCCTAATGATCTGCACATTTTGGGAGCTAATTATTGGTACAGTCAGTCTTCCTTGGGTGGGAGAAGAAAGCTTTTCAAAGTTGAAACGAATGGAACACTACAACGTACAGGCAGGCGCTTTTTATGTGTGTGAAATTCTGAGCATGGTGTAGTGTAGCCTAGTTTTGCTGTAACAAGAGAATCCAAAGCTCAGTCCCTTTTTTTCCCTGTGAAGTTCGCATGAAATGTTCAATTGTGGTAGTAGAAAAAAAAAATCACACAAAGCGTCAATTAGCGCGAACCCTCAGCGGTGTCCGTTGCCTTTCCTAGAATTTGATCACGTCACCTCTCAGCCAAATAAGCTTAAGACTGTCGAAACCAATATCCGTAAAGGCAAGGGACACATTGAGATCACAGCAACTGTAGCTCAACAAAGTTCAAAAACTAAAGGCACCGTAAAGGCATAAACACTGGCCCATGCAAGCCACGTTACCATCACCGGAACAGAACATCTACTATTCGATCAAGACGGACGCATCATTGCTGAATCTTTAATCCCCAAAGTAAAAAGATCCATCAAGAACTCACAGAAGATTCAGAGAACGCCGTGGGGTCCTAATCCTGATCGATCGATGGATCACCTCGCTTGCTTCCCTCGGCCGTAAGCAACGATAAATTGGGGCTCAAGAAAGTCTTGGCCTCCTGGTCACCTCACTTGTGATGGATGCCTACTGGACACTGGTCAGCATGGCAATTCCAGCCGGCATTGATGGGGATCAAGAAGCGCAGCCGTGATCCGGGGAGAAAGATTTTGGGGTCAGACTTTGGCCTCATCACACGGTGGACTTGGAATAAATTATTCGATTCTACACTACACTGCGTTGCATTCATTCATCACTGCTCCCTCTTAGCCATGACATGGACTCCTCTCTCTACACTACACTGTACTGCATTCATTCATCACTGCCCCTTCTTAGTCATAACATACATCCTCGGTTTTATCTACAGACAATTTTAAAGATAATTGTTCTAATACATTGTTTCTTGAGTTGTCTCGTCAAGACCCCACAATTATTTAAGCAATACATAAATTAAATAAACATGTTGATCAACACTAATTTCAATATTTGTGACCTATATGTGTTGTTTGCTTGCAACTACATATAAACAAACAACAATTGAAGTACACATCCATTTTTATCAAGCATTATACCATACAACAAACGAGCTTTTGTCATCACCTCTCACCCAAATGTTAGACCATCGCTTCACTGGCAACAAGAAACTCTAGGATTCTTTGGACACGAGAAAAGTGCATCTCCAATGCATATAAAGTGCAAATCTTTCAGCTCCCTATGTTTAGTTCATACGACCAAAAATCTTTACTCCTATAAAAGACTCTAGTGGTGGTGAGTGACGTGTTCTTCGCATCCCTCTCCAACCCTCATCCCTTAGAGAAATCGTGTGCCGACGTGTGGACCTGGCCTTGCTACCCCAGGTCCATCGTGACCCCTTCTCTTTGGAAAAATTTATATGAGTGCAGCCGCCGCCTCCCGAATCCCTCAAGAACCCTTCCTCCTATTTTGTTACTTCTGATCGCGCAACCTCCCCCGCTTTCCTCGTCGCGACACCCTCTTCTCATGAACAAATCCCAACAGCTCGTCTTCCCTCCCAATATTGCCGCCCCAGACCTTTCATCTACCTTCACCTCCCCAAGAATAGTCCCATCACTGGATGAATCCCCGGTTCTTGGCATCAATGAGGCCAACGTGATGTGGTCCCAACCCTTGGTAGCTAGCGTGATTGCTAGTCGCGTGATGGTGCGAGGTAGCGCCAGCACACGACTTGCGAAGAGGAGACAGACGCGGCGCTAATACTCCAGCTCCATTGCACCCTGCATAGCAAAGCTATCGAGTAGGTAATGCCTTAGTTCAAGTAAGAAATTCCGTTCAAGTAAGAAATTCCTCCATCCAATTTTATTATGTGATATGCATTGTTGTTTAGAAAAAGAAGTTCACATTGAAGCCTTACGAGCTGCTGCTTGGGAAAAATGCCTAGGATAGCAAGCAATGGCTTTCTTTGTGCTAGAATCCCTTCCTAATCAAGATAGTGATAAAGCAGCCTTGGACTTGTGTTGGTGATATGTCTTAGAGGCAATCATGGAGATGATGATATCACGTCTATGTTTATGTGTTATTGAATAAGTGTTATTCTGTTCCTTGAATGAATTATTAGTTATAAAGATTAACGAGTATGTGACTCGTTGGTGAAACTCTTTTAACTTATGATGATGTCGTTCTAAATGTATCCCTGGTCGGATGTCACTGGTCGGAATACCAGTGATCCTATCGACTAGCACATGTATTGATTGATGACCATATTTCATTGGTCATGGATATAGGGATATCGAATCAATAATATGAACACATGTTAGAGAACATGGTGTTGGATTGACCCACCTTGAGACACTACTGAGATTGTTATGATTTCATGTGTCATCAGTTGGTCTCAAGCAATGATGGTGTATAATCCTTAGACCTGAGATCAGCATGGTTTTTCACATTCGTAAGAGTACACTTTGGGGTTGTCAAACGCTACTCCGTAACTGGGTAGTTATAAAGGTAGCTTTCAGGTATGCTGTGAAACATGCGGAGGAATGTGACTGGGTCGGATATGGTATTTGCCCCTCCTAACATAACAGAAGAGATATTTCTGGGTCCCTCGATGTGGTTGGATAAAAAAGTGTATGGTCATGCCACTAGTGGTCGAAGAGTTCGACCACGTGAAGTTATCCGACACTCGATCGAGAAAGTGTTGAACAGTCCATGGATGACATAAATTTCACCTAGAGTTCAACCAGATATCGTGAGGCAAAGGGAGAATACACGAGCAGGTTGTTCAATTCGACCAGATACGGACTAGTCGTATGGAGATACGAGCTGGTCGTAGATTGGTTGAACATAATCACTAAGTGGTCGAAACCTGGTCATAAGGAGTTACGAACTGGTTGAGACCAAATATGAACTGGTCGTATAGAGATATGAGCTGGTCATTAGTGATATGGACCTGGTTGTAGATCATATTGCATTAAGGTTCGTTCGATATAATTTGTGTGTATTCAGGAATCATTATGTTCTGCTAGGAGCCACTAATGACTTGTGATCGGAAAGAAGTTTTCGAGTCATAACCGATTATGCATGAACGTACAGGGTCACACTTAACGGGTTGGAACAAACTAGTACAGATACGATTCGTCAAACGTGTTCAAATAGGATCCGTCACAGGCACTATATAAGAAGATGCTTGAGGCTGTTAGGATAGAGCTACGAGATGGAGGAGATTCACGTAACAGATAGAGTATATACGATATATGAGTTGACTTGAGTTGCTCAAAACCCTAGCTACCATCTTCTTGAGAGAGCCTTCCCGTGTGACTTAGTGCTAGTACACCAGCGTATGATGTTCATTCCCTAGACGTGTGGATACCGTAGAGGCGTTACTGCGGTTGTTGTTGCGCTTGAGGATGATCCACGACCTTGGCGAGGAACTCGATTGGTTGTTGGAGGAGATGATCAACTACAAACGACGATCGACTACGAGGACGATCGACTACGCTAGGCGATCAACTTCGACCACTACATCGATGCGCTCCACGTTGGATCAGGCTACTTTAACTCTTTTTCTGCTGCACAGCACGTCTGGTGGTAACGATCTGTGATCATCTTCTTACTTGGCTTCCTGATTTACGTGGTAGAATTTTGAATTGTCAACTAGCGTAGCCTACCCGTATCCCTTCAACTTGAATTGAGGATTCAGAAGCATTTGATTTAACCAATCTTCTGCACGTAATGCAAGTGATGCTGCTATCACATTTTTAGCTTTATATCTGATTCAAAAGAGTTTATTAATTTGCTTTGGGTATATGTTCTAAAAACAATACTTTGGGTTATGCATATAAAAACTGTTTGACGGTGTTAAATGGAACGAGTTCGGTCAAGCGATTGCTTACTCTTTATGCAATTTGTTGCAAACCCAGCCTATTGTTATTTCACTAATTTTTTGATTTCCCTTGTGTGGTAAACATCTTATCAGGTTCGATTACAAATAATTAAATTTTCTTATTTGTTTCCTCGGCTTGGAGACGTAGCCAAGGGTGTGGCGTAAGATGAGCATAGTGCCGGAGGTGCGACGCGGACCATAATGGAGCTCATCAGCCAGGTATCTTGACGGGTTGATGGCATAGCACAAGCCAAGCCAGACAACGATGGTGTGACTGCTGGGGTAATATATTTTTTACTGACTAAGTTTGCTATGTCTTCTGTTGAAACTACTTGCATTAATGTCGTACCAAGCAACATTCATAGAACCGCTTCCAAATCACAGCAATGACTCAACGAGTCTTCGGATAACGTGGGGAGCTTCAGTTGTTGTTGAAACCCATATCTTACAGGGAGACGTCCCTAACAGAATGCATAATAAGCAGCAGCATCATACTCATCTTTTTTTGCACCCTCTCTATATCGGAGCTCGACCAGGCATTGTGCTGAAGCCAAGGCTGTGTTGTAGGTTGAGGCACTGAGCACGACAATACATATGGAGACACAACGTGGGTTGGCATGGATCTCAATAACAAGAGCTCGACGTGCTGGAGTAATATATATTTTTATCCGTAGCAAAGCACATGCACTCAGCTAGTACCATAACAAATGAATACATGTCTCTAGAGCAACCTAGCTCATGTACTAAAATAAGTCATACTGCCATAATTAAAAGCACAACTAAACTATGTCTGAAACGATATAACCACAATGAAAGCACAACCAAACTGAATAATTCGACTCTCTGATTGAAACTGTAGAAATATTGCTCAAATTCCTAAGTAGCAGCATTAGTATTTCTCCAAGACCACCCAACCTGCGAGCATATTAAGTAAGTTAAAATTCAGTTAATGTATAGAGCCAAGCTAGGGATAATGAAAGAATTATGCAAAGATTGTACTTAAATGGTTGAACAATTTATCTCACCATGACCTACTGGAGATTTAAAAAATGGTTACACGAGCACAAACCAAATTGCATCAAAAATATAGAAATCAAAAGACATTGCAGAATGTTTTTTTAAAAAAACTGAAACCCTAAAATGACCCAACAGCAGGGTTGCACCTGCCAACTACCTTCTAATTGATTCCTCACGCCAGTTTCATACATAGAAGAATCTAAGATTTTCAGGCATTTTTAACTAGAAAAATATAATCATACATTACAGATCCAATGTGCTCAAGTGACGAATGGAAGAAAGAGATGAAGAACAAACTATACCAGGAATCAGAAGCCCCATGAAGAGAAGAGCCGATGTGGAGCATAGTTATTAAACATGGTCCGGTCATCGACCCGGTCGAGGTGTCGGTCACTGGTCGGACCGGTGGGTCAACGGTCGGACCACATGTTTTATTAAAATATGTTTTAGTGTGTACACCATGTAAAAATGTGTATGAGAACATAAAATGTTAATCCTCTACAAATATGTAGTCCGGTCCGGGTTTAATAACTATATGTGTCATACCGATGGGGGCTAAGCTAAGCAGAGAACATAGAGGAGTTACTGGACGAAATGAGAGAGCAAGAAAGATTAATTTTTTTATGTGTAGCTGCCAATTTCACAAGGGGATTTCTACTAAAACCCTAGCAACACTCAAAGTATGAACATGCCCTTTAGTTTTGTCTTGAAAAGCTCTTTCATTTCAGGGGTCTCTTGTCTATTGGCCTCATGAGCAAAACCCGTCCGGAGCAAGCAAAAATCGGTCGGGTCATCCGGGTCAACGTAAACCCGACCGGGTCGACCAAGTTTTCTCGGGTCAACATCATTTCTGGTCTTGTGAGTGTGAGCGGCCTGACAAAGCCTCTTGGTCCAGGTTTTTTTTATTCAACCATCGGGCCGGTCCGGGTTTTATAACTATGGTGTGGAAACCATGTGGTATAGTCCTAATATAGGTGTCAAACAATTGACATCGGTGTCGAGGAGTTTGAGGAGTAAACCTTCAGTTTAGCAATTTGTCAGATTTGCTTTCAGACAAAGGTTCTCTGACCGGCCATGGGTAGCGTTCAGACCAACGGTATAACCATTCGAGGAATGGGCGCCAAACACTTCTGCGGTAGTGTTTGGGGGTGAGTTTGCACTAGGTGCTGTTGAAAATGGAAACTGGATGCGAAATTAGATAGAGTTTTGACAAAAAGTCCAGAGAGGGGTGTTCTCTGATTTGGGAAATGGTCTGACCAGCCGCTAGTTGGCAGTCAGACCTAGTCCCCTATTATCGGGGTTGGCGATTAGACCGGCTAGGGCAAGTTCATGCACAATGAGGGTGCTGGACTTTGTGGAATTGGCCAAAGTCATGGGTATTAGTGCATAGGTGTTGCATGATGCATGTTTCGGCCAACGTGGGTCATGTTGTGAGGAACTTATGTCGAGAATTGATTTCTTGGTATATTGTTGTGTAGGAACGTTTGGAGTCAACTACGGTCAACAGTGAGTATGATCGAGACTAGGCTAGGAGAGCTGAGGTCTATAACGATCGAGGATGCCGAGTGAAGTGGTTGGACTAAAGCATAGCACAAAATGGACAAGATGATACGACCTTATGTGCCTCTACTACCTTGGTAAATATTCCTCAATTGTAATCTAGTGCTATTCCTCAATTGAGCATTTCTTTGCAACAAGAAGAAAAGAAAGACCAAGCTTCGACCAAGAGGAAGATTGACCAAGGAGGAGGATGGCATGCATTGGCTGAGAGGGAGATGGGCTAAGGAGGAAGGCGTGCGGTGCAAGGGCGGCATGGGGTGCTTGCGGTGCATGGGGGAGCACATGGACTGAGTGTGCGTGGGCGTGGGGGTGCAAGGAGAGCATGGGCTGCATGCGGCGTGTGGAGAGCCAAGGTGGCAGCCTAACATGCAGTTGTGGGCTGCATGGCATAAGGAGCGACAGAGGGAGTCGGGCCTGTGGTGCAAGGAGGATGGGAAGCATGCGGTGCAAGGAAGACCGAAAGTTGGGCTTGGCTCGTGTCCGAGTAGGAGAAGGAGAGCAGATCGTGGTCCAAGTCCAGAAGCAAAGGTAGTTGTGCGAATGAAGGAAAGCCCAAATCTAGTTCCATTTTGGGTGTGAATTGTCAAGGTTTCGATTCGGATCCTTCTTTAAATCAGAAGTTTCCTTCTTTCAAATTCAGAGTCGGAATTTATCTCTTAGTCTTTCCGAATTACTAGTAGGTTGCTATCCTTGTTGGTTGCGTCCGAATCAAGGAAGGAATCACACGCAATGTTTGAGTCAGTTTCCTAGAGTCCTTTTAAAAACCAGCTTTGGTTTTTTGAGGAGTTTTTTTTTTGTTTTAAGGAGAAAGAGTCTGAGTAGGAGTCTAGTCGTGCGCAAGGTTGAATCTGAGTTGGTTATTTGCTGTGTACGAGAGTTGGAGTCAGTTTAGTCTAGGTCGGTGCATGCGTGGGTGGGGGGATATAACCCCATGGCTGAACCATTATAAAGGACCAGACTTTTATTCTAAGAAATATAGAAAAGTCATGAACTTTCGTGGTGCATATGCGTGTGTTTAAGCTTTGGGAAAATCCATGTAGGGTTTGTGGCTGCGTGAGGATTGGAGGGGTGGTTGTTCTTCCAAGACCCATGATTCCTTGTGGATCATCTCACCGATTCATTGACATCATCTAGGGGTGCCCGGTTTGATGGTGTTCTTTGTTGTTGGATTTGTTTCTCTCTTTTGATTGATTCAATGCCCACCGTTCATCACCTTCTAGCTTGTGGATTGCTTCGGCTAAAAGAAGGGAGTGGTGCTCTTGTTTGCTTCGGCCAAAGGAATAAGCCGACGACAGGTTAACATGTTGCTTGTTTTGGCCGAAGTCACAAGGTGTGTGATTGCTTCGGCCGAACAAAAGAGAAGACAAGAAGCGCTCTTTCTTGTTTCGGCTAAGGGAGAAAAATCCTAACCGAATAGCTTAGAGAGTGGTTGCGCAAGGTTGAACAAGGAGAAACAAGGTTGGTGCTACAGTACCACAAAAGAACGGGCCACGTGCGCATCAACTACATGTTGATCCATATCAATGACCGAACAGAAAGTTCGGTGCAACGGGTTGCATAAAGTAGCTTAGGGCCGGTGCAAGTGCCAAGGTGGTCCGGTGGGAGCCGAATGTGAAAGACTTGCCGATATGAGAAAAGTCATTGATGAACCTACGCGTGGAGAAGCATGTGATTGCTTCACGATGATTGACTCGGTCATGGAGAAGGATAGAGAAAGGATATTTTGGTATCTTTGCCAAAATATCGGGTTGATGACCTTGAAAAAACCACGATGCAAATTAGAAGTAGTTTAGGTCATGAGAAGGAGAAGATCACGAAGATACGGATCCGAGAGACCCAGATCGTCATTCGCTTTGAGAATAGTGTGTGATTGTAGACCCGTTTGTGTATGGGCTTAACAGGTGTCCGTTAAGGTTTTCCCTCTAGACCTAGCTTCCACTATATAAGTGTTGGTGTAGTATTTGCAGAACTAAGCATTGGAAACCCTAATTTGAGAATAGTGTGTGAGTGTAGACCCATTTGTGTGTGGACTTAACAGGTATCCGTTAAGATTTTCCCTCTAAACATAGTTTCTACTATATAAGAGTTGGTGTAGGATTTGCACAACTAAGCCTTGGAAACTCTAATGTGAGATCTAGGAAAGTGGAGAGAATAGAGGAGGCTAAGGTTTGATAGAGATGTATTGAGAGATTGGGTACTCATGAGTGAGCTTTTGTCCTCTATGGTGGAGTAGCTGTAAACATATGATTCCTCATCTCAATCCAATTAAGTTTGTACCAAAATGAGTTCTCTCTTGTTCTTACTCTCTTTGGTAATTTTAGGGTTTTTATGTTCTAGGGTTTTTACCTTAGTCTTTTGCTATGATCTAGCTTGCTAGGACTTGTGGGATCTAATCTAAAGTCATTTAATTTGGAAAATAGTCCAGCTGCACCACCTTTCTAGAAACCTAAAAAACTGAAATTTTATGGCAAATAGTCCAATACCTTTGCAAAGAAACTGGCATACTCATGCCTAATCCTGCAGTCGTCACTGCAGAAGACGACATAGTCGTCCCACCCTTCCACACCGCAGCCAGTGCTCGTGCACCGGTGACCATCCTCCGACAGCGCCCACACCCGGCCCAGTGGCCCGGCCTTCTTCCCCCACACCACCGCCCGGACTATGTCCGCGGCGAGCCTCTGGCACCGCTGCACTCCCGGTTGGTCTTGGCCATCTCGCACCCGGCGCCGGTCGGCTCGCCCTCGACCTGGCTGATGTAGTGCTTCCCAACGTCGCGCGTCTCGCCGGCCGTGTAGAGGAGGAGGTCGAGCACGTAGGCCGCGGCCTTGTGGCCGACCACGGCCGCCCGTTCAAGGAACATGAGGCCGCGCTGCATGTATTGGGGCGTGAAGACAAACCCGAGGCCGACGATGAAATAAGCCCCCGGGTTGCCGGCGCCGGTCAGGTGGTTGACGACGGCGAGGTAGCGCTCGTTGTCCTACCACTTCATCGCCTCCTCTCGCTCCAGCGCCACACGCCTCCCCACGGCGCGTTCCTTGGACACCTTGTACAAGGCCTTGCAACTCCAATATACGTACATACAAAATTCAAGATGTTAGAATAAATAGTAGTACGTACGTATTTTGTAGGTATAAATATGTACGTACGTTAATCGTAGGCTGCATAGGTCCTCCATGGGCTGAGGAGAGCTCGCGGCCACACGGCCGACGATGTCGACGACGACATCGTGAGAAAGAGCGGCGATCACCGACCTCCTCGCCTTGGTACTGGCCGTCATGCTCTGCATGCTCACCTTGGTGATTCCGTGAGACGAAGAAAGATGGGAGGTTTAATCTTCGGTTATTCTGTCTTATAAAACTAGGAGTAACTGGCATGTGAGACGAAGAGACGGTTGTGCGATGGTGAGATGAAGAGACACATCACGCGAGAGGCGAAGAGATAGGAAAGAAATATCACAGACGGTTCTATCATGGAACCGTCTGTGATATTATTATCACAGACGGTTCTATCATGGAACCGTCTGTGATATTATTATCACAGACGGTTCCATGATAGAACCGTCGGTGATAGGTGTATATTACAGAAGATTCTATAATTGAACCGTCTGTGAAGTATCACAGATGGTTGGTAATAAGAACCGTTCGTGATGATGCGTCTATCACAGACGGTTCCAAAAGGAACTGTCTGTATAAGTTAAACACAGACGGCTCCTTTGGAACCGTCTGTGATGTGGCGTTTAGTATGACCTGTTTTGTAGTAGTGTTTTATCCACAAGCAAGCCTTTACATCTAGTTTACGTTTTCCCCAGGTTTTGAGTCTTCTTGCCCTCAATCAAGAAATCCATAGAACCTTGGCTATGATCGTCTTGATCTTTGATTGGAATAGATTCCTAACCTTCTTGTTGAGCTTTGTCTAAAATCTCAAGTGATTTGGATCTTTAGATCAAAAGTTAGATCGTTTTGTGGATCCTTCGTCGTGATGTTGTCAAATAGCAGAGGGGGACGGTCAGACCTGCCTCAAGGGTGGTAAGACCGACAGAGGGACTTTGAAGTCCTATTTTCTTGGTTTCAACTCAAGTCTTCCGCTGTGATCTTGAGACCTTTATCTTCATAGCTTTAGATAGCTATTGGAGTGAAAAGGGAGTTGAATACTAGTGTGAAAAAAGTGAGCTCCTATTCACCGCCGCAGTCGCTATTTTGGTCCAACACAGATAGGCCTATTTATAGTGCCACCTAACTGGACAAACCGAACAGTACTAGTCAACTCGGTTTGACCGTTTTTCAGTATTTGGCTTGGTTTTTTGAAATCTGGGTTTTTTAGAATTGAATTTTTCCGATAAAAACCGGCTAAAAACCGAAACTACCAAACAAACCGAAGTACTCGATCATGTGCCCTAAATCTGGGCTGACTGATTGGGCCCGACCCATCTGTGATCTGGTAGACTAGTAGTTTGTGGCCTTGTGGTAAATGACTACTAGTAATTAGTAATTAGTACCGTGGACTACTAAGTAATTAGTATTTAGTATACCTGTATACTAATAACTACTAGTAATTAGTAATTAGTAGTGATAGCATACGTATTGCACCATCATTTTTTGCTTGAATAGTTGAATGTGTGTCTAGTAGGTGGTTCAGTTTTAGGGTGTCGAACTAAAATGTTGTTGCATCGTTTAATAATTCACGTCAACTTTGATAAATATGGTATTTACTGATACCGTATCAAAATAAATTGGTATTTTCCAATACCAAACCGTATTTTAAATAATACTATATTTACCAAATTAACAATACCGTATTTACCGAACTGTATTTACCGAACAAACCGAATGAACAACCCTAAACACAAAGGGTATTTCGCGTCCGGCTCCAAGCGAGCCCCACCAACCATGGGCTGGGGAGGCACCCATGGACTCCACAGAGGCACTGACGCTGACAAAATTTGTAGATGTGGTGGCACTTGCCTTCGATCTAGCCTGTGGCGGCGGTGCCACAACCCTAGATCAGCGGGCCATCGTTCCTAGGCAAGGCACAGGCGACCAGCGAGGCCAGTGTGGGGTTGTGGGGAGAGATGGGAGGGCTGGGACATAAAACAAAGGAAGGAGCAGATAAATAGAGCGGACAGGGAAGGGGAAAAGCTATTACAAGCAGAGGAAATCAGCTTCGCGCACATGGAGAAATCCCTTTCGAGTTGTTACGCAGAAGAATCGTGCGCCATAGAGAAATCCGCTTCGCGCCGTACCCCCAAATTTTCCTTCTGCTCATGCGATCACTCCAGATCTGTGTTGAGTCCACAAAACGCATCAGGATAGCGAGAACCCCACTCCAACAACAAAATTCAAGTTGCTTGTGTATTATTTTGCGTGCATAGCTCGTCACGTCTGCAACCGATGACCTCATTCTCTCTTTTCCCTTTCTCTTTTCTATGTCATTATAAATTCTACATAAAAATTCTTAGAGACCGCGGATACCACACTATTGGAGATGGCCTGGTAGGCCTACTACATTCATCGCCTGCGTCTTAGTCATGCATGACATGGACTCCGAGGTCAGTCTTCGGTTCATATCCTATGACGGTTGACTCCTGCGCTCATCACTACTAGTAGTACTACTAGTTTTTGACGGATTCGTTCTCAGTGAGAAAAGGAGTACAAATTACAAAATCTGAATGTATAGGCGCTCTCTGTTCTCAAATGAAGAGTATTGCAAGCAAATATGGAACCCTGGACCACCTGTACAATGTAGTATTCCATGGTTGGCCCACCGTTTGTATTCTTCGCTGTAGATAAATAACTGTCGCGGTCGGTGCTCTACTATTCTTATACACGCACATGCTACCACTGTTAGCAGCATACATTCTACTTCAGTACTCCAAAATAATGTCTGTTACTACTACTAAGGGTAGGATACTCTAATCTCTCTCTCTCTCAGAGAAATCTTAACTCCTTTCTTTTTTACTAGTAAGTCCACAACAAATGGACATTGCAGAGCATAAAGTAACCGGCGATGTGCCAACGAAATCTGAGAAAAATACAGAGTTACTCCGCCAAGACTCGCTGGGCGTCATGATTTCACAAATCAGCGGTGTGCAAACTCCCAAGAGCACTGCGGTAGTGAACACAGCAGCATTGCCATCTCAGTACCAAACACGGCTTTCAGCTGCCAAAAGTGAAGCCAACCATTTCAACTTCCACACTCACCAAACTGAAAACCACCTAAAAACACTCCATTTTTTCTTTTGCAAGGCCCATCTCGATACCATAGTGACAAGAGAGAGAGAGAGAGAGAGAAGGTACAGAAACTAATGTTAATAAACTCTATTGCAACATTTTTCCTTTAAGCATCCCGGCCGTCCACGTGTTCAATCTGACGACAGATGCTCTACCCCTCGGATTCTCGCTAAACCCCTTGGCTCCCAAAGAGCCAAAGGAGCGAAAAGATAGGGGGTCCTTATGAAGCCACAAAACCCCAAAGAGCCAAGTGAGCCTATTTACAAACGGGTCCTTCGCCGGAGGTGAAGACCTTATGAAGTCACGAGCTCGCCGGTGGCTGGGCGGCCAGCGGGAAGCTGCGTGGCGACGAGAACAGTGCGGCGAAGGACGACGGTATGTGCTCCGGATTGGCGGCCGCAATGTCGCCGCCAGTGGGCGCCGCGGGCGCGGTGGCGGAGGAGGGGGCGGAGTTGGAGGCGACGCGCTCGCAGGAGGGGCACATGGAGAGGGTGGTGGCCGGGAGGTGCATGTAGAAGGGGTGCACCGTCTTGAGCGCGCGCAGCTCGGCCAGCTCCTTCTGCAGCCGGCGGTTCTCCTCCGTGAGCGTTTCGCAGCAGCGCTTCAGGTACTCGCAGTCCACTTCCGTCTGCTTCAGCTTCGTCCTGCACGCGACACGGCAAAGACACCTTTTTTTAGTCAACTCCTGGACTAATTAAGATTCATGCGAGCGACAAGGATAAGAACAAAATCTTTTACGCAGCGTGCGCGCACCTGGCTCTGCGGTTCTGGAACCACACCTCCACCTGGCGCGGCCGAAGGTTGAGCTGCTTCGCCAGCGCCAGCTTCTGCTTCTGCTCGCGATAGAACACAGCAACGTTAAGACCGAGAACGAACAGTCGGAACACTAGCGAGACAAAGCAAACGTCTTCGTGTTCGATCGAGTTGATTTGCTACGGGAGCTTACGGGGTTAAGGGTGCTGTGCTCCTTGAAGCTCTCCTCGAGGAACGCGGACTGCTCCTTGGAGAGGCGCAGCTTCTTGCGCGCCGAGCCGCCGTCGTCCTCGTCGCTGGCGCGAGAGCACGAGCGGTCCGCGCCGGCGCCCGGGGCGACATCGCTGGCGCCGAGGCCACCCTGCGCGGAGAAGTCCGTCGGGAAGGAGCCGGCGCTGTTGTTGGGCGAGGACGACACGGCCGTCCCCGCGGCGGCCGTGTCCTCCTGCTCTTCGTCCGCCGCGCAGGCCCCCCCGGACGACGGTGCCTGGTTCACGTCGAAGCCCCGCGTCGACGCCACCAAATGCCCTGCCAAACAGATCAGATCACCCCATTTTAATACCACCATTTTACCGGTGATTTCACCACATGCACAAACGAAAAATCCAAGAACCCAAAGCTAGCTCATGCATCACTCACTGCTCTCGGTCGGCCACGGGAGGCCAAGGCTCGACACCAGGGGCAGAAGCGTGAGCCGCACCGTCGGATCCGGCGAAGAACCGCACCTCCTCGCCCCCAACTCCAGCTCCCTCCTCACGGCGGCAACCTCCTGATCCCTCCTCCCCCTCTCCCTCTCCCTCTCCTCCTCCCTCCTCACCCCCATCCCCATCCCAAGCCCAAGCCCAAGAACCAGCTCCCTCCCGGCATCCGCCATGGTCTCCCCCAAGCTCAAGCCCAGCTCCATCACAACCCAATCACTCCAGCCGCCTACCAGGAAAATGGTGGAATGGAACCGTGTAAACGCGCAAGGATTGCGAGGTTTTATAGGGGCGGAGAAAGAGACGGCCCGGCCTCCCCTCCTCCGGTGCGTATGTGGTGTGTGATAATGGCATAATGGCGAGTTTGACCAGTTGACGATGACGAGCCCGCACGTGACCCGGAAAGGGAGAACGACGAGCCGCACGCAATTCGCGGGTTCGCGGGGGTGTTTTGTGGCAAAAAAAGGGAACCGGATGGCAGGCGATAATAATTATGTTAATCATTATTGGGGGCTCTACGTATCTTTCCCCTTTTATAAATAGCACCCGCGATCTTTTTCAGAAAGCTGGCGACGCAGCAGCTGCTGCTGCGCCTGCATGCCTCTAAGCCTCCCCCCAGCCCACCCACAGTCGCACACACACATCGTCGCAGATTTTGTATTTCTTGGAGACGCCTAGAGTATAATTTAGAGAACTGCATCCTTGTTTGCAAGGAGAGTAGTCGGAGTAGCACAGTGTGTGATATTTTTGGAGTGGAGACAAAGTCTGATTCTATAGTTAGCGTTGTTGCACTGTTGCACCATGAGACAAGCGTTGCGTTGCTATTAGTAATAACTCCAGTTAGCTAAAGGGGTACTGTATTTCTTTAATTACTTTTGTAATGTGGTCATAAGAATGATGCATGCTATAAGTAATGACTTCCGAAAAAAAAAAACCTAACCAGTGAAATGATTGATTATGTTTGTACGTACGTAGATAGCATTTGTGTTTGCAGTGCTCATCTGGACCTCAAACAGGGTAGACTATAATCCAAGGCCTAAGAAAAATATCGGTGTAATTTTTTCGCTATAGACCTAGCCTCCCACACTCTTCCTCCCATCCCATCGGCCCATAACAGTCGACCTAGCCCGAGGCCTCCCTTCCCCCCCACGCCCCCAAAGCCCCCAGCCCCCACGAAACCTAATCCACACCCCGGCACCTGCGCCCGCGCCCTCCCTCCTCACTCGTCGCCGCGCCCGCAACCTCCCTCCTCGTCAGCCATCGCGTCTGCTCGTCCGCCACCTCCGTGCCTGCGTCCTCCCTCCACGCCCGTCGTCGCGCCTGCGCCCCCACGCCCTATCGGCCGCTCCTTTTCCGCCACCTTCGCGCCCACGCCCTCCCTCCTCGCTCATTGCCGCGCCCGCGCCTCCAAGCCCACTCCTGTTCCACCGCCGCCGTGCCCTCCCTCCTCGCCCACCACCAGCCCCGCACCTCTATGCCCGCTCGGCCGCTCCTCTTGGTTTCTTGTGAAAAATATGGAAAAACATCATTTTATCAACCAGAGACAATGCCATTAGGATTCGGATGCTCAAACTGAAAACAATAAGACGATGTTCTAGACCTTATACATGTCAAAACAAGCATTAAATCGGTTTTCTTGCCCCCTTTTTTTATGCAATTTTGTTGATCCGGTCATACCTCTTTTATTGTCTGAAGATCCAGTGTTTGGCGGTTATGAAGGTAGTCTTAGACATCATTCTTTATATCTGCTATTCCCTTTTATAAAGATGTTACAGTATTGCTTTCATTTTTTGCATGTAATGCCACAGATGTGTTCTGTCCTTAATCGAACTAATCTACTGAACCCAACCTATCAATATCTTAATATTTCATTTGAGGAAACCACTATATATAGTGAAAATTATGTTGTTATGTGCTAGTTAATTATTGATATACAGATTTATGCTGCCTTGCCGATGCTTATGCTCTGATATCTCAGAATTATAATACTGCTCTGTTCTTGATTGTCTGAAAAGCTACTGTTTTCTTCATTGAAAGCTGCGGACCTCCAAAGTAAATCAAATTAAAACTCAAAATATATCTCTAGACTCTAGTCTATAGTTCATATTACTTACACTTTTCTCAACAGCTTCTGGACATCTGTACATGTTTACAAATGCCCGGGGTCACGGTGATTTCCTTCACTTGGACAACAATGGCATGGTATGTTACAGTTCACCCTGTTGAAATCTTTGTTATTTGAAATCTTTGTTATTTAGGTACTCAAAATTTATCTCTACAATGCTATATTATTTATGTTTTACCATGTTTTTCTTGATGTTTTATGTTGAAGCACTGATACGAAGTTTCATGTCAATGATGCATTTGTGGTTTATTTTTATTATGCCGTGGTGGTATAAATTAACGTTAGTTATAGGATGTTAACCTATTAGAATTAAGCCTTTGTGTGCATGTATGATCTCTTTTTTTCCTTGGCCTGCATGGATATTAATGATGCTAATTAGATCCTATAATTGCATGGAATGAGAGCAAAGAATGTCATGCATGTGTGAGCAGTGCACCATCAGCTGAGGGTGGGGAAGGGAATTCTTTCTGCATGCAGGCATGATTACGCCCATCAATTCCTCATCCACCGCCATCCATCATGATGTGGTGTATGGTGTGCCTACCTGCGTGATATTAAGCAATCCTGTTGATGTGTACAATGTTCACTAGCCGCAATCATGGAGAATGATGGCTGTTGCTGCGTTACGGCCGGTCTAGCTTTAGCTTGTGGCCGAGCAGGCGAGCAAGGCCTGCCTGCCTGTTACTCGTATGATGACGACGAGGGCCTGCGGTTGTGTGGTGTGTGATGGATGGAGTGCTACAGGCACATAAGGATGCAATCATCCTTGTTTGTACACATAGTACCCAGGGGTTCCTTTCGCCGCAAAAGTAACCCGTTTTGTTCTCTACGAGTGTGCAAAGTGGCAATTATGCATCGCACAAAAGGGATGGGTAGTAGTAGTACTGTAGTAGCACTAATCTTCTCTTCTCTCGTGCGTGTCGATTGACTGCCAAAAATGAAAGGAAAACATAGTTGTCATGTCATGTATCGTGGGCTGCATTTGGGATGTAAATGTGAGAATTAGTACATCGCATTAGTTTTGCCATACATGCTTGTATTGTACCACGAGAATCCTTAAGGTAGGGGATTTATTTGTTCTAATTCGTGTGGATTGGGTCTTACTTATGAGTATGGTCCAATTATAAGGAAGATCTCCAAAAGCAAAAAAAATAATGGTATATAAAATGCGTGGTTAGTTGTATTTGTATCATGGGATGCTAGGAATCCAATGTTTCAATGCTTGAGCACAAACATGATCGTACGTGGGCAAATTTTGAGTGATGTTATCAGTGAGATCAACATGGACAGTAATATACACACTCAATTTTGAGTAGCATTTTTTTTATTTCAAAAGAACGATAAAAGACAACGTCCTATGTCTTTTGTAAAGTTTAGCGCAAAGTGAGCTCTCGCCTTGCGCCACATCATTAAATCAACATCTGTTAGCGCAGGCGACCAAGTGATAGCTATTCAAGAATTGAAGTTACACCAACTCTTGAGCATTTCCGGAGCTGGGTTTGGGTTTGGTTGGGCTTGGACTTGGCTTTAGATTGGATTTAGGGCCTTTAGGCTAGGCTTGGGTTTAACGATATTAAGCCAAGCTTAAATTGGGATTAAACTAAGATGATATCCTAACAATACGTAAAGTTGAATTCATTTTCTTTCCATTCATCTACGCAATAATAGCCCTGTTTTTTTCTTTATTTCTGTCGCTTTCATTCCCTCTATCTCTCTATGTATCTAGCAATCCACGTCTATTGCCAACGAAAAATCTACTACTAGTATACCATACGTGCATGGGCGCCCTCACCGCGGTGTCCCAAACGGGAATGCTGTGACGCCCGCTGCACAGCCGCGGATGCATGTTCGACGCAGAAGCGGCACGCTGCAAAATCATTTGACCACATCCCAAGTGTCAGAGAGGAAGCAAGCCAAGGCCAAGCCATCATCAGCCCATCCTAAATTCCTCCACTGCCTGCCCCCCATGTCATGTGCCGTACCAGGGCGCGCACCACCGCACCCACTCCGCCCCGCCCCGGGCACCGGCCACTACAGGACGACATCACGTGCCGCGGCCGCAGCGCGGTAAATGCCGCGGCCTGCCGCGCGCCCCCACCTGCGCCCGTCCGCCAACGAAATTTATTGGGGGCGTGATGAGTGATGACACGCGCGCGCGTCCGTCGCTTGCATTAATGGCGCAACAAAACGCACCGCACCGGCAGGCCACCACCTCCCCCTCCCTCCCTCCCTCCCTCCTACTGCCCGCTCGCAGCTGCAGCATTGCTGCTGCGCCCCTGACCCGCGCCTGGGCAAGCTAACGCCAACTTATGGCTGCTGCGGCTGCTGTTGCTGCATGCTTGTAGTGTGCTTCCTTCTATTTTGCCCCTGTCTCTCCCCACGTTACGACCTGGCGCCTGGCCCCGGTCCCTGTTTGCCCGGGAATTCCATCCATCCTCGAGCCGCACGACACATGGACGGTTGCATGGGCGTCCGGTGTGAGATCGATCGCTGGCCTGTTCGAGGTTTTGTTACGCTCACGCGTACCCTGTGAATCTACGTACGCTCTACAGGCCAAGTAGTCAAAGCTTGTTCAGTCTACGTACGATTACTTATTAATGGATGCGCAGCATTAACACTTAATTCGGCCTGATTGAACGGGTCAGAGAACGGTTCACTGTGGCACAGATAAGGGTATCTCTAATAGTCAAAGCTAACCTTGTCTTTAATGTATGCTACATTATCTTTAGAGATAACATCTCCAATAGATAGTCTCTAGCACACTCTCTAATATTTATATTTTATAAAAAAATTTTGAAACGGACCTACATGTCAACTAGAGCAGATTAATGTATCATGTCTTATTTCACGTGCACGATAGTTTCTTCAGGAAGAGGGAAGAGACGACCTATGCTCTCTCTCTCATCCACTAGAATTTTCGCTCTCTCTCCTCTGCATAGAATTTTGTTGACGTGACACAACTAAAAAATGAGAATAAATACATTATTAGAGATGTCCTAAATAGTCCTCGATCGATACGGCCTATGGTACGTGTGTCCGAGTGGCCACATGATATGAACAGTAGAAAGTAAACTAGTCTTCGTACCGCGTAAGTTTATAGACTTATACGTACAGCCAGGGGCGGAGCTGAGCCTCGGGCCTCTCGGGCAACGGCCCGAGGCCCAGCAAAAAAAATACCTGCTAAATGTGAAAATACAAACATGAAAATGCCAGCTAAATTTAACTCTAGGCCGAAATGTGATGGGCCGGCCCGAGGCCTGGGCCGGTGCTGGCTCCGCCCCTGCGTACAGCCGTATGTATAGACTGTAGATGTTGCGGTACACAATATCAAGGTATCCCACGAGCACGCCCGTTAGATCATACACGCATGCCAGGCGCCACGCTAACATTCGTACATACTTGGGGTACGCGCGAGATGATGTACGGATCCGACCGCCATGGTCAATGGCTCATCGCGGTCAGGGTGTCCTATGGCCGAATTTTTTTAAAAAAAATATTATTAATTTTAAAAATAATTACAAAAAAAAAATAGATGGAAAAAAATACAAATACAGGTGCATGTCACCAATTAGAGTGGCGACAGGCTCCTATCGCCATTCCAATTGGTGACAGACACATATTTACTGCCTGAGATGCCTGAACTGGCGACAGGGCAGAGGCTATATAAACCCCTCAAAATTGGGAGGAAAGTCATTTTTATTCTGGAAAAAAAGAAGAGAGCGGAGGAAAGGGTAGAAGTGACCTAGCGAAGTCCTGCCGATTCGTAGCGGAGCAGACGGAGCAGCAGATCTGGTTGTCCATGTAGCAGGTAAAAGTTTTTGCAATTTTGTACATAAATTTGAAACCTTGCATGTTAGCAAATAAAAATAGCGACATAGAATTCAATGTATTAGATAATTTTAGTTGTATTGCTGTTTGATGTAGTACGTCATTTTAGTTGTGTACAGTACGTCATTAGATAATTTTGCTAATGCCGAAAATACCTTTTAAATTAGGAAAATACACTACTACATAATACGTCATCACAGACGGTTTGGAACCGTCATCACAGACGGTTTTCAAACCGTTTGTGATAAGACACAACACAGACGGTTTTATTTACCAACCGTCTGTGATATGCGCATATCACAGACGGTTCTATTTACTAACCGTCTGTGATGTAATAGATATCACATACGGTTCGTAAATAAAATCGTCTGTGATATACGCATATCACAGACGGTTGCTAGTGAAAACCGTCTGTGATAGTTTCCCTTCACATACGGTTTGATTGTTAAACCGTCTGTGACAGTTCTTTAAACCTAACTATTTTTTTTATTTTCGGCTAGCCTCAGGAATTGCTAGCTATGCCCTCTGAAAACAGCAAGCAAGCAGAAAATAGATACATCACAGATGAATCAATCGTTGACAACTCAAAGTGATCATTTACAACTCAAAATCAATTACAAAAGAATATGTATCAAGCATTGTTGCTAGAGTTACAATTGAATTACCACTACTCAAAGTGAATTACAATTGAATCAATTGTTTGAAGGTTGTTCAGCGGTGTCGACAGAGTGAAACTCTCTGTCGGTGTTAATAATCTGCATCTTGATGAAGCCGCAGAGCTTCCCTCAAATCTCCGAGAAATCTCTCATAACGAGTGCATCTAAATCTATGTTCAAACCCTGTCGCTAGCAGAAGTAAAGTAGTAAGCATATATATTTAAATTTATAATTAGGAAATAATTATTGCGAAATTGACAAACCTCGGGATCATTTAACTTAGTACTCATGATTTGTTGCATATGATGGCAAACGTAGAATGCACATTGTTCTTGTTTTTGCTGGCGGTACTGTAAAAATAGAATTACATACATAGGTACAGTCAGTTCGAGACGTATTATTACAAAGTATAATATAGGATTATTGTGTTGTAGCGTGTACCGAAAATCGTGTCCTGTGTTGCAGAGTGACGCTCGATCCCTTGTATGCCCCTCCCTCGGCAACATAGACGATGAACGATCTACATGTTTCCAAAAAGTTATTCTCTGCCATTTCAAATGAAGGAAAACTACAATAGAGTTATGTATGGAGGAAATGAGCATACCGGTCGAGTATTCCTTGTACAAGGGTGAAGTCGTGGGTTTTGTTGAGTAGGGAATCAAGGTATATTATCTTGTTCCTCTTTGGTATAATGACTAAAAGGATCCAGTGGTACCTACTCATGTATGTCACTATAGTCATTAAACCTAAGTTCATGCTACGTATAAAATACAAATGAAATTTGTATAGCAAATAGTGAAGCACTTACTTTTGGTGGTAGGGCACCATTATGTAGTCCTTGTCGTTATGAGTAAGCAATCCTATCGTTATATATTTCACGATGTAGGATGCGTCTGCCATGATGGTTTGCTCAGAGACCATGTGTGGGTCGAGGAAACCCACCGGTTCTTTCAATTGCCGGGCATTTTTCATCATGTATCTATACATAAGCAATGAATTGTTATATTAATCGGTATTACGTGAATGTAGAACTTGATTGTACACACTTACAATGTCCAGCATCGTAGAAGTGGGGCATCGAGGGCTTTGAGGTTGAATAGGTCGAATATGTCGTCGAAGCCCACGACGAAGGGGGTCGACTCGTGGAAGAAATGCTCCTTCATGTATGTGATGGTGATTCTAGTATCGCACCCCTTCTCTTTGATCTTCCGCATGTACCAGGCATACAAAGACTGACAACTTATTCCAACACAGGCTAAGACTGTGTCGGTGGCCAATGGACTTCCGACAGAGTATTTCTCAGGCTTGGGAGGTGCCTTAATGTTTTGCTATTTCGATTTGACCTGAACGACTTGGCCGCTATGCGTCTTCCTGTGAGACGACTCGGAAACCGATACGGCGATATGCTTATCTTGTTCCTTCGGCGTCTTCTCCACGAGAACCGATGAGGCGGGCTTCTGAAGCGAAGGTTGAGGTGGAGTCATTGAGGGTCCTGTTGAAGAGGCATGGTCGTGCCGAGATGGTTGAGGTGGAGTCATCGAGGGTCCTGTTGGAGAGGCCTTCTGAATCAAAGGTTTAGGCGGCACTACAGGGTCCATGGCGATGTCCTTCTTGGGTCACTGGATAAAAGTGTACATGACATCTCTTAGTGTTCTGATGTCTTCGTTCGGGTGAATCTCCAGCAGGACGGCCCTGAAATTGTTATGTACCATGTCCACCTGGACCCTGGCGTAACCCTGCGCCACCTGGGCACCGTGCTACACTATCCCTTCCTAGCATGGATATGCCATCCCTTGCCCAGCCTCAATAGACATGGACCCAACAATCCTCACTTGGAGCCTGCACGGCGTTGGCTCCTACAAAATGATACGCAATTAGCGAAGGCGCCCTATAGGTCTATCTTTGGAGCATTCCAGAGATGTACATTACCTTGATGTCATCGATAGGTAATTAGACGTCATGTTCAGAATTTTGCTTGGACGCGACGCTACTCCGATGTTGAGAAGGAATGGATCCCAAAATAATAGGGACGGCTTGCGACTGGTTGAGGAGTACTTGATTCGATTGATCCTGCAATCTTGTTAGCCTTCCTTCAAATTTTGCTGTAAGCCTCATTTCCAACCGATAGTCGTACTCGGCCTTGGATCTCTTCCTACTCCTATATGTGCAGTAGTCGTCTGCGAATCCATCCCTCTAAGGTACGTAAACCCCAATGCCTCACGTGCGACCCGGGTACTCCTTGTTTCCCAGGGCCATAGATAGTATATCTTTCTCCCTGTTTGTTTCAAAGGAGCCTTCAGAACATACGGAAGTCAATGCTTGCTGCAAGAGGTCACCATGTTATTATAGACACTATGAAGTTATGGACTTATTAACAACTAGGTAGTTTGATATATCTTACTAGACGTTGGGATACTTCCTGGTCTGTCGGGTTTGTGAAAGAGATGCTGCCCGAAGACGTGGCTGATACCCTCCCTCTTAACCAGGTTCGAGCACGCTCGTTTGTGATCTCAGCAAATAGCCCTGTTGCATTCTCGTCCTCTGCCGTCCATTGCTCCTTTTTACCCGCGTACCCAGCGGGGGTGAGTGTTTCGTGCCTAGAGAGCCTTGTGCGCCGCACTTTGCTCTTGAAATTCGACCGTCATCTTTATTTGCACAAAGGCGTACCATATATCCCGTGATAAGAATTTATACTTCGTGAAGGGCGTTCGACCCATGTTCACGTACTTCGTGACAAGCGTGCTCTCGAAGGTCCTCCACACGTGTCCCATCGCGAGCAACGCCTGCTGTTCCATGCGTGCCTGGTCTACTTCTGGGATAGTGAACGAGCTTGAAAGTTCTGTCCATAGCTCACCTCTCCGATCTTTCTACAGAGTGTCCCAGCTTAGTGTGGTGATGGGGACTCGTTCCCTTCCAAGTATCTCGTAGATGGTCCGGGATCTCGCCGCTGCTTTCTTAGGACTTATAGGGACCCCACCGTCACTGACCTCCGTGATGGTCATTCAGCCTGTAGGCATTTTCGATGCTCCTCTACCATCTCGCGTACGCACCACTTTGCTCGGAGATCCGGACGCATTTGGCGACGTCGATGAAGGAGGCAAAGATGGTGCGGACGCCACCTCGCTTATTTGCTATCTATATAAGTACATACGCAATGAACTAAAATTTCAGAATTCAAAACGCTGAGAGTTTAAATAAAATGGATTGCAAGTGGATATCCACAAGGTATTTTTGAAGATAATTTCTCTTGGAAACATATTTTATACAGAAAAATAGAAGTTACCCAACCAATTAACTATATAAACAAATAGTATCAAAGGATACATTCACATCAATAGACAATACATTCACAACAAATGATAGCATATATGACATTGCGGAATTATTCGTACATCAGCGTATCAAATGGTATCAAGCATATCACACATTTCACGTCATTCCTAACAACACTACAATCTAATATAACAACCAAAATCAGCGTACCGCTAAGATAATTAGATTATTTGATTGCTCTCAGTTGGCTAATTGTATAAGACAAAGTCTTTGCCATCTCAGCCCTCAGTCAAAATCTCTTCACCAATCAAATTTGATAATTACAAACTAGATCTTGAGCTTAAACTACAGCTTTCCTATTTAATATGTCAAATTTATCACAAAGTAGCAGATTAAACTTTCTGTCCATAAATTATCTAAAGACCACCAATGTAAGACCCGGGATTAACTTCCCAGATCTTCTGTGCATAACTGAACTAGTCCCATGATCAATGGCTAGCTCACACAGTAAACAAATATGATAACACAACCATAACACTAAAATTTATTAATAAACAACAGAGTTGATTACAAGATAGCCTTACAGGGCAACAATAAATAAACACAGCGGAAGATGAAGAAGAAGTAGTAGGGTCCAGCAATCTGCCACAGGCAATCGACTGGGGTAGCGGCCTAGTCGTCATGATCCACACCTGAAGCGAAGTCCTTCTGCTCTGAAATTTGTTTGCATAAAGCAAGTATGAGCACAACTTCCGTTCTCGCAAGTTACACCCGTCAAATAACAGAATGACGTGCATAAATGGATGTAACAAAGGATGACTTATAGGGTTATTTGTGCAAAAACAACATTTGACATTAAATACCATACTAAGTTTAAAAGTTCAAGTTTTATAAAATCCAAAGTTGGCTTTGTATTGATAAAGATAGTGTAGGCACCAACCTAACACCAACATAAACACGGGCACCAACCCGGAGCTTCAACCCATAACTTTTCTCATGGACACCCATCCATGTCAAAAATGTTTTACAAAAATATTTTGAAATCGAAGTCTAACTTTGAGTGGCTTTGCCAGTATGTCCATGACTGTGGACACAGCTATTCGAATAGTTTTACACTCTGCAGGGGTTGTACAACTTTACCCACAAGAGATATTCAACTTTTAATGTCCGTCTGACACACTTTCGAAGGTGTGCGACTAAGTGATCATCACAAGGCCATTACAATGCATCATTCCACCATAGTCCTCCCTCGCTAAGGTTTCGCCCCCTTTGGACTACCCGTCCGCAGAGTTCAGGCCCCCTCTTGCGCCAGGTGGGACTAACAAAAGTCATGAAAGACTACCCACCGCATCACAGGAACGACCATGATGGAACTTTGCAAATTATTCAGTCAGGTCCTGCCCATACAAGACATGTGGTAGTACGATGTGGCTTAGCAAGATGCGGCTCGAAGACCGGTCCTTAACTGACATGGGCGACAACCAACAGAACCCTGGGCTTCAACCTACCCAGTTGAGCCCGTGCATAAACCTACACTCACCAGACAACCATTTCGCCCATGTCCAAACCATCATTTTATTTCATTTTTCTAAAGTCATTTATAAAACTCCCATGACACACCAATGCCAAGGGTACAAATTAAATATTAATTGATCTTTGGCTGAAATCTCCCAAATCAAACATATTGGGTCTATAAGCATGGCTAAGCACAATATTTTCTAAATGATCCTAGTCCATACTATTGCATCAACTAGGTTTTATCTAGGGTGACAATATGCTTGCTTCAATTACCAAAATTGGCCATACAAAGGATTTTAGGCATAACTATAAATTTAAAAATAGGAATTTAAATTACTGAATATAAATAAGCATGCAGTAATAATTTGAAACAGAATTTAAATAATTTTAAATAATGGGTACAAATATGATCAAGAATGTAACTTGCCTTGCTCAAATAGTTGTTCTCAAACGGCGTCGAAATCTGACTCTCCCAAGTCGTCGAAATCTATACGCGAAAATAAGCCAAATTAAAACTAAATTCAAATAAGATTCAAATTAACTCCAAATTGAATAATTTGGGTTAGTTGGCTAGATCTTGAATTTAGATAAATTTAGAAATTTGAATGGGCTCAATCGGAGTTCAGATGCAAAAGATATGAGCTCTGGAAGTTTAAAAATACATAAAATGATGGAATTAGGGTTTTTCTAAATTTTGGGAATTATTTTTCTAAAGAAAAAATGGCTTATTGCGCAATGATGATGTCAGCGGCTGATTTTCAGAATTAAAAGAATTAAAAGAATTTCCGACACGTGGGTCCCACGCGTCATCGACACGGCCCACGGTGGACTGGTTCCACCGTGCCGAGGGCGAGTTGGTACGGTGGACCGACCACGCGGGCGCTGACTCGGCATGACACGCGGGATGCGGCGCTGAGGTGGTGTCGCGGTGGCAGCCGTGTGCACTGCCACTGTGGCACAAGGCCGGCGGGCGCTCTCGGCGTTGAGCTCGCCGGCGCTACGCGCCCCGACGAGCTCCGCCGAGGGGCTCATCGTGGAGAGGGGGAGATGGGGATCGTGGTGCTCACCCAGGCGGCGCAAGGGTGCGGGAGGAACGCCGGCAGCGAGCTCAAAAGCGGCGGCGAGGTCGAGTCGACGGTGGCGCGGTCGTTCGAGAGGCACTCCGGCGAGGGCGAGGTGCGCACCGGGACGGCGAAGTGGCGGCGATGCCGATGGTGGCGGCGGCGAGGCGAGAGCGTCGTTGACGGCGACGCAATCGGCGGCGGGAGCTTCTTCGGCCGACGAGCTTCGATGACGAGAATTAGCGGCTAGGGGCGGAGAGGGGCTAGGTGAGTTGCGGGAAGGAGATGAGGAGGGAGAGGGGCTCACCGTGCTCCCTTTTATAGGGGCCGGGAGTGGCTGAAGGGGGAGATCGTGCTTGCGGTTATGGCGGCGGCCGGTGCGGCTTCGTACAAACCGGGCGTGGAGAAGGTGGGGTAGTGGCGGGAAAAGAGGCGGCGGGATAAGGGGGAGAGGTTGCGCACGTTCTCGCGGAAGATTAGGGATAAAAACGTGGCCGGTTGCGAAGCTTCGAGGAGCATCAATGGCGCGCTGCCGGCTCGGGGTGGGGAGGAAGAAAGGGAGGAAGAAGGAGAGGAAGAGGGAGGCCCTGACGGGTGGGGCCGCAATGTAAGAGAGAGAGAGGGGGCGAAAACGGGTGGGCTGGGCCGGAGGCGTAGAAAACAGAGGTGGGCCAAGAGCTTTCGGCCCGATAGTTTTTCTGAATTTTCTTTTGACTTTTCCAATTGTTTTAATTCTAGTAATTCAATAAAGCTTTAGAAAATAGTAAATAAAATCCAAAAATCTTGAGAAAATTTACAGAAATTCCCTGAGGCATTTTGGATCTAAATAAAATAATTACAACTTATAATTGGCTAAAGATTTTGCAAATAAATTTTTTTGGCTTTTAATTTACTTTAGAAAAGCTTTAAAATTCCAGAAAATTTCTAGAAATTAAGTAAATTTTTATTTTCCAATTTAAATCAAATAAAACTTCAAGAACTTTTGACTTTTAAAATTTCAAAAATTCAAATAAAGCAATGAAACTCTAACAAATTTCAGAAAATCCAATAAAACATTAACTTTATTTTATTTTTATTTTGGTAACATAACCTTGGGATGTTACAACCAATGTGAATAATATCACAAAGAAAGCAGTATACAGTCTGTCTAAAATAGAACAATAGAGCAAGTGATGCCAAGATAATTCACAAGAATATTTTAACAGTCAGTCTAATCAACAAATTAAGAATACCAATGTAAATATATCATAAAACATCAACTAGTTCACTGATCATAAAATGATAATTTACCTTTACATAGAACTGAAAACCAGAAAGTAACAAAGCTGCTAAATATAACTGACCACAGAAAGCAAAAGGTTCCAGCTCAAGATCGTTCCTATTACCAATTTGATTTCAGATTTGACAATCATCACAGAGCATTCAACCGAATCCATTAGCACCAATTTGCAATATCTTCCAGTACCAATTCCAGATATGAACCAGTACAGCACAAAAACACACAAGGGATGCACAAAAGATAAACAATGATACTCACAAATTGGCGACAGGGAAAAGGGGAAGGAGGAGGCGTTGGTGACGTAGCAGGGGGCGGCCGGAGCTGGCGATGAAGCAGGGGGTCGGGGTTGGCGACGGCGTGGGGTGGAGCGGCGACGGCGGCGGCCGGCGTTGTTGATGTCGGGCGGCCGAGCGGTGACGGCAGGGGCGCCAGCATCATCAATGTCGGGGCGCTAGAGCGGGCGACGGCAGGGGCGGCCGAGCCGGCGATGAAGTAGGCGGCGGCGCCGCCGATGTTAAAGCGCCAAAGCCGGGCGATGCAGGCGCGGCGCCGTCAATGTCAGGGGCGACCGTCGGGGAGGAGGCTTCGGGTGGCGACGTGGGGGTCTAGTGCGCTTGGGTAGGGAGGCGAATGGGCGAGTGAAGAGTAAGGTGTTGGGAGGAAGTGTCGAGTAAGGAGGAAAACCCTAGCGGTACCTTGGGCGGGGAGGTGAACGGGCAAGGCTGGAAAACCTAGCGGTTCCCGCGCTTAATAAAGGCATATCACAGACGGTTCTATTATGGAACCGTCTGTGATAAGTAATCATAGACGGTTCCAGAATAGAACTAGTTGTGATATTCGAGGACGTTCGGACTGTCTGAACGCGCGGTTGATTCGGACCATTTGATCTCGATCGAAGGGTCCTCATTGGACAAGGACGTTCAGACTATCCCAATGCGTGGTTGATCCGGACCATTCGATCCCGATCAAAGGGTCCTCATTGGCTCAAGTTAATCCAAGTCTAAATAGTGTTGACCTAGGTTCAAATCTAAACTCCAACTTTGACCGAGGTCTTAAAAATAGAAAATAAAATCCTAAAGATATGAAATTAATCAGAGGGGTTCCTAGGAAGGTCTAGTATTCATAAAAATTATTAAACCTTACTATTCATGATATATTTCGTATAGTTCTAATTCAAACCTAGAATAGGTCATTGTATTGAGCTTGAATTTTCTAAGTACTGAATCTAGTCTCAAAAATTTGGTAAAAATTATATTAATTCATGATAATTAATATAGTATTTGAATAAATTAGTTCCAGAGGATGATCATAAACTTTTGTTTCTGATTTCTTTAAGAAGTTAAAATTTAAAGTGTATGTTTAGTCTTTGTATGTGATATGGATAATACCACGGATGGTTCTTTTATAGAACTGTCTGTGATATGGTACATATCACAGACGATTTTTTTCTGGAACTGTGTGTGATATGAAACTATACAATACTTCATTCAGTGATATGAAACGGTACATATGACGTAGGAACACATGGCCACATATATTTATCTCTTTCACAAGGTGAACAATGAGATGGACCATGATATCAAAAAATGACAGAGGAAAATACATCTCAAGATGACATAGAGTCATCACCACCTCGGCCTGCAGAACATCTAGTCCTTCGGGATCGATGACCTTCTGAGCAATTGAGTTAAAGAAATAACACAGCCATAATATTGCCACTCGGACCTTGTTCGGTAAGATACTCCTAATTGCAATATAAAATATTTGTCTCATCAGCACATGATAATCATAAGACTTCACACTAATTAATTTCAATTCTTCCATATAAACAAGTTTCTTAATGTTGGCGGAGTAACCGGACGGAACTTTCACACTATGCAAGCTCTAGCACAGTTCATTTCTCTCGGCCTTGGACAGAGTGTAGCAAGTTGGGGGAAGGCACGTTCGTCCTTTATCGGTCTCTTTCGGTGCTAACTCGGTCCTTATGTTCATATCAACCAAGTCACGTCATGCGTTAACACCATCTTTTGTTTTGCCACTAATGTTCAGTAAGAGACCAATCAAGCTATCACATACATTCTTCTCCACGTGCATGACGTCGATGCAGTGGCGAAGTTTTAACTGCTCCTAATAAGGCAAGTCCCAAAAAATTGACTGCTTCTTCCAGATGTTCTTCTGACGGGTCCTTAATTTACGACACTTCCCAAACACAACATCGATATCCTTAACTATATCATAGACCTCTTTCCCTCTAAAAGCCCTTGGAGCTGAACCGTCCTCCTTATTTTCATCGAATTATTTCTTCATCTTGTGGTATGGGTGAATCCTAGGAAGGAACCTACGGTGATGCATATACACAGTTTTGCGTGAGTTGTTCAACCATACACTATTCGTACCATCTAAGCAGTGCGGACAGGCTTTGTCTCCTTTTGTACTAAACCCCGACAGGTTACCAAAGGCAGAAAAACCATTGATGGTGCAGAAAAACATGGCATGTAAAGAGAAGTTCTCTCGTTTGTACGCATCCCATACTTGTACCTCTTCGTTCCACAGTGTCACAAGATCTTCCAGCAATGGTGCTAGGTACACATCAATATCGTTCCCAGGTTACTTCGGCCCTTGGATAAGTAATGACATTAAAATGTACTTCCACTTCATACACAGCCAAGGAGGAAGGTTGTACATACATAGATTTACGAGCTAAGTGCTATGTCAGCTGCCCATGTTACCGAAAGGATTCATTCTATCTGTACTCAACCCTAACCTTATGTTCCTCAGTTTTGCACCGAACTCTTCGAAGCTCCGATTGAAGTTTCTCCACTAGGCAGAATCAGCAGGGTGTCTTAGCTTTCCATCTTTCTTACACTCCTCTGAGTGCCAACACAGCAATCTTGCATCCTTTCGATTCGCAAATAAACGCTTCAAACGTGGGATCACAGACAGATACCACAACATCTTAGCAGGAGGTCTTTGCTTCACCTTAGCAGTACTCTTACGCTTGTATCGGGATGCTTTGCACATGAGACATACGTGCATGTCTGCATACTCTTTACGGTACATGATACAATCGTTCGGACATGCATGTATTCTTTCTACTTCCATTCCCAATGGATAAAGAACCTTCTTGGCTTGGTAGGTGGTACTGGGCAACACGTTTCCCTCCGGAAGGATATCTACTAGGAGACCTAACAACGCCGTGAAACTCTTGTCGGACCAACCATTGCTTGCCTTCAATTTTAGCAGTTCAAGCACGGTTGACAACCTTGTGTATTCCGGCTTGCAGCCAGAGAACAAAGGTTTCCCCTGAGTCCTCAATTAAGCCCTCAAATTTACAAAACTCTCTCTCACTGTAGTTCCCTTCTTCATCGCGTAGCAACTGATACAGATTGTCATCGTGCGACCTATCCTCATTAAAAGCACAGTCCACATCCGGCATATCGTTGAATTCCTCGATGATGTCATCATTATTAACTTCCTGTATAATCTGCTCTTCACCGTGACTGGTCCAACATGTATAGCCTTTTTTGAAACCCTTTCGAATCAAGTGCGCTTCGATCTGCGCCAGGTTGTTAAACATCTTCATATTACCGCAAGCAATACATGGACAATATATAAATTCTATCCTCTTCTTCAACATATCCTGTTCAGCGGCTCTTTTAAAAGCAAACATGTCATTAATGTACTCTTCACTCACACGGTTCGCACTGTACATCCAGTTTTGGTCCATCTACGCTACACATGTAACAAATTAGTATTGTGAAATTGGATTAATAAACTACAAATATGTTACTCCTCCTATTAACCAAACATACTAAAATTGATTAAATATTAACCTAGATGAAATATAAAGAGTTACAGATCGTTACCCTCAGAGGTCATGATGAAAATTCCAAATAACCCACAAGATTCCTCCGGATCTCCTTCTCCTCCCTTCCTCATCTCTAGCTTCCTCCTTTCCTTCTCCTCTCTAAGTTGGCGCAATGGGGGTGGCGCTCAAACTGGAATTGGGTCAGGGGGTGGAGGCGCTAGGGGGCAGGGGGTCTGTTAGGAGCCGATATTTATAGTGCCAACATATCATAGACGGTTCATATTATGAACCGTCTGTGATAATTCATAGACGGTTGGTAAAGAACCGTCTGTGATGAGTGCGATTATCATAGACGGTTCTTAATACGATCCGTCTGTGATAATTCATAGACGGTTTGTATTAAAAACCTTATGTGATAGTGGTGTATCACAGATAATTCCATAGGGAACCGTCTGTGATAAGTATAACACAGACGGTTACAAAGGAACCGTCTGTGACGAGGCGTCTTACATAGCCTATTTTGTAGTTGTGATAGGAGGACACCTCTAAAAATAAAAAGATACGCATTAAAAATGGGGGATTTGATTATTTGCCACTGTCAAACATGTGTAATTGATTATTTGCCACTGATGTGAGTATGGCATGTGGTCCCAGGACCCACATGCCATACTCACATGCAGTGGTAAATAATAAATTATTCTATTAAAAATCTATAAAAATAGTAGAGTAGCTAAATATGGTATGCTGATCCCAACTTATTTTTTTTTGCTTTTATTTGTGCACGGTAAATATTCTGTTAATACTGAAAATACTTTTTAAACTAGGAAAATAGCAAGACACATCTAAAAACTCTGTAAGAAATCTAGAGTAGGTACATACGGTATGTAAAGTTGAATTAAAATATTGTGAACTTATTTTTTGTTTCTATTTGTACATGGTAAATATTTTGTAAATGTTGGAGACACTTTCCAAACAAGGAAAGTAATAGGATACTTATAAAAAATCTATATAAATTATAGAATAGCTAAATATGGTACGTAGAGCAGAGCTTAATCAAAATAATCTCAACTTAATTTTGTTTTCCATTCGTGCACGTTAAATATTATGTTAATGCCGGAAGAACTTTTTAAACTAGGAAAATAGCTAGACACCTCAAAAAATTCTCTAAGAAATCTAGAGATGGTACATTGGGTATGTAGATGTGAATTAAAATATTGTGAACTTATTTATTATTTCCATTTGTACACGGTAAATATTTCATAAATACTGGAGACACTTTTTAAACAATGAACATAGCAAGTTACCTATTTAAATTGAATTAATTAGGTATGCCACTTCTTATTACTTTTTGTATGTATTTCGAAGTTTTTTATAATGTATGCACTTAGTTTTCAGGTATGACGAACTCAGGATACGCTGTGTAGTGGCTGTACGAGTTGCTTGATCTGGTCATTGACGCTGATCATTGTAGTCGGCTTAGTAACATCCTCCCCCAGGAGGGCGAGGCGGCGATTGAGCTCGGCGCGCTGCGGTTACGCACACCCATGAGGGCGTGGAGGGTGGACCTACATTGAGTTTCGAGGTACGTGCAATTGCGACCTTCGTGTACTCAATTGTAGCCTGACTACTTTGGGCGGACTAACGTTTGTTCTTAATATTTTTGACGCAATCTGAGGACTCCCTCCATTGGCGAGGATGGTTGAGGTGACGTGGAGGACGACCAAGACCGCTCGGGCGGTGGTCATACATCCAAGCGCTTTTCGTACGAGTACATCAAGTGGTACTCTAGCCGGACGAGGGTTCGCTGTGTTAGGGCCATGGACGACATGAGGCCGCGACGTCCGACATGTACCCCACCTAGCCAGACTCTGCATTCCATCGCGTGGTACGTATTGAACGGTCCATACATATTATTTGCTTCGCAAGTTTTCGGTTCATAACTTGTTAATTACGTGTACAAGTTGATCTATAGTAGGAGATGCACGCGTTGGCGACCTCCATGCGTCGTATGACGCTCAGGGAGCGCTTCAGCATGACGATGCATGAGATTAGAGGTGTCATGGACCAGTTCATCGGGAACACGAGATGAGGAATCGAGCTGGCATCCTGCCATAGGCTGAGGGAGGTGGTGGACCCACCTGTGTGTGAATGGGGGGTGAGCCACTATGCGTCATGCCACACGGCTCCTCACCCGGACGTGGCAGACGTGTCCTCATGGCACCATGCTGGGAGTACCTGACATAGTTCACAGGTCAGCATGATACACTCACATCTGGCTGTTTATTTCGAACTACAGTAGTTACTAACGATAATTTTCTCTAGTAGGTCCTGAGTACCACCCGTACACGTGGCACGAGTATGCAGAGCCGTCTGCACCTTCATGCACCGAGGTATGTTTGCCTTGTTTACACGCATGCACAACGTATTATCTCGGTATGTCTGCCATGTTTACATGCATAACTTACTGTTTTCACAGCTCACAGAACCCTTTGGGAGGAGGATCTGGTGTTGCACGAGGAGTCACACTTGAGGGACTAGATTTCGACCCAGGTGGCAGTGGGCCTTCGCGCAGTGAGAGCAACTAGGTCTCCGTGGAGGCTTCATAGCTGTACGGTGCGCTCGGAGCGACCCAACCGACACAGGACCCTCTCACGACAGCCCCTCAAGCTACTCGCGTCGGTAGGGTACCCCAGCCGCCTGAGCCTTTGACCTACTCATACCAGCGCCCGCAGGTGCCCCGGACGAGGCCAGGAGCCACGCGTGTGGTACACCCCAAGAGGGCCCACGAGTTATATACTTGTTGTTGTAAATATCAGTCATGCCATGTAAATATAAATTTATATACAACTTACATTATGGTAGTGTTGTGTTCCGATAATATTTATTCTTGTGTGCACGGGTAACCACGTGAGGGAGTCAGCATCGCAACACCCCTTTGTTTCGGACCTTAAGGACCGCACCGGGCGACGCTACCTTATCAGACCGATAAGACCACACTATGTCAAACCACTTTTTAGTCCGAAATGACAACACTCTGCCACGCCCCTTTTAAGGCCGAAAGAGACCGCACCCTGTCACGCCACACGCTGCAACTTTTACAGACCGAGATGACAACACACTGCGATGCTTTCTTATCAGACCGACAAGGCCACACTATGCCACACCATCTTTTCAGACCGAAATGCCTCACCCTCTTTTCATATCGAAATAGCCCATCATAAAAGGAGGGAGAAGAGAAGTGGAGGGGAAGAGAAAGAGGATATATCTCATGAAAGATATAGCTTTCTTCAATCTCTTCACTTTTTCCTCTACCTTGTACAAAAAAAGGTGATGTGGCATGGATTTAGAGACAATTTAGTTGGAGTACTGTGGATGCCCTTATTATGATGGAGTGGAAGCACCGATCAACAAAAATACTACGGGTTGAGTTTTACTTTACCAGAGTTTGAAGTGTTACACCCTTGCTTATGGGCACTCCGATGCGGAAGTTCTCACTGGTACTTCGTTGAAATATAATCACTCTACATGAAAGAGACGTATTGCTAGTATGAACATAATCGACGCATTTCACCTAGCTGGCTAGCAGAACCCAACCAACCAACTCCACAGCCACCCAGCAAGAATTTGAACACTGAACAATGCAAGAAAGAGGGAGGCCGGGCCGGCCTTGTAGATTTTTTTAATAAAAAAAATCAGTTTACACAAGTAAATCACGACTTACTTTTTTTTTTTTTTTTTTTTACAGAAATAACCCTTAGTCGTTAGCCCACAGATGATTAGATCCAATCGTGCGGTGGGCCTGTAATTTGAGCTCAGCCGGCCCACAACTACGGAAACGTTGCGCGATTGAGGCCTGTCGACAATCAGTTGCGCAACGAGCGGACGACATTGAGCCACGTCGCCCAGTCGCATTTTGGTGGCAGGCCCCTGAAACCAGTCGCATTTGGTCGCATGACTGATAGGCCCCTGAAACCAGTCGTGCCTTCATCGCGCGACCGGCAGGCGTGCGACACTAGTCGCAATAGTGTGGCGCGATAGAGGGCCAATATTGCGATTCTTGAGTTCGTTCTCGCAACAGAAAGAGGGGAAGGGAGGAGAGCGCTGGCAGCAAAGAAGAAGAGAGGAGATGACTAGAGGACAGGAGAGGAAATGGGAGAAGGAGGAGACTCTACTCTCGGCTTGGCGCGTCTTCGTGTACTTGTTCTTTTGCGGTGAGTTCGTTGTGTCCATGTAATTTGTTGGTCACTTTGATATAAATATGTTAGGTTAGCAACAATAAACATTGCTTAGTGGTAAATCTAGAGTTTGTAGTTGTATATTGGCAATTTTTTGGGTTAATGTCGCGTATAGTGTTACAATGTAGGATATTTATGTATTTGTTATAGCGTAAAAATGTTAGGGACCTCTATTAGTAGATCTGATGAGGACATAATAATCCTAAATTAATTACATTATTCATCTATAATAATAATTATAGATAGTAATGTATTTATACAACCTTCAGAGATACCTTTTATCATTAATGATAAGAGAAGACCACAATTACCTAGTGGTCGTAAGCTATTTTACGATCACCCTATATAGTCGTAAGCTATTCTACGACTACCATATGGTCGTAAGATTTTCTACGTCCATCTTATGATAGTAAGGTTTACTACGATTACCTTATGGTCGTAAGTTTTACTATGACCAAGTCAACAACGACTACCCTATGGTCGATAAAGCCCATAGACATTTGGACCAAATCGACAAGGGACATTATGCGTTGTGTTTATTTATACACAATCATTAAATATGTGCCATTATCATCTGATATAACTGCACATATTAATCTCTGTCTCTAGCACAACTGTAAGGCAAACTTGGGGGAATGTCTCTCTGACAATAACTGTCATCAAATGTGTGCAATTCATCAACCGTTGAGGCGCCTCCTGGCACGGGATAACTACCACCCCCTCAGACGCTATATAAGGGATAACGCCGGTGGACAGAAAAACAAAGAACATAATAGAGATGACAAGACAGGACTCATTAGCCCTAGCTTTCGGTGACTTCTTTCTTATTGTAAACACAATCAATACAAGAACATAAGAGCAAGGTTGTTATTCTCCCAGGAGAAGGCCCTAACCTATCTAAAAAATCCCCATGTCTCCTCTTGCGTAGTCTCAATTAAAGAAACTCCCAGCATTTATTTCATAAGATCGATATTAAAACATCGATAAGATCGATTATTGGAAGACCTAGGATGCTTAGGTTTAGATTCGCGAGATCTAGGGATATCAGTTTTGGGTTATTTATATTTTTAATTTAATTGAACATTTGCAGTTGTATTTTTTTATTTCATTGAAATAGAGAGTATTTTGATATGCATGGAATGATTTGGTTTTCGTTAGACTCGACATAACATGCTTAATTAGCATTTGTTCTAAACATCTTGAGTCGTGTGGCAGGTATGCCAGGTCAACATTTCTTCAAAGTATTTATGGCAAGTGAGAAGTTTGTGAGAGGCCATGTGTGGTTGATTGGAGTAGTTTTCTACATGCCACACTATATCATCTGAACCCAAGTAATCTTAAAATCTAGGAGTTATTGCATTGGTTGACATACAGCTTCTCGCTGGACCCAGCACTGTATGCTATTACCGTTAAATTATTGTGGAGCCATTCTCCAGAAGTGGTCTGTTAGGAGTTGAGGTCCATGGAGTGAATGAAGTCATGAGAGACCTGGTTGGAAGCGTGTAGGTGTCATGGCTATGAATGGGACAAAAGATTGTGATGAAAATGCAATTTTGGTGGCAGGCAGATACATGTCGATCCCAATGGACAGGCGGACAAAGGGGAGAACATTGAATTCATAGGGGATGACTTGGAGTGGGAAGACCGGAGGGCCAGGGTTGAAGAACAAGCAATGGAAGAGGACGAGGAGGATGACAACTGTTCGGATGATGATGATGTCCCCGATGCGTCGATGCCTGATGCTTGGAATAAACATGACCCAGGGGCCATGGTTGTGATTGATGGCCAAGATTCCCGATGGGAGTATGGGAAGAATATTGTGCGTGTTAATGCCATGTTTGCAGATAAGTCAGCTTTTTAGGATGCTGTCAAATTGTGGGCGATCTCAATGCAGAGATAGTTTAAAGTTGTCAAATCAAACAAATAGCGGTATGTTGTGAAGTGTGAGAAAGATGAGTGTCTTTAGTGTGTTCACGCCTACAGGCCAAAGTATGAAACGGACTAGATCGTGTTGAATGTGGAGGGCTACTTATGTGTTCTGAGCAACGTACTGACAAAGCACCACAACCTCACTTCTTATTTCATTACAAATGTCATGTATGGGGAGATTGTGAAGAAGAAGGACATGGAATCGCAACACATCATGTTAGCCATTGAGCAGAGGTACAAGTACAAGATCAGCTATGCGAATGTGTGGAGGGTGAAGCAGAAGCAATGGAGAGAAGGTTCGACACGTTTGAGTCGGACTATGACAATGTTCTTCAACTACTTGAGGTGCTAAGGGACAGAAACCACGGAACATACATCACTGTGAAGGATAAGGTGAGATGGCAGCCACTCGATAGGATGTGTCCATGCTCATTAGGCTACTAATCGACGGTCACCTAGTCGTGCCAGAGGAGCCTAGCGACGACTAGAGGCCGATTTGCTGTAGAAGCTCTACAGAGTTCTTCCACCATCGCAGTAGGGGGAGACGCCCTACCAGGTCTTCACGGAGAGCCAGAAGCATGGGCCGACGAAGAGGGGGCTACAATAGTTTAGGGTTTGTGCATTTACAATTTTGTAACACTTTCGTCCATATTTGTTTTGATCTAATGCATTATTCTTTTTGTAGGTTGAGAGAATGGCACCCGATGTGAATGACTACCAGGTAGCGCATCACCTAGAGGCATACCTGCTTTAGCTATTCGATTGGATGATGTTCATGAGTACCCATGGCAACAACATCAATGCCTGATTAATCTAGTTTGACCGCACGATTACTGATGCATACATTGAGGTGGTACTGCAATTTAGCTGGGGTTCAGTTGTGCTTTGCGATCTGTACCGTGCCTTTTGTGACGCTTGCCTCAAGAGCAAATTGATGTCCCTGTTGGCCAGTTGCCCTCTACTACTCTAGCTATAGTCCTTCGAGCATTTCCAAATCGGACGATCATGCGTAGAGGGGAGGGTCTACAGCGGGGACATGTACAGCGGGGACAACATCGACCGACTAACTGTGGGATCCCTGTGGTGCCGTCGGGTAGTAAGTATTTCTTAATAATGTCAATACCAGCTTTGATAAATCTGCCTTCTTTGTTGCATTTTTAAATCGTGATTTCTCCTTTGTAGCCTTAGTGGGTTAGTCTCTAGGTGCGTAGCATGTACGACTACTTCACAGAGATCTTTAACCATATCACGAATGGCCAGGTACAGTGGGAGTCGTATGCGCAGGACGAGGTGAACGCCCACACACTAGGTGGGTTGTCCGGCCTTTGCGCGAAGGACCAAGCGTACTGGTTCACGCAGAAGAAGATGGTGTCCGATGTATTTGTCGAGGACTACATCGTGCACCGTGTGTTGAGGCAGTTTGGACGATGATAGCAGTTCTAGTTCCATTGGGACAATTGGTCCCAGCTATGACGCACTTGTAAGTGTTTTGTCTATATTATTCATATGTAGTCTACGATCTCATGCCTTACTAACTAGAACTCTTCATAGGCACTCAAGGAAGGGTGCACAGGGTAGCTATACGAACTGGGGGAGCACATGGCTCCTTAGATTACGCTGTGGGAGGGGGCCTTGGAGGATGTATATGAGGAGGACACTCCCAACAACCCAGAGTCGAACCGGGAGTGCCTACTGTGGTACACGTGACTCACACGGGTTCGTTTGGTCTGTGTTGTCGATCTTCCAAAGGTTGAGCTAGCTCGAGATGACCACTTATACCCCATGCGGTCTGGCATTTCTCTGTACTTGGTGGTGCATGACCTATTATGTACACTGACATGTAAAATACACTTTGCATGTTAGTAACTTTGATGTTGCATTTCAAAGAACAACATCAGGATGGATATTAGTATAGGTGCGCGCTCCCTGTGGGACCACATTCGTCAGGGCCTAGAGGTCACATAGGAGGTCGGATCGGTCCTAGGCTGTATCTATGAGCGGTCCTGATGCATCGTCAGCTTGACCTCCTGCTGCCAGCTGTCGGATGTTGTCGAACTGTCCTCACCACGTCCCACTCAGCAGACGACCCAGAGCCCTTCGAGACCTAAACAGCAACCAGCAGAGGCCTATCCGCCAAAGTAGGGCCGATGACAGGGATAAGGTCAAGGGCATAGGCAGGTAGAGGGGAAGGGAGATGGACTATTAGATCATTAGTACTGTGCGTGGTATATCTTTTATTTCACACCCTAGTATGCTTTAAAATTATGCATGTTACACCATTTCTTGTGGTGCTTAGGTCCCTAGTCAGCACTGTGATGATGGGACATGCAACGTAATTCTCACTCCTACCTGCTCCAGTCAGCACTGCGACATAAGGAGCTCGCTGCATGAATCTCGTTATTACTACTAGTCATCATCCCCTACTCAGTGAGAATTGACAACAACATGCCGCCTCCGTTTCACGCTGAATAGACAACACTCGAACCCGCGCTTTTTTAGGCCAAAGTCACAACACTATGTCATCTGATTTTTAGACTGGAATGACCATACCCTGGTTCCAGCTTTTCCCTGTGAATTGACAACTTATTGAGCCTATACCCCAAAGATTCATTCTGGCCCACGCGAGTCACTTCCATTCACCAAACTTTGCTCCCTCAACGGAATACCCTAACCGCCTATAAAACCAGGGTATGCTTTACCACTACAGGCAAGACTCAATTTAAGCTAGTTTGGAAAACAGAGAGAGTAGAGGGAGAAGATAAGTAGAGGAAAAGAGAGGTACAGGAGGTCACTTCGCCTGGTTTGGGTATGTTGGAGATGCTCCGGAAGTGGAGGCTGCCAAGAAGGCACAAACATACCTTGATATTTCTTGCAAGGATGCTCTTGTACCACTAGAGGTTCCACGCTCGCAATGCGACTGTGGTAACCCAGTATCATTCAATCTAAATATCCTAGTACTGCCGCACGAGCTTACTACATGTGCGTGGATTGCCACGTAAGTGAATACCATACATTGATAATTTGCATTACATGTTGCACTTTAAATAATGCAATATCTGTGCATGACAGTTGTCAAAGTGTTGCTACTTCTTCTAATGGATCGATGACGCGGAGAAGTACGACAAACCATTCATTTAGCAAAAATACAAGTTGAATTACGCAGTTGCGCCAAAGGCCTTTACCTGTTGGAAACCTTACTCAACTAGGAGTAGGGAAGACAATGGAAAGGCACGGATGGTCCTTGATGCCTCTATTGCGCCGAAGATTATTCTGGACGAGGACATGCCTCAAAACGACCTTTGGGCCAAGTACTGGAGGCCCGCGTGAAAGGCATGCGCCCCAAGGGGGAGTAGGACGTATGTTGCGCAAGCCTGACTTGATTTCCATCTGTCGGGTATTTTTCTTTCCTAAATGTGTGTTTGTATCGTAGTTGTAGTTCGGGTCCAAGGTTTGTGCATGTAGTCATTTGTACTGTATGAATAGCCAGGCAGACATTTGCACCTAACTGGACCTTACATGCCATGTAATTAACACCTTCATGGTCAAGCGTTATACCGGGTTTGCAATGTCATCCTCATTGCTCCATTCTCGTATCGCTCAAACCAAAGGTTACAAAATATTTTGCCAAATTTTAGATTATTTGTGTAAAAACTTAAAAGAGTGAATATCCATGTAAAATGATTAAAACATGATTTATTCACAAATAATTGCAGTCAGAAAACTTTTGCTTTTTATCACTAACAATTATTTACAAACAACTATTCCAATCATTTAATTTTATAAATTAATGATAAGTTTATTTCAATTATTTCTTCAAAAATAGCCTACTATCTAGTCGTGGCCAGATAGACTACCCGGCGTGGCATGGACTAGTGTCGGTATAACCCGTTTAGGCATGGCCCTTTCTGGCCCGTGAGTTAAATTGGTCATGCCGTGCCGGCCACGTGTTAGCAAGGCAGCCCAGGCATGGCCTGCCGGCCATTTGTGCCATGCTGGCCTGAGCCCATTTGGCCCAGCGGGCCAAGGCCGTTAGGCTTAAAAATTTTAAAAAATGAAACAGTCATAAAAATGTGTAGAATTCAGAAATAGATATGAAACTTTTGAAAAAAATAAGACAAGCAAATTGAAAATGTAATAAAGAGCTTTATTAATATTAAATAGCTGCCTCGTTAAAACTTTGCCAAGTCAAAATGCTCAACATAAGAAAAACTTGGCAATGGAAAAAGAGTACGACCTATAGCTCTACATACAACCTTGTTCTAAGTGTCATTGTTTAGGTATATATTTTCGAACACCTCCGACAACTATGAACTTTTTACAGAGTGTTGTGTTCGTGAATCAGTTTATTCCCTGTCCTTCACAGTTAGAAGTATCTACACCATCTCACTCGTGAGACGTGTTCTTCCCTCCTCCAATATTCTTCCAGAAACCCTAAAAGCAGGCTCGAAGGAAACCGTCGAGACAGAAACAGTTAACACATCACGTATAAGTATGGATAGCACGTGATATGCTAACTTATGGCTATGCCACCATTGCAAATTTCGAATCTTTCTGAGTTGAAATCCACTATATCGTTGTCCAGATAGGTGTATAGTTCCCCACTGCTTGGGTGAGAGGTTGGTCTTGGACTTGTCCGTGGTCAGGGCCACCCAAAATGTGCATCTACTAAATAGTTCCTTTAATTTAACACAACATCCATTGTAGTATTTTACTATACCCCTAGTTGTTGTTTGTCTAAAAATGGTACAAAATCTAGGATTATGTGCAGTCCTAATGTAAGTTTGGAAAGCAGTAGACTCACTAAAGTCTAACGGTAAATCCTTAGAAGCAATTAAACGACAAAGAGAGATTGACGAGCTACCTCAGGATCATAGTCGCAGCTACGTACCGTACCATTAGGATTGTACTGCAGCTGCGTCTGCCTCATCACTAATCCTTGCTTGGCCTTACATCTTGTAGCATGTCTAAGAAAGTGCCCCATTCCTCCTAAGACTTTACAGACAATTCATGATGACAAATTTTGAAAACAACATATGGTACCTGATTTCCTTGTGTGTCTAGCTTGTTTGTCCTATCGAAATTCTCCCAGACTCCCGATGTACACAGCCTCGACCTCTTTGCTCCGGTGGTCACCGACGAAGATGCTGCTGTGAAGCCTGATGACAGAACTCAGCCTTGCCCTTCCAGTAATAACTGTGATTGGTTTGAGGTAGGCACAGCCTCCATGGATGCAATTTCCTCCAGCCAAAGTCCGTAATCACCAATAGCAAAGCTATCATAATTTTTCATAACAAAAACTGCAAAATCGAAAGTAACACTATTATTATTTTTCATATTAACATAACAAATAATAACAATAAAAATATGCAAAAAAATAGTATTGTACCTCTTTTGCTATCTTGCTGTCAAAATTTTAATTTCCCAAAATTTGGCACATTTTTTTTTGAATTTTGTCAAATCATCTCACAACGAATTTAGATTTGCACAATAGAATTCGAATGAGAGATTAAGGAATGGATGAGTGCTAAATGAGCGGGGGTATGGTCACTATTTATAGAAAAAATTTTAGGTTTGTTTTAAAATTTTTGTGCTATTTTTAAAACCCCAAACGGTAAAAAAAATGGTCGGATTTTTTGAAAATCTAAATGTTACGGGCTAAACGGGCCAAATGGGTCATGTTGTGCTCGACACAGCCCAACGTGCCTAAATTGGCCCCAACAGGCAAATTCTGCCCAGGCCGTGGTACGACACTCATGTGCCTCTCCCCCCTTTCCTCCCTCCTTCCCCTTTTCTCCCCATGTCGAGTGCCCCTCTCGCGTGCCCCTTCGCCGGCCCGCCACGCCGCCCCCGCCGACGTTGCCCCCTCCTGATCTCCACCCTCCGCACTGGCCCAAGTCGGGCCGCCTTCGCCCGCCCCTCCTCCCTCTGCGTGGGCCTACGCCTCGCCTCCTCCCCCCGTACCCTCCCCCCTCTGCGTCGATCGTCACGCCGCCGTCTCCCTCTTCTCCCTCCACTCCAACCACCGGCTGTAGCCCCGTCCACTCCCTCTTCTCTTCTCCCCCATGCTCGCGCCCGCAGCCCCGCACCGACTTCTTCCTCCTCGGTGCCGGCGTCCTCCTCCTCGTTGTTGGTGCCGCACCGACTTCTAGGCTCCCTCCCCTTCCCCTCTCTGCACCGGGCCAAATGGGCCATGCCGGGCTCACGCCGTGCCTCGCATGGCCCGACATTGTATGTTCCATGCCGGAGTGGCAGCCCAAGCACGACTTGGGCCTTCGTGCCATGCTAGCCCGACCCGTGTACCGTGTGGATCGTGTTGTGCATGGGTTGGGCCAACAGTGTCGTGACTCGGGTCGGCCCGACCGGCATGGCCCATCTGTCCACCTCTACTACTGTCACTAGGCTAGAAATCGATTCGGCTCAGTTGCGGCCTGATCTATGACTGGTCTCAGTTGCGTTCTAGGCCAACGACTATGCCAGGTATCGGCCTCAGTCGTGCTACCAGATCGCGACTGAAACACGTGGCAGACAAATACCTCAATTACATTTTTGTCGTGCGACTAAGCCTCCCATGCTAGATCTCAATTGAGACACGTGGTAGATCAATGCCTCAGTCATGTTTCCGTCGCGCGACTGAGCCTCCCACATCAGCTAATCGCTTGGCCACAGAGCGATTGTGTACGATCGCGGTTTACCAGCGATCGTGTGTTATTTTTATTAAAATATTAAAAAATATTTTATTTATGTAAATAATTTAAAAATACTTTATTTTTTAAAAAAAAATGGTCTTGTAGGGACCCACGGCTGCATCAGGTTTGCTACACCTGTGAGGTTAACGGCAATTATCGAAGTCATGCTGCAATCAAGATTTTTTTGAAATAATATTAATTTAAAATATAATTACAAAAAAATAGTCAAATTTTTATATATAAAATAGGTGCCTGTTGCCATTTAGAATGACGAGAGGCTCCTGTCGCCATTTCAACTGGCGACAAGATCCTATTTACTGCTAGTCACCGTTCCAACTGCCTGTCACCATTTCAACTGGCGATTTGCATCAAAGAGTGTGGAAATCACTAGTTGAAATGGCAACATGAACATGCTATATAAACCCCCAAAATTCGGTGAAAAAATTATTTTAATTCCAAAAAAAGAGAAGAGAGAGAGAGAGACAGAAGAGAGCGGAGGAGAGGGAAGAAGAGACGTAGCGAAGCCCTGCCGGTTCCTAGCGGAGGAGTGAGAGATGGAGTAGCAGATCTGGTCGCCCGTTTTGCAGGTAAATGCTCTTGCAACTTTTTACCTAAATTCGAAACCTTGTAGGTTAGCAAAAAAAAATAGCGATATAGAATTCAATGGATTAGATAATTTTAGCTGTATTGTTGTTCGATTTAGTACACCATTTTTGTTGTGTATAGTTTAGTTCATCGTATAGATATTATTTATGCTGTAGTACTCGTACGATTTAGAACAAATCCACAAAAATACTAAGAAAACTTTGCAGGTTTTCATTTTTACATGGTAAATATTTTGTTTAATGCTTAAAATACTTTTTAAATAGGAAAATAGGAAGACACCTATGAAAATAACAAGATACCTATTAAAAATCTGTAAAAATTATAGAGTAACTAAATAGGGTATGTAGAGCTTAATCAAAATAATCCCAACTTAATTTTGGTTTCCATTTGGGCACGGTAAATATTCTGTTAATATCAAAAATACTTTTTAAACTAGGAAAATAACAAGACACCTCTAAAAATTCTCTAAGAAATGTAAAGTAGGTACATAGGGTATGTAGAGCCAAATTAAAATATTATGAACTTAATTTTCATTTTTATTTGTACACGGTAAATATTTTGTAAATGCTAGAGACACTTTCCAAACAGGGAAAGTAGCAAGGTACCTATAAAAAATCTATAAAAATTACAGAGTAGCTACATAGGGTATGTAGAGCTTAATCCAAATAATCCCAACTTTATTTTGGTTTTCATTTGTGCATGTTAAATATTGTGTTAATGCCGAAAATACTTTTTAAACTAGGAAAATAGCAAGACAACTCTAAAAATTCTCTAAGAAATCCAAAGTACGTACATAGGGTATGAAGAGCTTAATTAAAATATTTTGAACCTAATTTTTGCTTCCATTTGTACAAGGTAAATATTTCATAAATTTGGGAGACACTTTTTAAACAAGAAAAGTAGCAAGATACCTATTAAAAATCTCTAAAAATTGCTAAGTAGCTAAATAGGGTATGTATCCGAACTTAATTTTGGTTTCCATTCGTGCATGATAAATAATTTTCAAACAACAAAAATAGCAAGGTACCTTTAAAAATTCTATAAAAATTCTAGAGTAGCTAAATAGGTAGTTTAGACGTTAATTAAAATATTATGAACTTAATTTTACTTTCCATCTGTACACGGCAAGATACCTCTAAAAAATTATATGTCGATACAGATGTGTGCATATTAGTTTCCATAATGTAATTCAATTTCTTGTGCTAAGTTTCTGTTGTTCCATTCGACAGGTAACATTCACTCCAATCACTATGCACGTGTCCTACCCGGACTATGTTACAATGTTCGATTAATCGACTGATGACCGCATCATCTGGACACCGTACACTCCCAACAGGGTGTACGCGCGTGCACCCTGAGGCCTGTCGAGCCTGTGCACGCGAGACCACGCGTACTAGTACAAGCGGAGGTACTTGGTGCATGATGTCTTCATGGAGGAGTACCACACGCACCGAGTGGTGCACCAATTCGGTCTGCAACAGGAGGTCTCAGCCCCAAGGGGCAACGGGTGGCATCGAACGTCCATGGGTAAGTTAATGTTTTACTTCTGTCTTACCATTTGCCTTACGTACCTACGAAACAATCGTTTTGCCTTTCACAGGTACACTAGAAAGAGAGTCCTTGCTACGACTTTCTAGGCGGACAGGATGTTCCTTTGGGTTTAGGGGTGGCTCCGCGCCTTGGAGGATGTCATCTAGGAGGATGCTCCCTGCGACCCCAGGACGTATGATGAATACATTGAGTGGTACTCTAGTCGAACGAGGGTTTATCGCGTTAGGGTGGTGGATGACCCACTACGACACGAGGCTGTGACGTCTGACACGTACCCCACCCAGCCGAACTCCGCATTCCATCGTGTGGTACGTATTGAATGGTCTGTACATATTATTTACTTCACACGTTTTCGGTTCCTAACTTGTTAATTATGTGTACATGTTGATCTACATTGGAAGATGCATGAGATGGCGACCTCCGCGCGTCGTATGACGCTCGGGGAGCGCTTCAGCATGACAGCGTAGGAGATCAGAGGGGTCATGGACTAGTTCGTTGAGAAGATGAGGTGATGCATCAAGCTGGCGTCCTACCGTAGCCCGAGGAAGGTGATGGACCCACCTGTGCGTCGAGGGGGGGTTGAGCCACGGTGTGTCATGCCCCACGGCTCCTCACCCGGACTTACGCGGGCGGGTCCTTGTAGAACCGTGCTGGGAGTACCCCTGCACAGTTCGCAAGTCAGCATGAAACACTCATGTCTAGTTGTTTATTTCGAACTCCACTAGTTACTAATGACAATTTTCTTTGACAGGTCCTGAGTTCCACCCGTACACGCGGCACGAGTACGTGGAGCAGTCCGCTACCATCGTGTGACGAGATATGTCTATCTTGTTTGCATTCACAACACACTATTTCATCATTTTCGCCATGTTTACATGCATAACGTACTATTTCACAGCTCATACATCCCTTTTGGGAGGTGGAGCTAGTGTTGCATGATGAGTCACACTCCGGGGACTTCGATTTTGACCAGAGTGGTAGTGGGCCTTCGCACGACGAGAGTAGTCAAGTCTCTGTGGGGGCTTCACAGCTGCACGGTGCTTCCAGAGCGAGCCAGCCGACATAGCACCCTCTTGCGACACCCCCTCAGGCTACTCGCGCAGGTAAGGTGACTCGATCACCTGAGCCTTTGATCTACTTGTACCAGCACCAACAGCTGCCCCGGATGAGGCCAAGAGCCACACATGGGAATATAAGTTTATGTTAGTCTCGTGTTTCGATATTATTTGTTCTTGTGTCTAAGGGTAACCACATGAGGGAGTCAGCATCGCGACATCCCACCTTTTCAGACCTTAAAGATCGCACGGGGTCACGCCACACACAACCACTTTTGTAGACCGAGATGACAACACACTTCGATGTTATCTTTCCGCACCAAAAAGACCACACTCCGCCACGCCCCCTTTTTAGACCGAAAAGACCGCACCCGGTCACGTCACATACTGCAACTTTTGTAAACTGAGATGACAACACACTTCGATGCTACCTTTCCGCACCGAAAATACCAATGTCCGCCACTCCCCCTTTTCAGACCAAAAAGATCGCACCTTGTCACGCCACACGCTATCACGAAAAGATAAGGGGAAGGGGCCAATGGGGGCAAGGACTGATTGATTTCGTCCCAATCAACCTTTTTTCAGATTCTAAAAAGGCACATATGTATCTAGGTGTAGTTCGGTTTGTTGATTCGTTCATATTGACGTTTCTAATGTACGTAACTAAACCCAGCGTGTCATGTATTTCGCAATTAAATTATGAAGTCTTTTGAACTTAAATTCCTTTTCTTAAATATTTTTACTATTAAATATTACATAATCTTTTCCCCAAGAAATCGGTCCCACGAACAAGACAATCGAGACAACAACGTACATGACAACTCTAAACCCAAATATTATTTCCAAATGACGACAGACACCGATTTTTGCAATTTTTTTGATTTTTTTGGTAATTACTTTTTAAAATAGTATTATTTTAAAAAAATTCAAGCAATCAAGCCCTCATTCCGAACGATTAGACACTTAGACGGACAAGGACATACGTTAGAGAGAGAGAGACAGAGAGAGGTAGAGATCGCAATAACCCACGGGCCCATAGCTACGAGTGGTAGGGGGCACAGGTGACGCATGAGGGGCACGGGCACCACCGAGGCTCGCTGTCCTACAGAGCGCAGGAGCACACGGTGCGCGGGCCCTACCGCCGGGCAGCGCGCATCAGGCCCCGTTGGCGGTGCCATCGGACGGCCGCGGGCGGCGCGCGCAGGGCGAAGTGACAGTAGAGGCCGGCCGGGTGGGTGGGTGGGTGGGTGGGTGGGCGTGCGTCTGTTCGAGCTAGCCGCGCGGCTCGTTCCTGCCACTGTTGCTGCATGCCGTGTGATGCTGGCGCACTTCGCTGCCTTGGCCTGGTCTGGCGAGCTGATATTCACAGCAGCACAGGACAGGCCGAGCGGGAGCTCTCGCGAGCCGCGAGCGGTGGCGCATGGCCGGTCCCATCGCAGTTGCTTTTATTGGGAAGATCTTTTGGGCGCGATTCGCTCTCCGTTCCATCCATCGGGTCGGACTCGACTCGGCCGTCCTCCTCGGTTGCGGAGGCCAAATTAGTGCTGCTGCTGCACAGCTGCAGTCTGGGCATGTCAATCCTAAAAGCAAAAGCCAACCGGGGGGATCGGAATGTGCTTAATAATGGACATCGCCCCCCAATCATGCAAATGGTTTTTGTACAGGTTTTCTGTACCATACAGAACCTCGGTACAAACTTTTACTCCAATCTCTAAAGTGTTTTTAAGAGTATGTTGTGCTATGTTTACTGTTTTTTGTTCTATGCTTTTTAAAAAAAAATATATAACGAATAAGATCTGCATGAGCATGACATAATACACGAATAACAAATATAATTACACTCCATGTTGAAATCGTAGGCCAAAGAATATGTAGCACCGACTTTGTGGAAACATCTAATAATTCGTCTTATTTTTGCTAACCTTCTTCGTTGAGTGTTACGGTTCATTTGACGTCCGATTTGGGGTTAGGATCGGACGTCCGGCTTGCACCTGCCTCCAATTACGTAACGTGTTGTTTAAATCGTGTAGGATTCTTTTCTTGTGCTTCTTTCCTTGTGCTGCAATTCCACACACAAATGCTACACATACCCATGAGTATACCAGGAGAGAAGATTTGTCAATACCATGTGGGCCCAACACTTGTTTGGTTGTACTTGTAGGCACGTTTGCATGTGTATATCCTGTTAACCTCCACTGAATTTGGCCAAACAAACAGCCGTACGGGGTGCTGACGTGGGGATTAAGTTCACCGCTGCATGCAATATCCCCAGAGACGGTTGCAACATCCCTGGATAACTGTTGCAACATCATCGGATAACGATTGCAACATCCTAGGATAATGGTTGCAACATTCCCAGACAACGGGTGCAACATCCCTATACAACGGTTGCAACATCCTATGACAATGGTTGCAACTTTTTCGAATAATGGTTGCAACATCACAAAACAAAAAAAAACATCTAGAAAAAAATACGTCAGAAAAAATTGCAACATCGCCGTGAACAGTATACAACATTTTTTTTCTTCTATAGATGCAATACTTGCAACATTCCCGAACAATGGTTAATATCCAATGAGGTTCAATACCAAACTAAGTCCAATAAGTTTGTTGACTCCTAAAGTCCAATCCCACCCCTGACCGCAACGTGGCACTCGGTTCAACCGATATGGGCGGCACCCGGCACGCGGTCCAGCATAGGTACGTAAGTAGGGTGAGCCTAGGGGTGGAAAATGGTAAAGGATAATCCGTTTTATCCGATATTCGTATCCGAGAAAACACAAATGTGGAAAGTAAAAATCCGCATTCGACATCCGTATTCGGTGTTATTCGCATCCGTATTCGGTGTTATTCGTATCCGGAAAAAATTGGATAGTATTCGTATCCGTATTCGGTGTTATCCGTATCCGGGGAAAAACCCCAGATAGTATCCGAAAAAACAAATACTATCCGGGAAAAATGAATACGAATACTATCTGTTTTTTCCCGAATACGAATACGAATACTATTTGTTCTACCGAGATTTGTCACAAAAGTTGTAGGATATTCGCATTCGACCGAATTGAGTACATATTCGATTCGAATTCGTATTCGTTACGACATTCGATTCGTATTCGTATTCGTATTCGAGAATATTCGAATTCGTATTCGTATTCGTTCAAAACATAAGGATTCGTATTCGTATCCGTATTCGTTTAAAAAATAGGGATTCGTATTCGTATTCGGGACTATTCGATTCGTATTCGATCCGTTTCCATCCCTAGGTGAGCCCACGGGGGCAACGGCCCAGCCCATGCTGCTCGCCCACTTTGGCCGCTGCTTTTTTTTTTTGTACTGGATCGGATCGCCACGCAGCGCAAACCCAAACTCTCAGCAGTGTCCGACGCTCCGGACGTGCTCGCCTTATCATTACCCTTTCCCATTCTTCTCCGATTGAATGCTAACGCATTGCATTCCCATGTAGTAAAGATGGAGTACACTGCATGGCGTGCAGTTAGCCCTGAACTCTGAGGTATCGTCATCCGCGGCGTATCACCCTTTCCCATTCTTCTCCGATTGAATGCTAACGCATTGCATTCCCATGTAGTAAAGATGGAGTACACTGCATGGCGTGCAGTTAGCCCTGAACTCTGAGGTATCGTCATCCGCCGCGATACGCCGTGGAAAGGAGAAGATATTGTGCTTTTGGGGCAAAACTACAAGAGGATACGCACATGTCTCGTTTCCAGGAACAACAGTAACAGTCATGCAAGTCTTGACAATGATATATGTCACCATGTGATATCACACGACACAACACCATAAGGAGGAATCTATCGTGGACTTGTCGCGGTGCCGAACACTACCACTCGATCGAGTCAAGGCAATAATGGAAGTGGTTTCGGTCGTGTTTTAGTGTGAAATTGGAAGATATCGTCCAAAAGGGCAGAATCTTCAAGTCTTTCGGCGTGTATGCTCGCTGCTTTGACACACAATGTCTTCCAATCACGTCATGAAAATGGTAAAACTCAGCCATTTTGGCACACCTACAATATAACACACTAGAAAGCCAGCCACTCGAAGGCCTACAAGATTTCTAACTCTACGAGCACCTCCTGCCGGCACATTGTGACCACATGAAGTGACTTGGTGATGGATGGTACAGCGCCCTCAGTACTCTAGCTGTTCATACTGGACGTTACACACTATTACATAATTGCATGATATCAGGAGTGCGTGCATCCTCATGGGATAATGGATCGTCTTGTTGCAACTTTTTCTCCCGGGCTTCAGTGTGGTATACCAGTAAAGCCGGACTAATGTACACAGAGCCTGCCGTTGCACGCAGCTTCTACATGATGATTGATGTATAGCAGAAGAGATAAGAGGGGCCATGCATGGATGGAGAGCAAGCTGGGTCTCACAGGCCGGATACGCCTATCAGCATGTTGGGCAATAGGAGTCGCCCGGCCGGGAGGCAGCACCGCATGGAGCAGTGAGTGCTACCACTAGTACGAGCTGCGAACTGGGAAAGCATTTATATTGGGCCAAGTTCGAGGTGCATGCTTATACATGTACTTGCCCGCGATTATTGTGGTACTGGCTGAGATCTTGCCCCATGATCTCACAGCCAAGTACAGGTCGTCGATAGCTAGTCAATGCGTGTGTGCGCATAGGAGTAGTAATGGCGAATGGAGTGTGCAAATATGCGTTGCTATTACTGACGTCTTGATCCTGGCTCTGCTGCGTTTGGTGAGAGGAAGTTATGGCAAAGGTCAGGGTCGCCGCACGGTCGAGATCATCTGAATCCGTCGGGAATTTATGAAGCTACGGGTACTAGCATGATCACTGTGGCCGCGTGGATCCACGTAAGATTACACAGGCTTCGCTTAATCAAGATAGTATTAGTAGTAGTCAAACATGTTTGTTTCCCTCCGGAGCCTATTCCGGTTTGCCTCTTGGATCGAATCACGCCGGTATCAACTCGATCGTTTCTGTGTACCGTCTCTACCGACTGTGATACCAATCAAGCTCTCAGAATGAAGCAATCCAACCCGTGGTGATGCGAGCTGACCTCCGGGCGGCGCGCCAGTGGTGGCACAGCGTCATGCATATGTTTGAAGCGGCCAACCTGTGCAGCCCAACCTATGCGAGGAGTGTGCAGTGTCATGGAGGTCGGTTCCTTGCAATTCGCTCGCAGTGGCGGGGAGCCAGGTGATGGATTTCATTCGTGCGTGCGATTTGGGGTAGAGAAGGCAGATGAGGTAGTATTTCAGTTTTTTTTGGAACCTGTTGGAACACGTGATTCCGCTCGAAATGATCGGAATTGGCCGGAATTGAGGCCGCCATGGAATGCAACCTCCTCTGTGCCGTTTTGAGTAACGGAATTGATAAGTCTGGTAGTAGTAGATCTGTGAAGCAGGTTTGTGAATCGAAAAACAAGCCGATTTATTATGTTCATCGGTTCGTAACATGCATGACAACTCTTGTGCAAAAGAACTTGAGCTAAAACTGCCAGTAACCTCCTTTGTTCATCACAGTTCTTGATCTTAAAGCATACAAAGAGGAACACCCTTTTGTCCGCAACGCACCAAGTATCGCATCAGCCTGGCCTCAGCTCCGAAAAGTAGTAGTACTAGTACGTAGCAATCGCTCCATGCGTCGTCGCACGTCTACACGGACCCACCCACGGACACGTACCGGTGCGGTCCCGCGCACTGGCCGTCCCGAGGACGGGAGAGGGAAGTGAGTCCGAACCCAAACAAAACAAAGCCCAACTTCTGGCTAGCCCGGCACGTACATACTCGGCTCATCTGTACCCCACCTCGCGCCCATGTGACCCGTCCCAGGACGCCGAGCCCCGATTGGCCCGTGGCCCGGCTCCACCCCCCGCGGGGCCCAGCACCGGTTTAGCCCTCAATCATCCCTTGCCGGGCCCACCTATCGGCCTCGGGCCGACAGCGCGCCAGGCGCAATCATTAGTACGGTCACGTCCCCCTCCGCCCAAACGCACGCGGGGCCCGCAATTATTTCCCTGTGATTGGCCCGGTTCCCCTTGGCTTCCTCTCCTCGTTTGCCGGGTCGGGTCGCGGAGCCGGCGCCCGCTCGGGCGCGGGCGGGGTCTCGTTGGTTCGAGCGAAATCACGGACCCGGTAGCGCCGCGTACTCGGCGTGTTTCGTGACGGACGCGGGGGGCGCCTGCACTGCTGCGTGTTGAGGAACCGTCGCGAGCCCGGTCCATTGGCGCCGACACCGTGAAGCAGCGTCAGAATCATGCTAACAATGCATGAACAACAAGCAGAATAAGAGATAGAACACGAGAGATGTAGGGACTTCTTGCTTCTCTTTATTCCTTCATCCATCGATCAATCCATTACAATGAATAAGACCCTATATATAGGCTACGACCCTTCTAGGGTTTGGGATGAGAGCCCACCTTGGGCCAGACTCCGGTCCCGGGCCGGCTTAACACTCCCTTGGGCACTCATCCTTCATATCCATGTCTCATCAAAACTCCATAAAAACCAGTGGGAAAAATTTGGAGAAAGAGTACATGAATCATGTTCGCTATGCCGCATTTAATTGCCTCATTAAAAACCTTAGCCGAGAAACTTCAAGAAAACTCGCCAAGGAAAAAGAGTACAATCCACCCAATTTCATTTAATCTCCGGATTTATTCTTTGGGTACTCGATCTTCATGATCAAGCTTTAATAATGAGTTCGTGAAGGTTCTCCCCGACTCGTGACTCTAAGTCTCATCATTCCAATTCACATATGCATCTTTCAAAGTTAGATGTCGCAAGTGACTTAGTGAATAAATCGCAAGATTCTCACATGACTTAGTATGCGAGACTTCAATTTCGTCCATCTTTTGCAATTCATGAGCATAGAAGGAATCAGATTGATATGCTTTGTGAGAGGATTCTTCACATAACCCATCCGCATTTGTGCAACACAAGTCGTATTTATCTTCATAGATAATAGTGGGGTTTAGTGCGGTATTCAATCCACATGATCGCTGGATGTGGTGAATCATCCGCCGGCCAAGCACATTCTCGTGAGGCCTCGCACAATGCTATTATTTCGAGTGGTTCGTCAAGTCGATACAAGACTCGCTTAGATGATTTTCATGGAATTGTAGTTCCACCACATAGGAATACATAGCATGTTTGCTATTTGATGTATGCGGGTCCTACAAGTACCGTTATCGCATTGTCATTCATAGTTAAGTCTTAGTTCTTTCAGAGAAAATGTACCAAGTTCTTTGCTTCCTTGGAGGTATCGGAAGATGTCCTTCATTCCCCGCCAATGCCTTTGGTAGGTTCTCAGACTATACCTTGCTAATAGGTTCACGGCAAATGCAATGCCCGGTCTAGTACAGTTTGTTCAATACATGAGTGTTTATATCACACTTAAATATGGGAATTCCGGTCCCAGGACTTCCTCCCCCTCTTTTCTAGGTTTGTACGGGTCCTTGTCTTGCTGCAAAGATCTCCCGATCATTGGCACTTTCAAAGGGTATACCTTTCCAAAGTCGAACCTTTCTAACACTTTCTGAGAGTAGGCTGACTGATGCAATAATATCCCTTCAGGAGCATGCTCAAGCTGCAAGCTTAAGCAATATTTGGTTTTGCCCAAACCTTTCATTTCGAACTCTGACTCCAGGTAAGAGCTTGTTTTCTTAATATCCTTCAGGGTTCCGATGATATTCAGATCATCTTCATACACTGAGATTATACAAAATCCATTCTGGGATCGTCGTATAAATACACAGAGATTATTCTCATTTGTTCGTGTAGCCTTTCTTGCATAGGAAGTCGCTTCAAGCGATTATACCACATTCTGCCTAATTGCTTAAGTTCGTACAATGACTTTCTGAGTTTCACACTGTACATATTTCTATTTGCTCTGTTTTGGTTCGGGATAGTGATACATTCAGGTATCTTCAATGTCCGAATCCAATATTTCATAAAGGTATGCTGGTACCTCATCCATCAATTTCACTTCTAACTTCAAGTTCACTGCCATTGAGATAAATATTTAAAGGGAGTTCCGCCCATGACCGGGAAATAGGTTTCTTCATAATCATCTTCTGGATGTCCAGTGAAAACTTTGTACAATGAGCCTTGCTTCTTTTCATTTCTTTTTCGAACAAATATCCACTTATGCACTCTACGGGGTGCACAAGGAAGGCGTGACGCCATGTGCCCAAATGCCCTTCTTTATTCGAAGAGAATAATTCAGTTTCTACTGTCTTCTTTCAATCTGTTTTTTTTTCTTTCATTCAGCGAGCGATACAGGCTCTGAATCAAGATTGATAATTGTGGCAAGTTTCTTTGCAAAGTATATGTCGACATTGGCTGTTGTCATATTCAAAAATTCTCCCGAGGTCATAAATTTTATAGCTATTTCTTCAAGGGGCGATTCTTCTAATGCTTTTACTTGCTCACCGCTGCTTTCTATTGCGGGGCAAGTCCCTTTAGTTTTTCAGTTCCGATGTGTGCGCACACATTCATACTGATGTCTCCCTTCATGGGGATGTTCAATTCTAGTATGCCTTTTCCGAAGGTTCCATACCGATACCAGGTCTCAACTGGCTCCCCTTTTGGTTCTGGGGCACTTCGGTGATCGGCTGTGTCAAGTCCTTCTTATCATTTTTCACCAAAGCGCCCCGGTTACTCGGATTCGAGGGACCGGAGTTCTCGCCCTTTATTCTCGAGGCCTCGGGACGGGATTAGGATACTTTCAATGGTATTTCAACCTCTCGGTGCATTGCTTGCGTGCAAATGCTACTTATTCACGCTCTTCAAATCACTAAAGTAGTCCGCGCTTGATTCGCTAATACTTGCAAATCAATTATCTTACGGACTTCAATTGTCTTCTAGACTTCAATTCAATTATCTTCGGATCGCAATTATCTTCGGACTTCTATTTGCTTTACTAGTGCGCTGGTCATATGCATAGATTTCAATTATCTTCTAGATTTCAATTGTCTTCTAGACTTCAATTGTCTTCTAGACTCAATTGTCTTCTAGACTTCAATTATTTCCCGACATTATTATCAAGGGTTGATTTCCTCCCCCTAATGACGGGAAACTAATCTCATCCAATGTACTATCAGCGAATCAGGCATTATACAAATCTCCATCATATGGTCCAAATACTTGATTATGGATCTTGCCTCATAACCAACGTATATCCCATACTTTCGGAGAAGACCCATTTCAGTTCGCTGCGGTGGTGGTATAGGTATATAACCCTTGCAACCAAAACCCGCGAAGATGAGGAGTTTTCAGTACTGACCCTTGCGCTAGTTGCATAGTTGGATGGATGTTATAGGCCGACGGTCTAAAATTGATGAGAGCTGCTACGAGCAGGACTGCGTGTCCCCAACATATAGTTGGTAAATTACAATTCTTCAAAGTTCTGCTAATCCATTCTGGGTGTGGATATGCGGTACAGAATGCTCAACTTTTAATTCCCATTTTCGTGCAATAATCATCAAATGCTTTCAAAGTAAATTTTTCGGCATTGTCCATTCAGGTGGACTTCATATGATGATCAGGGAAAATATTTCTAATTTAATTATCTGCGAGATTGGCTTTGCAAAAGCATGGTTTCTCGTAGACAATAAACATACGTGCGACCATTCCGAGGAAGCATTGATGAGCACTATAAAATACCTAATTGACCCTTACAGGGTGTGATAGGACATGAAAGTCTCCCGATACGGTCCAGGAATGCAGGGACTTTATCCTTCGCTTTCAGAGCAAAAGGTCTAATAATTAATTTCCCGGTGGCACATGCGGGGCACACAAAATCTTCCAGATTCGGGAAATTCTTTATATTCATATTATGTCCCTGTGAATTGTTAATTATATCTCTCATTATCCTAGGACCTAGGCGGCATAATCTATCATGCTAGAGATAGATAAGTTCAGAGCTTCTAAATACGGTTTTCAAGGCAGTATAGGCTGCATGTGCCTTAATATTAGTGTAGTATAGCCCAGTTTCATATGAAGGAAGACATTCTAATGCTATTTTTCACTTTCTTCACGCTTTGTAATGAGCAGGTATTCTGTACCATACTCTTCATCAGTCTCTACACGGAAACTGTTAGCGCAAATATCCTTGAGAGTTCTAGTCGATTCTGGGTACAACAAGTCTTATTCAATGACCAAAGTTGTGCCCGTTGGGAGTATAATTATGGCCCTTCCTGAGCCTATTATACAAGTATCGCTGCCTGCGACTGTCGTAAGACTACCAGCATTTTTGCTGATCGACTGGAAAAATTTCTATTTCTCTCAGGATGGTATTCGTTGTGCCGCTACATGCTAAGTACACTTCCTCCATAGGGCGCCATACGCGTTCTAATATAATGTACTTTATTAATATGTAGTAGAAAGCAAGCAACACATAAATAAAATACTTCAAATATCATAACATAACTTGCTATTATAAAGACGGGAAAATAAGTCTTGCAGGACTCATAATAAGAATTTAATGCTTTGCTCTCCTAGAGCTTGCAACCATTATTCAATAATTCAAAATTCTGTTTTAATTACAAACTGCAAGTTTCTATAAAAGGTCCGAGTGCAATGCGTGCACTGGATCTAATAGGCGAAGTATTCAGAAACTTCTGCCTAAATCGGCTCCATGCGCGATCTTCTCTTCTTGGGCAGCTACGGCTGTGGCCGCTGCGATGTCCAAAAGAGGGATGATGGGGCTGCTACTGGGCTGTTCACATTCATAAGTACAGGTAATGGATGTGAATCCTCTGTGCCTGCAATGGCGAGGTATGTCTCATGCTATCATTTGCCCTTCTTCGTAGACTGGAAAACATCAATAATGTGCGACGCACTACCTTACCCTTCTTGCTCCTCTCATTCGTGAGAGGTTTCATCACCTTGTAGCTGCTAGCAGTGGCTTCATGGCCAACATTGCTATTAGGTAGCTGCGAGATGTAGTTCTTTCTGAGAACATCATCCTGAGTTTTCACAACTTGCATGATATCAATTAATTCGACATACTGCATGTAGCCGTCTTGACAGTAGTTGCGTGCGGATTGCACCGTATTCGTGAAAGGTAGAAAATCTTCTCCATCTTCTGCTCATCCGTGATTACATTACCACAGAATTGAAGACTGATATAAATTTTATACAAAATCTGGCCATGCTGGGTCAGTTCTTCGAATTCCTGATTCGTGATGCCAGTCATCTTCATATTCATGCCAAAATTTATAAGATTACTGATGGTAATTTGCGTAAGATGGTTGCAAAATTTTCATAATGCTATTCGAACTTCCGGTTCGTGATCCCGTATTTTTCTATGCATTTTTCATGATTTACTGCTATTTTCAGTGATTAAAAGCAATATAAACAATCACAGATAATAAAAAACAGTAAATACAATAAATAAATTGCATAGAAATAACAATAACAAAGTTAAACATGCTTCAAAGTTCAAAAATATTCAAAAAAATGGATTCCTGAGGCCCTTTTCTGCTGGAAAAAGATTTTTCGGCGAAATCTGCAACTTTCAGGGGTTAAAACACGAAATCTCAGTTCTGAGAGAATTTGCGCGTAATTTTCATGTTTTCCGAGGGCTTTATTGCAAAATTTGCTTATTCGCGTAAGGATCCCCGTAATTTTCTGAATTCCGAGGGGTTTCTGCAAAAGTGCCTTTTCTTTTCCAGTTTCTTTTTTTTCCCTACCTTTCCTCCCGTACATGCTCTTTCTTTATTTGGGCCCATTTAATTCCCTTGACCGATGCTTCATGGTGGCCCATGCTCTGTTTGCCAAAAAAATCAAGTGGCGCACGTAGGGTTCCCTTGCCCTGTTTGCCAGAGGCGGCTGCGCGTGGGCATGTGCGCGAGGAGCCTGCGGCGTGCGATGCATCTGCGGGTGCGCACGCACGCGGCATGATGGCGGTGGGCAGCCGTCCGAGCCATGCGGTGGCACGGTCCAGGAAGCCACAGTGGGTGGTCGGGACATACGGCGGTGTGGTGCGGGAAAACGCGGCGGGCGACCGGGCCATGCGGCGGCGCGTGCAGGCGACACGGAGTTGGCCGGCGGCACGAGTGGTTTCAGGTGGGAGAGTGGGTGACCGGAGGAGGCGGCCCCATGGCACATGTGCTAGGCCGTATGACGGCGGCGCGAGTGCACTTCAAGGTGGCGGTGCTAGGCCGTACGGGGCCGGCGACGGCGCGCGGCAGCCTCATGCAGCGAGGCGGCGTCCGGGAAGGCACTGCTACGGGCGGTGGTGGCGGTGCCGCCACATGCGGGTGGCAGGCTATCGACCGGTGACGACGTGGCCGTACGGGGCGTGTCGGCCGGGTTTTTTTTTCATGCAATGTGTAATGTAATGTAGTGCAAAATCACAACGGAGGCGCGGCTTCGTGCCGTCATGTGCGTGCTTGCCGCGTGCTAGCGGCGTGGCACTATCGTTGCCTTCGTGGCGGTACGTGATGGCGGACAATGCCGACCGGTAACGTATCGTAGAGGTAATAACAGTCGCTTGCAGGCGGTGCCATGCACATGATGCCTTTCATGCGATTGCATCTACTATCTACGGTACAATCATCATCTACCCTTTCATACAATCCACCGATCGGCTTGGCCGGCGACTTCAAGTCGGCTGACGGTAGATTAGAGCGGATTTGCACCGTAGAAAACCAATCTAGAAAGCCAAATTTGCATAATTGAAAGCAATCTAGAAAACGATTCAATCTACGAGCGTCGTTCATCGACGGTTACCTTTTCGATGCGAGGAGAGTCGATCGTGCCGATAACGTGTTGAGGAACCGTCGCGAGTCCATCCGAGCGATTACCTCGTGACAAGCGTAGAATCATAAGAACAATGCATGAACAACAAGAACGAGAATAAGAGATAGAACACGAGATGATGTAGGGGACTTCTTGCTTCTCTTTATTCCTTCATCCATCGATCAATCCATTACAATGAATAGCACCCCTATATATAAGGCTACGACCCTTCAGGGTTTGGGATGATGATGAGCCCACTCGCCGTGACTCGGCCCGGCCCGGCTTAACACTGCGCTCTGCGGCGGTGGATGGCGAAGGGGGAAGAGGGAATCCGATGGCGTACGTGGTCCCCCGGTGCCGTTCAGGCCATGGATCGACATTCGACAGGTGGTGGTGGTTGGTCAATATTTACCGCTGTTTGTTCCGTATTATGATTATCGGCGTGAAGAAAATCTCACATGCGTTAAAGCCAATCTGGAACATGCCTGTTCAATCAGGTCTAAATCTAATAATGTGAAGTGTTCGGGTCTAGGCTCTAAAGACACCGCGCTTTGCAACAGGATGACTTGAGTTTTGGCACGGTCCGCGTGTTTTGCTTAGGTCCGGCTAGCTTGTGATATATTAAGAACTAGTGTGCGCACAGAGTGGTTCAAGCTTTAATTCCTACTAGAGGAATACAATGGAGTAGTAAATCATACGGAACGTACGTACGTACACCCATGGTCCAAGAGGGTATACATGCAGGCACGCCGGTCAGTACGCTTGCATGGTCCACCACGTACGCGAGGCACGAGTATGTTTTCGACTTGGCTCCATCGCCGTAGCGCATGTACCGGCACGTACGAGCTGCGGGCCGGCATGTTCGCTCGCCCAAGGCCAAGCGCATGAGCCGCTGGCGCGTACGCGGGGCCCCACCGAGCCGAGCGCGCCTCCTCCCCGCGTGACGCGCCGGCCGTCCGGCATTCGTCAGCCCGTTCATGATGATATTCGTCAGCCCGTTCATGATGATCCTCGTTATCCCCTCGTCTCATTTCGATCTTTGCTCGACGTGGCATGGCCTGGTCGGAGGGGAATTATTGGAGGGGGGAAAAGGACGTTTGCTGCGTCCCAGTGTTTTGACCTGATCCACGTTTGCCTGTTACTGCAGCCTCATGTGGTTATGAGTTGTGGCTCCACATGCATTGCATGGCTAGCTACACCGAAATTTTTGTGTGCCAGGACAACTTGGCCAACCGGTTTTTGTTTTGTGGCTAAATGCTGGCACTCGATCGGTTAATGTTTTCCTTCATTCCTTTTGTGGATTTGAATAGTTTATAACCTAATCTTAGAGCACGAGAATTGCATTGGGATCTTGACAGATTTACATTGTTTTTATGCAAAAGATCTTCGTATTTCAAACGAGACCTAAGTCGTGAAATTGTTTGTTTGCTTTCTTTTTTTTTGTCAATATGATTTGTTTGTAACGATTTGAATCGGACTAAACCTTTTGTAATCCTATATAATATATAGGGGTGTCAATCGGATTCGAATTATCCGTTTTATTCTACTACAATATTTGGATACAAGTATAGTTTAGATTTTTTTTTTCATCCGATTAACAATGTCTCCCCTATTCATATTCGTATAAAAAAATATGGATACAGATATGGTATTGATTTTTACCATTTGAAATGTTATTTTATCCGCACTATTCGTATTCGAATTTGATAAAAATAATATATTTTTTTTATTATAGTATAGCTAATTAGTTGGATGAGTATTTTTAGTTTAACGTGAATTCCTGTTTTTAGGTGAAATACATAAACTAGAATGATTAAGTACGCTATGTACGAGGATAAAGTATCATAAATATCTTGCTATTACGTAAGTTATAAAGATATCACAATCGAACCGAATTGAGCAAATATTCGATTCGTATTCGTTACAACATTCGATTCGTCATTAACACCCCTAATTAACTATATAGCTCCTCGAGAGTCGAGACCAAACTGTGCAATGCATGATCCCAAAAGAACGCAAGACATCGCTTGCCTGCACAATTAATGCAAGAAGGGTTTCCTAAAAAAAAACAGCATGCCGGCTCCTATCGTGATTCTACGGAGAGGTTCAAAACTAGACAAGCATCGTACTTATCCTGGGCTTGTTTGGTTGATGTTTTAGGCTCTATGCCTGGTAAAAAAGTGGTTCCTAGAGGTTGTATAAAAATAAGATGATTTTTTCTATAGGTTGTATGAAAATAAGATGATTTTTGACTAGCCAAGCAAACATAAAGATGTGGTATTTAGTTGGAGACCTAGGCCTGAGTAAAGCGTACAATTAAAAAATCATGCTTTGAGAAGGAGAAAAAAATATATTAAAAATACGCTTTCATAATAACCCTTTAAAAACTAGTCTCATCCCAACCGACACGACTCCCCTCCTCCTCCTGTTCTCGCCATTCCCAACTTTCTCTCGCCATGAAATTCGTCGCCGCTGCCGACTCCTCTTGCCATCGACGACCATCTTCCTTATATTCCCGACGACGGCAACCCATTTGTAGTGTCTCTGAGATTTGGACGGGCCGTAGCGAGTAGATCGACGAGGTCTCAATGCCATCTTCCTTGCCCGATCTGGCAGCAGGAGTAGTGGGATGCGGACATCCATCAGCGGCGGGACTAGAGGGATGCGGCGGGGTGCGGGCCTTCGTTGGTGACAGGAGCGGGCCTCTTGCAGCCGTTGGCACCAGTGAGGCGGAGCTTGGCGCCGGTGAGCGTGAGGAGGAAGATGATTAGAAGAGGTGCTTGGCAATTAGGGAATTAATGAAGAATGAAGACAATTAGAGGAGCTCGCCCGAGAGCAAGGCGTTTGATTTCAAGCGCCTGGTCCTGGAGCACCCACCTGGTAGGCAGATGCAACCAATGCAGCAACCAAATAACACTCCAGCATGTTTCAGACAGCATCATGGCTAGTCGAGTGAACACGAGGATGCCAATCAAACAAGCCCTCGGTCCCTATAAGTAAATACTTTTTGGAGCATTGGCACGTACGGACGACCTCCACATGCCAGCAAGTAGCAACATTCCTAAAAGACCAACGACCAGCAAGCGAGCAGAGAAGAACAGTGACGCTTGGCCAGCCGAGGCACGGGTGGCGATAGGGGGGAGGCCTTAAATTCCACGGGGAAATCATGAGGGGGGTACGCACGCAATCACTCCTCGCCCCAGGCCGTGCCATGAGTCTATGACAAGTGTGGTGACCAGTACTCGAGCAGCGTAAAACAGCACCTGAGCCTGGCCGGCCTGAGACACCGGCCGGCCGGAAGCCTGCGGCGCGTGCCGAATCACGAGCTCCTCCATGCACAATCGCCCTCATTATGCCGGGGAGGACCGGAGGCCAAGGAAAGGCTGGCGATGGCAAAACGGACAACGCAACGACCGGGTCCGTCCAACGTGGCGCGATCATACAATGATGACTACTACCACCAGAGATTGGTTGGTCGAACGCGCGGAGAGATATATACACCCATATTCCTGGTACACCTAGAGAAATATAGAATGGCACTACTAAATCATAGCACCAAGAAACACAACCTTGAAGTACAGGGGAGCGTGCAGCGCAGCAATCATCTGGATCTCAGGAAGAAAGAAAAAGTGGGAACAGAGAAAAGGAAACGAGAAGCGAAAACATATATAAAAAGCCCACCTTTTCCTTCTGACTCTCAATTTACTTTGACCTAAGAGGTAAAGCTCTCGTGTAAAGCGGAGCAACCACAGGGCATGCACTGCACGAGCCTTTTCATTTGCGGTGAAAAGATTTTGGGCGGGCACGCATCGCATCAGCTCGGCAATGGCGTTGGTATGTGCACTTCTGGTACTTGCGAGCAGTGTGACATGGCCGGGACAGCATGCTGGGAAGAAATGCATGATTGTTGAAGGGGCTCTGCAGAAAATCCTGCCTGCACTTTTCCTCCATTTGCCCAACTTTTCCTTCTTTCTGGAAAAGCATCGGGCTTTTCGCGTGTGTTGAATGCAAGTAGATTTGTTTCAGGATTAGATTCAACAAAATGTTCACGGACGTCTTGATTGTTTGAGGTCAAGTGCCCGTGGTAGACCGACAATCTTGTACAGGGCAGCATGTGAACTAGAAGCATTTGGAACATGTTTCGCATAGCTTATTTCACACACATGCTTTAAAAGAATTGAGCTACTACATGCGACTAATCACTAGGCTATTACATGATCTAGTGTCAATTAGTTTCGCAATATTGATGAAACAGAATTGACCATGACACCCCAGCTGACCTCATCTTTACTGCTACACAGTAAGTTTTTCTTATTTCCAGCTTTGCTCTTTTTGGCCCGAGGACAACGCTCTCAGCATGTTGTCCAAGCCTGTAGGCAAAAGCAGAGCAAGAGAAAGAAGCCAAACTACTATCGCATCATTTCATCTGAGAAAATGTCTCAGCATAGCATGGTTGGGTGCAAAGCTCGGCAAGATACCCTGTGCTCATGTACTTGTGTTTCGCCGAGCTGTTGGCTCGGGGCAATCCTTGATGATTCTTCACGCCTCCGGTGTTTCTCCGTGCTTCGGCGAGTTCTTTTTCCCACAGGAGGAAACAGAGAAGAAGGCTTTATTTGGACAAGCAAAAGTTTCGGTTCCTTTTCTGTACCTAACACCGATGATGACATTGTCATGGAATCTGGAGTAAATCCACATGCTTAGCCAGTGATCATGGAAGAAATCATGGTGATTATACTTTCACCGCAATTTTTGAATTGCGATCGGTGGTCGAGAAAGAAGTGCTCACAAGAAAGTTACGTGGAGAACATAGCGGGTCGCGGCGAATCTTGGTAAAAGGTTAAAAGAACCTACCCTATGTGAAAACAAAATCGTGAAGAAATTTCGACTAGAAACAATAAACATCATGATATTTTCTTAGCCAAATTACCATCGCCGACGGCTATCGACTCTTAATTTTGTCATTGTTATCATTTCATAGTTGCAGTAGACTAGAAGAAAAAAAACCCTTGACTAGATTGTTCATACTTTCTAGTAGGAAAATACGAGCCCTAGCTAATCCTGCCCACACTAGGCTTGTCATTTATGCTTGGCCTGAATCTGGATGGAACCACACGCAACCTAATTTGTGAAAAACACAAATTCTATGTATCTGACAAGGCCTGACATGGACTTGTAGAGTTGTAGATTGAAGTTCGTGAGATGTCACTGTACAATACAAGTAACCATGCATGCACGTGAAATACGTGGTATGCTCAATTTTTTTTAGATGAACGTGATATGCTCAATTACAAGAAGATAACCAATTATATTTTTATTTTTTGAGAGAGGAAGAAGAGTCTCAACTCTATGTCATCAACTTTCAGGTAGGCCTTTTCTTTCAGAAAGGCACCTTCTTTTACATAGCATTGAAAGGCCCAAAAGCCCAAACATTAACCGGTCCAATGTTTACCATACAGTACAAGGCTGGGCTTAAACAACAAGTATTGATCTTGAAATCAGCCCGTTGTTGCTGCATCCAAACGTGCATTCATAATTAGACGAGACCAACGTCATCATGCAATTATCTTCATATCGTGGGGTTGATCCGAATCAAATGAAGCGAATTTAGAAATCCAGCATCCCAGCAAAAGCCAGCAAGGGCTAGATGAAGACGTTACTAGGATGATACTGTAGCACAACTAGGGCTAGATGAAGACGTTACTATGATGGTACTGTAGCACAACCAGCTTCCCATTTCGGTCGGACCAGTTCGAGTGTTTTCCCGTAATCTCTCTCTTTTCTTGCGGATAACAATGGAAGAGGTGAAAATGGAAGTCATACAACTGTGCGGCACTGATCCCAAGCCATCCAATGCACTTTTCGAATGCCCTCCAAGTATCGTGGAGGGCTTGGATTTCGGGATTTTCGTCTGTTTAATCAAGCTTTTCTTGTCCGTCAAGCTTGGTGTATTCTAGCATTCTCGGATAGCCTCTGTACCCAGGTGTTTAAGATGAAGTATTTTTCGAATGGGGATCTCCTAGACACAGCGTTCCTACAGACCGACTCAACTACATGGAAGGCCATTTTCCATGGTCTATGCTTATTGAAGACGGGTACTGTTTGGCGTATTGGAAATGGGGAGAATCTGAAAATCTGGAGGCACTCGTGGTTACCTAGAGCTGTTGATTTGAAAGTCACAGGAAAGAAACAACCTTGCAGACTGAAATGAGTTTCTCATCTTATTGATTCAAGCCGGCGAATTTGGAAGGAGGAGATCATCAGGTCGGTTTTCTATGATCACAATGCTTTAGAAATTTTAAAAATCAAATTACCAAGCAAACCAATAGAAGATGTTTTTGCCTGGCACTATGAGAAGTTTGGCATTTTCACTGTGAAAAGTGTGTACAAGCTAACGGTTGACTTGTAGGGAGTCCCTTAAGGAAAACCAAGTTCTAGTACACTTGTTGATGGCAGCAGGCCACTATGGAAATCTATTTGGCAATCTAGCTTACCAGAGAAAATTAAGACCTTCATTTGGCATTTAGCAAAAGAAGGGTTGGCGACAAAATCCAACTATTGGCGGCGAAAGATGTCACCGAACTCTATCTGTGATATATGTGGGCAAGAGGAGGAAATGAGGTTTCATGCTGTGATCAGTTGTCCACATGCAAGAGACCTGCGTGAGGCTTTGCAGAATTGCTTGTGGCTAATATTGGAAGATCATAGAATTTGGTATTTGGGTCCAGACTGGCTTCTTCTGTTGTTGAGTAGTTTGCCGAGAGAGGAGAGTGACCAGTTGATGCTGATTTTGTGGCGTTGCTGGCAGGTTCGTAATGACACGATTTTTGCTTCTAAAAAAATATCGATTATTGGCTCTGTCAAGTTTCTTGAGGATTATTGGAATTGTGTAACATTAGTCAAGAAGATCAAGTAGCAAGTGTAAAAGGGAAGTGCAGGTTGGGTACAAAGAGGGCTAAACATATTCATGTTCTAGAAGCTAGACCTCAAGAAAGATGGAAACCACCGGATGAAGCATCGAGGGTGAAAATTAATGTTGATGGGGCGTTTTCGTATAACTCGGGATGAATATGGAGAAGTGCTTCTCTCTTCATGGCGGTCAATTCCCCACGGAGTTGCTCCGGAGGAAGTAGAAGCTTGGGCCTGTCATGAAGGTGTCAAACTGGTTGTAGAGTGGATCCATAAGGCGGCAGTTCTCGAGACGGACTATTCATCGCTTGTCTATATGCTGTTGCACCCGAAGGATCACCGGTCTAAGCTGATGTTTATTTTTTCTGAAGTGCTAGGGATGGAAAATCATTTGCCAGGCTTCAGGATTTGTCATACGAAAAGAGAACAAAATGGTGTTGCTCGTGAGCTAGCGCAACTTGCAAAACGTCTGAACCATTGTGCGGTTTGGCGTGATCAAGTTCCTTTTTGTATCGAGAACATGGTAGCTCAAGAGTGTTCTGAACCTTCTGAGTAATATATAAAGTTCTCTTTTCTCCACAAAAAAAAAAAAAAACTGCACGGCACCACTGGGACGTAATCTTTTTCCTTTATTTGCTCAAGCCAAAATTAGCAAAACGTAATCTTTTTCCTTTATTTGCTCAAGCCAAAATTAGCAAACTATTGTATCTCTATATTTTGGAAGCGCTCTGGTTTCAAAGGTCAACTTTCGTGGTTCTTCCCTTTATCGCTATACTTACACACTTTATTCAAATTGGCCCATGGTCTTTCTTAAATTTAATATCTGGTCCAGACGTCGGTCTATTTTACAAAAATACATTTCAATTAAATTAATGATGGTTCATATTGAAATGTTGTAGTATGTATTAAGAAGTATATGTGGAGTTGCTTATACACTGCAATATTCAGCCGATGCCGTCGAGGATATAAACACATTGTATCTAGATGAATCGACCAAGCAATCACAAAAGATCCGCACAAACTCTATGGCGTGTTAAGCTATTGTCATTACTGCATTGTCAAAGATCTAGTATTGATCTTACGAATGAATATTTAGGGGTTTCTTAGAAGTAGAACCACACAGAGAAAGAGACAGGGATTTAGATGGGTTCAGGTCTTCTCTAAGGAGAATAACAACACTACTCATGTGTTATTGTATTGACTATGTTGTTTACAATCGTGAAGAAGATCACTAAAACTAATGCTTAATGTCTTCTCATTGTAATCTCCGATTGATCTACCCCAATGTCCACTAACTTGAGCCTTTATATAACGCATGAAGGGGCGATAGTTACTCCAAGCCAAGAGGCTCCTCAATGCTTAATGAAATGTGCACGTTGATGAAAGTTATTGTCAGAGAGATAATACCCCACGTCGCCTGGTAGTTATCGTCAGAGACAGAAGTGTAATGCATACAGTTATCCTGGAGAATAATAGCGTATGCTAACTGCTTAGTGTCTTAAACACAGCGCATAAGATTCCCTAGTCAATTAGGCCTACATGTCTGTAGGCTTTGTTAACTATATGGTAGTCGTAATTGACCTGGTCGTAGAAAGGCTTACGACCATGAAACTAATAAATGACATGTGGGATCGGCGAAAAACTTAGTCGAAAATCTAATTTAAAACATAAACATAATATGTGCCACTGACATGTGGGATCGTCTCTGTTTTGTAAATAGAATCAAGAAAAATAAAACTATGAGTCACTGACAAGTAAGCCCCACATGTAAGTTAATAAAATTCAAAAAAAAAAGAGACCGCTTTCAGTTCAAAGGAAAACACACTTTCTCTGTTGAAAAGCGTAAACCTCAGTAGAACTCAGAGAAAAATACACTTTCTCTATTGGAAAGCGTAAACCTCAGAGAATACGCTTTCGACGTTACCCTTTTATTAATTTCTGGAATTTCAAAATCGAAGTAAATTGAAATGTTAATAACTTTTGCATACGAACTCCAAATCAAATGAATCTTTTTTATAAATTCATCTAAAACAATGATGTATCTGAATATGAAAAAATATTTGGATTTTGTTTCTATTGAAAATATTTTTTCTGTATTTAATCTGTTATCGGCCCTTTTTGAATAGACGTCGAAACTTCGAACGAAATTTATGACGATCCTTCATCCTCTTATTCAAAGCAACCCGAGCAAGGCAAGAACCCCCTTTGACCATTTTGATCATATTATTTTAATTATTGTACTTCTTTTTGCAAATCCTATTATGCATGCATGTATGTTTGATTACAAATTTGCTATGTTACATGTAATGGTAGCTAAATCCCTATTGATGCATGAATCTCCTTGGAATATCGATACCCTTACTGTTGTAGCCATTAGGTTATGGTTTAGACAATAATTGATGTCGATTTGGGTATTTCGAGTGCGAATACCACACAAACGCTTATCCGGGCTCTAGTTTCACAAAAATTAAACCATGGATGCAATTTGGATTGGATTTGAGAGATTTTGAAATTATGGTCCAGAGGGGTTTACCTCTGTTATTTTGTATAAAAGTTAAAATAAAAAAACTTAGTTTGTGACATAGGCAAGTTATATTATAAAATGAGGAGTGTGAGAAGTGTCTTACAAGTAGATAGGGGGAGATCCTCACCTGGGTCAATTAAGGATCGAATGCTAGTAAGTCCTATCTAAGCCTAAGCGTACAACCACATGTGTCAGTATGGGATGGTCTTAGCTAATTAAGTCATGAAAAACTAGCCTTGCATGTTGGCAGGCCATAGTAGTGCGAGCATGACTAGTGTAGGCATGTTCGAAAGGACTCCCTTCACATAGGCGTTGGGAACAAAACCTTCTGACATAACGGTGAATGCTTCATTGAGACGGGGGTATGTACCCAGGTGAAGTGAGGGTGTTCATTCACCAGGTTAGTGCAAGGTTAGGACTAAGTGATGTAAAGACTTCGATACATACTCTAGACTGCTTACCCAAGGATAGTGAGCAGTGTTATCGACAGATGCCAAACTAACTAGAGAATTCGTATGCTGTGGGTAAAGTTATACATATCTACAGAGTGTAAATCTATTTAAATAGTCATACTATAGTCATCAGCATGCTTACTGCAGTCTTAATTGGTATAGACTTGGTTTTTATAAAAATAACTCTTGTTGGAGAAATGTGGGAATGATTTTGTTGTTGTTATTTGAGTTGAGTCCTATGTCTATGGCTGGAAATAAGATGTTGATCGCAGCCGAGTAGGGTTCCGATTTGTTATTTATTCAAGTACTTACTTGTTGTTCTTTATCTATTAAACATATCTTTAAATTCCTGTTGCAAAGTACCGTGTATTGATATTGCAAATAAAACTTGCTTAATGCTGAAAATAACTTGTAACATAGAGCCTCGCCCCTTGTTAGCCATGCATGCATATAAATTTTGTGATACACTACAAATCTTACTGAGTACGCAATGTACTCAATCTTACTTAAATTGTTGCTCAGACTTAGAGGGTGAGCCTATGGTAGATGACGCGTATGATAAGTCCTAGTTTGAATGCGTCGTCCGAGATAGGCTCATCCTCTAACTCTGAACAATAATTTAAGCAAGATTCAGTACATTGCATACTCAGCAAGACTTGTAGTGTATCATAAAATTTATATATATGCATGGCTAACAAGGGATGAGACTCTATGCTACAGGTTATTTTAGCATTAAGCAAATTTTATTTACAATATCAATACATAGTACATTGTAACAGAAATTTAAAGAGTAGTTAAAATAGATGAAGAACAACAAGTAAGTACTTGATAAATAATAAATCGCAATCCTCATCGGTTGTGATCAACATCTTACTTTCATCCATAGACATGGCACTCAACTCAAATATCAACAACAAAACTATTCACTCATTTTTCAACAAGAACCATTTTTTGCAAAAACCAAGACTATACTCGACAATACTACACTTAACACGCTCATCACCGTGAGCATGACTATTTAAATAGATTTACACTCTGTAGAGGTACACAACTTTACCCACATCATACAAATTCTCTAGTTTGTTTGGCACCCGTCGATGCCACCGCTCACTATCCTTTGGTAAGTAGTCTAGAACATGTATCGAAGCCTTTACATCACCTAATCCTAACCTTGCACTGGTCTGGTGAATGAACATCCTCACTTCACTCGGGTACACCCCCGTCTCAATGAGGCATTAACTATTGTGTTGGAAGGCTTTATTCCTAACGCCTCGGTGAAGGGAGCCCCTTCGAACATACATACATCGGTCATGCTCGCACTACCACAGCCTACCAACGTGCAAAGCTAGTTTTCAATGACTTATTTAGCTAAGACCGTCCCATACCGACACATGTGGTTGTACGCTTATGCTTAGGTCGGATATACTGGTGTTTGGTCCTTAATTGACCCGGGCGAGGTCTCCCCCTATCTACTTGTGAGATACACCTCTCACACTCCTCAGATTATAATATAACTCGTCCGGGTCACAAACTAAGTTTTCTATTTTTATTTTTATACAAAATATATAGCAGAGGTAAACCCCTCTGGACCATCATTTCAAAATCTTCCAAACTCATATTCAACACGTCATCCATTTTTTCCAATTATAGTAAAGACTAAAGCCCAGCTAAGCATTTATGCGATATTCACATTCGAAAAACCCTATTCGACATCATTCATTGTCTAAACCATACCCTAATGGCCACAACAATAAGTATATCAATATTTCAAGGAGGATAATGCGTCGAATAGGACTATAACTGCCGTTATCCCCAAATATAGCAATTCTAAGTAAATATACACGCATGCATGATAGGTTTTTCAAAAAGAAGTATAATAATTAAAATAGTAGGATCAACATAGTCAAAGGAGGTGGTTGCCTTGCTCTGGTTGCTCTGAATACGGGGATGAATGATCGTTGTAAATTTTGTTTGATGTATCGATGTCTAATCAAAAGAGCCGATAGCAAGTTAATTATAGAAAAATAATTTCAACAACAAAATTCAAATATTTTTGTATATCTAGATAGAGCATGATTTTCTATGAATTTCGAAAAAAGGTTCATTTGATTTGGAGTTCATATTCAAAAGTTATTAGCATTTCAATTTGTTTCGGTTTTGAAATTCCAGAAATTAATAAAAAGGGTGACGTTGAAAACGTATTCTCTGAGTTTTACGCTTTCCAACAGCGAAAGCGTATTTTCCTTTGAGTTCTACTGAGGTTTACGCTTTCCATTAGAGAAAGTGTGTTTTCCTCTGAACTAAAAGCGGCTTGTCTCATTTTTTCCAAATTTTATTAAGTTACATGTAGAGCCTACTTGTCGGTGACTTATAGTTTTATTTTCTGGAGTTTTATTTATAAACCAGAGGCGGTCCTACATGTCATAGACTCATTATTATTAACTAAATTATTAAACCTATTTTTTATTTTAATTATCTTACGAGTGGGGTCCACATGTCAGTATCTCGGTTTTAAAACGTGAATAGAGCGTGGTCCCACATGTCATATACAATAACTAAAAACATTTAAAATTAGATTTTTGTTAACTTTTTTGGCTGGTCCCACCTGTCATTGCATAAATCATCACACCGTGGGATTGATTTGAACCAAATCAGGTGCACTTTCAACCTGAACGCACACGCAAAAATCAGCAAGGACTAGATGAAGACGTTATTAGGATGATATGGTGACATAGAGCTGTGCAGCACAACGGGACGCAATCTTTTTCATTTATTTGCTCAAGCCAAAATTAGCAGCATACTATTGTATGTATATTTTGGAAGCACTCTCGTTTCAAAAAAGGTCAACTTTCGTGATTCTTTCCTTGATTGCTATATTTACACACTTTATTCAAATTGGTCCATGGTCTTTCTTGAATTTAACATTTGGTCAATTCTTCTGAAAATACATTTCAATTAAATTAACAGTGGTTGGTATGACTTGAAATGCTTAACTCTCTGATTTTACCATGACTTGAGTTAGACATTTGAAGTCTTAGATGCCTAACTCTGTGACTTTACCATGACTTAAAATGCCCACATTTGTGATTTTACTCAGACTAAAATAGCTAGTCCTGATCCAACAATAAGCCCATTAAAAAAACACTAATGTTGAGGCAGTTAAATACAACCTGATTAGAGGGGGAATCCCTCATACCTTTGTAGGCACTGAAAATATCTCATCCTTGAAATTTCCAAAAGCTGTGGCTGCGGCAGCTCTCCTATGAGGCTCAGCCTGTTAAAAAGGCAAACTTCAATCACGTTTTTAATGAAAGGAAGCAATGAAACAAAATAAACACAACGCGTGCCCGAGGAAGTTAGGAACTCACAACAGCCTGATCTTGATCTTGTCTGGTTACACCGTATCGATGCGCAACATTTTCAGATATTATTCCCATGGGCAAAAGACAATCCTATGCTTTCTGGAATTCATTTACCTGCAAAGACGAACGTGTTATTAAGGCACAAGCAGAGTATCTACATCAAAATACAGGGTGCTTACAGAAATCCATGGCTGGGGAGGAAAATGAGTTCGAGATGAAGAGGTGCATGATGGCCTAGTACTCGGAGTCAGGGGTGCCGAGGTGCTCGCTGTCGATGTCCATGAGCTTCATCGCAAAATTCGCAACCTTATCTTGATCTATTTATTCACAAGAAAACCACGGTTATCACTGAGAGCCACTAAAAGCAACAAGATAGGGGGAGGGGATAAGCGATTGATCACTTACTAGCATGGGGGATATCAATAAGGAAGAGAGTAGAGGGGATCAGATGGGGGATATCACCAGTAATGAAGGAGAGGCGACGGCAAAGTCACTGTTGTGTCACGACGGTGACACTGTACAAGACACTCTTACGACAAGAGTGCCTTGTGCAGTGAACGGTGGCATCACAGCCGGAGATGGAGGAGCTTACGACGGTAGTTGGCGTCGTCGTGGGGGGGGGGGGATGAGGCGCCACTTCGATCGGTCCTGCGCGAAGCTCGGCGTGGGGGAGGGGAGAGGGAGAGACTGATAGAAAACAAGGCGGGGTTGGCTATAATATATAAGGACAACGCCAAAATATTTCGCCTCCCGCACACGCGTCCAAAATTTTTCGCCCTCCCGCACTGCGAATTATAGACGGTTTCAAACAAAAACTATCTGTGATATTTAGTAATATCAAAAAACCGTCTGTGATTTTACCATGATTTGAAAAAAAAACGTCTGTGATTTTACCATGACTTGAAATCACAGAGTTAAAATCACAAAGTTGGGCATTTCAAGTCATGGTAAAATCACAGAGTTAGGCATCCAAGTCATGGTAAAATCACAGAGATATACTTATGATGATATACTTATCACAGACGATATTTTTAAAAAACCGTCTATGAAGTATCACAGACGGTTCTTATTAAAAATCAAGAATCATCTGTGATAATTACAATTATCACAGACGGTTATCACAAACGGTTCTTATTAAAAACCGTCTGTGATAATAATGTATCACAGACGGTTCTAGTCATCGCTAGTAACATAGACGGTCATGCTTGTAAAACCGTTTGTAATAATTACAACACTGACGGTTTCCAGAAATTGTCTGTGATGAGACGTCCATTATAGCCTGTTTGTAGTAGTGTATTGACGTCATTTTGTTTGTCATCTACTGTCTTTAAGGACCTCTTCGCCTTGGGCACATTGATAAGGGTTGGGTGGCACCTTCTTGCCTCTCATTGTGCGTACTTATTATTAATACTAGGGGCCTGCGCGCGCCTTGGCGCGCAGGTGGAAGTGGATTGCCGACAATCACGTTGTATGTATGGACAGTCGTAAATAACCTCACTGTACTTTCAATGCAGTACAAGATAAATGACAAACTTTGAAATAAGTGCAGTGTGATCAAGTAACCTAATCACTTTGTTATGCATCACTCATCAGCATGAAAAGATAGACGCACCTAATCTTTTTAAGAAGCAGATGTGCATGCCTATGATAACTAAAGTGGAGAATATAGCACATGCTATGCCATTAGTTTACTTAAGATTCAAACATTATAAAGAGTACATGTTCAAATGCTATGCACTTACCCAAATGTCGACTTTCTAACGAATAACTCCTCTTTTGTAGAGATCCCATATCTGAAAAAATATAGACGCACACATGAGATCACTGGATGCCATACATGTCTTGAAAATTTTAATATCGTACAGACGACTGATCACTAACCTCAGAGGCCCTATATACTGATGTTTCATGCTTCTTAATGATATCCTCCTCAATCCCCATCTCTTCTAGCTTGTGAAAGCATTTATGATTTGTTGATGTGCTTCCAAAATCACATAGTTTCCATGCACCAGATAATCCAAGAACAACTTTTTTAGCCTTCAGCATAATATAGAGAAGAGACATAATGTAAGGTATTTGTGGGTAATAAAGATATATTTTTTTCAGCAACCTCAAAGTTCAAACCAAGACCCTTGATCACACCAAATCTGGAATACTCATGCAGTGAAAAACTGGTTGGTACAGGAATGCACTTTTTTATCTCAAAGATGGCAACGACACGGTATATCATATATGTAGTATAGCAAAACCTTTTGTCAAGCCATGGCACACATCATTTAGGATTTAAAAAATGAGAAGCAGCACACAATACATCACTCATGAATCATGGTTTAAAATTTGATCTTCTCTAGTGCTTTCTGTGTGCATCTAGCTGGAACTCGAGTACATAGATCAAAAAATGGACAAGAAACCAAATAGCTCTGAGATGAGTAAGATGGTGAAAACATGAGGCTTTTCACACCCCAATTACCCAGGATCAACAATGTCCATCCAACTAAGTTACCCCTTATAATAATTAGATCTCTAACATATAGACAATCATCATCTAATAGGTGCCAAGCATATTAGATCTATGTGGGCAACAACTAATCCACTATTCATAGACTTTTTACTGAAGTTTAATAAAATAAAACAGAACTACATGCTGATCTAAGGACTCCGCCTGTGGTGTTAGAAACCTATGGGTGATATACCTGTCGTCTCGCTGTGAACAAAACTCCCAGGACATGATTTTGCATAATTTCGCAGGCAATCATCAGATAAGAATGATTCTCAATGACCTTCACAAATGCTAAACAATATGGACTCCCAAAAAGTTGCTGCAAGCTACTGAAAGTAAGCAACATACCTTTAGTTCTGGTGTGAACATGATTCTCAATTGCCCCTCGCATGTAATATGTAAGATGTTCATAAATGCTCTTTTTGAACAGCTTTCATATGCTCCAGCAGCAGTAGTACATTGGGCAACTGGAATTCATTGGCATGTCAAGGAATAGGTATTCATCTATAACAGCATGGTCAAATCTAATTTCACAGAGTCTAGGAAGTACTTCATAGGCAGCCTCTGAATGCAGCAGCGAGGACTGCGACAGACAAACATTGCAAAAGATAGGTGTGAGTAGCTGAGTATATATCTACGATGAGGAACAACAGAGTATGCTGTTTTTTGTTTGATTAACTGCTGTCCTTTTCCCTTACCTGCAAAAAATATGGCTTTCAACGATCTGTTAGTAACATCACTCAATAAAGGCGGGGAAAAGGCCCAAAACTTTCTTTTCTTTTCAGGAGATAATAAAGGCACGAGTATAATAAGCACACTAAGGAAATCAACACAGCTTCCTGTCAAAATTTTGGTCCTCCCAGCATGCAAAGTTAAACAAGAAAGGTGCATACCTTTCCAAAGAAAACAAACTATAAAAGAACAAAAGATAAAATTGGTACCTTGGAGTAGCGAAAGTCGCAGTCCTTGAGGCGCGGTGGCAGGCTGCTATCTAGCAGCGTGTTGTCCAACTTCAAATCTCGGTGTTAATTTTGCTGCAAGCTCAAACAAATTTGCAATCCCACATCTCATCAGCACATTATCTTAACATTTATTTCAGGGGAAAAATGTGTTTTTTTACCTCGTTAATGTCCTCACCATGAAGTGGTAGCAGCTAACACCGCAAATTAGCTGCTGGAAGAAATACTTCGCTGAGAATAGTATTAGAAAACAATTAGCACAACAACCTAAATTGTTTTGGGGGAAATTAGGAAAGATTCAGAGCCGTCTAAATCAAGCAGACTAATGACCACCTCATCCTCGTTGAACCTGCCAGCACTGCAGATCCGTTCGAACAGCTCGTCGCCTACTCCATGATGATCGTGAGGCGTGTAGGTGCGAGCACGACCTAACAACACTCCCCCAAATGGACCGAAACGATCAAATTCCCTCCTCCGAGAACAAGAAATCTCCACAAAAGAAAAAAAGAATCAGAATTTTTCCCCGCCTCCTTGAAAAGGATTATGTTGGGGTGCCGTAGCGAGTGGTGGTTTATGATCTCCCTCGCCACATTCTCGTCAATCTGCACACAAATTCAGCAGGGGCACACATAAAAATCTAACCAGAAAGTGTCACAACCCAAAGATCGATCTGAATCTGATTAAGAAAAATCAGATAGAAGAAGGGATAGCGCGAGAGAAGACAACAACTACCAGACGCTAACCCTAGCTAAGAACAGATAATTGGCAATAGATCGATGCTTTTCATTCCATCCATAATCGGGTTTAATACAACTTCAGTTCCGAAAGTAAAAGATAAAGTTCTGAACTGGGTAAGGTAATTGACAAAAGTAACAATAAATATGAAAATGACCGAGCAGTGTTCTGGACGTTGATTCCCCAGATCAATCCTAAGCGTCCAAAGCAATCGAACCGTAAGCCCACGTCAAACGTTGGATCTTCATAATTCCCAAGTGTTGATTCGAATCCCCTTTCAATTTGAAACCTGACGAGCTTCAGTTGTGACAATACTCTCCACTGAGAGAAATCTTGTCTCAAGATTCAACTGATGGAAACCAACTCCGAATTGTCTTTGCATAAAACTCAGGAAAAGTTCCTTTAATAAAATCTGCATCTTCCCATGTTGATTCTTCTGGTGACAAGTTCATCCATTGAACTAGCCATTGAGTAACCAATCTTGGATGCCTGGGCAGAGCGCGAGTGTCCAAAACAGCGTCTGGTTCTGTTTTGATTCTTCCTTCTTTATCCACCAATGGCAGCTGAGGATCTGGAATAGCACGAGGTCCCAGATGCTTCTTAAGTTGACTAACATGAAACACAGGGTGGATTTCTACTCCAGTCGGTAGCTGCAGTCGATAGGCTACAACTCCTATCTTCTGAAGAATCCGAAAAGGGCCATAGAATTTACTAGACAGTTTCAGAGATTGCCGAAGACCAAATGATGCCAGTCTATATGGCTGCATCTTTAAATATACCATATCACCAACTGCATAACTCCTTTCACTTCGGTTTTGATCTGCATATTTCTTCATCCTCCCTTGAGCTTGTGCTAAATTCTGCTTGATCTGTTGGATCATGTGTTCCTTCTCCAATAAGAAATCCCTGGCCTCAGCATTTTCAGGACCCGGCACAGAGACTTCACTGATGGTAGGAGGAGGATTCCCATACAAGGCTTGATATGGAGTGATCTTAAGTGATGAATGATATGTGGTATTGTACCACCACTCTGCCAATGCCAACCAAAAATACCACTTCTTTGGTTCTGAAAATGCCATACACCTGAGATATGATTCTAGACATTGATTCAATCTTTCCGTTTGCCCATCGGTTTGTGGATGGTATGCAGTGCTAAATCTTAGTGACACTTTCCATGACTTAAATATTTCTTGCCAAAACCGACTAGTGAAAATACGATCTCTATCGGTCACAATGGTCTTTGGCAATCCATGTAATTTGAACACATTTTCAATAAAAGCTTGAGCTACAATTTGGACAGTATAAGGATGTGCCAATGGTATGAAGTGTCCATACTTAGTGAATCTGTCAATGACTACTAGTATTATTTCCTTTCCATTGGACTTGGGCAAACCTTCTACAAAATCCATTGAGATATGTGACCAAGCCATATCTGGGATAGGAAGTGGCTCCAGAACCACGGTTGATGACAGTGTTCCCTTTTGCTCTTTGACATCCGCACACTCGATTACATAAGTTTGAATCTCTTTCTTCATGCCCGGCCAGAAAAATATCCTCTTGATTCTCTGGTAGGTGGTGGCAATACCCGAGTGCCCCCCGATGGCTGATGCATGTAATGAATCTAGAATCTTCCTCTTTAGGGTTAAATCATTTCCAACATAGATTCTTCCTTTGAATCTGATCACTCCAGAGTGCAATGAATATTGTTCTTCCGGGTCAACACTTACTACCAATCTGCTAAGTAGTTCTTGACAGCAATGGTCTTTTTCATAACTTTTACCTATTTCCTCCATCCATGCTGGGGTAACTGCTGTAATAGCCTGACAATGCTCCCTCCTGGAGAGTGCGTCGGCCACTCTATTCTCCTTCCCTTTCTTATATTCAATCGAATAATTGAACTCCAAAAGTTTTAACATAAGTTTGTGTTGAATTCCCTCTGATATCTTTTGTTCTGTGATAAACTTCAGACTTTTTTGATCGGTCTTAATGACAAGAAGGTTACCGAGGAAATAGTGTCTCCATCTTTTAAGTGCCTCTAATATGGCCATAGCCTCTTTCTCATATGTTGAAAGAGCAATCGATTTCACTCCAAGAGATTTACTATAATAAGCAATTGGTCTCCCTCTTTGCATCAATACTGCCCCTATTCCAGTCCCGCATGCATCAGTCTCCAATGTAAAAGGTTCTGAAAAATCGGGTAGTGCTAGCACCGGAGTGGTTGTCATACTTTTCTTAAGCTCTTCAAAAGCCCTCTCTTGCTTATCTCCCCACTGGAAGGCTCCCTTCCTTAGTATATCATGTAGTGGTTTACAAATTAACCCATATCCCTTGACGAATCTCCTATAATAGCCAGTGAGACCCAAAAAACTCCTCAATTTTGTTACATTATCGGGTCTTGGCCACTCCTTAACAGCCACAATTTTGGAGGGATCCGTAGATACCCCTTCTCCACTAATAATATGGCCCAAATACTGAACTTGTTTCACAGCGAAAACACATTTACTCAATTTAGCAAACAACTTTTCCCTCTGAAGTAATTTAAGCACTGACTCTAGATGCAAGATGTGCTCCTCCAAGTTCTTACTATAAACCAAAATGTCATCAAAGAAGACCAGAACATACTTCCTGAGGTACTCACTGAATATGTGATTCATAAGTGATTGAAAAGTTGCCGGGGCATTTGTGAGACCGAACGGCATGACCACGAATTCGAAGTGTCCAAAGTAGGTTCTAAAAGCAGTCTTGAAGATATCTTCCTCTTTCATTCTAACTTGATGGTAACCCGACCTTAAGTCCAATTTGGTAAAGTATTGAGCACCATGCAATTCATCAAGCAAATCTTCTATCACAGGGATTGGAAACTTGTTTTTAACCGTTTGAGCATTGAGTTTTCGATAGTCTACGCACATTCTCCAACTCCCATCTTTCTTCCTTACTAATATGGCAGGAGATGCATATGGGCTTTCACTGGGTCTGATTATAGCAGCCTCCAACAATTGCTTGATCTGTTTTTCCAATTCTGTCTTTTGCTGATATGGTACTCTATATGGTCTCATATGGGTTGGAGAGGAACCTGGCTTTAATGGAATCGAATGGTCACAGGTTCTAGAGGGAGGCAGTTTAGTAGGTTCTGAAAATACCAAACTATATCTTTCCAACAGCTCTTGAACTTCAAAGGGTAGAGTAATATTCAATGCCTCTTTCTCCTCTGCATACGGTTGTATCAAGAAACCCAGAACCTCTTTGTGGCAAAGCTTGTTCAATTGAATAGCATTGATGAAATGTACAGTCTGTGGTTTAGTGAAATCACATAGAGTAACTTCTTGCTGACCATCTTTTGTAATCGATAGCTCACGGGTCTTCAAATCAAGTTTAATGGGGCTGTGAGTGTAAAGCCAGTCACATCCTAAAATAACATCATAAGAATGGAGCTTCAGGACTTTAAAGTTCCCCAGAAATTTCTCACCTTGTATACTGTATTCACAATTAGCTAGATGTGCTCCTGTATATAAGACTCCTCCACCAGCTACTGTCACCCTCTGCAATTCGTTGTTTTGAGCCTTGCACTGCGCACTTGTAGCAAATTTCAAGTCAACAAATGTATGTGAGCTCCCACTGTCCACCAATGCTACTCCTCTTCTCCCTTTTATTGAAATAATCACTGAGAATGTGGCCACTGTAGGAACTCCTTTAAGAGCTTGTAAAGAAATTTGCATCAGCTCCTCTTCTGCAGGTTCTTCAACATCTTTTTCTTGATTTTCTTCCTTCTCAGCCTCCAGCGACTGAACTATCTCCCCTTCCTCTATTACCTCCGAATCCATGACCATGATGTTCAATACCTTCGACTGTTTACAGGTATGTCCAGGTACCCATTTATCAGCACAATACCAACATTTTCCTGGTTCCCGGGTAATCACCACGGGATAGACTGGCCTATTCATTTTCTTGTTAGATTCAGTCATGTCTCTGGGATTACCAGGTTTGTTACCCGACATGGCTTTGAAGTAAGGTCTTTGGAAGCCCCCTTTTGTAAATCCCCCTCTCTGAAACCCAGTTCCTGAGCCAGCACCAGTTCTTTTTGCATGAGCATTAGCGCCCTTCTCTAGATCCTTTGAGATCCAATAGGCCTCACAAAGACTCTGGGGTCGATGAGGTTTAACAAAATGCTTGATATCCTCTCTTAAACCTTTAATGAAACTTTTAACAAAATAATCTTCTCTTAGCATGGGATTTTCACTTCTCATGATGGCCATGAGTTCTTCAAATTTATCAATATATTGAGCTACTGATAATTGATCTTTGTAATCGCATGGAAATCTTCAATTATATCATATATACTATGGGCAGCAAATCGATCGCAGATTCTCAACTTCAGCATGGACCAAGGGATTTGATCAACCAGCAGCCCGGAGCCTCTCAACCAATTATCAGCCCTTCCCGACATGTATGATGCTGCTAATTCACTGCGGTTTTCTTCAGGAACTTTAGCCAACTCAAAATATTTATCACACTGTCTAATCCACCCCAAAGGATTGTCACCATCAAACACTGGAAAATCCAGTCTGGGTCCTTTAGCAATTGATTTCAAAAATTCATTACTCCTTTCCTCTGGATTGACAGTATTATATGCTGTTTCTTTCTTTCCACCAATACCACTCAATAAGTTTAAGGTAGGAGCATCAGGAGGGAAAACTGGAGTATTACCTCTGAATTTCGGTGCTACAGAGTGCCCCAATAGCGAATTGCTTGCATGAAAACCCCCTTGCTGAGACTGCGTTGGTAATCCTCCACCATTCAGATCCAAATCTGCCATTGCACTTACCCTCCTTCTCATTTCCTCTTCTACTTCAGCTTCTTGTTGCACTTCAACATTAATAACTCGAGAAGTGATACCTTCCCCCGAGGGCTTCACCAGAGATCGTAGGAGTTCCTTGATTTCACCCAACTCTCCTCGCAATCCATTCACATCACCTTGGATGGCTCCCAGATGAACCTCCATCTGAGTTTTCATTTCATCCATCTCTAATCTCATAGCAGCAGTCTCTGATCCATCTACGCCGTCGCCGGCACCATCCTTCTTGCCTCCTCGGGTCATTTGGTCAAGTCTTCACCGCCACCACTATCTGCGGGAGAAGAACAGGGATTTTACAGCGGTGGAACACCAACCTCTCTTCTGGATAGATCCACTCGTGTCCAAGGAAAGAGATGCTCTGATACCAATTTGTCACAACCCAAAGATCGATCTGAATCTGATTAAGAAAAATCAGATAGAAGAAGGGATAGCGCGAGAGAAGACAACAACTACCAGACGCTAACCCTAGCTAAGAACAGATAATTGGCAATAGATCGATGCTTTTCATTCCATCCATAATCGGGTTTAATACAACTTCAGTTCCGAAAGTAAAAGATAAAGTTCGAATGGGTAAGGTAATTGACAAAAGTAACGATAAATATGAAAATGACCGAGCGGTGTTCGGACGTTGATTCCCAGATCAATCCTAAGCGTCCAAAGCAACTGAACCGGTAAGCCCACGTCTGAAACGTTGGATCTTCATAATTCCCCAAGTGTTGATTCTGAATCCCCTTTCAATTTGAAACCTGACGAGCTTCAGTTGTGACAGAAAGACCACAAATTCCACAGGGATTTGAGTGCAAGAACGTGGATTGGGGGTGGCCCGAAGCCGAGGCCAGGGCCGCCGCACCTTCTGCCCTCGTAGAGCTATCATCTTGTTCTCTTCCTCTCCATAGAGGAGGCGACAAAGACGAGGAACGAGTGGAGGAGGCGACCATAGCGGGGTTGGGGCGGCGGGGAAGAGGGGGCGGCGCGGCGAGAACACCATTGCCCATCGATGGTGGAAGCAAGGTCCGGGAAGGAGGGGGCATGCAAAGCCCGTGGAGGAAGGAAGAAGAAGGGGGCTTTCGTGGGGAAAAGAAGGAGGAGGTGGCGGTGAAGGCGCAGGAGGGGAGGCAGGCCGCCGAGAAGGACGATGAAGCAACTACGACATAGGGCGAGAAGACCAAAGGAAGCAGAAGGAAGATATCAGGGTGGGGGAAAAAGAAGAAGGGCCGACGATGGAGGAGGAGGGGAGGCGAGCCGTCAGGGAGGACGACGAAGCAGAACACGTGGCAAGCGGAGCGAAGCAGGCAGCGCTGGGGAGGGAGAGGGAGAAGCGAGTGCGGCAGAGGGGAAAGGGGAGGACGAAGCAGCAGTGGCGGCGGCAGGCTCTCCTTTGGAGAGGGAAGCGAAGGCGGGGGAGGGGAGGAGCAGCGGCGCGGGATCGAGCGAGCAAGGAGACGGGGGTGGGGGAGGCGGCGAAGGAGGAGGAACGCGAAGGAACCGTAGGCACGCCAAACCAAAAAAAATCCGACGGGCACGCAGCACAGACGCGTAGGATCGGACGACAAGAAAAAATCGGGGCGACGTGGCCACCCTGCCCTCGCCCCAAACCTCCCTCCTTTTACCCTTTAGGATGATATCTCTTTTCATCGCAATCAATCTTTCTGGCAAGATGCATGTAGAGAACTACATGTTCAACATCTCAATGAGTGAATTGTTTTTGTTAGCATCTACTAATACATATATTGTTCCTTTGGTTATGTTCACAAATGATACATGTATCTATACCTCATTTGTCGGGCCGACCCTAAAAAAGTTTGGTCTTTAAAGGGTCCGCTTGGGCCGACAAGGCTAGGCCCGAATCCCATATTTTTCAGAATAAAACATTATTACACAATTCATTTTGGAACAAAATATTGTTTATTATTTGGGCTCTTTTACAGTACCTTCAAATCGATATGAGACGTCCAATGTTTTTATCAATGGATCAAATTAGTGAGGATTAAGTTATACTTCCCCTGAAATACTACCATTATAAATCCTGCAAAGGGTAAAATTGTAATTTCCCAACTAAGTTTGAAATGAACGCATGGGCAGACCAGTAATAGGTTCAGTGAAAAGTTCATAATACACTCACAAAAAAATTACAACGAAAAATCTATTATGCCCTCAACAAATTAATAGATAGATTTAATTTCTACTACCATCCCCTTACTACCGGTAGAAGGTATCGTAAAAATTCTCTATTATTTTTGTTGGCCTTGATCCAAAAACCTAGGCCCGAGCTCGACTTGACGTTGTGCCCCGACATGGCATGAAACCGGAAAACGGGCCGGGCTGCCCATGAAAAGTCCACTTGTATCTAAAAATGAACTCTAAAAGTCATTTGAAATACAACCAAAATTTACAAACTAAACCCTACTAGCCCTCCTATTTACGACAGGCTGTCGCTAGCTTTTCTCCGTAGAGCTCTCGTACCTCCCTCTCACGCTCGCCCCCTCTCTGTCGCCTCACGTCTCTTCGAAGTTCGAACTACGAGAATCAGGATGGCTTCCTCCCTTGCTGATGCGCCCTCGTCCTTCCCGGCCACCCAGCAAGATCCACCCACTCGCGCACAGCCTTTGGAAGATGTAGCAGCATCGCTGCTTCTGCTGAGCGAAGCCCCCAATCCCCAGGGAAGGGCAGCGTCCGTCCAAGACTTTGATCTGAAGAAGGATGAATCTCCCAAGACTTACTGCACCACTCTGCTATCTCCCGATTCGTCTAATGTCCAGGTACACATCGGTCCCTCAAAAGCCCTTCTATTCTTCTTACCCGTGGTGCAAAAATTCCCAGATCCACCATTTCTTGGTTCTGTTAATTTGGGGTTTGTGCTGCTGATTGCTGTAACGTGGGCGCGCGCTAGTTACAGGTGAACATGGATGTGGAGATGGAAACCATGGGTACGACTGTGGTGAACAACTCCAGCAAGATCACCTGCAGGCTGCAGGCTGGTTGATGGTGACAGGAGTTTGGAAGAGAAGAGGTATGCATGCTAACCCTGGTCTTTTACCTTTGCAAGCGCATATATATCGATAAGTTTTAGATGTATTAGATGAGAAAGATAGTGAGGAAAGGCTGCAGTTGATCGATCTATCCATCGTTATGTCCTCCTGTCCTCATTCACATAGATCTAAGCCACGTACACACACATGCATGATCTCGCCAAACAATCAAATTACCTAGTTGATTATCTTTATCTTATAGAAGAAGGACTTGGTGGTGGTGGTGGTGGTGAGTTTGGTATCTATGCTCTCTTAAGTTGGTGTGATCTTTTGTGGATAAATATATGCACATTTGTATAAGATATTTGAAGGATCTTCTGTGGATAATTAGATCATTTGTGTTTGTGGTTTGTGATAAGATTCTATAAAGCTTGTTGATAGATGCAAACTAGTCATCAACCCGTGCATCTACACTAGCTTTATATGTAGTGTTTGTTAAATTAAATAATATGTGCAAATTCTAGTTTGCTTACTATAAAAATTAAGAAACATCACATTTGTTATTTCAAATGAAACAAATTTATTTTCTTTCATCTGCATAAAGCGCTTCCAATGCACCATCTTAATTTCACCTCAATTCCCAATTGAATATTATTACATAAAATTGCAGTTATATATATATATATATATATATATATATATATATAATGATATTATATTACTTATTTAATTAATTACTTTTGGATTATTTACATATCTGAATTTATGAAATTAACTTTGATATTGATACTCCATATTTGTCTTTAGCTTCCAATCTAACTTTTTAATAACCTGATTTATATATATTGAAATTAATACTTATCATCAATATAATTTTAGTTTGGAATACATTTTTTGTAATTTGAATTAGTGTATATTGTCACATCCCCAAATTAATAAAGAGGTTTATTATGCATTTCATTATCATGCATCATGTTTTGAAACTTTTTATTTTAATATTGCACTTGGAAAATCTCAAAATGTTTATGAAACAACCACTTTAAATTGAACTCCAATCATAAAACTAAAATAAATGCTACTGAAGTACCTCTGGAAATAATTTATTCAAATACTATAATAATTATCATGAATTAATATAATTTTTCCCAAATTTTTGGGACTGTTTTGAACCCTAAGAAAATTCAAACACTATTAAAAGATCTAGTTTAAGTTTGAATTTATATATCACAAATTATATCTTGAACAGTAGAGTTCAATAATTTTTATGGGCACTAGGTTATCCCAGGAACCTCCACAAATTATTTCATGATTTTAGGAAATTTATTTCTATTTTTAAACCCCTGGTCAAAGTAGGGAACACATTTTAATTCTCAGTCAAGCCCTTGACCCAAACCAGTCGCTACTGTTCATTGGGCTCGAGCCCGACCTGGCGAGCTGACTCGGGCGAGTCGACTAACTGCACCGCGACATGCAACCCTTGGATCTCAGATCAACGGCTCAGATCGCCTACCCCTTCGACCGGTCCGATTGCACACACTGATCTCGTCCGTCCACTCGCAATCCAACGGCCGATCTAAACCACTTACTCGCACCACGCCGTGAGACTGACGCGCCGGGCCCGCTTGTCAGACCTTTCTTCTTCCTTGGGCAGAGGCGCGCGCAGGAGCCGAGCTCCACGCGGCCGCGAATCTCTTCACGCACCGGTGACGCCGTCAATCCACCGCCTCCATCCACCACTCCTAGAGCTTCTTCGCTTCACACCGCCTCTACTCCGTCTTCTTCCCGGGCATAACACCCCCTGCACCCTCTCCTTCTCCCTCACTTCTCCTCTGTTGACCGAGGAGAGGGAGGCTCGTTCTTGCTCCCTACGCAAGTAAACTCCCACCGAGGGATGTCATTCTTTTCTTTGTTCCTTGCCTTCTCCATTTTTGCTAAGCCCAGCTCCTACCTTGCCTTGTAGGTCTCGGTTCATCCTCGTGCTCTAGCTCACGCCCGAGCACGCACCGAGGACACTCGTGCCATCTTCGTGTCCGGAGGTATTATCCTCAACTTTGCGCGTCACCCTCATGCTTTAGTCCACCGAGAGAAACCCTAATCTAATTTTGGTAATGCACGGCAGGATCTGGTTGAATCGAGGTTTGCACCATTTCCGACCGTGAAGCAACTTTTCGCCTCCCACCTTGATCCGGTAAGCCATTGTCCAATTCCTTGCTCCTATGGCTTGCTATTAAGCTCCTTGAGCTAATCTAAGCATTCACTTTGCTTCATTTTGCTCAGATCTTCCTCTCCACGTGCGGCCGTGTTGGCACCACCTTCTTCTCCGGCGCCGTTGGTGCTCCAACTGACTTCTAGCTTCCCCGAGCGTCCACCTAGCTCAGGTAGTGTAACAGCCCCAAATTAGGATTTGTATTTTAAATATATAAAAGTATTAAAGATTAAAAACTTTTGGTTGTATCTCTTGATCATGCTCATGGTTTCCCAAAATCTTGTGCACAATTTTAAACTTTTGATGTTTTGTGTTGAAGTTGTGTTGGAAATTTCAAACCTTTTAAGCTTAAATTCCATTTCTATTTGAATTCCATAAAAATGTATGAATAAGAGTTTCCAAAAATAATTTATTCAAATACTAGATTATTTATCTTGAATTATAATTATTTTTACCAAATTTTTAGAAGTGATTTTGACTCCACCAAAATTCAAATCAAACCTCAAATGCAGATTTGAAAATAATTTAATTCTAACAAATTTTAATATACAAAATGTTTAAAATTAATTTTCCTAAGTCCCTTGTGAATCTAAGAGTGTCCACAAAAAATTTTAGAATTTTATTTCTACCTCAATCGGCTAGTCAAACCTGTTTATTTTTCGGTCAACACTAAAACCCTAAATCCAAATCTCGTCAGTACATTTGCTCCTCCGACCAACCCATCCGCCACTCAGTCGAGTGAACTAGTTCGCCGAGCCACCTTTTTCCCCTCTCACTTACCGTGGCCCCGCTTGCGGGCCTTCTCCTCCACGGCAGCACACACGCGGCTCCCACCCAAGCACCAGCTCGCCCGAGCTACGCCTGCATGCGTGCCAACACAGCTCACCGCCTCAGCCGCTCTGTCATCGCGAATGCATCGCCTCCACCACCGAGTGCATCTCCTGCCGCATAACAAAAAGAAGCGTCTGGCAGCCGCCCTCTTTCCCCTGCCATTTCTTTCCCTCCCTCTTCTCCTCCACAAAAGCTCCAGAGAATGTCGCCGCCGCCCCTTAGAGCTGCCGCCACCTCTCAGTTCCTCTGCGTGCTGCCACCGCCTCCCCCACCGAGCGCGCCTCTTCCCCGGCCGTCGGCCTCCTCAGCAGCCGCCGCTTTCCTCTGCTTGCCACTGCCATCTCCCCTCCTCCGGCTGCACCTCCTCCCCCCTTTGGCGTCCCAGCAGCCCGCCGCCGTCCTCTGGTGCCGACCCGGCTGCTTGCCGCCGCCGCCCGGTTCCTCACTTCGCCCGATCCAGCAGCACCGGCCCCGTGCCCCGTCCGCCATAGCCCCGGCCCGGCTGCTCCGCCTGAGCATCCCAGCTTCCGGCTGAGCATCCACCACCGTCACCAGCTGCTCCGGCTCCTTCCTCCTCTGCCCCAGCTCGCGCCGGCTCTGCTCCAGCCCGACCGCCGCTCCCTGAGCCACCCCGGGCTTCCCCCGCGCCTCCCGGCCGTGCGCCACCAGATCCACACCGGCCGCCCTCCTCCGCTCGCCATCGCCGCGCCCTGCGCCCTGGAACCCGAGCGCCATCGGCCCCTCTGCTGCCGGTGCTACTTCAGCTCCTCCACGCCCGGTTCTCGCATGCACGCCTCCTCGCCATCGTCAAGCCCCGGAGCTGCCCCGGCTCGGTTGCCCCACTGCCGCCGACCTTCCGACCGCCGGCGACAGGCCATGGATGAGCTGCTTTTGGTCCTTTCTCCTTGCGCTCTATGTGTTTGTATGAATGCCTCAAAGGCTGATTTTTGTTTCTCTGCAGGTGAGCCTCACTCACTGTGTATGTATAGAATGATTGTCTGGTCGCTGGTTCCAGTTTGCCCATATGCGGCGGCCGTCGTCGACCCTCCTCACCGGCACCAAGCCATGCCCGAGCCACTCCTGTCTTTCCGTCGGCCTTCACTACCTTGTGATGTCTCTGTGTGTGTGTATGACTAGGTGAGCGCATATATGATCGCAAGATCTCATTGGCGAATGAATGATTAGTAGGTTAATTGTGATGATGCAAATTTGTGTGAATGGATGAATCTGATTGACAAGATTTTCTGCTAGCATGCTTATATCGTGTTATATCAATTAGTGATTAGTTGGGTTATCATCTAGGTTCACAGATCAAGTTGCTTTTTGATTGTTGAGTGGTATAAGAGGAACTTGCTGTAGATGGTGCTTGAGCAATAATCTGGGAATTATCAAATTTCTCATTAGGTCATGACCTTGCTTAGTCGAGTAGTTAGAAAACGTCTTTGATTCGTATAGCTAAGAGTGCTGTGTTGAGGGCTTAGGTGTTCAGATTAGTGGATGAATCGGATTTGTGGAAATTACTGCTAGCATACGCTTATACCTCTTTTACATCAATTAGTGTTTGGTTTTAGAAATCTAAAGGTTGTCAGTAATAGCAAGTTATCAATTACAGAGTAGTAAGGCCATAAAGTAACAGCATGCTGAAAAAGTTAGTTAGCATTCACATGTAGTTGAGTGGTGTTTCGGATCGTGCGTAATTAAGTGTCAGTAAGGCCAAAGTTGGTTAGAAATCTGTTTAGCAATTATTAGTTCGCTAGTGAGCTAGTCCGCATTCCAATAGCAAATTTGTAGGTCTAATGAACTTATCACTGTGATGATTGCATAAAAATAGTGAGCTATTTAGAATGTGGTAATTTGCTGCTTAGTTATTAGATGTGCACACAATCACCATCAAAGTCTGTCGAAAGAATAAAATGTATAAGAGAACTGATTTTGGCTGTATGATCATCGTGGTTGTATTCATAGAATGTCTGGTGGGAGAGTGTTTGTGAGTACTAGGTAGCCTGTTAAGGAAAACGTCATCGCCTTAGCTTTAGACAATCTCTTCCATATCAATAGATCTTATGCCCAAATCTTAACTTCAAAATTTGTAACCAATTCAAATAAACTCCTAGTCCAATAATTTGTGTCTTTAAATTTGTCTAAAATCATAATCTGTTTTCTGTGTTGTTATTTAATTGTTGTTTCCCCTTTTGGCGTTCTGGTGTTTATTTGCTGTTTTTCGCTTTGGCAGTTTTTATCATAGATGGCGCCATTATCGAGAGTGATCCTTTGCAGCAAGTCGAATATCTCAAACAAAGCAAAGGCAAGCAGTTTGATCATATCCAGTTCATTCCCATTATTTTCAAGTCTAATATTTTGTTTAACCTGTATGTATGCATGCTTTTGTGTCAAAGTAATTTTGTCGATTAGAGGTAGTTAATCCCATTGCATGGTTGCCCTGAAAATTGTTCACCCCTGCCACTACCTTAGGAATATTATTCTCACTGGTGAATTAGAGCCTAGTGAATGATTTAGGGCCTTTTACTTGTATTTACGATATGATGCTTAGCCATGCTTAGATACCGGTAGAATTGGGCGGTTATCGACTTAGTCGATAACTTTGATCACACAAAAATTATTATAACTTATGATTCAGCATTTTTGCTATGTTTAATTGTGAAAACTAAAAATAAAAACAAAATGATTTCACGGGCACAATGGTAAGATGGTGTGATTCTTGGGTGTGACTGGAATGGTGCCCGGGTCAATTAAGGACCGAACATCTTGTGAGTGAATTTTTATCCAGGCATTTCGGCGTGCTAACCACACTAGAGTATATGGGACCTCTCTTGACCTAGTACTTTGGCGTGTATTGGCTCCGGGTCGCAGGAGGTCGCGGGAGGGATGGTGTTGGGAGCATGGTAGTTGTCCGAAAAGCTTTATCCTGAGTGGGTAGTTGTCTTTTCGGCTTTACCATGTAAGCGTATGGATTTCTATCCATACGAGCGGCTCGTAGTTAATACACAATATTGGAAAAAGTCTCGTAGGACTTAGCCGTGCCAGCATACCTTCGGTAGTGTGCTTTGGCTTAAAGGCGGTCTGAAGTGTGGGTACAGTGGTACACCCCTGCAGGGTTAAAAACTATTCGAATAGCCTCGTCCTAGGTGATGGACACGCTTGGGTAAGCTTTTCAAGAGTTAGACTACAACATTTAATTAAAACTTGATAGGTTGGTATGAACGGGTGTTCATACTATTGTTGTGATGGCCATTGGGTTGGTCATCTCTAGGATGTCTTTATGTCACTACTTACTGTATCGCTGTTATTTCTGCAAATAAAATTGAATTGTTAAAATTGCCTTCAAACTATTACATTATTGCAAAAGAAAACTTGTTTTCTGCTAAAAGTAAGTCCAGAGCCCCTCCACTTAAATAAAGCTTGCATGTAGTTAAATTATAGTTCTGTTACCCTTACACGTCAGTCTTGCGAGTACAAAAACAATTTTTGTACTCAGTTGCTTTGCTTAATGTTTTTGTTGCAGAGGAAGAAGGTGAGCCCCAAGGGTTTCCCTTTTGTGAGATATGCTGCGGGTTTGACGACTAGCTTGGCGGCCCGGTTGGTTGCCTTGTGGGTAAAGGCACACTAATTGGCTCTTTTATTTATTGCCATCTTATGGCTTTTGCTCCCGCTGTGTAGTGTGTTATTTATCCTGTAAGTTCAATTTGTTGTTTATTGTGAAGTTTTGATCTTGTAACCTCTCGTGTATGGAATTGATGCACAATTTTGTAACGGGGTGTGTATACTGCATTTCTGGGAAGTATACATATCCTGAGGCTTGGTTTATTTGAATTGTGATGCTAGGGTCAATGGAAGGCTAAGCATTACAAGTCGAATAAACCGGGGTCCTCACAAAGTTGGTATCAGAGTTGTACTGACCGTAGAAACCCCTAGCTTGGTCGTCTGTAGGATATTTTGAAAAACTTATTTTCAAAACGTCAAATGGGTTATGAAAACTTAAGTAAAATCTCAGATTTTATTCCTTACCTATCTTAGCTTGCTCATCTTGCCTTATTCTTGTTGAGTTTTTGAAAGAAAAGTTGTTCTCTCTCTTCTCCTTTCAAAGTTAGTTGGTTATCGGTTAAATTCGGTTTGGGAAATAATGAGTTAAAAATATGAAGTGTTAGTTGTTATTTAGTGAAGATGTGAAGCATTCGGAGTTGAAGCACTCATCTCGGAGCTCGGATACAAAATCTGGACAGCAAGCACAAGTTTCGGACTGCGAGCACTTAGTTCGTCGTTAGGATTAAAAATGAGATGATAAATCAACTAAAACTCATGGGATTAAAAGGGTAAGATGTGATATTAGATGCCTAGTGCCCAATCCACCCTTATATGATTTTTGCCATGCCTTTTAGATGCGTTAGAACTTCAGTTGTGTTCTAAAATGTTATCATCCTAAACGATTGCTCGTTCGTTCAATACGAGTTAGTCGTACCGGGAAGTAAATCTTTTGCTTCGTGGTTTTGCGCTGGTCTTATGCTTTCATACAAATATTTGGAGTTCATTTCTTGCTTATTATGTATGTTTGCAACTGGGTTAGGGTAATGTCTATTTCCCCTAGACGATGCCTTATTGCAATATTAGGGTTAAAATAGGGTTTACTCTTAGAGTATGCACGCCCTAATGATATTACTTAGCTTATAGACACTAGATTTTGTAACCACTTGCTCTCTTTGTTCCAAATAGTTGCACATCGCCTACGGACGACATGTATAGCAACTATGTCGGAACCTTTTTGGAGTAGTTAGTACATGTTAGAATTAAAATGCATACACAGTGCCTGTTCCCTCACCTTGTGTTCATTCTTTCCTTCCCTCGTGTTTTATGCATCAAACATTAAGGGGGGTAGAAGATACCTCAAAATACTTGTTAGGCATCTTGATTCCTATACTTTGATCATGCATATAGTTTCTAAATTAACTTAAGAATGTTATGTTACTCAAGTTGCATAAAACAAAAAGCATGTAAGCATGCATGTAAGCATTTGCACTCTCATTGACCAAAAATTTAAAATTTACCCTAGGACTAATTTGCACACATGTATCCCCTCGTGCATTCATCCTGTGCATTTCCTGTCCCAGCCAAGCAAATAGAACCAGATAAGTGAGGTTAAGTGAGACCACCTTGAAACCTTGCTTGACTTCTTTTTTCTACGCCGAGCCCTGGTGTTGATACTAGATTACCATCTAACCAGTCTTTCTGTCCTATCGATCGATGCCCCTTTTGGTTGACTAAGTGGAGCCGAGCCCTTCGTACTACCAGAAGACGACGTGAAGTATGATGTCAAATTATCTTCAAATCAAGAAAGGAAAGGTTAAACAAAGCAATGGAAAGGAAAATGTGACAGCAACGTCAGGATACTGCGTCATGATCTTCCAGCACTATCTCTGAAGGAAATCAAGACAACAGATGGTGCATTTCGTTTAGAGTTGAAAAGAACCACCTAGAAAACACTTGACGGAAGGGCATTAGAAATCCTTCAGCAAAGCCTCTCACTTTAGAACCTAAAACTTCTGAAGAACTTTTCTAGATTCGGAATTGATTTCGATTCGCGTCGAAATCCGAAAAGTGACCCCGTAACCAAACCCACCTAGGTTACCCTAGCCTTTCGTTCCAACTTCCGAACTACCGGAATCTCGGGACGAGATTCTGTTTAAGGGGGGTAGATTTGTAAGAGCCCCAAATTAGGATTTGTATTTTAAATATATAAAAGTATTAAAGATTAAAAACTTTTGGTTGTATCTCTTGATCATGCTCATGGTTTCCCAAAATCTTGTGCACAATTTTAAACTTTTGATGTTTTGTGTTGAAGTTGTGTTGGAAATTTCAAACCTTTTAAGCTTAAATTCCATTTCTATTTGAATTCCATAAAAATGTATGAATAAGAGTTTCCAAAAATAATTTATTCAAATACTAGATTATTTATCTTGAATTATCATTATTTTTACCAAATTTTTAGAAGTGATTTTGACTCCACCAAAATTCAAATCAAACCTCAAATGCAGATTTGAAAATAATTTAATTCTAACAAATTTTAATATACAAAATGTTTAAAATTAATTTTCCTAAGTCCCTTGTGAATCTAAGAGTGTCCACAAAAAATTTTAGAATTTTATTTCTACCTCAATCGGCTAGTCAAACCTGTTTATTTTTCGGTCAACACTAAAACCCTAAATCCAAATCTCGTCCGTACACTGTTCCTCCGACCGAACCCATCCGCCACTCAGGTCTGACTGAACTAGTTCGCCCGAGCCACCTTTTTCCCCCTCTCACTTACCTGTGGGCCCCGCTTGCCAGGCCTTCTCCTCCACGGCAGCACACACGCGGCTCCCACCCAAGCACCAGCTCGCCCGAGCTACGCCTGCATGCGTGCCAACACAGCTCACCGCCTCAGCCGCTCTGTCATCGCGAATGCATCGCCTCCACCACCGAGTGCATCTCCTACTGCATAACAAAAAGAAGCGTCTGGCAGCCGCCCTCTTTCCCCTGCCATTTCTTTCCCTCCCTCTTCTCCTCCACAAAAGCTCCAGAGAATGTCGCCGCCGCCCCTTAGAGCCGCCGCCACCTCTCGGTTCCTCTGCGCCGCCACCGCTTCCCACCGAAGCGCGCCTCTTCCCGGCCGTCGGCCTCCTCGGCACCGCCGCTTTCTCGCTGCCACGCCATCTCCCTCCTCCGCCGCACCTCCTCCCCTTTGGCCCGGCAGACCGCCGCCGTCCTCTGGTGCCGACCCGGCTGCTTGCCGCCGCCGCCCGGTTCCTCACTTCGCCCGATCCAGCAGCGCCGGCCCCGTGCCCCGTCCGCCATAGCCCCGGCCCGGCTGCTCCGCCTGAGCATCCCAGCTTCCGGCTGAGCATCCACCACCGTCACCAGCTGCTCCGGCTCCTTCCTCCTCTGCCCCAGCTCGCGCCGGCTCTGCTCCAGCCCGACCGCCGCTCCCTGAGCCACCCCGGGCTTCCCCCGCGCCTCCCGGCCGTGCGCCACCAGATCCACACCGGCCGCCCTCCTCCGCTCGCCATCGCCGCGCCCTGCGCCCTGGAACCCGAGCGCCATCGGCCCCCTCTGCTGCCGGTGCTACTTCAGCTCCTCCACGCCCCGGTTGCTGCATGCACTGCCTCCCTGCCATCGTCAAGCCCCGGAGCTGCCCCGGCTCGGTTGCCCCACTGCCGCCGACCTTCCGACCGCCGGCGACAGGCCATGGATGAGCTGCTTTTGGTCCTTTCTCCTTGCGCTCTATGTGTTTGTATGAATGCCTCAAAGGCTGATTTTTGTTTCTCTGCAGGTGAGCCTCACTCACTGTGTATGTATAGAATGATTGTCTGGTCGCTGGTTCCAGTTTGCCCATATGCGGCGGCCGTCGTCGACCCTCCTCACCGGCACCAAGCCATGCCCGAGCCACTCCTGTCTTTCCGTCGGCCTTCACTACCTTGTGATGTCTCTGTGTGTGTGTATGACTAGGTGAGCGCATATATGATCAGCAAGATTCTGTTGGCAGAATGAATGATTAGTAGGTTAATTGTGATGATGCAAATTTGTGTGAATGGATGAATCTGATTGACAAGATTTTCTGCTAGCATGCTTATATCGTGTTATATCAATTAGTGATTAGTTGGGTTATCATCTAGGTTCACGAGATCAAGTTGCTTTTGATTGTTGAGTGGTATAAGAGGAACTTGTGTAGATGGTGCTTGAGCAATAATCGGGAATTATCAAATTTCTCATTAGGTCATGACCTTGCTTAGTCGAGTAGTTAGAAAACGTCTTTGATTCGTATAGCTAAGAGTCTTTGTGTTGAGGGCTTAGGTGTTGATTAGTGGATGAATCGGATTTGTGGAAATTATCGCTAGCATACGCTTATACCTCTTTTACATCAATTAGTGTTTGGTTTTAGAAATCTAAAGGTTGTCGATAATAGCAAGTTATCAATTACTGAGTAGTAAGGCCATAAAGTAACATGACATCTTTGAAAAAGTTAGTTAGCATTCACATGTAGTTGAGTGGTGTTTCGGATCGTGCGTAATTAAGTGTCAGTAAGGCCAAAGTTGGTTAGAAATCTGTTTAGCAATTATTAGTTCGCTAGTGAGCTAGTCCGCATTCCAATAGCAAATTTGTAGGTCTAATGAACTTATCACTGTGATGATTGCATAAAAATAGTGAGCTATTTAGAATGTGGTAATTTGCTGCTTAGTTATTAGATGTGCACACAATCACCATCAAAGTATGTCGAAAGAATAAAATGTATAAGAGAACTGATTTTGGCTGTATGATCATCGTGGTTGTATTCATAGAATGTCTGGTGGGAGAGTGTTTGTGAGTACTAGGTAGCCTGTTAAGGAAAACGTCATCGCCTTAGCTTTAGACAATCTCTTCCATATCAATAGATCTTATGCCCAAATCTTAACTTCAAAATTTGTAACCAATTCAAATAAACTCCTAGTCCAATAATTTGTGTCTTTAAATTTGTCTAAAATCATAATCTGTTTTCTGTGTTGTTATTTAATTGTTGTTTCCCCTTTTGGCGTTCTGGTGTTTATTTGTTGTTTTTCGCTTTGGCGCTTTTATCATAGATGGCGCCATTATCGAGTGATCCTTTGCAACAAGTCGAATATCTCAAACAAAGCAAAGGCAAGCGGTTTGATCATATCCAGTTCATTCCCATTATTTTCAAGTCTAATATTTTGTTTAACTTTGTATGTATGCATGCTTTTGTGTCAATGTAATTTTGTCGATTAGAGGTAGTTAATCCCATTGCATGGTTGCCACGAAAATTGTTCACCCCGCCACTACCTTAGGAATATTATTCTCATCGTGAATTAGAGCCGGTGAATGATTTAGGGCCTTTTATTTGTATTTACGATATGATGCTTAGCCATGCTTAGATACCGGTAGAATTGGGCGGTTATCGACTTAGTCGATAACTTTGATCACACAAAAATTATTATAACTTATGATTCAGCATTTTTGCTATGTTTAATTGTGAAAACTAAAAATAAAAACAAAATGATTTCGACGGGCACAATGGTAAGATGGTGTGATTCTGGGTGTGACTGGAATGGTGCCCGGGTCAATTAAGGACCGAACATCTTGTGAGTGAATTTTTATCCAGGCATTTCGGCGTGCTAACCACACTAGAGTATATGGGACCTCTCTTGACCTAGTACTTTGGCGTGTATTGGCTCCGGGTCGCAGGAGGTCGCAGGAGGGATGGTGTTGGGAGCATGGTAGTTGTCCGAAAAGCTTTATCCTGAGTGGGTAGTTGTCTTTTCGGCTTTACCATGTAAGCGTATGGATTTCTATCCATACGAGCGGCTCGTAGTTAATACACAATATTGGAAAAAGTCTCGTAGGACTTAGCTGTACAAAGATACCTTGGTAGTGTGCTTTGGCTTAAAGGCGATCCAAGTGTGGGTACAGATGGTACACCCTGCGCAGGTTAAAAACTATTCGAATAGCCTCGTCCTAGGTGATGGACACGCTTGGGTAAGCTTTTCAAGAGTTAGACTACAACATTTAATTAAAACTTGATGGGTTGGTATGAACGGGTGTTCATACTATTGTTGTGATGGCCATTGGGTTGGTCATCTCTAGGATGTCTTTATGTCACTACTTACTGTATCGCTGTTATTTCTGCAAATAAAATTGAATTGTTAAAATTGCCTTCAAACTATTACATTATTGCAAAAGAAAACTTGCTTTCTGCTAAAAGTAAGTCGAGCCCTCCACTTAAATAAAGCTTGCATGTAGTTAAATTATAGTTCATTACCCTTACACGTCAGTCTTGCGAGTACAAAAACAATTTTTGTACTCAGTTGCTTTGCTTAATGTTTTTGTTGCAGAGGAAGAAGGTGAGCCCCAAGGGTTTCCCTTTTGTGAGATGTGCTGCGGGTTTGACGACTAGCTTGGCGGCCCGGTTGGTTGCCTTGTGGGTAAAGGCACACTAATTGGCTCTTTTATTTATTGCCATCTTATGGCTTTTGCTTCCGCTGTGTAGTGTGTTATTTATCCTGTAAGTTCAATTTGTTGTTTATTGTGAAGTTTTGATCTTGTAACCTCTCGTGTATGGAATTGATGCACAATTTTGTAACGGGGTGTGTATACTGCATTTCTGGGAAGTATACATATCCTGAGGCTTGGTTTATTTGAATTGTGATGCTAGGGTCAATGGAAGGCTAAGCATTACAAGTCGAATAAACCGGGGTCCTCACAGGTAGCCTCCAAGTAGTCTTTAGACACTCGGGCACTCGCTTGTTTGCGTTGCGGAGCGACTTTTTGCTGCTTTCGAGTTTGCCGTATTGAGCGCGCCGCTCAACTCCGGCTAGCCGCGGTGTCTGAGCCACTCGCCGCCGAGACCACTCTCATTAGGAGCGCCACACTATTGTGATTCTGTTTATGCCCTTGGTCGGCGCCGCCATGGCGGATTCGCCGCGAACCGCGGCAACCCGCGGAGTATTTGTCGATTCGACCAAGATCGTAGCGGGAGGTTACGCAAATGACCCCATTAATTAGCTAATGATTGGGTATCATTTAATTACTGTCTTAGTCGCAGTATTGAGTCGCTTACAGGTGGGCCCTTGCACAGAAATATGTAGGTTTAAATGAAATGCGGCAGCCACTGGCAAGTGGGACCAGCCGCGTAAGCACCGTGCACCGTGCGCATGCACCGGTGGACCGAGTCCTGTGGACCGTGTCGTTGACAGCGGGACCCACTGGTCAGAACGCGAATTAAATCTGAGTTAAATGAATAGTGCACTATTCTCTGGGCCCGCTGGTCAGTGACCGCGGCTAGGAGGTACTCGGTAGAAAAAGTAGTAAGTACTTTATGAAATTCGAAATCTGTTATTTTGAACGCTGAAAAATTTGTATAACTTCTAAAATGCATAACTAATTCGTTTTGACTCCAAAATGAGTGAAACCATTTCTGGTAATTTTCTTATTTAATGAACTTTATATTAAAATTTGATTCAAATATGTCTCTGTAGCAGAGAGCATTATTTTGGAAAATGAGCTATTAACACTATTATTGTTACAAAAGAAAACACTGATAACTTTGAAAATCCATAACTAAATCATGAAAACTCCTTTTGGAGCAAACCCAACTGTTTTGAACTTATAATAATATTGCCTATTTACCCATGTAATCCATGTACTCACTATTGTTCTACAAAATTTCACTTCATAATTAAATTACATAAATAAAGGCTTATTGAAATCTGAAATTCAAACCACCATAACTTTCACATACTAAATCAAAATGAAATAATTATTTCACCAAAAACCACCTTAAATCATGACTCAGCCACTGTAGAAAAATCATGCATTTTTGAGCATTTTGAATTTTGAGGTATTTCTCGATGTTTATTCGGTATTGCATTTATATAGATTCCGAGCCTATTGATATCGACTCCTACGCGACCGAGAGTGGGCAATTACTTTTCCAGCAAGGCAAGCATCCTTTGAACTTTATTTTGCATCATATTTGATCCCAATTTTGCTAGGGTAGATGCAATGATAATTGCTTGCATAATAGTCTTATATTGTAGCTATTTTTGTTATGAATGGTTAGGCACATCCTGTTATCTTGTCATTGAGGCTATCCATGAATTATTCCATTACTGAAGTGCTATGATAGGATGAGTAAAGTAATGTGTTCGAGTTTGCTTAGCCATGCAAGTCTAGAACCGGTAGCTCGATTGTCGGGAATAGCCCGCCAATTATGGGACAAATATAACTTTCGTTATGTGCTTTTGTTTCAGATCTTCGTATCTGTTTTATAAGTAAGATTTTGTCATTTTTAAATGAGCTTTTGGTCTGGACAAGTGTTGGTTAGTGATGGTGCCTTCGTGCACGAGATTGGGTATGTGGTTTGGCTTGTCTGGACAATTAAGGACCGAACTTTGGGTTGTTGCGATTCAAGCAAAACTCGTGCTATCACGCGCGGTATATGGGTGCCGTATGGTTAAGTAGGGGGAAGGTTTTATTGTGTTGAGTCCCACGGTGGTGAAATTGTAAGGGCATGGGACCGTGAAATCCCATGTTCCTTTTGGGCCGATAGGATGGGGGCGTTGACGTCTTGTGTTTCCTAGGATATATAGGATGGAGGCGTTGACGTCTTGTGTTTCCTAGGAGCCATGGGTTGAGGGACTTAGCTCAATGGGATCTTCTTGCTAAAACGACCGTATCTTGATTTACCCTACCGCATACCATAGGAAGTATGCTATATTCGGAGGCATCTGGAGGCTTACGGGCTAATCAAGTCGTGTGGGTAAAGTAGTACACCCCTGCAGGGTATAATCTATTCGAATAGCCGTGTCCACGGTTATGGACGACCGCTTGAAATTTGTGGCTGCTTATTGTTAGACTTGAAATTAAAATTGTGGTTATAACTTGGTATCGACATGAATGAGATGTTCATGCTTGTTGTTGTATCAAAGTGGACCGCCACTTTGTTGTTGGTATGATTCATTTGTTATTGAATTCATTACTTATTCACATGCTTTACTTCTACTTCAAATCTGATTTTGAAAAGGCACGTGAAAAACTAGTATGTGTAGGTTGTTCAGTATTGCGTCGTTTTCGCAAAAATTTAAGCCAATATGAGCCCGTCCTTTGAATGACCTTATGCATAACTATTTTTATTTGTGTAAGACTTGCGAGTACTCTTTGTACTCAGCCAGATGTTTGCTGGCTTTTTCAGGTGAGGAGGATTTAGAGACCGATGAGATTATCGGTGTCGATTTAGGCGACACCGATGAGTAGTTTGCTATCATCTAACTCCCAGTTGGTTGCCGATGGGTTATGGGGCATACCATTGCCGGTCTTTTGGTCTATTTATGTGTTTCCGCTGCTACTTAATACTCTCTTTAAAATTTGGCCGGTCGACCACTTGTATTAGATGTAAATTTGGAACTATGTTGTATGTCTTTTGAACTATTTATGTATGGATGTGATCAACGTTGAATGAGAGTATGGTTATATTGGTCGCTGATCTTGGGAGCCAATATAAGTCATACTCGCTGTTCATGAATTCCTATTTAACTCACTGAGTGTAGCGCTTGACTTGTCGGAGAACCGACAATCATGTAGTGCTCGCAGAGGAGCGGCGCACATGATCGTCGGAGCTCTAATCTGAGTTAAGCCTTTCATTTAGATGGAGTTAAGTTGGAATTCATTTACCGGAGACTTAGAGTTATGTCCCTAAGACCATGCTTAGTCTCGATCTTACGGAGATAACTCCGGGGTCCCCACATATATGAACATATATCTTGAATATTTGGGTTTGATAGGGGACAGAGTTGATGACCTTTGAACTGGTAAGATGCAATGACATATTAATCCTAATCTTTTTTATTTGAAAACTGTATTGATCATAATCTTTTTAATGGTTGAAATTTTCAAATCTTTTTGGATTCTAAATCCAATTCATTATGATTGTATATTTCTCTATACAACACTTTGTGCTCGGGGAAATATTTTAATTTAAAGGCTTTGAGCAATCTGATTAGATGACCCCTTACGAATACAAACAATTTTAAGTAGCTTAGTACCAGGGCAAAGATATATAAATTGAAAATACCATCCAATTGCAGGCTAACATGTGATGCATGAGGCCACATGTCAATGACACATTGGATGGATTCCAAATTTGGTGATCAAAGCAATTCAATTAGGCGGCCTACATTTTTTTATGATTTTGAACAGCCTTGCTTGTGTTCCGGAATCAAGATATTAAAAAAACAATTCAAATTGAACTTAAATATATACATAAATATGGTATGTACTACATGTACTTCATACGTTTAAGTAGTAGCTAGCTACCTTCGGCCAGTGTATATTGTTTTTCTTAATTATGTATGTAATTTCTCTAAAAATAATGTATGTAATTGACGTATCCTACGTAGACTTTTTTCTTCCATCTGCAATATCCGAATCAGCGATGGGAGCTTTGTCTTTTTATGTCCGACTCAAACACATTAATCATGTGGGGACATAGCACGTACATCCTTATGGACACTTAATTTAAGTTGTAGATTATGTCCATAGAAAAACATGGATGACTATGGTATTTTCTTTTTTCAATTAATGTGAAAATTTCTAGCTTTTCTCTTGTTCTCCAATTAACATGGTAATTTCTAGTTTTTTACCCTTCTAGAATTAAGGTGGTGGCTTTTAGAAGAGCTTTCAATTAGTATAAATATAGATAGATTATGTATGAAACTTTCATTTGTAGGGATATTACTCTATGTATATTAATTTTCTAAGTTTATAATTTATATTATATTTTATTTGAAATCTACTGCAACTCATGGGCACTCGGCTAGTATGCATGCATACACGTTTCTTTTGCTACAGATCTGGTACAATAATAGTTAGTTTTTTCCATTATTAATATGTCCTGTATTCTATAATCGCTTGTGCTTCGATCTGCCAGTGCTGATGAGATGCGCGACGGGAGGCCGGAAGCAGACCGCCGTCCCTTCGTTGCCCAAGCCACTCATTGGTGCAACCCGCAGCACGGAAGTGTCTCGCGAGAATGCAACTGCAGCATCGTACGCAAAGGAGAAAGGCGCCCCTCCGGTGCCGACAAAGGGGCGGCAGTGCAGCCGGAATAACGGCCGTGGAAAAGGGTGGCGTTGCAGCGCGCAGGCACACCCCGGCTACGCCATGTGCTTGCCACATTACATCGACGGGCGCAACAACTGTGAAAAGTCGCGGGCGAAGAAGCTGCAAGCTAGCGCCGAGTCCAAGACCGTCGTGTCCAAGATAGATGCTGGCGCATCGACGTCGGCGATGGGAGGCCGGGCCACCGTCGCCCGAGCCACTTGTCCGTGCGAAGCGCAGGAAGGCAGGCTCGCCGGCGATGTGGTTCCTGCCAGACAAAGCCGGCCCCGTTCCAGTGCACACGCAGCTGGAAGATCCATGCATCGTCATCAACCTTGTCGTTGGTAGTGAGCAGCAACGACAGTGAAATGCATGGCTTAAATTTTATGTGATTTTTTCGAAGCGTGACATTGATCTTTCTGTTGAGCTGTCGAGAGATCCTGTATTTTGTGAACTAGAGCATGCGAGAATTTGCTTTGGTTGTTGCACTCTTAATGCAAGCATGCATCTAGCTAGTAGTAATGTTGCAGACATTTGCTTGCACTAGTTGAACTGTGCGTATATTAAGACTTTGATTCCATGGTTATTATGCTTAGCTTATATGCCAATTATACGCGTCAATGTTAGTGATAATGTTGAGTACTGTTCATTTTCTAGATAATTCAGAACATACAAGTTTAAGTTTATGATTTCATCACACGTACTAAAAAACATGTTTCGTCATCTGATTTTTCTCAATACTAGGAAGTGCTAACTTGATCCTGGGATGGAATATGAGAAAGAATGGCAAAAGAATTTCTGAAGTATTTTGTATCAAACATTTACAGGAAAATAGTCTGTGCCTTTCTTTCAAGCAAAATTGATCATTTGTCCCACATTACATGTGGTTTCGATCATTTGGTACTGTTGGAGGAAGGGTCCCCGCATTCCTCCGAGTTGATGGCCACGTCAGTCCAACCAACGTCAACAAAGGGCTGGTAGTGAAGCATGACGGTTACACGGGTTAACGGCACGAAACATGATCTCAGTTGCGTGATCAAGCCCGTCTACGCAGCTAGCAAGCGTGAAGCCCTTCTATGCAGTTGTCGAGCGTGAAGCCTATGCAGCTAGCAAGCGTGAAGCCCCTCTACGCAGCTGGCAAGCGTCACGTCTAACGTCAACCGGTGGGCCCAGCATAAGCGGCCCCACCTAACCGGAAAGGACGAAGCTACCCCTAGGGTTACCCTAGAATTATGGCCATTTATGTAACTTCATCTCCTTCCCGTCCCATCCTATAAATAGGATCCCGTTGTAACATGGAGGAGAATGCCACTTGTACATCATTTCACACTACAAGTTGAGTGATTCCTTTGCATGCTTACGCTTCGTCCCCCACTTACGCATTCCCAGAGGTCGACGTAACTGACTGGGGTTGCTTACAAATCTACTGTCTAGACACGTATCTACGATAGATACTAAGTTCCAGGTAATAGCCTAGACGCCCCATAGTTCACAAGTCAATTGATGATTCGCCCTTTGGGCAATTTTACCCCTGCCCTTTTCTTCCTCCACTTTTCTTCCTTACTCCGGCCATGGCTGACCCGGGCGAGCTTGCGGCCACACTCTGTCACCACCACACCGTTGACCCTCTTGTTCACCTCCTCCCACTCCCAGCACCAGCTACTTGTCGCGTGCCATGAGACCTGGTACTGTGCGCTCGCCCACTTCGCTGAGCTTGACTAGGACCTCGCATACCACTCCGTTGCCCTAGACGAGGCCCTACATGCCGACACTGCCTCCACCTCCGAATCCCTCGCAATGCTCGACGCCCGCGAGGCCGCCATCCCGACACGCCTTGTGGAGGCCTCCAACGCGCTCTCTACGGTCATCATCGAGGTCGAGTTTGCAGCCCCCGCCGTCTGTACCACGGCCGACCTCTCGACATGCTTAGCGACTTCCTGTCCGCTGGTGAAGGTACCATTGAGGACCAGTGCTGGGTACTCGCATGCTATTGCGCTCATTGTTCAATTCTGTCGATGATCGAGACACAAGTCCCCTATCGAGCTTACCGAGAAAATAATATCAGAGCACAATCTAGATGAAAACCTTTATAGCTGGGGACACAATGAGTGTTTGTATAAGAATATAATAAGAATGAGAATATTGAAATCGCAATGATTGCGTAAAGAGTTATGAATGTGTGGATTATGGATATATTGAGAACTTATTTTATAGAATACGTGGGCTACCTCCTTTATTGCTATTGAAGGGGCGGCAGTTAATGCCACTAAAGGCGCCTTATATCTTCACGTATGTTACTCTGTTGAGTCTTGAACCATCATATCTCTTAGCCAACTGTCGTAAATTGCCACATGCGCTGATAACCACTCTCACATTAGTCATATAGGAAACTGTCAAGCTCCCGACCAGTTTGCTGGTCAGGGATGGTCCAAACTGTATAGTTGGTCGTGTATTTTCCATGATTAGTCATTTCATGACTCAAACCGGTCGACCAGTTTGACTGTAATAAAAGGAATTAGACTTCCTTTTAACATTGGTTGTAGGTTCGTAACCGTTATAAATTGAGCCTCTAATATATGAGCATATTTTAATAGAGACTCTGACTTTGACCGACAATGTTGACCTGGTCAAGAATCCTCATCGGATTCCAATGACCGGAAGCCGTCGGAGATAGAAGATACATTAGTTGAGAGGGCGGCCATGGTCGCCAAGGGTGGACAAAGTGGTTTGGAATCCAGAGGAGAGGGATGGTGTTGTGGAGGTGGCAGAACGCCGCCGCGAGCTCGCCTGGGTCGGCCATTACTAGAGCAAGGAAGAAAATAGAGGAGGACGAGGAAGAAGGGGGAAGAAAGTAGGGGTAAACTTGTGCAAAAGGGCAAATCGTCAATTGACACAAGAACTATTGGGCACTAGGGCTATTACCTGGAACTTAGTACCAAATGATCAAAACCACATGTAATGTGGAGGGCAAATGATCGATTTTTCCTTTTTTTTTTTAAAGAGAAGACATTATATATATATATATATATATATATATATATATATATGAAGCCTTTTTTCTACTCCCAGGAGTAGTTACTCCCTATTCCGTATCTCACACATCTCACAACGTAGGGAGTATCTTGCGCAACTGAGAGTATGTATGTATAGTATACGAGTATATAAGACCATATAGGTGGTATTTACATATTTTCAGAGGTGGTATGTACAATTTTTAGACATACTCCTTTTTATGTGCGAATATGAAGGTATTTACAAAATATGCTAAAAACTATAGGCTCTTTTGCAAATTTTTCGTGTTGTTCACATTGGAGTATCTTATAATTAGCATATGAGTATACCCAAAGTGATAATAGAGTATGTCAATTCTTTTAAGTGGTATATCAAAGGTGGGAGTAACTACTCCCGGGAGTAGAAAGTATTTTTCCTATATATATATATATATATATATATATATATATATATATATATATATATATATATATATATATATATATATATATATGGGGTTAAATAGTAGTTGTCTGAGTTTTGAAGTAAGCAAATGATTTTACGATGGAGTAGCGGTAGCTAGATTAATTTATCCCTTATTAAGAGAGAAAGCAAGATGTTGAATCTGAAATTTTGTTTTTTTTTTCGAGGAGGATCAATTTCTTTTTGACAAACCTATATAGGGATTCAGTTTGATCTTTTAGTTATGTTATTTTGTCTGATGAGAAATAGCTCTCTGTACTTCATTTTTGTGTTCTATATTTTTATGGAACTTCAATTAATTGACACTTGCCGGTGAGGGCTTTAGTTGGGTACCACATGTTACTATCACTGGCATTATTACTACTACTATATCCACAGCTGTTACTGTGTGTTGCTTTGCGCTGTGCGTTGTGATTTTGACATGCTGCAGAGACTTGTCCTTTCAAGCATACTGTAGCCATGGCAGCCCATAAGGTAGATGCGCCATTGTCATGCATAGATAAGAGCGTTGGAATGTACTCCGACTCCTATGATCCGAGGCAACAACTTGGTTCCTTTTACCAAAATCCTGTTCATAGAGAAAAATGCCACCTATGAAGCACACATATGGTTTTCTTTGTTATGTCATTACAAGCTAGTAGCTGGTCCTAGAAAAATGAATTTAAAATTTTGAATTATTCTTCGACAGGGAAATGTGCGCAGGTTTTTTAATTCTAGATTTTATTACGAGGCAAATATCATAAATAACTAGAGATGTATAAATCAATACTAACAGCAGACAACACGTTGTATTTCAAAATACACTTAAGACCATATAGGTGTTGTCTTTCCACTACTAGAGACGGGGTATTTCCCCACGGTTGAAAACCGTCAGGAAAATAGAAAAAACCGTCAGGTTTTATTTTCTTGACGGTTAACCGTCAGAAAAATCCCCTCAGGTCTAGGTGGTCGGGAAAATCTAATTTGTCTGACGGTTAACCGTCAAAAAAATATTTGCTGACGGTTTTTCCATATTTTCCTGACGGTTTTATGAACCGTCCATAAAAATCATTTGGCTGATGAGTGATAACCGTCAACAAAAATTAACCTGACGGTTCAGCAATAACCGTTAACAAAAATCATTTTTGTGACGGTTTTCGCCCGTCAGGTATCTAGTTTACATGACGGGGCAACCGTTACCGTCAAGTATATTAAACCTGACGGTTTTTTCCATTACTGTCAAGTATGTTAAACTTGACGGTTTTTGCCCGTCGGGAAATTGGTTTTCACGGTGTCAAAACCAACGCCAAAATGACGCCGTTCCTGTCAGCAAAATTATGATTCTGGCAACCCACTAGCAGAAATTGCCAATTCACATATTCATACACATTCACGCATCATATAATTCACAATACACATCCATGCATTACTCCATACACAAATAAGAAGTTCAAGCTTATCGTTTCAAACCTAATACCATCCATACAGTTCACTTGTAGAAAGCAATCCGCACAAAAGACATCTAAAAGTCCAGTCCTACCACAATACACCTAAAGACTAATATCACATACAAGTCATGTAAGTACATCTAAAAGTGCAGCAATACCATGTTCAACTATCCAAAAAAGCTAGCAAGACATCATCAAAGTTCATGTAGACAATTAGTTGCATCTGTCGCGGTCGATGTTGGTATCATGGTTGTTGCCGCCATTAATGTTAGCATTGCAGTTGTCGCCATCAATGTTAGCATCGTTGCCATCAATGGCATTGTCATCTGGTGCTGAGCCCACATGGGAGAATCCAATCCCAGTCCTGGTCCCTTCCTGTAAGATGAATAGAGTAGGCCAACAATAGATTTTAGTAAAAACATGAAAGGAAACCATAAAAGGGCATTAGTTAGACTAAGAGGAGAAGAGCTTACCAAGGGGAGAAGAGCTTACCATAAAAGATCATTTTTTTGAAAAACAATGATGTAATGTACCTTGATCTTGTGGTCGGACAATAATGCTATAATTTTGTCCACTAGTTCCTGTAGACCATAGCAAAAACACAAAACCCAAATGGTTCAGAAGTAAACATTTCCAATATATAATACTACAAAGCACAGAGAAGTTAATTAATAACAAACGTATGTTTATGCCATTGACATGTGGAGGCCTTGAAAATCCAATCAATTCCACATTTTCCCACAGTAAAAGGGAGCATCAAAATATATGAGCAAGGGATGTAAAATAAAGCAATAACTAGAATTTATTGTGTAATCTGCTGTTCTTGGTAAATAAAGAAGGCGTTGCAAGTGAGAAGAATGGGGCAAGTTTTGAGTATTGGCACGACGAATTGACAGTTTTGCGGACCCTAATCGGCTGCTGGTCTGGTTACAAGAAGAAACAATCAACATGTAAGAATGAGAGTGTAATCGAACCAGCTGATGTTATGTTATGGGCACAAATCAAGCAGGGGCTTTAGAAGAACACACTCGGAGTCGGAGAGCAGAGGCGGGAGGAATGGCGTGGCGGTGGTTCAAGAAGGTTCCAGATCTAAAGCCAGCTTTCATTCATAATGTTGACGAATGTGATCATGCAATTGAGTTCTACTTATTGATACAAGAGTGCTCAGTACAAAATACAAAGAATAGTATCATCACAGCACACAAAATGTAAAACAAATGACTAGCAGATGACATTCGACAATGAATACAAAGTTCTTTGATAAAATTCTAAGTTCTTTCAACTACATGGACACATACAACTAAATTCTTTCAACAAGTACTCTTGCTAAATAAATATTTTAACAAGAGACACATCATTAGAACATAAACAAAATTAAAGTCATCAACCTGCCTAGGAGAAAACAATAAAGTGGGTTCAAACTAGAAATTTGATGGTGCATGCCAAGCAAGACCATTTTTGCGTTATCAATGACACACCTTTTAATAAAGGAATCCTTTCATAATCCATAGGTCAAGTCATGTGCTATACTAGAAAGTTGATTTGAGCCCCTTCATAATACAAATCAATGATTTATTAGTCAAAGATTAATTTTATAGCTCAAGGACCATGGTATATATAGCAAGTATTTGAAAACATGCATTGCATTTATTATGGCCTAAACTGCTGTCTTTCCCTCCTCTTGACAGAACAAATAGCCCATTTCTATATTTGCTTATATGATCAGAAGAGCACAAGCTGGATAAGAAGAGCATAATGGAAATTCTATGTTGACTCGGCTGAGTGTGCATTTGTTAGTTTAATCTTGTCATATTTACTTTGTTATTTAGTTTGTGTCAGCCTGTATTCACATGACACCGTGCACCTGTTAGCATGTTTGAGTTTACAACACATGCGTCTCCACTTTATAACCGTCTCTAGCGCCACATAACTGAAAATAGATAGTCCGTAAATGGAATGAAAATGAGATAGATTCTTTCCAATTAGTCATTGAACATACACAAACAAAGTTGGAACTACAAAATGGAGGGGGCCTGGTTTAATCCAAAAAGTAAAGTACTAATTATATTAAATTAAATTCACTGTCTATGTCTAAGAAAAAATGAATACGATTTATGTATGGATTTCGGTGCGCTAAACACAGATTAGATTGCATTATAGCCAATGATGTAGAATAGCAGCTATCGATGAGCAATATGGAAGCAAGTTCGTCTGCAACTACCACCTTATAATGTTAAAATGTTGATACAGAATACCTGCATTGATGAGGAATAAAATTCCTTCGCAACAACTGTCTTTCCTCTATCAAGTCTCATCCGCAGTTTCCCAATACAAAGAACATGGAAAGAATATGTAGGCTGAGCGATTCCATCACTCAAGAACAACGACCTTTCGTATGGGGCAAAACAAGGGTACTATGAAAACAATGACCTGAAGATACTAATTTGCTTGATAAAGCTGCCATAACGAGGTGTGGAGTGCAAGCACAAAAGGACATTGTTAAGATTTAAGATAGGGTAAATAGATAGCATTCTCTATTTTTCAAGTGTTATTGAAATAAGCAATCAAAAGACTAGCCATGCCATGTCATAATCATGAAAGCAATGTAACTTTGTTAGCCTAGCCATGTCATAATCATGAAGGCAATGTAACTTTGTGAAAAAACTAAATGTCAGGAAAACAAACCAAGCGCTACTGGGCCAACAGCCTTTGCGACTAAGATTTCATCGCCGAGATTGATCTCGGCCTGCAAGTACCGCACAACATCATGTGGTTCTGGAGCATGTAGTGGCTTTGTGGCCCCTAAAAGTTTAGTAGCAACAAGCATCCAAATTAAGCTATATGTATAAACAAGAGTATTTTGTAGGATGCAAATAGTTCCATTTCCATCTAAAATGGTGTATTTCTCACTTCCTTTAGCCTGTATGCGGAACTGCTGGATTGAACTATTCGGTAAATCCACATATGCATTGTTCTGGACAACTATGTGAAACATTGAGCCTAAGCTTTCAAGACCCTCCAACCCATATGAGGACACATCATTTTCATGAAATCTTCGATGCAATTCCAACTGATAAATAACAATTCATGAATAGAGAGAATTTCGGTATTGTAATCTCCAAATACAGTCATATCACTCTGCAAAGCCATGGACAGAGAACTCACAGTAGCATCATCCACATTGCAGAGTAGGGGGTAGAGAGTGGAGGGAGGGTAGTAGTTACCTCAGGCGACGCGGCAGCACCACTGGCAGTAACCCACCTCCATTCATCAACATGCATGAATGAACGCCCACAAATATCAATGAAATCAGTGAAACAATCAACACCAAAATCGGAACTAAATCAAAAAAAAGGGAAAAGCCACTGGGAAGTAGAAACCGGGCGAAGCGGTGCCGGCGGCCGGAGGCCACGCCAACCGAGCCGGAGTAGGGAGGCACGTGAGTCGGAGCAACCGCGGGGAGGTGCAGGCGGGCCAAGGCCCAGGGAGGCGCGGGGGGACCAGGGCCAGGCTGACACGTCGGGGTGGAGGCGAGAGGTGGCGGCGCCATGGGGCCGGGTCGAACTAGGGAGTTGGTGCAGGGAGGAGGTGGGCGCACCGCGAGGACGGTGAGAGGAGCGGCCGGGCGGAGCGGCTTCGCAGCACGAGCCACGAGGGACGCCTTGGCGGCTGCGGCCAGCGAGCGAGGCCGCGGCGCAGACCGCCAAGAAGGAGGCACCATGAACCGATACCAAGCACCAGTAAGGATTGAGAATGGAGAGGCGCGGGGATGCGGCAACGACGCGTGGGAGGAAGAGGGAGGGACGGGCAGCGCTGGCTGAGAGGGAGATAGAGGGGGCGGTGAGGAAGAAAGTGGGAGCGGCGGCGGCTGGGGGGAGATCTGGCGGGCGGTATGGGAGGAAGAGGGAAGCACCGATGCGGCTGGGGATGGAGACCGAGGGGGCGGCGTCGGAGGAAGTGGTGGAAGACGCAATGGGGGAGGAAGAGGGAGAGGCCGGCGTGACTGGTGGAGAGGCACCGAGAGGGCGGCGGGTGAGGAAGAAAGGGGGAGCGGTGGCGGCTGGGGGGAGATTTGGTGGGCGGTATGGGAGGAAGAGGGAGGCACCGACGCGGCTGGGGATGGAGACTGAGGGGGCGGCGTCGTAGGAAGTGGGGAAGAGGAAGGCAGCGGCGGCGATTGGCGAAGCGAGCAAGCGGCGCGAAGAGGAAGAGGGAGGAGCCAGGAGGCGGAGGGGAATGGAGCGAGGGAAGGCGGCGGCGGGCGTGGAGGCGCGGCGAAATGGGGTGGAGAGCTAGGGATTTGGGAGGGGAGTGGGCTGTACCGAAAAGATGGTGCGGGATTTTTTTTTAGGTGGCGCGATGCCAATTTTTTTCCCGCTAAGAATTTTTCCTACGTATGCGGACCAAAGCAATTAACTTGACGGTTGTAACTGTCAGCAAAAATATTTTTTATTGAGAGTTGTATAAAAACCGTCAGCAAAATTTGAATTTTGCTGACGGGGTACTATTCCCGTGACCAAAATAATAAACCTTGACGGCCGGTGCGGGCCCGTCAGTAAAATTGGTGGCCGTCAAGTTTTCCTAGCTTTCCAGTAGTGTTCTGTTCTGGTGCACGCCGAGAAGAAAGGCCAGTGAAGTTCGGCAACTCAACACTCTAGCACAGCTCACCAGAGGAGGAGGAAGATGTGGGAGAGAAATCGAGAAATTCACTATTTTGAATTTGGACGTCTCCAGGTCCTTTTAAAGACGCATGACAATTACTCTCCAGTAACTGACACCATTAACACAAATTAAACCAAATTAATCTAGGCGTTTGAAATCACATTCAAATAGAATTCAGAGATAGATAATTGCATGATTCAGCAAAAGAAAAGGTGGATTTAATATGCCAGGAGACGTACTATGACACGGTGTGGTCGCTCGTCGCAACTCACAAGTCATGTGATTTTTCACACCAAAATACACGTGCGTGCCTATGCGCGCGCGTGTGTTTAGCCAAAGTCCTCCTCATGCCATACCGATTCCATTTGTCACATATTACATAGGATGGCAAGGACCATGGGGCAAGCTCACGTATGCATAGCACCCCACTTACACTTTCGTTTTTGCTTCTTGTAAAAGGATTACCCTGTAGGTGCTATGTTTCGACCCAAAAAGCATTATATGCTACTACAACTTACTTTAGTCAAGCAATTTGAGACTAATTCCACAACTCCACATGGGCCACCACACTAACGTCTCGGGTACTACATTCACCCTCTCTTAAGGGCTAACACCCTCAGAAGCACACTGTATACACGACAAATACCTAGAACTACCCCTCGGTACACGTCCGTGTTGTGTGCCCTCTATGGGCCCACACGTCCACGCATGCATAACACCCCACTTACACTTTCGTCCTCACTTCGTGTAGAAAGGTTAACATAGAGGTGCTATGTTTGGACCTAAAAAGCTAGGGGAGTAATTAGAATGAAAATGACCGGGGTTCACCACTTCACCATACATATAATAATATATATAATTTTCAAGCAATATTGTACCAAATAGTAATGTGTACAATAAACATTGGAAAAATACATTGTCTGGCCTCTGTTCTTCTCTCTCGCTTTAGGATTAGTTTAGCATTAATCACAAAGGTTAAGTGTAACCAGTCGATGACAAGTAGGACTGGTCAAAAAGATACTACAAATTTTAATTTAAACATGATTTAGAGTGTGTTTGGTTCGGTGAATCATGGCATACATGTACAGAATGGTCCTGAATATGCCCTCGTCCATATGTTTGGTTGAGTGAACCGAACCAACCTATCCTAGATTGGTCATACAGATTCTGAGAATATTCCCAAAATATGTTGTACCGAGTGGTTCCATAAAAACGAACAAATCATGCGGTACAGGGACGAGCGTGTCCCCTATGTTACCCCCTCTCCCTGTGTGTATATATACATCACTAACCACTGCCAATTAGTGGATAGTTAAGGTAAATTTAACAATTGTGCTAATATTTCAATTATTAATATTGCTAATACTCCTCTTTGTATACAACCCATTCAACTCCATCCCTCAAACCAAATACAATCTTGAACCATTTGGTACCATCCCATTCATACAACCAAGCAAAATCCTTAATTGTCTCATCTCACTAACCAAACACACAAGTTGTACCATACCATCCAAGATCATCTCATCCATCCTGGTACCATCCTATCCCATTCACCTTGGTTCACCTGACCAAACACACCCTTAGTAAATGGGTCACTGACATAAGGGACCCACTCACTATTTTTAGGATTAAAACATGTTTAGAAATCGAGAGGACGACAAGTGGATCCCACCTGTCAGTGGGTTAAAATTAAATTAGGTTTAATTACTTAGTTAATATCTAATGAGTCACTGACATGTGGGACCATCACTGTTTTTAAAATAAAATCAGGAATTAAAAACCCGAGAGACTGTCAAGTAGGGCCACATGTAAGAAATTGATTTTCAGAAAAATATAAAAATGGAAAAGCCACTTTCTATTCAAATTAAATACGCTTTCTCTATTGGAAAACATAATTTTTAGAAAATACGCTTTCGACATCACCCTTTTCTTATTTTCTGGAATTTTCAAATCAAGCAAAATTCAAACGCTAATAACTTTTGCATATGAACTCAAAATTGGATTATTCTTTTTCTAAATTCATCTAAAATAATACTCTATCTGAATATACAAAAAATTGGATTTTGTTGCTGTTAAATTTATTTTACTATTTGTGATTTGTTTCGGCACTTTTTCGAATAGACGTCAGAAACACGAATGAATCTCTTGATGACCCATCACCCTCATACTCAGAGCTACCAGAGCGAGGCAAGAACCTCCTTTGACCATGTTGATACCATTATTTCAAATATTGTATTTTTTTTTTGCAAAATTATTATTTATGCGTGTATGTTTGGCTAAAATTACTATATTTGTGGGTAACAGTAGCTGAATTCTGATTGAATGCACGATTCCTCCTTTAATATATGGTTTAGACAATATCTAATGTCGATTTGGGTTTTTTGATTAAAATTTTTGAATAGATGCTTAGCCGGGCTCTAATTTCATTAAATTTGTACAATTGATGAAAAATTGAGTATGGACTCGGAAGAACTTGAAATGGTCTTGATTGGTTACCTCTATTAGTTTGGAATAAAAATGAAAACGAAAAAAAATTAGTTTTTGACGCGGACAAGTTATATTATGAACTGATGAATGTGAGAAGTGTATCTCGCATATAGATAGGGGGGATCCTCACCCGGGTTGACTAAGGACCGAATGCTGGTGTATCCAACCTAAGCGTAAGCGTACAACAACACAACTGAATTGGGGCGTTCTTAGCTAATTAAGTTATCTAGGTCTAGCCTTGCATGTTGGTAGGTCGTAGTAGTATGAGCATATCCGGGTAGATTTGCTCGAAGGGCTCACTTCACCGAGGCGTTGTAAAGAAAGCTTGCCGATACAACAGTGAATACCTTACTGAGATGGGGTGTACCCTGGTAAAGTGAGGGAGTTTCATTCGCCAGGCTAGTGCAAGTTTAGGACTAGGTGATGTAAAAGCTTCATTACGAACTCTAGACAGCTTACTAACATGTTGCGAGCGGTGGTGTCAACGAATGCCAAACAAGCTAGAGAGCTTGTATCGTGTGGGTAAAGTTGTACACTTCTGCAGAGTGCAAATCTATTTAAATAGCCGTGCTCACAATCATGAGCGTGCTAAGTGCTGTCACATCGGGTATAGTCTTAATTTTTGGAAAAACGGTCTTGTTGGAAAATGTTGGGATGGCTTTGTTGTTGTTAATATGAGTGCAATGTCTATGGCTGAGAATGAAATAATGAACACAATCGAGGAGGGTTGTGAATTTACTATTGTTAAATTACATACTTGTTATTTCATTACATGTCAACTGTCCTTTGAAATTTCTGTTGCACATTATTACATATGGATATTGCAAATTAAACTTGACTAATGCTGAAAATAACTTATAGTGTAGAGCAACATCCTTTGATAGCCTTGTATTTATATTATGTTGCGATACACCAACAAGTCTTGCTGAGTACAAAATGTACTCAATCTTGCTTAAAATGTTGATCAGAGTACGAGGATGAACTGATTTTGGATGACATGTTCTTCGCACCCGGTACCGGAGGATACGGTGACGGGTCTTGCTAGGGTTTGTCCATGTCGGTTGCCTAAGGGTATCGATGGGCACACCACTAGACTTTTTGGGTTTTAATTGCTATGCTTCCGCTATTTATCTTTGATACTTGAATTTTAATTTTGCCGATAGGCCGTGTAATATAAACTTGTTATGTAAATATTTAAGTTAATGTTGTATATATAAATTGTATAGATGTGATTATCAATAGTGTGCATGTGTGTACTAGCTACTGATCATGGGACTAGTACAGTACATATACACACGAAGGTTTCGGGTATTCGAAGCCCGGGGTCCGACAAAATTACAGAAATAAAAGTTCGTTTAATAAAATTACAAAAATGGCTTCTGTCGTCATTTCAAATGGCGAAGTGACCATGTCTCCATTTGGATCGGCGACAGGAGCCCTGTTACCTATTGAACAATGCCAAATACCTATATCGCCATTTGGAATGGCGATAGAGACCCCGCAAGTCCCTGTCGCCATTCCAAATGGCGACATAATCTCCTCTATAAGCAGTTCCACAATAAGGACTTAATGAATATTTTTAAGCAGCTGTGCAACCAAAATTAGCAGAGAAAGTTCGATGCACACTAGAAAACTCAAGATGAGCAGACAAGGACGTTCAGAAGGGAGGCAGCGAAGAAGCCTGACACAAGTGCTGAAAACCTCCCCAAGTCATTGCCCTAGTTATCCACAGATGGTTCCAATTTGACGAGGATGACCGACAAGCAAGTGAAATGCTTCTCGGACTAGATCGAGCACGAGCCTAAGGTGAAGTGGTTATTGCTACATGACAAAGATGGTGCTCAATATGTTGTCATGATGACGAATCTAGCTAAGGTGTACAATTGGATCATGCACAACGTGAGGTACCTCCCTTTGGTTGGTATTGTGGAGACAATTCTGTACGGTGCCGCAAAATACTTTGTTGACCGAAGCAATACCACGTCATTCTCTATGGAAAATTACGGAGTACTATACTCCATCATGATCACCAAGTACATAGAGGAGAAGAGGAAGAAGGGTGAGATACATAAGACATTCAAGATCGACACCAGGGAGCTTCACTTCAAGGTACTTTGCAGGGAAAGAGGACGCCGTGGGACGAGCCATGGGAGGATCATTCACGAGTGCAGGTTTGGCCGTGCTCGTTGTATATGCACTTGTAACGAGCCACTTCTTCTGCATAGGCCATGCTCATATGTTATGGCCATATGTTCGACGTTGGCGCAGCATCCCAGCCAATACCTTTCGGAATATTTAACTAAGGAAGACGTGATGTTAACTTGGAGTGTAGGGCTGTATGGTTACGATAACCATTTCACTGGCCATCCTACCTAGGAGGAGCAAATCTGGGCTATCGACATTGATAGGCTGAAGGGAACGGTTGGTCGGCGGTAGAGACGGCGTATCAGGAATGACATGAACGAAGTATAAGCCAGATGTCGTAGGAAGAAGTTCTCTATTTGCAGCAATCCAGACAATGCTCTATTTGCAGAAGTCCAGACATTCCTTCAAGTATTACCATGCGACGACTGAACAATATGAAGGAGAGGTTGGCAGTCTGAGCGGTGCTGCGGGGACCTCATCTAACCGCTCCACTCGAGGCGGGCACCGTAGAGGTTGTTATGGCGGACGTGACCACGGGGATGGTTTATCTTATTGAAATATGTTGTGATGAATGTTTTGCTTACTATCATTTTGATTTGTTGAACAACTATGTGATGACGCCTGTCCTATTTAATTGTATTATCCGATGTACTGATGTTATGTCGTGCATCGAATTATATATTATGTGTAACCTATGTACTACCGCTAATATTATTTCTTATTACTTCCTATTTCTTACCATGAACAATGTAACTACCTAATTTTTTGTCTTCTGTTTATCACTACTTTTAAAAAATGAAAAAAATACAGGCTATGTCGCCAATTCAAATGGCGACTTAAGTCTTTGCCGCCAATCCTAATGGTGGCAGAGACGTTTCACACTGTTTGCACTGTCGCAAATCCACATGGCAAAATGGCCATTTCACCATTTGGAATCGCATCATAAGCTCATTTTTGTAATTTTATTAAACATATATTTATTTCTGTAATTCTATTAGAAAACATATTATTTAAAAAATTCTCTTCTTTTACAGGTAGCATTGAAAGGCCCAAAAGCCTATGCATTAAATGGCTAGTCTCTAGCATCCAGGAAGTACATGGCTGGGCTTAAGGGCATGTACAATAGTACAAATAACTGTGTGTCTATAATATTCATCTATATCATCTATAGACATCGTTAAAAATAACCTGTACAGTGAGTTGTATTTTTATATGTCGCTATAAACAGTTCATTCATATATAATGTGTTTTGTTTCTCGTGTTACAGTTGACTGGTGCATAAGATACGGCTCAATTCTCTATGCTTCGCCTATCTCCTCCACATCATCTCGTGTTTACATATAGCCGACGTCGCACCATTGTACATGCTCTGACAAGCAAGAATTGATCTCAAGATCAGCCCGTGGTTGTTGCAGCCAAACGTGCATTTATATCGAGACAATGCAACGTCATTATGCCTAAAATCATCACATCGTGGGATTGATTTGCACCAAATCAGGTGCACTTTCAACCTGAACGAATGTAATGTAAACTCAGAATTCAGAAATCCAGCGTACACGCAAAAACCAGCAAGGACTAAATGAAGACGTTATTAGGATGATACTGTGACATACAGCTGTGCGGCATAACGGGACGCAATCTTTTTCATTTATTTGCTCAAGCCAAAATTAGCAGCATACTATTGTATGTATATTTTGGAAGCATTCTGTTTCAGAGAAGGTCAACTTTCGTGGTTCTTTCCTTCCTTGCTATATTTACACACTTTATTCAAATTGGCCCATGGTCTTCCTTAAATTTAATATTCGGTCCATTCTTCTGAAAATACGCTTGAATTAAATTAATGGTGGTTGGTATTAAAATGTTGTAGTATGTATTAAGAAGTATCTTTGGAGTGACTTATATGCCACGGTATTCTACCGATGCTATCGAGGATATAAACATGTTGTATCTTGACGTATTGACCATTTATAATACATATATTATTCGTTTGGTTATGCCCACAAATGATACATGTATCTAGACCTGTTGATTTGCCAAGCCGGGTCTGAAAAAGCTTAGGCTTGAGAGGCCGGCCGACAAGGCTAAGCCCTCTAATATAAATTTCGGCTGAAAATCGGTGATTTTCGATTTTACCGGTGAGGGCCCATAGAAATACAAATTGGCCCCGGAAAAAATACGTTTGAAAGAATTTTGTCCAAATTTTTTTTATTTGTTTGAATTTTGTTTGAATTTGATTTTTTTAATTTAAAATCCAAAAAATTCAATTATTTTTTAAAAAATTCAGCCAATTTTTTCGATTTTTTGCCTTACCCCCTAAATTTTTTTCCCGGTAAAGAAAACCCTGGCTAGGCCTGAATACGAAAATTCCAATTTTACAGAATAAAATATTATTTTTTTGTCATGCTTCGGTTCGAAAATCTAGGCACAGGCCCGATCCGGTCGGCATGAGCCCGGAAAAATTGGGCCGGGCTGCACATGGAAAGTTCTACATGTATCTAAAAATGAACTCTAAAAGTCATTTAAATACAACAAAAATTTACAACCAGAACCCTACAAACCCTACTATTCACGACAGGCTGTACCTTGCCCCACGCTTTTCTCGCTACCTCGTATATCCCGTCCATAGAGCCCCCTCTCCTATCTCCCTCGCACTCTTCCCCTCTCTCTGTCGCCTCAGTGCCTCACGTCTCTTCAAACCGAGTATCAGGATGCCTTCCTCGCTTGCTGATGCACCGTCGTCCTTCCCGGCCACCCTGCAAGATCAGCCCACTCGTGCACATCCTTTGGAAGATGCAACAGCACCGCTGCTTCTGATGAGCGGAGCTACCAATGCCGAGGGAAGTACTGCGTCTGTCCGAGACTTCGATCTGAACAGGGAACCCAATGATCCCCTTCCGGATGAATCTCCCAAGACCTCCTGCACCATTCTGCTATCTCCCGATTCGTCTCATGTCCAGGACCTCCAGGTACACTACACATCGGTTTCTCGAAAGCCCTTTTTTCTTCTTTCCGGTAGTGTAAAAATTCCCAGATCCACCCATTTCTTGATCTGCTAATTTGGGGCTTGTGCTGCTGATTGCTGTAACGTGGGCGCTGAGTTCTTACAGGTCGACATGGATGTGAAGATGGAAACCATGGGCACGACTGTGATGGACGACTCAAGCAAGATCACCAGACTGGTTGATGTTAACAAGAGTTTGGAAGAGAAGAGGTTTGCACGCTAACCCCTAGCCTTTCCATTTTGCGAGTGTATATGTCGATCTAAGTTTTAGATTTGATGAGAAAGATAGGGAGGAAAGGCTGTAGTTGTTCGATCTATCCATCGTTTGTGTCCTCCTGTCCGTATCCGCATAGATCTAAGGCACGTAGACACACATGCATGATCTCACCAAACAATCAAACGTATTTGATTATATGCGTACATGTTTCTTTTGCTACAGTTCTTGTACAGTAATGTGGTTGTTTTTTTGAACTACTAATGTCCTGTTTCCGGGGATTCTATAATCGGTTGTGCTTCGATCTGCCAGTGCTGATGAAACACTAGAGGCAACGTCGGGGAAGAAGAGGAAGATAGGCAGTGGCACTAATCGCTCCGGTGATCATGTTGGCAGTGCAGAGAATGCTATGGCATCGTCAGTGAAAGAGAAAGGTGCCGCGCCGGTGCAGACCAAGGGGTGGCGGTGCAGCATGAAGAACGGCTCCGCATGGGGGTGGCAATGCAGCAATCAGGCGCACCCCGGCTACGCCATGTGCCTGAAGCACGTCATCAGCCGCCGACGCATCCTGAAGAAGGCCAACGCGAAGAAGAAGCTGATCCAAGCTAGCGCTAAGTCGGGTCTCGCCGCGTCCAACACAGCAGACGCAGAGACGTCCGCGACGGGAGGCCGGAAGGAGACCGCCGTCCCTTCGTCGCCCAAGCCCCTCGTCGTCGTCGGTGCGACGCGCAGAAAGGAAGCCTCTCGTGAGAATGCAACTGCAGCATCGTCCGCGAAGGAGAAAGGTGCCCCGCCGGTGCCGACAAAGGGGCCGCGGTGCACCCGGAACAACGGCCGTGCAAATGGGTGGCGTTGCAGCGCGGAGGCGCACCCCGGCTACGTCATGTGCTTGCTGCATTACATCAACCGGCGGGACAGCTGTGAAAAGTCTCGGGCGAAGAAGCTGCAAGCTCGCGCTGAGTCCAACACAGTCGTGTCCAAGACAGCAGATGCAGGCGCGTCGACGTCGGCGACGGGAGGCCGCAAGGAGACCGGCCCATCGTCGCCCGAGCTACTTGTCAGTGGGAAGCGCGGGAAGGCCGGCGCGCGGGCGGTGCGGTTGCGGCCAGATGAAGCCGGCCCCGCTCCAGTGCACACGCAGCTGGAACCTCCATGCATCGTCATCAACATTGCTGTTGCTAGTGAGCAGCAACAGTGAGATGCATGGCATTCACAAATCGCTTAAATTTCATGTGATATTTCCAAGCGTGACATTGATCTTTCTGTTGAGCTGTGGAGAGCTCCTATATTTTGTTGTTATCTATTTGCTATATGATATAGAACATGCGAGAATTTGCATTGGTGTTGTACTCTTAACGCAAGCATCTAGCTCGTAGTAATTGTTGCAGACATTTGATTGCAGTAGTTAATTGAACTGTGCCTATATTAAGGCTTTGATTCCATGGTCATTATGTCTTGCTTATTCGCCAATTATATCAGAGTGTTAGTGATAATGTTGAATATTGTTCATTGTCTAGAATTCTAGATAATTCAGAACCTACAAGTTTAAGTTTATGATTTTGTCATACGTACTACAAAAACATTTTTGTCATTTGATTTTTTTTTTCAATACTAGGAAGTGCTAAGTTGATCCTAGGCTTCTTCTTCTTCTTTTTTTTTTGTTGAAAAAACCAACTTGATCCTAGGATGGAATATGAGAAATTAAGGATCGCAAAAGAATTTCTGAAGTAATTTATATAAAATCTTCACAGGAAAATAGTCCGTGTTTTTTTTTCAAAGAGAAAAACATGATATATACCTATATGATGGAAAAATAGTTGTTTGAGTTTTGATGTTGACAAATTAATGATTTTCTGGTGGAGTAGTGGTTGCTAGATTTTTTCCATTATTGAGAGAGGAGAAAAATAAAATGTTGAATCTGAAATTTGGATCAATCTCTTTTTTTTTTTTTTTTTTTTTTTTTACAAACCGTTATATGGATCCAGTTCGATTTTTAGTTATGTTAGTTGGTATATATGATGAGAAATAGTTCTCTATAATTCATTTCTCTATTTTATATTGTTATGGAACATCAGTTGACATTCGCCGGCGAGCGTTTTTAGTTGTTGGGTACCAGATGTAACTATCACTGGCATTAGTATTAGCACTATTATACCCAGAGACATTACTGTGCTGCTTTGTGTTGGCGTTGCTATACCTGTGTCCGAACCCGAGCCCGCTAAACCAGCGTCCCAGCCTTAGGTTGTTGGGTCGCTAAACTCGAAAGCCCAACCACAAAACAACGACCAAAGCGGTCTTGAACCATCTCCCCCAAAGGACTAGCCTGATAGGTTGGAACACCATCACCCTCATAAATCGTACTCTGCCTCCTGCCACAACCGATATAGGACTATCCTAACAAATCCCCTCCCCTCACACATCGGGTGTGCTCCCCGGTAACCGTGAGGTCTGAGATGTATTCGGGATACCTAAGCTCTTATACCAATTGTTGCGTAGCATCTTTGGACCGCTATACCCACGTCCAACCACAAAGCAACAACTAAGGGGTCTTAGGCACCCCCCCCCCCCAAAAAAAAAGACTAGCCTACAGTATTAGAAAAAGAAAGGGAAATTTCAAGGCTCGGTTAGTTGCAAAAGGGTATTCACAAAAGAAGGATATTGATTATGATGTGGTATTATCCCCGGTTGTGACACATACTTCTATCAGGACAGTTATGGCATTAGTAGCCAGTTGAGATTTGCACTTGGAACAAATGAATGTGAAAATGGTATTTTTACATGCTGATCCTGATGATAAAATCTACATGGAGTGCCCAGAAGGGTTCACTAAACCTAAAATTTACATCTAACTTTGCAAGCTAAAGAAATCATTGTATGGGTTAAAATAATCACCAAGACAGTAGTACAAGCGTTTTGACTCCTACAGGTTGAAGATTGGCTACAGACCACGTGAGTATGATTGTGTTGTGTTTATGTTCGACGCCTTGATAATTGTTCATTTTTTGTCCGCTACTATATGTTGATGATATGCTAATTGTTGCAAAGCACATGCATGATGCGATTGGTTTGAAGGGTTTGCTAAGTTAGAAATTCAATATGAAAGAATTAGGAGCAGTAAAAAACCTTTTGGGCTTGGAGATACACATGGATAGAGCTTGAGGAAACTCTGGTTTTCTCAGCATAAGTATGTTGAGAAGGTTTTGGAACAGTTTCATATGAGCAAGGCCAAACCGGTAAGTACTCTATTGGCACAACACTTTAAACTTTCTTTAGAATTTTGCTCTAAATCAGACAAAGAAATTGAAGAGATGGCGAAAGTTCCATATACAAGTGCAGTTGACTGCTTAATGTATGCAATGGTTTGTACAAGGCCTATAATTTGGTGCATGCTACTAGTCTAGTCAGCAAGTTTATAATGAAACTAGGAAAGCGATATTAGGAGACAATCAAATGGATGCCTAGGTACTTGAGAGGTACAAGTCATGGCACTGTTTGTGACATCCCAAAAATCCTAATTTTGGGAAAGTATAATGAAAATAAGTGGGAGATTAATTTTTAGCATGTTTTTGTATGGAAAACTATTTTAGCATGATTTTTGAGATTTTGCATCAATCAAATAGTGAAGTTACATGCAAACAACAACTTGTAAGAATTTTTGAGAAAATCACAGAAGAGATGAAATCCTAAAAAAATTTACATGAGAAACCATACTGTGTCTATAGCCCTAAATTGTTTTTATAAATTTTGGACTCTGCTTTCTACGAACAAAAATTTGAGAAACATTCAGCCAGTTTGAAAAATTCAAATGCCATTTTTGAAATTTCCGATCGCCGTTGGGCCGTAAGTACCACAGCCCATCTTGCTCGCGCCCACTCCAGCCCAAGCCAGCACCCTACTCTTGAACTTACCGACACACCGGGCCCACATGCCAGCACCCTTATTCCACCTCTCGCTCTCACCTGCGCGCCAACGCAGCTCCACTGCTCGCCCCTCGTTTGCAACCGGTGCCCACAGTTTTGCACCTCACTTGCCCCTATCACCTCCACGCGCCGTTCCCCTGCTAGCTGCCCCGTTGATGCGCCATTATCCCACATAGATGATGAACCCAAAGCTTTGAGTGAGAAACACGTCCGCCGTGCCATTTTCTCACCACTTCTCTCATGCCATTCTCGATCGCATTTAAGCCCCTCACCGCATCACGAGCTCCTCAGCTCGCCATTCTCACTTCTCACACAGAATTAGAGCACCTTGTGCTTTGGTTCGCCAGGAACGAGAGCGTCGCTCTCAACGCTGGTGAGCAAGCCTCACACCGCCATTTACTCTAGTCAGCTTCCTTGCCCTCGCCACCTACGTCACCATGTGTCCCTTACCAAATTGATACTCCTTTGCTTACTGTAGCTCCTGGAACCCCGTAGCGTGATCGCACTGTCATCTTCTTTGTCTCCGGTGCACACCCCATTTCAGACCTTCGTGTTCCCAACGCTGTGAGCTTGAACCTCATCTATCCGTGTCATATCGCATTCCATAGTCCACTAATGCTCCTTCGTTTCTCAATGTGGACCCAAGATAAGGGAATTAGTAGAAACAAGCTCTTCCCCAAAACCGACCACCGCCGATTCCTTTTCTGTTCGCCATCACTCTAGTGAGTCCCCGTTCAATTCCTTGCTCCTATGTCATCCTTAGGACCTCAGTGATCTAATGCGCTGCTTCTTGAAACATCTTCATCACCATAACGCGCCAACACCGTGAGCCACCTCTGCGCCACCACTGTTCAACGTCGACATGCTTCTCCGACCATCCCCTAATGTCATCTACACCCTTAGTAAGCTCCTGCTAGTCCCCTAATGCTTCTACGCCTGTTGAATCAGTAGATTAGCTAGTGTAGCATAGACTTCACTGTGGCCACCCATGGTGCCGCTGCGGAAAGTGTTGTCGCCACCGCTCTTGTGACCATTGGTCCCCGAGCTACTGCCTGTAGCTTCGTAGTCGCTCCCTAGAACCAGTTTGCACCGTCTTTCGCCGCCGATTGGCTCCAATCACGAAAACCATTTCGGACTCGAGGGCTCCACCGCTTATCGCTGTCGTAGCGCCACCTCCGACCATCTCTCAGGCCCCCACCACCAACCGGTGGGATTGCCGTCGAGAGGGGACCTATTTTGCCCACCCCCGAACTAAATCTCTGCACCGTTCGTTACCAGTAAGCTCGCCATGGCTCTCGGCCGCACGCAGCTTTCTTCCTTTCTCCTCTCTCTCTCTCTCTCTCTCTCTCTCTCTCTCGCTGATAGTGGGTCCCATTCGGGTTGAGTATTAGCTTAACACTAATGACAGTGGTTAAGTGAAACTAATCAATGACATATGAATTTAAAATGTAAATAGAATATGCGTCACTGACATGTGGGACCACTTTTGTTTTGTAAATAAAATCAAGAAAAATAAAACTATGAGTTACTGACAAGTAGACCCCACATTTAAGTTAATAAAATTAAAAAAAATGAGAAAAGTCGCTTTCAGTTCAGAGGAAAATACGCTTTCTATGTTGGAAAGCGTAAACCTTAGTAGAACTCAGAGGAAAATACACTTTCTCGATTGGAAAGCGTAAACCTCAGAGAATACGCCTTCGACGTCACCATTTTATTAATTTCTGAAATTTCAAAACCGAATTAAATTGAAATGTTAATAACTTTTGTATACTAACTCCAAATCAAATGAATCTATTTATAAATTCATATAAAATCATACTCTGGCTAAGTATGCAAAAATATTTGGATTTTATTGTTGTTGATTTTTTTTCATATTTAATTTGCTATCGGCTATTTTTTGAATAGACGTCAATACTTTGATCAAAATTTACGACGATCCTTCATTCTCTTATTGAGAGCAACCAGAGCAAGACAATCACCCCTTTTGATCATGTTAATCCTATTATTTTAATTATTGTATTTTTTTTGCAAATCTTATTATGCATGCGTGTATGTTTAATTACAAATTTGCTATGTTACGGGTAATGGTAGCTAAATTCCTAATTAATGCATGAATTTTTTTTAAAATATTGATATTCTTACTGTTGTAACTATTAGGTTATGGCGCTGGCCGCGTGTGAGAAGAGGTGGTTGGTGCACGCCGCGCGAAGGCGCTTCTGGAAAACATTTACACAGCTAAGAACTGCACTTACCATATTCTTCTCCTGCCGTCCGCACGGCCCGCGTGTGAGATGAGCTGGTTCGTGCATGGAGGACTCTCAGCTAGGAAAGTTCGAACCTCACACCAGTAACTCCCATGCATGTTTCTAAAGAAAACATGCTCCGGTTTCATACAAGAGCAATTTTGATGGCAACTTTCCTCTTCCTCCATCCACCCAATTTCTTGAATAATATTCACCTACATTTTGCCCTGGAATTTTAATCAAATACGTTCAAAAAAAATATCAAAACTCCTTTGATATTATGTGGTTGTAGGACCATGGATCCTATTAGTCTATTTTGTAACGTAGGAATTTCCCAAGAAACAATATAATCCCCGTAAGAATCGTAAGAAAATCCAACGTTCAAAGCATGGCCTCAATATTTTCATAGTATTCTATGTCTTGCAGTATTCGAGCAGTATTGTGCATATAATCCTTTGTATCCCTATGTACATGGCCAATTGTCCACAATAGATCAAGGGCGACAACCAACTATATACCTTATAGAAACTATCATTATTATTGTGTACATTACTCCATTAGGGCATCTCCAATAGTATTGTTTTTAATTTTGCTATATCAACTCCACGTCACCGAAAGACAGATTTAGAGACAACACCTCCAATAAATTGTCTCTAGTAAGTTATCTCTAACATTCATGCTAAACTTATAATATTCTCACTCCTTCACCCCTCTCACACATGCACTGATTGATTTATCTTGGTTCGTGTGTAGAGATTGTTGTTTAAGGAAGAGACTTATTCCCTTCTCTTTCATGCTTCTCTCTCTTTCACCTATGATTTTGTTGATATAGAAGGGCTAACCGATGGCTAACGTGACACTATTGAAAATGCCCTTAGCATAACACGATCCCGCCAAATTTGAGAACACATAAGCTATTACACCCACAAGGATATATACTTGTTTTTACTATTGGATTATATTTCACCTCATAAATATTTACCACATAATCCGGTAATCCCTCTGGTTTTTGAGGACCTTTGTGCCTCAAGCACGGCTATAGGAGAATCTAGGGCTAGGATATTGTCATATTGTCCAAACCTAAGTAAACCTCTCTCTCTCTCTGTGTGTGTTCATGGTGTAGTATCTCTCATACGGACCATCAAAATATTTCGGTCGAAGTTCTTTGAGGTTGCACTATCAGTAGGAACCCTATATTTGTATTCTTGTTGAATGCATGTAATTTGAAGTATTTTTTATGTTAATAAAATCATGCAAGTTTGAAAATAACTGTTTTATGTGATTTAATATTCAAACATCAGCTATAAAACCCGGCCACATCCTATCTATTGATGATCTGTTCTACACCCTTGGCAGCAATTTTTTTTCTGCACCAGTCCAAATCCCATAAAACATCTCTCTCTCTCTCTCTCTCTCACGCGCGCGCGCGCACACACATTCTGCTTGCTCTCTCTCGCCCCATTTGTTCGCCATGAGGATCAAGAGGAGGGGGCCTTCCCCCCTCGTTACTCCGCCGTCTTCCTTCCCGACCACCCACGAAACAGATCCACATGCTTCTCCGGATGCAGCAGCGCCGCCTCTGCCCACGGTCGACACCACCAAACCCCAGGACAAGGAAGAGATGATCCGAGATTTGGATCTAACCAAGGAGTCCCGTGACTCCCGTCCATCCCCGGAGACTCCTCCCTGCGCTATTCCTCGACCCCCGGATTCAACTTCTGTCCAGGTACATGCACGCAAACACACATCGAAATAGAATTATCAAAAGACTGTCTTATTTTTGCCCATTCAGTGGTGCTTTCTTTTGGGTTTCTAATGCTGTAACGTCGGACTTGTGTCCTGAATGACAGGTGATGAAAGACGAGGAGAAAGAAGCCATGAGGATGGTTCCCGTGATGGATTTCGGCAAGAGGCATGCTTGAGCCCAGCCTTTTCACTTTTCAGAAACGCATCGTTGTATGTTTTAGATGAGTGGTTATCTCCTCCTGTTTCATCCACTGATCCACCTATTTAAATCTAAGCACAAATGTTTGATTTCACCTGATAATCAAATGCGCCCGATCATATATGCAGTTATGCACACATTTTTTTTCTACTGTTGTTGTATGCAATTGCTAGTTTTGTGCAGTAATGTGTTAACGTCTTGCACTACTTAGTTATCCAGTTCTTGGGATTTTAAATTGGCTGTGCTGCTGCAGTGCTACCGGTGCAAGGGACAAGAGGAAAGCAAGCTGTGGCACTGTCGAGGAGGAGAAGGGGAATGTCAAGGTCGAGGCTATGGGCAATGTTGATGCTAGCTGCGACGTTGGTGGGGATGCAGCAGCATCGTTGTTCCAGGAGGAGAAAGGTGCGGAGAATGCAAGGCTAGTTTTTTATGACTTAATTAGCTAAGGTCATCTCATGCTGGCACATGTGGTTATACACTCCGGCTTAGATAGAGTGAAAGGAGCCCCTTCGAACATGCATACACTAGTCATGCTCACACTACTACGGTCTAAAAACATGTAAGGCTAGTTTTTGATGACTTAATTAGGTAAGGCCATCTCATACTGGCACATGTGGTTATACACTCAGGCTTAGATAGAACTTACTGGCGTTCGGTCCTTAATTAACCCAGGCGACGATCTCCCCCTATCTACTTGTGATATATACTTCTCACACTTCTCAGAATATAATATAACTCATCTGTATCACAAAGTAAGTTTTTTATTTTTTATATACAAAATGACAGAGGTAAATCCCTCTGGACCATCATTTCAAAATCTCCCAAATTGATGTTCAACATTTCATCCATTTTCTAATTTTAGTAAATCTAGAGCTTGGTTAAGCATTTGTGCAATATTCGCACTCAAGATACCCAAATTGACATCAACTATTGCTTAAACCATAACCTATTAGCTACAATAGTAGGGATACCAATATTTTAAGGAGGATCATGCATTGAATAGGAATATAACTACCGTTATTCCCAAACATAGCAATTTTAAACAAACATACACACATGCATAATAGGATTTGCAAAAAAAAAGTCCAATAATTAAAATAATAGGATAAATATGGTCAAAGTGGGTGATTGCCTTGCTTTGGTTACTCTGAATGAGATGATGAAGGATCGTCGTTAATTTCGTTCGAGGTATCGACGTCTATTCAAAAAGAGCCAATAGCAAATTAAAAAATAGAAAAATAATTTCAACAACAACAAAAGTCCAATATTTTTGCATATTCAGATAGAGAATGATTTTAGATGAATTTAGAAAAAAGATTCATTTGATTTGGAGTTCATATAAAAAAGATATTAGCATTTCAATTTGCTTCGGTTTTGAAATTCCAAAAATTAATAAAAGGGTGATGTCGAAAGCGTATTCCCTGATGTTTACGCTTTCCAACAGATAAAGCATATTTTTTCTCTAAGTTCTACTGAGGTTTACGCTTTCCTACAGAGAAAGCGTATTTTTCTCTGAACTGAACGTGATTTTTCTCATTTTTCCAAAATTTATTAACTTACATATGGGCCTACTTGTGAGTGACTCATAGTTTTATTTTTCTTGATTTTAATTACAAAACAGAGACGGTCCCACATGTCATAGACTCATTATTTATTAACTAAATGATTAAACCCATTTTGATTTTAATTATCTGAAGACTTTGGTCCACAAGTCGGTCCCTTGGGTTTTAAAACGTGTTTTAAAACCGAGAATAGTGTGTGGTGATCCCACATGTCAGTGACACATATCTTTAATATGTTTTGAATTAGATTTTTGTTAAACTTTTTGCCCGGTCCCACACGTCATACACTTATTAACCTTAACCTTTGTTACTTAGCACTAATCAATTCTTAATCGCATGGGCCTACTAGCAGAAAGAGAGAAGAGAAGCAGAGTTGCACGCGGCGGAGGGGAGGAGGAGCTTGCCAGTAGCGAGGCATGCGCGAAAAGGTTCGGGAAAAGGTCAAAATGGGTTCCCCTCTCGACGGTGATCCCACCAGGTGGTGGCGACGGCCGAAGAGATGGACGGAGACGATGCTACGCCGGCGCACTAGACTCAGTGAGTCTAGGTGATGCTAACAGGCTAGGCGTGAGGACCTAGGGTCACTGGAGGCGAGCCGATGGTGGTTTTCCACGGTGGCACCATGGATGGCTATGGTGAATTCTACGCTACGCTTGCTAACATTCTAATCTAATATGCACAATAGTTATAGGGGACTACTAGAAACTCACCAAGGTTCTCGATGGTGTCGGGGGATGACCGGAGTAGCTTGGCAGCGTTGAACAGCGACAGTGCCAAGGAGGTTCACAGTGACGGCGTGCTACTGTGATGGAGATGCTATAAGGAGGTGCACGTTAGCTTGCATGCACACTGAGGATGGTAAGAATAGAAGGAATCGACTAGTGACTCACCGAGGTGATGGCAATTGGTGAAAATGGCTGTGGCGGCTGAATTCGGGGAAGAGCTCGATTCTGGTGATTCCCTGAGCTTAGGTCCACACTAAGCAAGGAAGGAGCATTAGTGGAGTATGGAATGCAATATGACACGGTTAGGTGAGGTTCAAGCTCACCAGATTGTCGGGAACACGAAGGTCCGAATTGGGATGTGCGCTGGAGACAGGGAGGATGACGGTGCGATCACGCTTCGGGGTTCCTGTAGCTATATCAACAAGTAAAGAGGGTCAGTGAAGTAAGGTGCGCATGATGATGTAGGTGGCGATGGCAAGGAAGCTCACCCGAGGCAATGGTGGCGAAAGGCTTGCTCACCAGCGTCGAGAACAACGCTCTCGTTCTCGGCAATTTAAAGAGCTTGGAGATTAGAGAAAGCGCGAGATGGAATGAGACGCACTCAGAGGCTTAAGTAGCAGTGAGTAGCGCATCAGATTCACGGTGAGAAAACACAGTCGCGACAAGAAACTTGCAGCTTACTCTGATCTCTCCGTTCACGTGGGAAAAGGGAGTGTCAACAGGTTGCCAGCATGGGTGACGAGTAGGCGGAGGTGACGGGAGCAGGTGAGGTGCAAAAACGCTGGGCGTGGCGTTGCAAACCACGGGCAAGCGGCGAAGCGGCGTTGGCGTGGGTTGGAGCGGGCGCGTAGAAATGGGCCAGCTTGGATTCGGCCCAATGGGCTAGCGGGAAATTCAAATGGAATTGGGAATTTCCAAAAAAAAAGGCTGATATTTTGCCAAATTTTTAAATCTGCCAAACAGGCTCCAAAATTTATGAAATTGTGAGGATTTCATCTTCTCTGCGATTTTCTCAAAATTCTTCGAAATTGTTGTTTGCATGTGAATTTACTATTTGATTTATGCAAGGTCCAAAAGCATGCTAAAATAGTTTTTTTCATTCATAAACATGCTCAAAATTATCCTCCATTTATTCTCATTACACTTTCCCAAAATTGGAATTTTTGGGATGTTACAGTTGTGAACTTATACAGCAACTACTTTAAAACCTACTAGTATGCCTAGAGCCTTATTTGTCATGAAGCAGATTGGAAGGATAAGAGAGAACAATGATGTGCAATCTTAGTTTTTGATTTTATGTTCGACCGGCCGGGCAGTAGTACTAGTAACGGGCTAGGTCAGCCCATCAAAGTTTCGGCCATGGCTTGCCGAGATCCTTTGGCCCTGTTTGGAATGGCTGTGCTTTTCTGAAAAGCGGCTTAGGTGTCCGTGCGCAGGCTTTCTCGTCGCGGTCAACGACCGGGCTTTTCGATTTGGTGTTTGGTCATGCGCTTTACGTAGACTTGCTGCAGTTTCCAAGATGAGAAATGTCTAAAATGCTCATGAGGACAGTAATGACTTATTTGATGCCGTTTTACGCAATTAACATCGTTTAACGACAATTGGCGACTATTAATGAAAACTAACGATAGTTGACGATAATTAATAGTATTTAAAGAGGATGAAGAACTAATACAATTGATGATAATTACCGCAATTAACGATATTTAACGAATTAACAACGACTACCGCAATTAGAGCAATTGGTCGCATTTGACGACGACTATTGCAATATACCGCAATTTAGCACAATTACCGCGATTAACAACAATTAATGATAATTATTATAATTAACAATTATTACAACACATAATTATTAAAATAGACGATTATTACATAAATATTTATAATAAATAACAATTACACTAAACTATTATTGCAATTAACAATCATTACAATTATAATTAACAATAATCATTACAGAAAAAAGAAAAGAAGAAAAAAGGAAAACTAGGGTTAGGGTTAGGCTTCTGGTGGCGGTTGCGGCGACGGTGGTGGTGGGGGAGGAGCTCAGCGGTGGCGGAGGCGCTGAGGCGGAGGAGTTGGGCGTCGGCCGTCGGGAGAGGAGAAGGCGGCACAGAGGATGTGGCCACGGTGGCGAGCCAGCAGCGGCTCGGGGAGGAGGGAGGTGGAGGAGGCGAGAAGGTGGCCGGGGAGGAAGGCGCCGGGGAGGAGGAGGAGCGGGGCGGCGCCACTCGGGGGAGGAGGAGAAGGACGGAGTCGGGGAAGGAGGCGCCTCATCGGGGGAGGACGGAGTCGGGGGAGGCGGCGCGTCGGGGAGGAGGTGCACCGTGGAGGAGGGGTGCCGGGGAGGAGGGAGGTGGAGGAGGGGCGCCGGCGAGGAGGGAGGTGGAGGAGGCGAGATCCAGATCTGGATCCAGGTGAGGCCGGTGGGGAGGAGGAGGGAGTTGAGGGAGGAGGAGGTGGCCACCGGGGAGGAGGAGGAGACCGGCGGGGAGGAGGAGGAGGCATGCAGGTGGGCCGGCGGGGGAGGAGAAGGAAGGAGGCGGGCGGGGGAGGAGAAGAGGTGGGCGGGGGAGGAGAAGGAGGCGGGTGAGCGGGGGTTTGGCGTGTGGGGGCCGGGGTTGAGGCGGTTTTGTCGAATGGCAAAAGCGGGTCAATACCCTGCAAGTCGAGGGGCAAATGCGGAAGAGGGGTGGTGGAAGCCGCGGAAGCTGGCCGGCGGCGGCTTTTTGGCTTTCAGCTTCCTACGTGTACGTGAAAAGCGGCTTCCGAGAAAGCTGATTCAAAAAGCCTTGCCGTTTGGTTCGGCTTCCGGCTTTTTCGGCCGAAAGCCGAAAGCTGAAGACGAACCAAACGGGGCCTTTATTCCCCTATCCTTTTGTGTTGAAGATGGTTTGACCGTAAAATTCGTGGCCTAGCTAGCCAGGAAGTGGCCCGGCAAGTTCGGCTCCACGACCGTGAGTCCGCAACCTCCTCGACGTGCCCTCCCCAATCATTGTCACCGAATCCAGCAGGGCAGTTCCAAAATAGCATAAGTGTGTTGAGGAACCATCGCTGGCGAGTTCAGTCCGAGCGATTATCTCGTATACAAGCGTAGAATCGTAAGAACAATGCATGAATCACAAGAACAGAATAAGAGATTGAACACCGAGATGTAGGGGGACTTCTTGCTTCTCTTTATTCCTTCATCAAGCGATCAATCATTTACAGTGAATAACACCTCTATTTATAGGCTAGAGACCCTGCTAGGATTTGAGATGGGACCCATACATAGACCGGCTCGAGGGCCGAACCCATAGTTTCTTAACAAAGTGCACGACGCGGCAGGCGTCCGTTTTCATGGCGTGGCCATAGAAACAGCCGACCAACAAACTTTGGACCTCCTGCCGCGCGCGTCGTGTAAAGACCACAAGCCGAGATGAGGTGCTCCGCGCACCCGGTGCGGAGGCGGCAGCGCGCGCATCGTTAATTTGAAACCAGAAACCTTGAGATTGTGCGCGCGCGTACCGTATTTTGCCACTAACGTTGGCCGTGGTCTACACAATGCACTTCTCGTTCATTACCGTCACTTAACTTTCTTTACATATGTTCATCACCACGATCATCACCCAGTTCTGGTTTTTCTTAACACAAGTCGAAATCACATATAGCCGGGGTACGTGCATCACTGACACAATGGCACCGGCACGGCCTTAAGCGGCGTAACCATGTTAAGCGACGTGCCGAACCGGTCCCTGACATCCACATCGCACGGCTGCATCCCCTCGGGCAGCTTCCACTCGAACGCATGCAGCACGGACGCCAGGATCAGCGTCACTACCCTCGTTGCCATCAGGATACCGGGGCACGCCCTCCGCCCCGCGCCGAACGGCATGAACTCGAGCCGGTCCTTGCCCCGGAAACCCACGTCCACCCCCAGGAACCTCTCCGGCACGAACGCCTCGGGCTGCGCCCACGACGCCGGGTCGCGCATGATGGCCCAGATGTTGACGATCAGCTTGGTGCCCTTGGGCACCGCGAAGCCGCCGACCTCCGCACCGTCGGCCATGGCCTCGTGCGGCATCAGGAGCGGGCTCGGCGGGTGCAGCCGCATGGTCTCCATCACAACGGCCCGGAGGTAGGGCAGCCTGCCGATGTCGGACTCGTCCGGGTGCTGCTTTGAGCCGAGCACTTCCTGCAACTCGGCGCGGACTTTTGACATCGCGGCCGGTTGCCGGAGTAGCTCGGCCATCGCCCACTCCACCGTGATCGAGTTCGTGTCTGTCCCGGCCACAAAGAGATCCTGGGCACACAAAATGTTTCTCATTAGTTTAGATTAATTTGTGTTTGATGGTAACATGGTAATTTTTTTCAAGCAGTTTGACCTAGGATCTTGGACATATGTGCATTCGTGCGTTGAATAAAGAAGTGGAATGGGAAATTGCAGGTCATATTGTTTAGTTCGAGAACGACGATGATCCGATCAACACGATCAGCTGCTCCATACGACAGAGTCCAAGATAGATTGCTACACAAATATTCAAAACTGGAAATGAACTAAACAAAGCTGATTGACATGGCTATAGTGCAAACTCGCCCAAAAATATTTGGGGAACCTTCAAGATGTGGAGTTTTGTAGGACATAATTTTTAGTCACATATACTAATATATCCAGTAGCTTATACGTACCAGAAGAAAAGATTTAATCGTTTGAAGGCTGAGCTGACCCACTGAGTGAAGCTGGAGTAGCACATCTAGGAAATCCTCCTTCCTTTTGCCGCCAGCGTTCAGACGGCGGCCGATGATCGCGTCGAAGAAGTCATAGAACCTCGTCAAATGCTCAGCGACTCGGCGGCGGCGGCCCTGCAAGTCTAGCGCGGAGAGCACGGGGAAGAGGTCGGACAAGTTGGGCTTGGTGACCTCCTCGACCGTGTCCCTCACCAGCATCTCCAGCTCCTGCGCCCGGTCCGAGCTCAGGTCGGCCACGTCCTCGGAGAACAGCACGTTCGACACGAGGTTGAGCACGCCGGAGAACACGATGCGACCGACGTCCACGGTCTCGCTGGCGTGGCTGCGGAGGCAGCCGACCAGCTCCCTCACCTTCTCCTCGCGCACGTCCCGCGTCGCGTCGAGGCCGCGCGCCGAGAAGAGGTGGTTGGTGCACACGGCGCGGAGGCGCTTCCACAGCGGGCTGGTGCCCGGCAGCCATATGATGGAGCGCTCGTGGAAGCCGAGCGCGCGCCCGGCATCGGTGATGGACCGCGCGGCCAGGAGGTGGTCATACTTCTGCAGGACGTCGCGGGCGCCGGCGGCGGAGGAGGCGACGATGGCAGTGGTCGTGCCGAGCTTCAACGACATGATGGGACCGTACGTCCCGGCGAGCCTGGCGAGGGCGTGGTGCGGCTCGCCTTGGAGGTCGAAGATGTTGCCGAGGAGAGGGAGAGGTGTCGGTCCCGGCGGCCGCTGAGCTTTGCCCGAGCCCGTCTTTGGATTGTTTTTGGCAGAAACGAAGACTTTGTAGAGGACGCAAGAGGCGAGTGAGATGTAGAGGAGCCACAGTATGGTTGAAACTTCCATTTTCAATGATCAGAAGTTAGGATGCGATGGGCTGTTGGTGGAGTTATTGAGCGCTATGGTCTTATATAGTGGCGCTCGCAGTGACCAGTGAGCTATCCTAATTTTGTTAATTGCTTTGCATTTTATTATCCTTTTCTTGTAGCAAAAGCAATCATACTGTATAGAAATTAATTAAAGTTGTTTATGTACAAGCATTTTTTTTCCCAAAAAAATGTTCGGTGACTTTTAGGTCCCTTTTGGGACATTGATTCTTGATTCCGTATGGAACCCCGTATCCCATGAAAGTTGATGTTTTTCTTTCCTACGAAATTCCTATAGAGTTTCCTAGTTCTAAATAGGGTCTTAGCACAATTTTTTTTGGAAACGAATATCAAATTAAAGATTTTAACTTTGTAGAATACCAGTAAGCAAGAGATTGTGAGACGTACCACACCCGTTTTAAAATACAATGCTCTTTTCTGCCAGGGTCTTTTAGAACATTGACCGTCGATTTGCATGAAAACATGATGGTGAAAATTATAAATTTATGATCTCGTGAAAATATTTTTAGACAAGTCTATTATGTTTCAGCTTTCTAATCCCCTGTGTGTAACATGTCGGTGCTACCTTAGCACGGCTGTTTAAGGTTGCAAGGTTTTTTTTTCTGTTTCAGAGAGCTTTCTCTCTTCTTCTTGTTTCCCTAAACTTATTCTCCTATTCTCAATATATTTGGCCTGTGAATATTCCAACCGGCCTGTCGAAAAAAAAAAAGACAAGTCCACTAAGAGCATAGTATGCCATTGAATCGGGTACTAGGAAAACAATTGTTATTGATCCAAATTTACACTCGTAGAGCCAACCGGTAGTAGTTTTATTCACCTGGGTATGACATGTATGCTTGACCTCACGATTACTGTCTTAATGGTAACTGTGATAACTAACTATGACATACGCTCCTAGACTGCAAACAAATGTTGAGACTTGTATTTTGAACAGGATGGACAGAGTAGGCGTTAATCCTCGAGATCCATGCTAATCTACTATATAATAGCTGCAGACGGCATGCATGTTATCGGTTTGAATGCAGCTAGTGCTTCATCATTTTCATGCCTCTTGACTTTTGAGCATAGCAACATGTTCTCCAACCGCCCGTCAGAGTTCTCATTCTGAGCGTGATTGGATGATCCTAGCCTCCTAGGATTGGATGTTCGTCTCTTTTTAAACTCGGAACGCACGAACACGCTGACAACACAATACGTCCCTGCTCACCGCCCAGAAGGTGGATTAGTTCCCAGATTTGCGCGAGCGGCATGGGGTTATATCTTTGACGCATTCGCGGGTCAGGGTTGGTGATGGAGCGGTGGCGGCGGCAGCCGTGTCGCGTTGCAGAAGATGATGCGAGTCGCAGAAAACAAATGAGCGGGCGGCTGCTATCTTCTCTGTCGGGGAGGCTAAAAAATTCAGGCTGTCTTTTGGACTTGGTACGCCATGGACGGCGTGGGAAAGTGACGGTGAAATCTGCAGACGAGACGAGCAGTGGATACGAGACGAGCGTGATGTAACAAGATGAACCACTTGCCCGCAGCTGTGGTACGCTTTGTGCACGATATGATGTACGACGTGCGAAGAATCAAGATTGCTCTTTTTCTAGAACTAAGATTGATCTTTAAAAAGCTAGAGAGCTTAAACAGCAGATGGAAATTGTATATTTTTCTTTTCTTTCATGCGAAATTTGCAAGCTAGAGAGCTTAAACAGCAGATGGAAATTGTATATTTTTCTTTTCTTTCATGCGAAATTTGCCAAGGTCTAAAGGTGTGCTATTGGAAATTGGAAAAAGGACATCTCGATTGGGCTGTGGGTATAACTAGAAGTCTCACCTTTTTTCCTCGCAAAATAAAATTTGAAGTCTCACCTTTAAGTCATGAAAATTTTGCTCCATGTACCAACATCAAGTTCACTCTAGATGAATTCTTTTCTTTTGAAAATATAAACTACTTAGATTGCGGTCCAATCTCCAGTGTGTTATACTTATCGATACTAATACGTTTACGCCGCCAATATATTATCTACTTTAGTATAGCCCATGCAAATTAGTTCTTCGTTATACAGTACATACAAAAAGAGCGTGTAATTATGACATGGTCGAGTACACGAATACTCGGTGTATCAGTGCACTGAAAATTTTATCAAAAAAGTAGATCAGAGCAACCTAAGTAAACTATGTGGGTTCGTGAACTCTTCTACGCGAACACTGTAGTGCTCCAGGCACTCTTTTCACGTTACTGTAGCATTTGATCGTATTGCTCTTTGGATTGAACGGTTCTGATGAAGAGAGGCACGCTGCAGTGCTTCTCTGCCTTGCAGGGGATCGATCTCCTTCCCGGCCAGCGGCATCCCGTGGCACCTCCTCCGCTCGGACCGGAATGGTATAAACGGGGTAATTTCTTATGCCGTACGGTGCTATACGGAAAAAAAAACAGAATTGCCGTTGACGAGATCTAATAATCATCCATTAATTAAATTTTGCTTATATGTAATATTTGTTATAGATAATACGGTCCTTATACAACCTTTAAAGATATCCCTTATTATACATAATGAGAGAGATTATAAATATCTAGTAGTCGTAAGCTATTCTACAACTACCCTGTATTGTCGTAGGTTATCCTACTACCATCTGATCGTTGTAAGTTTTTCTAAACCACCTAATGATCGTAAGTTCTACTACGGTCACCTTATGATCGTAAGTCTTACTACGACCAGGTCATTCACGACCACCCTATAGTCGATAAAAACCACAGATATGTGAACTCAATAGACTAGGAACCCCATACACTATGTCTAATAACACACAGTAGTTAATATGTGACATTGTTCTCTAATATAACTGCACGCATTAATCTCTGTCTCTGGCATAACTACAAGACGAACGTGAGGCGTAGTCTCTCTGACAATAATTGCCATCAACGTGTGCAATTCATCAATTGTTGGAGTGCCTCTTGACATTGATAATTGTCACCCCCTCAGAAGCTATATAAGAGATAACACCGATGGACAAAGAAGGACACAAGCAACGAAACAGATAAGAGTCAATAGTCTAAGCTTTCGGTGACTTCTCTCTTATTGTAAACACAATCAATATAAAAACATAGGATTAGAGTCTTTACTCTCTCAGAAGAATGTTCGAACCTGTCTAAATTCCCTGTGTCTCATCCCTTTGTAGTCTCGAGTAAGGAGACTCCCATTCTCTCCTTTGTTCTTTCATAAGTTCGATATTAAAACATCAACAGTTGGCGTCGTTCGTGAGGATATTACATTCTCTCCTTCGTTCTTTCGACAAATTTTCTTTGTTTCCACTCTGATGCTACCATGGTAGGGGAGTGGAATGAGGAGAATTAGTTCAATCTCGCAGACTACACAGGACTCGACATGGATGCCTGCTACAACTATAAGCCAAGCATGGTTTCGTCCGATGACAATGCCGGTTCTAGGGATCTTTCACCAGATCCCGAAAACCGCATACCGGATAAGGTTGATGAGGGAACTTTCTCCACCCCCCCCCCACAACAGTATGCCAAGTGACCATGTTCGGAGCAGCCCCGAGACAAGAGCTAAACGTAGCGAGGATTCCCCCTCCAGGCATTTGAGTCCGTCTGAGGCCATCCGGTCTAACGTGTCAAGTCCTAAAATCCATAGTTCTGGAGCTCAACCTTCACCTATGAACTGTTACCCTTCAGTTACCCCCCCCACTAGGAGTATGGTCGAACCTGCTATAGTTGCAGATTCGACCATATCCCCGAAGGATTCACATTCAACCAGAGACAGTTATAACCTAGAATTCCCCTTCTTAGAGGGGATTGCTCCAAGTCGCGAGGCGCTGTCCTTCGACTACTCATCCAGCTTGGAGGGTTCGACCACAAGTGAGGACACCAGTACCAAGGAGGTCTTTGTCCTGATTGTTCTCTAGGAAACAGGACTGGGGCTGCTTCCCATCGATCACTTGCTTTGGGCTACCGTCACAATGGCGAGGAGGATCTCAACCTTCATGAGTGTGGCTGTCACATCCCCAAACTAATAAAGAACTTATTATGCATCTCATTAGCATGCACCATGTTTTGACACTTTTTATTCAAATATTGCACTTGGAAAATCTCAAAATGCTTATGAAACATCCACTTTAAATTGAACTCCAATCATAAAACTAAAATAAATGCTACTGAAGTATCTCTGGAAATAATTTATTCAAATACTATATTAATAATCATGAATTAATATAATTTTTTTTAAAATTTTTGGGACTGGTTTGAACCCTATGAAAATTCAAACACGATTTAAAGACCAACTTTATGTTTGAATTTAAACTATGCAAATTATATTATGAACAGTAGGTTCAAATAATTTTTATGGACACTAGGCTATCCCAGGAACCCCCATAAATTATTTCATGATTTTAGGAATTTTATTTCTATTTTTAAGCCTTGGTCAAAGTAGAGGGATTGAATTAAACCTCAGTCAAACCTTGGACCCAAACTGGTGCACTGTTCCTCGGGCTCAAGCCGACCCGGCGAGCTGACTCAGCCCGACCACCTAAACGCACCGACGCATGCAACCGTCTGATCAAGACTCAACGGCCCTGATCTCACCTCCTGTCGACCTGTCCGAAGTCCCCACCAATCCCATCCGTCCGTTCGTGATCCAACGGTTCTGATAAACCCGTTCAGCTCACGCTCGCGCGCGCCGCTGTGAGTCGCTGACGCGGTGGGTCCCGCATGTCAGGGTCGTCTCCCACCTCCCGTTTCAGCCTCAGGCATCCTGTGCCACGCGCCGAGAGCGCTCTGAGCAGCTCCGTCATCGCCGTGACCGCACCGCCCAGTTTGACCTATCCTGGAGCCTCGGCATGTCACGCGCGCCTCGTCCGTCCGTTGGCCATCTTTAACTAGCACCCGAACCCTAGCAAATTCCTCACTTCTCCTCTGTTTGACCGAGGAGAGGGAAGCTTGTTCTCGCTCTCTGCCCGGGTAAGCTTCCACCGGGTGTTTACCCTGTACTCTACCTTCAATGCCGTTTCCATTTTTGCTAAGCCCAGCTCCTACCTTGTCTTGTAGGTCTCGGTTCATCTTCGAGCTCTAGTTCACATCCAGAGCACGCACCCGAGGACACTTTCGTGCCATCTTCGTGTCCCGGAGGTATTATCCTCAACTTTGCGCGTCACCTCACATGTTATAGTCCACTGAGAGAAACCCCTAAGCTAAATTTGGTAATGCACGGCAGGATCTTGTTGAATCGAAGTTTGCACCATTTCCGACCGTGAAGCAACTTTTCGCCTCCCACCTTGATCCGGTAAGCCATTGTCCAATTCCTTGCTCCTATGGCTTGCTCTTAAGCTCCTTGAGCTAACCCAAGCATTCACTTTGCTTCATTTTTCTCGGATCTTCATCTCTTCGTCGAGCCGTGTCATCGCCATCTTCTTCTCCGGCACCGACCAAACTCCTGCTAGCTTCGAGCTTCCCGAGCACTCTTCTCAACTCAGGTAACTCACTAGTAGTCCCTAGAACCTTGGGCACCTGCTGGATTGACGCTGCGGAGCTTCACTTTGTTTTTGTCTTCTTGCCGTATTGAGCGCCGCTGCTCAACTCCGGCTAGCCACCGATGCAGGCCGGCTCAGTCGTTGAGACTACCCTCATTAGAAGCGTCTTGCTATTTTGCATCTATGCATGCTCTTGTCTGGCGCCGCCGTGGTCGGAATCGCCGGCGAGCCGCCGAGCAAACGCGCGGGGAGATTTTCTCGTTGTCGTACGCCGACCGCTCCTGTAGCAGATGATTAGGTGTAAGTGTCAATCATTAGCATTTAATCGCGGTCGGAAGTGAGCGGCTACACTCGCTTACGCGTGGGCCCGAGCACAGAAAACGCCGAGAGTTAAACCTGTGCGAAACGTGACTGACCTGTGGGCCTAGGCCTTAAACCCCGTGCACCGAGCGCTTGGAAGCGTGGAACCAGTCCACTGGGCCGTGTCTCTGACGACGGGTCCCACACGTCAGAACTGATTGTTAATCTGAGTTAAATTAGAAAATACGCTATTCTCCCGGCCCGCATGTTAGCCACTTCGGCTAGCGTGTAGCTCGGTAAGAAAAGGTTAAGATGACTTATAGAATTCGAAATCTATTTATTTGTGAGCTGAAAAATGTGTATACCTTCTAAAGTACATAACTAAATCATTTTAACTCCAAAATGAATGAAACCACTTCTGATAATTTTCATATTTAATGAACTTTATATTAAAATTGGTTTCAAACATGTTCCTGTAACAGAGAGCATTACTTTGGAAAAAGAGCCTTTAACGCTATTATCTTTACACAAGAAAATGCTGATAACTTTAGAAATTCATAACTAAATCATGAAAACTCCAAATTAAGCAAATTCAACTGTTTTGAACTTGTAATAATATGGCCTATTTATCCATGTAGTCCATGTACTCACTATTATTCTACAAAAATTCACCTCATAATTAAATTACATAAATAAAGGCATATGTAAATCTGGAATTCAAACCACCATAACTTTCATATACTAAATCAAAATGAAATAATTCTTTCACCAAAAATCACTTAAAATCATAACTTAGCTACTGTAGAAAAATCATGCATTTTTTAGCATCTCGAATTTTGGAGTATTTCTCGGTGTTTATATCGGTCTTTATTCTTTAGATTCCGAAGCTATTGATATTGATTCATACGCCACCGAGAGTGAGCAACTAATCTACCAGCAAGGCAAGCATCCTTTGAACTTTCTTTTTGCATCATATTTGGTCCCAGTTTTGTTAGGGTAGATGCAATGATAATTGCTTGCATGCTATTTTGTAATGTTGCTATTTTGTGATGGATAGTTAGACACATCCTATTATCTTGTCATTGTGGCTGTCCATGAATTACCCCAGTACTGAAATAATTATGATAGGATGTTTGAATTACTGTTGTTCGAGTTGCTTAGCCATGCAAGTCTAGAACCGGTAGCTCGATTGCCGGGAATAGCTCGACAATTATGGGATAAACATAACTCTCATTGTATACTTTTGTTTCAGATCCTTGTATCTGTTTTATGAGATAGATTTTGTCATTTTAAATGAGCTTTTGGTCTGGACAAGTGTTGGTTAGTGATGGTGCCTTCGTGCACGAGATTTGGGTATGTGGTTTGGCTTGTCTGGACAATTAAGGACCGAACTTTGGGTTGTTGCGATTCAAGCAAAACTCGTGCTATCACGCGTGGTATATGGGTGCCGTATGGTTAAGTAGGGGGAAGGTTTTATTGTGTTGAGTCCCACGGTGGTAAAATTGTAAGGGCATGGGACCGTGAAATCCCGTGTTCCTTTTGGGCCGATAGGATGGGGGCGTTAACGTCTTGTGTTTCCTAGGATATATAGGATGGAGGCGTTAACGTCTTGTGTTTCCTAGGAGCCATGGTTGAGGGACTTAGCTCAATGGGATCTTCTTGCTAAAAATGACCGTATCTTGATTTACCCGGCCGGCATACCTTAGGAAGTATGCTATATTCGGAGGCATCTGGAGGCTTACGGGCTAATCAAGTCGTGTGGGTAAAGTAGTACACCCCTGTAGGGTATAATCTATTCAAATAGCCGTGTCCACGGTTATGGACGACCGCTTGAAATTTGTGGCTGCTTATTGTTAGACTTGAAATTAAAATTGTGGTTATAACTTGGTATCGTCATGAATGGGATGTTCATGCTTATTGTTGTATCAAAGTGGACCGCCACTTTGTTGTTGGTATGATTCATTTGTTATTGAATTCATTACTTATTCACATGCTTTACTTCTACTTCAAATCTGATTTTGAAAAGGCACGTGAAAAACTAGTACGTGTAGGTTGTTCAGTATTGCGTCGTTTTCGCAAAAATTTAAGCCAATATGAGCCCGTCCTTTGAATGACCTTATGCATAATTATTTTTATTTGTGTAAGACTTGCGAGTACTCTTTGTACTCAGCCAGATGTTTGCTGGCTTTTACAGGTGAGGACGATACTGAAATCGACGAGCTTGTCGATGTCGATATAGGCGACACCGATGAGTAGTTTGCTATCATCTAACTCCCAGTTGGTTGCCGATGGGTTATGGGGCATACCATTGCTGGTCTTTTGGTCTATTTATGTGTTTCCGCTGCTACTTAATACTCTCTTTTAAATTTGGCCGGTCGGCCACTTGTATTAGATGTAAACTTGGAACTATGTTGTATGTCTTTTGAACTATTTATGTATGGATGTTGTATGGATGTGATCAACGTTGAATTAGAGTATGGTTATATTGGTCGCTGATCTTGGGAGTCAATATAAGTCATACTCGCTGTTCATGAATTCCTATTTAACTCACTGAGTGTAGCGCTTGACTTGTCGGAGAACCGACAATCATGTAGTGGTCGCAGAGGAGCGGCGCACATGATCGTCGGAGCTCTAATCTGAGTTAAGCCTTTCATTTAGATGGAGTTAAGTTGGAATTCATTTACCAGAGACTTAGAGTTATGTCCCTAAGACCATGCTTAGTCTCGGTCTTACGGAGATAACTCCGGGGTCCCCACAGTGGCGAACATCCTCAAAGTGATCGCACTCCATTAAGGTATGCTCCCGCTAACTCAGATGTTAACGATCCTAACACCATTCGACGAAGGAGGATTGCAGCCAAAATACATTGCCTTGGCGCATCAACTACCAGTCAGAAACCACTCGAGAGCTTGAACAGATCAATGATTTGATCGAGAACCCAACTCTGGAACATGGCTAAGCACTAGGTTACGATCTCTTCGCTCAAGAGAACACACGGAGACTTCAAGTCACTATGACCAGAATCGAGCGCAACCGACAATGTCGTCCCGGAAGTTACACCGAGACCACACCCTCGAACGCCAGTCGTTCGAACAACTCTCCTCGTGGAGGGCAACAAGACTGTAGGAACGGTCGATCTCCCGACCATGATGCTGGTTGAAGAAGAAACCATCCAACAGCTGGTGATCAATGGATTCCTAGGGGAGGTGGTCGTTCACCACTTCCTCAAAGAAATCTACGCCAGCAAATAGAGTGCGATGAGTATTACCCTCGCATGGCCGAGATCTATGATAGATCAGGCCCATTTACCACTGGGTATCGTCGAGTACGATCACCTGGTGACACTAACCCTTCTTTTCCGCAAAGCAAGCATTACGACACCATTACCGGATGTCGGGCTTTTTCGTCTAATCTCCGAGTAGTTCATTGGTCAGTCAGATTTTAACCAGCCAACATGGAGAAACATGATGGGTCCCAAAATCCCATTGAATTTCTCTAAATCTACACAACCATAGTCCGCACCACTGGAGGAGACGAGCACATTATGGCAAATTTCTTGCCAATTGTACTCAAAGGCTCTGCTCGATCATGGTTGCTGAACCAACTTGCGGAACCAATCTACTCGTGGTAGCATCTGTGTGATCTATTGCTAGCAAATTTTTAGGGCACCTACAAGCGTCCTAGAAAGGAAGACGACCTACACCGAAAGCGAGAAGATTCTCACAAAACTTTGCGTTAATTTATAAGATGTTTCTGTCAGGTTTGAAATTCAATACCTGAAGTATCTGATTCTTCTGTTATTAGAGCATTCAAACAGGGTGTCTGGAACCAGAGGATCACAGAAGACAGTGCTCTCAACCCTCCCGATACTGTTGTTGAGCTCTTCGAGATGGCAAACTGCTATGCGACCACTTCCGAAGCGGTCGAGTGGAATTGCGCAATCGATCGTGATGACAGAAGTACTTGAGGAGCAAGTGAAGGTACAAAGGAGAAGGACAAGTCGTTGAAGAAATCCAAGAGCAATTCCAAAAACAAAAAACCACATGCCAAGAGGTCGAAAGAGGTCTTAGCTATGACTAACAAGGGGCCCGAAGCTCTAAACAGTATTCTGATCGGGGCAAAGGCAAACATCCTAGGCAAAAAATTGATAAGCCAAGGTGGTGTCCATTCCATAAAAAGGAAGACCACGACCTTCACAATTGCGGGGTTTTCCAACGAAAACTCGAAGACTAATACTCTGGCAAAATACCACTTCCTACCCTCGAAGAAGTAGGGCATACAAATGGTCGAAAGCAATCAGAAGACAATGAGGAGCTGTCGTACCAGGACCCTGAACACACCATCGATCACATCTACATGGAGTCATCGGCATATGAGTCAAAACGACAACTCACAACTGTCGAGCGTGATGTAAACTCCATTGACCCTCCTCTTGTCAATAAGTTATCAAAGTGGTCAAAGGTCACCATCTCTTTTGAGAAGGGTGATTTTCCGATCCCTTCCACTTGATCTGGTCATTTTTCGATCGTGGTCGAGCCCACCATCAATCACTGCTGAGTTAATCGCATGTTAGTTGACGGTGGAAGTTTATTAAATATACTCTTTACGAGTGCTCTAGACGAAATGCAAGTTCCCAGGATGAAATTTAGATCTGTACAGTACTCCTTTCATAGGATTGTACCAGGGTCTTTGGCCAAGCCTATTGTCCAAGTCTCCCTTCCTGTTACGTTTGGGCGACCAAACAACTTCAAGATGGAGAAAATCTCTTTGACGTGTGGTCGATTTTGATACAACATAGTAGTGATTTTGTCAACCAACTATGGCATGGTTCCTAATGGCTACTCGCTATGGTTACCAATGTCTAAAGATGTCAGGTCCCAAAGGAGTCATCACAGTACGTTGTGAAAAGAAGATGACGCTAACATGCAACCACAAGTCCCTCGAAATAGTTGGCCAAATACCAACTCAAGAGGTGAATAATGTGCAACATCTGGTAAAGCATTCAAAGCCAAAGGTTACACCAAAGCCGAATGACCAAGTCAAAGAGGTTCCACTAAATCTAGCGGAACCCTCTAACATCGTTCGCATTGGAGTCTCCCTCAACTTTGCATAGGAAGATACCCTCGTCACTTTTCTCTGAGTAAATGTAGACGTCTGAAGAATCTAGACCCACCATTATGAGTTAATGGAGTGTTTTGGTTTTTAATGATAAATCTATTTGTGAAACTAAAACTTCTATTGTTACACATATTGTTTAGTCTCAATTGGATATAAAGGTAAAAATCATGGAGGTATGTATTCGATATTATATTTTTATATCTTGTTGCATGCCTCGAATCAAAAATATAGGTTGAAGTCCACCAAAAGGTTAACTTGAATATGTGCATATGTTCTTATTACATATTCGTGTATGCACACATTTAGGGGAAGTTCACTCTATGTTTTGTGGTTTGTTTAGTATTGATCCATATTCCTCTTTCCACATATATTAAGGATCTTTACTTTAAAACTTATCTTTTGGGTATATATAACTTATGTAGTTCATATATACTCATACCAATCTACATTCAATTATTTGCAATTGTGATGGTTATCATCAATTACTAAAGAGGAAAAGATTGGAGTATCTTGTCCCACTATTATGTGCTAATGGTATGTTGTGGTAATTAATGACAATCATATTGTGAAACTAACATTTTCCATGAGTTAGATGAATAGGTTATGTTCCATAGTGATGGAGACTTTGGATGACATCATGAGTTGATCGTCATCAAGTCAAGAGCTTGGAGTAAAGGATGCATCATGTATTGATGGTCCTCAAGTTAAGATTCGGGATGAAGGATGCCATCATGTGTTGATGAGCATCAAGACAAGATTCCGAAGAAAAGAAAATCATCATATGTTGATGATGTTCAAGAAGAGGAGATGATCATGAGTTGATCATCAAGCCAAAAGAAGACACATCATATGTTGATGGAGGTCAAGTGAAAGAGTGCATCATGGGTTGATGCATATTCAAGTCAAGAACTTGAAGTTAAGGAAATCATCATGTGTTGATGATCATCGAGTCAAGGACTCGGACTTGAAGTGAAGATGTGTGTCATCAAGCTTCAAGTGTTTGTGCAACGCAAAGGTATGACAAGCTAGGGTTAATGATATGTTTCTAGTCTTTTACCGGTCTTGGTGCTTGGTTGGAGACCGGATTGCTAGTATAGATTGTTGTACTGTTAAGAGGGCTCTTGACTAGTAGCTTGAAAGCTCGTTGTACTTGCTCTAGCTCTCGTTAGCATGTTGCCAAGATTTGCGAATGTGTTTTGCAAATAGTTGTGGCTCATGCATAAACCTTGTAACATGTGACTTTAGTTTGTGAATGTGTTTTGTAAATAGTTTGATTGCATGTACCTTATTCCTTGTGACTTGATTCTAAGAGTTGGCAAATGTGTTTTAGAACTAGTTGAGAATCATGCTTTTATACCTTGTTTGCATTACGCGTCAAATTGGCAAATATGTTTTGCAATTTGAGTTGAAGCGGAATGCAAAATCTGTCTTTTTCAGATCTGGCGGTCTGACCGCAGGTCTTTGGGCGGTCCGACCGGCCCTTGAGAGGTTGACCGGGCTGTGTGCTGGTCCTTGGTTTAGGCGGTCTGACCGCCATGTGTTGGCCAGTCTGACCGGACCCCCGGTCAGGGTCATGCGGTTAGCTTTTTCTAAAGAATGTGTTTTTCTGGTTTTGGTTGGAGCGGTCTGACCGGCATGTGTTGGCCGGACTAACCGAACCTCCGGGTCATGTGACCTGGTCAGGTTTTTGCAGAGGTGTCTGGATTTTGGCTTGCTCCTTTGTGGAGCGGTTTGACCGCCATGTGTTGGGCGGTCTGACCGGCTTGATCCGATCTAACCAGCCATTCATTGGCGGTCAGTCCGATTGTGGTTCAACGGCTAGTTTTATAGTCGTTGGAGCATGGTTTGTCTGACCGGCCATTGGTTGGCAGCCAGACCGGGCTTCCCTGTTTTTCGACAGATTCTCTTCCAAACGGCTAGGTTTTGTGTGTGGGCTATATATACCCACCTTGATCAGTTGTGGGAAAGGTTGCTGGTGCCATACACTTTTCCTTGAGCAAAGAACAAGCCCTCTACACTCTTATGTGTATGTGTTGCACTTAGTGAGCTTAGAGATCAAACCCTAAGTGCATGTGTTGCATTAGGTAGTAGATTATGTATCTATTGAGATTAGACACTTCATTCGTTCAAGTGAGCATCTCTGACTTGTTATTCTGGTGTTTGCCGAAACCTAGACGGCTTAGAGGAGTTGCACTAGTGATCTTCTCAAAGAAGGTTATGAGAAGACCCGGGCGGTTGTGACTGGTTTGGTACTAGCCATCTCCAAAGTGGAGGAAGAGCAATCCCGAGTGGATCGAGGTGTTGGTTCGTGTTAGAGCCGGTCTAAGCGGTTAGACTTACCTCGGAGGTGTTGGCTCAATTTATGGAGCCGGTCCAATGTGGTTGGGCTTACCTCAACGTGGATTAGGAGAGACCAGCAAGTATCCGAACACCACGGAGGTGTTGGCTCATTGTGGTTTGCATTCTTGTGATTTACTCTATTGCAATTTACATTCCTAGAATTAAATTGCTTACATGTATTTGTATAATTGCTATCATTATCAATAGTATTATATTGTTGATGCACTTAATAAAGACTAGTTGATTCAGGTTTTAATTATGCAAAACCTAATTGTTGTTAGCTTCCGCATTAGAAGTCGGTTTTAGCCAAAAGATTTTTAAAACTGCCTATTCACCCCTCTCTAGTCGGCCACCTCAATCTTACAAGTGGTATCAGAGCTTGATCTCTCATTTTATTAGACTTAACTGTCTAGAGAGTAAAGGATGGCGACTAGTGGTATAGTGTATCTCGGTGAGACACATTTATTTGATGGCATAAATTATAATATTTGGAAAATCCATATGCCTTGTTACTTTAAGGTCATGAGCCCTAAAATATGGCAGATTGTAAATGTAGGCTTTTCTCCTCTATTAGATTCTCTTACTCCAACAAATGAAGAAGAGAAATGCTTACATCTCGACGCTCAAGCAATTAACGTTTTATTTAGTGCTTTGAGTGTAGAGGTGAATCGATGCCGTATGTAATCTCAAGAACGCTCATGAGATGTGGACCCATCTTCAAGATTACTATAAAAGGTCTACTTCCACTAATGAGGATTACATACAAGAATGGATGTCGAGAGAAGAATGCTCAACCTCTAGCTCCGACAATGAAGAATCCACAAGCTTTTCTACATCGCCTCATTGCTTTATGGCTAAAGGTAATAAAGAGGTAAACAATGATGAGCCCTCATATGATGAGTTGATGGATCGTCTTCTCAGGGACATCCAGGGCCACAGACTCCTTAGGAGCAAGATCCTATCTTCGTAGCACTTTCTTGCCTTGAATCTAGCGTGGACCGCATGGATACAAGGTTTGATCAAATGCATACAGTTCAGGTTGAGACCTGAGTCATGGTTGAAGGATTGAACACAAAGTTTGACACTTTGGACTCGAGGGTCACCCATAGGGATGAGAAGCTCACTGAGTATCAGCAGTAGCGAGTGCCACTAGCCTATCAGAGGTTTGGACATGGTCAGCGACCTCCTTCCTTCTGTCAGCACGCTGCTCCTCCATCTTCATCAGAGGCTCCTCCTTCTTAGATGCAGCATCTTTCATATTTAGGTCGATAGACCTTGTTTTGTAAGGATAGGCTTTATGTTACTAATGCTTTATCTTGTGTAAGCTTATTGAACCTTAGATGCTTTTTAGTCTTAGTTGCCATTAAAATTATGTTGAACAAGTTGAATGTTTATGATATGGATTATGCTTTATTGGATATATTCCTTCTTTTCTTGTTTGAGAACAATTCTCAAAATTCGAAAACAGTCAATAAAGCTTGAACCATTCAACTTTTCTTTCTCAAGAACAGATCGCAAGATAAAGGTAGATGCAGAAGAAGTAGTAGGTACTAAGATCTACAACAGAAATATATGCAAAGATTCAGCACTATGTTTATGTAAGATCTTCTATTAGACATTCATGTTGGTGGTTTCGTTCGACCAGTCTACGACCACCTCGTATCTTTATACAACTAGTCTTTTCCTGGTCAAACTTAATCATCAATAGATAATAAAAGATACTTCCACTAAATTCCATATCCCTCTTATGATATTTAGTGATTCAAGACTCATATTCAGTTAATCTACTAGTGAGCTTTGGCATCACTGCTAGAAGATTAGTGAAAATGGTAAGCAATCCTTTGCTAATCATATCTCTATATGACTCTTGTTTTTGAGCGGCATATCTATGCTCCTGCACCCAACCTTATGCCCCAAAGTACATAACCGTTATGATAACCTTGTCAAGTTAAACCAAAGCTCTGCGTGTAAGTGTTTGACACAAACCCATCTAGTCATGGAGAGTTAATGACACTCTGCTTTGGCAAGATCTACCATTAAAATACATGACTTTGGATGATGCAACAAATTGGGAGGGAATCAATTTAACTTAATATTATGTGAGGGAATTTTACTTCTACCATGTTATAAGCATCTATACGACCAGTTTGTATCTGGTCGAACTGAACGACCTGCTCGTGTATTCTCCCTTTGCCTCACGATATCTGGTTGAACTCTAAGTGAGATATTATGTCATTCATGGACTGTTCAATACTTTCTCGATCAAGTGTTGGATAACTTCAGGTGGTCGAACTCTTCGACCATTAGTGGCATGGCCATGCACTTTTTTTATCCGATCACATTGAGGGGCCCAGAGATATCTCTCCTGTTATGTTAGGAGGGGCAAATTTGATATCTGATCAGTCACATTCCCTGCATATTTCATGGCATACCCGAAAGCTACCTTTATAACTACCCAGTTACAGAGTAGCATTTGACAGCCCCCTAAGTGTACTATTAGACATGTAGGAATCCATGCTGATCTCAGGTCTAAGGATTATACATCATCACTGCTTGGGACCAACTGATGACACATCGAATCATAACAATCTCAACAGTGTCTCAAGGTAGGTCAATCCAACACCATGTTCTCTAACATGTGTCCACATTATTGATTCGATATCCCTATATCCATGACCGGTGAAATATGGTCATCAATTAATACATGTGTTGGTCATAGAGTCACTAGTGTTCCGTCCAGTGACATTCGACCGGGGATACATTTAGAATGACATCATCACAAGTTAAAAAGAGCTTCCTCAACAAGTTACATACTCGTTAATCTTCATAACTAATGATTCATTCGAGGAACAGAATAACACTTATTCAATAACACATAAACATAGACGTGATATCATCATCTCTATGATTGCCTCTAGGGTATATTTCCAACAGTTCAAGAAGAGGAGATTATCATGAGTTGATCATCAAGCTAAAAGAAGATCCATCATGTGTTGATGGAGGTTAAGTGAAAGAGTGCATCATGGGTTGATGCATATTCAAGTCAAGAACTTGAAGGAAAGGAAATCATCATATGTTGATGATCATCGAGTCAAGGACCCGGACTTGAAGTGAAGATGTGCATCATCAAACTTCAAGTGTTTGTGCAAGGCAAAGATATGACAAGCTAGGGCTAAGGATATGTTCCTAATCTTTTTACCAGTCTTGGTGCTTGGTTGGAGATCGTATTGTTAGTATAGGTTGCCGTACTATTAAGAGGGGTCTTATCTAGTAGCTTGAATTACTCATATGTTGATAGCTCGTTGTGCTTACTCTAGCTCTCGTACGTTAGCATGTTGCCAAGATTTGTGAATGTGTTTTACAAATAGTTGTGGCTTATGCATAATCCTTATAGCATGTGACTTTAGTTTGCGGATGTGTTTTGCGAATGGTTTGAGTCTATGTACCTTATTCCTTGTGGCTTGATTCTAAGAGTTGGCAAATGTGTTTTGCAGCTTATTGAGAAACATGCTTTTATACTTTGTTTGCATCACACGTCAAATTGGCAAATATGTTTTGCAATTTGAGTTGAAACGGAATGCAAAATCTGTCTTTTTCAGATCTAGCGGTCTGACCGCAGGTCTTTGGGCGGTCTGACCAGCCCTTGAGAGGTTGACCAGCCCTTGGGCGGTCTGATGCTTTTATACATGTATTTGTATGATTGCTATCATTATCAATAGTATTATATTGTTAGTGCACTTAATAAAGACTAGTTGATTTAGGTTTTAATTGTGCAAAACCTAATTGATGTTAGTTTCCGCATTAGAAATCGGTTTTAGCCAAAAGATTTTTAAAACCACTATTCACCCCCTCTAGTCGGCCTCCTCAATCTTATAATTTCTTCGCGTGGTAAGCATTCAACATGCCCGGAGTCCACAAGGAAGTGATCGAGCATGGGCTAGCTCTACAGCCTGACAAAAAGCCCGTAAATATTGGTTACCTTTAGACATCTTGTCCTCTCCTCTTCGGACACGGCCGCTAGAATATGAGGAGCCACCTCTATGGTCGTAGGGACCTTCTCGCAGATGAGCTTGACCTGAGTGTCAACCTCTCTCTCTGGCAAGTCTACAAGCAGAAGAATATGATTAATAGATGTGCTCAAATCACAAATTGAAAAGAGCATATCGATTATAATATTACCTTCATCGTTGTCCCTGGTCGAATCACTAACCCCTGAGTACTCCCACATGGGATGCGCTCGATTCTTCAGGGGGCTAATGCGGTGTGTGATGAAATCCTTCACCACATGCCACCTAGTTATCTCTCCTTCTCTGAACTCCTTGATAGCTAGAATGAAGGGGGCTAAGCGGTCTAGGTTCTTCGAACTCGAGTCCCAAGTCTTCATCTTCTCTGCGGGTTCGCCCTTGAAGTAGAGATTGTTGTCCTTGGTCACAGTCCAGTAGAACCACTTCTTCCTCCATCTCAGCCATGACGACTGAGTGAACATGAGGATATACTCCCTCGACACCCCATCGTGGAGTTGGAAACCGCAACTGCTGGAAATCAACCGGTGCATACCCATTCCATAATAGTACCTGAAGAGGTCCAAGTCTGGAGAGATTCCCAGATAGGCCTCACACAGGTACACGAATACACTCAGCACCATGATGGAGTTGGGAACCAAGTTCACCAACTCCACCCCGTAGTGCTCGAGCATAGCCGTTAGGAATGGGTGACCAGGCAGTCGAAGGCCACACTCGCAGTATACCTGGAAGACGAGGATCCTTCCTTTCACCTCCGATGGCCGATGCTGCCCTCAGCGTTGGTCCACTTCACCAGGGCGTGCTTTGGAATCTTCTCCGCGGCGACCAAAGTCGTCATCTTCGCAACATTCATCTCCGATTTCTCCCACTTTGAAGTAGCTTTGGCCATTTCTTCAAGGATTTGAGTTGGATTCGATGAGATTGGGTTTGGATTCGAAGAAATTTAGGAGAGAATACAATTCGGGTGAATATAGAGGGAGCAAGAACTCATGAGATTGAAACTATTGAGAAAAATAAAAACCCTAAGTCTACCATCCAAGAACTATTTATAGCCACGATCTGGAGTAAAAGACCGTGGGATCCCAATAGTTCCAAACCTCTTTGGGAACCGCTCCCAACAGACAAAAATTGTAAGAGACGGTTGGCATTCTTTACTCTGCCTGTTTGGAAAAAGGAGTTTTATTTTTACAACTCAAGTAAAAATACCTTTCTTGATCAAGTAAATTTCTGGTTAAAAGAAAAACCAGTTGAAAACACTCAATCTTCGACCATGATCCTACAACCTTTTTTCCAAGTAAGTCATTTTCACTTGAAGTTGGAGGGCTAGATGACGAGGATCTAATAATCCCCAATTAATTAAACTATTTATCTGTAATATTTGTTATAGATAATATGGTCCTTATATAACCTTCAAAGGTACCCATCATTATCCGTAATGAGAGAGATCATAAATAACTAGTGGTCGTAAGCTATTCTACGACCAACCTGTATGGTCGTAGGTTATCCTACTACCATCTCACAGTCGTAAGTTCTTCTACGACCACCTATTGATCGTAAGTTTTACTACGATCACCTTATGGTCGTAAGCCTTACTACGACCAGGACATTCATGACTAACCTATGGTCGATAAGAACCATAGACATGTGGACCCAATCGACTAGGGACCTCATACACTGTGTCTAATTACACATAGTAGTTAATATGTGTCGTTGTTCTCTGATATAACTACACGTATGAATCTTTCACTACTACAGAAAACCTCATCACAGACGGTTCGGAACTATCATCATAGACGGTTTCCAACCGTCTGTGTAAAAGTACGTCTGTGATAACGAGCGATTATCACGAGCGGTTTTGAGCGTGCGTGAAAAAGCTATCACTGAGCGGTTTGGAACAAGAGTCGTGCAGAAAACAGTATCCGCGACGGTTGGAACAAGAACCGTCGTGATAATTGATATCACGAGCGGTTCTTGTTCCAACCGCTCTGTGATACCTATTTCCTGACGGCTCTTGTTCCAAACCGTCTGTGATAGCTTTTTTGATTGCAAAAAAAAAATATTGCCATTTTTCATGGATACACTCATACACATACACTGCCATTTCCGAAGCCTCCCAAACATGGATTCATTGATACACATACATGGATTCCCAACTCCTAAGCCTCCCAATAAATTTCTCAAGCCATGGATATACACATACACTCGATCATACACAAGTACCAGCAGTAGAATCGGAGGAGAATCTAATGAAATCGGATATGAATCTAACACAAGTACCACAAGCTCATACATACAAATCGGATCTGAATCTAATAGAACCTCATATACAAAAGTACCATGAGACATCGACGTCGGAGGAGGACTGGAGGAGCTCGGCGTCGCGTCGAGAGGAGGACTAGAGGAGGTCGGCGTTGGTGTCGGCGTCGACTCTCAACTGTTGGGGGAGGAAGACCATGTCGAAGGTTGGGGACTGCGGGAGCAAGGGAGGACCGGAGCCTGGAGGTGTAGCGGGGTCCGTGGGCTGCGGGAGGACCGGAGGAGCGGCTACACCGGAGCTCGGAGGAGGACTGCCGAGCAAGGAGGACCGAGCGAGAGGAGGACGGGGCTGCGGGAGTGCGAGGCGAAGCGCCCGAGAGGAGGTCGGCCATAATATATAAGGACATATTTTGCCTCCGCGCACGCGTTCAAAATTTTCAAATTCCGCGCTGCGAATCACGAGCGGTTTCATACAAAAACCGTGCAGTGATGACAAATCCGAGCGGTTCGTATCACGAACCGTCGGTGATTATAACTCATCACGAGCGGTTCTTATACGAACGAAATGCGTGATAGTATCTCATCACGCACGGTTGGTATTAAGAGCCGTCGTGATTTGGATTTACTATGGCTTGGAATTTTTCTTACTCTCGATTTTACCATGATTTTCCTTACTCTAAGCCATGGTATACCATGACTTGGAATTTTCCTTACTCTAAGCCATGGTATCTCTGATTTTACTATGAATTGGAATTTTCCTTACTCTAAGCCATGGTATACCATGACTTGGAATTTTCCTTACTCTAAGCTATGGTATCTCTGATTTTACCATGACTTGGAATTTTCCTTACTCTAAGCCATGGTAAAATCACAGAGTAAGGAAAATTCTAAGTCATGGTAAAATCACAGAGTAAGGAAAATTTTAAGCCATAGTAAAAATCAAAATCACAGACGGTTGTTAATCCCAACCGTGCGTGATGAAGTAGTTATCAGCGGCGGTTGGTATCACGAACCGTGCGCGAAGTATCATAAACGGTTCGTTATACTAACAAATGCGTGATGAGTGTCTGTTCTTATTATGAACCGTCGTGAAGTATCACGAGGCGGTTGGTAAGAACCAAATGCATAATGAGCACTATCACGAGCGATTCTAAAGGGAACCGTCGTATAAGTTCAAATTCCTGCTGCGAATCACGAGCGGTTTCATACAAAAACCGTCGTGATGACAAATCACGAGCGGTTCGTATCACGAACAAATGCGTGATAAGTAACTCATCACGAGCGGTTCTTAATACGAACCGTCTCGTGATAAGTACCACATCACAGACGGTTGGTATTAAGAGCCGTCTGTGATTTGGATTTTACTATGGCTTAGAATTTTTCTTACTCTCTAATTTTACTATGGCTTAGAATTTTTCTTACTCTCTGATTTTACCATGGCTTAGAATTTTTCTTACTCTCTGATTTTACCATGGCTTAGACTGATTTTACCACCATGGCTTTCAAATTTTACCATGGCTTAGACTGATTTTACCATGGCTTAGAATTACCATGGCTTTCAAATTTTACCATGGCTTAGATTGATTTTACCACCATGGCTTTCAAATTTTACCATGGCTTAGACTGATTTTACCATGGCTTAGAATTACCATGGCTTTCAAATTTTACCATGGCTTAGACTGATTTTACCACCATGGCTTTCAAATTTTACCATGGCTTAGACTGATTTTACCATGACTTAGAATTAGAGAGTAAGGAAAATTGAAAGCCATAGTCTGATTTTACCATGGCTTTCAAATTTTACCATGGCTTAGATTGATTTTACCATGGCTTAGAATTAGAGAGTAAGGAAAATTGAAAGCCATAGTAAAATTACCATGGCTTAGAATTAGAGAGTAAGGAAAATTGAAAGCCATAGTAAAATTAGAGAGTAAGGAAAATTGAAAGCCATGGTAAAATTAGAGAGTAAGGAAAATTCTAAACTATGGTAAAATCAGAGAGTAAGAAAAATTTGAAGTCATGGTAAAATTAGAGAGTAAGGAAAATTCTAAGCCATGGTAAAATCAGAGAGTAAGGAAAATTTAAAGCCATGGTAAAATCAAAATCACAAACGGTTGTTAATCCCAACCGTCTTTGATGAGGATACACACACTGACGGTTGGTATCACGAACCGTCTGTGAAGTATCATAGACGGTTCGTTATACTAACCGTCTTTGATGAGGTGTCCTCATCACAGACGGCTCCTTCTTCCAACCGTCGTAATACTTCGCGAGCGGTTGGTATAAGGAGCCGTGCGTGATGAGCACTATCACGAGCGGTTCTTATTATGAACCGTCGTGAAGTATCCGACGGTTGGTAATAAGAACCGTATGTGATGAGGCACTATCACAGACGGTTCCAAAGGGAACCGTCTGTATAAGTTCAACACAGACGGCTCCTTTGGAACCGTCTGTGATGAGGTGTCTGGTATGACCTGTTTTGTAGTAGTGTGCGCTAATTGACTTGGTCCTAGTTGCCAGCGAGGACGGTTCAGTGGGTTCTGGACGCGTGAGAGGCTTGGCGGGAAGTCACTGGGGCCATATGGATGATGACCGAGTGTGGCAGTTCTGTGTGACGGGTCACATCAAGTGGTGCGACAGGTCACATCAAGCGATGCGACAGTTCGGTGCGACAGGTTGTATCAAGCAGCACAGGAGTCGATGCAAGTGAAACCCGTTGTGTGTGGGATTAACGGGTGCCTGTTAAGCTATCTTCCTCTAGAAGCTAGCCTCTACTATAAATATGGTAGGGTGCTGGCTGTGCACCTCCAAACCCTAGCACGAGAAACCCTAGTTTGGTTTTAGGGAGAACAGAGGGAAGTGGAGATGTAGGGTTCTAGAGAGTTGGATTGATTGTGTGCTCAAGTGTTGAGTTTTTGTTCTCTTGGATAGAGTGGCTGTAAACCAACATCAATCTGAAATTAATCCAGGCAAGTTTCTTCAAGATGAATATATTCTTGTTCCTGCTCTCTCTTTTGTGATCGTGCATTTTGGCTGTTTTTACTGTTCATCCGAGAGGTCCGACCGCCCAACTCATTCTATTTTGAGCTTTTGGAGATTTTGGTCCATTTTCTTCAGAGAGTTGATTGGATTCAATACAAATCTTTTGCTATACTTGTATATTGATCTTCATAGCTCTCATAGCTATTAGAGTGAAAATCGTGTTGAATCCGATAAAGGTGAAAAAGAGACTGTGCTCCTATTCACCCCCTCTAGTAGCCGTTTTGGTCCAACAGATTCATTTCTATGATCGAGGCCCAGGGGTTACTTTTGGAAGTCACCTAATCAATTAAGGACCGGTCCGTGAGCTGTGGCTTGTAAAGCCCCTCCGTACTACCACAAGTCTGGTATGGGACAGACCTGGCTAAATAATTTGCAACGTTCCATTGTTAGTTGTGCCATGTTGATGTGCGGGTGTCGGTTAGACAGTATTCCCACTTGGCGCAAGAAGGGGCTTCTGACGGATGGTTAGTCCAAAAAAAAGTGAAATCTTAGCAGGCATAACTACTTTGGGATGACGCATTGTAAAGGCCTTGTGATAATCACTTAGTCGCACACTACGGAAGTGTGTGAAGTGGACATTATAAGATTATTATCTCTTGTGGGTAAAGTTGTATAACCTCTGTATAGTATAAAACTATTCGAATAGCCGTGTCCACGGTCATAGACATGCTGAACAAAGCTTTTCATGGATTATAATTTGATTTTGATTTCAAAAGATTTTATAAAATGATTTTGGATAGATTATCCAATTGTGAAATTGGACGGTTAACCATGAGATAGGAGAGTATCCTTCACGAGAAATGTAACTTGACAATTTCAAATCAAAACATTGCTTTATGGTAGGAGAGTATCCTCCTACTATAAAACTTGACAGTTTCAAATCAAAAACTGATTTTAGTTATAGAAAACTGCTTTGAAACTTAGTAAAAATATTTAAAAAGAAAATATTGCTTTATGCAAATTCAACCCTATAAACCTTCCTTTGATAAATCATTGCATGTATTACAATTTGTTATTTGGTGTAACTTGCGGAGTATATTTTTGTACTTACTCTTGCTTAATAAAATATTGTTCAGAGGAGAAGGACTTCACCACTGGTGTAGATCTCGATGACTAGGCCGTTACCCTAGTCATTTGCTTGTGGCAGATTAGCTAGGCTTTACTATTTCTTCCTCGTCTTCCGCTGTGTTCTTTGTTGTTGGCTTATAAGCCTTTTTTTTTAATAAACTTTGATATTTATTAATAAAAGTTGTGTGAATTATGGATGTTACCATATTTGTTTACTGTGTGAACTAACTACTGATCATAGAACTACTTCAGAATACACATAGAATTTAGAGGTGTTACTCCCGGGTCCGATAACTAATGTCATAATTGCACGCTCTTTTTGTATGTACTGTACAACTAAGAATTGGAATTGTTTGAATGCTTCAAATGAAAGTGAAAAGCATAGTTCTAAAAGCAAATTGAGGATGTTTCAGATGAATTTTACTGGGCAACGGTTGATTTTATCAACCTAAATTAGCACAAATTTCACCTTTCAAAAGGAACTTTGCTTAGCACAGCTACGTAAAGATCAATCGAAAATTATAAAATGGAAAGGCACAGTTGGACCAAATATAGAGCAAATTGTTATAGTAAAGATAGATCTATAATTCCCTACGGCCTCCTCACGCGTTCCCTTCGCCTGAGAAAACCCCCGCCTTAATAAATCCGCAACCGCAATAGCGAACTCTCTCCCACCTCTCGCCTCCTCAAGAACACGAGGGGTTATAGCAACAATCCTACGCCCGGATCCTAGCGCGAATCAAGAGCCTACCCGAATCCCAATCCCCAATTCCAAGCAGGAGCAGCGCTCAAAGATTTTCGTGCAGAATCGGGTCAATTTAGTATAAATGCGGGTGTCCTATGGGTTTTTACGCGGTTCTTGCTTCCAGGTTGCTCGCGGGGTTCTTCTTGGATCGAAAGCTTCGCCAAGAAGAGACTTCGGTAAGATCTTACCGTAGGTTGCTTGGTTTTTGGTAATATTGTTGATAACTTTTGGTGTTCTTGACTTCTTGAGGATTTTATGTTGTTCTTTGCCTTGCAGGTTCGCTCCTTGTTTTCGATTCTGGGATTCTCGCGTCCGATCACGCCTCCAAGAAGAATCTTAATTAGAAATGTAAGCTATTCTTGTCCCGATTAACTCGTTCTTGCTAATCTGTTGGACAAATTTTGGTAGTCTTGGAGGTTTTTGTTGTGTTGTTCTTTGTTTTGCGTATCTGTTACTCTTGTTCTAGGGTTCTTAGGTCAATCGCGTCCCGAGAATATTTATTGGGAGCGTTCTGGTTGTTCTTTACCTTTTGTTTTTATAATGATTTGATATGGTCTATATGGAATTGTTGCCTTCGGGTATCATGTAAGATTTGATGTTTCTTGCTGTCTAAATAGTTATGTGCTGTGACTTGCTTTCTTAAACTTTCCCGTTTTGCATGATGTGCTGAAGGAACTGGGTGGATCACTGATAATGTCATAGCTAGGGAGGCATGGCATATCGCGATTATCCACTAATCTGACAATAACATGTCATGTTGGATTAAGTAGAGAGCATGAATACAGCGCTGCAGCTTAGTATGTGTGGAGATAAAAAAATACAAGCCAACTATGATTGTGTTTTAAGTGGTTATTTATAGATATATTGAGTGGTTAACTCTACACATCAATGTTGAACCTGGGTTTCAAAAAAAGAGAGAAGATCTTGAACGCCTACCGTTCACTCAGTCACCCACTTCGATAGTTGTTGCTGGGTTACCACACTTTTGTGTTTTAGATCCGCAAGAATATAATTCTTAGAGCGAAGCGAATAATGGCATTACAATATTGTGGAACAAACATTCTTGGTTTGTTTATATCATGTTCTTATTATTGAATAGTGGACATCTCTGCCTACTGCTTTTGCTTTTGGACATGCAAATAATATGTCAGATCTTTTAGACACTGTTACTTCTTGATGTGTGCAGTCTGGTTTAAAACAAATGTCGTGAGATGTCGATAATAGGCATAGAGAAATGTATACAACGATTGTTAGTGGCTTAGTGCTACTCTTGATTGCTTTTTTAGCATGCAATGTTACTGTGCTTTTCTAATGTTATTGTAGTTGTTCTAAATTATCTTACAAATGCAGAAAGTTATGTTATTATGTATAGTTCAATTAGTGGAGTTAGTTATTTGTACATGTTTGATGCTCATTGGCGAATTATGCAGTTATCCCCCCTCTATTTGCTAAATAATATTCTGGATACTGTCGCGCTCCTTAGCCTCTTTTGTTATTTTTCTGTATCATTCCTAGTTATACCCAGAAATATGGATTTATATTTCTGTGAATTTGCTTCATTTATTGGTATATGGATATCATTCCAATTTTAAATCGCATAATAATATCTTTATTGATATTTTTATTTAGCCGCTCAGCATGTTGTGTAATATTAAAATGCAGCTGACTGCCTGACTGGACTATAGAAAAGCTGTTTATACTTTTAAGCCACTGTTAATCGATGAGCTTTGATGTGTACCTGAGGCCATGGCTTCAACTAAATAATAATTCATTCGTTTTTTATCAAATATCAAATTGGATATGTAGAACTAAAGCTGTATTGTTCACTATGGTTTAATTGTAACCGCGTGTCGTTTTGATATGAGTCTCAGATTATTACCCTTGAACTAATGGATTGGGTTAACATGTAGGATCTTTTTTTTTTTGGTTTATTCTGATTTCAAACTGCTGCCCTTCCTGAAGATGTCATGGTTATTGGGGGTCATTCCTTTTCTTATAATCAACTCGGATTTTTATTTTCAACTTGTTTGTGAAGGTTTTCTGGTTTCACTTCCAGTTTCAGGGATACTAAAAGGTTGTTCATATCTAGAGATGGGTGAAGTGCCTGCGACCAAGGAAGAAGAGAACCCTTCTTATTCCAACAACAAGGGGAAAGTGCCTGCAACCAAGGAAGAAGATAACCCTTCTTATTCCAACAGCAAGGGGGAAGATGAAGTGCCTACCGCAAAGGAAGAACAACAACCTTCTTTTTCGCTGAGGGGGAACACAGTCCACCTAACTCCAGCTGCAATCAAGGTTATTAAGTCGTAAAGTCGAGTCGAGTCACAAGAGGGGCGACTTGGTCGACTAGTCGCGACTAGCCACGACTAGTCCACATACTAGAAAGTATTTAAATAGGGCATGTAATATACTAAGTTGTATAACAATTAAACATATTCATATTTTAAATCATGAAATAAAGAGAAGAACAACATAATTACGATGATGAGTTGATGACTTACTCATTTTGATCGTAACAAATCTTTCTTAATGAATGGCTTTCTTTGAAATCGAAGTCAGGTGGCTAGCAAATCTCGATTAGTCGCGACTAGCCACCGACTAGCCGGCAAGTCAGGCGACTAGCCCTCCTAGTCGAGTCAATGACTCTAGTCGGAGGTTGTGTACCGACTTGTCGACTAATCGTCGACTGGTCGCGCTACTTAATAACAGTACCTGCAATACTGGAGTTTTTTTAGAAAACCCATCTGATATTTTCAAAGAGAAAAAAAGGTAACGATCAGTTGGAGAAGAGCTTTCACAAGAATGCATCAAGTTTCAATACTACTGCAGTGTATTTAGGAAATCTTGCTAACCGAAGCGAAATGTCAGATGATAATGTACCAGCAAAGAAGTGCATCTTAAAGCCTGGGGTCATATCTGCAAAAGAGGCCGCAATCCAATTCTTTGATGCACAGTTAGAAGCCATTAAATCTGAGAAGCACACATCCTTTGGGGAGGTTTCTGCGCCTGCTAGTCCCAAGCTTTCTAGGTAAAAAACCTATAACTTTCATTTTGTTTATGCTGGCCGTAAGGCTTCAGGGGGTTCATCAGTTAATCATCTATCCCAACAGGGAGGTCCCTGTATTCAAGGCTTCGCCTGTGAGTTCAATTGAGGTCCCTGTGGCTCCAGTAGAGAATTCTCCATCTGAACAAAAGACATGTCAAGAGAATGATGGTAAATAGTCCAGTTTAGATTTCTTAGTAATAATGTTGTTTCCAGTTTTAGATTAGAGGGTGAATACATTCAGCTTGTAGTTTTGTTGCTCCCTTGTTTCCGTGCGTTAAGGAGGGTTTGGATTTTTTTTTATTGAAATTAGGAAATCTAGCTGACCCAAGCAAAAGGGCAGATGATAATGTACCAGCAAAGAAGTGCATCTTAAAGCCTGGTGTCATATCTGCCAAGGAATCTCCTTGCGAACTCTTCGAAGCACAGTTAGAAGCTATCAAATCTCGGAAGTACAAGGACTTTGGGGAGGTTACTGCATGTGCTAATTCCATCCTCTCAAGGTAAAAAACCTATACCTTTTATTTTGTTTATGCTGGTCATAAGGCTTCACGGGGTTCATCAATTGATCTTCTATTCCAACAGGGACGTTCCTGCTTCCAAGGTTTTGCTTGTGTGGCCAGAGGTCCCTGAGCTTCCTGCAGGGATGTCTTCTAGTGATGTTGATCCTGAAGAACAGAAGACATGCCAACAGAATGACGGTAAATAGTCCAGTTTAGATTTCTAAGTAATAATGTTCTTTCCAGTTTTAGATTAGAGTGTGAATTCAGCTTGTAGTTTTGTTGCTTTCTTCTTGTTCCTGTGGGTTAAGAAGGGTTTGGATTTATTTTATTTTATTTTATTTTATTTGAAATGGGTTGTTTCCATGGGATAGATTGATGGGAAGGAAGATTGATTCTCTTGTTCTTGTGGGTTTTTTTTTTTTTTTTTTTTGACGTGGTCTCGTTCTTATGGGTTGAGTTGATACTAGAGAAAGTTGGAACTAATGCGGAGGGAGATTGCTAATTGTTTTTCAGTGAAGGGCTTTGTCTGCATCTTTGTTTGGGTATCCTTTGACTTACGCACTAAATGACATTTTGGCAAACCCTAATGTTATGGTTATCTTATGACTATAATATGGCTATTCGTTTTTGTACCAGCAACGAAGTGCAGCTTAAAGCCTGGGGTCATATCTGCCGCGGAGGCCGCTTGCCAGCTTAAACGTCAGAAGCACAAGGATGTTACTGCACGTCTGCACCTCCTATTTGCAGTGTTTCAAGGTAAAAAACCTATACCTTTTCTTTTGTTTATGCTGGTCATAAGGCTTCACGGGCTTCATCAGTTGATCTTCTATTCTAACAGGGAGGTGGTCTCTGCATTCTAGGCCTCGCCTGTGTTCCCAGTTGAGGTCCCTGTGGACCCAGAAGTCGAGGAATCGTCCCCAGATATGGTTGATACTGAAAGGGAGGAAAAGCAGCTGGAGGATGAGGATTCAAGGGATGAAACTGCTGAAATCCCTGTTGTTGGCGAGATTTCTTCACCGAAGATGCCAGAATAGCCTCAGATTAGGTCGGGCGATGGGCCTGAGTAAAAGCTTAACTGTAGCTTAACTGCGCGACGCACTAGCTGCTGTTGGCGAGATTTCTTCACCAAAGCTGCCAGCATACCGTCTCTCAGTACAGGCGATAGCAGCATACAGTATGCTGCATACTACTCATGACGAGTAGAAGCTTTAATTGCATGACGCCTTACATGCTAACATTTGGCGCCTGGTTGGTGTCAGATTCCTTAAGATCTTCTCTCTTGTCCAGTTAGTTTGCTACCTATCACGTTGCATTGCAAGTCTGAATAATAGTTCCAGTGATTTTGTATTTGAAGCACCATTTGACATATCTTCTGTCCAAACTGTTTCATTCCTCACTTTTTTTTTCTCTAAATTGCAATTCTTTCTTTAAACAAAAATAATAATAAACTGAACCGGAGCATATATTTCTCTTTTGGCACATTTGTTGGCAAGGCATTCCCTATATGACTATCTGTGGCTGGTGGTATATTCGGTTAGCTGATTGTTTACATTGAATTCAATGTTATTGCATATTGATGATACTGGAACCGAGCACTGTCATGCATTGAACACTGTTGTATGCATTGAACATTGTTGTATGAGCAGTTGAGCACCACTACTGCTGAACCTAAACCTAAGGATAGGTAGCCAGCAAACAGTATTATAGTCCACACGGCAAACACAAGAATATTATTAGCAACGTATAACCTAAAATGTTTAGGTTTCAAGGAGATAGAAAAGATGACAGAGCTATATATAGCCTACATGTAGTTTGCACCACTAAACATTCTAGTAATGATCTATGTCAATACCAAATCTCCCTACCCATTATTTGCTCACGGTTCCAGGGAAAGTTAAACGGGCCTAATAAAATTTCTTACAAGTCTATTATTAATTTAAGTTTGGGAAATTATATTATTCTGTTAGATAGTTCAGTAATAACGTCAAGGACTTCAGACTGAACATCAAAGAGAGACTCAGTCGAGTCCACTTTGCCCCTCCCCTGAGCTGTCTGCTGCTCATCTCCCTGCCGTTTTTCTACATTCCTTACCTTGGCCGCCCTCCCCGCCGTCGGTTCACTGCCAATGAGGGGCAGGGGTCCCTCCTCGCATCGTATCTTGCAGATATAGTTGTTTAGGGTAGTATTTAGGGCCTTTAGGCGCTATGCCAGTTATCCTAGTTGGCTCGATGCCACTACCCTTTGGGGTTCCTCTCAGTCAACGCCGCCTCGTGTAACATCCTCAAATTAATTAATAGAATTTAGTATGCATCTTATCAGCATGCTTGACATTATGGAATCATTTGCATAGATTATTGCAATTGGAAAACCTAAATCAAAGATCGAACATACACTTCAAATTTAAACTCCAAATAAAAATAGGAACAAAAATCTTTGATCATCATCTGAAAACAATTTATTCAAATACTAGAATAATTATCTTGAATAAATATAATTTTTCCCAAATTTTTGGGACTGTTTTTAAACCCTCATAAAATTCAAACACCTTTAAAAGACCTAGGTTAAACTTGAATTTATTTTACACAAATTATATTATGAATAGTGACTTTAATAATTTTTATAAATACTAGGTCATCCCAGGAACACCCTTAAATTATTTCAGAATTTTTAGAAATTTATTTCTATATTTAAAGCCTCGGTCAAACCATTTTGTTAGTTGGTCAAATCTGTTTTCTAAAATTCGGGCTCAACACTGTTGAACCGACCGAACCAGACCCTGGCTCGAGTCCGACGTAACCCAACTGACTCGGCTGCACCACCTAACTGCACTTGTGCTTGCGAGCCTTTGATCCGAAATCAACGGTCCAGATCTTGACGCCTTTTGACCAGTCCGAACATCCTATTAGATCCTGGCCGTCCGTCTTGAATCGAACGGCCCGCGCCACACCGCACCCCTCTTACCTTTGAGCCGCTGACGCACCGGGCCCACTGGTCAGACCCTTCTTCCACCTCGGGCGGGCGCGAGCAGAGCTCGAGCGCCACGCGCCCGAGCGCCTCTGAGCCGGCTCCGTTGACGCCGTGAGCCACCGCCCCTCCCGACTAGTCTCGGAGCTCCGCCTCGTGACGCCGCCTCCTCTCCGTCTTCTTCCCAAGCTTAATACCCTTCGTACTCCTCCCTTTTCGCCCATTCTCCCTCTCGGTGGCCGAGGGAGAAGAAGCTTTTCTTGATATCTTCTCGGGTAAGCTCTAAGCCCTTGCATCCCCTAGCCTTCTCCGTGCCTACCCTATCCATTTTAGCTCACTTGAGCTCTTGTCGTTGCTTGTAGATCCAAGGGCACCAGCGTGTCCTCACCGGCCTCCAGAGCGCGCCCACGACGGCTCCGCTGTGTCGCCCGTACCCCAGTAAGCTTTCTTCACAACTTTGTGTGTCACAAGTTGTGTTTGAGAATGATTAGAGTTTCCCCTCGATAAATTTTTACTTTTAATGACAGGATCATCCGGATTCCAAAGTTTCCCCTTCACGGCCGTGGGAACCCCCCTTCTTCCCCGACGCCGGTACGGTGAGTTCCCCTTCAATTCCACCCTCTGGAACAATCTAGGGGGTCCACTGGTTCTGTTCCCACCTCTCATTCCCTTTCTTTCTCCCCAGAACGTCCCCGCCACGGTGACCTCCACCTCGCCACTGCCGGCTCACGTCGCCGGACCACCCCGGTCACTCCCCATCGCCTTCAAGTGCACGGTGAGCATTGCAAAGTCCCCCTGAGCATTTTGCACCTCTTATTTTCGAGCTCTGTGCCTTACCGCGTGTTGTCGCCGTGCATGGTGCGCCGCCGCCGTGTCTGGACCTCGTCGATGCTGAAGAAGACGACCGTTAGTCCCCGCGCCGGGCTTGAGTAGTCGCGGAAGTCTCAGGAGTTCGGATCCAGCACCAGGTCGCCCCAGGGAGCCCTCTACGTTGAGCGTCGTCGCACCCGTACACTCCTCCGCTCAACGCCGGAGCCGGAGTGCCACCATGCCCCTCCGCCGGAAAGGACAAAGCCGGAAGGTAGCTCTTGTTATTGCCTTCCCGTTTTGCTCCGGTCCGTGGACCCTCCGGCCTCCCCTCGCCGCCGGCGAGTCCGGCAAGGTCACGGCCGCGCCTCCTCTTTGTTGTCGGGCACGTCCGACAAAACATCATGTTTAGTTTAAGCTAATGGCTGCTTAAGATAAGTAATGGTTGATTAGAAAGCTAATATCTCTATTACATGTGGGCCCGTTTAGCCAGTTAAGTGGAAGTGTGCTTTGTTAGTACGTATTTGTTAAGGAAAAACATATTGTTGGTATACTTTAAATAAAATTACGTTTTCGGAATTAGAAGACGTATTCATGAGAATACGCCTTCAGTCTTTTTGAGGCCGGAACCGAGCCTTTGTTGACCGGGTTAAAACCTTGACCCCGGTCCCGCTTGTCAGTCTCTAGGGCTAGCTTCACCCGTGTACTAGAAGTATTAAATGCAAAAATAAATTCCGAAGTGAATTATTGTTACACTGAAAAATCATTTAACTTCTAAAATCCATATCTAATCCAAATAAACTCCAAATTGAATGAAACCAGTTTCGATATTTTTCATATTATGTGAATTTTATTTTAAAATAGGTTTCAAACATTTCTCTGTAGCAGAGAGCATAGTTTTGGAAAAATGATCCATAACTCTATTATTTTTACAATAGAAAAATGTTGTTGTCTTCAAGAATGCATAACTATTTCATTCTAGCTCCAAAATGAGTAAAACCAGTTGTGTTAATTTTCATTTTAAATGAACCTTATTGTAAAATTAGTTTCCAGCATGTCACTGTCCCAGAAGGTATATTTTGTGGAAATATATCCCAAAATGAATTACTTTTACATTATAAACTGTTGTTAACTTTAGAAATTCATAACTAAATCATGAAAACTCCAATTGAGGCAAACTCAACTGTTTTGAACTTGTAATAATATTGCCTATTTATCCATGTAATCCATGCACTCTTGACTGCTCTACAAATTTTCACCTCATAATTAAATTACATGAATTAAGGGGCGTATTAAAATCTGAAATTCAAATCACCATAACTTTCACACACTGAATCCAAATGGAATCAATCTTTCACCTAAATTCATATAAAATCATAATCTACCTACTGTATAAATCTCATACATTTTTGAGCATGTTGAATTTCTGGCTTTATTTGATATTTATTGCAATATCGTCTTTCGATTAGGTTTTCGACGATACCATTATATTCGTGAGATCAAATTAAGTGTAACCTAAGAATGAACATGGGATACCAGCAAAGGTGCGAGCACCCTTCTCTTGATCATATTGCTCCCAGTGGTTTTTTAAAAAGTTTTGTGTGAGTTTTATTATCGCAATTGCATGCTATTTTGAAATGTATGTTTATGGGTAGAAGTAGTTAAATTCCTAATTGCTGCATTAGCCCTCCTTTGAATATTGATTACCTTTTTTCCTTGAATGACTAAGGTTATATATTATATGGGATTGTTTACTAGTTTGTAGAACGATGCTTAGCCATGCTAGTAGTCTTAGCCGAGAGCGGTTGATGGAGCTAGTCCATCGGCCAGTGGATTGAATCGAATCTTATTGAAATTGAGGATTTTATGGATTTGATTATGATGGATTTGAGGGATGTATCCAGATCGTCGTATCTGGGGTTTGTGGTCATGTTGGGAATGGTTTTTGTGTTCTCAACTTGGACGGGTGTAGCCCCGTCTGAGTGTTTAAGGACCGGTCTGTGGTGTGATGAACCAAGTCTTACGTGCAACCACACGCCGGGATAATGGCGAAGGCTTGGCTTAATAATTTGTTGTGTGTTAGCTATCAAAACACAATGGGATTGACAATTGTTATTGTTATGTATTTAATTGTTCTTTTGGTCAATCTCGCGGGGTCGCCTTACTTGTTCTTAAGGGTCTCTTGTTTGATTGGGACTTACTTACGCAACGGGGTTTCCCCCTGTGGTTCAGGCGACTGTACTGTCTGCCATGGGACTGTCCTCGGGTGGTTTGATAGTTAGGACATAACATTGTAACGGCCTCATTATGATATCTTAGTCACACTCCTTCGGAAGAGTGCATAGCGACAGTATAAGGTATTCATATCGTGTGGGTAAAGCTGTACAACTCTGCAGAGTAACTAAATCTATTCGAATAGCCTCGTCCTAGGTTATGGACAACACTTGTGGGAAAGCAGGCACAGTTAACTTTTGGAAACTTAAGTTTGGGTTATGGTTGGAAATGTTATGTCATTATGTTAGTTTGTTCAAATCTGAAATGTTTCCATGAACGCGTTGTTCGCGCGTTAATTTTGTTGAGGAATGAATTGTGCCATGAACGAGATGTTCGTGTGTTGATTATACTTGGAAATTATACATTTGTTGATCATTATTTACTATCACAAAATGTTTTCTAAATGTCTTACAAATGGCAGGTTAGAATCTTTTATCTTTATGCAAAACTTGCCTTATGCCAAAAATTTAACTAGTTTAGTAACCTTCCTTTGATACTTACAAGCATCATTATTTCTTTTGAAAGTCTCACGAGTACAACTTTGTACTCTAACAGTGTCTATTTGTTCAGGTGAGAACGACGGGTGCAACGGCTTTAACTCCGGTTGGTTGCTTGTGGGATTGTGGGCATACCAACTCGGTTATTCCCTTTTTATTTATTTATTTTTAGTTTATCTTCCGCTGCAATTTATTTGTGTTAATTAGTTTTGGCCGATCGGCCCTCTTATGCAACCCCGTACTATAATGTTCTATGTAAATGATGTTGCAATTAATTCTTTATTTCTTGTACATTGTGTATGGATGCGATTGCAATGTTGTGTACTAGAATATGTGCATGTTAGTCACTGATCCTTGGGAGCTAGCATGTGACACATATCCGGGTCACTCGGAATCGTGTGCGTCTCACGTTAAGTATTGCGTTTACGGCGTAATTACTTAGCTTGATACGGATTCGATTTCGGGGGTCCTCACACCTCGCAGGCAGTCACAATTCGTGCAGGTCCGGTGGTCGCCGGTGAAGGTAAGCCCCTTTTTGTTGCTCGCGTCACAGTTGCAAACTCGCTGTCGCACATTCGTACACGAGTAGAAAGGTTTGGTTACGGTATATGATCTGCATGCTAAGTATTTCCCTCAGTTGATTCATAGATATGCTTATCTAGCCTATGGTATAATACATTATTAAAAATGTCATCCATATTAAACCGACAAATTAACAAAGAATATACCAAATCCAACACCAAGCATATCTAATTTATATGCCTTATACCTGATTTTTAAATTAACGAAGAATGTACCAATCCAACACGCACTTTCCTTTTATGCCTGATTTTGTAGGTATTATCACATGTACCAAATCCAACACCAAACATAGGAAGGGGTGCTCGCACTCCCGCATCAAGCATGGGCGCACATGCACCCCCCCTGGCCGGTGACGATGTACTACTGCCCATCGCCGCCACGACCGATGATGGTATACTATTGCCCGCCGCCACCGTCCCGTCAAATAGTATTTCGTATGCACTGTCCATCGACTCATCAAGCTACCGAGGGCAGCGAAGGGTGGCAATCACAACGATTGATACCCAAGTTTGAATATGTGTGTGCTGTGTTGCATCGTGATTTCATGTGAAAAATTTATAAATTTTTTTTGTTATACATGTTATAATACATTCGAAGCTGCGAGTGCGAGGTAAAAAAACAAGAAGAAAAAAATCAAAGAAAAAAGTCGTTGAATTTTTTAAAGTGTTAAATAGTGTTTTAAATAGTATTTAATAGTAATCAAATAGTGTTGAAAATACTATTTGACAAATTTTAAAAACCAGCAAATGCAATGACGTGCCTGGTCATGGCTTGTCCGTGCCCCTGAGGGTGGACAACTCACCGACATGTCGTCCGCATGGCGGCTCTGGTCTTCTGGGATACAAATATGATACCATTTTTAATTTTGATACGTGAAGGAGACTACTTTTGCTATTCTACGCCCGAACAGTATCATTCTAGCCAAAAGAAGAAAAAAAAACTCACCGTCAGGTCCTTCCCTTCGAGCAACGAAGGCCCTTGCTAGAGACCGGAAGTGGGGAATCCAAGGCGCTATAGCGCTAAGGTGGAGTGTTGGGTGCAGGACAGAAGCTGCCCTCAACCAACCTTGTTGGAACTCGGTGGAGGACTGGGTGCGCTCAGGATACCGACGGACAGTAATGGGTGGAGAAATTAATTCACGTAACCTGGAAAACGTTCTGTATTCTGATCTCGAACCCGCATCTAAGGCAATGCGGTGGACCCTGTTCACAGAGAGTTCAGTGTAGCTATGGGTAAAGTGGTACAAAGCATGCGCAGTGCTAAACTAAATCATGAATTCATGCCAGTCTCCAGGATTGGAGTCTACGGGAACCACAGGGGGTCTATCGTCTCTCCGAGTGACTGTAGAGTTTTCAGTATTAAAACTTGCCACCTAATTGTTGGGATCTATTTTCTAAAGTGAGATGATTTAGAAATTGTGATAATGAACAGAGATAGTGCATCCCGTGCATCTTTTGCTATTAATGATTGCTGAGTACATTCGTGTACTCAACCTTGTTAGTATTCTCCTTTATAGATCCTAGTCCGGCCGGGAACTATCCCGAGTGGGACGAAGGACTTGCAGGTACAGAAGCAACAGCTGGAGGAGAAGGCTTTGACTAAGAGGACCCGGGGTGAGTTGGGAGCTATTTTGGCTTGTGGGGCGAATAGGCTGCCGGTACTTCAGGGCAGACAAGAGAAGCGGGGAAGTTCCCTTGGGTATTTGTATAAAACTTGTATTAAGACCATAGACCTGCGTGGCTAACTGTTGAAATAAAGGACAGTTTCTATCTTATTATTCTGCTGCGTAACTCTGGTGAAGGCTTACTATTCGTTGGAGCAGTGTTCTACTGAGCAAACGAATAGTAATCCATGTGCCTAAGTGTTATTACCACAGGGTAATGACACGGGCGTCCACGATGGTATCAGAGCAATAGGTTCGGGCCACGCTAATAACATAGAAACTGTAGCAAGAACTTAGGTGTGCTTTTCTTGCCTGCTATATTGCACTAATTACCTTATTAACCCTCATCCCCATATCAATTTCTATTCCCGTCCCGTTTCAAAAGTATTATCTTAGAAACCTCATCTTCTTTAAAGTGACAGCCTGCTAACATAAAACCATCCCTTCGTAGGAGGTTTAGATTAAATCTTCCATTCGATAGAGTACGGGGGAAAAGCGTGTGCTTCGTCATTGGACTCGTGTTGTTGATTCCTGCTAGATAATCTATCAGGCTAGCAATTCGATCTAAGGTAGAATGCTTGAGACTATAGGTGGTGAGGCATCAATATAAGATCATAAGTTGCATGCCGAGGGTAGAGGCTTGCAGTAGAACTCTGGTATGGACCGGCTTTTTCAATTTTTGGATAAGCTTGGACCATGCCCATTAATCTCCTTATCTCTTCATCTTTATAACCAATATGACCCGTCAGCATCTCAAGTGAATCGGTAACTACTTAAAGAAAATACAGCTAATGGTTGATGGAGTAAAAAGAGGTCTTATCCCCTTTTTGCACTTTAGTTTTCCCGGACGAGTGGTCCGTGGCACTCCGAGCGTGTAGCTCTGGCATACCCAGGAACGAAATCCTGGGCGTACTCAGGAATGAGCCCTGAGCGGTCCCAAACACGTGGTTTGGGCAGTCTTGAGAATAGGATCTCAAGCGTACCTGGGCACGTGGATCCAGGGTAGTGTAGGTCACACTCAGAGGCAAGCTCTGAGCGGTCCCAAACACGTGGTTTGGGCGGTCTTGAGAACGGGATCTCAAGCGTGACTGTGCACGAGAGACTCAAGTAGTATAGGATATGGATCTTTTTGCATCTCTATGCTTCTTGGTGTTATTTGATTATCTGTGTATGGCGTAATACAATTCACCGCGGGTTAAATATGTCAGATAAACATGATACCCTCTTATCTACTTCAAATTATTGCTAAAGAAGCAAGGAAATTCGTACAACCTGCAGAAGATCTCGTCTAAGTAAAATACTGCAAGTGCGTCAGCCAACACCACCAGCTTCTTAATACTTTTCCCTTAGGACGCCAGATCAGTTGTCAATAACTGACATTATAAGGATGGGCAGACAGGCGGACTTCAGTGAAAACCTTCTAGCATGTATGTGGTTGCAGCAGACAGGATATGCTGGACAATACCCATCCTTACCAAGCACCAATCCTATTGCAATCAAGGACCACAGCCACTCAACCGCTGACAACAAACAGACATATGACCAAAAAAAATGGTCTCTACAGGATGAACCACCATCAAGAAACTAACCATCCCCCCTGAGGCTTCGGGTGACCCATCATTATATGAGGTGCCACCATAGTCATCTACGTACGTCGTTGATGTGGCTAACTCACTTGAAAATTCTCAATTCAGACGGAAACAGCTTAACTATAATTAAGATCAATAAATACTCCTGAGAGACACCGGGGGCATCACGAAGGTAATTCTGAATACAAAGGTGGATTATTGCGGAACCCGAGTACCTAGCTGGCTCAGCAGCATTCTCACACAGAGGATAAAGCTGATGAGTCTAAGGTGGATGTATCGTCACCAACAGCAAACCTCCAAGATCTAAGTTTACATAACGACAAGTTAATTGCCACCAAGTCAGCCGATGATAACCCTGCAGATATAATTCTCGACCATTTGTGATTTACCAACACCTAATGGACCAAATTGAGCTTTGGCGGTTTTAAAATCCAGTGCATTTTCTGGGCTTCCCACTAAAGAGCACCGATAGCAGTGTGGAGTTGCCTGTTGTTGAAGAATCGGTACCTTTTGATCCAATACCTACGAGGGGTCAAGATTCCTCTGACCGTAATGCAGTGAATTCGTCAGCCATTGAGAACTGTGAGACCACCATGGGAACTTGTGTGGAGCGTCTTGATGTACCTCATGTTTCACATCCTTACATTTTGAGACAAGAGGTACTCGACGATTCCTTGAGTTATGTATAACCTGCCATCAGTCTCGAGTCATTCTTATTCAAACCCATTTCAGCCAAGTACAATGGAGGCCCCACCAGAAAACACTCTAGCAACCCCTCTTTCCACCTGTCAAACTTACTGCAAGCCATTCGATTGCACAACAACCTAGTGGGGTCAAATCTTGCATCTCTTCGGAACTTAGACTCCAAATTATTACCTTTTCTAGCAGCACGATCAAGGGCTTCAAAATATAACTCAAGCACACCAAGAAGTACTGGACCATCCATCTCCATGCAGAAGGATGGAAGGGCGAAGACACGGCGATCAAGATTCAGAAATAAGATTGGGACGATTGCAGCGGGACACATCAATGGAAAATCCACTAGCAAACCTCAACAAGACAGCGCCTGGCCAATCCAGAACAACCACAACACCAGCAGTCAGCCATCCTCATCCACCACCTACCTATGGACTTTGTCCAAGCATGCCACAACAACCACCACCTTGATATAGACCACTTGGGTCAAGAATTTTCAATCCATCCTTCTAGAGATCCATAGTCCAACAGCAGCCTGTCGCAGTAGCTCCTAGTCGTGCAAAGTATAGAGGTCGCCACCTGGCAAAGGATAGCTCGATTGTTGAATATCGTATTAAAGGATTACACGATTGCGGATATTGGATTATTAGAAACACATCGTTGTGGGATATTGATCGTAGAAGTAAATTATTATTGGATACTAGATAAATGAATGGTTGGATGTGGGATCGTAGAAATAGATGATTGTTGGGTACTGAATGTCGGATCATAACCAGCTATTATTATTGGATGTTAGACTAATGAATGTTGAATTATAAAACTAGATCGTTGTGGATATTGGATTGAGGGACATTGGATTAATAGAAGTATATGATTACTACGCAATTGGATTATTATTGGGAATAGAAATAAATGTGGGCTATTGGATCATAGGAATGAATTTGTTGGACTACGGGAGTTAGGGATATTGGATTATGGGATAGCTTATTGTTGAAAATTGGATTGCGGGATTACATAATCGTTGGAGTTGGCTTATTGGAGTTCATTAATTATCGGATCATAGGATTATTAGAAATATAATATCGCTAGATTATAAAAATACTCTTGTTGGATACTAGAATATGTTAAGGTTGGATTATAGCAGTATATCTTTGTTGGAATATAGGAATAAATCTTGATCTGATTATATAAACATATCTTGGCAGATTTAAATGGATTTTAGTAACTATTGGAGAGTTAGTACTGAGGAATTGATCCAGTAAGGGCAGTGATTGAAACACGAAACGGTTGGATCTTCATACCAATACCTGAGGTTAATTTTTGGTGAATTAGTGTAATCTTAATATATGAGTAGACTGTATGGAATTAATTGGATAATGGAATAGGATTTAGATGTATTGCTAGTAATCGTGGGAGATTTAGTATTAATAATCTGATCGGGTTTAGAAAATGAATAAAGGAGGAGGATTGGATTAGTATAATAAGTTATGATTGGAATTTGGGTGCATAGTTTGGATTATAAAGAATTGATAAAATCAGTAGAGTTAATGGAATAATAGTGCTGGGTTAAGTCATAATTGTCGGTGGACTAATGTAAGCAATGATGTGGTAGATAAATTGGAAAAATAGATTGACTTGGAAAGTATGATTCTAATATAGAAGCTTGTCCTACTGATCTTAGCAGTGGCAACAAGATTGAAATTGGGGAAGTTAGCTAAAGGTTCTATTACAATTTAAATGAGGCTATGGTATTGTTTGGACCATAGAAACCTTGGCAAATGATTTAATTCGGAAGACAAGTAAAAGATGGTTTAGACCTAGGCTAAATGAATATGTGAATAATGAGAGTGGATGCACATGATCAATTTGTTACTATGATTAAGATCAGGTTTTGTTGGAAGCAGCCTAAGTCAATTGGAAAGTGGGCTTCAAGCGGCATCCTGCTTTGAGCAGCCACAAAACATCCAAGGTGGCATGGGCCATGCCATCGTCTGCCACTAAGCAACACTCCCAGTTTGCAGATTGACCTCCTCATAAGTTAGTAACTTACCTTCAAGTCACCCTTATACCGTTACCCATCCATTGCCGCTATGGTATTCCATCCCAACCTCCAAATTATCAAATCCAGAAACACCAACCCCCAGACCCTTTCATCATCGAAGAAGTCCAACGAATCAAGTCAGGCCAACCCTCAGAATTTCAGATAGACGACTACGGAGTCTTATGGCGTCAAGCTAAAATCTGCGTTCGCGACCAACCCCAGATTAAGGAGACCATCCTGCGTAAAGTTCATGATACTCAGTACACTATCCATCCAGGCATGTGCGAAAAGGTATCGAGACTTGAAGGAAACTTTTGGTGGCCAAGCATGAAGCGAGCCATAGCAGAATATGTAGGCCAATGCGACACCTGCCAAAAGATAAAAGCCAAACACCAACATCCAGCAGGACTGCTAAGAACACTGGAAATACCTGAATGGAAATGGGGGGATATCTGTATGGATTTCATAACCTGGTCTCCCTCTCACCCTCAAAACGAAGGATGCCATTTGGGTTATCGTGGATCGTTTTACAAAATCAACCCACTTCATTGCCACAAATCAGAAATACACCAATAAACTTGCTGAGATTTATATCGAAAGAAAAGTTACTCTACCCGGAGCACCGAAGATCATCACATCAGATAGAGGATCAGTGTTTGTATCTGGTTGATGGAAAAAGCTTACATACTGCTTTGGGCACCACCGTCAATTTCAGCACGGCAAAAGCTTACATACTGCTTTGGGCACCACCGTCAATTTCAGCACGGCCTATCATCCACAAACTGATGGACAGACTAAATAGGTGAAGCAAATCCTAGAAGATATGCTAAGAGCATGTGTGCTAAACTTGGAGGAATCATGGGAAAAATGTCTAGCCCTAGCGGAGTTCGCATACAATAACAGCTATCCGTCTAGTATTCAAATGGCCCCGTACGAAGCTCTCTACAGCAGAAAGTGTAGATCACCAATCTGTTGGTATAAAGTCAGAGAAAGACCGCTACTAGGACCTAAACTGGTACGGGATAACGACGAGAAGATTCAACTAATTTGAGAACCCTCAAGATTTCCCAAAGCAGGCAAAAGAACTATGATGATAAACATAGGAAAGACCTCTAGTTCGAAGTTGGAGATTATGTGTACCTAAAGATATCACCTATGTGTGGAGTACGCCGATTCGGCTAAAAAGGAAACTAAGTCCGCGTTACGTGGGACCCTTTCGGATTCTGAAGCGTAAAGTCACCCTAACGTATAAACTGGAGTTACCAACCCAGCTGCCGCGGATTCATGACGTATTTTATGTCTCTCAACTTCAAAGATATCTAAGAGAACTCTCGCAGCGTGTTACCCGTCTCGACATAACCCTGTAAGATGATTTGACCTACGAAGAGCGCTCAGTGAAAACTCTAGCGATAGAAGACCGACAGTTAAGTAACAGGATGATCCGCTTCTGCAAGGTGCTATCGAAGAATCACTCTGTGCGAGAAGCTACAGGGGAGAAGGAGGAAGAACCACGCGAAATCCACCCCCAACTTGTGCAAGCGAGTTTCTAAACTTCGAGGGCGAAGTTTGTTTTTATGTGGGGTAGGATGTGAGAACCTGCGTTTCTCGTAACAGTAATCGGTGATTAGCAGCGGTTAGTCTCGTCTTAGGGGTGAGTTAACGATAGTATTAGATCGTTATTTAGTAGCTCAATCAATCTAGAAGCATACAGTATCATTCCAGTACACAGCATCTCTTCACAGGCAAAACCATTCATCTCCCCAGTCCTCCCAGGCAGTCTCAAAAGCCCCCCTTTTTCTTTTCTCAGCCTGCACAACAGTACACACAACAGCAGCATCACAAGCAGAACAGTGCATCCCTATCCAATTCCCTGGCCGATTCATTCCCCCCTTTTTCCCCAGCCCCCTCATTCACCCCCCATTTCTTTCTCCCAATCCAGACGCAAGCGCAAGCAGTGGAGACCGAAGGACCCAGGCGACCAGCATCACCAAGGCCGCCCACCCATCATGCTCACCGCCGGCAGCACCACCTCCCGCGTCGACCACCATCCCTACCATCGATCCCAATCCATCTCAGTTCCAACCATCAAGTAAAGGCATTGACATCTTTGAGCTTGGGTGAGTATCTCATACTTTTGTAGCGGCCTTCTTCTTCCTCTAGTAGTACCTCCACCCCAGATCCACCATTTTTGACCTGCATTCATGCATTTTAGCAACCGATTAGTTGAGCTCCTAGTTAAACCCTAGATGAGCTTGGTAGGGGAGGGGAGCTTCGGTGCTATGGCGCCAGCGGCCGGGAGGCCGAACCGGCCGGGTCGAAGCCCCTGGATCGGCAGATCTAGGCAGCAGGAGCGTGGAGGAGGACCCGAGAAGCGACGGCATGGCCTCTGGCTGCGCCGGGTGAGAAGGAGACCGGGGAGGCAACCCCGGGTCGGTGGGGACCGATCCGAGGGGAGGCGAGGGCGCAGCTGTAACATCCCAATTTTGGGCTTGTGTTTCAAATGGAAGACAATCAGTAGAAATTAAAACTTTTTCTTACATCATGTATTTCCTGTTGTGCCAAACAATTCTTGTACAAGGGATCATGGTAGTACATTGTCACAAGTCCTTTTGATCCAAATCTTGGCATTCCAAAAACAATCTTGTCAAATCTTATGATCATCCTCTGGAAATATTTTTTCTAAGTCTCTGTGATGGTATGTGACCCCTCTGAAAAATTTCACAATTTTTAGAAATTGTTTGAATATTTTTAGAGGCAGTCAAACCTGTTTGACCCCCAGTCAAACATTTAAACAGAACCTTGCAGAATTTTGGGAGATTTATTCACAGTATAAAAACCTCTGAAAATTTTACCCAAGGTTAATATCTGAGTTAGCAAGCTTCTGTAAAATTTTCATAATTTTTGGAGTTAATTTGCTATCTCAAATAAATCTTTCAAAGTCTCTGTTTTTATTTCAAAGTCAAACTTGGTTTTACTGTTACTCGGGTTCGAGTCGGACTCGGGCTCGAGCCAATTGATTCGGTCCAGTCAACTAACTGCACCGAGCCACTCTTTCAAAACGCATGTGAATCCCAGCCGTTGGATCTAAATCGCACGGCGCGCGCGTGAAACCATTCGGACCCTCGGTTGCAAGTTTGATTGTCGGCCGTTAGATTCCCATCCAACCATTGAGATCTCCGAACCCTTCGGACCATCCGGTTGCATTTTTGAATCGAGCCGTTGGATTAAGATCCAACGCTCGCGTACCCCTTCGTGGTAAATAAGAGTTTGCGACGTGGAGCAATCCGAGTCGTTCGTTTCTAATCGTAGGGCTCGTAATCTCCCCGTGTGTTTTAACCCACGGAGGCGTGGCGTAATCTCTGCCGTTCGTTTTGAATCTGCGATTGAGAATCGCCCGAGTGTCTTTCCTAGTCTTCTTCAACCTCTAGCCGTGCATGAATAGTGGAGGGCATGGCAGTGTCATTTCATGCCTCCTACTGTCACTCTAGCTGACATTTAGGGGCATGGGAGACCCTCGAGCAGGCCATACCCTAATGCACCATCCCCAACCTTTTTCCCTTGTCGGCCGCTCATTGTGCTTTGTGTTTTGCCGCCCGAGAGCTTGTGGTGCAAACCCTAATGCCCTCAAGGCTTTATAAGCACCCTCATTGCTTCCTAGTATCTCTTTAGATCACCACCAAGCCTCACTCCCAGTATTGGAGCTTAATACCTCAAAAATGGCAAATCGCCATTGTTGACCCGTGGAGCTCCATCAGTGTTCTTGGTGTTCCAGTGGTCCTCCTTCATGTTTCTTCGCCCTAACCTTATCCCTTTATTATCTTGGACATTTCCCCTCACTTAATTTTAGATTTGATTCTCAGGAATTGTCCAATTTGGGGTTTGTTCAAATTCGGCCGAAAAGTGAGTATCGTCTTCCTCAGCTCCGGTAAGTGCACCACTTCCTGGATCGGCAGATCTAGGTAGCGGGAGCGTGGAGGAGGACCCGAGAAGCGACGGCATGGCCTCTGGCTGCGCCGGGTGAGAAGGAGACCGGGGAGGCAACCCCGGGTCGGTGGGGACCGATCCGAGGGGAGGCGAGGGCGCAGCAGCGCTGGCCCCTGGCCGCGCTGGGAGGAGACGGCCGAGGGGGAACCGGGCCGAGCCGGGCTCGTGCGGGCAAGCTGGGAGTTCGGCGGCTGGGCTAGGAGAGCCCCTGCGGCGGCGTCGGGTGAGCTGAGGTAGAGGGAGGAGAGGAAGTTAGCGGAGCAGGGGGCTGAGCCGGTGATGCAGACGGCGCCCTAGGGAGCTAGCGCGAGGAGAGCAGGGGCGGCGGTGCCTTGGAGCCGAAGGGAGGAAGAATGGAATCGGGAGTGGGGTTAGTGTGAGGTCTGTGTGCGTGTGTGGGTAGGGCCGGCCGGTGGAGGTAGTAAGGGGAGAGAAGAGAGAGATTAGGGGAGTTTAGAGTGGAGTTAGGGTTAGGTTTAGGACTTTAGATTTAGGGGTAGTATTAGGATTGGGTAGATTTCATTTATTTGTTGAGATTCATGTTGTTTCTGTGGTAGTTTCTAGAGTAGGTTGTGTAGCTGTTATTCCTATTGCTAATAGGCTAGCTTGCGCGTGTAGACAGTAGTGCGAATTTTGGGAAGTGCTAACCTAGCTTAGGTCGAAAATATTTTAGTCAATTAAAATGTGCTAACTTGTAGTCGTCACTAACTTATGTATTCCTATTATCACTCAAATCAAAGATGTATTTACTTATATTATTATTCGTTTGGCCGATTTGCTACAGAAGACGAACCAGCACCGACAGGAGCAGCTGACCAGAATTTCATCGGCGCCAACCTTTCTTACTTCTACGAAGGCAAGCGACCCTCTTGAACATAAATATAGTTAATTTAACAGTAAACCCTATCTTGCACTATTATAAGTATTGCATCAAAATTGTTTCTCAAAACCTAAATAAAATGATTGAGATGAGATGATTAAGAAAGAATTAAGATGATGATGGAATGAGATTAAGAGATTATTATTTTTATGGTTGGTAAAGAGGGCCCTTGGCAGGGATGAGATGAGGCAGGAAGCGAGACCCCTTTGCATATGGTTATAATATAAGGACCAACAAAACTCTTACTCGGTCAGATACCGTAAATCTAGTACCAACCATTTTCCCGTTTCGACGGGCAGAAAATGCTACCCTGTTACGTGACTATGCTCTCCACATTGGGTAAGTAATAGGTGTGAGTGTGTGTGATGGACGACCCCAGAACCGTGAGGAGAGACCGGAAGTGGGGAATCCAAGGCGTTATAGCGCTAAGGTGGAGTGTTGGGTGCAGGACAGAAGCTGCCCTCAACCAACCTTGCTGGAACTCGGTGGAGGACTGGGTGCGCTCAGGATACCGACGGACAGTAATGGGTGGAGAAATTAATTCACGTAACCTGAAAAATGTTCTGTATTCTGATCTCAAACCCGCATCTAAGGCAATGCGGTGGACCCTGTTCACAGAGAGTTCAGAGTAGCTATGGGTAAAGTGGTACAAAGCCTACGCAGTGCTAAACTAAATCATGAATTCATACCAGTCTCCAGGATTGGAGTCTACGGGAACCACAGGGGGTCTATCGTCTCTCCGAGTGACTAGTAGAGTTTTCAGTATTAAAACTTGCCACCTACTTGTTGGGATCTATTTTCTAAAGTGAGATGATTTAGAAATTGTGATAATGAACAGAGATAGTGCATCATGTGCATCTTTTGCTATTAATGCTTGCTGAGTACATTCGTGTACTCAACCTTGTTAGTATTCTCCTTTGTAGATCCTAGTTCGGCCGGGAACTATCCCGAGTGGGACAAAGGACTTGTAGGTACAGAAGCAACAACTAGAGGAGAAGGCTTTGACTAAAAGGACCCGGGGTGAGTTGGGAGCTATTTTGGCTTGTGGGGCGAATAGGCTGCCGGTACTTTAGGGCAGACAAGAGAAGCGGGGAAGTTCCCTTGGGTATTTGTATAAAACTTGTACTAAGACCTTAGCCCTGCGTGGCTAATTGTTGAAATAAAGGACAATTTCTATCTTATTGTTCTGCTGCGTAACTCTGGTGAAGGCTTACTATTCGTTGGAGCAGTGTTCTACTGAGCAAACAAATAGTAATCCGTGCGCCTAAGTGTTATTACGCCTGGGGTAATGACACGGGGCGTCACAGCCTCCTGCACGATGTAACATCCCAATTTTGGGTTGCATTTCAAATGTATAAAAATGAGAAGAATTTTAAAACTTTTGATGCATGATGTTGTCATTTAAATTCTCTAGAATTTCATTCATTGGTTTTGGTGAATTTTGAAAAAACTAATGCTTCAATTAACTTAGCACATAGTCCTTTAAAACTTTTGAAACAAAATCTTGTGATCAGTTTATGAGAATAATTTTCCTAGGTTCACGAACATCTATTTGACTCACCTAAAAATTTACCACTGAGCCTATGTTTATATCCGATTTGATTTAGAGCTCGATGGATATGCTCTAGTAGCTTTATATTTAGTATACGAGTTGATGTCGCTTAGCAATACTTAGAACGATAGTTTGGGGATCATCATTTCGGCAATGATCATTATATCAACACTTTAAATACTTGGGTCAGGGTACTCATGTATGTATTGTATTTGGACAAACTAAAACTGAAAGCAAAAAGATTTAGACTTGAGCACATGGTTGATTGGTGTGGTCACCAGGTGTGTGGTTGGTGCCCGAGTCAACAAGGACCAAACATCTTGTTACACTGTCCAAGCACTTTTGCGTGCATCCACATAAGGGTATTGTGAACCCCTCTTGACTTAGTACTTTGGCGTGTGTTAGCTTTGAGTTGCAGGAGGTTGTTGTGTGTTGTGTTAAAAAATGTTCTGTGGTTGTTGGGTGTGCAGGGGTGGGTTCCTGTCTAGGTTCTTCACACCGAGGGGCATCCGGAGTTGTCCTAGGCTTTACCCCGAGGGGTAGTTGACCTAGGCTTTACCTATGACTCCGACACAACGGGTGGGTTTCTACCCATATGGGCAACTCGTAGTTAATATATTATATTGAAAACACATCGTAGGACTTAGCCTTGCCAGCATACCTAAGGAATTGTGCTTAATAGCTTGGTGAAAGGCGATCGACATGTGGGTAAAGTTGTACTGACCATGCAGGTTTAATCTCTTGAATAGCCAAGTCCTTGGTTATGGACACGCTTGGTGAGGTCTTTCAAGAGTTATACTATAACATTTTGATAAAACTTGAAATCGGGTAGTACAAATGGGCATTCGTGCTATTGTTGTGGTGGTTGTTGGGAAGTCACTTCCAGGATGTTATTTATGATTATATTGTTGTCTCATTGTTATTTGAACAAACTAAAACTGATTTGATCAATTTGTTTTACAATCTTCTACACTATTGCAAATGAAATATGGCTTTGGACTGAAAATAAACAATATGGCCTTCTCCATTGATTAAAGCTTGCATGTAGCTATGTATAGGCTTGCTATTTGTAAGTCTTGCGAGTACAATTTTGTACTCATTTGCATTATTTACTTGCTGCAGAGGAGGTTGACCCCCAAGGGGTTAACTATTGTGAGGCGGAAATCATTTCTAACGACTAGCTCGACGTTTTCGGTCGATTGCCTTGTGGGTAAGGGCATCCGGTTGGCTTTTGGTTACTGTCACCTTATGCCTTATGTTTTCCGCTGTGAACTTGATCTTTTGTGCTATATTTGGCCGATCAGCCTTTTGTATGGAATCTAAGTTTGTATGTTGAATATGATGTAAATTATGAAGATTTCGGTAATGTAATAAATTGTGTAGGGAATTGATGCTTATTTTGTGAGGTGTATGTGTATCGCTAGTTCTGGGAGGTACATAATACACCGAGAGTAGGAAAATTTAATTTGTGATACTAGGATCAATGGGAATGTTAAGCATTACAAGTTAAATTGCCCGGTGGCTCTCACAGAAGTTGGTATCAGAGCCATACTGACTATAGAAACCTCTAGCTTGGTTGTTATTAGGATATTTGCAAAACTTAGTTTCAAAATATCAAATCTTTGATGAAAACTTAAGTAAGATCTCGAATTTTACTCCTTACCTATCTTAGTATCTAAATCTTACCTGGTTCTTACTCCCTCCGTCCCAGTATATAGGGCGTATAATTTTTTTTCTTCTGTCCCACAATACAAGGCGTCCCTTCATTTTGCGCTGCTTTCTCCCATGTTTGCCCATAGCAATCTGCATGCATGCATGTTTGACGCTTAGAGAATGCAACTGCTCAGAGAAGTGCAATAACTGCTTGACGCGTGATGCATGCTACCACTTAGAAAAGTGCAAGGAATAGCTGCTTAAAGCCTGATGCATGCGACGCTTAGAGCCGCTGTTACTGATCCTTTTTAACCAGCCCCAATTGAAGACCCCGATTGAGCGAGTTCTATGGTGATGGCCGCTGAGACTCCGGGCGGTTGCGAGGAGGGCGACGACAACCAGAAGCCCGCGCTCGCCGATCTCGACGATGGTGACCACAAGCAGAAGCTGGCGTTCACTCATCTCGACGACGGCGACCACAAGCAGAAGCCCGCACTCACTGATGTCGACGACGGCGACCACAAGCAGAAGCCCGCGCTCACTAATCTCGACGTCGGCGACCGCAAGCAGAAGCCCGTACTCATAGGCATTCTCGACGACGGCGACCACAAGCAGAAGCTGGCGCTCACCGATCTCGACGACAGCGACCACAAGCAGACGCCCGTGCACATCGATCTCAACGACGACAACCACAAGCAGAAGTGCGTGCACGACACCGATGAGACCCTCCTTGCCGGGCTCGACGACACTGACGCACGTGAAAACGATGACATGAAGGACCCCGACGCATCCAGCAGCGACAAGCTCCTTGATGAGAGGCGCGTATTGAAGGGTCCGTGCTCTCGTTGTGGCCTCGTCCACTGCGATTACATGGTCACGGCTTGGATCTACGGCCTCGACGAGTTCGACTGCAATATACTCCTACCTGGGATTGACGACAGCGACGATAAGCAAAGCTACATGGATGTAGACTCTCTTGCCGACAACTCGTATGTCCCGGAGTCCCTTGCAGACGTCAAGTGCATTGTGGAGGACGCCTTTGTCGAGAACGACGAAGAATAAACTGTGTGAATGGCAACAAAAATTTCTTGCTACTCGTTTGATGCACTACTCTTTTGCTACACGTGTGGCATACTTGTTTGACAAATCTAGCTATGGTTTGAACACAACAAATTTACTTGTTTGACAAATCTAGCTACAGCAAGGAAAAACAGTACAGGTTCGATTACATTTGCAATAACAAATTCTAATTGATGTACACAATTGCTTCGTTCACAACTTCTGGGTCACATTGTAATCTAACGGGAAGAACACCATTCCTCTCAAGTGATTGCTTCTTCAAGTGTGGGATTGCATAGTGTTGCCCTCCTTTTTGACGCAAAATTTCTCTCATGCATGATTGGTGAGTGAGGAAAATACGGTTACTCCTATCAACTGGATACTCGTCAAAAGCTTGGATTACCTTGGCAACAATGTCTTCAACGTTGCTTGGAGACGACTTTTGAAACAAGGATTGAATGGCTGCAAAAAAACCAAGATCTAATACATTGAGATCGGGAGAGTTGGGTGGCTGGCACATCAAACTTATGTCAAAACCATCTGCGGATGCCGCATGACAAAACTCGTCATCATTGATTGCAATATGCGTCTTAGCATTATCCTGTTGGATGAATATGGGGGTACCAACTTCCTCCGCTGGCCATTTCTGCTTGATCGTGGGCAATACCTTGTTTACAAGGTACTCACGGCTCGTTTCCTTGGTTACCGATGTCATTGCCTTGGTCACCAATGTACCAGCAGGCCTATTCGCACTACTTCGCTTTGCCGGCTCTACAAAAGTGAAAGGAAATATGCCTATCTTTCCAGAAAATGTAACATTTCCATCCCCATCAAATCTAGGTCTCGCAATTGCTGCAAGCAACATCACCTTCTCTATGAAATTTTTACTCTTTGTGGTTCTTTCTGGCTTGTCCTCATCTAGCGCCAAGTAGTAGTTTTGACATTTCCTCGTACGATAGAACCACTTCTCGTCTATGTACACGATGTTGTACATACCCTCAAAAGTTGGTTCTTGCGGCATGCTTAATTTGTCTAGCATTGAGAGACAAAACTTAACAAGTGCTCTCTTGTTATCTTCAGTCAATGTAAACTTAATGTCATTCGTGTGTCGTCTAAACTTCCCTTCTTTCATCCGCCTAAACAATGTGCTCTTTGAAATATTCAGAGCGCCTGCTAAATCCCGGATTGTCGTTCGGCTACTCAAAGGCACATCTTTTATGGCTTCCGGATCGAAGGCTATTCGTTTCCGGCCACAATTCTTTGCCTTCTTGCTAGAGACTGCGTTTACCCCACCACCCTGCTGTCTGTTTAGCCATATCCGCCGCACAACTCTCAAAGGCACGCCTGTTTCAACAGAAACGGTCTTCGTCGCTCCTTTCTTCAATATGCCGACAGAAGTTCGCTCTAGAAGCATGCTATATATGGCTCGACGTTGATCATCAGTATATTGATTCCTTCTTCTAACATTGCCAACTTGATCTACAAATGTGTGAAAAAAAGAAATTAATCAAAGGTAGGTGCAAGAATTCTTTCTGTTGCTAGGCACAACCAATCCGTTTCCATCTTTTTGGTGCAGCAAGCAAGCCAATGTACTGTAGGACATGTATACGAACAAACAAGCAAGCAAGCTAGCTACTGTATACGAACAAACCCAATTTACTTCATTATACGCATTCCTGCTGCAACAAGTATACAAAAATCTAGGACATATCTTACTCGTCTCATAGGCGTTAGGTGCAGGGGCGCCATCCTCTTCGCCATGGACTGGGGCACCGTCCTCTTCTCCATGGGAAGGTGCACCACCATCCTCTTCGCCATGGGCTAGGGCGCCATCCTCTTCAACCACGACAACAAGTATACATGATCTATCCTAACGGTAAGCATTAGAGGAGCAAAACAACAGAACAATGGATTCGTGTAATACCTTCATCGCCATCATCAAACACAAGATCAAAATTAAGGTCGATGACAGGGCCATCATAGTCCTCAATCTCTTCCCAATGGATAGGTTGATTTAGGTCCAAATTCGCCATTGATTTCGAGCAAGCAACTGGACGAGAGAAGAGGAGGAGAGGGTGGCAGCAGACCTTTTGTGTTCATGCCTATTTATAGGAGGAAAACGAATTTGAATTTCTGGGCGCAATCTTCTCAATCCATATGCACTAGCTCAAATTTTGGGCGCCATCTTCTCAATTCATACGCATCAGCTCAATTAATGGGCGCCATCTTCTAAATGTTGTGTTCAAAGTGATTTTCGCTATAATCCGCGTGCTAACCTGCTACAGGATTGGTCATGCATGCGTGCGAGCGAGCGCGGGCGGCGAGCGCGAGCACGCGAGACGCGGACCTGCGAGCGCGCGAAGAAGCCGTGATTAAATCTGCATGCATGCATGCGAGCGAGCGCGGGCGGCGAGCGTGAGCGCATAAGACGCGGGCCCGATTAAATCTGCATGCATGCATGCATCGCTTTGTGATTCAACTGCATGCACATCTATTTAATTAGGGGTAGATGGGGAAGAATGCATGGCTCGCGTGCCCTCCTTAGTCTCCGTAAAAAAAATATACGCCCTATATACTAGGACGGAGGGAGTACTTGATTTGTCAAAAGATGTTTCCTCTCTCATCTCTGTTCGAAAGCTAGAAGTATACGTTATGTTTCAGATTAAAGAGAGTTCCAGGGTAAGGTGTTAGTGTAGGTGGCTAGTGTCAAAGGTACCCCTAGCTAGTTTTACCTTGCCTCGTGGATGCGATAAAATTTGGCGTTTGTGATGTCTTTTATGCCTTATACAAATTTTTGGAGTTAAATTCTTGTTAAATATTTGTATACAATTATGTTAGGGTAATATCGCACTCCTCCTGAGTAGATTGCTTCTCTAACTACTGTCTTTCGCATCTAGTGTTCGGGTGTTGTGCTAACCCCATTTGTCGAAATAGGATGGCTGGATGAACCCGAAGTGGGCTTGGTCAGCAAGCTGGTCATGATGAGGAGCTTCCACCACCTCCCACCATGGCCGAGGTTCTCGCTCAGATCGAGCGAAATCGGATGGATCAAATGCGGATCCTTGAAGTTATTGCTCGGAACACCTCTACTCTCTTAGGCTCCTCTGGATCTAGAGGAGGTGGACATCATCCGTGGGGAGGACTATCCGAATTCCTCTGTACGCAGCCACCGACCTTCTCTCGGTCTGAAGACCCCCTCGACAAGGACGATTGGTTTCGTCTCGTTGAGAGGAAGCTTAGCATTGCATAGTGCCCGAATCATGATAAGGTGCTCTTTGCCTCTCATCAGCTGGAGGGCGCAGCGCACTCGTGGTGGGAGAATTTCCTCGCCATGCAGCCCGTGGGCCGAGATGTCACATGGGAGAAGTTCTGCACTGCCTTCCGACGGACTCATGTGCCTGCCGGCTTGATGAAGATAAAAAAGGAGTTCTTCGTCCTTAAGCAAAGGGGCAAGACTGTGACCGAGTATCTTCATGAGTTTAACCATCTATCTCAGTATGCTCCTGAGGATGTGCCCACTGATGTCGCCAAGCAGGAAAAGTTCTTGGATGGGTTGACTGAGGAGCTGCAGGACAAGCTCGCTATTCTCGACTTCCCTGACTTTCAGTCCTTGGTCGACAAGGCTATTGTTGCTGAGCACAAGGGGAGAGTGCTTGTTGAGTCTCGTAAGCATAAGTAGGATGCCAAAAAATTAGCAGGGCCAACTTTCCACATCCTCGCTTCGGGCTAGCCCCAGTGCCTCGATCTCAAGCTCCGCCACCACCAAGGCTGTCAACCTTTGTACCTCGCCCTCCGCATGTCGTGTTTCAACCATGAGCACCTGTGGGATAGCAAGGTGGCCTCCACAATTCAGCTGCCAATGTCACTTGTTTCTTCTACAACAACAAAGGACACTATACGAATAATTGTCCCAAGAAGATTGGAGCAGTCCCTCGCCCTAATCAGGGGCAAGTGCAAGGGCAAGGCTGTGGTCCTCCTCTAGCTCAAGGTTGCCCAGTGATTCCAGAAGGTTGCACGTGGTCGAGTCAACCATATCTCGGCCGAGGAAGCAGAGGAGGCACCCGACGTCGTGTTGGGTACGCTTCTTGTCAATTCTCACCCTGCTACAGTTTTATTCGATTCTGAGCTTCTTATTCTTTTATATCGCAATCTTTCGATGCAAGTGGTGATATTCAAATTGCTCCTATGCATGTTCCTCTGACTTGTAACATCCCAATTCTTGGCTTGTGTTTCAAATGTAGTTTGAATGTTCTGAAAATTCATGTAAAGGAATTATGGAAATTAAAAATCACAAGCCTCTTTTTAACCTAAGTCTTGACCATTGAAGACTTTTCTGGATAATCTTGTGATCAGCCTCTGAAAATATTTTTCCTTGGTTCTAGGGATGCTGGCGGACTCCTCTAAAAAAAATTCACAATTTTTAGAAATTGTTTGAATATTTTAAGAGCTGAGTCAAACCAGTTTGACCTTGGGTCAAACCCTAGATTAGTACTTTAAGAAATTTTTGGAGAAACATGCTCTGCATAAAAACCTCTGAAAATTTTATACAAGGTACATCGTGGAGTTGGGAACCTCCTGTAAAAATTTTAGAATTTTAGAAGTTAGTTTGCTCCATTTAAAAATTCCCCAAAGTTTATGTTCTAATTCAAACCTAGTCTAAGTCACTGTTGGGTTCGAGTCAAACTCGAGCCTCACGATTGAACCAAATCAACTAACTGCACTCGGGCGCGGTCGTTTGGACGCGTTCCTTTTGGGCCGTTGGATTTCATTTCAACGCTTCAATCTCAGCCGTCCTTTTCAGATCTAACCGCCAAGACCTCCCAACTCGACCTCTTGGCTGAACCTAACCCACTCGCTAGTTTTGACTCGGGCCACTTTGGCTTGTGTCACTGACTGGTGAGCCCCCGTCAACCTATTCTTCTCCTACCTCCGACTCGCGCCCGTACGCGCGTGCGCCATGGCAGAAAAGGAGACAGGGCCTGGTTACCTTCGTTGTGTCCTCCTCAACGGCTCTGAACCCCGTCTTTAGCTCTTGTCAGTGTTTAGCCCCGTAACCTTTGGTCCCTACCTGCTCCCATCGCCTCCGTTTTTTCCTGGACGAGCTTTAGGTCTTGTCGCCATTAAAGCTTATCCTGGCTCGACCGTTGACCTTTGGCTATTTGTAAGGCCCTAGAGCTCCTCCTGGTGTTCCTTTGCAGCACCACCTTAGCCCCTCTCGATTTTTTGAGCTCAAACCACAGAGATCTTCAAATCGCCATTTTTGGTCGTAGAGGACCTCCTTCGGCACTAACGCTTCAGTGGTTCTTTTATCCATCTCTTCGCTCCTTTCTGTACCTCTGTTTATATCAAGCTTTTCCCCTAACTCAATTTTGGATTTCGTTCTCAGGAATAATCTAATTTTGGGTTTGTTCTGTTGTGGCCGAAGGTGGTCCCCTTCGTCCCCAACTCTGATAAGGACCTCTGTGCTTCAATTTCCTGCTCTTGGACCATCTAGGAGGTCTTTTGAAGCCATCCTTACCATTCTTTTCTGTTATTTTTACTCAGGACCTCTTCTCCTCGTTGTCGTCCTCAGCGTCAGCGCTGGTCGTCGTCGCTAGAGCTCCTCCGTGCATCTTTGGACCTCCTCTGTGCTCAGGTAACTTCGTGGTAATCCCTTGATGCTTGGGCACCTGCTATCTTGGACCACTGCGGAGCTCCTTTTGCTTTCATTTTTGGCCGTGCGTGGCATCGCCTCTCCTCTCTGGCTCGCCGCCGTTCTAGGCCGGCACTGCTGTTGAAAGTACCCTCTGTTAGTGCGCATTATTATTGCGAACTTGTGCGTACCTTTGGTTTGCGCCGCCGTGACCGGAGTCGCCGGCGGTGAGCTCAGTTCTGAGCTCAACGCGTTGTCGTTGAGGTCAGCACTGTAGCAAGTCTTAAGATCTCTTTGGTGTAGATCTTGACCGTTAAGACCTCCCGCTGTGAGATCTTAGCCGTCAGGACCTCCCTCAGTTTAGATCTTAACCGTTAAGACCTCCCTCTGTGAGATCTTAGCTGTTAGGACCTCCCCTCTTGTAGATTTTAACCTTTAGGACCTCCCCTCAGCGGCCTAGGTTTGTCTGCTTTGAGTTAGTATTAAGAAAACCCAGTTATATTTTATTTGTGAACTGTAAATTGATTTAAAATTTCAAAAGTGTGTAAGTAATTCATTTTAACTCCTTTTTAGATGGTTCAAATTTGTTTAAATCTCTGTTTAATTGAAATTTAATGTAAAAATATGTTTGAACCTTGTTCTGTACCAGAATAATTTGTGTAGATTTTATTATCCTGTTCAGTAATAAATTGTTGCTCTAGGAATTCATTAAAACTTGTAAATACATAAGTTTTTCCCTGTAACTCCAAATTGAACAAACTAAAATGTGTTAGGTTCCTCAGTTAATATGCTTTGGTGTAGAGTAGGTTTTAATCATGTCCTTGCCTCTGAAATTAATTTTGTGCTACTTTCACCACTTAAAAAAATCATAAGAAAATTATTTTAACTCCAAATGAAGTGAACCAAAATTTTCTATTCTTAGAATGTCATGCTCTGCCAACCATAAAATTTTCAAGTTCACAAACTTTCTGAAAATTTGTGCAATGAACAGTGATAGAAAGCTATTTAATTTGAATTTTCCAGCAGATTGAAATTATTTAGGCCATAACTTTTGCATGCTTAGTCCAAATAGATTGATTCTTATTGCTAAATTCATTTAAAATCTTGCTCTACCTACTGTGTAAATTTCATAGATTTTGGTTGATTTTGGATTTTGAGTCTTTTTTGGTGTTCGTCGTTTTTATTGGATTTTCTCGTTCTTGTGATAGTTTTCGAAGAATTTGTTGAGAACGAGAGTGATCCTCTGCAGCAAGATTGTGATCCCCAGCAAGACAAGCAGATGTTCCAATTTTATTTGATCATATTGCTCCTATTATTTTCAAAATCTAATATCTTGTTTGCCAAGTCTATGTATGCATATGCTATTTTGCTATTAAACTATTGTCGATTAGTTGACCCTTTAGATGTATAATTTGTAGGCAAATGTTCATTCTCTACTACTGAGCCTAGGATTATGTCCTCTGTGATTTAGGGTTCGTTGGATGAGCCCTTATCACTTATACGCGTTGTTGTTGCTTAGAAATGCTTAGAACGGTAGAATTGGGCGGTTATCGACTTAGTCGGTAACCTTGATCACACAAAAACTTATTATGATTTTATGTCCAGCACCTTGTGCTGTGTTAATTTGAGAAACTAAAACTGAAAACAAAATATTTTAGACTTGGGCACAATGGTAAGATGGTGTGCTTTTGGGTGTGAATGATTGGTGCCCGAGTCAACAAAGACCGAATTACTTGTGCCATTGATCCAAACACTTTTGTGTGCTAACCACATGAGCGGGGATATGGGACCTCTCTTGACTTAGTACTTTGGCGTGTGTTGGCTCCGAGTCGCAGGAGGATGTGTGTGTGTGTGTTGTGGTAAAATGATGTGGTGTTTATGTGTTAGGTGCACGGGAGTGGAATCCTTTCTAGGTTCTCCACACCGAGAGGTATTGTAGTTGCCCAGGTTGCTTTACCCTATATGGGTAGTTGACTCCTGACTTTACAATGACTCCGATGCAACGTATGGGTTTCTATCCATACGGGTGACTCGTAGTTAATACACAATATTGGAACTGTCTCGTAGGACTTAGTCGTGCCGACATACCTTGGAAAATGTGTTTAATCATGTGGCAAAAAGGCGATCTGACATGTGGGTACATTGGTACACCCCTGCAGGGTTAAATCTATTCGAATAGCCTTGTCCTAGGTTATGGACATGCTTGGTTATTTCCTGCAAGAATTAGACTATAACCTTTTCACTAAAACTTGATTGGGTGGTACGAATGGGGAATTTGTGCTATGTTGTGGTGACTATTGGGTTAGTCACTTCTAGGTTGTTATTCTTGTTGCTTATTGTCATCTCGCTATTATTTCAACAATTAAAAACATATTTGAAACATTGCCTTCAATCTATTACGTTATTGCAAATGAAAATTGCTTTATGCGTCCAATGAACCATATGACCATCTCCTTTGTTTCAGCTTGCATGTAGCTATGTATAGGCTTGTTACTCGTAAGTCTTGCGAGTATATTTTTGTACTCAAATGCATTGCTTTATTGTTGCAGAGGAGGTTGACCCTAAAGGGTTAGCTTTTGTGAGTTGTGTTGCGGTGTGGACGACTAGCTTAGCGGCCCGGTCGGTTGCCTTGTGGGAAGTTGGCAAACCGGTTGGCTTTTGTTATCGCCATCTTATGGCACTTTTGCTTCCGCCGTTATTTATGTTGTTGGTATCATTTGGCCGGACGGCTCCCCTTTTGTAATAACTCTATATTATGTATGTCTTTCGCTAGACTTGGTATTGTAAGTTTGTTTTAAAATGATGCATGATTTTGTAAATGTGTATGTGTACTGTATTTCAGGGAAGCACAAGTCCACCGAGGCTTAGGATATTTGATTGGTAATACTAGAACCATGTGGAGGTTAAGCATTATGAGTTAAATACCCCGGGTCCTCACATGATTATTCACTCCCCGAGGTCAGAAATGAAAGCTGAACATGAGTGTCGGGACGTATCTATTGACATTGAAGGAGTGGGATTTTTAGCAAATCTTATTCTCCTCAACTCAACAAGTTTAGATGTAATACTTGGCATGGATTGGCTGTCCCAACACCTGGGACAGATCGATTTTGCCAAGAAATTCATATCCCTCACAAGTCCCTCTGGTATGCAAGTTGGAATTGCGCCAAAATTGCAAGAACCGCATCTATTTGCGCTTAAAGCAAAGCCAGCTCCAGAAATTCATGAAATACCAGTGGTGTGTGACTTCCCCGATGTCTTTCCAAAAGAATTACCTGGGATGCCTCCGACTTGAGATATTGAATTCGTCATCGAGTTGCTGCCCGGTACCACCCCGATTTCAAAGAGGCCATACCAGATGCTTCCAAATGAATTGGAGGAACTAAAGAAGAAACTTGGTGAGCTACAAGAGAAGAGTTTCATTCGTCCTAGCTCATCTCCGTGGGGCTATCTGGCAATCTTTGTGAAGAAGAAGGACAAAACCCTACGAATGTGTGTCGATTACCGTCCGCTTAATGAAGTGACGGTGAAGAACAAGTACCCGCTGCCCCGGATTGACGACCTTTTCGATCAATTGATCGGAGCTCAGGTATTCTCCAAGATCGATTTGAGATTGAGTTATCACCAAATAAAAATCAGATCAGAAGATATTCCGATGACGGCTTTCTCTACTCGTTACGGACTGTACGAGTATACAGTCATGTCTTTCGGCTTAACCAACGCTCTTGCCTATTTCTTGACCCTTATGAATATGGTGTTCATGAAGTATTTAGACAAGTTTTGATGGTTTTTATAGATGACATCCTCATCAACTCGAAGAAATGATGAAGAGCATACCCAACATCTGAAGTTAGTGTTGGAAAAGCTGCATGAACACTGGCTATACCGAAATTCAGCAAGTGTGGATCGACATCACCGCGAGTTAAGCTTTGAACCAAATGACTTTTTTTTATCTCAAAGTCACTCCATTGAAGGGCAATCAACGGTTCGACATCAAGGGTAAATTAGTTCCTCGACATGTTGGACCTTTTTCGCATCATTAAGAACAAAGGACCTGTGGCCTACAAGTTGGACTTACCCACTACACTTTTGGGGGTACACAATGTGTTTCACGTATCTCAGTTGAAGAAGTGCTTTCGTGTTCCAACCGAGCAAGTGTAACACCCCAGCCCGTATGAGCCTGGAATGCTACTTAAGAAAACATAATATAATTATAAACTAAGATTTTCCTCCACAATTCGGCAGAATCTCATTTGTAACTTTTAACATTTGAAGAGATCAATAAGCATCTAAAAAAATCTAAGTACGATAATACGGTAACAGTCTTAAAGATAACAATCTTAAGGTTTACCATGGAGTCCATCTAACTATTATTACAATTAATCGAAAACACCTCGAAGGGTGGACATAAAAACTGAAATATTATGTTTTAGGATTCTCCAATTCAACTTAAGATGCTGATTTATTAAGACCGGTGTTTATTGAAGTGAAGAGTGCATTTGATTATTCTAGCCCTTTCCATGCATGACATCCTCACAAAGAGTACCTAAAATAAATAAACAAGCAACAAACGTGAGTCCATGATGGAAGATCAAGAAGGGGTATTTTGCTATCTTCAACACAATATCAGGTTGGTGACCTTAGAGAAACCACAGTGCATGACGACGCAAATGAGAAGTGATTTAGGTCATGAGGAGAAGATCGCGAAGAGACCGATTCGATAGTGTCGGATCGTCATCCGCTTTGAGAAATGTGTGTGAGTGTAAGACCCATTTGTGTGTGGATTTAACGGATGTCCGTTAGGGTTTTCTTCTCTAGACCTACCCTCCTCTATATAAGGGGTGGTGCAAATTTACACACCAACCAAGCCTAGGAAGCCTAGGAAACCCTAATTTGATATTTGGGAAAAGTAGAGGGAATAGAGGAGGCTGGAGTTTGAGAGATGTGTTGAGAGAGAAATTGTGGGATTGGATACTCATGAGTGAGCTTTTGTTCTCGATAGTGGAGTAGTTGTAAACTTTCAGTTCCTCAATATCAATCTAATCAAATTCGTGCAAAGATGATTGCCCTCTTGTTCTTGCTCTCTTTTATGTGATTTTGGATTCTTGTGTTCTAACGGTTGTGCATTGGTCTTTTGTTGTGATCTAGCGTACTAGGACTTGTGGAAGTTGATCTAAAATCATCTTGACCATTTTTCATCTATGAGCAAGTCTTTGGATCAAGTTTAGATTTTCACCTGATTTTAAGCCCTTTTGCACTGAATCAAGAAATTCATAGAATCTTGGCTATGATCGTCTCGATCTTTGATTGGAATAGGTTCCTGACCTTCTTGTTGAGCTGTGTCTGAAGTCTCAAGTGATTTGGACTTGTAGATCAAAGTTTATGTCATTTTGTAAATCCAAAATCGTGATGATTTTTCTGTCTACCTGAGCGATCAAACCGGCTGAAAGGGAGTTGCGGCAGGAGTATCCCAGCAGGCTGTAGCAACAAGAGAAGAGTCCTAGCTGGACTCTATGCGCTGACCGAAAGGGATGCGGCACATGGGAAGAGCCGGACTCTTCATAACAGATTTGGCATCCAATCTTTAATATAGCAAATAAGTATTTACTTTCTTTCTTTAGGAGATATGGTTTCCATGTTTTAGAGATAAGGTTTTCCTTCTTTAAGAATTCCAAAATATTAGAGTTATGATTGTTAGGAGGCTTACCCTATAAAAGGGAGAGCCGGCCAGCTTGTTTGGATTAAGCAAAGAAATAAGAAAAGAGAGTTTAACTCTCAGCCTATCCTCTGCGCCGCCGTGCGCATCCTCCTCCCTGCTTCGGCTGGCGCCCAAGCGCCGCCGAGGCCTAGGGGAATGCCCTCCTGTCCAACACTCCTACAACCTTCGCCGTCAAATTTCAGAACACAACAATAGCACAGATCTAATTCTGTAGAAATGATCTTTGCTCAACATAAAGAAAAGAAACTTCTCACTACCTTGGATCATTAAAAACCTTATTGCGAGAAATGCTCGCCTCAAAAAAAAAAAAAAAAAAAGTTACTTGTCAAATTTCTCTAATTGATAATAGACTCTCAGCATAAGTAATTAGATGCAAAATCACGTCCTGCTGCAAATATATACGGTACTTATTGCTCCTTGGATCATAGTACCTGAAGTCTTCAACAGCTGAAGCTATTTTCTCCATCTTACAGGTTTGGATGTCATACCGGTAAACCTTCTGCTCCCATGTCAGAAGCAACATCTTCCCATGAAAAACAATTATAGGAGGGCTTGCCATATCTAGAGGGGACTTTACAACAACATCAGGTGGAATCCCTACAGTGCAGCATCGAGTCCATTCAGGGTTCTGCCCAGCACTGAAGGTCCAAATCTCCAATGCTAGTGTTTGACTGAAGAAGCAGGCACAGCACAGTTCATCATCCAATTCTATGAAACGGGCAGGCTTTACATCACATGGAGGATACGGGATCAGACTAAACTTCTCGTCGGTCAAACTGAATCGCAGAAATGCATTGGGTGGATCTGGGCAAAGTGATGTACTGCCAGTTATCCAGTAGATGGAACCTTTCACATGAACTGGAGTTTGCCCAACAATTGGATACGGTGGATCATCTGCAGTTTGCCTCCACGCATTAGTGCCCAGAGTAAGCACTTCAAACTTGCAGACAAAGTCAGAAGTCACATCATCCTTTTGATAGAAAAATCTAGCCACCTTGTACTTCTTGCTATAAGGGTCAAACCCAAATCCAACCCTTGGGCTCTTATGTAGGTTATGACTCCCTTTTGGCAGGGTAACAAACTCTCTTGTTGCTGGATTGCAGATCATCATTTCGTAATTCAAGGTGGAAATGAGGATCAAACCATTGCAGTGCAAAGGGCGAGTCCATAGAGCAATGCCTTCTGGAAAGTCCTCTAGGTGGATTAGCTCCCCCACATTACCAATGTGGTACTTGTAGAAGCCCATGATGAAAGAAATACTCTCGCCATTCTTCCGCTACTCATATGCGCCAGGCGACATGAGTATCGACCGCCTTTCCTTGGAGCACTCGAGGTGAGCATTGATGAAACAGGGATTGGATATCATGGTGTGCCAAGCCTTGCAAACGGACTTAAAACGGATCACAGACTTGGATGGCAGCCGTGACAGGATGTTGAAGATGACATCATGAGGGATGTAAGGCTCGAACCTCGACCACGACTTAACAACAATTCGCATCATCTTCCGCGGCGGCTGAGATACCGGGACGTCTGCATATCTTTTGACCACCATGACCAAAACCTTTCAATCTACAAAAGATGAGAACGCAAGGATGAGTTATGGTTCTGCGTTTATATAGATGGACTGTTTCCTATGTACATCGAATTTATCAACAGTCGGACTGGAAATTCCGAGTTCCAGTTTGACACGAACTGAATCCGAATCGGTTTAGTCAGCGACGGCGCTTTCAAAGAAACAAAATAGGAATAAAGCTTTTTTTTCTTCGTTCGGGCCAACAAATTTGCAGTGGATCCAATTCGTTTGCAGATAAATTGGTATAGTGAAACATTCCCGTCTACACAATCTAATATCCAAAGCCAGCATCTTTAGCAAAGGGGAAAAATCAAATCTTTTTTAGGCACAGATGAAATTAACCCAGAGTTAACATATAAATCATCCAAAACAACGTTTCATGTATAATTTCATTTGTAGCAGGGATCTCACCAGCTGCGCCGGCCGCTATCTTGGCCGCCGCCGCTTCCGCGTTGAAAAAGGAGGATCACGTCGGCCAGATATGGTCCTCCTGTGGTCATCCACGTCGTACTGCGCAAGGCTGTCCTTCAGAGTCCGATGGCTGCCTGAGGCAGTAGATCGCGCCGCCGGCAACGGTTGGCTGGCCGAGCGACGGGATGTAGGTTCGGTCTGTAGCGCGGAAGGAGATTGGGACGACGAAGAGGAAGGGACTTGGAAAATTCAGAGAAGTTGTTTTTCTAGATTTCAACGCCAACGCATCTAGTTAAGCATTCTCACCCACTTTTTTTTTTTTTTTAGAATTGGCTACATGGCACTGCAGTTTGTCACCCTTTGCTATTGGACATCTAAAAATCGTGTCTTCACCAAAACACACCGCAAAAATATGTAATTTTGCTATTAGACACTTCTCTCATTAAAATAATATATACGAATGATTAGGAGAGAGAAACTTTGTAAAATGTCCTCAATACCCCTCACCACCCTCCAGCTGACAGCTGGACCCCACCGGCAGGCCATGTCCTCCAAGTCGCCCGCATGCACTGCCTCCATGAGCACTCGCCACGCCTCCCTGTCGCCCATGCCGCCGGCCACCTCCGGCACTCCGCCCTCTACCTATTCAATGCCGCTAGCCTCTCCAAGACCCTCCTCGCCGTTCTTTTCTCCTCTTATCTTCACCACGAAAACTTCCTCAAGCCGCCTTCGGCCGCCACGCCCCCACCTCACCGTCGGCGCTCCGGTGACTCCCGTGCTTCGCCAGCCACGTCAACTCATGTTCTAGTACCTAGGTAGAGGTTCCCCTCAACTAATTTGTTGTTTCGTTCTCAGGACTCGCCGCCAATTGCTTTCTTCCCCGACCCCGGTCTAACGAGCTGTCTGAACCGCCGCGCCATCCCCGGCGAATCCCGCGCCGATTCATCGCGACTGGAGCACCGCCACGACTTACTAGTCCTTCACCAAGCCCCATTTGAAGCTTCCTTCCACCGCAGCACCACCGCCTCGACGCTCCGACCGCGTGGCCACCAGCTCCCGCCGCTAGCCCTCCTCAGCCACCTTCCCCCTCCTTCAAGCGCTCCGGTAGGTTCCTCCATCCCTATGGATGCCTATGTGCACGCTATTTGAGCTCGAGCGTCGCCGGCTTGTGAACACCTCATGGGCCCGAGCACCACCGCCCCTCTGCGTAGCCGCGCCGCCGCTATGGCCCGTTTCGGTCCGTGTCGTCGCTGCTTGTAGATGCGTCGTGACCGCAGGGTTCCATTTCGGCCACCCCGGGTCAAAGCGGAGGTCTCCAGAGGGGACTGAGCCAGGCGAGCTAAGCCACGGGCGAGCTAGAGCTGGGGGAAGAGGAGGAGGAGGAAGACGACGGCCCTGGCCGGTGGGCCCGGCTCGTCAGTGACCGAAGGGAAATAGTGGGCCCGGATCGTCAGTGACTAAAGAAATAGGGACTGAAGAAGACAGAGGGTAAAACAGACTTTTTACTGCCTTTCTCTCTCCTCTTTAGTCCAAAAATAATATTTTAATAGGGTCAGTGTCTTACAGCAAATAACCACAAAATGTTAGTGTCTTTTGGCTGCACCACATTTTTTGGATGCCCAATAGCTAAATACACAAAATTTGAGTGCCCTGTAGCCAATTATCCCCTTTTTTTGTGCAGTTTCTGTCACGTAATCTCTTTTGCATTTTTTCCATAATATTTTACGTCGAACCAGAATTTCTCTTTAGATGTACGGAGAATCATGTCGAGATAAAAACAACGTTGTACTAGTAGGGTATATGTGTGTTGTAACCGGATCCTAAAAGATAGTGAGATGTACCCGCAAATAGGATCATAAACCGTACAGTAAATATCAATTTTTGATGAGCACGTCAATAGCGACGGTGATGGCCGATTGGAGATGTGAGGTCGGGGCTCGAGCCATTGCCAATGCGGGTCGGCGCGACCCCTCCCCCCTTCTCCTTTCCTCCGGACCCGTCGCCGCCTGCATCCCCCTTCCCCGCTGGCGCCTCCGCGTGTCAGTGGTGCTCGACTGAAGATGTGGAGCAGAAGCGAGGATAAGAGGGGGGCGAGGGCGGGGAGGGGAATTGGTGGACGAGGGACTCGCGAGCGTTGGATTTTTTTCCTTATGAGAGGGTGGGACGATCATCTCGCTGCGTAGGGGTAAACCCCTTCTTTTATTAGTTAAGAAAAGATTAAGATATGATTGGTTCTCCTACGAGCTAGAATAGTATATTAGCGATATGAAGGAGAGTGTGCAGTGTTTTTCCCCATATATCTCTCGATGAATCTTATTGTGCATATATCTTTCGAAAAAAAGGATCTCATGGGTACAAAATCTTTTATTTTCATAAGTAGGTACACATAAGTACAAATGTTAAACACAAGCTCATGCTAGTGTAACAACATTCAACATAGTGTAACAACATTCAACATAGGAGCATACCCATAAGGCCATAACCATTTCCCACAACAATATAATCAAGGAATGAATGGTCCAAATTATGGCCGACAACAATATGTTTCTAAAGGGTGTGTACAGTGAAAACCACATAAATATTTCAAACCCATGGAAACATATTTTCAAAGTTTTTAAAATTCAAAAAAAAACTATATGCAGGGGAGATGATGTTCTTTAACCATACAAAATAAATTTATCCTTTTCATGTCTTGCAAATAAGGTTAGGTTTGATCCTAAAATTTTACATGGTTAAAAACATCCCCTCCTCTACATATGAGATTTTTCAGGAATTTTTGAAACTTCGAAAACATAATTTCTACAGGTTTGCAACATTTCATTAATTTTCACTCTATACGTCCCTCTTCCTAAAAACCAATACAACACATGTGAGTTTGATTTTTTATGAGACTATAATGTAGTGAAGGCACAATACGATAAATAATGTGTATATCAAAAGTTGCTTCCTACGTGTATCTCAAAAGGGTGTTTTCTCTTGTTTGGCTTGTTTTCAGTTGAGCGGTCTGACTGCCCCATGGCGGTCTGACTGGCTGGTCTGGTCCGACCGACCATTGGTTAGCGATCTGACCAGATGTTTGTCCAACGGCTAGTTTTATAGCCGTCGGAGCTTGGGCGGTTTGATCAGCCATTAGTTGGGCGGTTTTAGCCAAGTTGAGGGGTTAGACTTTGATGAAACATTTGTTCCTGTTGTTAGATTAGAAGTCATTCGTATTCTGCTTGCTTTTGCTGCTTCTAAGGGTTTTAAGCTGCATCAGACAGATGTCAAGAGTGCTTTTCTGAATGGCTACATAGAGGAGGAAGTGTATGTTAGGCAACCTCTAGGCTTTGAGAATCCCAAGCATTCATATCATGTTTTCAAGCTATCCAAAGCCTTGTATGGTCTTAAGCAAGCCCCTAGAGCCTGATATGATAGACTTAAGACCTTCTTTCTTAAGAATAATTTTAAGATAGGTAAGGTTGATAAGACTTTATTCATTCTTAGGCATGGCAATGATTTCTTGCTTATTCAGATTTACGTAGATGATATTATCTTCGGTTGTTCTTCTCATGCTCTTGTTTCCAGTTTTTCTGAGACCATGTCTAGGGAATTTGAGATAAATATGATAGGAGAGCTCAACTACTTTTTAGGGCTTCAAATCAAGCAATGCAAGGAAGAGATCTTCATCCATCAAACGAATTACATCAAGGATCTACTCAAGCGCTTTAACATGGGTGACTGCAAGCCAATCGTCACTCCTATGACGATTTCGACTGCTTTGGATCTAGACGAGGAAGGAGAAGCTATGGATCAACACAAGTACCGCAACATGATCGGCTCCCTCCTGTACCTGACGGCCTCAAGAGCAGACTTCCACTTCGAGGTCTGCCTCTGTCCGAGGTTTTAGGTATCTCCGAGGACTTCCCATCGCCAAGCCGTCAAACGCATTTTCAGGTACCTTCACTCTACCCTCCAGTATGACATTTGGTATTCCTGCTCTTCTTTCTTGTCTATTCGGGGGGTTTTCTGATTCTGATTTTGCGGGCTGTTGGCTAGATAGGAAGAGTACCTCACGCACTTATCACTCCTTAGGCACTTATCTTGTCTCTTGGTCCTTTGAGAAGCAGTCCTTTGTTGCACAATCCACTGCAGAAGCTCAATATATAGCTGCCACTAGTTGTTGTAGTCAAATTCTATGGATAGTGTCCACTTTTAAGGACTATGGGTTAACTTTTGCTAGTGTTCCTCTTCTCTGTGATAACTCTTCTGCCATTAATCTAAGGACCCTGTGCAGCATTCTAGGACTAAGCATATTGATATTCGCTATTACTTCCTTAGAGATCATGTCGAGAAGGGTGATATTGTGCTAGAATTTGTGGAGTCCGATACTCAGTTAGCCGGCATCCTCACCAAGCCTCTTGACCCAACTAGATTTACCATCTTGAGGAGTGAGTTAGGGGTAATTTACCCTTATGGGTTGGTTTGAAGGGGAGTTGGTTTTCTTCTAAACTTGCCATGTTCATCTGATCTTTCCTTGATCTTCTTTTGAACTTTTTGATCTTTTTAGGACTTTGTGTTTTTATTGCATCTTTTTGTATCATATTGCATTCATATGAAAATCTCAAAAATATACATTGTAATATAAACTTTACTGCTTATCATTTAAAATTGATGAAGCTTTGCTTATTACCCTTTTGAGCTTTAGTATTTCAATCTTTACTCAGTTCCATGTCTATTTCTTTGACTTGCTAGAATTATCAAGCTTTCATATATGTAGTTAAGTCTTTGCTAAATGAGTTAGAATTTTAAAACAACTTAAACGAAAAATTGCAATCTGTGGATCTTTAGCTAGTTATACAATTAGTGATCTTTTTGTGACATTAGCCCTGTCATAATTGATTTGTTAGCTATTGAATCTAGAAATTGAACATCTCTTGAGTTTCATGTTCCTTTGTGAATCTAAAACTGCTCTTGTGAAGAAAAAAAAATCAAATTTCAAGTTTCTTATGTGGTGAAATTGTGCCAAACTATTCTCACGAGACTGCATGTCAAAGACATAAACTTGGAGATAGTTTGATGATCCACACAATCTCATGGAGACTGCTTGTCAAAATTAACATGAACCTTATGATTTATTGCCCTGGTTGAAGCTTAGGAAGAGTTTGTGGATGGCCCCTAGTCCAGGATCTTCTTCACTAAGATAGACCTTTAATCAACAATAATCCTCATTGTAAATGAAATTTATTGTGAAAATTGGGTGATTGAGGTACTTCGAGCAAAATGATTCAAATTTAGGATGTTTTGTCTCTAGGATGGTCGTTGTTAGCTTCTTGATCTCACATTAACATTCTGACATGGCCATTATCAATTTAAGATCCCTGCTGATGAACTTGCTAATTTTGAAGTTTTGCTTAAATTGTTCGAATTCATTGCTTTATCTTGAGCCTTCTAGCTTAGCTTTGATATATATGTCTTAACATGATCCTGTTAGCACATTCATGCTTGATATGTTTTGAGTAATAGTAGAAATGCTTGCTTGTTCTTTTAGGTAATTTCTAAAGCTTCTTGTACTAAAAATTAAAAAATACAAAAAAATGAAACCACTCCATTTCATTTCATGCATGCTCTTTCTTATACTTCGTCCTTATTTCTGCATTTGTCATCTCCCGAATTTGAAGTTTGAGCAAAGGCCTTTTGTGAAGAACACTGGAGCTAGGTCATGGTGAGGCGGACTAGATCGGGACTAGGTTAGAAGAACCAAGGTCCAGAATGATCGAGGTGGCGCTGGAAGATGACTAAGGCTAGCGGCGTGGTTACAAGCCGAGAAGACTAAGAACCGGAGCGAAAGCTACCAGTGATGAACATGACGGGCAGCGGCAAAGTGAACCGGGACTAGACTCAAGGAGGAGTTGAGGTCTGGACTAGGCTCAGGGAGGAGCTGAGGTCCTGAACGGTCAAGGAAGCCGGATGTAGTCATGGTGAGACTTGTGGTGCGCCAATTGACTTGGTCCCAGTTGCCAGCGAGGACGGTTCGGTGGGTTTTGAACGCGTGAGAGGCTTGGCGGGAAGTCATTGGGGTCATTTGGATGATGACCGAATGCGGCAGTTCTGTGCGACGAGTCACATCAAGCGATGCGACAGGTCACATCAAGCGGTGCGACGGGTCACATCAAGCGGTGCGACAGTTCGGTGCGATAGGTTGCATCAAGCGGCACAGGAGTCGATGCAAGTGAAACCCGTTGTGTGTGGGCTTAACGGGTGCTCGTTAAGCTATCTTCCTCTAGAAGCTAGCCTCCACTATAAATTTAACAGTGAATGATAGGACTTGCAAAGAGTTACTCTTGAAGAACTATTTTTTAATGAATGTACATGAAAAATTCGCATCAAGATTATATAATTTTGTGTACCAAACTGGAAGAATAATTGAAGTTCACTTATAAAATTATCTCCATATTCATCTCCTGGGCTCCATGCTCTATCAGCACCAATTTATTATGATATATGCATAATAACTTGCTTAACTAGCTAACCACCCTTTGTTATCGTGTGATGTATTTAAATTTGCTTGTTAAACTACTAATCTAGTTGCATTTTGGACATGTAGTATGGTTGATTGATATCTATATGTGCGACATATATCCGAATAAGTATTCGTGACCGAGACAATCTGTATTCGATTCTGGGATTCTCGCGTCCGATCACGCCTCCAAGAAGAATCTTAATTAGAAATGTAAGATATTCTTGTCCCGATTAACTCGTTCTTGCTAATCCGTTGGACAAATTTTGGTATTCTTGCAGGTTTTTGTTGTGTTGTTCTTTGTCTTGCGTATCTGTTACTCTTGTTCTAGGGTTCTTAGGTCAATTGCGTCCCGAGATTATTTATTGGGAGCGTTTTGGTTGTTCTTTAACCTTTGTTTTTATAATGATTTGATATGGTCTATATGGAGTTGTTGCCTTCAGGTATCATGTAAGATTTGATGTTTCTTGTTGTGTAAATAGTTATGTGCTGTGACTTGCTTTCTTAAACTTTTCCATTTTGCATGATGTGCTGAAGGAACTGGGTGGATCACCGATAATGTCATAGTTAGGAAGGCATGGCATATCGCGATTATCCACTAATCTGACAATAACATGTCATGTTGGATTAAGTAGAGAGCATGAATACAGCACTGCAGCTTAGTATGTGTGGAGATAAAAAAAAATACAAGCCAACTATGATTGTGTTTTAAGTGGTTATTTATAGATATATTGAGTGGTTAACTCTACACATCAATGTTGAACCCTGGTTTCAAAAAAAGAGGAAAGATCTTGAACCCCTACCGTTCACTCAGTCACCCACTTCGATAGTTGTTGCTGGGTTACTACACTTTTGTGTTTTTGATCCGCAAGAATATAATTCTTAGAGCGAAGTGAATAATGGCATTACAATATTATGGAACAAACATTCGTGGTTTCTTTTTATTGAATAGTGGACATCTCTGTCTACTGCTTTTGCTTTTGGACAAGCAAATAATATGTTAGATCTTTTAGACACTTTATTTCTTGATGTGTGCAGTCTGGTTTAAAACAAATGTAGCGAGGTGTTGATAATAGGCATAGAGAAATATATACAACGATTGTTAGTGGCTTAGTGCTACTCTTGATTGCTTTTTTAGCATGCAATGTTACTGTGCTTTTCTAATGTTATTGTAGTTGTTCTAAATTATCTTGCAAATACAGAAAGTTATGTTATTATGTATAGTTCAATTAGTGGAGTTAGTTATTTGTACATGTTTGATGGTCATTGGCGAATTACGCAGTTATCCCCCCTCTATTTGCTAAATAATATTCTGGATACTGTCATGCTCCTTAGCCTCTTTTTGTTATTTTTCTGTATCATTCCTAGTTATACCCAGAAATCTGGATTTATATTTCTGTGAATTTGCTTCATTTATTGGTATATGGATATCATTCCAATTTTAAATCGCATAATAATATCTTTATTGATATTTTTATTTAGCCGCTCAGCATGTTGTGTAATATTAAAATGCAGCTGACTGCCTGACTGGACAATAGAAAAGTTGTTTATACTTTTAAGCCACTGTTTAAACGAACGAATTATTATTTAGTTGAAGCCATGGCCTCAGGTACAACATCAAAGCTCATCGATTAACAGTGGCTTAAAAGTATAAAGAACTTTTCTATTGTCCATCAAAAATACCGCATTTTAATATTACACAACATGCTGAGCGGCTAAATAAAAATATCAATAAAGATATTATTATGCGATTTAAAATTGGAATGATATCCATATACCAATAAATGAAACAAATTCACAGAAATATAAATCCATATTTCTGGGTATAACTAGGAATGATACAGAAAAATAACAAAAGAGGCTAAGGAGCACGACAGTATCCAGAATATTATTTAGCAAATAGAGGAGGGATAACTGCATAATTCGCTAATGACCATCAAACATGTACAAATAACTAACTCCACTAATTGAACTATACATAATAACATAACTTTCTGTATTTGCAAGATAATTTAGAACAACTACAGTAACATTAGAAAAGCACAGTAACATTGCATGCTAAAAAAGCAATCAAGAGTAGCACTAAGCCACTAACAATCGTTGTATATATTTCTCTATGCCTATTATCGACACCTCGCAACATTTGTTTTAAACCAGACTGCACACATCAAGAAGTAACAGTGTCTAAAAGATTTGACATATTATTTGCTTGTCTAAAAGCAAAAACAGTAGGCAGAGATGTCCACTATTCAATAAAAAGAACATGATATAAACAAACCACGAAAGTTTGTTCCATAATATTGTAATGCCATTATTCACTTCGCTCTAAGAATTATATTCTTGTAGATCAAAAACACAAAAGTGTAGTAACCCAGCAACAACTATCGAAGTGGGTGACTGAGTGAACGGTAGGGGTTCAAGATCTTTCCTCTTTTTTTGAAACCAGGGTTCAACATTGATATGTAGAGTTAACCGCTCAACATATCTATAAATAACCACTTAAAACACAATCATAGTTGGCTTGTATTTTTTTTTATCTCCACACATACTAAGCTTCAGTACTGTATTCATGCTCTCTACTTAATCCAACATGACATGTTATTGTCAGATTAGTGGATAATCGCGATATGCCATGCCTCCGTAGCTATGACATTATCGGTGATCCACCCAGTTCCTTCAGCACATCATGCAAAACGAAAAAGTTTAAGAAAGCAAGTCACAGCACATAACTATTTACACAGCAAGAAACATCAAATCTTACATGATACCTGAAGGCAACAACTCCATATAGACCATATCAAATCATTATATAAACAAAGGGTAAAGAACAACCAGATCGCTCCCAATAAATAATCTCGGGACGCGATTGACCTAAGAACCCTATAACAAGAGTAACAGATACGCAAGACAAAGAACAACACAACAAAAACCTGCAAGAATACCAAAATTTGTCCAACAGATTAGCAAGAATGAGTTAATCGGGACAAGAATAGCTTATATTTCTAATTAAGATTCTTCTTGGAGGCGTGATCGGTCTCGAGAATCCCAGAATCGAAAACAAGGAGCGAACCTGCAAGGCAAAGAACAACATAAAATCCTCAAGAAGTCAAGAACACCAAAAGTTATCAACAATATTACCAAAAACCAAGCAACCTACGGTAAGATCTTACCGAAGTCTCTTCTTGGCGAAGCTTTCGATCCAAGAAGAACCCCGCGAGCAACCTGGAAGTAAGAACCACGTAAAAACCCATAGGACACCCGCATTTATACTAAATTGACCCGATTCTGCGCCAAAACCTTTGAGCGCTGCTCCTGCTTGGAATTGGGGATTAGAATTCCGGTAGGCTCTTGATTCGCGCTAGGATCCGGGCGAAAGATTGTTGCTATGACCCCTCGTGTTCTTGAGGAGGCGAGAGAGGTGGGAGAGAGTTCGCTATTGCGGTTGCGGATTTATGCGGGGGTTTTCTCAGGCGAAGGGAACGCGTGAGGAGGGCGTAGGGAAAGCAGGGGAAGCCGTTTTAACGGGCCGGGCCAAGTAGGCCACCTAGTACCTACATCACTATAGGCAGCCTATGGTATGAAAGATCTATCTTCACTATAACAACTAGGAAGATCACCCGCGCGTTTGCGCGGGCCGTTCAGCTGGAATGGACGTGCGTCTAGGCGAAGACGTGGGTAGGCCCGTGCAGGTACGTGGGCCAGTGGACGTGCGCTGCGCAATTCTGCCGAAGTAGCCGTGCAGGCCCGCGAGGCAAGAGGCAACGTGGCCACGGGACGCGCGGCAGCGTGAGCGAAGCTCCTTTCCACCGAGCGAGAAGCGCGTGGGATCGTGCGGGCGCGAGGCATTCCGCGCGCGATCAGAGGGCCGAAGTTTTCCGGGCGACGTGAGGAGCATTCTAAATGATAGCAGTCTTTAGGAATTAAAAGTAGGCACGAGGTACTAAAACATATGAAGTAGTTAGGGCCATTTAGAATATGTACTATTATTGCAGGGTTGTTTGTGGACAAATTTTAGAAAATGTGTTAAGAAATAGAAATAGTTTTGGTGGACATGTTTTTTTTGTAGACGATAAGTAAAAGGGACAGACAACTGTGTAGCTACACTGACGAAATTAGATAGACACAAACGGGTATGTATTATTGAGTGATTGGCTATAGAAGGACACAAAAAGGTTTTTTTTCCCTGACTGAGTATAAAAGGGAACATGCAAGGTTAACCGAAAGGAGTGAACATAAGTTTCGAGTATATCTACATACCGTGAAGAAGTCACCAAGGAGGACTCCTTGGAGTTCCATCATCTCTTCAATAATCCACCCTTTCTTATTGGCCATAGGAGATTTCAGTTGTGTTCCAGTCACTTCCCCTTCAACAGGAGACAACTTATTGCTAAACTTGTAATGAATCTGTCCTTGATATTCATCGGGTTTATCTGATTCCCATTGTGTAGATGAGTATTTGAGGCATACAACTTTCTCCATGACTTTCATCTCTAATGAACCTCCTTTGAACACCTCCATAAGTGAGGCCATCTGGCAAGAGGAACATGTATCTCAATTAAACTTCTTGTGAAAAAACTTCATAATAAGTAGTTAACAAACCTGCGAGCGTAAATTTATAGTGCCATGGTTTGTAAAATTCAAGTGGACTAACACTGGCATAAATGACTTGAGTAAACCTCAATCATTTGAAGGCTCTCGACATCCTCAGCACCAACAAAAATTCCACTGTCCTCACTCTGAAGAGTATTATTTTGGGATTGTTCTTCAGCAATCCAAACTTTAAACTCGGTGTTCAAAGATATTGCTTTCCGTAGCGCCTTTATAGTCCTGTGGAGCACAAAAAAAAAATTCTATTCTGGCAAGAGTAAAATGTCAAGAACCATATATGCCATGCAAAAGGAGATTTCAAGACACTATGCAGTTCAATCCAGATATTCTTTGATGGTTTTAACAGGCAGCTGTAATAGGAAAAACCCTTTAAGTGGTTGTAATAGAAAAAAAACTTTAAGTGGTTTGTTTTAGTGGAGCTAAAGGAAAACCTAAGTACTTTCTATTATTTTAGGAAGGTGGAGATTTATCTATTGGCTACTCTAAATGATGCAAAAGACTACAGACAAAAACTTTTGCTTTCCACTCTCCGTGCTCTTTGCACCATGTTTTGCATCCATGCCTCTACCTTTGTGAAGAGTTATTACAACGGATGGACTCCATGATGATAGTGACGGAGGTATTGCCTGTATGTCTTCGATATCCTCCCATAGAAAGAAAAATTCTATGACTTTCATCTCCAATGAACCTCCTTTGAACACCTCCATAGGTGAGGCCAGCTGGCAAGAGGAACATGTATGTCAATTAAACTTCTTGTGAAAAAACTTCATAATAAGTAGTAAACAAACTTGCGAGTGTAAATTTATAGCGCCATGGTCTGTAAAATTCAAGTGGACTAACATTGGCAGAAATGACTAAGGAGTAAACCTCACTTATCTGAAGGTTCTCGGCATCCTCAACACCAAAAAAAATTCCACTGTCCTCACTTTGAAGAGTATTTTTTTGGGACTTTCTTCAGCAATCTGAACTTTAAACTCGGTGTTCAAAGGTATTGCTTTCCATAACGCCTTTATTGTCCTGTGGAGCACAAAAAAAATTGTCTATTCTGGCAAGAGAAAAAATGTCAAGAACCATACATGCCATGCAAAAGGAGATTTCAAGACACTATGCAGTTCAGTACAGATATTCTTTGATGGTTTTAACAGGCAGTTGTAATAGGAAAAACCCTTTAAGTGGTTGCAACAGGAAAAACCCTTTAAGTGGTTTGTTTTAGTGGAGCTAAAGGAAAACTTAAGTACTTTCTAGTATTTTAGGAAGGTGGAGATTTATGTATTGGCTACTCTAAACGATGCAAAAGACTGCAGACAAAACTTAGCTTTCCATTCTCCATGCTCTTTGCACCATGTTTTGCATCCATGCCTCTACCTCTGTGAAGAGTTATTACAACGGATGGACTCCACGATGATAGTGACGGAGGTATTGCCTGTATGTCTTCGATCTCCTCCCATAGAAAGAAAAAAATGGTTTTTCGGCCAAAACATGCTTGAATAACACCCAATTGTTCTTGGAGATAAGAAAAAATGGCCCTGAAATTAAAAGTAGTAAAGTCCAAAGGATCTTTGTAAAATGACTGAACATTTAGTGAGTTATTCAGATGTCATAACCAATGGGGAGTTCGACCAAAAGCAATCTAACAGGATACCAACATTTAACTCCGGTTCCATAGGAAGAACTTGATACGCTTCCATCTTCTGTTTGTTTGCTATTTGAAATCACACATGCAGACATGCAATACTTGCATGAAAAAATGATCTTGTGTTTGTTTGCTATTTGAAATCACACATGTAGGCATGCAGTACTTGCATGAAAAAATGCTCTAAACTTTACTCTAAATTTGAATACATATGTTTGGTAGTGGCAAAGTGAGACGTTCATAGTTGAAATAAAGTGCAAACACCCAAACAAGATAGCGAACTCATCAAACTTTCTTATCGATTCACTTTCTTTCATGAGAATAAATGAATAAGGAGTGCAAAATTTAAAACTATACAATCTAAGCATATGTGTAGGTCGCAATCAAGAGCACTGTGTAGGCGATTTCGCTTCAAGTAGCGTGAAAAAGCCGATGAGAAATTCTTCGATGGCGAGAGAAGATCTCCGAATGCGATATTAGTTCGAGGAGACCGCAATGTCATCCGCGTGATTACCCAAATCGGACTATGGGAAAATCACACGACAAGCTAGTAACATGATGCTTCCTAGAAGATAGGAAGAAAAGCGCCACCATCGATGAGAGCTAAACACCGCCAACCGAGTATATACACAAATCAAGTCGAGATCAATATAAGAAACATGGCGGGTTCTTTCAGAACTCGAAATCGACGCATTTCCTGCCAAAGCGAACGATCGTATAACAGATAAACAAATCGTCGAAACTTGCTACCTACTGATCAGAGCCAAACGGCGCAAGACAGAAGGCGAAGGAGCAGACACGGGCTCTAGATGCGGCGGGGGAGGGCGAGGCAAGGGGCGGCGGGTGGAGAGGTAGGGAGGCGGAGAAGGGAGAGTGAGGAAGCTGAGTCTGAGAGGAGAGGGCGCGGCAGCAGCGCTGGAGGGAGGACTTGCGGCGGAGGCAGGGACGGGACGCGAAGGGGGAGGAAGGGGAAGAAGACCTGCCACCCCGCTGGTGTAACATCCCAAAAATTTGGTCTGTTTTGAAGTTTTAAAAGAAAAATAACCATTTGGATTTTTCTGGTAAATTAAAAAGCTTAAAATGAATTTTCAGAGTTTAAAAATAATTTAATATGATTAATGTCAACATCAACTATATTAAAAATTATTTTATTTGGGTTCTATGTACTTGGATATATTTTCTAGAATTTTCTAGAATTTTTCCGAGTGCATTTGCTATTTTCTATTTGCTATTTGGATTTTCAGCTATTTTCTAAAAAGAAAAACCAATTAAAATCTCAGAAAATCGTCTCGGGCTCAATCTCTTAAACCCGGCCCAACTCTCCCCGCTCCTGGCCCATTTTCTCGCGCAACCCGCTCGGCCTCTTCTCCCGCTCGCCTCACCAAGGCCCACTCCTTTTTCGGCCCGCGCTCCCTTCCTCCTCTCTCGCGGTGGCCCGCCGCCATCGCCACGTGCGCATCGTCTTCAACCTGGACACCGAGTTCGTGTCCGTGGTCTTCGCGCAGCGCCGGCCGTGCTCCTCCTGGACTTCTCCCCTCCGGTGCTATATAAAGCCTCCCAACCGCGTCAATCTCTTCGCCCGTTCTCCCTCTTCCAAAACCCTAAAGTCTCCACCCCGGCCTTGTCCCTGTTGCGCCGCAATCGACGAAGAACCGAGGACGCCCGAAGCTCCTTTGCCGACGAATTGCTCCGCCGTTCGTCCATCTCCGGCCGTGATTCCGCCGCCATCGGCTTCGCAATAGCAAGGGCTACGCCGTGCTTGCACCTTCTCTGCTCGGGGAACCTCCGTTCGCCGTTTTCGTGTTCGTCCGAAAAACGACCGCCGCCCTTGACCGATCTACTTCTCCGGTGAGTCCTTGGCCTAGTCGAGCGCGTCATCTTGTGCGCAATGTCCTTCTCATCTAATCCCCACCTCCCTTTGGTCTTTTCCGCCGCCGAGCCGTCGCCGCCGTGCTCCTCCATCTTCTCCGGCCATCGGGTCCTTGCCGCCGCTCGTCGCCCTCCGGTCTCCTTGAGATGCTCCCGGTGATCCTTGTCATCTCACCGTCCCCGTGCTCCTCTTGAATCTCCTCGGGCGCCTTTGCTTCTTCATCGCCGCCATCACTCGTGAGCACCCCGCCGCCAATGTCGCCGCCGCCGTCGTCTCGTCGCCGGCATTGCTGCGCCACCACCTCCTTTAGCTTCGCCTTCTCTCTGGCAACCCGTTTTGCCACCTCGCTGGAGCTATCTCGCCGCTGTTTGCCGTCGACGACGAGCTCAAGATCGCCGGCCGGAGCTCCCTTCCCCGCTCGTTTGCTTCTGTGCTGACGTGGCTTGCCACCTCACCTTCACATCATCGCCACCTCAGCTTCTCTGGACATGTGGCATCCTCGTTGGCGCCCGCGTGTCACGGCCGTGTGGCACACCTCCAGAGTCCACCCGAGCCAAGTCCATGGACTCGCCACGTGCACTCACCAATGCCATGGGTCCCACTTGTCGATCAATTTCTTTTATTTCTTTTCGGCGAAAATCCTGCGACGTCACCGACGTCATAATCTCCTTTTCTTTAGAAAAATAATTCAGTAAATCCATAAATTCTGATGTTCAGCATTTTATGTGATTTCAATCTTCCAGAGCCCATATCTTTTGCATCCGAACTCCGATTGAGTCCATTCAAATTCTTAAATTTATCTAAATTCGAGATCTATTTATCTGAGATTTTTATTTAATTTTTGGAAGTTGTTTTCTCTCTGTTATTTATTTATTTGGTTTATTTGCTTGTTTTGCGAATAGACGTCGATACTTCGGGAAGCTTCGAGCAAGGAGTAGCATACCAAGATCAAGATCAATCACAGGATTTATTCCCAGGCAAGTCGTGATCCATTGATTATTTGAATGCCATGAATTCTTTGTCACCTTAGCATGGGTAATTTTAGTTGGACATATTTATATTGCCAACATGGGTATCGTACATATGCTTAGTTCAGCTTAGTTACGATGGGTTGTCATCACATGTGTCATAATGATCAATTTTGACTTAATGATTTATGGAATCGTGGTGGTGAGCCACTCTTATTAAAATTTGTGTACCATGACAGGGTATGTCATTGGTCTTGGTTAAACAAAATGTTTTTCGCTCGGGCGAGTGGTTGGTGGATGGTGAGGATGTGGATTTAACATGTTGTGAGTTTGTGGTAGTCTCGCCTGAGTAACTTGTCAAGGACTTAATCTTGTGCGCCATTGAACTGGGCCTTAACCGTACAACCACATGTCTGGTATGGGACGGACTGGCCGATTAATTAGCAATGTCTTAATTTCGGTTACATGCGTGTGAAGCGTGGTTACGGAAACGATTCTCACGGTGGCGCAAGAGGGGCCCTGTCTCGTCGGAAAGACATTCGGTGTTGAAACCTTAGCGCGTAATCGGGTTAAGAAGGAGCTTTGTAAAAGCCTTGTGATGATCACTTAGTCGCACACCTCGGAAGTGTGTTAAACAGACATTATAAGTTGATCTATCTCTTGTGGGTCAAGCTGTACAATCTCTGCAGAGTGTAAAACTATTCGAATAGCCGTGTCCGCGGTTATGGACGTGCCTGGGGATTTCACACGGGAGATAGAGTTTCTTCAAAAATGTGTCGGAGTGTGGATGAGAAGTTCACTTGATGAATATAATGTTCGTTTGGTGAATAAGTCATTCACTTGGTGGGTTGTGTCGATTGGTGAATGGGGAATTCACTTATTCTTGGTTTGGTTGGGAAGTGAATGGGAAGTTCACTGGTTGTTTCAAAGAAAGTGTTTATTTACTTATTACTGTTTTCAATTACGCATTTCAATCTATTTATTGTATTTGTCGTAAATGCTGTTTCCTGCAAAAGAGTCATATAGCTAATCTTTGTTCAAGCCTTGCATGAATATTATTTGCATACATTTCCCCACGGTTTGCTGAGTACATTCAAAGTACTCATGGCTTTGCATACTGTGTTGCTTAATCTCCACGAGAAGAATATCAAGTCGCTCAAGAGTTCTTCGCCGGGAGGACCATGAAGGTTTTACGGATTAGGATGCGTTTCTCCACTCGATTGCCTGTGGGCATGTTGATTGGCCTTTTGAAGAGTTTCGTTCCGCTGCAAGAGTTCATTTGTTTCTTTAGCCCTGCGTGACAAGTTAAGTAAACGTTGACCATAAGGTCCAGTTATTATTATTATTTGTTACTCTGAGATCTTTTTAGTTAAATTGAATAAATGGATGGTATTTCATCACTGTTTTCCTGTGTGAGCTAGCTACTGATCTGGGACTAGTTCAGAATACACAGAGGGTTCTTGAGATGTATTTTCGGGTCCCGACAGCTGGCCCGGCCTCAGAGCCGGCCGCCGCCGCTCCGGCCCTGTCTCGGCACCTCGGGCTGAGGCCCTCCACCGACACGAGGAGGACGGAGGACGATGCGGCGGGGGAGGGAGAGGCAGGGGCGGCGGGTGGAAAGGGATGGAGGCGGAGAAGGGAGGGGGAGGGGAACGGGAGTCGGAGAGGGACGCTGGGGAGGGAGCCCGAGGGGGCGACGGCGGGGGAAACCCAGCGGGCGGCGGGAAAGGAAGAGGGAGGGGCCAGGGGGCGGAGGGGATCAGGGGAGCGGAGCGGGGGGAGGAGCGGCGCACGGGACGGAGCCAGCGAGGACACGGGAGGAAAAAGCTGGAGAGAAGCAGCGAGAAGAGAGAGCTGGGGATACGACGCAAGAGGGGATAAGGGAACGGCCACGCACGAGCGAGAGAGAGGCGCTCGTGCAGGCGCGGCGCGAAGCACGCGCGTCGCAGCGGCCGCACGAGAAACCACCAAGCGCTGGCGCGATCTCGGCCCTCCCGAGGCGATCGGATGGCCGCATTTTTTTAGGGCGACGTGGACAGGTCGAGAGGGCACGGAATCCACGGTCTGTTAGTTTTAGTAATTTGCTCTATATTTGGTCCAACTGTGCCCTTCCATTTTATAATTTTTGATTGATCTCTACGTAGCTGTGCTTAGGAGTGCAAACAGAGCAGATACGGACAGATATCGCTCATTCTGTATCTTTTTTCATATTTTTTCTCAGATTCGAAATCAGACACGGATAGTGTCGGATACGAATACGGATACGGATAGTATGGGTCACGAATACAGAGCGAATACAAGCCGAACCGAATACAGATTGTCTCGGTCACGAATACTTATTCGGATATTGCGCAAAAACATAAACCATATATGTCATACAAATTAATATCAATCAACCATACTACATGTCCAAAATGCAACTAGATTAGTAGTTTAACAAGCAAATTTAAATACATCACACGATAACAAAGGGTTGTTAGCTGGTTAAGCAAGTTATTATGCATATATCATAATAAATTGGTGCTGATAGAGCATGGAACCCAGGAGATGAATATGGAGATAATTTTATAAGTGAACTTCAATTATTCTTCCAGTTTGGTACACAAAATTATATAACCTTGATGCGAATTTTTCATGTACATTCATTAAAAAATAGTTCTTCAAGAGTAACTCTTTGCAAGTCCTATCATTCACTGTCAAATTTATAGTGGAGGCTAGCTTCTAGAGGAAGATAGCTTAACGAGCACCCGTTAAGCCCACACACAACGGGTTTCACTTGCATCGACTCCTGTGCCGCTTGATGCAACCTACCGCATCGAACTGTCGCACTGCTTGATGTGACCCGTCGCACCGCTTGATGTGACTCGTCGCACAGAACTGCCACATTCGGTTATCATCCAAATGACCCCAATGACTTCCCGCCAAGCCTCTCACGCGTTCAAAACCCACCGAACCGTCCTCGCTGGCAACAGAGACCAAGTCAATTGGCGCACCACAAGTCTCACCATGACTACATCCGGTTTCCTTGACCGTTCAGGACCTCAGCTCCTCCCTGAGCCTAGTCCAGAGCTCAACTCCTCCTTGAGTCTAGTCCCGGTCCACTTTGCCGCTGCCCTTCATGTTCATCACTGGTAGCTTCCGCTCCGGTTCCTAGTCTTCTCGGCTTGTAACCACGCCGCTAGCCGTAGTCATCTTCCAGCGCCACCTCGATCATTCTGGACCTCGGTTCTTCTAACCTAGTCCCGATCTAGTCCGCCTCACCATGACCTAGCTCTAGTGTCCTTCACAAAAGGCATTTGCTCAAACTTCAAATTCGGGAGATGACAAATGCAGAAATAAGGACGAAGTATAAGAAAGAGCATGCATGAAATGAAATGGAGTGGTTTCATTTTTTTGTATTTTTTAATTTTTAGTACAAGAAACTTTAGAAATTACCCAAAAGAACAAGCAAGCATTTCTACTATTACTCAAAACATATCAAGCACATAGTCCATTGGTTTTTGTGAATTTTGAAAAAAAAACTAATGCTTCAATTAACTTAGCACATAGTCCTTTAAAACTTTTGAAACAAAATCTTGTGATCGGTCTATGAGAATAATTTTCCTAGGTTCTCGAACATCTATTTGACTCACCTAAATTTTTTCATAATTTTTAGAATTATTTTGCAATTTTAAAATGGCTAGTCAAACTAGTTAGTCCTTGGTTAAACACCTAAACCAGAGACTTAAAACATTTCTGCAGGAAACTTTATTGCTCTAAAAACTCTGGAAAAATTTACTCAACGGTCTACACTTTGTCAGAAGCCTCACATAAAAATTTTAGAATTTTTGGGGCTTAAAAACTCTGTCTAATAATTTGCAACCCTCTCAGCCTTTTTGAAATCAACTCGGTCAAACCAATCAAGTTGACTCGACTCGATTTTGACCACCCACTCGGTTTCGACCAGAACCATTCGGTTTTGACGAGAACCACTCGGTTTCTACTAGGCCCTCCGACCAGCTCCGACCTTGTCCGACCGCACCAACTAACCGGACCGAGTCTGACTCCGACCCGAACCCAACTGACCTGACTAGGTTCGACCATGCCGCATCGTCAAGCCAGGCTCCGACCGAGCCACTTTGTTGCTGTCGTTGACGGGCGGGCCCCACCTGTTGGAACTGCCTTCTTCCCTGTCGTACCGCTCGGCCGAGCACGCTGTCTTCGCGCATGCGTGCCACGATGCCCTCGATTGCCACCTCCTCCTCCTTTGACCAGCTACGAGGCATCGTCTGGACTTCACGAAACTCCCAGGCCAGCTCACCTCTTTCCCTCTCGCTTTCTTTCACTCTCGCCACTCTCTCTTTCATCTCAGCCGAGGAAGAAGACAAGCGGAGTGCCACTCGTTGCTGCCGCACTCGAGCCCGTGGCTCCACCGCTGTATTATTGTCTTCACGCCGCACTCATTTTGCCCAGTCCGAGCTTTTGCCGTCCACTGAATTGTCGGGGACAACTTCTTCGCCCTCACCTTCGGCGGCCATGACCCTGTAGCTCATCGACTTCTTCGCCCTCCTCGCCGCTTTGTCCATTAAGATCGCAATATCCCGTAGAGTTTTTTGACAAATTTAATTTGCTTTTGGTGCGTCATCGAGGGCGTACGACCACTTCTTCTCCAGCAACGATGGTTAGAACCATCGTTGTCTCGGTTTCGGCCATCTCCGTATCGATGTTATCGGCCAGGTTTGTGAGGTCATTGCGCACCCAATGGTGTCATCCCCGAGCCCAAAGCATCACCCCTGCGTTGGATTCCCTTCCTCACCGCCGTCACCCATTAACGGCGCCAAGCTTCTTGTGACCATCTTCGACCACCTGTGACCACTTGTAGTTGAACCTCTTTCCGACCACGTGTAGTCGAACCGATGAACAGTACCCAAAACCCTAATTATTGGATTTTCTCTTCCAACAGGAATGGTTTAGTCTATAGCTTTTGCATGCGAACTCCAAATGAAATAATTTTTGTTTCTAAATTCTTTTGAAATCATGTGCTACCTTATATGTAAATTACATGATTTTTGGATGATTCTGAATTTTTTAGTGTATTCGGCGTTATTCATTCTTATTGGTTCCTTTCGCTCTTTCGATAGGTTTCAACGATCTAGTTATCTACGAGAGTGAACCTTAGCAGCAAGTGGATTATCTCTAGCAAGGCAAGCAATCCCTCCTTTAATCATGTTGATCCTATTACTTTCAAATGCTATTATTTTGTTTGCAAAGTGTATGTATGCATGCTCTATGTTGATGTTAAATTCCTGCTCGAGTAGTCGATCCTTAATGGATGCATGAACTGTAGGCAAATATCCATCCTTTACCACTGAGCCTAGGTTTATATCCGATTTGATTTAGAGCTCGATGGATGTGCTCTAGTCGCTTTATATTTAGTATATATGACGACCCGACCCGAGGCCACCCGAGAGGTCCTCCTGGACCACCCGGAAAGTTCACCAGGACCTCCCAGGAGGTACTGGGAGTGGACCGGAGGAGGTCGCGGAGCCAAGGATCACCCCAAATACCTCCCACGACCAGACCAAGGGAGGTCGTGGAAGCGGTTTGGGATCACCCAAGGTTCAACCCGCAAGGGTGGTTTTTGCAAAAAGGACCAGGAGGTCTTGAGGACAAGGGGTCCTGAGGAGGTCGTGACCGCAGAGGTGGTCTTTGCAAAAAGACCAGAGGTCGTGACCACAAGGGTGGTCTTTACAAAAAAGACAGTGAGGATGTGGTCTTTGCAAAAAGACCACGAGGAGGTGGTCTTGGCAAAAGACCACAAAACTGCATGGAGGAGGTCCAAAGAGAGTTCTGAGTGGTCCAGATGGATCAAGGGAGATCATGGACGGGCCAGATCAGCACAGGGTGATAATGGACGGTCTAGATCAACAAAGGGTGATCATGGACGGTCTAGATCAACAACAAAGGTGGATTAGGACTTAAGGGAGGTCGTGACAGTCAAGATCAAAGCTAAAGGAGGTCCTGACGGTTAAGATCTCACAAAGGGAGGTCCTAACGGTCAAGATCAACGCTAAAGGTAAGCGATAGCGAGACGAGATGTGGGAGGAGTAGGAGCCATTGGATTTCAATCGAACGGACCCCAAAACGATTGGGCCGTTCAGATTATCCGAGGCTACCACCAGATCGGGCCGTCCAACACAAATCGGACAGTCCACAAAAGACAAAGGGTTAGGATCTAGTGGGGAGGTCCTAATGTGTGCTGGGAGGTTCGATCAGACATAGAGAAGGTTCAAATGAATCGGGGAGGTTCAAGTGAACACAGAGAGGTTCCAAAAGAACATAGAATGAGTTCAAATGAACATGAGGGATGTTTAGACCTAAGGAGGCCTAAACCACGGAGTGATGTCTAAACCTCAGGGAAGATCTAAACTTCAAAAGGGAAGTTCTGATAAAAATAGTGATCTGGACCCTAAGGGTGATCTTTACAAAAGACCACAAAGGTGACCAATCAAAGTAGTCTTGGCAACAAGGGAGGTCTCAGTAGAGAAGGACTTCCAAAGAAAAGGGGAAATTCGAATAGACAAGAAGGAGGAGAACAACACCAGAGGGGGGTCTAGTCCAAAGAGGAGGTCTAGACCTAGGGAGTTCTAAACTATAGAAGAGATTAAGGCAGGTCCGAGTGGGCAAGATGAGAGGACAACAACAGAGACCTAGCAACACGAAGGGAACCAACTTTTGGATTCGTTGAAGTTTAATTTAGTCATTTTAAACCCTTCAAATTTTTGAAAACCTGAGGTTAAGTTTTAAACTCTCATCAAAACCAAATGGTTCTTTTTTATTTTGATTTTTAAAAAAAAAGGCTCAAAAAATCGGGATGTTACAGTATACGAGTTGATGTCGCTTAGCAATACTTAGAACGATAGTTTGGGGATCATCATTTCGGCAATGATCATTATATCAACACTTTAAATACTTGGGTCAGGGTACTCATGTATGTATTGTATTTGGAAAAACTAAAACTGAAAGCAAAAAGATTTAGACTTGGGCACATAGTTGATTGGTGTGGTCACTGGGTGTGTGGTTGGTGCCCGAGTCAACAAGGACCAAACATCTTGTTACACTGATCCAAGCACTTTTGCGTGCATCCACATAAGGGTATTGTGAACCCCTCTTGACTTAGTACTTTGGCGTGTGTTAGCTCTGAGTCGTAGGAGGTTGTTGTGTTAAAAAAATGTTCTGTGGTTGTTGGGTGTGCGGGGGTGGGTTCCTGTCTAGGTTCTTCACACCGAGGGGCATCCGGAGTTGTCCTAGGCTTTACCCCGAGGGGTAGTTGACCTAGGCTTTACCTATGACTCCGACACAACGGGTGGGTTTCTACCCATATGGGCAACTCGTAGTTAATATATTATATTGAAAACACATCGTAGGACTTAGCCTTGCCGGCATACCTAAGGAATTGTGCTTAATAGCTTGGTGAAAGGGCGGTCTGACATGTGGGTAAAGTTGTACAACTATGCAGGGTTTAATCGCTTTGAATAGCCAAGTCCTTGGTTATGGACACGCTTGGTGAGGTCTTTCAAGAGTTATACTATAACATTTTGATAAAACTTGAAATCGGGTAGTACAAATGGGCATTCGTGCTATTGTTGTGGTGGTTGTTGGGAAGTCACTTCCAGGATGTTATTTATGATTATATTGTTGTCTCATTGTTATTTGAACAAACTAAAACTGATTTGATCAATTTGTTTTACAATCTTCTACACTATTGCAAATGAAATATGGCTTTGGGCTGAAAATAAACAATATGGCCTTCTCCATTGATTAAAGCTTGCATGTAGCTATGTATAGGCTTGCTATTTGTAAGTCTTGTGAGTATAATTTTGTACTCATTTGCATTGTTTACTTGCTGCAGAGGAGGTTGACCCCCAAGGGGTTAACTATTGTGAGATGAAAATCATTTCTGACGACTAGCTCGGCGTTTTCGGTCGATTGCCTTGTGGGTAAGGGCAGCCGGTTGGCTTTTTGTTACTGTCATCTTATGGCCTGTGTTTTCCGCTGTGAACTTGATCTTTTGTGCTATATTTGGCCGATCGGCCTTTTGTATGGAATCTAAGTTTGTATGTTGAATATGATGTAAATTATGAAGATTCCGGTAATGTAATAAATTGTGTAGAGAACTGATGCTTATTTTGTGGGGTGTATGGGTATCGCTAGTTCTGGGAGGTACACAATACACCGAGAGTAGGAAAATTTGATTTGTGATGCTAGGATCAATGGGAATGTTAAGCATTACAAGTTAAATCGTCTGGTGGCTCTCACAGAAGTTGGTATCAGAGCCATACTTACTGTAGAAACCTCTAGCTTGGTTGTTATTAGGGTATTTGCAAAACTTAGTTTCAAAAATATCAAATCTTTGATGAAAACTTAAGTAAGATCTCAAATTTTACTCCTTACCTATCTTAGTATCTAAATCTTACCTGGTTCTTACTTGATTTGTCAAAAGATGTTTCCCCTCTCATCTATGTTCGAAAGCTAGAAGTATACGTTTTGTTTCAGATTAAAGAGAGTTCTAGGGTAAGGTGTTAGTGTAGGTGGCTAGTGTCAAAGGTACCCCTAGCTAGTTTTACCTTGCCTCGTGGATGCGATAAAATTTAGCGTTTGTGCTGTCTTTTATGCCTTATATAAAATTTAGCGTTTGTGCTGTCTTTTATGCCTTATACAAATTTTTGGAGTTCAATTCTTGTTAAATATTTGTATGCAATTATGTTAGGTTAATGTTGCATTCCTCCTAAGTAGATTGCTTCTCTAACTACTGTCTTTCGCATCTAGTGTTCGGGTGTTGTGCTAACCCCATTTGTCGAAATAGGATGGCTGGATGAACCCGAAGTGGGCTTGGTCAGCAAGCTGGTCATGATGAGGAGCTTCCGCCACCTCCCACGATGGCTGAGGTTCTCGCTCAGATCGAGCGAAATCGGATGGATCAAATGCGGATCCTTGAAGTTATTGCTCAGAACCCCTCCGCTCTCTTAGGCTCCTCTGGATCTAGAGGAGGTGGACAACATTCGTGGGGAGGACTATCCGAATTCCTCTGTACGCAGCCACCGACCTTCTCTCGGTCTGAAGATCCCCTCGACATGGACGATTGGTTTCGTCTTGTTGAGAGGAAGCTTAGCATTGCACAGTGGCCGGATCATGAGAAGGTGCTCTTTGCCTCTCATCAGGTGGAGGGCGCAGCGCACTCGTGGTGGGAGAATTTCTTCGCCATGTAGCCCGTGGACCGAGATGTCACATGGGAGAAGTTTCGCACTGCCTTCCGACGGGCTCATGTGTCTGCCGGCTTGATGAAGGTAAAAAAGGAGTTATTTGTGCTTAAGCAAAGGGGTAAGACTGTGACCGAGTATCTTCATGAGTTTAACCATCTATCTCAGTATGCTCCTAAGGATGTGCCCACTGATGTCGCCAAGCAGGAGAAGTTCTTGGATGGGTTGACTGAGGAGCTGCAGGACAAGCTCGCTATTCTCGACTTCCCCGACTTTCAGTCCTTGGTCGACAAGGCTATTGTTGCTGAGCACAAGGGGAGAGTGCTTGTTGAGTCTCGTAAGCGTAAGTACGATGCCAAAAAATTAGTTGGGCCAACTTTCCACATCCTCGCTTCGGGCAAGCCCTAGTGCCTCGATCTCAAGCTCCGCCACCACCAAGGCCGTCGACCTTTGTACCTCGCCCTCCGCATGCCGTGTTTCAACCATGAGCACCTACGGGATAGCAAGGTGGCATCCGCAATTCAGCTGCCGATGTCACTTGTTTCTTCTACAACAACAAAGGCCACTATACGAATAATTGTCCCAAGAAGATTGGAGCATTCCCTCGCCCTAATCAGGGGCAAGTGCAAGGGCAAGGTCGTGGTCCTCCTCTAGCTCAAAAGGTTGCCCAGTGATTCCAGAAGGTTGCACGTGGTCGAGTCAACCATATCTCGGCCGAGGAAGCAGAGGAGGCACCCGACGTCGTGTTGGGTACGCTTCTTGTCAATTCTCGTCCTGCTACAGTTTTATTCGATTCTGAGCTTCTCATTCTTTTATATCACAATCTTTCGATGCAAGTGGTGATATTCAAATTGCTCCTATGCATGTTCCTCCGATTTGTAACATCCCAATTCTTGGCTTGTGTTTCAAATATAAGAAAATGTGAGGAAATTAAAACTTTTTTTGCATCTTGTTGTAGTTTGAATGTTCTAAAAATTTCTGTAAAGGAATTATTAAAATTCAAAATCACAAGCCTCTTTTTAACCTAAGTCTTGACCCTTGAAGACTTTTCTGGATAATCTTGTAATCAGCCTCTGGAAATATTTTTCCTTGGTTCTAGGGATGCTGGGGGATTCCTCTGAAAAATTTCACAATTTTTAGAAATTGTTTGAATATTTTAAGAGCTCAGTCAAACCAGTTTGACCTTGGGTCAAACCCTAGATCAGTACCTTAAGAAATTTTTGGTGAAAAATGCTCCGTATAAAAACCTCTGAAATTTTTATACAAGGTACATCCTGGAGTTGGGAACCTCGCGTAAAAATTTTAGAATTTTTGGAGTTAGTTTGCTCCATTTAAAAATGCCCCAAAATTTCTGTTCTAATTCAAACCTAGTCTAAGTCATCGTTGGGTTCGAGTCAGACTCGAGCCTCACGGTTGAACCAAATCAACTAACTGCACTCGGGCGCAGTCGTTTGGGCGCGCTTCTTTTGGCCCGTTGGATTTCATTTCAACGCTCCAGATTGAATGTGTCGTTCGGACTGTCCGAACGACACATTCAATCTCAGCCATCCTTTTCAGATCTAACCGCCAAGACCTCCCAACTCGACCTCTTGGATGAACCTAACCCACTCGCTAATTTTGACTCGGGCCACTTTGGCTTGTGTCACTGACTGGTGAGCCCCCATCGACCTGTTCTTCTCCTACCTCTGGCTCACGCCCGTACGCGCGTGCGCCATGGCAGAAAAAGTGACGGGGCCTGGTCACCTCCGTTGTGTCCTCCTCAATGGCTTTGAACCCCGTCTTCAGCTCTTGTCAGTGTTCAGCCCCGTAGCCTTTGGTCCCTACCTGCTCCCACCGCCTCCGTTTTGTCCTGGACGAGCTTTAGGTCTTGTCGCCATTAAAGCTTGTCCTGGCTCGACCGTTGACCTCTGGCTATTTGTAAGGCCCTTGAGCTCCTCCTGGTGTTCCTTTGCAGCACCACCTTAGCCCCTCTCGATTTTTTGAGCTCAAACCACAGAGATCTTCAAATCGCCATTTTCGGCCGTAGAGGACCTCCTTCGGCACCAGCGCTTCAATGGTTCTTTTATCCATCTCTTCGCTCCTTTCTGTACCTCTATTCATATCAAGCTTTTCCCCTAACTCAATTTTGAATTTTATTATCAGGAATAATCTAATTTTGGGTTTGTTTTGTTGCAGCCGAAGGTGGTCCCCTTCGTCTCCAACTCCGGTAAGGACCTCTGTGCTTCAATTTCCTACTCTTGGACCATCTTGGAGGTCTTTTGAAGCCATCCTTACCATTCTTTTCTGTTCTTTTCGCTCATGACCTCTTCTCCTCGTTGTCATCCTCAGTGCCAGCGCTGGTCATCGTCGCCAGAGCTCCTCTGTACATCTTTGGACCTCCTCTGTGCTCAGGTAACTTCATGGTAGTCCCTTGATGCTCGGGCACCTGCTATCTTGGACCGCTGTGGAGCTTCTTTTGCTTTTCATTTTTGGCCGTGCATGGCATCGCCGCTCCTCTCTGGCTCACCGCCGTTCTAGGCCGACACTGCCGTTGAAAGTACCCTCTGTTAGTGCGCATTATTATTGCGAACTTGTGCGTACCTTTGGTTTGCGCCGCCGTGACCGGAGTCGCCGGCGGTGAGCTCAGTTCCGTGATCAACGCGTTGTCGTTGAGGTCGGCACTGTAGCAAGTCTTAAGACCTCTTTGGTGTAGATCTTCACCGTTAAGACCTCCCGTTGTGAGATCTTAGCCGTCAGGACCTCCCTCAGTTTAGATCTTGACCGTTAAGACCTCCCTCTGTGAGATCTTAGCTGTTATGACCTCCCCTCATGTAGATCTTAACCTTTAGGTTCCCTGTAACTCCCTGTAACTCCAAATTGAGCAAACTAAAATGTGTTAGGTTCCTCTGTTAATATGCTTTGGTGTAGAGTACGTTTTTATCATGTCCTTGCCTCTGAAATTAATTTTGTGCTACTTTCACCACTTAGAAAAATCATAAGAAAATCATTTTAACTCCAAATGAAGTTGCATTGTTTTATTGTTGCAGAGGAGGTTGGCCCCCAAGGGGTTAGCTTTTGTGAGTTGTGCTGCGGTGTGGACAACTAGCTTGGCGGCCTGGTTGGTTGCTTTGTGGGAAGTTGGCAAACCGGTTGGCTTTTGTTATCGCAATCTTATGGCACTTTTGCTTCCGCTCTTATTTATGTTGTTGGTATCATTTGGCCGGTCGGCTTCTCTTTTGTAATAACTCTATATTATGTATGTCTTTTGCTAGACTTGGTATTGTAAATTTGTATGGAAATGATGCATGATTTTGTAAAGGTGTATGTGTATTGTATTTCTAGAAAGTACATGTCCACCGATAGGATATTTGATTGGTAATACTAGAACCATGTGGAGGTTAAGTATTATGAGTTAAATACCAGTGGTGTGTGACTTTCCCGATGTCTTTCCAGAAGAATTACCTGGGATGCTGCCGACTCGAGATATTGAATTCGTCATCGAGTTGCTACCCGGTACCGCCCCGATTTCAAAGAAGCCATACCGGATGCTTCAAAATGAATTGGAGGAACTGAAGAAGAAACTTGGTGAGCTACAAGAGAAGGGTTTCATTCATCCTAGCTCATCTCCGTGGGGGCTATTCGACAATCTTTGTGAAGAAGAAGGACAAAACCCTACGAATGTGTGTCGATTACCGTCCACTTAATGAAGTGACGGTGAAGAACAAGTACCCGCTGCCCCGGATTGACGACCTTTTCGATCAATTGATCGGAGCTCGGGTATTCTCCAAGATCGATTTGAGATTGGGTTATCACCAAATAAAAATCAGATCAGAAGATATTTCGAAGACGGCTTTCTCTACTCGTTACAGGCTGTACGAGTATACAGTCATGTCTTTCGGCTTAACCAATGCTCTTGCCTATTTCATGACCCTTATGAATATGGTGTTCATGGAGTATTTAGACAAGTTTGTGATGGTTTTTATATATGACATCCTCATCAACTCGAAGAATGATGAAGAGCATACCCAACATCTGAAGTTAGTGTTGGAAAAGCTACATGAACACCGGCTATACCGAAATTCAGCAAGTGTGAATTTTGGTTGGAAGAAGTGGCATTTTTGGGATATGTTCAAAGCCAGCATCTTTAGCAAAGGGGAAAAAATCAAATCTTTTTTAGGCACAGATGAAATTAACCCAGAGTTAACATATAAATCATCCAAAACAACGTTTCATGTATAATTTCATTTGTAGCAGGGATCTCACCGGCTACGCCGGCCGCTATCTTGGCCGCCGCCGCGCGTTGAAAAGGAGGGTCACGTCGGCGATATGGTCCTCCTGTGGTCATCCACGTCGTACTGCGCAAGGCTGCCTCCTTCAGAGTCCGATGGCTGCCTGAGGTAGTAGATTGCGCCGCCGGCAACGGTTGGTTGGCCGAGCGACAGGATGTAGGTCCGGCCTCTAGCGCGGAAGGAGATTGGGAGGAGGAAGAGGAAGTGACTTAGAAAAATCGGAGAAGTTACGTAAACCCCCCTCAAGTTTTTCTAGATTTCAACGCCAACGCATCTAGTTAGGCCGATTGCTCTCTCACCCACTTTTTTTTGTGGGAGATCTGATTATTTGCCACTACCAAAGATATGCAATTCAGAATTTGTCATTGATGTGTCTATGACATGTAGCCCCAGGACCCAGATGTCATTCACACATAGAGTGACAAATCCTGAAATCCATATCTTTGCAATTGCACATAATTGATTATTCCTTTTTTTATGCAGTTTCTATCATGTAATCTCTTTTGCGTTTTTTTCATAATATTTTACGTCGAACCAGAATTTCTCTTTAGATGTATGGAGAATCATTTTGAGATAAAAAGTAGGGTTGTACTAGTAGGGTGCATGTGTGTTGCAACTGAATTCTAAAAGATAGTGAGATGTATCCGCAGGTAGGATCCTAAACCACACATTAAATATTAATTTCTAGCGAGAACATCGATAGCGACGGTGGTGGCCGACTGGAGATGTGAGGTCGGGGCTCGAGTCATTGCCGATGTGGGTCGGCGCGACCCATCCCCCCTTCTCCTCTCCTCCGGACCCGCCGCCGCCTCCATCTCCCTTCCCCGCTGGCGCCTCCGCTTGTCGGTGCCTCAGTGGTGCTCGACTGAAGATGTGGAACAGAAGCGGGAGGGACTCGCGAGTGTTGGATTTTTTTCTTATAAGGGGACAGGACGATCGTCCCACTACGTAGGGGTATACCCCTTCTTTTATTAGTTAAAAAAAGATTAAGATATGACTCGTTCTCCTACAAGCTAGAATAGTATATTAGCGATATGAAGGAGAGTGTACAGTGTTTTTCCCATATATCTCTTGGTGAATCTTATTGTGCATATATCTTTCAAAAAAAATGGATCTCATGGGTACAAAATCTTTTATTTCCATAAGTAGCTACACATAGGTACAAATGTTAAACACAAGCTCACGCTAGTGTAACAACATTCAACATAGGAGCATACCCATAAGGGCATAACCATTTCCCACAACAATGTAATCAAGGAATGAATAGTCCAAATTATGGCCGACAACAATATGTTTCTAAAGGGTGCGTACACAGTGAAAACCACATAAATGTTTCAAACCCATGGAAACATATCTTCAAAGTTTTTAAAATAAAAAAAAATATATGCATGGGAGATGATGTTCTTTAACTATACAAAATAAATTTGTCCTTTTCATGTCTTGCAAACAAGGTTAGGTTTGATCCTAAAATTTTACATTTTACATGGTTAAAAACATCCCCTCCTCTACATATGAGATTTTTCTGGATTTTTTGAAACTTCGAAAACATAGTTTTTACGGATTTGCAACATTTCAGTAATTTTCACTCTATATGTCCCTCTTCCTAAAAACCAATACAACACATATGAGTTGATTTTTTTAGACTTATATGTGTTGATTTTTTATGATACTATAATGTAGTGAAGGCACGATACGATAAATGACGCGTATCTCAAAAGTTGCTTCCTACGTGTAATCCAAGGTCTATTTGTACAACAGAACCCAAGAATAAAAAGGGAGAAATAATAATAAAAGAAAGAAAAAAGAAAACGGGAGAAAACTGGGAAGCAAACCACACTTCTCCCTCCCCCTTCCTCCTCCTACCTGACCTGAGATCCCGATCTCCCCATGCCTCCTCCCCTCCCCTAACCCTGTCACCACCACCTCCGCCATCGACATGGCCTCACACCCTCTCCTCCACACCATCTCCACCGCCTCCTCCTCCCTCTCTACCGACTCCCCCACCTCCATCTCTGAGGCGCCATCCCGCGGCGTCTCGCAATCCATCACCGCGCTCCTCAACAATCCACTTCCCTCCGCCTCGTCCTCATCATACTAGCTCCCCTAGCCCCCACCAACCCCCATGCTTGATGCACCTCCCCCGCCCTCTCACCCCTGTGATGTCTCCCGCGTCGACTTCGCGTCGTACCTCGCTGACATCGCCACCCCCTTTGTGCGCTTCACCGACGTCTGCCTCCACGCCTCCATCGAGCTCGCCGCCTCCAATGCTGAGGGTGCCCCAGCGACGTCCGGCCTCGCCGCCTACCTCAGGGAGGTGCTCGCGCTCTTCTTCAAGGAGGACTTCGTTCTCGAGGACGGGCCTATCTTCAAGGCCACCTACCCGCTCGGCGATGGCACGCTGTAGGAGCACCTCGAGTAGCACCTAGACGTTGTGGAGGCGCACCTCGTGCGGGAGATCGCATAGCAATCAGAGTCATTCTACGAGGCACAGGGCCAGCTTCGTGGACTCGATGGGGAGATTGTTGCGGCGGTTGGGAGGAGTGGTATGTCTTGTGAAATCTCGTAGGAAAAGAAAGCACATAAATTTCTCTAAATGGTTGTTTGCATTCTTCACAGGAAAATGACATAGGAATTTATTTATTTATTTTGAGAGAGGTTGCCTTGCTCAAGAGACAAAGGAAATGTTTCGTGAGGTTAGACCTCATTTTTGTTTTCCTCCAAAAATTCTCTAGAATGAGGTGTTCCATAGGAATTTCATAGAAATCTTATGGGCTCATCCTTTGTTCCAAAAGGCTACATGGGAAAAGTTTTCATAGGATTTGTCGATGTTTTAATATCGAACTTATGAAATGAATGCTAAGGGGGTTCCTTGATCCAGACTACACAGGAATGAGACACAATGATTTAGACAGGATCGGGGCTTCACCTGGGAGAATAACAACCATAGTCATGTGTTGTTGTATTGATTGTGCTTACAAGAAGAGAGAAGTCACCAAAAGCTATAACTAATGACTCATGTCTGTTCTGTTGCTTACGTCGTTTCTTTTCTCTGTCCATCGACTTTATCCTTTATATAGCATCTGAGGGGGTGGCAGTTGCCCATGTTAGAAGGTGCCTCAATGGTTGAAGAATAGCGCACATTGATGGTAGTAATTGTCAAAGAGACAACACCCCACATTCGCCTTGCGATTATAACAAAGACAGAGATTAATATGTGCAGTTATACCAGAGAATAACGACACATATTAGCTACTACGTGTAATTAAACACAGTGTATGTGGTCCCAAGTTGATTGGGTCCACATGTCTGTGATCCTTATCGACCATAGGGTGGTCGTGATTGACCTGGCTGTAGTAAGGCTTACGACCATAAGGTGATCGTAGTAGAACTTACGATCAGTATGTGGTTGTAGAAGATTTTACGACCTCAAGATGGCAATAGGATGACTTACGACCGTACATGGTGATCGTAGAATAACTTACGACCATTAGGCAATTATGATTTTTCTCATTATTGATGATGAGGGGTATATTTGAAGGTTGTATAAAGATAATATTATCTATAACAAATATTACAGATAAATAATTTAATTAATTGAGTATTATTAGATACTCGTCATCTAGCTCCCTAACTTCAAGTAAAAATGACTTACTTGGAAAAGATGTCATAGGAGTATGGTCGAAGATAGAGTGTGTTTGATTAGTATTTTTCTTTTGATAGGGAATTGACTTGGTCAAGAAAGGTATTTTTACTTGAGTTGTAAAAATAAAAGTTCCTTTTCCCGAGCGAATGGAAAAGAGAGTATTAACCATTTCTAACAATTCTATTCATTGGGAACAGTTCCCGAAGAGATGGTAACGATTGAGTTTCCTACGATTTTATTTATTGGGAACAGTTTCCAATATAATTCTAACCGTTGGACTCCTTTCCATCTTTATCCATTGAATTCTGTCGTAAATTGATGGCTATAAATAACCATCAAAAGGGAAGAACTAAGGAAAACTCAATCGCAATCTTTCTATCTTTCCCACTTTTGTTTCTTCTTAGAATTCTTTTCCCAAACTTCTCAAGTCCAAGTAGATTTATTTAGAAGAAATAGTCTGATCTAAGTTTGAATGGGAATAATCAAGGATGGATATAAAAAAAAAACGACCATCTTTGATGTTGCCAAAAAGACTTATTTGAAACTTTTGTTGAAGTGGAAAAGAGTAGATGATGAATGGTGGTCTTTATACGAGAAAGATGAGATTTCCATCTTCAAAGCCCTTTATGAGTGTGAACTCAGATCACCTTGGTATCCTTTTATCATGAGTAAGATCATGGAAAAAGAAAATCCATGGAACATGACTTTCAGGTGGTCAAAAAGTCTAATTTGTTCCATCGATTGGAGTCCTCGGGAATTTGATGAAAAAGATCCCGATGAGTAGGTGAGCACTTCATTGTCTATGATGTGCAATTTCCGATCAAGATTGAAATTTATATCGAAGGGAAGCAACATACCATGCTCTTACCAAAGGAAAATATGCCATAAGTTCTAATAATCCTTGTCACGATTCAATTCCTCCAAAAATCCTTTGTTCCAAACACCCCCCTTAGTTCTTGTTTGGATGATTCGGGATGGGTTGGGGTCCACGTGGATAGGCTGGGAATTTGAACTAAAATCCCAATCTATCTACATGGATGGACTAAGATTTTGGTTTATCCAAACAAGACCTTAGTGTGCTCTTTTCCATCATTTTGCACCTCTTGTAGCCTCTAAAGTAGGTATCATGCTCAAGTTAACTTAACGTGGAAAAACATAGTGAATATTAATCCATAAAAAATATTTTCATGCTAATGATTCTCAAGCGATGACTAATAGTTAGAGTTCAATTCCTGCCTACCATAGGTTGAGTGGATTAGTTGTATAGATCATTTTACTACGATTTCTATATAATTTGATCTCATGACCCATGTTGTGAGTTTTAAAATAAATACAAGTTCACAGTGACCAATTATCCCAACTTTTTAAAAAATATCTTTATTTGAAATGTCATATGCATAGGTAAAACCGAAATGATGGTCAACAACTGTCAGCAACACTAGAGGAGGAGCGCGGAAGTGACTAGTGAGCGGCAACTTCCAACGGTGGCGACGGAGGCACGGTTGTGTCACGGGCTCAGGAAGCTTTCAATAGCAGAGGAGGTGTCTCCACGTATGACGCCTTACTCTGACAAGAAGGGCCTTGAATGTTTGTATCCAAACATCATCCTCTAATACTAGGTATAGGCTAATGATGGTGGGAAAAAAGAATCAAACAGGTGGAGAGAGTTTTGACACGCGAGTAAGCAAGGCGAAAGCGCCAGGTTGGGGAAGAACAAGAGATGCAGCAACCACTAACCAGAACTAGAGAGGCAGCAACCAGTGCAGCTGTTTGCAAAGAATGGCTGGGTACTTCAACAAATTTAGATATTATCTTCGGAGATTAGATGGCATTGGTTGCTTTGCTTCTAATCTATTGTAGTTTGGTACTGTGTACATGTGTTTGATTTTTGTGCTAGTTCATTTCTTCTTTTTGAAAAATACGTTAATTTCTTCCCATTCCCTTTGTCAAGTAGTGGGTTCCTCTTTAGTTTTCATGCCATTACATATAGATGTTTCGCAAGCTTGTAGCTACAAACTTCTTGTTCTCAGTTCTAAGATATTCCATTCAGTTGATTTTAGGATTAGTCATATCTGAATAAACATTTCTCAAGTTTTCTCTTTAGGATATGTGTATCTTATTCCTTCCATCTATTTCATGGTTTGCATCCTCTATTTTCTTGTTTTGTGAATGGATGACAGCAAGCTATCATGCAGTGGCCAGAGACGCAGTTGCCGGTCGCTATGGAATAGGATGAGAACGGAGCTAATTTCACACTAGAATGGGAGATGATTGAGTTTTTTTTTTATTTGGCCCCCTAACAGCATGTTAAGTGCAAAAATGGCCTCATGCTCTGAAAATTCTAAATTTGGCTCTCTCCTGAGCGCGGAATGACCGAAGGCTGATATGTGTCACTTTCCGCGCTCAGGGAGCGCGGAACCTTGATGCTAGGTGCGGCAAATGGGCGAGCATGGGTGGGCGCGGAACGTGGTGGACCTGGGCAGCTTCCACGCCAGGCGAGCGCGGTAAGAAACCGGCAACATTCCGCTCTGGCTGAGCGCGGAAGGTGAGTAAAAAAAACAACAAAAAAGCATTTGCTTTGCTGAGCGCGGAAGGTGAGTATAAAAAAAGCATTTGCTTTCGTGCGTCGCTTTCAAAGTGAATAATAAAATAATAAAAAAAGCATTTATTTCAAACGCCAACAGACAAGCACTAGAAAGGGAGTAAAAAAATTAATAAAAAAATTATTTCTTTCAAACGCCAACAGAAAATGTGGGAGTGCCTGCGTCATTCCGCTTCCGCGCTCGGCGTCCGCGGAATGGTGAGCTCCCGCACTCCGCGACCGCAGAAAGAGGCTGGGCCCAGCACCTCCCGCGTCCGTCACTTCGATCCTGCGCTCGGCCGTCCTCCTGCGCAGGACGAACGCTTTCCGCGCTCACTGACCGCGGAATGATGCACGTGTCTGCCGCCTCATTCTTCCGCAGTCAGGATGATGTTAGAATTGCAAATACGGTGTAGTAAGGGCTATTTTTGCATTTACATGACACCACGGGGCCAAATCAAAAAAAAGTCCGATGATTGAACAGATGGGCTGTCAAACCGTGAGGCAATCCCACCGTTGCTCTAGAATGGACGCCTAAAATGAAGGAAAGCGAAGTTTGTCCAAAGGTAGAGGATCATTCCATGTTAAATGGAGGCAGACTTCGGCTGACAAGAGCCTGGACACGTCGACAGTGCGCCTCTCCTCCCTGCGATCTCGCTATGCATTTTTTGGGCTGCGTGATTACAGGGCATCTCTTCGCCATGCAATCTACGATCGGCGTCGTTTCTCACGCCTTTCTCTTCGCGGAGCCATTCGATTCTTCGCCTCTTCCGTGGCCTGTTGGTTCTTGTGGTGCTTCGTTCGTAGCGTCCTCCGTCTGGGTTTAAACATGTATACTCTGGCTTGTCTACGATTGCCACATTGCCGCCTCGGCTTGTCGCGTGCCCGCCGTGAGGTCCATGGCCTTCTGACGCTTCGTTGCTTTACCCCTTCCGCAGCTCGGTCTTCGCCTCATTCGTGTTGAGTGTGCCGTCAGCTTCGGGGCTTCATTTTTGTCGCCTGGTGGTCGTTCCCGTAGGCCTCGCTACAACAGTTCGTCTGCTCCGTCGCTCGGACGCTCCATTTTCTTTCTCTTCCTTTGTTTCTGCTGTCGTCCGTACTGTTCACGTTTTTCCTGAGCTCCCATTTTCCCATGTGTTGTTCTTCCCTTGTTCGTTCTTTTCCCTTGTTTCGGTGTTTCTTTCTTTCTTTTTTTTTGCTATTCCTATCCAGTTCTTGTTTCTAGATTTGGAGCCTACTTACCGGTGGCGGAGCTAGGAATTTGATGTTAGAGGTGCACACACAAAACAACGTCAGATACGATTAGTTCAAACAAGAAAAAAAAACTATCGGTTGGGAAAATATTTCGAAGCCTAGCGATAGACCCAGTTACCAGCGGTTACCGGAATTTTTGGATTTATTTTGGCCAAAATTTTTGAATCAAAATTTGAATTTTTTGTGAAGTTAAAACGAAAAATACAGAAAAAAAAAATACCTAACCAAGGTTCAAGAGTTTTTTTTTTTCATTTAGCCATGTGGTACCACATGAATTGCAAGACTAGCTCCTTTGACCCGAAAATTTCAAATTTAGCCCCCTTCCGAGCGCGGAATGACCAAAGGTCAACACGTGGCACATTCCGCAGTCGGAAAGTGTGGGAGGATAGTGGACAGCGCAGCAGACCAACCGGATATGGGACCAAACAGCACGGCGCGGAAGGTGGCGGGCCCGACCGCTTTCCACGCCACTGGAGCGCGGGTCCGCTGGCTACCTTCCGCTGTAATGGAACGCGGAAAGGGCAGGAAAGCCAGCAACGAACGAACGCAGAAGGAGACTGCATGCAAAGAAGCAACGCATGCAATTGGCATTCAGTCATTCAATGCAGAGAAGCAACGCATGCAAAGAAATGCATTCAATGCTGGCAACGAAATGGCGCACACATTTCCCGCGCTCCTCTGCGCGAAAAGCAGCCGGCCAGTCCGCGGAAAATGAGCCGGCAACGTTCCGTGGTCCGGCAGCGCGGAAGTATCCTGGGATCGCCACCTTCCGCAGCACAGTGTTTGTTCTTGTGCCACCCGGTTTCCGCGCCCCTTAGTGCGGAAAGCGATACATGTCGACCTCTGGTTATTCCGCGCTCGAGAGAGAGCCAAATTTGAAAATTTTGGACCATGGGAGCTAGTCTTGCAATTCAGGTGGCACCACGAGGCTAAATGAAAAAAAATTCCCAAGGTTCAAACCCAGAACCAACCTCTTCAAGACTAAGGGTGTTTTCACCACAGCACATGCATTCTTGTGTTTGCATATGGTTACAAACTTTCTTTATATTTGGCAAAAAAAAAACTAGCAAATCCGATTTTTTTTGGCCGGTTGGAAATTTTACCGGAGGGGTCCGATAGATCCGATTTTCGCCGGTAACCGCCGAAATTTCACCGAAAAAGTTTTCACTGGTTCAAACTACACATGACCCAACGAAGTCAGGAATTTGCCCGTTAGAAATAAAAAAACATCAAGAAAAAAGAACGGAGGAAATTGTCTACTAGTATCTTTTCGCATGTCATTACTATAGTAATCAATTTGGAAAATGACTTGCATAATAATATGAATGTGAGAAAAATGGAAGTTGCTCCATGCGCACCTGCAAAACCATTGGTCTCAGTGAGTAGTGCGTCACCTACTGCTGCTTGCTGCTCCCATACTGGTCCGTCCACCGCTCCTCTCCGCGCCGCACCAGCCGCCGAGCCGCAGGAACCAAATTAGGGAGGAGTTGGAGTATTGGAGATAGAGATGGATATGGGTTGGTGTGAGGCCTCCCGGGATCGGATCCGTTTCAAGCTAAGTAATTACACTAAAAACGCAATACTTAACGTGAGACGAAAACGATTCCAAGTGCCCGGATATGTGTCTCATGTTAGCTCCCAAGGATCAATGGCTAACATGCACACATCCTAATACAACATTGCAATCACATCCATACACAATCATACAAGAGAAATAGAAAATTTGGTACATCTTCAACATATAAAACCTTATGGTCCCAATTTTACACAAAAGGGCCAATCGGCCAAATCTAAATAACAATAACACAAATAAATCACAGCAGAAGATAAACTTAAAGTAAAAAAGGGAATAACCGAGTTGGCATGCCCAAAATCCCACAAGCAACCAACTGGAGTTAAAGCCGTTGCGCCCGTCGTCCTTACCTGATAAAATAGAAACTTTTCAAGTACAAAGTTGTACTCGCGAGACTTTTCAAGAAAAATAAGGATGCAGATAAGTATCAATGGAAGACTACTATACTAGTCAATTTTCAGCATAAAGCAAGTTTTGCATATAGATAAACAATAAAGATTCTAACTTGCCATTTGTAAAACATTTATAAAACAATGTATAGCAGTAAGTAATGATCATCCAAGGTATAGTCTCCAAATATTATCAACACTCGAAAATCCCATTCATGACACCATTCATTCCTCAACAAAATTAACGTGCGACCTACGCGTTCATGATAACATTCCAGATCTGAACAAACTAACATAAGGACATAACAATTCCAACCATAACCCAAACTTAATTTCCTAAAAGCTAACTGTGCATACTTTCCCACAAGTGTTGTCCATAACCTAGGACGAGGCTATTCGAATAGATTTCGTTACTCTGCAGAGTTGTACAGGTTTACCCACACGATATGAATACCTTATACTGTCGCCATGCACTCTTCCGAAGGAGTGTGACTAAGATATCATAACGAGGCCTTTACAATGCCATGTCCTAACTATCAAACCACCCGAGGAACAGAATTCCCATGGGAGTCTAAAAGCCTCCTAACCATAGGTGAACCCCGTTGCGTAAGTAAGTCCCTATCAAACAAGAGACCCTTAAGAGCAAGTAAGGCAAAACTTAACATGCCCCTCACCAGATTGACAAGCGAACAATTAAAAATAACAATAACAATTGTCAATCTGATTGTGTTCTGATAGCTAACACACAGCAAATTATTCAGCCAAGCCATCGCCCATAAACCCGGCGTGTGGTTGCACGTAAGACTTGATTCATCACACCACAGACCAGTCCTCATATACCCAGACGGGGCTACACGAATCTGGGACCACCCCTTCATCACCCTATCACCCGTCCAAGTCTAACACACAGCAATAACCCTCCAAACAAATCACAATAACCAGATTCGAAGATCTGGAAACAATCCTCAATATCAATATAATTCAATCCATATAATCCTAAAATTTCATCAAGATTCAATTCAATCCATCGGCCGATGGATTAGCACCATCAACCGCTTTCGACTACAACTACTAGCATGGCTAAGCATCGTTCTACAAATTACCAAGCAACTCATATAACATATATCCTTAATCATTTAAGGTAAAAGGGGTAATCAACATTCAAAGGAGGGCTAATGCAGCAATTAGGAGATTAACTACTTCTACCCATGAACATACATTTCAAAATAGCATGCAATTGTGATAATAAAACTCACACAAAACTTTTAAAAACCACTAGGAGCAATATGATCAAGAGGAGGGTGCTCGCACCTTTGCTGTACCATTTGTTCAATCTCAGGTTACTCACATATTGATGTCACGAATATAACGGTGTCGTCGAAAACCTAATCGAAAGACGATATTGCAATAAACACCAAATAAGCCAAAAATTCAAAATACTCCAAAAATTCATGAAATTTACACAGTGGGTAGGTCATGATTTTATATGAATTTAGGTGCAAGAATTATTCCATTTGGATTTAGTATGTCAAAGTTATGGTGGTTTGAATCTCAGATTTATGGAAAAATCAAATTTAAAAAGGATCTGTTACTGTTCATTTGAATTAAATTCTTTGGTGAAAATTTGCATAACCGTGGTGGGGATAAGGATTGCATAGTTGGAAAGATAATAAAGAGTTATGTTCAATAAAAATTGAATCACCCCATTTGGAGTTCAAATGAATTTCTTATGAATTTTTGAAGTTATAATTCGATTTCTAGCGTAAAAACAATTCTTTACCGAATTTAATTCCAATTCCAAATTTTTCTGTGACAGTAGCATATTCAAAATATATTCCAAAATAAACTACAATGACAATGAAAACCAACAAAATTGGTTTCACTCAATTTGGAGTGGATTTGAATTAGTTACGAAATGTTGAAAGTTTAAACCAATCATTTTATAAACTATCTCACTGACCTAGTGCCTCTATTGCTATTATCGTAACCAAGGCCTAGGACCTACTGTTATTTTCACTATCCTCATTCCTCCTTACTGTTCACATATATTGAACATTGAGATGAATTCTCTCTTTTGAAGTATTGTTAAACTTCTCACCAATTAAATTTCTTTCAAATAGGCTAATTAATCCAACAAAACCTTTTGCATTCAAAAGACAGCAGCTTACTGTTAGATTAGCAATGGCGAACGCGGCTTCGGACTCCACGAGGAAGGCGACTCGGAGACGAAGAAGTGGTGGGGTCCACCGGTCAGGGAAGCAAGGAAAGGAAAGAAGGGCTGGCTCGGCTTGGGTTTAGGAGGAAGGGATTGGGCCGAAGCAAAGAGATTAGGCCCAAACATTTTTCTGAGATTTATAATTAGTTTTCTTTATTAGAAATTAGCAGAAATTCCCAATGGAAATATAAAATAGCAAATAAACTTGGAAAAAATTCTAGAAAATTCTAGAAAATATATCCAAGCATATAGAACCCAAACAAAATAGTTTTGACAATTGTTCATGCTCAAAATTATTCACATTAAATTGTTTTGGTACTAAAAGTCCATATTAAGCTTTTGGATTAAAATCAAATAAAAACCAAATGGTGAATTTTCTCTCTACTAACTATTTAAAAGATTTTTAAGACTAAGAAAATTAGGATGTTACATACAGTTTCTATTTTATTAGCATGGCCCTAACCGATTGCCCTGATACCAGCTGTGGCGCCCCGTGTCATTACCCCGGAGGGTAATCACACTTAAGCATATGAATTACTATTCATCTGCTCGGTAGGACACCACTCCAATGAATATTAAGCCTTACCAAAGTCTACGCAGCAGAACAATAAGATAGAAATTGCACTTTATTACACAGTTAGCCACACAAGGCTATGGTCTTTAATACAAGTAGTAATTTACAACTGATACATGGGACTAAGTCCCCTCGCTTGCCTTCCTTGTGCCACCGGTCTTCTATTTGTCCCACGAGTCAAATATGGCGCCTATCTTGCCCTAATCCTTGTAATCAGTGCCCTCACCTCTTGCGATCTCATCGGTACCTACGTGTCCTTCGTCCCACATAGGATAGTTCCCGACCGGACTAGGATCTAACAAAGGAGAATAATAGCAAGTTTGAGTACTAGTGTACTCAGAAAGCATTAATAGCAAAAGATGCACTGGATGACTCATCTCTGTTTGTTATTACCTTTTCTAGCTCATCTCTTTTTCTGAAAATAAACAACTCGTTAAAACCTTAAGTGGTAGATTTTAATACTGAAAAGACTACTTATCACCCGAAGAGAAGATGGACCCCAAACAGTTTTCGTAGACTCCAATCCAGGAGACAGACATGAATTCATAATTTTAGATAGCACCGCGTATGCTTGTACCACCTTACCCATAACTACTCTGAACTCTAAATGAGCCAGGTCCCCTGCATTTCTTTTGATGCGGTTTCGAGTTCAGAATACAGAACGTTCTCCAAGTTACGTGATTATGTCTTCACCCATTATTTTTCGTCGGTGTTGATCTTGTCACGGTGCTGACCTAGTCATCCACCAAGTTCCAGTAATGTTGGTTGGGCTAGACTCCCCGCCACCCAACACTCCACCTAGCGCTATAGCACCCCCACTCATGGGCTCCTCCATCACATTCACACATATTACTTAACCGATATAGAGAGCATAATCACGTAACGGGATAGCATTTTCTACACGTTAAAACGGGGAAATGGTTGGCACTTAAATTACGACCTTTGATCCGAGTAAGAGTTTTGTAAGTCCTTATATCAATCATATGTAAAGGGGTCTCGCCTTGAGAGACCATGTGGAGGTCATCCCATGTGTGTGATGAGTAATTGACATTGGTTTAGATAAGTCGAGTTAGGTTTGGGTGGTTCGGAGTCGAGTCGTTGCGTGGCGCAATCGGACTCGGTCGGACTGTGGTCAAACTTGGTCGTACGGGATTAGGTTGCATATTCTGTTTGTTCGACAGGTTTGGACTTCGACATGGTAAGTGTGATGGTAGTTACGCTTTCATGTATCGAGCTGTGCTATGTGATGTGGTTCTTGTCTGTGTGACTGCAGGACATCGGGTGAAGTCGTGGAGAGACACGGTGGACCGGACTAGGCGCAGGTGGCGCTGAGGTCAGAACGGTTAGGATGTGTCGAAGACGACGTGGACTCGAGGTGGTTGCGAGTCGGGCGAGACAAGGAGCGCGGAAGCTTCTCGGAAGAACATCGGGTGAAGTCGTGGCGAGACACGGTGGACCAGACTAGGCGCAGGTGGCGCTGAGGTCAGAACGGTCGGGATGTGTCGAAAATGACGTGGACTCGAGGTGGTTGCGAGGCGTGCGAGACAAGGAGCGAGGAAGCTTCCCGGAAGGTGCAGGAGGGGCGAAACGGGAATTTCGCAAGGCTGCACAAGTGGGAGCGGGCTCTGTTTCGACTTAGCGGGTGTAACGGGGTGGAGACCCGTTAGCCATGGGCTATAAATAGGTTGGAGGGGCTGCAAGCCCCAGTGAACACTTCAAGGGATTTTAGGGTTTCCTTTAGTCAAAAGAGACCGTAGAGAGTGCGCTGGCTTCGTGCTTTAGTGGTTGAGAGTTGTTGGGAGAGGCAGAGTTGTGTTCCCTCTGTGTCCCCTTCGTTGGTCTCTTGAGAGACTGTGTATCATCTCCTCTCAAGCTTGTATGGGTTGTGTTCTTGAGTTGGAGAGGGAGAGATTGGTTTGACGAGCTTGTAATCTTCCTTGTTCGAATGTCCATGCGTATGGGGATGTATCTCTTTGTATTTCTCTCTTGATTCAATGAATGGAAATCTGAAGTTTTCCTCTATTCTTGCTCTCTGTTCTTCGTTCTCTCTTTTGTGTTGATTCTTGAGATTTCGTGTTGGGAGCTTTTGCTTGATTTCCTTTCTTGATCTAGCTTGTCGTGTGACATGTGGGAACACATCTAGGATCTTCTTGATCATCAATCACCTACGAGCAAGTCTTTAGATCATATTTCGATTTTGACTCGGTTTTGGAGCACCCTTCGTTCAAACTGAAAAAGATAGGAACTCTGGCAAGGATCTTGACGATCGTTGCATGGAATAGGTTCCTGACATCTTTGAGAAGGTGTGTGTCAAGTTTCGTGAAGTTTGGAGTTGTGGAGCAAAAGTTAGATCTTTTTTCGATCTTGAAATCGTGCTGAAATTCAGTTTCTTGTGCTGATTTTACTGTAGCTACGAGTACTATTCGTTTCGAGTTCTTGCTACGAGCATCGCAAACATCAGTACCGAGTTCTTGCTACGAGTACTGTAGCACCGAGTAACGAGTACTGTAGCATCGAGTACCGAGTACTGTAGCACCGAGTTCTTGTTCAGTTCGAGTGCTAGCCACGAGCACTGTAGCACGACACTGTAGCTACGAGTACTGTAGCATCGAGTACTATTCATTTCGAGCTCTATTCTTTTATCGAGTACTGTAACACCGAGTGCTATTCATTTCGAGTGCTAGCTACGAGTACTGTAGCACGACACTGTAGCTACGAGTACTGTAGCATCGAGTACTATTCATTTCGAGGTCTTGCTACGAGTACTGTAGCAAGACACTGTAGCTTACGAGTACTACTCTTTCGAGCACTGCTCATTTTCGAGTACAAGCTACGAGTACTGTTCATCGACCACTTTGTACTTTGAGTCTGTTCATGTTTGTCTTCTTGTGTTTGTGGTCATTTCTTTTGGGGTTTTGATTGGATTCAATACAAGTCTTCCGCTGTGCTTGATTGATTGATCTTCATAGCTTTCATAGCTATTGGAGTGATATTCGTATTGAATTTGATTTGGAGACAAAAAGAGTTTGTGCTCCTATTCACCCCCCTCTAGTCGCCATTTCGGTCCAACAATTGGTATCAGAGCCGGTTAGCTCTAATCAATAGATCTTAACCGATCTCAAGAGCCATGGCGACGGACAAGTACTTGACCAAGCCGTCTGTTTTCGATGGCATCGATTACCCCTTCTAGAAGAGCCGAATGGAGACATACATCCAGGCCCAGGGGTATGCCATCTGGCGGAAGGTCAAGGTACGATTCGTTGTTCCTGCCGATGAGAACATCAATGCCGGGAACATGGTGATGTTGAGGCGAATGCAAAGGCAAGGAACATCATCATCCGTGGTTTGAGTCGAGCGAGTTTGACCGCATATCTCACTGTCATCCGCCACGACATCCGGGTGACCCTCGGCGCGATACCATGAGGGCACCACCGGATCAAGACGGTTCGACATGATCGGTTCAAGCGCGAATACAACAATCGAGATGCTTGCCGGTGAGTCCTCGGACGAGTGCTTTCGCGATTTCACAAAATCTTGAGCAACCTCCGAGCGGTCGGTCTCACATACCCGACTCGGACAACGCCGTCGATGCTCGCGGCACTTGATCTGCGTGTTTGGGAGATGAAAGTGACCACCATCAGGACACGACGGACCTCTCGACCTTGACTCTTGACGCCACAGTGCTCGCGCCTCAAGACTCACGAGATTGACGTTGTCTCGTAAGTCGAAGTCACGATCGATGGCTTTGGTCACGATCCTACGTTGGCTTCGGTTCCTCTTCTTACGATTCTCTTTGCGGATTCTCCTTGCTTGCTCTCGTGACATAAGCGATGATCGGCTAGAGCGGCTGCGGATGAGCGGTGGCCCTTCTTGCTCAAGATTCTCCCATGCTTACAAGGGAGGAGGGACGAGAAAGAGAGGAGGACCGGTGATTTTCTTCGAGTGTGGTGGCCCCAACCACATTCGGCAACCGCCCAAGCCGAGAAAGGCAAGAACGATTATGGCGATTCGGGCAAGAACGACTACACCGATAAGAACGCAACAAGAAGCCTCCAGCTCCTGCACAAGGCAAGAAGAAGTTCCGCAACTTTGGCAAAGCCAAGAAGCTCTTCCACCGCGTCCTCACCGCCTTCGATGACCTCGACCTCAGCGAGGTGGAAGGATGGAGCGACGACGACGGGACGGGTGACCAAGAGCCCAAGGATGGTGGCAACGACTTCTCCGGCATGTGCTTCATGGCCCTCGGGGGCGAACTGAGCGACAGCGAGCTGTACTCCGACTCGGACGAGGTTCGCCAGGCAGGGAAGGGAAAGGTTTGGCTCGTCGACTCCGGGTGTTCTCGACACATGACCGGAGATTCTTATTGGTTTTCTTCCCTAGTCCGTGCTCCAGGTGATGAGAAGATCACCTTCGGAGATGCTTCATCTGGGCGCGTCATCGCCAAAGGTACTGTGCGCGTGAATGATTCTTTCTTTTTGAAAGATGTTGCTTTGGTTAGCAAGCTGCAGTACAATTTGCTTTCGAGATCTCACTTACCGATGACGGTTTCGAGGTGAGCTTTAAGAAAACAATTGCAAAATTCTTGATTCTTGGGTAGTCCGTTTGCGGGATTTCGTTATGGGAGGATCTTTCGTCTTTGAGTTTTCGAGTCGTCCGCGATCCTCTCGGTGTTTAGTTGCTTCGAGTCCGTGATCTCTCTTTCGGCATAGGAGACTTGGTCATATTGGATTTGACCATTTGACCGAGTTAGCGGCCACGATCTCATTCGTGGTCCGCCAAAACTCAAGATGGTCAAAGATCTTGTTTGCGCTCCATGCCGTCACGGCAAGATGGTTGCCGCTTCTCATCCTCCGGTCCACGATTACTATGACCGATGCACTGTGACAATTTGCTCCACATGGACACAGTTGGACCACTGAGTCTTGATCAGCGGGAGGAAGTGATATGTTCTTGTTGTGGTCGATGACTTCTCGAGGTTTTCTTGGTGTTTTTCTTAGCCTCGAAGGATGAGACGTTTCACATTTTCGAGGTCTTTTAGTAGGCTTTCTGTTGAGCTTCCGGTGCTTTACGAGCTATCCGCGGTGACAATGGCACGGAGTTCAAGAATTCCTACTTTGAGAGTTTCTGTGGTGAGGCAGTGTAGAGCACCGTTCTCTTCTCCATCGTCCCTCGTGAGAATGGCGTTGTGGAGAGGAAGAACCGTACCTTGGTCGAGATGGCCGGACGATGCTTGATGAGTACTCTACACCAGGAAGTTTTGGTGAAGCCATTGCGACCGCGTGCCATGTTTGAATCGAGTTTTCTTGGGCACTCTTGCACCGCACTTCTTATGAGTGAGATACAAAGCGAAAGCCAGCGTCTCTCATTTTCGCGTGTTTGGTTGCAAGTGCTTTATTTCAAGTCCGGGAACCTAGACAAGTTCGAGTCACGTTCTGTGGCGGTATCTTTCTAGGCTACTCGACTTCTTCGCGGACTTTTAGGTCCGGGCTGCGAGTCTAGCAAGTTGGTAGAGACCGCGAGGTGACCTTTGATGAGGCGGTCAGGACTAGGCACGATATCTCGAGTTCTCTAGAGCATCGAGTCCATCTTTGTGGACGATGAGGACGTTGGAGACGATGGTTGTTTACCTGATCCAGCTCCTCATCCTCCCCTTGAGATGCCTTCTTCCACGGCACCTCAAGGTGATCAGCCCTTGCCTACCGTTTCCTCCAGAGCTAGTGGCTCTGTCCCTGCCTTGTTTGCACACGAGGTAGAGGCCACTTCTTCTCCTCATCCAGGACCTCCCCGACATATCCAGAGAAGACATCCCTCAGAGCAGATGATTGGAGACCTCTTCGAGCGTGTCACACGCTCTAAGTCTGGCTTTTCTCAATTCTGTCTCCATTCTGCGTTTGTTGCCTCCTTTGAGCCCAAGGACGTTTGTCACGCCCTTTCTGATGAGTCTTGGGTCAATGCCATGCATGAGGAGCTAGAAAATTTCGAGAGGAACAAGGTCTAGTCGCTTGTCGAGCCCCGCGAGTCACAATATTATTGGGACTAAGTGGGTGTTCAAGAACAAGCAGAGCGAGGATGGAGTGGTTATTCGAAACAAGGCTAGACTAGTAGCTCATGGGTTCTCTCAGGTTGAGGGTCTAGATTTCGAGGAGACCTTTGCCCCTGTAGCTAGACTAGAAGCCATTAGAATCCTGCTTGCCTTTGCAGCTTCTAAGGGTTTCAAGCTCTACCAGATGGATGTCAAGAGTGCCTTTCTCAATGGCTTTATTGAGGAAGAGGTCTACGTCCGACAGCCTCCAGGTTTCGAAAACCCAAAATACCCAAACCATGTCTTCAAGCTTTCCAAAGCTTTGTATGGACTTAAGCAAGCCCCGAGAGCTTGGTATGAGAGGCTTAAGTCCTACTTGTTAAGTCATGGTTTTGAGATGGGTAAAGTAGACAAGACCTTGTTCATCCGCCGGCATGGCACCGACTTTCTGCTCGTCAAGATTTATGTGGATGACATCATCTTTGGCGGCTCTTCCCATACTCTGGTTTCACAGTTCTCGGATGTCATGAGCACCGAGTTTGAGATGAGTATGATGGGTGAGTTGACTTTCTTCCTTGGCTTTCAGATCAAGCAGACTCGGGAGGGTACCTTTCTTCATCAGGGAAAGTACACTCGTGACCTCTGAGCAACCGACATGAGTGATGGTAAGCCTGTGTCGACTCCCATGGCTTCTACAGCCTATCTTGACCCAGATGAGGATGGCGAGCCAGTTGATCAAAAGGAGTTTCGCAGCATGATTGGCTCCCTCTTGTACCTCACTGCCTCGAGACCAGACATACATTTTTCTGTGTGTCTGTGCGCTCGTTTTCAGGCTTCTCCTCGCGTTTCTCACCGTCAGGCGGTGAAGCGCATCTTTCGGTACCTTCGAGCTACCATTGATTATGGTATCTGGTACTCTTCCTCTTCCTGTCTTTCCTTGAGAGCCTTCTCGGATGCAGACTTTGCTGGCTGTAGGATAGATAGGAAGAGCACTTCTGGCACTTGCCAATTCATTGGCACTTCTCTCGTATCTTGGTCTTCGAGAAGCGATCGGTGTTGCATGATCCACCGCAGAGGCCGAGTGCGTTCTGTCGCCGATTCTTTGTCGAGCCAAGTGCTTTGGATGGCTTCGACCCTGCGGGACTTTGGGTTAGTCATAGATAGTGTTCCACTCTTTTGTGATAACACTTCTGCGATCAACATTGCTAAGAACCCTGTGCAGCACTCTCGAACCAAGCATATTGATGTTCGCTTTCACTTCCTTAGAGACCATGTGGAGAAGGGTGACATATTGCTCCAGTTTGTGGAGAGTGAACACCAGTTGGCTGACATCTTCACCAAGCCATTGGATAGTTCGAGGTTTTCAGCTCTACGGGGAGAGCTTGGGGTGGTCTGTCCTTATGGACTGTAGTGAGGGGGAGTTTCTATTCTTTACTGCATTACTATACTAATTATGCTCTTACTCCTTGTTGTTGCATTGCATTTTGGGTGCATTTGGGTTTAGTCCTCCTAGCATAGATTAGAGTGTTTCTCTGGTCGAGTTGCTTAGACTTCCTTCTCTTATCTTGTGTTTCTAGGATGCTGCTTATTAGCTGTCTCTCTTCTTACTAGGTTGAGCTTACTCACTGCTTATAGGTTCTAGCGAGGGTCGGGCCACCCTCGGGTAGACAGGGTGCGTGTTTGCTCCCTGTGTGTTAGGTGGGCGGTTGATAGTCCTAGAGTCATATGGGGTAGATGAGAGTCATCAGAGCCATAGTTTCTCTTTATCTTATCTATGCTTTAAGGTGTCTTTCTTCTGTTTTCTTTGCCAGCCTCTCGTTTTTATTGCTTTAGTTCAGGGGGAGTTCATTTGGGAGCTTCTGGAGCTTAATGTTGACTTAACTCAACTTGAACTAAAAGTTGCATCTCATGTTGAGGGTGAGCTGGATTTTCTTGCATTTCAACATTCTGCATTGTAATATAACTACATTGAGCCTTGGTTATTATCCTGCTATGACATGTTTAACAATGCTTTACACCTTGCCATGACTTGTGCTTATATGCTAGATTTATCATGACTTCATATGTGTAGCCTAGCTTTTGCTATGATAAGTTAATTAAAATTGCTCAACTGAAATTAAAACTTGTCATGCTAGCATTTGAGTTTAATCTATCTTTAGCTATCCATGTATGATTCATGCCATGTCAAATAGGTTGAGTTGAGCCTTGAATCTAGGTTGAATCTTAGATTGAGCTATTTTAGTATCTTGATTCATCATAAGTTAGCACAATCTGTTAAAAGCAAAAAGATCTCTTTTTATGTGCGAAAAAACTAATTTCACCAATTCTTTCTCATGAGACGGCTTGCCATTGCACTAGGCATGAACTCAGGGGGAGTTTTGAATGACATGACTATCTTCTTAAGCTTCTCGCTTGGAGTAGTCGCATAAGGCTTGATATCTAGCACATGACAAAATTCTTGGTTGAAAACAGCCATAAGCTTTAAAAGAAAATATGTCAAGTGTGCAAAATTTGCTTAATCATCTAAAGATGAAAAGTGCTTAAACACATGATACACTCTTGAGCTTGTAGCACTCTAATTGACTCAATATTAGCTTCCTTGTTCCGCTTAGCTTATTGACATGGCCTGCATCATCCTTGGATATCTCTAGTTAGACTTTGCTTATTGATGACTTGACATGCTCATAATATGCATTTCATTTCAGATCGACATCTATGTGCTCAAGCTAGGATATACATGTCTTGTCATGATCTAGATAGACTTTTATTGAGTTATGGCTGGGTGTAATTCATTATGGTCATTATGGATAATTCTCATGGCTCAACATGCTTAAAATAAATCGACTTCAGCCATTTTCATCCATTGACATGTCATATTCTCTCTTTTGCATCTTGATGTGTTTATTGCCAAAAGGGGGAGAATAGTAAAGAAAAAGGGGGAGAATAGAGAAGAAAAATTTGCTTTCAGTTGTTGCTCTTGTATTCCTTCTGTCGACATGGTCATGAGTTTCATTCTTTTCTTTGGACCATGTTGGACTTTGCAAATCAAACTCTACTTCATGTTTTTCTGGGTTTGTCAATATACTCATCAAGGGGGAGATTGAGAAACCATGCGGAGGTCATCCCATGTGTGTGATGAGTAATTGACATTGGTTTAGATAAGTCGAGTTTGGTTTGGGTGGTTCGGAGTCGAGTCGTTGCGTGACGCAATCGGACTCGGTCGGACTGTGGTCAAACTTGGTCGACGGGATTAGGTTGCATATTCGTTTGTTCGACGAGTTTGGACTTCGACATGGTAAGTGTGATGGTAGTTACGCTTTCATGTATCGAGCTGTGCTATGTGATGTGGTTCTTGTCTGTGTGACTGCAGGACATCGGGTGAAGTCGTGGAGAGACACGGTGGACCGGACTAGGCGCAGGTGGCGCTGAGGTCAGAACGGTCAGGATGTGTCGAAGACGACGTGGACTCGAGGTGGTTGCGAGTCGGGCGAGACAAGGAGCGCGGAAGCTTCTCGGAAGAACATCGGGTGAAGTCGTGGCGAGACACGGTGGACCAGACTAGGCGCAGGTGGCGCTGAGGTCAGAACGGTCGGGATGTGTCGAAAATGACGTGGACTCGAGGTGGTTGCGAGGCGTGCGAGACAAGGAGCGAGAAGCTTCGGAAGGTGCGGAGAGGCGAACGGGAATTTCGCAAGGCTGCACAAGTGGGAGCGGGCTCTGTTTCGACTTAGCGGGTGTAACGGGGTGGAGACCCGTTAGCCATGGGCTATAAATAGGTTGGAGGGGCTGCAAGCCCCAGTGAACACTTCAAGGGATTTTAGGGTTTCCTTTAGTCAAAAGAGACTGTAGAGTCTGCTTTGGCTTCAGGCTTTAGTGGTTGAGAGTTGTTGGGAGAGGCAGAGTTGTGTTCCCTCTGTGTCCCCTTCGTTGGTCTCTTGAGAGACTGTGTATCATCTCCTCTCAAGCTTGTATGGGTTGTGTTCTTGAGTTGGAGAGGGAGAGATTGGTTTGACGAGCTTGTAATCTTCCTTGTTCGAATGTCCATGCGTATGGGGATGTATCTCTTTGTATTTCTCTCTTGATTCAATGAATGGAAATCTGAAGTTTTCCTCTATTCTTGCTCTCTGTTCTTCGTTCTCTCTTTTGGGTTGATTCTTGAGATTTCGTGTTGGGAGCTTTTGCTTGATTTCCTTTCTTGATCTAGCTTGCTGTGACATGTGGGAACACATCTAGGATCTTCTTGATCATCAATCACCTACGAGCAAGTCTTTAGATCATATTTCGATTTTGACTCGGTTTTGGAGCACCCTTCGTTCAAACTGAAAAAGATAGGAACTCTGGCAAGGATCTTGACGATCGTTGCATGGAATAGGTTCCTGACATCTTTGAGAAGGTGTGTGTCAAGTTTCGTGAAGTTTGGAGTTGTGGAGCAAAAGTTAGATCTTTTTTCGATCTTGAAATCGTGCTGAAATTCAGTTTCTTGTGCTGATTTTACTGTAGCTACGAGTACTATTCGTTTCGAGTTCTTGCTACGAGTACTGCAGCATCGAGTACCGAGTTCTTGCTACGAGTACTGTAGCACCGAGTAACGAGTACTGTAGCATCGAGTACCGAGTACTGTAGCACCGAGTTCTTGTTCAGTTCGAGTGCTAGCTACGAGCACTGTAGCACGACACTGTAGCTACGAGTACTGTAGCATCGAGTACTATTCATTTCGAGCTCTATTCTTTTATCGAGTACTGTAACACCGAGTGCTATTCATTTCGAGTGCTAGCTACGAGTCTCGTAGCACGACATCGTAGCTACAGAGCTTGTAGCATCGAGTACTATTCATTTCGAGGTCTTGCTACAGCATCGTAGCAAGACATCGTAGCTACGAGTACTACTCTTTCGAGCCACCGCTCATTTTCGAGTACAAGCTACGAGTATCGTTCATCGACCACTTTGTATTTCGAGCATTCATCAGCCGTCTTCTTGTGTTTGTGGTCATTTCTTTTGGGGTTTTGATTGGATTCAATACAAGTCTTCATTGTGCTTGATTGATTGATCTTCATAGCTTTCATAGCTATTGGAGTGATATTCGTATTGAATTTGATTTGGAGACAAAAAGAGTTTGTGCTCCTATTCACCCCCCTCTAGTCGCCATTTCGGTCCAACACACCTCTTCCCTCATCATCATCGTCGTCATGTTCCCCTGCCTGAGTCTCCTTTACCAGCCATAATATTAACTCTTCCTCATCTCATTCTTGTTTCTTAGCTTCCTCTCATTTTCATCTTTAATCCGATTTGATTTTGAGAAATAGTTTTGATGCATGTATATATATGATACAACAAATATACAGTTTACATTTAATATAACTATATTTATGTTCAAGAGATAAGCTTACCTTCAAAATTATAGAAAAGATTGGCGTCGATGTATACTGGATCAACTACTCCTGCCTGGATCGGATCGTTTGCTGCAAATATACAGCATACACAAATAATATGTAAATAAATATTTAGTTACTTTTGGTGCTAATAGGCGTATATTAGTCGGTGGGTTTTCTTTGTGAGCATATTTTAATTTGATAACATTTTTTCGAATCCCCCGTTAAGTTAGCACTCCCCAGCTGCAGTTATTCTATGGTCTACTGGCTCTAGGATCGCGGTTTGACTACTCTCGCGTTTTATCGCATGAAAGTAAACCACTACACGTGTTTGCATGCATCTAGGTTTATTTAATTTCTTCCGCGCGCAAAAGAAGGCCTAATTGATTTTACGCCTGAGCAACTTAATTTAATTATTTTACTCAATTCATTTTCCAATGCAACAGATTATTTTTCTAACTTAGCGAGTGTTACCAGCGATTAATTTTGATAAATATTCTCATATTAATTTTACGTATTTTTCTATTTTTATTTTCTAACGGTTAGTCTACTATTATTCATTTGTACGGTGTTTTAAAAATTCGTCTTTCTGGCGATTTGCCCGAAACTCGCAGGTAACATGTCAAATTATATATCTAACGTAGCGGCGATTTTATTATATTTATTTTACCTCATTCCCCTGCTTTTAATTTTTCTACCAGTCGGGCTACTGCTAAATATTCTCATGCGGTCAAAAAATCCATACTTTTAGCGATTCGTTTGAAACTTGCAGGTTTGCTACGTACGTGTTCTCTCTATTTATTTCTATTTTTATAATATTTTTATTCTTCTTCTTTCTTTCTTTCTTTTTCTATTTTCTTTTCTCTCTCCTCCATTTCCTTTTTGGCTGTGCCAACCGTGGCCACTCATTTCAAATCCTCTCTCTCACCTCAATTGGCTCCAGCCGAATGCTCTTGCTCCCAGGTGCTTCTTCCTCGTCCTTCTTTCTTTGTTTCTCTTCATTCCCCTTTGCTTCTCTCACTCTTCATTTCTTTTCCTCTCGGCCGAACTAATCCTGGCTCCACTTCTTTCTCCTTCCTAATTCTGACTTCCATTCCCCATTCCTTTATTTCTCTCCATTTCTTACCTCCTGGCACTATGCTTCCGTTGAAGCCTTGCGCATGGCTCCATGGGGAACCTTCTCCTCCTCTCTCTCTCGGGTGGCTCCCGGGCGCCGCCCCCTGGTTCGGTCCCGGCGCTCTGCCGCCTCCCTGCGCCTGAGGTCCGGCCCACCCGTGCTCGCCAAGCGCTGGCCCGTGCCCGTGCCTCCGTGCGCCTGCGTCGCCTTCGGCCCGCTCCTGCACCGCTCCTCCCCTGACCGCGCGGCTCGGCCTCCGGCCGTCGCGTCGTTTCCGGCTCGCCCGCACGCGCTCGTGGCTTAGCCCAGCCCGGCTGGTTTCGGTTTCTCCAGGATTTATTTGTAAGAAATTAATATTGTCACCAGTATGTACGTGTGCATAACACTGCATGTTTACGTGCCTGCGTGGATGTGGGCAACTGGACATGCACATTGTAGGTGTTCTGTTTGCATGTAGAAGCATGGTGTTCGTTTGTGTGAAGTGATAGATAGAGATGGTTAGTTGTGGCTTGCATGTGATTTCTAGTGTGTAGCATTAAAAATAGGAATAATTGATTATTTGCCTCTGTAAAAAAGTGCATTTGATTATTTACCACTGCATGTGAGTATGATATGTGGATCCCGGAACCACATATCATACTCACATCAGTAGTAAATAATCAATTACACATATTTGATAGTGGCAAATAATCAAATCCCCTTAAAAATAGGAGAAGCTTGCATGCAAGTAATGAGTCTTTGCCTGTGAGTGTTAGTGGCGCAAGAGTAGTTAGTGGTTAGTGGAGATAGCGCATGTTAGTTAGAGCGTGCATCTCTTATCCATGTATATGTAGCTGCTGTCATCAATAAAATCTTTTGAGTTGTTTGGAGTGAGTCCCGCTGCTCCCGTTCATGTGTGTGCTTATCTCATATGCATGTGTGTGTCTTCGTGAGGGGGACAAGCTGAGAGAGAAATAGGTAGATCAATGAATGATTTCCAACATTATTTCCCTACTAATTTCCCCCTTCCGATTCTTTCTGCTCTTAATGTTTGCACTGATTTCATTTTCTGGTTTTAGTTCTTTGATGCATGGGGACAGTGTGGTATGTGGGCTACTACCATGGCTACTACGTCGCACTGAGCCACTGAGGTAACTCTACTACCCTCCTCCCTCTCTATCCCTTGCTCTGTGATGGAATGGGTGATGATGTGGGCTGCTGAGGTGGGTTGGGTTAATGCCCTATGATGAATTCTGAGGGCTATTGGTATTGTGGCTTATTGGGACATGAGCACTTTATGTGCATTACTTGTTCATATGGTGATATGGTGAGTTCATGTTTAGACAAGAATGACAGTGGTGGGAATGTGGGCTACCTTGGGTGGTCTTGGTCGGTTTTGGGTTGAGGATGGCAGTGGTAAAGGCCGCGGTGGTGATGTTGGTGCTGGTGCTCCTCTTGGTTCCTTTGGTCCTTGTTCCCTTCTGTTGCTCCTTGTGCTTGTCGGCTCGGCTTGGTTCTTGGTGGTTGACACTAGTTCTAGCGCCACTTGTCGTCCTGGGTCCTCCGGTCTTCTTCTTCATCTATGCTCCTCTTCTCCGGTTGCTCTCTGCGGGCTGTGGCTATGGCAATGATACTTGGGCTTGGGAGGTCAGTGGGGTGGCTGGCTTGTGGGCTTTGCTCTTGGCTTGCGTTCTTGCTCCCTGTGGTGGTTTGGCTTTGGTCTTGAGGAGGGCAGTGGCTTTGCCTTTGGCTTTGTTGCCTTTGGTTGGTTTGTTCTTGGATGAATGGAAGCTCTTGTGAGCTTTGCTTGTGGAGAGGCAGTGGCTTTCGGCTGAGGAGAAATGAAATGGTGGTGGCTTGTGTGAGGCTTTGTGAGAAGTAGTGAGGGGAAGGAGGCTTTATGCAGGGGGAATGGTTTCGGCTGAGGCCTGTGAATGAGGAATTGTGTTGGGTTGGCTTGACTGAGGGAGTCTTATGGGGGAGGCTCTGGCTGTTTGGCTCTGCTCTCTTTCCTTCCCCTGTGCAAGGCTCTATCCACTCCCTTCTCTTAGGGGATTATTGAGCTAAGGACCTTTGGTCTAAAGGGTGTTTCGGCTACTATACTAGTAAACGTGGGTGTTGGGCTTTATTAAAATGTTGGGTGATGAAACCCACGGAAGTGAACGGCGCTGATGGACTTAGATTGGCCTGGGTATCTTGATGATCAAGGTGTCGGCTAACTTTGGTTGGTCTGGGAACCCTACAGAACTTCGGGAAATCTGATGGCAACTTTATATACTCTAATTTTTATTTATTGTATTTGGTTTGCTAATCGTTTTCTGCGTTTCTAGATGAGCGGTAGAAATGTAGATCGCGAGATGGTTCGATAGGCTGACGATAAATGAACAGATGACAAGGAGAGCTTCAGCGATATGCATGCAAGAATTTGGATTGTAATTTAATTAAGTGTAGTAAGTTATATTCTGATATGTTGTAAATCAATCTTGTAATAAATATCGAGTTTGTAATATATTACTTTTGCTTTGTAAATAATTCTTGTATGTTGTTTCTGACTCAGTTAATTAGTGAAATCAAGCCTAGGATTATATTAATGCTACCTTTTGCTTGCAACGGATTATTTAATTAACTTAGAGATGGTACTAATGTGGTATGTCCTTTTGGAATGAGTTCGCATTGCAATTTCTGGAGATGAATTCTTGTATTACTTTTCTGGGTAATGAAATCTTGTAACTAATTCTGAGCTTGCATTGAGGTTTTTATTTTTTTTCTATGAGAATTCATTTTGTAAAATTTGCTAATGAATTCTTGATAATATATTTTTATATGAAATTGTTTGGTCATGCGTTCAATATCAACCGAGCTTATGTTTTGTTTTTATTTAGGTGAATTTTATTTACTCCGGTGCCGCCTCTCCATGTCTGCCAAGCGCCATGACCCAAAGAGAACCGTGAAGTTGCACACGGCATTGCTTTGGTGTAGTATACAAAAGCAGTCCTGGAGCGTTTTCGTATACGTGTAGCCGTGTAGGACTTACTAATTAAACCTCGCCTCGGTCTCGGTTTTCGTATACGGGTAGGATTGGAAATTGCAATCATGAACTCATGGTTCTCTTGCGGATGGCCCAGCCCAATAGTGCTCTTGAGCCGCCGCCCCGGTCACGCCGCGGCACATTCAGAGAAGCGGCATCTCACAGCTTCACATCACGTATTCACATCGGCCTAGTCCAGCGCGTTCGCAGTTGCGCACGCATCCACGAAACAGGCAGGAAAGGCCGGCCCACCGCGCGCCGCCGTGGGCGCCTGGCGTTGTGGCCAAGGACGCGCACGTAAGAGCGCAACTGCATTCCTTCTCGGTCGCGGTCGCGGTCGCGGTCACCGCGTCGCAGAGGCAGAGCTCAGCTCGCTACAATAAACCCCTCGCCCTCGGCCTCGCGCGGCGGGCTACAGCTTCGGCACCGCCCCTCTCCCTTGCCCTTGACAACCGGGGCCCACATGGATCTCGAGGCGGGGCCCCTCCGCCACCTCGCACCCGGTCGATCAGGAGACCGATGAGAGTGCGCAAGAGAAAACCCACCCTTTCTTCTACAGTTCTATGCCGCTTTTGTTTTCCCTTGAGTTCTATTAACCGATCGATTATTTGTGCGAGCTCTAGTCTCGTATTGGTATACGTTTCTTGCCGGAAAACTTGTCTTCGTGAGGTTTATCATTTGTAGGTATAAGGCATTAACATGCAGTGCCTCTTTACTGTTCCTTCTGTTGGTGATTACATGCGAGAACATGCATCTTAGTACTGTATCCGTATGCGTCTAGTAATTAAGAAAGTATGAGGTTTAGTGATCCAAGTGATGGGGACTTGCACTCGTGTAGTGATTGTGTTGGATTCTTGTGACAGCACCTTTGAGACCAAATTGCCAATGTGATTGTGGAACCTTGACTTTGGCCGCGGAGACTACTGCACACTAGCTGCGATAGCTCTGTGCATGCGTGCTTCAGTTTCCAAGCTCTGGGTAGTTCTTTTCCCGCAATCTGTTCCGCGCCGGTGACAACTGACAACGAATAACCTTTCGTGTTACAATCAGCAGCTTTGATTTCTCTTTCTTGTTCCCTATCCGGTGCCGTTGGGTAGTGGCATTTGCACAATGGTATAAATAACTGTTGTCTATAGTATCTTTTTATGTCATCTATAGACAACGCTAAAGACAGTTCCTACAATGAATTGTCTTTTACATGTCTCTATAGATAACTCTTTCATGTATAATGTGTCTTGTTTCTTGTGTTACAGTCGACTACTGTATGAGGGGCGGTTCAATTCTCTATGCTCCCCCTCTCATCTACATCATCTAATGTCATATGTGGTAAATCTTATAAACAACTGACGTCATACTATTGTACATGCTCTAACATGACGCGAATTGTTTGTTTTGAGCGTGAAATCAGGGGAATCTTTGCCTTTTCTTGCTTCCTTTACTTGTGGAGGGCGAGTCCCCATTATTTCCCCCCTTAGGCCTCGTTTGAAATTTGAATTTTTCAAACAAGGCCTTATGTTTAACATGCAAGACATGTCAAATGTATTAATATCATTATTTTGTTGTATGTAAGGGGATTCTTGTAATACCTCAATTAGAGAAAAGAAAAAGAAAATAAAAGGTGTGGCCCGCTTGTCATAGGGAGAAGAGGAAGAGATAAGGTTGGAGACTTGGTCTCCAACCAAAGGTAGTGGTCGAGAGGGGATCGATCCCCTCTCTTCGGTTCAACGACGCAAGCATGGGCGTCTCGGGGCGATTTTCGCGTCGGCCGTTGCCAGCGTCGTGGTGCTCCTCCTCTTCTTAAGGGCTCCTTCTCCTTCTTCTTTTTCCCCACACGGTTCATCGAGTTCTTCTTATTTTGGTTTTCATCTCCTCTCTCCCGTTTTGGTTTCGAGCTCGAGCCGTGTGAGCTGTTGCGCCGCCGTGGCTGAGCACGGTACCGCTGGTGGTGAGGTTCGGCCTCCTCCTCCTTTCACACTCCCTGTCTGTCTCCTTGCGCCACCTCCTTGTCGAGGTAGCTGAGGAAGACAAGTTGATGTGGATTAAACCTTTAGATGTGATTAAATCCGTAGGTTGTCCAATCTTTCACGGTGATAGTTCCTGATCAAATATGTGGAGCACGAATTACAGGATGCAACTCGCACTTGAATAAATAAATCTCACACCCACACACACTACAGTACATGAACGAGAGAAGAGGTCAAACGATCAGCACGCAAGAATTGACACCACAATCAATTCCCACGCTGTACAGATGAAATCCTAGATAGATATCATAAAAAACTCGACACGATACAGGAAATATCCCTAAAGCCATCTCAGCTATAAACTCAATTCATATATTTTTTTAACTCCCCTTTTACAATAGACGCACACTGCCCTTGTATAGGCGACACTAGCTTTATAAAACCAGAAATAAACGTTCAAGCCTTATACATCTCGGCTTGACTAACTTAACTAGACACCGACTCAAACACAATCCTGGTGTGCCATCTTTAACTTGGTGGACTGGTGGCCCCAGCCAAGTGCACGCAAGGATAGGGTGAGGCACGGAGAGAGGGCCAGTTTGCTTCCAGGCCTGATGACAAACTGCTTGGCCGAAATAGCACCTGAAAGCTGTCTCTTGGGTGTTTGTTTGCCTGCCAGGCAAGCCACCAGGGCCAGGCGTAGAAACAAGCGCCTTGGAGCCTCGCTGTTTGCTTGCCTGCCGAGCAAGCCGCTAGGCCCAGGCGTAGAAAACGAACATCACGGAGCCAGGTCTCTTAGGCTGCTCGATATCCACCGTTGATAGTTTGATCCAACATTTTATTTTTTATTCATCAATTTCAGATACATGCTTTCAACTAAATAACTCATCTTTAGGTTTACCTATCTAGACAAAAAAATATCTACTTTCCAGGCTACCTTCAGACACCACTTTTTCTCAGACATAGAATACAGAGCACCAACCAAACAAGCCCAGAAACCCCTGGACAAGGCGATCTCGTGATTCCATGCGCAAGTAATAGGAAAGATGTCCATGCTGTTTGGGATTGTAAGATGTCTTTTCCTATTTGCTGATCCCCTTCCTTCTCTTTTTCCAAGAAAATCTAAGTCTGTTAGAGCATCTACAATAGTTTGTTTCTAAGAGGAGAGAGAGTACTCAATCTAATAAAAAGAAACAAGTCTTCCAATAGATTATTTATTGAGCTTGTGTTTAAGACTTTAATTGCTACAAGTGTGCATGATTCTTGATGATCAATAATGAAGTACAACTTTGTGTTCTACATGTTTTAGCTCATTTATCATATCAATAATAAAGTCAGACTGTACAAATAATTGGGTGGATATTTTGCTTTAAGACAGTGGGACCCACAAAACCGTTTTTAGGTAACAAGTAAGTTTCCAATAGAGTATTTGGTTGTTTTTTGTGTCTTGGTATTAACAATTTGATAGTTTTTCATCTAGAAACAACATCGTCTTCTCTCATCACCTTCTCTCCTCCACATCACATAAATGCTGATGTGACAACCCCTTAGTAATGTGAACTATTGTAGATACTCATTTGTGCCGAAGGAAACACACCCGCACCCATCTGGACTTCTAGTTGCACACGATCTGAATAAAAGCTTTCCTTTTCTACTAGGCCTGTTCCTTTTATGCCTCCTTCGGCTGTATGCAACCCAAAATAAAAATCTGAACCAACTTGTGTTCCTAGCTGTGCACGACTGGGAATCAATCCGACTTGAACTTCCTCCTAGATCAAATGCTAGCTCACCCGAACATGCACAACTGATCAGCTCCATCCACGCACACGACTTGAACTCCATGTGCGCAACTCCTCCTGGCTGTACGCGTGCTGCAATCACACGCACGCCCCCAAGTATTTTTCCTGGCCCATGCACAGTGGCGAATCTAGGATGAAAAACGAGGGCGAGCTCAACAGCTCAAAGTCTCGAATAACTAAACTAATTTGTAATATAGTCTTGTATTCTTGTACAATTAAATTCATAGTTTCATACATAAATAAAAGCAAAAAAAAGAGAAATACAATAAAGGTACCTCGCTAATGGAAAGTGCATCTTCCAAAACATGTAAATATGGTTCCAGTAAGTAACATATGTACATCAAAATTAGAAAAATTAGTGATACAATAGCAAATTGTACTTAAATGATCATAAACATTCAAAATAAAAGAATTATACCACTAAGACGCAAGCATGAATAATGACTTTCACGAGGCAAATTCATTCTACGATTTTTCATGCCTCGGAAGGATCTTATAATTGTATCATCATCAATGTATCTAAATACATCTCACTCAGTATAACACGATATATCAAACTTACTAACAAATTGCTTAATGAGTAACGAGTATATTACCAGTAGACAGCAGCACAACTTAACAGTGATGACTCACTCAACAAATGCAAAAAGCCAAAGGCGCTGAGCAACCCACGCCAGCCCCATTCCCCACCCCAAATCGCCAGCGGCTCTTGGCAAGAGCAGCTCCGCCTCAGCACTTCCCCTTCCCCACCTCGGCGCCTCCTCCGACCTCCCCACCTCGGCCGGTCCCCGCTCGACGTCAGCGGCTCGACCCCTCTCTCACGCTATCACGCACGCGGCTTCCCTCCTCGGTGATGAGGACATCAACCCTCCGAATATGAGCGCTACTCCACGCCATGGTACAAGGAAGGTTTCCATGTCACTTTGTGTCCAAGCTAAGTAAGAGTTCAAGTTGGACACGTTCTGGAATCCAGTTCGGCCTCTGGAGACAGCTCTGACTTCAAATGTGTATAACTTTCAAACACGAACTCCGTTTGAGGTTCACGAGTACTTGATTGAAAGCTTATCTCGTCCTCTTTCAAATGGATCCAGCCTCACCTCCAAATTCCTTTTGTGCGTGTCGCAATCATCGAAAGAAGGTGTTGTATCACTTGTTTGGACCAAATTGGGCCTTGTAACCTATTTGGGTCGGCTACCTCCTTGGCCACCCCCCTTGGGCTGCACTATTCATGGCTACACTGTTCATGTGAACAGTACCCATGAATAGTACCACCCCTTATCTCTTGGATATGTGTTGCTCCCTCTCCCCTATATAAGGAGGCCACACCCCTCTAGTTTTCCTCGGATTTTGTTTAGTTAAAAGTTAGCTTCCATGCAACTTCGTGTATTGGCTTGTGTTGACTAGACCAACCATAATACCGCTTTGGAATCCTAATTTATCAAGTATTTCATTCAAATTCGCAATTTAGATTGCTTATTTATCTTGTTCTTGCGTGCTTCTTCGGTGTATGTAGGAATCGATCTTCGTGATCAGGTCAACCGGATATTTGTGCACGGTTGATAACGATTTGTCGAGCAGTTCAGCGATTGCGTGGTTTCGGGCCTTGCGTGTTTGTAGCCAGGATCGTGAGAGTTGAGCGACTACCACCGAACGTATCTTCTCATCGAAAGATCGGGCCAAAAATAGGACCTTCGGGGTTCATCAAGTGGTATTAGAGCTACAGTTCTTCGGTGAGACATCAATACCCTTAGTAGTAGATTTATTTTTCATACCTAGAGTCCAGAAAATTGCCCACAAAAATTATTTGTTGTGCCATTATCATCCCGGTCCGAACCCCTTTGAGCCATTGCAATTTTTCTTTTTGGTATTTTGCTTGTTGAATCATTGGTTGCATCGTCGTGTCTAGTTGCTAATCTTTAGTTCTAGTTATTGTCTAGTTGGTCGTTGTCTAGATTGCTTCTCGTGTTTTTTTTTCTGCATTGCTTGATCGTTCTTTTAGGGTTCTTAGTTTTTACATCTAAAACAGAAAATCCGTGGGTTAGAACTCCTCTAATCCGCTCAAAAAAAACCGAGAGGATTGCTATGATCTTTTGGTAGAGTTGATGTTATTTTCTACTTGCGGCAAACCGTAGGGCCGGACAGATATTAGAAGGAAAAAAAGGCAGCCGCATAGAACAAAAGTCGCGGTAAAAAAAAAGAGAAAATAAAAGTGCGTGAAAATTGGTGGAAACCTTCTACATATAGCCACAAACTTCTATAAAAAAAATTCAGCAAGTTTGGCCCACAGAATCAAAAGATGTAGCAGTTTCAAGATTGAACACGAGTCGGTTTCGAGTATGAGTAGAATTCCGTTTCCGAGACATCTTCAGTAAAATGGGCATAACTTTTGTATACTGTGTCTGTTTTTGACATTCTTATGCTCGTTTTGAAGCTAATGACGAGGCACATCCTTTTCACCTAATCCACTTGTTTCCCTCCAGGTGCCCCAAAATCGGCTATCTTCGGCCCCGAATTTGTGTCGCAAGTTTTCAGTTTTTGTTTTTGCCATTTTCTTTGATCTTCCTTTCGGAATTTGGAGTTTGCCTCAACTGCAAAGTTGTAAATCTCGTCGAAACCTTTCAAACGAGCATATATAATCCATATAAAACTTTTTTTTTTGCATCGTTTGGGACTAGCTATTATTTCTGCTCAATCTAGAGGGTTGTTTGCATTGCACCGATATTGTTGTTTTTTGTGCTCTACGTCGTGCGAACAATCTTGTGCCCCTTACAGAAGTTTGGGTAGTTGGCTAGCATCTCACCTAGCACTTTTTATGAGGCTTTCCCTTGCTTACATCAAGTCACATTGATCGTTGCATGTGCGTACATACACTTCTCTGCATAGAGTTTTGATTAGCTAGCTTTGATTAGACTAGGATCGGCAACATTGGCTAGTACTTTGAACAATCTTTTAACTTACATTAACTTATTTAATTATTGCTGATCCTTGCTACCATATTTAAGCGTTCCAAGCTCCACTTCCTACTAATTCAGCAGGTGTTGTTCCTCGTAATCGTTGGGCTAATCGCAAGTGAGAGTATCATGAACTAGCCACCAGTTGTACCACTTCCTTACTGCATTGGTAAGAACTTGGTATAAGCTTGAGTGTGAGTGACTTGATTTGAGCCTCCAGATCCTAGTAGTTGATAGGAACATATACTTGTGATTTGTTTTCTTATTTTCTACTAACAATGACAGGTTAGTTGAATTTGGTAGATTACGATGTCATCGCAAGCCCATTTGAACTCAAAGGGAAACAATTACTTGTATACATATTGCCACTCACCGGTGAGAGTACGTCATTGGACTACTTTCAATGGGTTACTATGTTGGAAAGCTACTTTGAAAGACAGGACCTTGATCCTTATGAGAAGATAAGCATGGCAAGGACGTCACTAATTGTTGATGTTCAACATTGGTGGTCGAGTCTGGAGTACCACTTCATGTACACATGGGAGCATATGAAGAAGAAATTGCAACGTTGTTTTGTACCTCCACCACCCATAGTCACAAGCGAGGTGCAACCTAAGGTAACTGAAAATGCTGACATTGTTTTGGCTCCTACTCCACCTTCAGATACCGCCGAGACGCTTGAAGAAATGAACAATGATCTGGTGCATCCTATGCCATTAGAGGAGCAGTTAGAGGTACCTACAGTATCTGATGAGGAAGACAATGACAAACGTACTGATTTAGTGCTACAACATGACATAGAGCAACCTTGTGAGTATATACCTGCTGTAGTGCAATCTTTTGATTTTTCTTGTGTTGCCTCCTTGAATGAACCATGTCCTGACCTGAATTCTCATAATTTTGCACATGTTGAATTAATTACACATAAGAAAGTACTTGATAGAATATCCCCTGCTGATGCATTGTGTTATATCATGCTTAATGAGCTCGTTAGTCTGGAATGTGCTATGGAGAAAGTTTCTGGAATTTCATATCTAAATTCTCCATCTAGCACCTACACCTACTGTTTTAATTTGATTGGAGATTATGGTGTAGACAACCAATTTCTTATATATCGTATATGCATAACTTGTGATCACATGAATGAATTGAAGCTTGTTGTTTCGAACAACAATGCTTCTGTGCTGCATTTTGTGGATTATACTATACCTATCTGTTCATCTCTTATTACACCATCTAGCATTGACAATCTGAATAAGGATGTTAAAGTATCGAAGAACTTACAAATCGTTTCACCCTTGCTAGATAAATTTGCTATTACTCAATTGAACTCTAATTATATGAATAACTTGTGCACTTTGAAATCAATTGTTGTGCTGCCCATTAACTTACAAAAGTTGAGGACAATTGTCTTTCACAACCGGGTGATGCATAACTCTCCAATTCACTTAACTTATATTTACAAATTGAGTTACAAACTGAATGCTGTGAGAAAATGTAGCCTTGTTGATTTGATGCATGAAAACTCACCTTTAATTTACAAAGTTTTCTCTATTTCTTTGCCACCCGCTGTTGCTAACATTTTGCAGGAAGATAAGCATGCATTGCTACAAGTTTTGAAGCTTTTCTTGGAATTGGAGGATAAGGTTGAGTCAAGGACGACTCAAATGCAAGAAGGGGAGGATGATGAGAACATCAACCCTACGAATATGAGCACTACTCCACGCCATGGTACAAGGAAGGTTTCCATGTTACTTTGTGTCCAAGCCAAGCAAGAGTTCAAGCTGGACACGTTCTGGAATCTAGTTCGGCCTCCGGAGACAGCCATGACTTCAAACATGCATAACATTCAAATACGAACTCCGTTTGAGGTCCACAAGTATTTGATTGAAAGCTTATCTCGTCCTCTTTCAAACAGATCCAGCCTCACCTTCAAATTCCTTCTGTACGAATCGCAATCATCGAAAGAAGGTGTTGTGTCACTTGTTTGGGCCAAATTGAGCCTTGTAGCCTATTTGGGCCGGCCACCTCCTTGGCCACTGCCCTTGGGCTGCACTATTCATGGTCGTACTGTTTATATGAATAGTACCCATGAATAGTACTATCCCTTATCTCTTGGATATGTGCTGCTCCCTCTCCCCTATATAAGGAGGCCACACCCCTCTAGTTTTTCTTAGATTTTGTTTAGTTAAAAGTTAGCTTTCATGCAACTTCGTGTATTGGCTTGTGTCGACTAGACCAACTATAATTCCGCTTCAGAATCCCAATTTATCAAGTATTTCATTCATATTCGCAATTTAGATTGCTTATTTATCTTGTTCTTGCTTGCTTCTTCGGTGTATGCAGGAATCGATCTTCGTGATCAGGTCAACCGGGTATTCATGCACTGTTGATAACGACTTGTCGAGTAATTCAGCGATTGTGTGGTTTCGGGCCTTGCGTGTTTGTAGCCAGGATCGTGAGAGTTGAGCGACTACCACTGAACGTATCTTCGCATCGAAAGATCGGGCCAAAAATAGGACCTTCGGGGGTTCATCACTCGGCTCCTCCTCCTTCGGGCTCTGGCGGCGAACGGCGTCCCTCCTCGGCTCCTCCCTCAGCCAGTCATCGTAGTCGGCCTCCTCGGCGTCGGCCCGCGACGCCCGCCCCTCGCCTCCTCTGGCCTCCCCACCTCGACGGCGCGCCGACGCCTCCCCAGACCCCCTTGGCCCCATGGCGGCTCGACGCCTCGGCCCCTCCCACACGCACGCACACGGCTGGCTCCTCCTCCTATGGGCTCCGATGATGACACGGTGTCGCGGTGGCTCCCCGCCCCAGCAGGCCCAGCTCAGGTGCGTTGTGCGCTAGAGGATTGGCCGATTGGGGTTGGGGAAATGTGGAATTGATTGGGGAATTTGAGAACGGGACAACGTTGTTGTGGCTTCGTGGGACTACCGTGTGGGACCGGTGGTGGTGGGTGGATGTGAGTTGGGCTGGGCTTCGGCAAGGGCAAGCCCATTCGGCCATTCCCACTTCCCGTTCTCTGTTCTTCTTCTTTGGCACAGCAATGGTAGCCGAGCTGCTAGGGAGCAGGTCAGGCGCAGGTTGGACTTGAGGTGGGGTGGGGGTGGTTTTCGGGCGCCGGAGGGTGGGCTTTAGCCTCATGAAGCCCCCTTGGTGGATTCGCCCCTTCCCATGCACTCGGTACACCCTCAGCCTTTGCACGCACACGATCAACCTCCTGCACTTTCTCTTCTTCTTTGTTGTTTTCGACAAACAAGTTAATACAGCGAGGGTTTCCTGGGCCGCATCACAAGGCAGCGAGCCGTTGAGGTTGGGTCCGACCGACTGTGTGCATGCTTTGGGTGAGAAGGAAGATTTCGATGTGGTGGATTTGCTCTTTGGTGCATTCGGCCGGTGCATCTTGCTGTTGATTCTTGTGCAACATTTTTTCTGTACCTCGACTTCACTTTTTGGTGTCTCTCGAAGTGTGAAGAGCGGCATTGTATCTCCGACGACCATGTCTGTTCACCACGGCATTGTATCTCCGATGACCATGTCCGGTCACCGCGGCATAGTGGGGCGATTGGTTTTTTGAGATGGTACCTCGGTGTGCCTTGTTGACCGACTTGGTGGCTTTGAGTACCATCTGCTCAGTGAGTTTACACTTTCAAATTATTTGCTTTACTGTGCATAGTGTGCCATCCTAGTGCTAGTTTCATATTATATATTTGTTTTACTCTAGCACTAGGGGACTTTGAATGGTCAAGATTGTGAACTTGGTTTATGCTCATTGAGGATTTGAGGTCACTGTGATATTAAATACAATAATTTGGATATATATATATATATCTTGCTTGTCTGTTCACTGAGTTCATTCACTGTTATTTATCAGTATCAATTGGTATCTAGAAAGCTTGTCTTTTCAGCTCAATTACTTATTGTCTAGTGAACATTGAACTATTAAATGCTTTATATTACCAGTAGGTTTAGCAAGATTATATTTGAGCTTAAGACCTAATTTATTTCAGAGATATTGTTATATTTAATTTGTGATTGAAAACTTGCCCGAAGTGGCGAGGAGGGCAAGAATTAATTCTTGAGTAGCCCGACATTTGAGAGCAATAAGAAACTAATTAAATCTGTGCAATGTGCTGATTTTAATTGTCTACTTGTTCTATATTTCGAGCATATTACTATTTTTAATTGTCTTAAGAAGTTTACATGCTGAATTCAATTATTTCATATCGCTTCTATCAATTATATGTTGTTGGAAATATGCTTCTATGATCATAATTATTGTTGGAATTATTTATGGATATTTACTCAAACCACTAAATTTACAACATATTTTCATGGTATATTTCAACCAAGGACTTGAACAGCTGCTGTAAGCATGTCTGACTTAAAAGTATTAATACTATCCCCTGAGGGCTTGTTTGGAAATCCTAAATTCCCAACCCATCCCTATGGAGTATGGATGGATCGGAATTTTTAAACTAAAATCCTGGCCTATCCATGAAGATAAGGTAGGACTTTGGGTTCCCCAGACAAAACCTAAGAATGAAACATGGTAGCTGAGGTGGATGACTGGGTAGTCATAAAAAACTTGATAAGGAGATCAATTTGCATTGAAATAGATGTAATAACTAACCAGGTTTGTGGGGGTGAGTGTTTTGTGTTTGGGTAGGCTTGTGCGCCATACTTTGCTGCTGAAATTTGCCCGTCGTCTTCATCCGCACAAAGGCGTCCCGTGTATCCTAAACACGAAATGATACTTTGTGAAGGGCATCCGACCCTTGTTCACGTACTCCATGACAAGCGTGTTCTTGAAGGTCTTCCACACTTTTCCCATCGCGAGGAACGCCTGCCGTCGCACGAGTCCCTAGACTTTTGCTGGGATCTCGAATGACCTTGAAATTTCAACCCACAGCTACTCTTTCTCTTCTTCTGTCAGAGACTTCCAGCTTAGTGTGGTGATGGGGACCCGTTCCCTTCCAACTATCCCGCGGGTGGTCCGAAATGCTGCCGCTGCATTCTTGGGATGCAAAGGGACCCCAACGGGAGTGACCTCCATGATGGTCATTCGGCCCTCAGGCCTTTTCGATATTCCTCTGCCATCTCGCTTAGGTACCTGTTTCATCAGAGCGCTAGACGCACTCGATGACGTCGATGACAGCGACGAAGACTATGCGGATGCCATCTCACTTACTTGCTATCTATGGAAACTTTTCAGCAAAAGACAAAAGAACACAGCAAAACTTAGATAATTGTTCTACTTTCTGTTTATCATTTTTCCAGTGTTCTGAAAACATGATCCAAAATATGTATGTACATGCAGGAAAAATGCAACAAACGGTAAAATCAGCACTACTACCTAAAACCCAACTCAAAAAGTAAGGAAAATAAATCTTTAAAGTCCACTTTCCATAAAAGCCTTTTATATATATATGTTACATGCAACTGTCACTTGTCTAACAACACCTTTAGCGTTAGCATCAGGAAAAAGATGTTGTCAACCATCTAAGTGTTGCATGCATTCCAGAATATGACTGGGATGGAAGCTAGTACAGTGAACTCAGCATAGGGATGGAAGCTGGTATCACATAGATTTATTTTGAGAAAAAAACATAATAGTATTTGGGACACCAATTTTGAACACTACCAGTGGAGAGTGATTAGTGAAGCTAGCATTAGCAGACAATCTCAACTTACGATCCTCTATAAAAACAAAAATCAATGGAATTACACCGTACGCTCCTCTGAACAATTATAGCCTTGACAAACTGTTCATTGCACATTTGACATCAATCTGATATAAAAATGCAAGCATATTATTGGTTCATATTCATCTAATTGCCAGAGATGTACACACTAAACAATTACACGAATCATCCATTTGAACTCAAGCAAATTAGACCAAAACGTGCATGTTTCCACTACTACCTATCTTCCAAGTCCCAAACATTCCAGGTCTAGGGATTCCATATGAGCAAAAATATCACAACCAACTCAAGCGAATTGGACCGAAACCTATACATGTTTCATCTACTACCATCATCCAAATGACATTATTGGCTTAGATATGGAAATTTTAGACCAACCTAGACAATCCAAAGCAAAATAAACAAAAAAACAAATAGAGGGTGGCTCAAGGGGTAGGGACGGCTTGTGAGGAGGAAGGAGGCCAGAGGGAGGGGCATGTAGTGAGCTCGTACCTTGACGGGAGGTGTGGACAAAGAGGGAGTCGAGGTCGGGGGCGGCGGCGTCGACGTCGACGTCAGGGGCAGCGTCATCGGGGTCGGGGACGCTCGGGTGGGGAGGGGGATGGGCGAGTGAGGAGTAAGGGTGCAAATCCTAGAGGGGCTCTACTAATAAAGGGATATCACAAACGGTTCTCTTAAAGAATTGTCTGTGATACTCTATATCACATATGGTTCTATTCCAGGATCGTCTGTGATATGCGACAATATCACAGACGATTCTATTTTAAAAACAGTATGTGATATGGTCGTATATCACAGACGGTTATATTTTAGAACCGTTTGTAATACATATCACAGACGGTTTGTTCAACTAAACTGCCTGTGATAGTTCCTTCTATAGCTAAAAAATATTATATTTTTCGGTTGGCCTCAGGAATGCTAGCCACGCCCTCTAAAAACAAGAAAGCAGATACAATCACTGATGGAATAATTTCTAATTTCTTAATTATTGAATCAATTACGATGAAATAATTTCTTAATTACATGCCGAGCTTCTTAATTACAATGGAACAATTTTCCAAATAGGTGTTCACCATATGGGATCATTCCACTTGGCTAGTTCTTTAAAAAAAATAGCCCTTCATGGTGATCGATGCGCATATAGCTAGCTTCCTTACTGGGTTCTTCCTCGAGCCTGATGTCATCTCCAAAAGGAGGCAACTCGTCAAATTGATTGTACTCTTCCTCATCCAAGACATTCTCAACTCCGTCAATCCTTCTTTTTTCATGAAGAACTATGTGGTGGTTCTTATTTGTCGGATCCATTACATAAAAAAATTTGAACAACTTGCTTTGCGAGTATGAATGGTTTGTCCTTGTATCCGACATGTTCAAGGTCCATAGTAGTGACAACGTACTTGTCGACCTTTACGCCCTGTGGAAGTTTGACCCAATGGCACCGAAACAGGGGGGATCTTGAATAGTACGTAGACGAGTTCCCAAATCCCTTTACAATCCCATAGTAGGATCTCAACCCATGTTTCATTATGTTTGGCCCAGCGGTATTGAACTGCTCGTGAAATACATCTATGCGGACACCGCTGTTCTGGACTATGCTCTTCTTATCCTGAGCCGTCGTATAAAATATGTACCCATTTATGTCATATCCTTGCCATGTCATTGTAAATTTTGGCCGTTTTGCCAACCATCATAGCATATCATCACTTGATGACCTCCCAATGAATTGCACCATTACCATTCATAGAACCGACGGTTATGCTCTCTCGTGATCCAAACCTCCGACTGGCCTAGATTTTGTTGGCGTATCATGTCTTTGTGCTCGTCGATGTACAATACACTTCGATCATGTGTTGCAAGATCGTGAAATAGGCTTGAGCATACGTATCCAGATCGGGAGTGATTGCTTTCCTTCCGGTGGTCTCGATACCCTCCAGCCTCCCCTCGTGACAAGATAGAGGCACACATATCGGTTCCACCAGAGCCATGTAGTCAATGTAGAAATCAATAACCTCTTCGGTTACATAACCTTCGATGATGCTTCCCTCCGACCGAGATCGATTCCGTACATAGGACTTGTGAATTCCCATTTATCACTCGAATGAGTACATATGATGTAGGAAAATACATCTCAATATATCGAAAAATGATGGAGGAAAATACATCTCAAGATGACATAGAGTCGTCACCACTTTGGCCTGCATAGCATCTAGTCCATCGGGATCGATGACCTTCTGAGCAATTGAGTTAAAGTAATAACATAGCCTCATGATTGCCACTCGGATCTTATTCGCTAAAATACTTCTAATTGCAACAGGAAGCATTTGTGTCATCAACACATGACAATCATGAGACTTCATATCAATTAATTTCAAATCTTCCATAGAAACAAGTTTCTTCATGCTGGCGGAGTAACCGAATGAAACTTTCACACCATGCAAGCTCTGGCATAGTTCATTTCTCTCAGCCTTGGACAGAGTGTAGCAAGCTAGGGGAAGGTACATTCGGCCTTTATCGGTCTCATTCGGTGCTAACTCGGTCCTTATGTTCATATCAACCAAGTCACATCGTGCGTTGACACTATCCTTTGTTTTGTCATGAATGTTCAATAAAAGACCAATCAAGATATTACATTCTTCTCCACATGTATGACGTCGATGCAGTAGCGAACTTCTAAGTGCTCCCAATAAGACAAGTCCTAAAAAATTGATCGCTTCTTTCAGGTGTTCTTCTGATAGGTCCTCAATTTACGACCCTTTTCAAGCACAACATCGATATCTTTAACCATATCATAGATCTCTTTCCCTCTAAAATCCCTCGGAGCTAAACCGTCCTCCTTATTTTTGTTAAATTGTTTCTTCATCTTGCGATATGGGTGATACTTGGTAAGGAACCTATGGTGATGCATGTATACAGTTTTACGCGAGTTGTTCAGCCACACACTCTCAGTATCTAAGCAGTGTGGACAAGCTTTGGCTCCTTTTGTACTAAACTCCGACAGGTTACCAAGGGCAGAAAAATCATTGATGGTGCAAAACAATATGGAGCGTAAAGTGAAGTTTTCTCGTTTGTACGTATCCCATACCTGTACCCTTTCGTTCCACAGTGTCACAAGATCTTCCAACAATGGTGCTAGGTACACATCAACATCATTCCCAGGTTGCTTCGACCCTTGGATAAGTAGTGATATCAAAATGTACTTTCGTTTTATACACAGTCAAGGAGGAAGGTTGTACATACATAGATTCACTGGTCAGGTGCTATGTTGGCTACTTATGTTACCGAAAGGATTCATTCCATCTGTACTCAACCCAAACCTTATATTCCTCGGTTCCGCACTGAAGTTTTCAAAGCTCCTATCGAAGTTTCTCCACTAGGCAGAATCAGTAGGGTGTCTTAGCTTTCTATCTTTCTTACGCTCCTTCGAGCCTTAGATTATCGCAATCAATGCATGCACAGCACATAAATTTTAGGATTAATTTGCTCAGTGACATTGCATTGATGCACAAATTAGAAAATAGCATCCCATGTGAGGATGACAAGTGGGCCATGGGCCCACATGTCATCCCCACATCGATGTTATTTTCCTACTTGTGATTTTTTAGTAGTGTTACTGTGCAAATTGCCCCTAAATTTTATCCCCTTCTTCAACATATCCTGCTCGGCAGTTCTTCTAAAAGTAGACACGCCATCAATGTACTCTTCACTCACACGATTCTAAACGTACATCCAGCTTCGATCCATCTACGCTACGCACGTAACAAATTAGTGTTAAATTATATTAATGCTCCTAAAGTAGCTAGCTATGAAATATTCATGAAGCAATATATATATCAAGCAAGAATATATTGAAATAGACAAGAAGTAGTGAGACCCATTCTTAAATTTCAGCAAACTACCAAGCTAGATCTAAACCTAGCTATCATGTCTCTTGATTATAATGTGTATAATTAGAAGCAAATACAAACCTTAGATCACCAAGAACAAATAAATCTTCAAGCACACTTGCAAATTTGCGGTATGCTTTCACCAAATGCCCCCAAAGCCGGCTGCCGCATGTGGATTCTAGAAACTGACAAGAATGGAGTCTCCAAGTGTTTACTCACTGCAGACAGATCTGTCGGGATGGGCTGGGTATTTAATAACAGAGTACATATAACATACACTTCCAACCACAAACCGTCTGTGAAACATACTTATCACAGACGGTTTTACTAAGAACTGTCTGTGAGATCTATCACAGACAGTTCGAATTAACAACTATCTATGACGTATGCAATTATCACAGAAGGTGCTTGTTAAGAACTGTCTGTGAATTATCACATACGGTTCAAACTAAAAACCGTCTGTGATGTCTGCAATTATCACAGATGGTGACTGTTAAGAACCGTCTGTGATACATATCACATATGGTTTGTTCCACTAACCGCCTGTGATAGTTCCTTAGCTATATGTGTGTTAGGATAGGATAGCAAACCTTAGCTGTAAACAGGTGTTTTGTAGATCAGTAAATCTTGAATGCAGTAATATAAAACTTGTCATTCAGTAAACGGTTTCAACATGGATAATAAATACAAATTCAAAGCAGATTTTTTATTTTGTATTGATATATGGCCAAACAGTGTGGCCAGTTGCTTCTTTCAAAGTTTAAAATTTAAAAGTAGAAACCTAACTAATCAAAGTTTTCTAGTGATGGAGGTATCATGCTATCTCCGTCTTCAAAACTTCGTAGGTGACGTCAGTGGCATCAAAGGGTTCGGGATCAGCGTAGGAAGCCCAAAACGCGTCAATCCGTTGACGCGCTCGTTCGAGTGTCGCCCAAAGATGCTTCGACTGCATAATCAAGTCGAATTGCGCCCATAGGCTCTCTTCTCTTGCTCGAGGGGTCTTGGAAATGTAGACTCGGTGGCCCGCTGTCTCTACGAAGCAGTCGAAGCGAGGGTAATCCTCCAAGAGACATCGATGGCGAGGTTAGCTCGCCGGAAGCTGGAGACGACGGGGAAGACGTGGCGGAGGAGGACGTCTAGACGGTGGAACGTCGTCGACACGTGCCTCAACATAACCTCTGGCGAAGGAGGGAGGACACTGTTAGCACAGTGCCCCTCCGCAGCATTCGCTAGTGTACGGTCGGAGAGGTGCTCGTACAAAATGGCAAGGTAGGCCATCAACGCCGGTGTCAGGCGAAAAGAGTGGGGAGACATTTTTTTGGTAATTGTATTCATTTTTGATGTAGTGCGCAAATCAGAGCAGAGCGATTTGATAATCCATCTTCGAGTGGCGGATGGTTATTTTTATAAAAACCAGGAGTAACGTCGGCACGTGAGATGAAGAGATGCATCGGGGAGCCGAAATGGCATTGATGTGTTAAAGAGATACATATCACAGACACTTTCAACCAAAACCGTCCATGATACAAAACTATCACAGACGGTGTGTGTTAACAATCGTCTATGAATTAGAAGCAGACGGTTCAGATTAAAAACCGTCTGTGATGTCTGCAATTATCACAGACAGTTCTTGTTCATAACCGTCTATGAATTATCACAGATGATTCAGATTAAAAACCGTTTGTGATGTCTGCAATTATCACAAACGGTGCTTGTTAAGAACTATCTGTGAATTATCACAGACGGTTCTAATTAAAAACTGTATGTGATAATTATGTATCAGATACGATTCTAGCCATCGCTAGTAACATAGACAGTCATGCTTGTAAAACCGTCTGTGATAATTACATCACGGATGGATTTTGGGGAATGGTCTATGATGAGGCGTCCAGTATAGCCTTCTCTATAGTAGTGCGAGCGACAAGTTGCACCTTAGTCGTGTCCTTTTTTTTTAACTATTCGTTCACCCCATGTAAGAACAAGAGAGAGATTGGTGTGCTTATTAGGGATGATTTTGCTGATGATCTTACATAGGGTTGCGTCACGGGGCTTCATTTTTCCATATTGCTAAAAATCTCCAAATGTTCCAAATCAAAACGTGGACCAACAATGAAGTCCTGAGTGTCCACATTTCTCATGAGCCCATACATTTCCACAAGCTTAGCTTGTCGATCGAGTCCTATCTCCTACGCCATTTTTAGCATAATTGGTTCCAGAATGTTGGACCGAAACGGCGACTAGAGGGAGGTAAATAGGACCACTGTCTCTTTTTCACGTTGATCAGATTCAACACGATTTTCACTCCAATAGCGATGAGAGCTATGAAGATCAATATACAAGCATAGCGGAAGACTTGTATTGAATAAAATCAACTCCCCGAAGAAAACCAACCAAAATCACCAAAAACTTAAGACAAAATGAGTTGGGTGGTCGAACATCTCATATGAACAGTACAAACAGCTAGAACGCAAGATCACAAATTGGTCTAATATTTGATCCACAACTCCAAACTACACGAAACTTGAAACACACCTTCTCTAGGATGACAGGAACCTATTCCAGTCAAGGATCGTGAAGATCATTGCTAAAGTTTTGACATTTTTCGGTTTGAGTAAAGATTGTTTTAGGACCGAGTCAAAACCAAAATATGATCAAAAAACTTGCTCGTGGGTAAGAGATGATCAAGACGATCCTATATACATTCCCACATATCACAGCAAGCAAGATCCAGGCTAGAAACCATAGGAAAACAAAGGATCACAGAAAACCCCAAAGTTACAAAAGAGAGAGCAAGAATAAGAAGAGACTCATCTTGAAGAAACTTGTTTGGATTGATTTTAGATTGATGTTGATTTACAGCCACTCCATCCTAGAGGACAAAAGCTCAACACTTGAGCACACAATCAATCCAACTCTCTAGAACCCTACCTCTCCACTTTTCTCTCCCTAAACACAAACTAGGGTTTCTTCAATACAAAGGTTCTAGGGTGCACAGCCAGCACCCTCCACTATTTATAGTGGATGCTAGCTTCTAGAGGAAGATATCTTAACGGACACCCATTTCACTGACGCACGATGGCTCCCACTGATACCATCATGACACTTGCACTGACTCCCGCGCCGCTTGATGCGACCCATCATACCGAACTACCACGCCGCTTGATCCATCCTGTCGCATCGAACTGTCTCGCTACTTGATGTGACCCGTCGCATAGAAATGTCGCACTGCATTATGTGACCCGTCGCATAGAACTGCTGCGCTCGGTCATCATTATCCATTTTGCACCATGCTTGAGTCCAACCATCTCACCTGGCATCCACGATCATTCTGGACCTTGGTTCTCCTAACCAAGTCTCGATCCTTCTTACCGTTGATCATAGTTGACCACCATGCCACCTGCACAAGAATAGACAAAGAAATCGATTCCGGGAACAAATTCTTCACAACTTGACCCACGTTAGTTAAAACATGCATCATGCAAAACATGCATCTACGACCACTGTCTATGACCAGTGTCTAGGACCACTGTCTTCGACCAGTGTCCACGACCACTGTCTACGACCAGTGTTCAGGACCACTGTCTTCGACCAGTGTCCACGACTACTGTCTACGACCATGGTCTACGACTAGTATCCAGGACCACAGTCTACGACCACCTGGTCGAAAAGCTATGACCGCACCTGGTCGAAAAGCTACAACTACACCAAGTCGATAGGGTTACGACCACCTAGTCGAAAAGTTACGACCACACCTGGTCGAAAAGCTACGACTACACTTGGTCGAAAGGGTTACGGCCACCTAGTCGAAAAGCTACGACCAAACGACCACCTAGTCGAAAAGCTACGACCAAACTTGGTCGAAAAGCTACAACTACACTTGGCCGAAAGGGTTACGACCAAACCTGTTCAAAAAGCTACGATCACACGGCACTCGGAGCTAAAGCACTCGAAGTTTCGACCACTCAGAGAACAGATGCGGTCATACTGCGCTGCGGTAATACCGCTCCCCTATTGCGGTCATACCGACTTTCATGAACTTTGCTGAAAACGAGTGTTTCAACAAACCTTCAACGCTATTGCCAATTGTATTATCATCCTAAGATCGTGAGAATATCCCCATAATATCCACACATAATTAATAAATAAAGTACTTTGGATTTTGCTTGACTCCATTGACTTGGTTTGCATGACCGCTTGCTTTATATGATCAGTGTGGTGCGTCTCTCTCCTTCATGTTCCAAGAAGAAAATTGAATCTTTGTGGTTCATACTAATGTCTTTTCTCAACTGTGAGCAGGGTAATGTCCGCAAAGATCTATTCCTTGTTTACAAGACTCTTGGTGTTGTTTTCGGCGGCCTCGTTACTTCTCCCCTCTACGTTTATCCCTCAATGAACTTGGCATCTCCCACAGAAGCCGACTACCTGGGGATATACAGCATAATGTTTTGGACTCTTACTTTAATTGGTGTGGTCAAGTATGTATGCATAGCTCTCGATGCCGATGATCATGGTGAAGGTAACTAATCCTTGCTATTGCTGTCTTTCCCCTTTTTTGTGCAGCTATTGCTGCCGTTCTAGATGGTTGTCGAAATTTATAATAGCTTGGAGAACATTAGTTGATTATTTGATTAAAAAAATATTTGTTCGTTAAAGATTTGGTTATTTGGTGCTTTGCATCTCTCTTTAGATCAATTTCCCCTCTAGTGTCTATAGGGTGTTGTCTTCAATAATCAATACTATTCAGTATGAATTATGAAGATTGCAGTGTAGATACTATGATCTATTAATATTCGTTCAACTTCATTAATTGGGAAAAAAACAACAGCTTTTGTTGGCTTCAGACAGAGCAATTGATGAGTTGAACTGTAAGTCTGATAGAGGTGGAACTTACTGAGTTACTGTAATTTCTTCAAGGACAAGCTTTATTTCCTGGATAGATCGAATGTTGATTTTGCAATGTTATCAATGTGGAGTGTTGCTTAGTACTATACTTTTTGCAGGTGGTACATTTGCCATGTATTCTTTGCTGTGTAGGCATGCCGATATAGGAATTCTTCCTTCCAAAAGAGTGTATTCAGAAGATGAGCCACTGCTTCACGATCAGTCTACAATAGCTAGAAGGCCTAGTAAGCTGGGGAAGTACTTTGAGCGAAGCATAACTGCAAGAAGAGTATTGTTATTCATGGCAATACTTGGAATGTGCATGCTCATCGGAGATGGCATACTAACACCTGCTATTTCAGGTTTCTTGTTTGTTAGATGGCATGCTTAAGCTATTCATCTTTGTGATCACAGAGATACCTAACACTGTTCTTTACGTCTTGTCAGTACTATCAGCAATTGATGGACTAAGAGGACCATTTCCTTCCGTCAGTAAACGTAAGTTGCTCGAGAGATGTTATAGCTAATGAGTAATGAAAACAGTCTTTCTGATATTGACCTTTCCATGACATTGATCCTTTTTTTTAATCTTCCAGCTGTCGTGGAAGCCCTGTCTGCAGCAATTCTTATTGGCTTATTCTTGCTGCAAAAGTATGGTACTTCCAAAGTGAGTTTTTTGTTTTCTCCCATCATGGCAGCATGGACTTTCACCACACCAATCATCGGCATATACAGCATTTTTCATTACTATCCTGGCATCTTCAAAGCCATCTCTCCGCATTATATTGTTCATTTCTTCCTGAGAAATAAAAAGCAAGGGTGGCAGATACTGGGCGGTACTGTTCTATGCATCACAGGTACATTATATGCCAACATTGTCAGGTTTATTCATTTTTTCTGTTAAATCAAGATACAGCCTTACCTAATTACAACCTCCTGCATACAGGTGCTGAAGCTATGTTTGCGGATCTTGGCCACTTTAGCAAAAAGGCTATTCAGGTTATTTCCATTAAAAAAAATAACCAGCACAAACTCTTTATCGTTATATGTTGTTCATCATGATATAATTGGTTCCACCTAATTTTTTTTTTCAGATAGCATTTATATCCAGCATATATCCTTCTCTGGTCCTCACTTATGCTGGGCAAACAGCGTACCTTATTAACAATGTCAATGACTTCAGTGATGGATTCTATAAATTTGTCCCTCGCCCTGTTTACTGGCCCATGTTTGTCATCGCAACACTAGCAGCAATTGTTGCAAGCCAATCCTTAATATCTGCAACATTTTCTGTCATCAAACAATCAGTTGTCATGGACTACTTCCCGCGTGTTAAAGTAGTGCACACATCGCAGCACAAGGAAGGGGAGGTTTACTCCCCAGAAACTAATTACATTCTCATGGTACTGTGTGTTGGTGTTATACTAGGCTTTGGTGGTGGAAAGGAGATAGGGAATGCTTTCGGTAAGCAATTTCTGCCAAAAAAAATGCTCCACTTGCTAATATACAACTACTTTGTGCCTGAAGACTCAATGCATAATTGTTACTGCAGGTGTTGTTGTCATCATGGTCATGCTCATAACCACAATCTTGCTCACTCTGGTGATGATCATCATATGGAGAACGCCACCTGTTCTTGTTGGGCTGTACTTCATCCCCTTCTTCATCATGGAAGGGTCCTATGTCAGTGCTGTTTTCACCAAGATCCCTGAAGGAGGGTGGCTTCCTTTTGCAGTTTCCATTATCCTTGCATCGATCATGTTCGGCTGGTACTACGGTAGGCAAAGGAAAATCGAGTACGAAATGTCGAACAAAGTAACCCTGGAGCGCCTTGGTGAGCTCTTGGCAAGGCCTGAGGTTCAGAGGGTCCCTGGCTTGTGCTTCTTCTACAGCAACATACAGGATGGGCTAACTCCGATACTTGGCCATTACATCAAGAACATGAGCTCACTGCACACAGTCACAGTCTTTGTCACCCTAAGGTACCTGCTGGTTGCCAAAGTCGATCAAAGGGAAAGGATCGTGATCAAGAGGCTGGGGCCGAACGGAGTGTACGGCTGCACCGTGCAGTACGGCTACGCCGACAACCTGAGCCTCGACGGTGGCGACGACCTTGTCGCGCAGGTCACAAGCTGCCTGCGACGGCACATCGAGACGAGCACCGATCGACGATCACCGGTGTCCACCGAGGAAGAGGCTGCTCAGCTGGAGGCGGCGAGATCGGCCGGCGTGGTGCATGTCCGGGGCAAGATGAGGTTCTACGTGGGCAGGGACGCGAGCTGGTTTGACAAGGTCATGCTCAGATTCTACGAGTTCTTGCATGGCATCTGCCGGTCGTCCCTGCCGGCGCTTGCGATGCCCCTGCAACAGCGAGTTGAGATTGGCATGCTGTACAAGGTTTGATGTACTATTGATCAAATTGATCATTGGTGTTGTCCGATTCCTACTTGCTGTTCGTTAATGAAACTGCGCCTCAAAGATGAGAAATACAAGGTCAGGAAATGTTGAGTATTTGGGCTGTAGACTGTGTGAGTTACATGCTGGCCCATGTGGCCATGTGGCCCATGTACATATGTATGTATATCTGTTGGACCGAAAAGGCGACTAGAGGGGGGGTAAATAGGAGCACAATCTCTTTTTCTCCCAAATCAAATTCAATACGAATCTCACTCCAATAGCTATGAAAGCTATGAAGATCAATCAATCAAGCATAACGGAAGACTTGTATTGAATCCAATCAAAACCCCGAAGCAAAAGCAACATAAAACCAAAACACCAAGTCTCGGGCGGTCTGACCTCTCACGGGGGCGGTCAGACCGGTTGGCCTAGCGGTCGGACCTCTCCTACGGGCGGTCAGATCTCTAGTTCAATGAACAGTGAAATCAGCCTAAGAAATCAAAACGCAAATTGAGCTAACTTTTGATTCGTACGTCCAAACCTCATGAAACTTGACACACACCTTCCCAAGGATGTCAGGAACCCATTCCAAGCAACGATCGTGAAGATCCTTGCCAAAGTTCAGACCTTTCTCCATTTGAGTGAAGGTGGTTCAAAAACCGAGTCAAAAACAAAATATGATCTAGAGACTTGCTCGTGGGTGATTGATGATCAAGATAATCCTAGATGAGTTCCCACATGTTGCAGTAAGTTAGATCACGGCAAGAAATCAACCAAAAACTCACGGATCAAAGAAAGACCACAAATCACCAAATAGAGAGAAAAAAAGCAAATAGACTCATCTTTGAGAGAACTTTCTTTGGATTGATTTGATAGGTATTGGTTTACAGCCACTCCATTAATGGAGGACAAAGACTCAATACATGAGCACGAAATCAAATCCAACTCTCTAGAACCCTAACCTCCACTAATCCTCTCCCTAAGCAAACTAGCGTTTCAAACACAATGAAAGGGTTAAGGGGGTGCAACCACCTCCCTCCTCTATTTATAGTGAAGGCTTAGACCTTCTAGAAGATTTTTCCTAATGGGCTCCTGTTAAGGCCCAAAACAAACGGGTCACACACGCACGCATTTTAAAGCGTCGTCTTCATCTCCTCTTGACCTAATCCGCTTCTCCACGCACCGTCTTGCGCCGCGGGTTGGCAAAAGGTAACCAAGGCGGTATTTGGTAAGATTACCAAAATACCCCTTCTCGACCCTTCTTCAAAGACCGAGTCCAAACTTCGTGAAGCAGTTGCATGCTCCGCCACGTGTAGGTTGATCCAACGGCTCTCATCATGTCGGCAAGTCTCTCCCATCCGGCTCCCACCGAAACCACCATGGCACTTGCACCGACCCCCGCGCCGCTTGATCCAACCCGTCGCACCGAACTGCCCGTTCGGTCACCTTTGTCCATCTTGCACCATGCTTGAGTCCAATTACTTCTCCCGGCATCGTCGATCGTTCTGAACCTCAGCTCTCCAAGCCTAGTCCCGATCATCCTCGCCGTTGACCGTCGTTGACCACCAAGCAACATGCACAACAATAGACAAGCAAATCGAATCCAGGAACAAGTTCTTCACAACTTGACCCACGTTAGTCAAAACATGCATCATGCAACACATATGCACTGAAACCCATGAGATTGACCTAACAACCAAAACATCGCTGCCAAGAAGGCCAGCAACTTAAGTCAAACCGGTCCGATCGCCACCATGGCGGTCGACCGCCTCTACGATCGACCGCCACCAAGGGACTTAGCCAAAATCCCAACTCTGAAATCCGCAAACTCTCTGAAAATTTCAAACGAATAGAACTTTTGCCTGGAAACTCCAAAAATTATGGGACTAAGAGCAGTAGAACCTCCTCTCTTGCCTACACCCTCTATTTTTTGCCCAGCCTCAAACTCCAAAACTACTTTCATGGCGGTCGACCGCTCGTATGGAGTCGGCCGCATCGCTACTGACCGGTCGAACCGCCAGCAAGTTCACCCGATAAACCACTTGAGGCACGGCCGGTCTGACCGCCATCATGGCCGGTCTGACCGCCTGAGGCCTGACAGAACTTGAACTTTGCCGAAAATGCGTGTTTCCGCAAACCTTCAACGTCATTGCCAATTGTCACATCATTCTAAGATCATGAGCATATCCCCATGATATCCACAATATCAAAGTGAGCAAGTGAGAAAAAACAAGAAATCCTTCCCAAAATCCACATGGTATCAGAGCGCTCACCGACACCCTAACCCTAGGTGATGTGGCGGCAGCGCCTGGTCCTGGCGGCGGTGCTTGGTCCTGGTAGGGGAGGAAGGCTGGGCGGGGAGGAAGGCGCAAAAGCTCCAGGTGGCGATCGAGTGGCTCGAGGAGGCGAGATCCGGGCGGCGCAAATGAAGCTCGGGGCGGCAACCGAGTAGTGCGGGGCAGAGAGCTTCGAGTGGCGAGGACGCTCGAGGCTGTGACCGGTGGCTCGAGCCTCAAGAGCCTGAAGCAGGTGGGATCCGGGCTGCGCGAAGGAAGCTTGGGGCAGCTCTCCACGAACGGCGGCGAGGAGCTACAGCAACAGGGCGGCAGCGAGGAGCTGCAGCTCTCTAAGAACGCCTGGAAGCAGGAGGAGAAGAGAAGAAGAATAAGGCGGCTACGGCTGCGACTGCGGGCCAGTGGAAATGTAACAGCCCTAACTTAGGGTTTGTATTTCAAATGTAAAATTTTGAGGAGAAATAAAAACTTTTGCTGTCTCGTCAAATCATTTGGAAGTTTTCCAAATTTTCCCTAGCAATTTCCAATTTTTAGAATTTAATTCTTGTGATTGGAAATTGTTGTCAGCAAATTCCTAGCCTTCAAACTTGTGATAATCCTCTGCAAATAATTTTCCTATCATCTTGACCATCCTAGCTACCTCTCTGAAAAATTTCACAATTTTTAGATTTTGGTTGCTATTTCAAATGGCCAAGTCAAACCAGTTTAGAAATCTGGTCAAACCTCTGGACAGCAGCTTGTGAATTTTATTGGGAGAAATCCAGTGCATGAAAATTTCTGGAAAAATTACACAAGGTTGTCCTCTGTCCTAGCAAGCTCCCATAAAAATTTCAGAATTTTTGGAGCTCGGGAGATATCTCTAAAATTCCCAAACCCGCTCAGCCTTTTGAAATCAAATCTGAAATCATCATTTATCGGGCTCGAACCCAACTCGAGCTCGAGTCCGACCGCGCCACTTGACTCGGTCGCACCGCTAGCTGCACCGCGAGCCCGATGGCTATCACCGTCCGATGAAGATCGCACGGTCCTCATTGCTTGTCTCGTCGACCTGTCCGAATGCATACATTGATCTCGGCCGTCCATCCTAGATCCAACGGTCGACATTTTCTTGATCGAGTCAGACCAAATCGTGAGCCACACTTGGTCCGACTCGCACCGCTTCGACGCCGTCGCTGACATGTGGGCCCTCCTTGTCAGTATCGTCCTCGTCTTCTCCGCGGCTCGCCGGAGTTCGCTGGCAAATTCGCATGCGTGCCACGCAGCTCGTCGCTGCCACGTCGTGGACACGTGTCCTTCTCCGAAGTGTCGCCAGACCTTCATTACCTCACCGCGATCACTCACATCTCGTTTTCCCCGCTCTGTTGTTCTCTCGCCCACTTCTCGGTTTAGTAGGAGAAGAGAGAGAAGAACAGCGCCACCACCTCGTTGCGCTTGTGCTCCCGCAACCCTCTCGCCGCCTTCCTTGTTCCTCGCCGCATCTATTTTTCCCATCCCGAGCTCGTGGCACCCAGTGAATCGTCCGGAGCCACTTCTTCGTCTCCAACTCCGGTTGCTGTGGCCCCGCGAGCTCGTTTGTGCTCCAGTGAGTCTCTTACCTCAACGTCGATCCTTTAGGATCGCCCGATCCACCGAGTCTAACGGTGGCTTCATTTTCATCTTTGGTGCATCGTTGCGGGCGTGCGACCGATTTTTCCCCAAGCTCGGAGATTCGCCGCCGCGGCGATTCCGGCCGCCTCGGACCTCCTTCGTCGTCATCGTCTTATGCTTTCTGCTCCTGGGATCAAGGCGGAGCTGAGGCGCACTTTCCGGAGTCTTCTAGAAGCCTGTAGCGTCCTCGCCGTGGGAGCCGCATCTTCTTCTCCGCCTCAGTTCGCCGCCGCTCGCCGCGGCATCCTCGTGGTCGCGTCGCGCGTCATCGAGTTCGCAAGGTCCTAGCGAACTGTAGGTATACCCTTTGCCCGAGACCCTCGGGTTAGCTAGATCGATTCTTGACTGCGCCGCTGCCGTCCCGTGGTCGCCGGTGAGCCACCGGCAACGTTAGCCTAACCTCCCCTTTAGTTCTTAATCGCTATTTAGCTGTATCACTGCCATGTGGGCCCTCTCTAGTTAATCGCGTTTAGAATTTTAATCCGGTAGTTATGCTTTTGCTCAGTCATTGTCATGTGGGCCCATGCTATCAGTGAGTGGTTGTGTAACCTTGAGGATACGTTTTCTCTGTCGGGAAACGTATTTCTCTGGGCGTATTTGTTAGGATTGCACTTTGTTAAGTCGAAGACGTATTCTTAGAATACGCCGACGCCGCCGTTGTGTGGTGGGTCAAGTTTGACCGTCACCGCTTCCGCGCGGTCCCGCTTTGTCGATGGCTGGGGCTAGCTAGTTGCCTGTAGGAAAAGGTTTAAATGTTTTAATATTTCTGAAATGGATTTCTGATGCCTTGTTAATTCTTTTAAACTTAGAAAATGCATAACTAATTCAATTTTTCTCCAAATTGTATGAAACCAGTTCTGTTAATTTTCATTTTAAGTGTACTATTTACTAAAAATGGTTTCAGATTTGTCTCGTATCAAAAATCCGGTAGTTGATTAAATGGTGTTTTATGTATATTCCAAATTAGGAAATTCATATCTATCTCAATGTTTGTCCAAATCCAGTAATTCCAATTTTGTATATTCTCATTTTTAGTGTGCTAACTATTAGATTAGGTTTTGGGTATGTTTCTGTTATTAAAATTTTGCTAAGTATTTAACTAGTGTTTTAATGTGTATGCTAGCTTAGGAAATTGCTAGAAAATTCATCACCACTTCAAATAATTATTTCCTGTCTCTAAAAATGTGTTAGAACATGTTTAGGCTCTGTGTAAAGCTTGGAATGTTTTGATGTTGTGTATATTTGAGTTTTGTCGGTGTTATTCGTTCTTATTATTGTTATTTGTTCAATCGTTAGGCTTCGACATTTGCGGTAACCCCGAGAGCGATCCTCTGCAATGAGTTGAGCATTCGAGCAAGCAATGACCAGCAAGCGGTTTGATCATGTTAATCCCAGTATTTTAAAATCTATTATTTTGTTTCATTTGTATGTATGCATTGCTTAATTTGTGTTAAATTGATTAGTTAAATCCAGAATTTGCATATCCTGTAGGTGAAATATTGATCTCTACTACCGAGCCTAGGTTATTTTTGTGATTAGAGTTCGTTGGATGAACTCTTATCACTTAGTAGTTTACGTGTTCGGATGCTTAGCCATGCCTAGCTTAGGTAGAATTGGGCGATTATCGACTTAGTCGATAATCTTGATCACATGAAATTATTATTGTTCTTATGCCTTGTTATTTACAAATCTCAAAATGAAAACAAAATAAAATGATTTCGACACGCACAATGGTAAGATGGTGTGATTCTTGGGTGTGATCGAATGGTGCCCGGTCAATTAAGGACCGAACATGTTGTGAGTGAATTTTTATCCAGCATTTCGTGCTAACCACACTAGAGTATATGGGACCTCTCTTGACCTAGTACTTTGGCGTGTATTGGCTCCGGTCGCAGGAGGTCGCGGGAGGGATGGTGTTGGGAGCATGGTAGTTGTCCAAAAGCTTTACCCGAGTGGGTAGTTGTCTTTCGGCTTTACCATGTAAGCGTATGGATTTCTATCCATACGAGCGGCTCGTAGTTAATACACAATATTGGAAAAGTCTCGTAGGACTTAGTGTGCGCAGTATACCTTCGGTAGTGTGCTTTGTCTTAAAGCGATGCAAGTGTGGGTGCATGGTACACCTGCGAGGTTAAAAACTATTCGAATAGCCTCGTCCTAGGTGATGGACACGCTTGGGTAAGCTTTTCAAGAGTTAGACTACAACCTTTTAACTAAAACTTGATGTGGTACGAACGGGATTCGTGCTATGTTGTGGTGACTATTGGGATAGTCACTTCTAGGTTGTTTTTCTTTACTCTTTTGTTATTATTACCTTTACTGTATTTCAACATTAAAAATGAATTGCAAACTTGCCTTTAAATTGTATTACATTATTGCAAATAAAGTTGGCTTTATGCAAATGAAACGTATGGCCTCCACCAAATAAGCCTACATGTAGCATATGAACAGGTCTGCTAGTTCACACGTCAGTCTTGCGGGTACAAAGACAATCTTTGTACTCAGGTGCTTTGCTTAATGTTTTTGTTGCAGAGGAAGAAGGTGAGCCCCAAGGGCCTCACTTCTGTGAGTTCTGCTGCCGCTTCGTGTGCGACGACTAGGCTTGGCGGTCCGGTCAGATGCCTTGTGGGTGAAGGCACGCTGATTGGCTTTGTTTATAGCCATCTTATGGCACTTTTGCTTCCGCTGTCTATCTTCTGTTATTTGTGTATCTTTTGGCCGGTCGGCCCTGGTCTGTAATATTTTCTGCTATTTGTTTATCTTCCGTTGGTAGTTGCTGTTTGGACTCTATGTTTGGAATGGAGTTGATGCATACTTTTGTGGGAAGTGTGTATACTGCTTTCTGGGAAGTATACATATCTCGAGGCTCGGTTTATTGGATTTGTGATGCTAGGACCAGGTGGTTGGTTAAGCATTACAAGCCAAATAAACTGGGGTCCTCACAGGAAAGCCCCACAAGGTGTCTGAAGCTCGAGGCTGCACTGTGGAGAAGAGGAAGTGGGCGGCTGGTGGGATCCGAGCGGTGCGAAGGAAGCTCGGGGCTGTGACCGGAGAGGTACTGCTGTTACTCCTGCTGCTTGCCTGTGACTTTGAGTCATGCTACAGCTATGGGGGAGAATCAGGGATTGCAGCACGTGCTCGAGAAGTTGGCACAACTTCTCATAGAGAAGACGAGTGGGGCATCATCCTCAAGTAGGACCATTGTTCCTCATGCTGAGACGGTGCAGAAAATAGAATTGATACCGAATGATGTTAAGATGGAAGGTGTGAGAAATTACTTGAGTTGATCACGGAGAGCATTGTTGATCCTTAGGACAAAAGGGCTAGAGAGCTTTGTCAAAGGAGAATCAATTGAGCCGATGAACAAGACGGGTGCATAATGGTGAATTTGGAGTACTACCAACTCACTAGTGGTGGCGTGGCTGTTGAGTTCAGTGTCTCCGACTATTGCTGCAATTGTCGAGACCATCTCAAATGCGGCTGAGGTATAGAAAACTTTGTCAAAATTGTACTCGGGAGAAGGGAATGTGATGTTGATGGTTGAGACACATGAGGGAGTTAGTGATTTGAGACAGGGGCAAAGCTCTATGATGGAGTATGTTGTTGAGTTGCAGTGATTGTGGGTTGATCTAGATCACTACGATCCTCTTGAATTGTCTCATGCAGATTCCATATCCACTGTTAAGAAGTGGATTGAACGCATGCGGGTGATTGAATTTCTAAAAGGGCTAAATCCAAGATTTGATGGAAGGCGAGCTACTATTTTTCACCAGTCTACTCTTCCTACACTGAAGGAAGCAATTGCTGCTATTGCACAAGAAGAGACTAGGTTAAAGGTGATGACAAGCACTACATTGCCAGTTACTCATCCTGTTTTTGCAGTAACTGAAACAAGAGATTGTTTCAATTGTGGTGAGACGGGTCACCTGAGCCGTAACTGTCCTCATCCCCGCAAGCCTAATCGGGGTAAAGATCGGGTCTATGTTAAGAGTGGACAGAAAGAAGGTGGAAGCAAGGGAGGCAAGAGTAGCTGCAAGGAGAATTTTGCAATGACTGGAGAAGAGTCACCTGAACATGTGTAGGTCTCAGTTGCAGAGCTAGAGGAGCTGAGGCAGCTAAAAGAAGAGTCAAAATTTTAGGAAACAAAGATGAAAGGACTACGATTGTATTCAGCGCTTTCGCTAATCTGGCTAACTAAAATCCAGGTAAATGGATTATACATTCGGGTGCATCAACACATGTTACGGGTATGTTGGATGAATTTAAATCATATACTCCATTCTCACCCACATACATGGAAATTATCCAAACGGCTGATCGAACATCTCAACCCATTAAAGATGTTGGTGTTGTCCAATACAATCCCTCCATTACACTATCATCAGTTTTACGTGTTCCCTCCTTTCCAGTCAATTTGCTCTCAATAAGTCCAATGGTTGATCATTTAGATTGTCAAGTTATATTTGATCAAGAAACTTGTTTTGTTCAGGAGAGATAGAATGGCAGAAAGCTTAGGACTAGTGTCAGGAGTAATGGGTTGTGGTACTTGGATCCAAGGGAGGGAGATGTTAGGCTATGTACTGCTTTGGTGGCGACGTCAAGTGAAGAGGAATCTAGGGTGATGCTTATGCATTGTCGGCTGGGCCATATATCTTTTGAAACTATGAGTAAGGTATTCCTTGATGTAATGAACAAAGTGGACATGAGTAAACGAATGTGTGATGCATGTGAATTTAGAAAGCACATTAGATCCTCATATGTGAGCAAGGGACTCTGCAGTGTGTCTCCCTTTGTACTTGTGCACTCTGATATATGCACATCTCCTGTTGTCTCTGTTAGTGGTATAAAATATTTTGTTACCTTTATTGATTGCCGCACTCGTATGACATGGATTTATCTTATGAGACACAAAACAGAGGTGCTAAAATGCTTCCAACACTTCTATACGTATGTCAAGAATCAATTCAATACCCATGTCCAGATTATAAGAACAGATAATGTGAATAAGGAGTTTGATACTTTCTTATCAGCCGAGGGAATTTTACATCAAACCTCCTGTCCAGATACACCTCTCAAAATGGAGTGGCTGAAAGGAAAAATCGTCATCTCTTAGAGGTAGCCCGGTCACTCATGTATACTATGAATGTACCTAAATTTCTTTAGAGTAAAACAGTTATAATTGCAACATATCTCATCAACCGTATGCCATCAAAAATACTTGGAATGAAGACTCCATGTGAGATGTTGAAAGGGGAAAATGAGTTTATCGTCCCTCCAAAAGTATTTGGATGTACATGCTTCGTTCGAGATCACAGACCCTCGGTGGGTAAGTTGGATCCTGAAGCTTTTAAGTGTATCTTCCTGGAATACTCTTCTAGACAGAAGTGATATGATGAGACCTTTACACCTGTGGCAAAGATGAGTACAGTAAGAATATTAATATCATGTGCAGCAAATCGTAATTAGCCTTTATATCAACTTGATGTGAAGAATGCATTCTCACATGTTGATCTTCAGGAGGAGGTTTACATGGAGACTCCACCTGGCTTTGGTACACCTCAGACCAAGGGGAAGGTCTGTAGGTTGAGAAAGTCATTATATGGGCTTAAACAATCTCCAAGAGCATGGTTTGATCGATTTTGTCATGCTATGTGTGGTATGGGCTACAGGCAGTGTAATGGGGATCACATTGTGTTCTATCGTCACTCAGGGGGGCACACCACATTCTTTGCTGTATATGTGGATGATATTATCATTATAGGAAATGATGTTGTTGAGATGTTGCAACTGAAGTAGAGACTGAGCAAGGAGTTTGAGGTTAAGAATCTAGGCCAACTGAGGTATTTCTTGGGCATTGAAATCGCGAGTCCCCCAAAGGGTTAGTTCTCTCATAGCGGAAGTATGCCTTGGATCTTCTCAGTGATACAGAAATGCTTGGATGTCGAGCTGCAATGACCCCAATTGATCAAGACCATAAATTGTGTGCTCAGTCAGGAGATCCAGTTGATAAGGAGAGCTACTAGAGGCTTGTTGGTCGTCTCATTTACTTGTGTCACATAAGGCCTGACATCTCCTATGCAGTAAGTGTCGTAAGCCGCTATATGCATAATCCTATGGGTGGACATCTAAAAGCAGCTCATCGAATCCTGCGATATTTAAAGGGAAGTCTTGGAAAAAGGTCTATGGTTCAAAAGGAATGATCACCTGGATGTTGATGGCTATTGTGATGCTGATTGGACTAACTGCCTTGATGATAGGAGATCAACATCAGGGTATTGTGACTTTCTAGGGGGAAATTTAGTATCTTGGAGGAGCAAGAAGCAATCGATGGTATCGCGATCAACAACCGAAGAAGAATATAGATCCATGGTAATGTGTTTGTGTGAAATGCTATGGATGAGGGATCTCCTATCGGAGTTGAGGTTACTAACAGGTGGACCATTAAAGCTTTGGTGTGACAACAAAGTCGGCAATCAAAATTGCAAATAATCTAGTTCAACATGACCGAACGAAACATGTGGAGATAGATCGGTTCTTCATCAAAGGGAGACTTGATGAGGGTACCTTGAAGTTGAGTCATGTAACCTCCGGAGAACAAATAGCCGATTATCTAACAAAGGGTTTAGGGACTAAAGAGTGTTTGTCTGCATGTGACAAGATGGAGAAGAGATATCTATCGTCCATCTTAACGGGGGGTGTTGAGTATTTAGGCTATAGAGTGTGTGAGTTACATGCTGGCCCATGTGGCCCATGTACATATGTATGTATATCAAAGTGAGCAAGTGAGAAAAAAATCAAGAAATCTTTCCCAAAATCCACAGGAAAAGATGGTGTGTGAGTGGAGTGCAGTGTGTGATAGTAGTGTTAAGTAGAATCACTAAGATATGCGCACAGACCTTGTAATGGAAATGCCGGAATTATGGTTTCGAAAGAAAAAAGATGAAAATGCTGGGATTTATCCTAGTCAGAATTTACATGTTACTGCATATGGAACATCCTTTCTTTTTAGTGGTACGAAGCCTTGTTTGTTTGTCTATTTCGTTGCAGCGCTTTCAGGTTGGGTGATTTCAAACTAAAACAGTGGAGTGCAAAAAGTAGTCATCTGTTTTGTGTCATGAGGACAATTTACATCCCATCAGCTCTTCTGGGGGTTGTTGTAAGCTAAGCCTAGATTGGCCCTTTGGCGTCTAATCGTAGTAACAGCGAGTGGCTCTACCGTTCTAGGCTTCTGTGGACATGGAAGTGATTGAGATGGATAGCCAAACCCTGGTTGATATGCACCAATTACCGTGAAGCTCAAACAGCATGCAAATATATACAAGATGCATCATCCTTTACATCGAGGTGATAACACAGCAAATTATCGATTCGTTCAGTTCTTTCTCTTCTGAAGAACATGCATTGAAATGACTCGGATGTGCTCGAGCTCAACTTTTTACTCCATTTCAGTGGAAAGAAGATGAAATAGATAGTAAGAAACGTCTAGATCAATCGAGGAAAAAGACAAATAGACACAATAGCAACACTAAAGCTAGATGGCGTGATTGGTGGAAAATCAGGCTCCAAAAGTGACGGTAAAGTGAGAAAGGAGATACTGTCTGCAATTTATACATCTTTTCGTTGTTGCAACATTGTACTCGCAGTAGCCCTTTTTCAAAAGGAGAAAGAAGAAGATGAGGAAGAAGAAATTATTAAAAAAAATAAATACTGTAGGCGCTCCCCTGATTTGCTGCTGGGAGATGGTAGATGCAGATGTTTGCAGACTGATCCAACTAGTATCGTGGTCCATTGTTCCTAACCGAGGACGTTTGCGTAGTGTAGTTCCAGAACATTTGAGGGCAAGACAACTGCAATCCGGACATGGGACCACCAGGCATACAATGTAGGGAACCAAATTACCAAAGGCTCCTAGTTCAGGAGCTATTGTTACATTTTTTTGTTCCTAGCAAAAATAATTTGTTTCCTTGTGTTCCTTTTTCAACTACTAATTGTGTATGCACCCAGTTGCTCTGGTGTGAAAATCCCAACATTACCAATTATGTGCTTTAACATAAAATTTAGGCCACATCTGGAATGTGGGAATTTCATGGAAAATGACCCCATTTGGAACGTGAAAATTTTAGAGAAATTTACAATAATTTCATATGAAACGGTTCAATTTCCGCATAAACCAGGAAAAAAATCACTGGCCTAATTTTGTAAGGTGAAAAAATTCCATGCTCCAAATGGGCCACAATTTTTCAGCTCATTTTATTTTCCATCATGGAAATCACAAGTAAATGCAAATTTGCTAGCATGTAGCATAACACAGTTTTACAATTCACCTAAAATAGAAAGAAAAAACATAGAGAAAAAATACGATGCAAATACGACGTGATAGCGTGCATTGCATGCATGGTTGAGCTATCCACCTACACAAATTATGACGGAGAATCTTTGCTTCTTAGGTAACTTGTTTCTGGTTGGGTTCTCTTCTAGGCGCCCAAAATTTGGAGTGACCCGTCCTTGGTTTTACTAGACACTTGTGCATGCCTTGGCGTGCCGGGAAGCATAAGAGTGAGTAACTATACTGTATCTATAATTGTTAGCTAAATAGTTGGTTGTATTATAAAGATATAATTAGAAGATGAAACATGCAATAGAAGGATCTCTAGAAGCTGAAATGTGAATGTTTATTAAAACAGGGTTTAACCTAATGATCGGTATAATATGCGAATGCATCGATGGATGTGCGAGATTCTAGAAAAACAGCAACCAAAATAACGTGAAAGAAATGTACTGTAGATGTTTATCTCCTTCGGCAGCAGGTAAGCAATATGGAGAAGGCGGTGTCTGTTTCGGTCATACATGTGCAAAGAGGGAAATGATAAGTATCAGCATATTCTAAGAAGGCACTTTGTAGCAAATGTCAGATGAGACCAATTGCTCCACATCTAATCCACAGTGCCTATTAAGATAATCAATTGGTCAGAAGGAAGAATTATTCTTTAACTCTTTTGTGTACCTAATGTACGTACCTTTCATGATCTAGCACAAACATAGGATTACCATTCTGAAATGAAACAATAATGGGACTATCTAAGAGAGAGCAACCTGAAATTAGGCACAAGGTACAAAGAAAATGATGAATCTTCAGCTAAGAGTGCCAAAAAGAATGCTTCAAATGCAAGCCTTGTTGTCATAGAGAGTCGTGGGGCCACATAAAAAAGAAGTTTTTTTCTTATCTTTTGTGCATGATGTGGATATGATGTGTATCATTTTCATGTCGTACATAAAAATAGAAGCTATATGCCTAAGCCTAAGGCAATGATAGATAGGCAGGCACTAACTTGACAATGAGAAATAAGAAAATACATGCAATTGTGTGGGGAGAGGAAATGAAGCAGGAAAAAAATAATTGGTCAAGAAAAAAAAATTATTTCAAGGTTGCATCTTCAGCAATAAGAATCCTCCGAAACGCAGAGTATGTAGGTGGATCGATCGAAAATGAATGCTCAGAATTGAAATTCACATTCTTGCGTAGACACCATCTCAAGAGTGATCATTTTCAATCAGCTGACTCCGTGCAACTCAGTGCAAGGAGAAATGCCTGTGCTTTTTTTGAACGGCGACGATCTGGTTCAGTTACACATTTGATTTGTTAGAAATAATGCACAGATCAACAGGGACAAGAGACACGAATTTTACGTGGAAAACCCTTGCGGGAAAAAACCACGGGCGCCAACCGGCGATGATCACTATATGTGGAGTGTTTACAAAACGCCGGGGATTACAATGAGGTGTGAGGCGTCAACTCTCCTCGTGCGGCTTACAAGAGGTATATAAAGGGGTAAAAAGACTTAGAGTCCAGGTAGGAAACTAATCCGCTAATATGGTAACTAATCCGGACACTTCCATATTAGAAATTCAGATCACAATATATCCCTTATTTCAACAATCTTCACCTTGAGACGAATTTCCTCTTGCAGCATAATGAAGAATCATCAAATATCTCCACGATAAGATAAAAAATCACCGTGCGCCAACTAGTCTCTAGGACTAGACTGTAACACCAACTAAGCTTGAGCAAAGCTCAAACTTAGCAGCAAGGACTGGTTTTGTCATCATGTCAGCTGGATTATCATGAGTACTTATCTTGCACACTTTGACATCACCTTGAACAATAACATCTCGAATAAAGTGATATCTCACATCAATGTGCTTTGTTCTCTCATGGAACATCTCGATCCTTTGTAAGGCATATAGCACTCGACTATCACAAAATATAGTAGTGCAAGAATTATCTCCACAAAGCTCGGTGTACAAACCTCTCAACCAAATAGCTTCTTTACAAGCTTGAAATAGCCATATATTCTGCTTGGTGGTAGATAAGGCAACGATGAGATTGCAAACCGACTTTCCAACTAACAAAGACAACCATCAATGGTGAAAACATAACTTGTGAGAGACCTCCTCTTGTCCAAATCACCAAGATAATCGAATCAACATAACCAACAAGTCCGTCTCTAGAATTCCCAAGCGCAAACAAGCATTAGAAGTGCCACGCAAATATCTCGAATATCCACCGAATCGCTTTCCAATGCTCTTTTCCGGATTAGCCATGTATCTACTAACAACACTCGATTGCATGAGATAAATCAAGACAAGAACATACCATGGCATACATAAGAGAACCAATCAGACTGGAATATGGAACTCTAGACATGTACTCAATATCATAATCGACTTAGGACATAAAGTCAAGATAATCAAATGCGAAGCTAATGGAGTACTCATGGTTTTGCATCATGCATATTAAAACGACGAAGAACCTTCTCAATATAACCTTTTGGCTAAGGTATAACTTGCCGATTTCCTCTCTCGATAATCTCCATGCCAAGAATTTTCTTTCTTCGCACCTAGGTCCTTCATCTCAAATTCATTACTCAATTGTGCTTTCAGTTTGCTATTTCGACTTATCTTTTGCAGCAATCAACATATCATCAACATAGAGAAGTAAATAAATAGCTGAACCATTAACAGTCTTTAAATAGACACAAATTGTCATAATCGACCGCTTAAAATCATGAGAGAGCATAAAGGAGTCAAATCTCTTGTACCCACCGCCTAGAGACTGCTTCAAACCATAAAGAGATTTCTTTAATCTACAAACAAGGTGTTCTTTTCCAGGAATAACAAAACCCTCAGGTTGGTCCATATAAATGTCTTCTTCCAACTCCCCATATAAGAATGCAGTTTTAACATCTAATTGCTCAAGTTCATAATCATGCATAGCAACAATACTGAGTAAAGTGCGAATAGAACTATGCTTCACAACTGGGGAAAAGACATCATTAAAATCCTTTTGTAAATCTACTTACAACGAACAGACTTCTTCTCCTTTGACAATTTCACTAATTCCCAAGTGTTATTCTTTTCAAGTGACTCCATCTCATCATGCATAGCAGTTATCCACTTCTTACAATCAGTGGAGCTAATAGCCTCAGAGTATGATGAAGGTTCTGCATTACCTTCAATTTCTTCTGCTACACTCAGAGCATAAGCAACAATGTTAGTTTCTTCAATCAACCTCCTGGGTGGATTAATCTCTCTCCTAGATCATTAATCGCAATAGATCGTTGTGGTTCTTCGCTCAACAATAGGTGCATCATGAACAATGGTATTTTCCTTATTTGATGTGTTACCTGAACCAACAGAGTGCTCCACCTGAACACTTGAATTCTGCTCACTCTCAACAGGAGCGTTAGTAGGCAGTTTATCAGGAAGCATAGCAGATTCATTAAAGACAACATTTCTGCTAATCACAACCTTTTTTGTTTCAGGATTCCACAACTTATATCCTTTAACACCAGATTTATAACCAAGAAAGATGCACTTAATAGCTCTAGGCTCTAATTTCCCATTATCAACATGAGCATAAGCAGTACAACCAAAAACTCTCAATTCTGAATAATTTGCTGGGGAACCAGACCATACCTCAATTGGAGTCTTCTTTTCAATTGCAATATTGGGTGACCGATTAATGAGATAGCAAGCAGTGGAAGCGGCTTCAGCCCAAAAACGTCTATACAAACCTGCATTAGACAACATGCAACGGGCCTTGGAAATGATGGTTCTGTTCATACGCTCAGCTACACCGTTTTGTTGAGGAGTACCAGGAACGGTGTAATGCCTAACAATGCCTTCAGCTTTGCAATATGATTCAAATTCATCAGAACAGAATTCCATCCCATTATCAGTGTGAAGTTTCTTTACCTTCTTTTCAGTTTGCCTTTCAATCATAGTCTTCCACTCTTTAAATGTTGAAAATGCTTCTGACTTATACTTCAAGAAATAAGGCCACACTCTTCTAGAGTAATCATCAATAATTGTTAACATATAACGAGCACCTCATAGAGATGTCTTGCGAGATGGCCCCCATAAATCAGAATGCACATAATATAAAATACCTTCTGTAGTATGAACTGAGGTATTAAATCTCACCCTTTTGTGTTTGCCAAACACACAATGCTCACAAAATTTCAGCTTGCCGATGCTATGTCCATCAAGAAGTCCTCTCTTACTCAATTCTGTCAAACCAAGTTCACTCATATGCCCAAGACGCATATGCCAAAGATTAGTAGCATCGAATCGATAATGAACTTGAAATTACAGCAACATTACGATATTGTAGTACCGCAGATGGTACAAATTGGCGATTTTAATATCACTTTCATCACAATAAGAGAGCCTTTTGATACCTTTAAAACTCCACCTTCACTGAATATTTGTACCCTTTAGTATCAAGAGTACTCAAAGAGATGAGGTTTCTTTTCAAATCTGGAATGTGCCTCACATCCACAAAGTTCGACAATACCATCAAACATCTTGATCTGAATTGAACCAATTCCTGCAACCTTACAAGATGAGTTATCACCCATCAACACAAGCACCACCTTCAACAGTTCATAGGTGGCAAACCAATCCTTATTATGACACATATGAAAGGTACAGCGTAATCAAGAATCCATTCATCATTGGTCTTAGCATATCCAAAGAAAGGCAACAAGGATTTCTCCATTAGGACTATCATCGCAGCAAGAGAGGCTTTACCTTCATCATCCGGTTTACCTTTGGCTTATAATGGCAGCTTCTCTTTTCTTTATTCTCACTTCCAAAGATTCAGAGATGTCGTGCCCACTTTTCTTGCAATATTTGCACGACTTATACTTGCCTCTAGATTTCGACCGGCTCTTGTAGCCGTTCGAACTTTTGTCTCGAGGTCCATTATTTGAGTTCTTTTCCTTTTGCCTGCCACGAACAAACAAGCCTTCTCCTTTCGAGCTTGAATTTTCAGAAGGTACCATCTGTTTCATCTTTTCCTTAGCATGCAAAGCTTCATAAACTTCATTAAGAGTGAGAGTATCTCTACTATATAATATGGTATCTCTGAAATTTGAAAATGAACTAGGCAGTGAACACAAAAGAATAAGACCCAAATCCTCATCCTCATATTTTACCTCCATCGACTCTAGGTCGGCAACGATCTCCTTAAACGTCGAAAGATGATCAAGCACAGATTCTCCTTCTTGCAATTTATGAGAGTACAACTTCTGCTTGAGATGCATCTTCTTTGGTGAGATCTTTTGTCATGCAAATTTTTCCGCCAAACCATAATGCAAGAAATTGTCTTCTCCTTTAAAACATCCTGCAAAATATTATTGGATAGATGAAGGTAAATCTGAGATAAAGCCTTACGGTCTTTACGCTTGTCATCTGCGGTCCATGCGGTAGGTTCTTTTGCAAAACCTTCCAATGCATCATCCAAATCCATCTGTGCCAACACAGCTCTCATCTTGACTTGCCACAGCGAAAATCTTGTGTCTCGATCCAGGAGTGGAAGATCATACTTCAAAGTCGCCATGAGGAATAAAACCTGAAAATTGCTAGTACTGATATGTGTAAACCTAGCAAAAATCATAACCTGTAAGTACACCTTCTGTGTGCACGAATCAATGATCTGTGAAATCTCCTGGTACTACTTGTGTGGACGTAACAAAATTTCTCCAGAACTTGCTGTGAAGATTGAATAAAGAAAGGATTTCTTAATGTTGGGACCTGTGCTGTGCTGTTGGTCTGCTTGCTTCGTATGCACACGCGCGCACTGCTTTTCCACGCCCTGGACGAAGACCCGAAGCCGACGCGTTGACGAAGCAAGCGCCGAAGAACAAAAGCGACGCCCGGACCGAGGAGACGGACGCAGCAGAAGAAGCCTCCTGTTCTGGACGCAACGCGACACAAATCGCGGCGAGAGGACGCAACTGAAGACGCGCCGAGGAATCGCGCGAAGAGCGATGCGCGACGGGAGTCGCAGCGCAAGACGGCGGCGCCGGACGAGACTGCTCCGTGTGAGGCGGCGCACGGAACGGATCTGCTATTTTTTCGGTGTCTCTCTTCAAACCCTAATCTCCTGTGCTCTGATACCACTTGTTAGAAATAATGCACAGATCAACAGGGACAAGAGACACGAATTTTACGTGGAAAACCCTTGCGGGAAAAAACCACGGGCGCCAACCGGCGATGATCACTATATGTGGAGTGTTTACAAAACGCCGGGGATTACAATGAGGTGTGAGGCGTCAACTCTCCCCGTGCGGCTTACAAGAGGTATATAAAGGGGTAAAAGGACTTAGAGTCCAGGTAGGAAACTAATCCGCTAATATGGTAACTAATCCGGACACTTCCATATTAGAAATTCGGATCACAATATATCCCTTATTTCAACATGATTGAGATGTAATGTTATGATGTTCTTTCTGTCCAAGTCTGCATCTAACTAATAATTCTGTTGGGCGGGTAATCAGATAAGGTTGTGAGAGACATACCAACTTCTTTGGATTGACAACTCAGTGACAGAACTTGTGTTGTTTGACACCAACTCATGTGTTAGGAAGCTGAAAGTCTTAAGTTTCTTGCTTGATCAAGAAGGCTGGTAAGTAACTGGGGCTCTGAAAAGAAGCATCAATCCATGCCATGTATCATCAGCCTGCTTGAGACCATCATCCATCACCTACAGCTCATCGGATTTTTTTGTAGAATAATCAAAATGACTTTGATACTACAAAACATAAAGATAAGGTTATATTTGGACAAACTAAAATTGAATGTTTCATGCTAAAATTGAAGCCTAAGGATGCAGATCGCACTTGACAAAATAACCGGGCCACATCTTAGCCTACATATAATGAAGGAATAAGTCCATAATACACCCCTGAATTTTATGAAGAGTCCAAAATCCCCCCTGAACTCCAAAATCATTTGGTTTACACCATCGAACTGCTAATACCATCTCACCCAACCCCCTCGGGTTGAAACCATCCGGTTTCTCCCTGACGTGGCATCCACATATGCCACGCTGGCGCGGTTTACCGGGCGAAATTATGAAACCACCCTCCCACGCTGGGCACAACCGCACGAGCGCTCCGCTCCTCTTTTCCATTCCACGGCGTCCATCCCCCTCCTCCGCACCGGGATCTCCTCCTCCCAAGCACTCCCGTAGCAGCCCGAGCTCTCCCCGCCCCCAACCACCGCCTCTGACCCCTCCCCTTCTCAGCCCCGCTCCCCCTGAACCCCAGCTCCGGTAGCCCCTCCTATGGAGAGAACTGGCGCAACCCCGCCACATCCAACCCGCCCTCCTCCCTCCTCCCTGCCGTTGTCACCGCCAGCCCCTTCGCGATGCACCACCGCATGGCCACCTTCTCCGCCACCCTTGGCACCGTAGAGCTCAAGGAATCCTTCGCGAAGTGGATGGCGAAGCAGCGGTGGGAGGACATGAAGCGGCTCTTCGAGTTCTGGGTGCGGTCACTCGACGCCGGATATCCCCAGCAACGACGGCGGTCATGGGGGAGCGATGGAGTTCGGTGGAGGCGGTCCTCGACGGCAGTCTCGCTTTGGTGTGTGGAGGGGGAAGGGAGGTGGAGGAGGAGAGGGAGGCAGAGAGGAAGGAGGTCCTGGCCAAACTCCCCATGGCACCGTCCCTCTTGCTCTTGGCCGGTTAGCCTGGCGCCTCCCTGACATTGGCTCCTTGCCATCGCCGCCGATGAGCTTGGCCCCGCGCCCGGCCTCTGCCTGGCTCGCCACCGCACACTCAGCCCACCTCCCTGTGCTCCGACCGCCCCGTGGCTTGCCGCGACCGGCTCAGCCTGTGTGTGCCTCCCTGCACCCGTGCCTCCCCTCGCCATGGCTACCCGGTTCGGTTGCCCTGCTCTCCTGCTCGAAGGGAGGTGGAGGAGAGGGAGGCAGAAAGGAAGGAGGTCTTGGTCGAACTCTCCATGGCACCGCCCCTCTTGCTCTTGCCCCGGAGCCTCCCTGACGCTGGCTCCCTGCCGCCACCGCCAGAGGGCTTGGCCCAGCGCCCGACCTCTACCTGGCTCTCCGCCGCGGGCTCGGCCCACCTCCCTATGCTACGGCCGCTCCACGGCTTGCTGCCACCGGCTCGGCCTGTGTGTGCCTCCCTGTACCCGTGCCTCCCCTAGCCATGGCCACCCGGTCTGGTTGCCCTGCTCTCCTGCTCGGCTGCTCCCTCTCGGCCGTGCCCGGCTGAGCCCCCGGTCCGCCAGCTCCTCCCTGTCACCGACCCGCGGTCGTGCCTCCAGCTTGGGCCGTCCCCATGGCGCCGTCGCCTCCCTTCCGGTTTGGCCCAGTCCCCTGTGTGCGCTCGTGTATTTGGTGCTTGGTTCGCATCCCAGGCCAAAGAAAAAGGGCATGAGTATGCTACATCAATGAAATATGTACATGTGAACACCGCGTCATCCAAAACTAGAGTGGTTTAGGGCGAGGGGGTGATTTGCTCTGGTTTCAATAATTAGGGGGTGTAAAGTGAACGGTTTTATAGTTAAAGGTATTTTTTGGACTCGGACTATAGTTCAAGGGGGTAAAATGGGCTTATTCCTATAATGAAAGCACATAGCAGTGATATAAATTACAATACATACCTGGTTAATTCCCATCTTGTAAGATAGCAATGATGCCACGAGATTTCCATCGTTGTAGTTTTCCAACTATGAAATCTGGAGTGCCTTGTAATTCTGCAGCAAATTCACCAGCTACATCCTGTATAAAAATAAGAGTATTGTATTACTGCCTTCTCATCAGATAAAAAGATAAAAGCACTGTATTATTGTAGCAAATGTCAGATGAGACTACAATTTTTCACACAGAGAAGGTGCTCATATACAGAATTGAAGTAGCTAATGAGAAAAATGGTCCTCCAAAGTTTTGTTACTAACTTACTATTCTACATAAGTAATTACACTGGAAACAACTTGCATGTAGCCCTTCGACTCCCAAGCCCTTGTTTCAATAGTTGTATGGTAAAAAAAACAATATCCTACCAAATGTGCCTTTTGCATCTGGTATGAGCCGAGTAACCATAATCACATAAAAAATTACACGATTAGCAGTGCTCCTTTTCCCACAAAATTTTCGCACCGAGAACTTACAAGCTATACCACATATATGCAAGCGTGAGTGAAAATAATGGAATGGGTCAACAAAAAAAAAAGCAAGTAAAGCATGTACCGAGAGAACCTAACATTCTAACATATGCCAAAATTGAGAAAAGGGATAAAATAAAATACACTTGCAATGAGAATTTTAGGGGTAACATGAAGGCCTTGTTTCTTTAACCTAAGAACCATCTCATTGTCCAACACATGGACTTGATCCAATATAGAGACAATCCGGACATAAGCAATATAAACCAAGGACATGAGACCTAAAAGAATAGGATGGAGAAAAATGCACAAAATGAAAAGGTGAGGAAAAAGCACATTATGTCCATGATAAGCTAAATGTGACAGTGGATAAGTGGGTAAACGCCACTGGACATGTACTCCAACGAGCATATGCAATCCTTGCAGGGACTTCATCGATCTTGCAGGTCCAGTCAAGTTGATTCAGCGACCAAGCCTGAACCATGGGCTGCTTGTAAAGTCCACGTAGAATATACTCTGAATCCGGTGCCCAATCCACAAAATTTATTTTGTCAACGCATGAAAACAATTGCACCACCTACGTAAGCAAGTTAAAGTATACATTGTTGTAAATTGTAATCTCAAGATGTGACTGAAGGGAAACGGGTAGGCTACACTAGCGCAAATTAAAAAATTCTACCCGTAAACCAAGATCACTGCAGTTATAGATCACGGTCTTACCACTAGACGCGCAGGTGCGGAAGTTGATGCAGCGCGTCGGGGCAGTGTAGTCGTACCAAGTTGATGCAGTACGTCGGGGCAGAGTAGTCGTACTACTTCCTCGTCCTCGTCGCGGCGTCCCACGTACAGCTCCTTTCTTGCGGTTCGTCCCAACGCCACGATGCGGCGCCCAAAGGTATCCACACGCACGGGAGAAGCGACGCACGCCGGACTACTAGATCCGCGCGAGCGACTAGGGCGTGGGAGGGTGGCGCGTGGTTTGAGGATGTCACGAAAAACTCAACCCTCAACCAGCGCGCCCCTACCCTCCTTTTATAGACGTCCTTATAATGGGCTTCTACAAATAGAGGCCCATTAGGACTCAATGCCCAGTCTAATTCGGATCCAATCCGAATTAGGCTTCAGCCCCTTAAGTGTGTGACCCTATGGTTCACATATGTTTAGACATGACGCGAGTACACATACTTGGTCAATAGTTGGTAGCGGCCTCTAGCAAGACGTGCCAACTCCTAAACATACGTAAAGATCATATCGGACGAACCATCACAACGTTATGTACATGCCAATCCCTTTGCCTCACGATATTCGGTCGAGCTCCAAGTGACCACTCTTTCTCGATCCGTGATCCGAATCCCTTACTAGGTTAACTCTTAACCTTAAGTAGCATGGCCATGCATTTCGGATCCGATCACTCGAGGCCCAGAGATATCTCTCGTAGAGAGGGCAAATCCCATCTCGTCGACCATGCCTCGCAAACATGCTTCATGACAAACCCAAAGCTACCTTTATAACTACCCGATTCACGAGTAGCGTTTGATAGCCCCTAAGTAGGTCGATTCACATCTCAAGTACATGCGACAATCTCGTGTCTAAGGACAAGGCGTACACATTGTGTAGAGAGAACCATAAGTATAAAAGCTATGTCTCATGTTGGGTCGGTCCAACCCCATGTTCTAAACATGTGTCCACATTATTGGTTTGACATCTCCATGTCTATGACTCGTGAAACATGGTCATCAACCGATACATGTGCTAATCCATCATTCACGTGTGTCCTCACATGAACTCCGACTAGGGACAACTTTAGAATAACCATACAAGTAAAGAGTTTCACAAACAAGTCACATACTTGTTAATCAACACAAAGGCAATATTCAAGGAACATTTATTAAATCATGGATACAATGAAATATCATCATCAATATGATTGCCTCTAGGCATATCTCCAACATCTCCCACTTGCACTAGAGTCAATCTAGAAGATATCTAATACCCATAGCTCTTGTGTGCGCCTCATGCTTAGGCTGTGGAGAGGCTTCGTCAAAGGATCCAAATATTCAAACCGTGTGTATTTTGCATATCTTTAAATCTCTCGATTAAGGATCTCTCGAATGAGATGAAACCGCCGCAGATGTGTTTGTTCTTTTGGTGATTCCTCGGCTCCTTGGCTTGCGCAATGGCCCCACTTGTTATCACAAGAAAGATCCGAGGATCGCACGCACTAGGAACCACACCTAGTTCGATTATGAACTTCCTTATCCAAACACCTTCCTTTGCCGCTCGAAGCCGCAATGTACTCGGCCTCCGTTGTAGAGTCGCAACAGCCTCCCGCTTGGAACTCTTCCAACTTACCGCACCACCGCTCAAAAGGAACACAAAACCCGATTGCGATTTGTAATCATCTTTGTCGGTTTGGAAGCTTGCATCGGTGTAACCATTTACAACGAGCTCTTCCTCACCTCCGTAGACTAGGAACACATCCTTAGTTCTTCTCAAATACTTGAGGATGTTTTTAATCGCTGTCCATGACTCTCACTGGATCACCGTATCTGCCGTAACACTTAGAGCATAGGAAACATCTGGCGAGTACACATCATAGCATACATGATAGATCCAATGGCCGAAGCATATGGAATCTTACTCATGCGATATCGCTCATCGCTTGTCGAAGGACACCGAGTCTTGCCAAGATTTATGCCATGAGACGTGGGCAAGAACCCTTTCTTTGCCTCCTCCATGTTGAACCGTTTCAACACTTTGTCAATGTAAGTACTCGCTTAATCCTATTAGCCTTTTGATCTATCTCTATAGATCTTAATACCCAAAATATATGCCGCTTCCCTAAGTCCTTCATTGAGAAACTATTTTTGGTGAGGTCTTAACGGACTCGAGCATAGGAATATCATTTCCAATCGAATATGTCATCTACATATAAGATTAGAAATACGAGTGAGCTCCCACTTGTCTTCTTGTAAACACAAGATTCTTCTTCGCTTTTGATGAAGTCAAACCCTTTGACCACTTCATCAAAACGAATGTTCCAACTCCGAGATGCTTGCTTCAATCCATAAATGGATTTTTGAAGTTTGCATACTTTTCTAGCATTGTTTGATCGACAAAACCCTCGGGTTGTATCATATACACGTCCTCGGTTAAATTTCCATTAAGGAAAGCCGTTTTGACATCCATCCGCCATATCTCATAGTCGAAATATGCAAAGCAATAGCTAGAATGATCCGTATTGATTTAAGCATCGCTACAGTGAGAAAGTCTCATCGTAGTCAACTCCTTGAACTTGCCGAAAACCTTTTGCGACAAGTCGAGCTTTATGGATATGAACATTTCCATCCATATCAATCTTCCTTTTGTAGATCCATTTGCACTCTATGGTTTTAACACCATCAAAGTGGTCAACCAAATTCCAAACTTGATTGTCTCCCATGGATGCTATCTCGGATCTCATGGCACTATGCCATTTCTCGTAGTCTGGTCCATCATTGCTTCCGCATAGGTCGAGGCTCATCATTGTCTAACAATAATATATCTCGCACATTGCGGAGCCTTCCGACCTTCGTGGTGGTGGTGCTTCCTTTGCCATGGGTTCCTCAACTTGTTCTCGCCACATGGGCATCATTCGTCGAGTCTTCCCGATTGGTTCATCTTGAACTTCTTCAAGCCGCACTGTTCTTCCACTTGTCTCCTGTTGAGAAACTCTTTCTCTAGGAAAACACCACTGAGCGACAAACACTTTGCCCTCTAGTCGGTTGTAGAAGTAATATCCAAAGGTTTCCTTGGATATCCCACGAAAATGCATTTATCCGACTTGGGTGTGAGCTTGTCCGATCAGAGTCGCTGACAAACGCCTCACATCCCCAAATCTTTAGAAAAGACAACCGTGACTCTTCCTACCCATATCTCATATGGTGTCTTAACTACGGATTTAGACGGTACCTATTAAGTGTGAAAGCTGCGTTTCTAGAGCGTAACCCCAAAAGGATAATGGTAAATGATCGCTCATCATCGATCGAACCATGTCCAACAAGGTCCGACACGCCGCTCGGATACCCCGTTTCTTTGAGGCGCGCCGGCGGTGTTAGTCGTGGAACAATTCCGCAACTCTTGGATGATTGCTAAATTCATGACTCAAATACTCGCCACCACGATCGATCGCAGAGCCTTGATTTTCTTGGCACGTTGATTTTCAACCTCATTCGGAACACTTTGAACTTTTCAAAAGTTTGGACTTATGCTTCATTAAGTAGACATAGCCATATCTACTAAAATCATCGATGAAAGTTATGAAGTAATGAAATCCACCTCTAGCGATCGTGCTCATTGGTCCACATACATCGGTATGTATGATTTCCAACAAGTATGACGCCTCTCAAAAGAACCTTTGAAAGGTGATTTGGTCATCTTACCAAGCAAACAAGCTTCACATGTCTCGTATGATTCAAAATCAAACGGTTAGAAGACCATCAAAGATGGAGCTTCTTCATGCGCTTTTCACTTATGTGACCCAAACGACAATGCCAAACATAGGTGGGATTCAAATCATTAGGTCGAAGTCTTTTAGCATTTATGTTAAAGATAGGCGCATCATCAAGATTTAAAATAAATAACCCATTCACAATGGGCTAAAGCCATAAACATTCCATTTTTAGAGATCAAACAACCATTGTCTTTACTTGCAAATGAATAACCATCTCTCATCAAACATGAGGGGATAAAATGTTTCGACTCATACTAGGAACATAATAACAATTATTCAATTCCATAATAAATCTTGAAGGAAGTGAAGTTGCATGGTGCCGACGGTCAACGCAAAGAACCCTTGCTTTATTTCCGACGCGAAAATCAACTTCACCTCTTGCGACTCCTCTACTTCTTATTAGCCCTCGTCGAGTTGCAAATGTGAGCAAGCGATCCAGTATCAAATACCCAAGAGTTAATAGGAGAATCTGCGAGAAAAATGTCTAAAACATTTATGACAAGTGTACCATGGGTGGAAGTCTTACTTCAAACCTTCTTCTTGCATTCATCTAATCCATGTACTTCTTGCGTTTCTCTTCCAGTGGCGATTTCTTTACAATAGAAGCATACTGTCTCACCTGTGTCCAAAGATTAGGCTTAGGCGTTGGCTTCGAGATCATATCTTTAACCTTGCCCTTATTCTTTGGCCATGGCTTCTTACCCTTTTTCTTGAAGCTAGACTTGTTCGCACGACCATCACATGGCTAGGCCCCGCACACTTCTTAATGTCACTCTGCTTTTTGAGCATCCCACAAAGCTCATTAAGGCCCTTATCCGCCCCATGCATATGGTAGTTCAAATGAAATGCCCATAGCTAGGTGGAAGAGACGCTAAAATGAAATCGCTTGCCAACTCTTGGCCAATTGGAAAACCAAGTTTATCCAAAGTCCATCAGAACCAACCATTTTGATCACATGTGGGCCTACGGTGCACCTTCATTAACTTGCATTCCGTAAAAGCCTTAGAGACATTGAACCGCTCAGCCCTGGCACGTGTCCGGAACATGTCCTAAGCGCTATAATCATATCATACGCCCCGATCCTCAAACCGCTTTTGAAGGTCAGGTTCCATGCATGCAAGCATAAGACAGCTAATCTCAAGAGAGTCATCACATGCTTTCTTGTAGGCATTTTTAACAGCAGCAGACGCATTGTTAGCAGGTTCTTTTGGGATTGGGGTGTCCAGAACGTTTTCCTTTTATCTGCCCTGAGAACAATTCTCAGGTTACGGACCAAATCCGAATAGTTTGTTCCATTTAATTTCTCTTTCTCAAGAATCGATCGCAAAGCAAAGGGTGTGCGTGGTTGCTAGATGCCATTGATCTACAATAGGAAATGCAAAATACTAAGACAAATAAAACCATGATAGAGTAAATTGTATTAAACAAATTTAATAGAATGTACTCCCACTAAAATCAACATCCCTCTGTTGATTCTTAGCGATTCAAGATCCGCAATTAACGAGTCTACTAGTGAGCTTTTGCATCACCGCTAGGAGACAAGGTAATTCGGTAAGCAACACCTTGCTAATCATATCTCTATATGACTCTTGTTGTTGGGTGACATCTCTATGCCCCGCGCCCAACCTTTATGCCCCAAGGCCCATAACCTTTATGATAACCTTGTTAAGTTCACCAATCCTTATGCATGTAAGTATCCGATACAAAACCCATCTAGTCAAGGAAAGTTGATGGTGCCCTAATTTTATAGACCCACCATCAATTTACAAGACATGGGATGGTGCAAAGTTTAATTGGGAGGGCATATGTTTAACTTAACATTTTGTGAGGATCGCTATACTTCTACCATTCAAACATGCATAGGAGTAAAACAATAGGAATAACATTCACACAGATTGTGACTCAAGATGGCCTATTTTCTCATGGTGATCTCCATCGCCATAGAATCTGGCCCACCATGATGATCTCCATCTCCATGGTTCATGTGTGCCATCCTCCAAGTGATGTGTCCTCCGAGTACTACTATAAGCTATTACTCATAACACTAGTAATAAAATACATGGATACTAGGAATCATCACAAGTCGGCACGCAGGCCGTTAATACAATACTTTGACAACACAATGGCTCCAGCCGTGTTGCCGTGCCCACGACACGCAGGTCATGCAAATATTACAAACATGCATCACATCACGACCTTAGCAGCATGATCACGGTACATCGATTATTAATCTAGGTTCCGATTCGATCAATCATATTGATCTTCGCATTCCGCAACTGGTTTTATGTGTCACCGTCACCCCGATGGCGAATCCGACCGGTAGGGGTATGTTGTTTCACGACCTTAGCAAGATGATCACGAAACCGATCAATCCATTACGTAACTATACAATCGATCACATCGATCATACCAATTACATATCGCCATATGCAAATCACCCAACCTATAACATGACAAAGAACCGCTCGATACCATCAAGGGAAACGGGTAGGCTACACTAGCGCAAATTAAAAATTCTACCGTAAACCAAGATCACCGCAGATTATAGATCACGGTCTTACCACTAGACGCCGCAGTGCGGAAGTTGATGCGCGCGTCGGGCGGTGTAGTCGCACCAAGTTGATGCAAGACGTCGGGCGAGTAGTCGACTACTTCCTCGTCCTCGCCGCGGCCCCACGCATGCTCCTTTCTTGCGGTTCGTCCCAACGCCACGATGCGGCGCCTCCAAAGGTATCCACACGCACGGAGGAAGCGACGACGCCGGACTACTAGATCCGCGCGAGCGACTAGGCGTGGGAGGGTGGCGCCGTGGTTTGAGGATGTCACGAAAAACTCAACCTCAACCAGCGCCCCTACCCTCCTTTTATAGACGTCCTTATAATGGGCTTCTACAAATAGAGGCCCATTAGGACTCAATGCCGATCTAATTCGGATCCAATCCGAATTAGGCTTCACCCTTAAGTGTGTGACCTATGGTTCACATATGTTTAGACATGACGCGAGTACACATACTTGGTCAATAGTTGGTAGCGCCTCTAGCAAGACGTGCCAACTCCTAAACATACGTAAAGATCATATCGGACGAACCATCACAACGTTATGTACATGCCAATCCCTTTGCCTCACGATATTCGGTCGAGCTCCAAGTCGACCACTCTTTCTCGATCCCGTGATCCGAATCCCTTACTAGGTTAACTCTTAACCTTAAGTAGCATGGCCATGCATTTTGGATCCGATCACTCGAGGCCAGAGATATCTCTCTCGTAGAGAGGGCAAATCTCATCTCGACCGACCATGCCTCGCAAAGATGCTTCATGACAAACCCAAAGCTACCTTTATAACTACCCGCCATTTGAGTAGCGTTTGATAGCCCCTAAGTAGGTCGATTCACATCTCAAGTACATGCGACAATCTCGTGTCTAAGGACAAGGCGTACACATTGTGTAGAGAGAACCATAAGTATAAAAGCTATGTCTCATGTTGGGTCGGTCCAACCCCATGTTCTAAACATGTGTCCACATTATTGGTTTGACATCTCCATGTCTATGACCTGTGAAACATGGTCATCAACCGATACATGTGCTAATCCATCATTCACGTGTGTCCTCACATGAACTCCGACTAGGGACAACTTTAGAATAACCATACAAGTAAAGAGTTTCACAAACAAGTCACATACTTGTTAATCAACACAAAGGCAATATTCAAGGAACATTTATTAAATCATGGATACAATGAAATATCATCATCAATATGATTGCCTCTAGGGCATATCTCCAACAGTGACTAACAATTTTTTTTACAACGACATGAGTTCTGTAAAACTTAAATTCCATATAGCTCATATGAGTTCATCCATACAGTAAAATAAGAAAGTTGCAAGGCATTATACATAACCTAACCATTCTTGAAAGGAATACTGGATGCTACATTTGCATAGACGAATATGAAACATGAAGTGTTCATCGAACTTCCATGACTCCAAGAGATACCCAAGAGTATTCCAGAAATTACACAGTTCGTTAAACCAAAATGGCCACACACACAAAAAAAAAGCCAAACGCTAAGCTAATGCAGCTCGCAGAATTATAGGTGCAAACCAAACGCACCCATCTAAACCTCCACACAAACAACAAAATCACTAATTATCCACTCTTCGATACCATTTGGTACGAAGATTTCCTCAATCCAACATGTACCGTGAATTGTTGTAAGCACAACCTACTCCTAATCCCTAGGCTACGGATCAGGCAACATTAGGCGCATTCCATGCATCATAATCCTCAAAATTGAGCCACGTTATATTACATTACCCCCAATCCCAGATTCAGCAACTACTCCAAAAGGCCATACCCTAAACCCGCATTACAACTCCCAAGCACTAAGATCAAGGGAGAGAAAGGAGGTGGGGAATTGCACGGATACCTTGAGGGAGACGACATCCCGAACGATGAGGCAATAGTCGACGGTGACAATGAGGAGTGGCTAGTAACAGATTTGGCTGGTGATGGCAAGGAGGAGCCCATCAGGAAGGAGAAAAGGATGATGTGGTGGGCATGGCGCCAATTTGACATGAACCCATACCACCCGCAAGGAAGCTGTGTCTTCCTCCCAACAAAAATGGAACCTCCTAGAGCCCTCAGCCGTGCAGCCAAAGAAAGCAACCGTATCAGTAAAATGGAAGGCAAACTGTAACATCTCAATTTTCAAAGTCATTTTTTTAGCCTTAAAAATAAGGGACTGTCTACAAAACAGTCGGTTGTTTTTAGCCTCAAAACCAGTCGATTTTTCGTTCCGTTGGATCAGAATCTAAAGGCTTCCCCTCTCCCCCTGTTTAGTACTAATATATTAGTCCCGACCTCTTCCATCAATCGAGGGATTCCAGCGCCGCCACTTCCCATCAAACCCTAGCGCCGCCACTTCCCGCTGCCTCACCGGTGTGCTGGTGAGGTTCGTCGTCCCCCACCCTACAACCGTTACCGCCTCCTCTTGCTCCGCCAGTGCCCCCCCCGGCCTCTACTGGCTCCTCTTTTTTCCCTCACCGTCGCCTTCTTTTTCATCTTCGGCGGCTCATCCGCCACCGGCGCACCTCCTAATATTCTCTTGTTCTTGTCTTCCTCACCGACCTTCATCGCCCCCACCCGATCTCGCAGCCGACGGCGCCACCGCTGCCTCACCGCCCCGCCGCCCTAGCCTCCCTCTAAATTCGTGTTCCAGTGAACCAGCAGCCTAACTCGTCGTCGACACCGCCGGAGAGGAAGAATTCGCAGTCCAAAGCACAAATCTTCATGCAAAATTGCAAGGTCAAAAAATCGATTGTTTTTCCTTTAAAAAAAACATTCGACAATTATTTAGCAATTCCGTAAAAATAAAAGGAACCATTTGTATTTTATTCAATTCGTTAAAGCTTAAGTTGAAATTTTAGAAAATAAAAACATTTTAAATGATTAAATCAAACTTCAATTAAATTCAAAATGGGTATATTTGATTTTCTAGACTTTCTTAGATTTTCTCCAAGTTCTTTTGCTATTTTCTTGGAGTTCAATTTAATTTATTTCATTTTCTACTTTTCCAAAAATTTCTTTTCTTTGTTGTAAAATTTAATTTAATTTAATTATTTTAAAAGTGTTAGATTTCTTTTGGAGTTACTGTAATTATTTAAAAATCTGAGTCTGAAATTCAAATTCAAATTCCATTTCTCAATTCAAAACTCCTCGCCAAATTCCAAGTTCAAATTTTGTAATTTGAATTTTCCTGGTCCATTTCTTTTTTCTTTCCCCTTTTTCTTTTCCCCTTTCTTCTTTTTCCTTTTTATTTCCTTTTCCTTCTTTTCTTTCCTTTCCTCCTTTCTCCTAGCTCCTCTGCGCCAACCCCACGCCACCTCCTGGTCGTGTCACCCGCACTGCGTCCCCATGCCGCAACCCGTCCGCGTCGTTTGCGCCATCAATGCCCTTCAATGCCAGCCAAGAACGCCACCGCGAATCCCGCTCGTGTCGCGTTCGCCGCCGAGAATCCCGCAAACGTTCCCCGTCGATTCGAGTGCTGCCTCTGCCCTATGAAGGGAGCACCGTGTGCCCCTTGCTCCCCTCTTCAATTCACCCTAAACTCCATCATCAAACTCTTCTGTGTTTGCCCAGAACACCAACATCAATCCATCTTCTTCCTGAAGTCCGACGACGACGCAATCGTATTGATCTCCTTCTCTCGTGATCCTCAGACCGAATGAACTATGTCACGTCGTGTTCCCGGTACTCCTCTTCCCATCCCCTACCTCAATTTCGAAATTCCTCCACCGTCATCGCCTTTCTTTCGACACTGGTCGCCGTGGCGCCGCCATTCCGGCCTCCCCGAGCCCGTCTACACCATCCCCACGCCTAGGCGCAGCTCATGCTCGTGTCGATTTCCTTTCCCTGCCACCGGAGCGCCGCCGCTCGTGCGCCAATTCCGCTGCCGTCAGCCACCTCCCGTCGCGCTGCCACCTCCTACCCCTTCCTCTCACAGCCGGCGACCCATTTTAGGTGTCACCGCCGGCCGTCGGTACTGCTACCTAGCCCAAGCTTCCTGTTGACTGCTCTGTTTTGCTTCCTTCTTCACTAGCACTTGAGTCACTTACACATGGGAACCCCATGTCATAGACTAAAGACAACTCGAATTGCTGAAAAAGAAGATTTCATGGAATATTCCCTCCTCTCTCATTTTCCTGGAATTAATTTCCCGGCAAAACTTTCGAGTGTTCGTTCTCCCTCATACGAACTCTGTTTCTATCGATTCTTGTTACTAAATTCATAATTTATCTATTAGTACTAATTTTATAATTTTTGGATTTTATTTAGATTTATTATATTTACTCATCTCGTTTTGTGCGTATAGAATCCAGTGTTTCTGAAGCATTCCTGGACCACCGAAGCAACTCCAACCTTTGATAAGGCAAGTTGAAGACCTTTGATCATGTTGTACCCATTTTTATAAAGTTATATTGTTTTATATCCACAAGCATTGCTAAGTTTATATCAATTATTTCTGAAAGTAGCTAATTACCTATGTGACATTATGCCACCTTGAATAATTGTGATTGACATATATCCTTGGACACCATATGAGGGGTTTGATACTAGTTGGAAATATTAGTATTACCAACATGGGGCATATTATGCTTAGTTACGATGGACTCTTGATCACATATTCAATAATGTTAAACTTGACATAATAAAATATGGAATTGTAGCTTGGCTACTGTTATTAAAATTTGTTGTACCATGGCAAGGGTTGCCATTGGGCTAGGTTGAACAAAAATGGTTTCATACCTAGGCGAATGATCGTGCAGTAAAGGACATGGATTTGGGATGTGGTTGTCTCGCCTGAGTAGTCACTTAGGACTTAACTTTGTGTGTCATTGATCTGGGCCTTACCGTACAACCACATATCCAGTTGGGATGGGTCTGGCTAATTAATTACTGATGCCTTGATTTTTAGTTCTGTTTTGGTGGAAGTTTTAACCCTGGGTTAGACATTCAAAATAGCGCAAGAGGAGGCCTCGACTGTGATGTATGTTGAGATGGAATGTTGTGAGTTTGTGGAACCAGTCGGTGGCGAAACCTTAGTGAGCAGAACTGGGTTAAGCCATAACTTTGTAAAAGCCTTATGATAATCACTTAGTCGCACACTTCGAAAGTGTGTTTTGGCCGACATTATAAGTTGATTATGTCTTGTGTGTTAAGCTGTACAACCTCTGCAGGGTGTTAAAAACTATTCGAATAGCTGTGTCCCCAGTTATGGTCAATGCCTCATAATTTCACACGAGGGGTAGATTTTTCATAAAATGTTCGGATGGTTGTTGGATGGGAAGTGAACGGGTAGTTCATTGGTTGATGGTTGAGAAGTGAACAGGTAGTTCACTAGTTATTTCAAAGTACTTGTTTACTTATGTATTTAATCTTTTAAATTGTGCTTTCAATCAATTTACTATATTTACTCTCAATACTGCTTTCTGCAAAATATCCATAAAGCCACTCTTGTTCAAGCCTTGTATGAATACTATTTGTATATATTTCTCTACGACTTGCTGAGTATTTTATGTACTCATGGCTTTATACCATTGTTGATCAGTCACCGACAAAGAACTATGGAACACAGAGTTCCACGAGGAGGAGAACTTCGAAGACTATGCGAACAAGATCGTGTTTTCCACTCGATTGCCTGTGGACATGTCGGATGGCTACCACGAGTTGTTTTATTCCGCTACAAGTTTACTCTTTTGTCTTAAGCCCTGTGTGGCAAATTTTGTAAACCTTGACCATAAGGTCGGTTGCTACTAAGTAATAATAATTTGCCTTCTTCTTAAGATATATTGATGTATAGATATGATTTCACCAATGTTGCCACTGTGTGAACTAACTACTAATCATGGGGCTAATTCAGAATACACAGAGGGTTTGGATTTGCATGTTCGGGTCCCGACACAAACCAAAAAAATCCCCAAAGTAAAATAACAATTGAATACATCCATAATTGAATTAGTAGAATGAGAAGCAAAAACAATGAATACCCAGAGAAAAACAATAGCTGAATAAATTCCCAACTAACATCAACGAAAATCGACCAACATGGCCAACTCTGCCGACCCCGTGGAGCAAGAAGACACCATCGATGGTAGATCCGATCGGAGGAGGAGGGCGGCGGAGCGGAGGAGAAAGGAGAGTGTTGGTGACACTGGCACGGGAGGAGGAGGGGGGAGGGGCGACGACACCAGTGGGAGAGGAGGCGCTGGCGGGGCGGAGGGAGGGAGGAGGCCGGTGGCGCGTTGGGAGGAGGAGGCCGATGACGCATGGGGAGGAGGAGGGAGGACGAAGCAAGCACGGAAGCAAGCAGGCACATGGCGAGCAAGAACGCACGGCAAGAACAAACGAAAGGCAAAAATAGAAAAAAACTGTCAAAAAAATCGGAGGCCTCGATTACAGCACTAAGTAGCAGGACAAAGAAGCAGAGGCTGCACAAACAGCTTCCTTCCCCAAAAAGGAAACACGGAGAAAGAAGCCATCACCCAATATAAAACCATAGGAAAAAAGAAGGAGAACGACGAAGCCGAAACCGATAGAGAGCAAGACAAAGAAGACGTGGAGCGGCGGCAAGAACAACTTCTTCCACCGAACAAAACCACACCAAGGAAAAGTGTAGACCGACCAGAAAGAAGTGGCAAGAAGAAGCGCAACAACAGAAACTAAGCCAGCAGAGAACAAAACAAAGGAGACGAGAGACAAAGGGAGGAGAAAGAAGAAGGATAGGCGGCTGCAACCCAGACAGAAACAGCGGACGAGCGATGGGAAGAGGACGACGAAGAGAAGCGACGCAACCGAGGCGAAAAAGAAGTAGGCGAACGATAGAGAGGTGCCGTGCTGGGGAGTAAAAGCTGAGGGCAGACACACAAAACAAGAAACCTACCGCATCAAGGCATGGACCGAAGCAGGCAGACAACGAACCGAGCGTAACGTCAATAGGATGTGCAGTCACATACGAAGGCAACGACGAACGCAATTGGGCAGCGGAAACAACGGAACCAAAATTGGATGGCTAGGAAAAAGAGGGTGACGTGGCCACCCTCCCCACGCCTTCAGCAGGCCTCCTTTTACCTCTAAAGACTATGTGGAGCCCTTCCCTTAGATTTGTCTCACCTAGTCACATGATGGGCTGCAATAATTTAGCGCACCACCCAAAAAAAAAGTAACAGTGAGCGATCAGACAATTAACCTAGTTCTAGTGCACAACAAACCCCTACCTTCTCATAGTAACCTTGGGCCCTTTAGAAAAAAAAAAGGACGAGCTTCTGTGGGGGCAAGCAGAAAATTAGGAATGCTGAAATCAAATTTTTGTAGTAGTTTAGGTGTGAATGCATGACTTAGAGTTTTTAGGCAATATATTACTGCAATGATGTTTTTTACTGTGTCAGCGAGTAAACTAAATAGAATAAGTACATTTTACCCCCTTGAACTTTGCAAAAAGGAGACTCACTCTGACCTTTCAAAGCCTATCTCATCTGGTTGACAGTAGAAGGTAAGTATGATGGTACCGTGGACATAAACGAGGTTGAGCATATCTTTAATGATTTCAAACTAAAGCAATTTGTCCACTTAACACACTTAACTATAAAACCAAGTATCTAACTCTCTGAACTTACACCTAAAGACGGTTTTGGAGATCGGTTTTGATTATGTTGATCCCACTCATGGTCTTTTTTTGCCATGTTGGCAGCCATGGCATCGGGTTTTGTTGACAATGATCGAACCCAAGGATGTTGGCATCCACATCGTCAATATTTTTTCTTACTGCTCTCTCCCTCTCTCTCCATTCTAGATCTTTCTTCTTCTCGTCATCTTCCCTCCTCTCATTTGGATATCAGCTAGCAAAAACTAATGATGTGGCTACCAACATGGCAAAGAACATCTTGAGTTGTATTCCCGTCAAGAAAACCGCCCTGTAAAACCGTTTCAGAGTGTAAGTTGACCTGATTTTGTAAATTTGGGGATTAAATACCCGGTTTTGTGTTCAGGGGTTAAGTGAACCTTTTACAAAGTTGAGTGTAAAATTGACTTATTCCAAAACTAGAAGGTGAACGGTGCCCACTATTAATTTAAACACATTCTTCATGGTGAGTATGCATTTCCATCTTAAAAATAGTATGTTTTGCAGAATGTAGTCATAAATTTTAAACTTTGAGATAGGCACTTTGTAGGGTAAATAAAGTTACACATTGTCAGAACAAAAGTTGTTAAAAATAGAAAAGAAAACACATATACATGTTCATCTGCATGTGTAACTCCAATGCATTAACAAGTCAAAATGCCGACGGTGGCCTGTGAAGCTGTCTTACATTCATGTTACTGTTTCTTAGTTAATCATAGCAAGTTTGAAAGAAAAGTCTGAAGCAGATTTTAAAATAGCTAGGGAGAAAAACCGTTACTACTTTTTTTGGTGCGCAAGTATTCTGGGCCTGTGCCTTCTGGCATTTCCAGGACTAGCTGATACACTCCAGTTGTTACCCCCTGACCAGTGACCTCACTAAAGTAATGCAGCTACCTGCGTAGCTTTGACCTAAACATCTAGGAGTAACAAACTTTCAATTGGCCATATTGTCCCATTCACAAAAAACATATATTAATCAGAAACTTTGAGCCAAAAAGTCTAAAGAAAAATGACCCGGGCACGTGATTGGAAAAGATGTCAAAGTGACTAAACAAACCACCCATTCTAGACGTACTCGCCGACAATTTTCGAATTAGCGCAACCTGAGAGAGTGATTCCCAGGAACAAACCGATGGAATCAGCACGCAAAACAAAAGCAGACGAGGATCGAAAGAGAGACAAAGTGAGCAATACAAGAGTAGGATGATGAAGAAACTTAAAGAAAGGAGATCGAGGAAGGAAGGATTAACCACCAAAGCGGCACGAGAAGAACATAACGAATCACGAGAAAGCGCCCGCAGCCAACTAACCACTCCTATCTTTTGCTTTCGTTGCTTCGTTTGGACTTTGTACTCGTATCTACTCGTACCCCTTTCCATTTCCCCCTCTTATCGTAACTGGCTTGGCAGTGCCTGACCCCGGCAAGTAGCCCCAAGAAAGAAGTAGCGAGCAAGAAGCACACATCACACACACACACACACACACACACACACACACACACACACGTGTCAAGTGACACGACTACTGCACAGCTACGCGGGAACAAGTGTATGTTACGAGTAGTGGACTTGGCATGCTGGCCCGCACCTGCACGCTTTTGCTTTTGAGGACTCTTCGAAAAGCCCTCCTATTTAAGCACGCCTAGCCCCTCACTAGCCTCTCACTCATCATATACCTCTGGCTCTCACACACAAGTGACACAGCTATTCATCCTGCTGCTGCTGCTGCTGCTGCTGCACTATGGAGACAGCGCAAGAAAGAGAGCTGCAGCTGCAGGGGAGGCAGGCGTGGCCTTTCCACGCGATGGCGGCCAGCTTCGACGCCAGCAGAAACCACAGCAGCAGTAGCAGCGGCGGCGGCGGAGACTGCTTCCTGCTCGGGTGGGAGCCGCCGTCGTTCGGCTGCCTCGGGGTCCTTGCCGCCGACGCCGGCGTCCACGAGCTCTTCCCCCTCTGTATGAGTTGGTTGCATTTCACGTTTGCGTTTGGGTCGCACATTATTTGTTTGTTCAGCTCTGAGAGGTGAATTTGTTGGTTCTTGGCCTGCAGACATGGACTCGTTACTGGCGTCGCCAGCCGAGTCGACGGTGCTATCCCTTCCGCCGGGGGCTCAGGACGCGGCGGCAATGCCCGAGGAGCTGGACGACCTTCTCCTGGTGCGTGCAAGGCAGAGCAAGCAACCTATGCCGTTCTCCGCCTGTTCTGAATTACGCTATTCAATTTCTTGTATAATTTTCCGACATATTAATTGGACTCACAACAGTTTCTCGCTTTCTTTCTTTCTTTTCTCCTGCAGAATTTCTGGGACGCAAGCAGCTACGGCGACGTGGGCGAGCAGCAGCAGGTCGCCTTCAATTCCAGCTGCATCCTGCAGCACGAGAAGACGAGCAGTACAGCCACCACCAACTCTTTCCTCTGTAAGGGCTTCGTTTGAATCCTCGCCCTCCGAATCGACTGGTTTCGTTCGTTCGTTCGTTCAGCTAGTCTGTTCAGCTTTTTTTTTTTTTTTGCTAGGACTCTGTTTTTTTAGGTCTCCTTTGGTCCTTGGCCTTGCATCACCAAGGAGGCAAGGGGACAAAATCGTAGAGCTTGCATTTAACAATGGCGCTTTGTCAATGCCATGTGGAAGCGGGTGAGGCCCGCAGGAGATTAGCAGCACGTAATTGTCACGACCCCATGATTTGTGCATGATCGATACATTATTATAGTATTATTAGGGATCGTGTAATATATTGCAGTGTGCATATGATGCATCTGATTTGTTAGGAACGCACAGGCAGGGAGGGCGCTTCTTTTTAAGTAAAGACAGATCTGGGTTTTACATGTTTAGATTGTACTGGTGCTGCGCAGATTCTAATCTTCTTCGGTACTGCTCTTGTTAAAGTCGTACCTTTTACGTGCTTAGCTGATTAGTTAAGTTCAAGTGGCTGATAATTAATTGGTTGATCTCTCTTGTGCAGATGATGATGATCCTTTGGGCTCGATTTTCTCGACGGGGCCCACCTTGCCAGAGAAGGCCGTGTTCCAGGCCCCCGCAGAGCCCCTCAGCTCCTCCTCATCCAACTGCCACGCGGACCCACAGATCAGCGAGGTCAGAGGGGCCCAGCCGCGGACCCCCACGCCCGCGCCAAGTGGCGCGCGGGCCCCGCCTCTCCCTCGCTCCTCATCCTCCTCGTTGAAACGCGCGACACCGGAAGGTTGCTGCTTGTCTCACGACACGACGCATACACAGGCACACCCACGCACGAACAGTTTTGAGGTTGATTAGCAAGTGATTGACGTTGGTTAGCGTTGTCTATCAGAGACGGAGGCGGAGTGGTGCAGCCAGAGCAGCAGCAAGCGGCGGAAGGCGGCGCCGTCGGCCGGGGTGGTGTGCCCGTTCGCCGTGCTGAAGCCCGACGGGCTCGACGGCGGCGCGACGCTGGCGGACATCAACGCGCGCATCCTCATGCGGCCGGCGCGGCCCGTGCGCCACCCCGTCGGCGAGTTCGCGTGCGCGCCGCGCGTCTCGGCCGACAAGCCAGGCATCTCGGGCAAGACCGTCTCCGGCTTCACGAGGCTGCACACCCCCGGGCGCGGCACCATCACCATCATAAGGACACGAGGCTAGCCAACGCACGCATGTTGATTCCCAAGTGTCTTATTAGCTCGTACCACCGATGATGATGTAGATTAGCCCGGCTAAGTGGTGGCTAGATGCTCTCTAGCTACGTCGTACGCCCAAGTTCAAATGCCATGTAATTATGCGCTTGATTATATGACGAACGAATAAAACTCTCCCTTTTTTTTGTCAAATTCCCCAGAAAAAACCGATCTTTTCCTTGGATCGTTGGTTGCCGTAGCAGCGGACAAAGCTGGCTGGTGCCTCCTGTCCTTGTGCTCCTAGTAGACAAACAGGTGGTGTTACGGCCGCTTGAAATTCCAAAAAGCTGAAAGCAACGAGCTTTCCTTTTGTCTGCACAGCGTGGGGCCTGCTGGTTCGAGCTGCCTCCATGGCTGGCTGATGGCTCACACAGAGACAAGTAAAAAAAATTGGACTTGACAAGAACATACGTTGTTGCTTGCGAGATCAGACGTATGGAACTTGTTGCAAAGGCTTCCTGCATGTGAGCCGTGGTAGGTCCATGCGTATAAGGCTCTTGCCCCTCTTGTTCTTTTGTTTTAAACACTGTTCGGCAAAGAGAATATACGAAGGGGTAAAGACAGGGTAGAGCAGGACAAATAAAATCACCAAAGTAAGGCAAGGAGAAGGATAAAAAAAAGAGAGAGAGAGATGAGAGTATTTGATTGAGGAAAATAAAGGCCTGGGAGCATCTGGTGTGTGCTGCAACTAAAGCAAAGTGCAATGGCTTCATCATTGTGGTCACGTAAAAGCAGAGCAAAGCATGGCTGCTGGCCACTGTAGAGTATAAGGCAAACGCAACGTTAAAACAGAGTTTGTTTAAAAGATAAATATTGCATTCTGTCATTCAAGCAGATCCAGTGGCTGGTGCAAAGACAGGATGCGCGATACACAAGTAGCCAGGAATGATGATGTGTACAGTAAGTCAACACAGACTAAGTATATACCTTTTATCCTGCGCACAAAGATATAGGTATGTTTATTCGTGATTGGCTAAAATGACACGTTTTTAAAATTAAAAATAGCAAAACTATCCCCTTCCGTGTTCAAAATAACAAAAATATCATTCCTGCCACGTGTTGTAATTCTAGACCGCGGCAGGTGACCTGCCACGAACCCAGTCAGCGACAAAAACGTGTGCGGACCACCTGCCGTGCTGGCATACCATCTTGCTACTGATCGGGTGCGCGGCAGGTCGCGTGCGGTCTGAGATCGCGGTACGTGGCTTTTGCGGTAATTTAGCACAGCAGGGTGTCATTTTTGTCATTTTAAATGCGGATGATGGCTATTTTTACTATTTGATTTTAAAAAGAGGTTAAATGAGGGGGGAAACTAGCATTTGTACGGTACAGACGGCTGTTGTTGACAAGAAAAATTGGACGTCAGGTACGAGTGTCGTCGTGGCTCACGAGGCTGTGGTCAAAGCAGTTTCGTGGTTGTCAAAATTATGACATCAAGCGGTGTAGAGGATGGTGGTATCTTGTATATATGTGTGGGGCAGTTGTTACCAAAGTTAGGTCGGGCATGCGCCAGCTTGAATTAAAGGGTTCACGCAAGGTAAGATGAAAGTAGACAATTAATTGTCCAAAAAAAATTTGAACAATTCAGTTTCATAGATCCACTAGAGTTGAAGAATTTAGTATATGTATTTAAAACTACTTGCCATTGTGAAATTTTCTCTAGCATTTTTTGTGCTGAAATTAAATTTCATATTCAAAATATTTATATATTGGTATGAAAATTTCGAATTCCCTCGGTACCAGTTTCTCCATTTCCCTTTAACATGCCAACAACTACTATTTATTTGATGGGCCATTCCGCCTTGTTACAAATGTTCTTGTGTTAACTTCTTCCAGCAAAACGATTTAAAGGACTCGTGACCTAGCGTTGAAACAGTAACATCGCAAAACTTAACTAGTTAAGATGCAATTTTGACCCCTATTTTTTATATGAATATGTTCATAAAAATTTATAAAATTATTGTGTTATGAAAATATTTTTCATGACTAATCTAATGAAATCATTTTCACGTGATCAATCTAAATAGTTTTTAATACATTATTAGGCTAATTTTTTTTTAAAAAAAATGATTATACGCTTCCTAAAATGGCGTATATTTTTAAGAGAGGGAGTATGATTTTGCCTTTAGGTTTGGTAGATCATATAGAACCTCAACTAGTCACTGCTACACCTACAAATCGGTCTATATTGTGAAAAAACGTGCTTTGAATCAAATGCAAACCAACTCTGCTAAATGCATGGCTTACTACTACCCCTATACAAGTAGTTCAAAGTTTATCTATTTTGTCTTTTGAACTTTCCCCTTGACATTGTTCAGATATTACTACTAGCTTATTGGATGTGATCTGGTACGTACTTGATTCATCTAGTTGAAGTACTAATAGTGATCTCACTTGTTTTTTTTTTTAAAAAAAAAGTAGTGATCTTGAAACTAGTTACTCCTTTTGTGGACTGTGGAGTGATTTTTGAATAAAAATCATGTCTGCTCTGAACAGTTTTAACTTAGTACAAGGGGCTAACAGATATGTATGTAGACCTAGCTAGAACTGACATGCTTAATTAATTAGTAGTACATCTAAAACATATATTTGCTTTTAAAGACTATGATCTAATATTGCAGATTTGGTTTCTGAAAGATTGTGACATGACATGCATGACACAAACAAAGGAAAAGTCGGGTTGAATTCAGTGCATGCACCTCGCTGGCAGCTTAATAGTGTCAACACTCCAAGACACTTGTACCGTTTTTAAACGAGGCATGCAATGCAATGCAGCCTTACGCCTTAAGATAATGCAGGGTACAAACAATCTCGCAAATCAGTCAGAAGAGGCCACTAGCTGGCTCCTGGCCAGTGAGCCCCGGTTCCCTCTTTCACATAGAAGTCAATCCACAACTTTCCTTTTGATAATTCTGATGGCTACAACGCTTTGAATGGTGCGTGTCAATCATTGCCTACAAGCTTCCCATGGCAAGCAGACAAGGAGAGGAAGATGACAAGCCAAAGCTTGCAGAGAAACAGCGGTGGCGTGAGAGAGCCATTGCGAGTCAACAGTGTATATGCTTCGAAATTAGGCCTGCTAGTAATGCAGTTGCACGAACGAGTGCAAGTATATCTGCAACAGGATAGCGAAACAGATGCCTCTCAAAAGACTCGAAATTAGTAGCGACTTTAGGAGAGAAAGAGGAGGAGAAAGGAATTCAGACATGGATCGGTTTGGTTTGGTCGGTATGGTTCATGCGAATTATGAATGCGGCATGCATGGCCGTGCAGATAGATTGGATACGGTGGTCAGGTCAATCATATGGGCCTCAATTTGGCGCGCGTCATGTGGAGGCCACCGTCGCGTGCTCATATTTACTTCTCGTGAAAACATTTAGCGAGGCGGCCTACTAAGGGTTGGTAGCGACGATTAATCTTACTACTATCATCACTAGCCCAGTTACATATGCCAGCTTTGCATGCATCAATGGATGCCCCCACCTAAGATGAAATAATTTGCAGATCAATCGATATCAAAAACAGAGCGGCGGTGAACCGTGCACTTATATTTCTTACAGTGTTGGGGAACAGTATGCATGCACAGCAAAAAAAAGCTATCCTAACGCTCGAGATCGTGGTGTGGTGTATGTACTCAGCTTTTGTCTTAGGCAATGGAGTGCCACTGTAGAGCTCACCGTATTTTTCGCACTGTTTCGGTTGCTCCCACTACATGGTCGACATGAACTAGTAAAGTTGTTACGTTGTGTAGGGGAAACGACAGCTTTTGTTCCATTGAGAGTCTCGAGCTTCTTGGGAAACTTGTTTGGTATTATTGCGACATTGTGGTATGTTGAGCTGTGAGTGTGAGGCAAAATGTTGTTGCTTATCTCAGGCCGTCACATCCTTCATTTTTTAAATTTTTTGAAATGGATGGTAGGAGCTCTGTCCATTCATTCGTTTCAGAGAGGAAAAGTGAATTACAATCACAGAAACTTATCCCGGTAGAACACCATCGATAGAAAGAGCACTTCAACACCTCACGTAACAACACAAGAATACATAAAAACACCACCGGGATACACCGCGACACCAACAGCACCTAGTTTTTTTTTTTTTTTGATCCAGCGTAGCTGCCAATAAATTCAGGTTGCCATGCATGGATTCTCCTGACTACGCCTCGATCCTGACAACCCGAACTTTTGAAGATCTTGGCATGCATGCCACTTACGCGATCAGCACCATCGTCAGGCAAAAAATGCACATCATTGTGGGGAACACGAGTACACCGCACAATTAGTGCAATGCATGCAGCGCATGTACACGCCCAGAAGGCGATCCAGTGCTGATCGGTTTATCGATCGATCGAGTGGGGCAGGTGACCATGATCATCATGTGCGGCCTACAAACATATGTCGGATCGGGTACGTCTAAAGAAGTAATGATCGGAAGGAAACCTTTGGGGCTTCCACTGGGCCGGCCAGATCGATCGATCTATCGAGCAGGCAATCTCCCATCTAACAAAAGATGAACAGAACGGACAGATCGAGACGGCCACAAACATAGACTGATGGATGGGGTGGCAAACTGGTTAGGCACTCGTGTTTCCATGCATGAAAATGCGTGGGTGGGAAGACGGGGTGGATCGGTCGTGTCGGCCGGGCAGGCAGGCAGGCAGGCGCTGTGCGCGTCGGCGTCGCGCCGAGGATGGATGTGATGTGATGGCGCCGCACGGCGTTCGCTCGATCGGCCCCCGTCCATCGTTCGTCGTGGGGTGACCGGCTGGTCATGCATGATTGCGTCCCCCACGCAAGCGATCGAGGTAAAGCGGTCGACCAGGAGCGAGGCGCGCGGATGCCGAGGCGTCCGTCCGTCCGCGCTTCCCGGCCGGCCTCACCTTGCGCGTGTGTGGGGGCGCATGCGGTTGCACGGCCGGAAAGCCACCAACTTTGGTTCGCCCTTTTCCGGACCGGCCCGGCGGGGCCCGGCGCGTGTCATCGCGGCCGGCCGAGAGCCGTCTGATGGGGACGCGACGGCGATGCGTCGCCGGTGCGGGGCCGATGACGGACCTGATGAACTAGCTTGAGGCGTGTGTGTGTGTGTTTTTCTTTGGCTTTGGCTCTGATCCGGATGCTCCAATGTATAGCAGTAGCACCTAATAGTTGTGGTTTCCGGTCAAATGACCTGTGTGAAAGCAGCGCCCTTGTTCGTCTGATGTTAGGATTTCTTCTTTCACAGGAAAAAGTTGCTAATTCAATTCCTTGCCAAAGTGCCGACTTTGGGCAACTTGGTGTCTGATTAATTGGATGTATCAGTTTGGCCAAGCCTAGCTTTCCAATAAGTTTACTAACTTATGGAAGGCCGTATTGTGGCTTCTAGTAAGTTAAGAGGCTCTATAGTGTTCAGCTTTTCAGTCTACGAGTTGAAGCTTGAACTTACTAATTAAACAAGCCTAAGTCCCAAAAGATATAAACGGTTTTGCTGCCCGTAAGTTGCCTGAATTTTTTGTTAACTCTAAATCAGTTTTCCTATTCTTTGGGTTTGGCTTTCAGACGTGCGTGTTTTGATTTTGATTGAATGGTTAAAAAGCGTGACTGGTACTCAAGAAAGCATAAGTCACCATATAAATAGTCATCCCAAGATATGTTTGGGACATTTGCTCTTGGAAAAATTCAGTTTTTGTCACTGTTTTTTTTTTTTTGCCTAATTGGTTCTATGACATGATAATCGTAAACACTTTTAGATTTTGTCGCTGTTACCTTACTTTTCATCAAAATTCCAGAATTGACCCCACCCGAAAAACAATTATCTCGGTCTTACGATCCATGGCAATCCCTAATCACGTCTGCCTTAAAGTAGATCTCTCCAGCGGAGGCGGAGGTGGTGTGACCTGTGGCAGAGACGGTCCCGGAGGTGGCGACTCGTAACCGGCTATGTCTCACGGGCGCAGCAGGAGGAGGAGGAGCCGGCGACAGGGATGGCACTAAGGTGGTCCGCGGACTTCCCGCCGCACCGGCAGCGACAGCAAGCGGACCAGGCAACCCCGGTGCGGCGAGGTGGTCGGCGGCCCGGCGCCGCCGTGTGCTGCTGCTTCCCATGCGCGGTGGTAGAGGCCGTAGTGATCACCAAGGTGCGCGCGCCGGTGGCGATGTGCCGCCGCGCGGTCCGGGCGCGCCGACGCCGGCGCTTGGCCTTGACAGGGCAGGCGGCAGAGATGATGCGAGCTGCTCGGGTTCTTTCGTTTTTTTTTTTTGGAAGGAACCAATGGCCTCGATCAAGAAGGAATTTGAAGAATGAGAAGAGAATCGGCCGGGATGAGGTTGAGATGAATTGAGATGGGAAAAGTTGGGATGAACTGAGGTCTCCTCAATGGCATTGATTGAAAATTTGACATATTTGGAAGGGCAAAAGAGTCGGAATAGTCAATGGGCATTGACCTTGACCTTGTCCGAATGGAATTTCCCAAAGAATTTTTTTAATCCAATGGCTTGACATCAATTAGACGAAAAATAGTGGCAAAAACCAAAAGAGCAGAATAACTAACGGCAAAAACTAAAATTTTCCTTTACTGTTTTTGTTTTGACCTTGCATGTTCTTCCCCTTGCCAGATTGCATACTCATGGCTTGGCCTAACTTAGGCTTCAACATATGGGTTCGTAAGTTGTACTTTGTTTCGTTAATTAGTTCATTGTGAGCCTGAAATAAGCTAATGGTAGGGTAAGTTACCTTCAAGGGAATATCGAAATAAGCTGATTTATGGAAGAAGCATGACTAGATATCTAGATTAAACCATAGTGCAATGTATAAGTGATGAGAAGTTGGACACATCTTCCAATCCCATCTTACTTTTTTTTTTGATGTCTGAGATAACCACTCTGGTCCACATTAAAGAAGAAAGCAACACACTGAGCCCAAGCTTAGCCCTCCTTCGTGAGACACGCGCGCTAAGTCTTGGACTCAAACGCTGGTGAGAGACGTGCACAGCGGCAATGTCTCCACTGAGCCAACGCTCAGTCCTCAATCCCGCCTTACTTGGTTTGAGAGAAAATCAGTCTACAACTGCAAGCATTGTGAAAAGGGGTTTAATATATCTGAACTCATACAACACGGATGCATCATGCGTACATGTACCGATGAATGATGCACGAATAACGCACATGTCCTCGATCACAATCTGGCCATGCATGCGCTTTCGAGGCTCGGCGACTCCACTGTGACGCGACATTGGCTAGAGATTTCAAACGATGACAGGCGAAAACTGACACTCTCGAAGGCCAGCCTGCAGCTGCAGCGACAAGCCGTGGCCCTCGTGTCTGGCTTAGCCCCTGTTAGGCTTTCAGGCTGTCGATCGATCGATCGAGCCGAGCCGAGCACGTAGAAGAAATCACTCGCTGCCAATGTAGGCTTTTCCTTCGTTTTTTTCCAGCACATGCTTTTGGTACAATGATTGGCGATTTTGCTTGCTGCGGAACTGTAGAAAGAGGGTGCTGCACTGCATGACTGCATCTGCATCTGCATCATCGCATCCACTGATCTGCTCCTCTCATGGCCGTTGCTTCGCTGAGTGCGCTGTGCAGAGGAGGGGAGGCTGCGAGCTCTCTGCTCTCATGGGTTCATGGCCCATGCATCCATGGCTAGCCTGAGCATTGTGAAACTGTAGGTATGTGTGCATTGGTGTGTGCAGATGTATGCAGACCTCTGTTGTTGATGTGGATTTTGGGGTGAGAGCTTTCTCTCTTTTTGCAACTTTGTGCTGCTGAAAACTGGCTGCATTGTCAGAAAGTGTTGGGGTGGAGAATACAGCGTTTTCTTGTCAGCAAAGAACCTTCAAGTTTTTACATCCACAAGTTTTGCTCGTTTGTTCGCAAAGTTACCCATCATAGAGAATGCTAAGCTTCTTTTTTTAGATTTATAGGAAATGGTAAGCTGACTAGTTAGGTTGGCTACTAAATGTGACATCTGAAGAATCATTAACTGGTTCTGAACTCTGGGGGCATAGTCCATAGATGAGTGACTAACGTGAATAGCAGCGAGATAACTATGACATTGATCGAGTCTGCTAATAACACTTCAGTATCAAACAGATGGCTGGTTGCTACAAGAGGCAGTTGATCAAAAACAGTTGCTTCCAATCACATGCTATTTTTCTACTGTGGCCCAATTCACCTTTTTCGGTTTCTGTCTTCTAGATTAATGACATCAGGACGTGCCCACACAAAAGTGGTGCATCCTCAACAAGGCAAGAGGGTCCTGTGTGATTCATTCAGCAATCTAGTGTGGACCAATTGGACAGGAGGGCAAGATGACTTCAACTTTTTTTTTTTAAAAAAAAAAAAAATAGAACTTAAGGTCTTTAGCTTTTGAAAATGTTTTAGTAATTTGTGTACTATGGTTTTTGAGCCAAATGATTGATTTGATTTGATGTATAAGGACTGTTTCTCCGCACTTCTATTTGTGCATGGAACTATGGAGGTGGCTGTGGTTCTTCAGTAAGTAAACATCTATCAAATCGTTTACAATGCTCTGATTTTCCAAGTGGGGTTTGTAAGGCCTCAGAGTTGGTAAGAAGACTAGATATGAGCTAAGCTTGAACAGGCTTAGCCATTCTTGGTTGGACTTGGTGCTCTGGAGTCTGAACTTGCCCGGAATTGTACACGAGCTTACATGAACACTACTTGAACTCACGAAAGGTCTACACGCGTACGTTGCCAGTCCAGCTTCACACCGAGCTAATAAATCAAGCTAATTTCGAATGTCTAGCTTGGTACCAACCATTGTTGGGTTCGGCCAACTTGGGCTAGGCCCATCTCCAGAGCAAAACTTGCAGGTATGTGGCCTATTTCCTTCAACCATCTGTGACCGGGCTAGCCAAATTAAGCGGATGAGGCCCATTCCGTAATTTTCGGGACTACTAGTACTACTACTATTTTCTTGGCGACCACTCCCTCCGTCGGTCCCCGTCCCTCTCCCCTCTTCTACCGTGTTGATCGGGGTGAAAGACCTATTGGTTTTTTTTTTCTGAAACAACTGTAAATTTCTTTAGTTTTTTTCTGTTTTTCTTCGTATATTAAAATTTCTAGTTTTGTTCATTTTTCCACGATGGGTTTTATCCAATCGACTCACCTTGACGGCAATGGCAATGTCTGCGCCGGAAATCGACACAAGGTCAAGAAGGGTGCAAATAAATCACATCTGATTTTCTTCCGACGAATAATACCGCTACCGAGGTATAGGTTCTATACATCAATAGAGATCATTGACAATCTACTTCCCACTGTCGTGTTTTGTCGGCAATCATGACACCGTTGCAAGATACAGAGTCGATGGAGAGGAATATAAAGAAGTCCATCACGTTCATCGACTGAAGAACTTGATGGTGACATGTCGTTCGTCTACAATCTTCAATGTAAAAGTTAGGTACTTGTGTACTTTACTCATTGAGTTATTAGTATAAATTAGATGATTTTCTAAATAAAATAGTACTACTTACTAGATGATGTAATTTTGTGTCAAATATGTCATTAATTTAAACAACTAGGTCTCTAATAAATCTAAAAAAACTAGGCACTAGCCGCACCACATGACCACCTCCAAGTCGTCTTCCTTCACACCGTCGCCGCCACAACATGGTCGTATGTCTCGTCTTGCACTTTTCGGCACCACCATCGATGTCTTCACCGCCTTACCACACCACCTCCTCTCATTCTCTGTTGCCCCATAAAACCTAACTCACCAGTCTACCTTGTCATTGGCACCCATTGAACCCACACACCACACATCGTCAAATCTCACGGCTAGTAGCACTATACAACTCTGCCACCATTGGTGACCACCATCACCCGCCCTAACTCAACAGTCGTGACTCCAGTAAACCATGAAACCTACCCAATAGACCCGAACCCTAAGCACCAACGCTGATGGAGAAGAGGTAGCAACAGTCATGCTATCACTATCTGTAAAAAGCATTGTCCTTACATCTATTTTGTTTATGGAATTAGTATGGTTATATATAGGAATGCGGCTTTCCTACATATACATGGACTTCCATGCACTTCCCCTACCGTTAGATCGTGTTGAGATTTGTACCTCTCTCTCATGCACCGCCCCATCCATTTTGCAGAAAAGCCCCTTTAGGCTTTGTTTGGGAGGGCCGATCCCGGCCGGGATCCCCGCCGAAACCCTGGGAAATTTTCTCCCATGCTAGATTTTTCCGGGCGATCTTGTAGGTATGTTTGGGGACGCCAAGGACGGGGAAATTTCGTCCCAATCCCGGCCTAATCCACGGGGAGAAAAACCACGTCTGAGGAGGTCGGGAATTTTTCCTCCTCCTTGACCGCCTCCCTCCCAACCATCGCCTCCACCGCGTTCTTCCTCCTCCCACTCCGGCGACGGGAACTCGCTGGTCAGCTTAAGAACTTCTTGACTCCTGTAGCTCCCTCCAGCGCCGGCGACGCGCCCAAACTCGGGGCGATTTGGCGCTGATTCGAGGGAGTTCGGCCGGTTTCTTGATCGGGTCCTGGGAGGCCGCGGAATGTGGTGAACTGGTGGCGGTCCGTTCGTGGAGTCTCGCTCTGTATTAGTGAGCTCTTGGTGCGGGCGCCATGGACGGCGGCGGTGGCAACGCTGCGGTGAGTGCCATTTTGGGGGAAATGTTGGCGCTTTGGTGTGTTCATCTCAGGTGGGGATTTATCTATTGCTCTTGTCTTTTTGGTGCTCTTGTGCGCGAAGAAATCGGAGAAGCATGGCGGGCAGGTGTGCCAGATCTGCGGCGACAGCATGGGGACGACAGCGGACGAAGAACTGTTCACCGCCTACAATGTCTGAGGGTTCCTGGTGTGTCGGCCCTACTACGAGTACGAGCGCAAGGACGACACCTAGGGGTGCCCGCAGTGCAAGACCAAGTACAAGCGCCACAAGGGTATGTCATGCTCGTCCGTCCTCCTCACCATTTCCATGGATTTTCACTATGATTCTTGTTAAGAACAACAAGTTAGGCTGGAGAAGCTGGTGAATTCAATCATGCATTTTAGTCTATAAGAATAGAGAGGATTTTATGTTTGATGAATTTATCGAGTTCTTAGCAGAAAGGCTTGCTTTTTTAGTGAATTGTACTCTGTGGTAATAGCAACACAAGTCTAGCCTTTTGTTGGGTCCTTGTCATTGAGAGTAACAAAGGGGAGTGAATTTATCGAGTTCAACAAGAAATTGAATCTTTGCTCAATTGTGTTTTGTTCTTTAGGGAGCCCATCAATACGTAGGGAGAAAAGTGAGGATGTTGATGCGGATGATGCCAGTGATTTCAACTACCCAACAACCGGCAACCAGGATCACAAGCACAAGATCGCTGAGAGGATGCTCACCTGGCGCATGAACTCAGGAGCTAGTGATGATGTTGGCCATGCTAAGTATGACAGTAGTGAGATTGGGCATCCCAAGTATAAGGCATTTGCATACTTTGATCGGAACCAGAGTGGATATATTGAAATTGATGATCTCCGTGAATCATTAGCTGGTGGCCTGGGACCAAATCATGAAGAGGTTATCGATGCCATCGTCCGTGATGTAGACACATAAGGTTTGTCGTTCCTCACCAACTAGTTGCAAAAGCATGATAGTTTTGCTTTTCGTTTTTTCGACAGTTTAAATCATCTGGTTGTATGGCTGATATGATGAACGTTGTGATTCATAACATGTAGGATAGCGAAAATATTAATGTCATTATTTTGTTCTTCTGGATGGCAAGATAAGCTTTAATGAGTTCGCAGCAATGATGAAGGCTGGAACAAACTGGAGGAAAGCCTCAAGACAGTATTCAAGAGAATGGTTCACTAGCCTCAAGCTTAAAGCTGCAGAAGGATAGATCGTTGCAGATAACAAGTACCCAGTAGATGATAACACAGTAGGCAAGTTGTGAATTCCAGATGAAAACCTTGTGTAGCTTCCCTGGTTCTTTGCAGAAGGAAGGATGGATTTCAATTGGTTAGTATATCCTCAACCTGAAAGGTTAAAACTAAACTCGGACGGTTCATTTCCAAATATTCTTATTCGTATATGTGGTGCTCGGCTGACATTTTGAATGTAAAAGCAGAAATTCGACTTACAACATATGTAATGTGAGGTGAATTGATGAAGTACATACTACGTAGTCCCAAATCTGTTGGTTGACATTGACTCTTCCAGTATCTCTGGTGTGTGTAGCTTACATCTGCATTCTGTATAGCATGTAGAGGATATATCCAGGGATTCATCACATCAAATTCTTGAATTTTGTAATGACAGTTGAGCATACAGAATTTAATTGTGGAGTGTGCAATACTTTTTGCTGATAACTCAAGTACACTATAGCTATTGTTTCTGAATTTTACATTGTTTCTGAATTTTTTGAATTTTTTTTCATGGCTGGGATTTTTATCCCTGTTATTCCTAAATAACAACAAGGATTTTGTTCCCAGGCGGAAAAATTTCCCCTTGGGATTGAAGGGGATTCTATGTGTCCTCAAAATCCCCTACAAGGGTTTTGAACCCTGATTTTTCTACCCCTTACATCCAAACAAGCTCTTATTTCTCTTCCTTCTCCTCTCTCATCTCTTCCCCCTTACACACTCTCCTAAGTTGCTGCTGTTCGCCATTACATCGTGTTGAGATTTGTGCCTCTCTCTCATCCATCGCCCCATCCATTTTGCAGGAAAGCCCCTTTATTTCTCTTCCTTCTCCTCTCCCGTCTCTTCCCCTCACACTCTCTCCTGAGTTGCCGCCGTCCGCGTTCATGTCTTCCTCCCACACCCGTTCGCCATCTCCGGCGATCCGCGTGTGCCGCTGCCACTCCATCCTCCGCCGGCCGAGCCGCCGTGCCTTTGATGCTCATTGCGATCTTTGGATCTGGACTTGCGGTCGCCAGATTTTAGCTCGGCTCAAGACGTTGCCGCCAAGCCGGCAGTGGCTGCCGATCTCCACGCTCGCTAGAGCTAGAGCCACCACGCCGGAGTCCGCATCGGAGACGGGGAAGAGAGGGAAGGAGAAAAGGAGAGAAGGGGAGGAAAGGGGAAGGAAGGAGAAAGGAGTGTTTTTTTTTTCCAAAGTGGAGTGAGAGAGGCATGGATATCAAAGCCCATCCAAAGGCGTCAGCGCCATACGTACATAGAACTTATAGTCAGTTTTTAGTGTTTATAAACAAAAATTATCAAAACAACTTTGTACGGAGTTGTATATAAAAAGTAGTGGCGTGGATAGATCTTATCAAAGTGAATCAAACACCCGTCAAAACACGACCAAAATATCTTAAATGGTAATTTTTCTTAGGTTTATTAATTTATTTGGTAGTTTTTATCAATGACCAAAGCGGGCAAGGCCACAATTCCACGCCCACACGATTCTTTTCAGATTTTTTTCTTCCGTAGACGGGCGCTCCACAAAGCTTAGCCACGGACTCGCGGGTCCGGACCATCCATCCAAGTATCCAGCGCACCCTCCGCCGGCGATCGTAGCGGTCGCCAATGGCCGCCGCCGCTAGGGCCAAACACCTCCCATTCCTCACCACCACCACTTCCCGGTCCTCACTTCGCTGCCTACCCACATCATGGCCAGCCCCAACCTCGTCCCCCTTCGCCGACCGCCGCGCTCCTGCGGTCGCGGCCACTCCTCTTCCCGGCGGTACCCACATGGCTCGGGCCCTCCGGCCCCTTCGCCCTCCCCGCGCGGCCGCCTCGCCCTCCGCGGCGTCCGCGGCAGAAGGTACTTGGCGTAATGGAATTGGTGCTTTGGTGCGAACTTGATTTGAGTAATTACAATTGTATGCCTTTGAAGGCATGTCTGACCCGGACCTGAGGCTGGTGCTCGAGCTCGCCACCGACGAGGAGCTGATGGAGTTCGAGGAGATCCTCTACGGTACTAGGTTCGATCGCTTGCTGATTCTTCTAATGCTGTTTGGCACCGAGATAACTGGATTGGTTGGTTTGGATAATAGTTTGGGTTTTCTTCAGATTAAATTGGATTGGTTAGGTTGGAGTTTGGATGATAGTGCCGTAGTGCGCATCTATAATTAGTGATGTGGTATGTATAATGCAAGTGCAAATTGGTACTAGTTGTTTTGGTTGGTTATTCTGGTGCTACCTTCTGATAGTCATGCCATTGTGACAGTACATGGCCGCATTACAGTTTTCTTTTAAAAAAAAGGCAACCTTTTATTAAGCTTATAAAACAATTACATCATCCACAAAGATCGGTACAAGCATATTACAGTTTGTCTGTGGTTCTAATTTATATTTTATAGTGCCCAATACTTTGGCAAGCATGACAGAGAAACCTGATGTAATGCTGCACAATTTGTCAAATATCTTATGAGTGTTGCTATTTAGTTTCTTGTAAATATGTGGCAGGATTACAAAAATAGTAACATTTCATCAGTTTATGCATTTTAATTATGAGCGAAAATGACCAGGCCTGTGAATTTATGTAAGATTGAGGGCAACTTGATCATATTTAAGATTGAGGGCAACTTGATCATATTTATAAGGAGATAAGTGACTTTACTTCTCTTTTTTTGTTTCTCCTGCTGCTGCATATTGAGTGTGGAGTTACAATTCTGAAGAACAGTAGACCATCCAGGTTTCCTTTTTCACGATTTTTATTTAATTTGCTCGCTGTTGTGATACAGTTAGACCTACTCACCTTCCTGAGTTTGTGACATGGGACCACCATAAAAAGTTGTGGCACTAGATTTACCTATCATTATATCATACTATTCCAATGTTTCACCTTGCCAACATAAACATTTGTTTTGTATGTCCTTTGTTTGCAGCTATTTCAGCCCATTGCTAAAATCAATTGCAAAAAGACCGAATGCAGATTCGGTCGTTGCTTTGGATGATATGGAGGAGAGAGATATTTTCATCTCAAAATTAGAGTCAAGGTTCTTTTATCTTGCTGCAGATGCCCGCTCAATTATAAGGTCAGTCAAGTAACCCTTTGTTTTCCTGTCTCAAATAAAAAGGTAACCTTAATTGGACCGATTACCCTGTAAGTCAACCTGCTCTAGTTCACCATCTTGTTGAAGCTTTTAACAGAACCTTTTGTACTTTTACCAACTGTTCTTCATAGGGGATGGAGGCCATCATACAGGAATGTCTTACTTGGTGTAAGAAGAAAACTCGGAGTTCAATGCTCTAGTAAACTATGTACCGCCGACCTTGAGGCAGAAATATTTCTCCACCTCCTGGATGAATATTCGAGGTATTTACATATGCGTGAAAGTATAAGGATACCCACAAACAAAATACCCTTGGGATATATAAAAATGGCCTTAATTTCTGTGACCATATACACTGCATTTTGTTATGTTAGTCGTCATCGCATGCAACTGCCATTTTATTTTCAACTATTTGCTTCGTGTACTAAAATTTTACGACCTATTCACTCTCTACTCTAGGTCTCTAGCTATGTATCCTCTTGCAAGTCTACTACTCTTTTCTCTCTGCCATACTATTGGTCTTGAACATTAACTTTTTTAATTCTCACGCATTCAGCCATCAGAAGGGCCCACTTTCATTTCCATGGGATAAACAGAAATCTCCAAAAGAAAACTCTAGCCTTGAAGTAAACAAGTGGAAAGTGCTTACTGATGTTGCTTGGAGGATTGGAGCGAAGGGACTAGAAAGTACTTTCTTAAAGGTTCTTTCCAATCCTTCTTTTTATCCTTTTTCTTTGTGATCCTCCAATTGTTTGGCTAATTTCAAATTTGCTTTGTTATGGAAGGGTGGCAGTGCATTGACTGTGAAAACGATCTATGAATCGGTAGGGAATACTATTTTTTGTGTTGGCAGATTGAATTTTATTGCTTCTCACAGCATCGTTGTTCATTAATACGTATTACCTACCATTATGGTAGTTAGCCAAGAGACTATCTGGAAAGCTGCTGACAGAGGCTGCTAATTATGAAATAAAGAAAGAACTTGTTATGCAGGTACACTTTGTGCCTATTTTTAATTGATTCTGTTTGATTTAATGTTCCTGATTTTTTACGTGCTCATCTGAAAATTGATTTAGCAGAGCAATAAATATAAGTTCATATCTGGATTTCCCTACTATAAGCTACTGCTTTTTGTCCCCATCTAGAAAATGCATTGGCAAAGCTTGACTTTTAGACTGGCCATATTTGCAAGTTGCAACCGATATTCACAACTGTCATAATAGAATATCCTTCGGAAGTACTGAAGTTTGCCATTTCCAGGGTGGGCGATTAGCTGCCATTAACCTGGAGTCTAGAGCTGGCTTGTTTGCAGCTAGGCAGGTAATATCATCTTTTGTTAGCATCTGCATTCGTACATAATTGGTATTATCACCAAGCTTCTATCTAAGATTGCACATTTAGAATGACAAGTTTCAATGATCCTCTTGAACATATGCAGGGTTTGGCTCGTGCAGCGTCTAGATATGTTGGTCTTAGGAGTGTCATGACGTTTCTTGGACCAATGTATGCTTCTCTTAATAGTATTTTTGAAGATGTTACTTGTGTATTTTTTAAAAAATAAATTATTATCAGGTTCTGGATGGTTCTACAAAATTTCTGGCATAGCTTCTTTTTTGCGAACAATTTTAAATTGTTAGTTGCAATTTTTCCCCTGGCTGCATGATGTTTTTCCCCTGGTAAATCTGCAGTTCTGAATTTATTGGTTGTCATTTGTCAATATCTATCTCGGATCATGATTTATTCAAATTTAAATTTCCTATGTAATATTTCGTGTTGTTCTGTGGAATGTAGAGCAGCCTGCAGTAAGTCAGTCACTATTTTTTTTTCTGCCACTTGACGTTACACAGAATGTGGGGGACACTCTTGGCTGATATTGTGATTCAAATGCTCGGGACAGATAATGCTAGGATCGTGCAGGCAATCTATGCTTTTGCTCAGGTGAAGTTTACGTTGTTTCATTGTTTGGTCACTAACTCACTATAGCTGCATTGATTCACGTGAAGCATTTCTAGCAGATTCGGCTGACTCGGACATGTTACATAGAATCCCCTGAAGAATGACCATGGCGTGATCATAACTGGGCAAGCCTAATGGGGCATTCTGACTACGCAGATCATTACTGCCCCATAGTGTAAATTCTAATCACGCGGATCATTTATCTGCGAAATCTGGTGCCACGGGGACAATAAGGTAAACCTTTGGAGAAGCCTCTGCAGCTCATGGCAGTCCATAGATAACAGAGCAATTGGCAGATGCTAGGTCGCAAGATCAGAGACCAACTTCAGTAGTTCATGCCTTTGAATTTCACCAGGCTCATAGCTACTTCATACGTGAGAATTTGATGTAAAGCTTAGGAAAAATAGCTTACTGTCACGATGGAAATGGTGTAGCATTTAACAAAGAGCTCACAATGGCCATTTGGGCACCTACCCGCTGAAAGCGGTAGTTGTGAATGAATATACATACACCTCCACAGGACCCGACGTTGTCGACCATGCATTCCATTCCGTTCCTGTTAATAATGTAAAAAAACAGTTCCCCTGATCTTAAACTATTGCCCCCTACCATTCAGTTAGGCGAGGCATACTTCATTACATTACTTCATACTTATACCAGCCATGTCTTACAGATATGCCTGCATATAAGCACCCTACTTTTTTTTTATAGCACCCTACTTTTTTTTCCTATATCAAACAGTAGCTACTAATCAATGATTTCTTCTTGTGACATTAATCAAGATATCTACTTGTTACTACTGATCAAGCTTTTTTTTTCGAAGGACTTGGCCAGAACATTTACCTTAACATTACATATGCCTCGATGGTTATTGCAATTGAAAGATAGACATGCACTCGTTAGGCCCCGTTTAGAATAGAACACGGGGATTTCTTATTTTTCCCAATTCCTATATAAATGAATTATTTCTCATGAAATTCCTGCGTTACAAATGAGCTCTTTGTATATGGTAAAACACACACGAGGTGCTGTGTGCAAAGTTTCCAGAGCAGAGGAGCCATGAGCCCATGATGTGAGCGCCATGTCTAGAAGGGTGCTCCATTGTTTATACAGCTCGTCAACTGATCACGCGCGCACTCTCTCACCGGACCACCGAAGCTTTCTAAATCCCTTGGCACTTACCGCGTGAGAAGCCGAAGGAACCACTACTACTAGAGCTAGAATGCTTGCACAGCGGCACACGGACTGTCTCTCTTGCTCTCCCCCTCTACGAGCACTTAGAGCAGCCAGCTTGCTCTCCTGCCTCCCTCTTGCCTCCCTTCCTTGCCTCAGCTTGCCAAGCAGCAGCAGCAGCCAGCAGTAGGAAGGTGGCAGCAGCAGGAAGCAGCGCCGGAAGCAAGGATGGAGAAGATTTGCAGCAGTAGAAGCCGGTGAGTTTCTCTCCATATTTCCAACTATGAGCAGATGCAGTAGTAGGAAGGTGCTCCCTAGGTACATGAGTAGCTTTATTATTAAGAGCAGGGGGATCTGTAGAACTGGTTTTAAAAAAATAAGAGTCAAAACCTCACCACATCAGGAATATCAAGTTCACGTGCTGCCACATTAGTGCATAATAAGATACCCTTTTATGCCTTGCAGAAGCTTAAAAATGTTGTAGTTCATTTCTGATGCTTTTGTTTCACATGGATATCAGAACACTCTATGTGGAGAAAATTTAGAAGTTCTGCATGGAACTTGACTGAACTACATGATGAAAAGAACACCATGACCTTCTTAGACTGTTTCTTTTTGAGGAAATCCTATAGAACCAGAAACCTGTCGCTGCTAGGAATCACACAATAGCCCTGCTCTAAGCCTTCAACAATAGCCTGTAGGAACATGACTGTTAATTTTCCTACATTCTTAAAATAGAGGGTTGATAGACATCCTAGGCAGATGAGTAGCTCTATTATTAAGAGGTTAATTTGTGGTTCAGCTCACAGGTCCATGATAGCCATATTGAACACATTATGGTATGGATTATTGTAGGTGGTGGCTTCTAAATCTATCAATATTTGGGAGCATGTAGAGAGACTATGAGGTTCTGGTTGGAAGTGCAGATATTGTAATATAACGAAATCAGGCGGAGGTGTTACCAGCCTAAAAGAACATCTTGCTGGGAGACATGGAGATGTTGTTGCTTGCGGAAGTCCGAAGGCTCATGCTAGCAAGTCTTGAAGAAGTGAAGGCAAAAAAAAAACAAAGCTATTAAAGATGAACGACTGCGAATGGAGCAAGCTGCATGAGAGCCTGTAGCTTGTGGGCCATCATCTCAAGATGTCTTCGATGATGACGAGGAAATACAGATGGAATAGACTCGTCGAGAGTCGTTGGAGATACACCAGCTCCAACAAAGGGCAAAAGTCAGGGGTGCAACATTCGAACATGGTTGTGGCAGTGGAAGTGGAAGTGGTAGAGGAAGTGGTGCCATTTCTACGATGTTTGGCAGGTCACAGTCCGTGAGAGTTGATTCTGATATTTTGACAGGTCAGGCATCCCTCTAACCCCACATTGATACAACACTACGTGGAGGCGCAAAGTCAAAACTTGGAAAACTTTGGTCTAAGTGATTCCATAGTAATGACATTGCTGGAAAAAAGATAGAGTGTCCTTTTTTCGTACTGCCATAAAAGAGACACAAAAATTTGGTGAAGACGTGGCGTCACCAAGAGGTCATGAAATCGATAGGTCATATCTTGATGCTAACGAACAAGATATAAAGCAGTATGTAGCACAATTCAAAGATAATTGGGGTATATATGGAGTCTCTATCATATGTGATTCATGGTCAGGACCTACACAGCTGAGTATTATTAACTTCATGTTGTACTGCAATGGAAGAATATTTTTTCATAAGTCAGTGAATGCAACCGATGAGATGCAAAATGCCGACTTTTTGTATCATGAGATACGTAAAGTTGTAGAAGAAGTTGGAGTTCGACATATTATGCAGATTGTGACTGAAAATGGTGCAAACTACAACAAAGCATGTCAACTAGTAATTGAAGAGTATCCAACTTTAGTCTGGCAGCCGTGTGCGGCGCATACCATCAACCTCATATTGAAGGATATTGGCCAGTTCAAGGAGGTTGCTAGAGTTGTCAAGGCGGCCCAGAGGATTTGTCGGTTCCTATATAGCCACGGTCGCCTCCATAATGAAATACGAGAATATATTGTAGGAGAGATAGTTCGTCCAAATACCAAAAGATTTGGAACGACATTTATTTTCTTGAAAAGTTTTTGGGATAGAAAAGACAAGTTTATGAAGTGGGTGGTATCAGATGTGTGGAGATCCAACTATTTGTGCACGATCGAAGAAGGAGAATACATGTATCCTGTCTCACATGTAGACAATGGTGGACCTCTATGCATTGGGTCATGAAAGTAGTAGAACTGATTTATCAACTACTGAGATTTGCAGACCAGTAGAAACCTGCAACTGTGGCAAGAATAGTTGGAAAAACATATGAACTCAAGCAAGAACTTGACGTCGCATTGGAAAAAGATGAGGCTACCTGTGATCGTGTTGTGGAGGTAGTTAATAAAAGACTTGCAATGCTCAAGAACCGCACCTATGTGATTGCAGGTAAGTAGATAATTTCCTAAATCCTAACACATAAATTATATTTGTTGTATTTTTTTTCTAACATTGTAAGTGTGTTGGACAGCGGCGGTGCTAAACCCACAGAGCCACAACCTATATGGTTTGGGGGAAGAATCCAGCCCTCGTCGTTTTCGTGACAATGGCAATTCAAAGAATAGCCAATACACTCGAGGAGGCAGTGCAGGCTCTAGACGAGCTAGAATTCTATCGTAATCGACGAGGCCTATTTGCTTCAAATGAGGCTTACATTAGTGCATCCCGTCATACTGTAGGTATGTTGTTATCAACTTATATATACATAGAAAATCAACCGTCACTACGAGTTTAATATAATTTTTATCTTACTTGTAGCTACATGGTTGATGGCTTTTGGAGCGAAGACACCAACACTACAAAAATATGCTTTTGCGGATTGTGTCACAATGTGTTTCCTCTAGTAGATGTGAACGTAATTGGAGCACATTTGCTTTGGTGCATACACAATTAAGGAATCATCTTGGGTACAAAAAACTGCATAAGCTCATATATATCCACTACAATCTAAAGCTGTGATTGCAAGAGCATGAGACTAGAAATGAGGATAGAGATGTAGATCCTTTTGGTGATCTAATTAATGCCACTATATACAATAGAGATAACTCAATCCATGAGTAGCTTGATATCTCCATGATAAAATCGAAGCCCGTACTAGACGAGGAAGGTGATCCCTCCATTCCATTCAAGATTGTAGTTGATACCATCCCTGAGGAGGAACAGGAAAAAGCACTAGATGATCAATCGTTGAAGCAATGGACAAAGACAACTATTGGCAAGATTCATCTTGGGAAAAGGAAATATTGTAGCCAACCGACTCCAAAATTGGTTGTAGACTTTGCCTCTCTTACACAAACAACGAAACGAGAGGCTGATAAGAAGAAAAAGAACATTCGGGAGGACATTGTGGAAAACGATGAAGAAACAGAAAGTCCATCATCTGATGAAGTACAGTACCAAGAGTCTGGTGACAGTAGCTCTCCGCCGTCCGATGATAGTGCTGATGGTGGGACAACTCATGATGCAGCACAAGACGAACCATTGGAATTCACCTGTGAGAAAAATTTCACGCATGCTACCCAGAATGAAGACCATGGTTGTCATGCTTCAAAAACAATTCATAAGACCTACGTGAGGGGTAAGGGTCGCAAATAAGATCATTCTCGACCACATAACTGTTCTTCCTATGAATCCCATGCTAGCTCAAGGACTTATGGACGTCGAGATGCCGACCTATTACCTTCTGATGATGATCCTCATTCGTTAGACATTTCTTCTTATACTACTCACCATTACGGTCTTGTACCCTTCAACAACAATTCAAGAATTGTTTATCAGTGGGTAGAACCCGAGTATTACCAACAAGTTTATAATCATTGGCTACAATATGCTCATGAAACATACACTTGGGATCAATACAAAGCCTACCTAGCTCAATATGAAGGACTTGTACTCTTTGATAACAATGAGTACATTGCACAATCTTTGCGTTTCTCGACAATGTATTGGTATGAATTGCTACACCTTTATTATTTTTAATATGCTAGTCAAGTTATTATTCATTACCATTAAGTTATGTTTTTATTATTTTAGATGTTGCTGAGTACTTGGGGGAGAGGGCTGCTCTAGAGAGTGATGCTAGCAAGGTTTTCTCTGCTTTTTGCAATTGCTACTTCATTAAACACACTATATTTTTATTATTTTAGATGTTGCTACACTAGAATTGAAAAAAGGTTAGAGTGATATTGGACCTAATACTGAGGCGCTTCGAACTGAGGATCGTGGAACATGGCCCTTAAATTGCTAGAAACTGCTCTAGGCATGGCCGGTACGGGATAAATGTTGCTGCAATCTAGCATGTTACTGCTGCTATCTACAACCACACTTGTAATCGAAAATGTTAATCTGTTTATATTTTACCTTTTGGTTTTCTCGGTGAAACCAAATTGACATGATGATAACTGCTTATTCAGTTTTGCAGTTTTGGTTTGAGCGCTCTGGAAAATCAGGAATAAAGTGGCGATTGAGAAGACTTTTCGTAAACAACCAACTAAAGTTATATTCAAATTTGTGTCATGTTTACAGCGATGACGAATTCTAACCAAAGAAGCTGATCGTTTAAAGTTAGAAGGTCTGTTGATTTCGACGGAAGATTGGCTGAAGAAATTCTAGGTGTTGGAAAAAGTCTAACTTTGCTTTAGGTTTTGTAGTTCTACCTTGTCAGCTAGGGGCTATCTTCTTTCAGTTTGCTGTTTTTGAACTTGCTAGACTTTTGTGGGCTCTCGGTTGAGGTTCTTAGCTAGTTGGTTTCCAGCATGGTGTTGGTCGAAATTGGTCGTAAGTTACTCGTTATTAGCTTTCTATAAAAGCTAGATTTAAAAAAAAACATGATGATAACTGCTAAGAGCTTGGTAAATGGTAAATCTCTCTCAAGAAAAAGTTTCTTGATGCGCACGAAAGGATGAGAACATGGTAGATCGTATACAGGATGAGCACTTACCAACAAGGAATTCCGATGGCTGTTGCTGTAATTGGGCTCTGGAGAAATCTTGTGCGCGATGGATTTGGTTGTAAGGCCTAAATTGGTGCAGATTTAGGCCTGTATTGGATGGACTGGACTTAGAAATAAAAGCCACGATAATATCTTGTGATTAATGGCCTTTGAAAAGGTGCTTTTTGTGCGACTCCAATCTGGGCTGGGCCGTCATCTAGCTTCCACTAAAATGTTATACTGTGATCCTCGTAAACCACTGAACAAACATTAGTGAATCCACCAGATCACGCCATCAGAATTTAACAAGAAACAACGAACCGCAGTTAGTTACCCTTGAAAAGTATTTATTTTGCAAGGCATATTAACTCAAGAAAAAAAAAGGTACTAGATTGTTTCTGCATGTCACAAGAAGCATGCATTTGATTGAGCTTCTCCAAATTTATTCTAGGATCACATCACATAGGATCTTCTCAATTGAGTTCATATCAGAGCAGCTCGATCGATCGATGCCAAGCTAAAGTCTGCACCTAATGATAAGTTAAGTACCCAGCAAGTAACTACTACTAAACTGGCAAGTGCCCACCAGAGGGTGGGGCTCCTTTTTATCTGGACCGGGGAAAAGGTGGCCAAATCAACCCACATAGATTCCATATTGTTTTGACCTCACGGCACTACAGCACTCACATGGCCTGTTTGGGGGCTCACTTGGTGGTCTCATGCATGAATGGCCTTTTAGGAAAAGGGCTTTGCTGCAGACTGCTGCTGCTGCTGCTGCTGCTGATACCCTACACCATTTTGCATCCAGGGGAGAGGGGAAGTGGCTAGCCAACCCGGTTGGAAGGATCGAACTAACCTCCGTAATGATTCGGGTCTCTTAACTTTCATGGGAAGAAACATGCATTAGCCCACCCAACGCAAAAGTTAGCTGAACTAGTGTACCATTATGCATGCATGCATACCTTTTAGAGTTTTAGATGCTTGAAATCCTTAATGCCTTCCTTTTCTTTTTTCAAGAGCAAATCCCTTTTCATTTTATCACTCTCTCCAATAGGTAAAGGCTTTGTCATTTGTTCATGCACGACTTCATTTTCTGAAAAGTAACAGTGTGGAGTGAATCACACTTGTTAATAACTTTTATTTACACAAATGGCAAATAGTACTCACATGATAGTGTGAAACTGGCAGGGCACACTTCAACAATAGCCAGAACAAACAGGTGTTTTGTCTTGAAGAAGAAGAAAAATACAACAAACAAATGACTTATCATTGAAGCAAATAAAAAGATAAAAAAAGTTGTTTTGCTTTATCTCTCTGCCAGTAGAGGAACTCCATTTGTCCTGTGTCCCTAGTGAGACAACCTAGCTAGCCTTTTTTTTTTTTATTTGGCTTTCTGTTCTTTTGCATTGCAAAATGCACAGACCTTTGTAGGGCTCTTCCCCCCCTGAGATGTCACTTCTCTTTCCTCTCCCTATCTCCATCTTTTTCCTGTCTCTTTTTGTTTCATTAATCTGTCTCTGACATGCTGAGGTGATCCACCACTATGGTGTGAGGGCGATGGGGGCACATGGTCTGGTGGCTCGGCTAAAAAGGGACTCATCAACTAAAAGGTAGGAGCAAGTAGCAACTGATGAGTGATAAGGAGGAGAAATGAAATGTGGAAGTGACTAGGGAAGGGCATCTTGGAAGGAAGTAAGGGTTGAAGATTTGTTGCTCCATTTAGACTAAGCATGATTTCTTTCCGAATAATACTTTAGCATAGTGTGAAAGAATAATACATTGAAGCTACCTCCTCATTTATCGATGATCATACTCTTCTTGCTGAAGAAAAACCGTGTACCGTGGTTGTAAAACGCATACATGCGATGGTTAAAGTCATGGAGTCGAGCTACCATAATTTGAAGGCTCAATTCCTCTTGCTGAAGAAAAACCGTGTACTGTGGTTGTAAAGCACATATGTGCGTTGGTTAAAGTCATGGAGTCGAGCTACCTTAATTTGAAGATTCAATTCCTTTTATATGTTCTCTTATTTTTCATTCTCCACATGGTCTCAGCAAGATTTTTTAGAAACCAATTACTCTTCATAAGACGAAAACAACGGCACGAACTCTCTATGGCCAACGTCGACAACCAACCTTTGTAGGATTTTCTATCACGGCTTGTCGAAAAAAATACCATATACATATTCTAAAGACCTGTTAATTAAATAACACGAGGAAAAAAAAAAGCGCATCAATCATTTTCTTCGTCTGCATGAGTGTGCATGTACCATCCATCCCTAACAGAAAACTCTTGATGAGGGGGCTGTATGGGCGAGTGTATGTAACAGCACAGCACCAACAAATGTTAGCGCTACTTGGTCTCCTCTGTTGAGTTTTGAGAAAGCCCTAGATTGATTCTGTGGAGGCTTTATGTCTATTCTCTATTTTTCTGTCTTTTTCGTGGTGCCGTTCACAATTGCATTATGAGACTAGAGGGTATGGATCTATTTATAGACTCCACTTTCACAATTGCATTATGAGACTAGAGGGTATGGATCTATTTATAGACTCCACTTTCAGGTGTTATCAATTAACCTATCTGTTTCCGGTACACCGTGAGACTTCTGAACCATGTCACCAACCACGATCAAACATGCCAGTTTTACGAGTCTAAAATATATTAGTCCCTAGCGCACATGTGTGAGTTATGTGTCACGATCAGATTGTTTACGAGATCAATTCCAATCTGATCATATGGGTCAACAGCCTGCAGAGCCGATCCTGCAAGACAAACCCAGCTATTCCGCCCTGTACTGTATCCGGATTAATCATACATATGCATATTAAATTTCAGTAGAATCGATCTCAATAAATATGTCTACCTATTCCAGCACAGCCGTTCTCAACACCTCGAGTATTAATTCCTCTAGTTAAATTCCACATCAAATTATTCCCCCGTCACATACATCAATAATATGAATAATTCCACATTTAGTTAAAACAGACAATGACCAAAATAAATGCTGAAAGCCACATAAAAATGCAACATCCTTGTCGTGTTATGGCGACTTTTTTTAAAAATAAACTATTTTTATTCAAATTACAAAAATAAACCATGATACATTTTTTTTACGGAAACAACCCACAATCACAGTTCCGCCAAGCAAATGGGCCCAGCCACGAGGTGGAATTGTGATTTTGAGCCCAGTCGCGCGTCAGTAGGCGAATATGCTTGTTGCTTGCCACATGGCTTAGTTGCGATACGGAGGCACGAATGAGGCATGTGCCGAACCACGTCGCACGACGAGCGGATGACTAACGTCCATGTGGCTCAGTCGCACGACCAGTTCGCAATTGGCCCTCAGTCGTGCGGCCGGCTCACGATTGGCCCTCAATTGAGCGGCAATCGGTCGATGGCTCCCCCATTCGCAGAACAGAAAAAAAAGGGGAGAAGAGGAGAGAAGAGAAGAGAAGAAGAAAATAGAGGAGAGGGGAGGGGAGGGGAGGAAGAGACTCTGCTGGTGTTCCTCCGTCTACTTGCGGTGAGTTTGCATCCTCATGTGGTTTATTATTCATTTTGATAAAAACACGGTAGGTCAGCGATAATAAACATGTGGTAGGTGTAGGCTTTGTAGTCGTAGATTGGCATTTTAGGGTTTACATCGCGTGTAGTGTTAGAACATAGGTTATTTATTTACATGTTTTAGCATGCTTAATTAGCATCTGTTCTAAATATCTTGAGTCGTGTGACATGTATATTAGGCCAATATTTTTTCACAATATTTTACGGGCAGGGAGAAGTTTGTGAGGGGCCATGTGGGGTTAATTTGAGCAGTTTTTCACATACCATGTTGTATCACTCGAACCGAATAATCTTAAAATCTGAGAGATGTTGCATTGGATGACATGAAACTTCTCTCTAGACCTATCATTGTACAGTGTCACTGTTAAATACTTGTAGCGTTGTTCGCCGAAAGTGGTCCGTTGGGAGTTGAGGCCCATGGAGCGAACGAAGTCATGGCAGATATGGTTGGAAGTGTGCAGGTGTCGTGGCTATGAATGGGTGTTGTTGGTGCAGGCATGTCCGAGTACACTAGGCAGTCCCCTGTGAAGTGGGGGAGAGTAGTGCGGGTGTGCAGGTGGAAGTTGAGGATGGTGGGACAAAGGACTATGGTGCAGATGCAGTTGTGACAGCAAACAAGCATGTCGATCCTAGTGGACAGGCGGATGAGGGGGCATTGAATTTATAGTTTATGACTTGGAGCGGAAGATTGGAGGGCCAGGGCCGAAGAACAAGTATTTAACAGGACGAGAAGGATGATGACTGTTCGGATAATGATGGCGTCCCCAATGCGCTGGTGCCTAATGCTTGGAATAGACATGACCCAGGGGCCATGGTTGTGAGTGATGGCCATGCTTCCTTGTGGGAGTATGGGAGGAATGTGGTTCGTGTTAATACCATGTTTGCAGATAAATCGGCTCTTTAGGATGTTTTCAATTTGTGGGCAATGTCAATGCAAAGATAGTTTAAGGTTATCAAATCAAACAAATAGCAGTACACCGTGAAGTGTGAGAAAGATGGGTGTCCTTGACATGTTCACGCCCACAAGACGAAGTATGAAATGCACTAGATCATGTCGAAGGTGGAGGACCACTCGTGTGTGGACAGAAACCCTGGAACATACATCATTTTGAAGGATAAGGTTTCAAAAAAACCCTAAGGGGTACATGGTAATGCAATGGGCTTTGCTTGCATTTGGTGCCTACGTTGATGTAATACCTCGAATATCAAATAGAGAGAAGATATTATTCGGAAGAGAAATTTATTCAAATTTGAATGCACTAAAGTTTAGAGGAAAATTAAAAGAAAATTCAGGATTTGAGGGAGGATTGGACCTTGGGCTTTTAGCCCAAGGCGTCCTAGCCAAGTGGGCCGGCCTTGTAGTGGAGTCAAGAAGGGGGTGCCCTTCCCCAAAACCCTACCCTCTGCTCTGATCAAGATCAAGATCAGTAGCAGCCCCTCCGTCTTTGCTCTACCAAGATGAGAAAGAAGCTCCGAGGTGCCGGCGGCCATGGTGGAAGGAGAAGAAGGGAGAAGAAGAAAGGAGGAGAAGATGAAGATCCTCTTCGTGGGTTTTTGTTCAGCGTTTCATGCGTCTCCAAGGGTATCAATTCGTTTTCCCGCTGTTTTGATGTTGTTTATATGCGAAACCGATTAGAATCGTTTGGATCAAAGTCAGTCTGCAGTAGATTCGAATCTGTCCAGTATGTTGCGCGGGCTGTTTCGACGTCTTAGAGGCCGAATCAGAAGTTTTGATCTCCTAGAGTTATTTAGATAATGATCTTAGCTTTCAGTGGCCGCTAAGAACACCTGATTCCGACGTACGGATCAAAAGTTATGATCGTTTTAGTTTCTGCTGTCCCGAACTCTGACGAGAAATAGCAGTCTCTGTAATTGATAAAATATGACCTAGTTAGTGGATGATTCAGAAGACTTGCCTATAACGACTTTTGTACGTGACCTCATTAGCTTTCAGGATTAATAAAGAACACCCTATTTGGATTTGTAGAACAAAAGTTATGCATGTTTTAAGTTGACTGTCCAGAATCCTGACGAGAATAAAATGTTAGTTTTCCTTTTGATATATGATCAAGTTAATGGCGGATTCAAGGCTTTCGCTCAACTAGGTTATTGTAGATAATCTTGTTAAATTTCAAACAAGCCTGAGAACACCCCTTTTCGAGTTTTATAGCAAAAGTTATGTTACTTTTACTGTTGCTGTCCACCAAGGTTCCCTGTTAGAATGTGGTTTAATTCGAACAAATGTGCACAATTAATTGACGAGGTTGGGGTATGTGTTACGAGCGATGCGAGTAGTGTCATGATGTCTTGGTTCTTATTGAGTAACTTTGGTGTAGGGGGTGAGGCGCCGAGGTTAGCGGCATCATTGTTGCCCCCAACGCATCGCAACGCTAAAGGCAAGTACACTGACGTTTGTATGAATTGTGTATGTTGGATGTTGGATGTTCGTACTGTGTTTTCATTTGATACGTGAGAAGTTCCGATGATTATGTTTCTTCCGTATGTGAAATTCATATGTTCAAAGATGATGCTGGTCGTTGTTCTTAAGTATATTCATGCACCCATGTTCAAGTCCGTCCACGGGGGTGGAACTCCACGGGAGTGAAGTCTAAAGTTGCATCCATGTTCATGTTCCGTCCACGAGAGTGGAGCTCCACGGGAGTAGAGTCTAAAGTCCCATCAATTCCAGTATGGGCATGTGAGTCCCACCATTCCAATGTGGGCAGTTTGGACACCCGTATGAACTTCATACGGTATTTTGGATCCCCGTATTTCAATAAATACAGACTTAAGTGAGCACCGACGGGTGTGTCACTGACTATACCGGTATATGCATGTGTGCAGTCCAATCCTTTGAATTTGAACATTCATCTCATATCTTCATAAGTATTCATTTGTTGTATGTTCAGAGGTTGAGAAGAGATTGTCTTGTTCATGTTGGTTGTCTGTTCTTATTCATTGTACTTGCTGAGTCTTGGACTCACTCTTGCTTTGTTTATTTATTTTTAGGTGATCGTTGATGAAGTTTTTCTTGGGAGGGAGTAGACATGCACTACTCAAATACATCACTTTACACTAGTTGAATAAAAGATCTGCTGCTGCCTTACATTAGTGAATTATTGGATTGTAATAAATAAACTTAGACTTGGATGGTACCTTCCTTATCATTGAGTTTGTTTAAATAACTGTTTATATTCATTGATTATTCGTTGATAGGATTATTTTAGTGGATCCAATATTACATTTCCGTTTATATTCCAATTGTTGTTGATCTACTTAACTTATTTGATGAATTACTGTGAAATTTATTCCGCTGTATGGTTATATGTTAGGTATTTAGGTAGTATTTTGGTTTTCGAATAGCCAGGGTGTTACAGTTGATGCCTTCTATCACGGCTGCCCGCTGTAGGATCAAGGATAACCGACTAGAGGGGGGTGAATAGGAGGTTTTTAAACTTTTTAACAAATCAACAAGTTAAGCCAATTAACAACTTAGTCTAAGCAAGTTATACTTCTAGCTAAACAATACAAGCACCATGATCAAGCTAGAAATATAAATGCAGAAGAGTAAAGACTAGAAATAACCACAATGAGACAACGATGTTTTCCCGTGGTATCGAAGACTTGCCGGTCTTCACTGTCCACGTTGAGGAAGCTTGACCACTCAAGCCGGCTCCACGAATTAAGCCTTCCCTCGATCACTATGGTTGTTCTTCCTCCGCTCCGGAGATGGTGAACACCAAACCACTCACAATCTCGGCACCGAGCCTCTTCACAACCTTCTTGAATAGATCATTGTGCAAGCACCGCCAAGCCGTCTAGGAGTTCGGCAAAACTCCAAGAGTAACAAATCGATGACCTTCGCTTGACAACTCACAAGTGCAATGGGATCAATCTAGAATGAATGAATGCACTTGAATGAACTCAACCACCTCACAATGAATGCATAAGGGAATTTTGGTGTTGAGTGAATGCTCAAGGCTCTCAAGGCTCTATTGATGTTAAATGGACACAAGCACCCAGCCCTTGAGCAGTTGGGGGGGGGTATAAATACCTCACACCAACAAATATAACCGTTGGGGAGGAAATCCTCAAAAATCAGCGAATTACGGTACTACCGCCAAGTATATGCGGTACTACCGCACTTCACCAATAGCTCTGTAACGGCTACAACGAAAGGCATTAAATGCACTGATATAGCCGTTATAGTTGCAGAGCGGTACTACCGCCAAGAATATGCGGTACTATCGCTTTCCCGGTCATACCTGTAACATCCCAAAGTTATGTTACCAAAATAAAATAAAATAAAGTTATTGTTCTAATTGGATTTTCTGAGAATTTGCTAGAGTTTGATTGCCTTATTTGAATCTCTGAAATTTTGAAAGTCAAATTTAAAATTTATTTGAAGTTCTTGAAGTTTTATTTGGTTTAACTTGAAAAATAAAAATTTACTTAGTTTCTAGAATTTTCCGAGTTTTTAAAAGCTTTTTCCTAATTATTTCAAAGCCAAAATAATTTATTTGCAAAAACTATAGCCAACTTTAAGTTGGAACTATTTTAATTAAGTCCAAAATGCCTCTAGGAATTTCTGTGAATTTTCCTAGAATTTTTGGATTTATTTTGCTATTTTCTAAAGCCATTTTGAATTTCTGGAAATAAATCAATTAAGAAATCCATTTAAAATCCCAAAATTTCTTTTGGGCCGAAACCCACTTGTCCGGCCCATCTCCACACGCTCCCGGCCCACTCCACGCCGCCCGCACCGCTCTCTCTCCTCGCTCTTGTCCCCACCGCCCGATTTCCATCAAACGGCACTCACGCCTCCTCACCTTTCCCGACCGTGAGATCTCAAACCAACGATCAGATCTCGAAGTCATTCGGGCGGTCCGAATGTCACAGAGATAAGGGCCCTCCGATCTACATCGGACAGCCGCTACCGCACCCACGCCACCTATCTTCCCAACGCCGTCCGATCACGAATCCAACGGCCGCGAACCTTTCTTCTTCCCACCTCCGTCTTCCTCGCGCCCGAGTAACCGCCACCATTATCGCCGCGCGGGAGCTCCGTAGCGCCCGTTTCTCTTCCCCACTTCCCTTGCCATCGTGCGCATTCAAACCGCCACTCAACACCGCCTCCACTCCGCCCATGATCTCCTTTCTTCGCTTCGGTTTCGCCCGTGAGCACTAAACGCCGCCGCCACCTTCCCCGCACACGGTCTCCACCTTCCGGCTTCCCTCCGACCCCTATAAGTAGCGCCCGAGCTCCGCTCCTTCTCGCCCATCCCAGCGCCCCAAACCCAGAGACCTCTCCTCCCCTCAATCGCCGTGAATTTGATGTTTTCCGGCGAGCCACGAAGCTTGGTCCATCGTCTTATCCGGCGTCGTCAAGTCCGCTCCGGCCACCTCGATCCCCTCTTCGACATCGCCGCGACGCCTGCTACCCCGTGCGCACCTTGGCATCGTCGGAGAACCACCCGAACACCATCGCCGCCGAAAGCCGCATCGCGTCGCCGCTTAACCTCGTCGCCGGTAATCCTCCGCCGCGCATTCGTGCAACCCCGGTGAGCATCGTGACCCCCACACTCCACTCTCTCGTTTGGTGCCATCCATTCCCCTCGCCGGAGCCATCTATCGCCGGCGAGCTCGCAACCGAGCCGCCGCCGGCCTTCTGCCTCCGTGGTCAGCCACGTGACTGCCACCTCGCCTCCACCTCGGAGCCACGTCGGCGCTAACGCTTATGCGGCATCCCCGTGGCGCCACATGTGCATACGCCTGCCACATCCGCCCCAATCCCATTCCCAACCACGATGGACTCGATCCATGTGGTAGTGAGACAAACATGTGGGTCCCACATGCCGAATTTCTTTTAATTCTTTAAAATTCTGAAAATCACTCGCTCACGTCATGCTTGCGCAATAATTAGATTTTCCTTTAGAAAAATAATTCAAGAATTCAATAAAATCTGAAAATTAGGTTTTATTTAGATTTAGAACTTCCCGGGGTTCGTTCTCCCTCATACGAACTCCGATTTCGTCCATTCAAATTTCTATATTCCTATAAAATCAAGATCTAGCTATCTAAACCAAAATCATTTGATTTTGGGTTCATTTGACCTGCAATTCCTTTAAACCCTAATTTATCATTTCATGTAATTTCAATCTTCTAAAATTCATATCTTTTGCTCCCGAACTCCGTTTTAGTCCATTCAAGTTTGTAATTCACATAAAATTATTATCTAGCTAACTAAAGTAAAATATTTCTATTTGGAGTTAATTTGATCTGTCCTTTTGAATTTATTTGAATTTGAGTTGAATTTGTTGTATTTGCACGATTAGAGTTCGACGACTTCGGAGAATCAGATTTCGACGCCAATTGAAGAGCAACATAAGAAGATTGATTTTGACTGTGTGATCATCGTGATCGAACACTTGGACTACCTGAAGATAGTACTTGTGAGTACTAGGTGACCTGTTGAGGAAAACAACATCACCTCAATATCAGGTGATCTGCATCACCTCATCAAGCAAGGCAAGTTATACCCTTGATCATATCGATCCCATTATTTTAAATTATTTATATTCTGTTTTTAAATTATTACTGCATGCTTATTTATATTCAGTAATTGAAATCCCTGTTTTTAAATTCATAGTTATACCTAAATCCTTTGTATGACCAATGTTGATATTGAATCAAACACATTGTCACCCTAGATAAAACCTGGTCGATACGATAGCATGGACTAGGATCATTTAAACGTATTGCTTAGCCATGCTTTTAGACCAAACTTGTTTTGGGGAATTTCAGCCATCAATCAATTATTGATTAAATTATACCCTTGGCATCTGTGTGTCATGGGAGTTTTACAAATGACTTGGAAAATAAAATAAAATGATGGTTTGGACTTGGGAGGAATGGATGATTGGTGGGTGCAGGTTCATGCACGGGCTTAATCTGGTTAGGGTTAAGGCCCATGGGTTTTATTGGAAAGTTGCCCAAGTTAGTTAAGGACCGGTCTTCGAGCGCATGATGCTACGCCTAACCGTACCACCACATGTCCCGTATGGGCGGGACTTGGCTAAATAATTTGTAATGTCTTAGTGTCGTTTGTGCTATGTTGTTGGTATGGGCGTTGGTCAGACATTAGACCCATCCGCGCAGAGGGGCTTCGGAGGATGGCGATCCAATGGTAGCGAAACCTTAGCGGGCATAAATACATTAAGACAGAACATTGTAAAGGCCTCGACACGTGCTCTAGACCGCTTACCAAAGGTAGTGAGCGGTGGCATAGATATATGCCGGACAAACTAGAGAAGTCTTGTCATGTGGGTAAAAAGCTGTACAACCTCTGCAGAGTGTAAAACTATTCGAATAGCCGTGTCCACGGTTATGGACATGCTAGCAGAACTACTCAAAGTTAGACTTTGATTTTTGTCGGAAATGGACTTCTTCAAAACTGGTTTATCCAATTGGGAATTAGGCAAACAGCCATGTGATAGGAGGATGTCCTTCACCATTCATGTGTGAACGTTATCTGACTATAAAATTGAGAATTTTATAAACTTTAGTTATAGAATAAGCGCTTTGGAATCTAGTACCATATTTAAAGAAAATCTTCGCTTTATGCAAATAACTTTATAAGCCATCCTTTGTTACATCCATATATGCATGTCATTCATTACTTTTGGGTGTAACTTGCGAGCACGAAATTGTGCTCATTCTTGCTTATGCAAACAAATTTCAGAGGAGAAGGACTTTGCTACCGATGTAGATCTCGACGACTAGGCCGCTTCCCCAGTCGATTGCCTGTGGCAGATTAACTGGACCCTACTACTTCTTCGTCTTCCGCTGTGTTTATTTTATTGTGGGCATGTAAGCCTCCTTTGTAATTAACTCTGTCATTATTTGTTAATAAAGTTGTGATGTGAATTTGTTATCATTTTGTTTACTGTGTGAACTAGCCACTGATCATGGGACTAGTTCAGTTATGCACAGAGGATCTGGGAGTATTAATTCCCGGGTTCTGACAAGGTAACTAGTAAATACTCAATAAACACATAAGTCCCATATTCACATATTATCATTAATTACCAAAACCAATTTTTAGGGGCCTAGATGCTTTCACCCGCTCATGTGCGTGGATGAAACATTCTTGACCGAGAAGTACAAAGGGTGGATCTTGACGACAATCGATGTGGATGCCAACAATCAGATACTTCCCATGGCTGCTGCATTTGTGGAGAGTGAGAACGTTGATAGTTAGTTGCGGTTCTTCAGGCACCTCAAGGTTGGGGTCATCGGTGAATGCCCAGGCGTTTGCAAAATACATGGCTGATATGTCGGGTTGATTAAGGCCATTAAAAAGCAGCATGAAGATCTAGACTAGCCTTTTCCCTAGCGTGACATGCGAAACCGTTGGTGCATGCGGCACCCGGGGGCCAATTTTTTCAAGCAGTTTAAGAAGAAGAGGCTGGTGAATCTGTTCAAGAGGTTGTGCAAGAAAAACCAGCAGAGGAAGTCTGATACACTCTGGGAGAAGCTTAATGGGTTCACCACCAAGCACGTCGAGGAGAGGAATAAGAAACCTATTGGAAACACAACCGATGTATTGGAACGATTGATATCGTTTCCCGAGATTGACCCACCCGACTTGAGAAGGATGACAGCGAGGGACATCAAATGTTTCTCATGTTGGATCGAGGCTAAGCCAACGGAGAAGTGGGCATTGCTTTACGACATTAACAATGGTACGACTTAGTGATGACCAATCTAGCCGAGGTGTACAATTGGGTTATCAGGGACCCGCGCGGCATGCCCCTCGTTGCAATCGTCGAGAGTATGTTGCATGGTACGTATAATCAAGTACTCAGGGAAAGACATAGTGCTACTGTATTGCATAAACTAAATGCAGATATGCCCTATTGTACCGAGATGATGGAATACATGGCCGAGAAGAGTGAGAAGGTCTGATGCACTCAGTCTTCATTATGGGCACCACGGAGTTTTGGTTCGAGGTATTGCTAAGGAACCAAAGTTGGTTGGGAACGGCGAGTGGCATCGTCGCGCATGAGATGAGCCTTGGACGGGAGAGCAACAACAATTGTTAGTGCTTGTGTAACAAGCCAATGCTACTCCATAAGCCATGCTCTAATATGTTGGCTGCATGTGGTATGATCAAGATGGACTCTGTGAGGTACATGTCGGACTTCTTTATGAAGGAAAATGTTGTTCAGACTTAGAACGGCTAGATCCATGGTTTTCGTGTTGTTGGTAACTTCGCAAAGGACAATGTGCAAAATAGGGTATGGATCCTTGATTTGGACTTGTTGAAGGGTTGCAAGGGCCGTTAGTAGACTCGTCGTATTTGAAACAACATGGACGAATATGAAGCCGGAGACCCTGTGAAGATTTGTATCCTTTGCGGAGATTATGGGCATCGAGTGCACGAAGCATAACGGGTCCGGTGAAGGTTACGATAGCATGCCATGTATGTCCACAAGCGTGACTTGATTACCATCCGTCAAGTATTTTCCTTTCCCAAAAGGCGTGTTTGTATTGTAGTTGTAGTTTGGGTCGAAGGTTCGTGCATGTAACCATTTGTACCATAGGAATAGTCAGGCAAACATATGCACCTAGCCAGACTCTATGCACCATGTTATTCAGACCTTCATGGCCAAGTGTTATACCGGGCTTGCAATCTCATCTTCGTTGTTCCATTCTCGTCTTGCTCAAACCGAAACTTACAAATTATTTTGCCAAATTTAGGGTTATTTGTGTAAAAACTTAAAATAGTGAACATTCACGTAAAATGATTTACAAATAATTGCAGTTAGCAACTCTAGCTTTTTATCACTAATAATTATTTACAAACAACTCTTCCAACCATTTAATTTTGTAAAATTAAATATAAGTTTATTTAAATTATTTATTAAAACAATTAGCCTACTGTCACTGGGCTAGAATACGATTGGGCTCAGTCGTTGGTCTGATCTGTGACTAGTCTCAGTCGCGTTCTGGCCCAGCGACTGTGCCTGGCACAGGCCCCAACCACCCACCAGCTCGTGACTGAGACACATGGCAGACGAAGTCCTCAGTCGCATTTTCCGTCGCTCGACTAGGCTTCCCACGTCAGCTAATCGTTGGCCCATGATGCGATTGGGTCTAGTCGCTTGGTGGGCAAACAATCGAGGGTTATTTCTATAAAACAAATAAGTCATGGTTTATTTAATTAAAATAATAAAGAAGCTTTTTCTATAAAAAAAAAACTGTTATGGCCGGACGAATATCGCCCGATCTCGGTGAGGCCCCACATGGAGGCGAGTGGGCAGGGTAGAGCTATCGCTGCGTACGTCCACTATCCACTACCACTAGCCAGGTCCCATACTCGCATTGGTATCTAGAAGTAAACGCTCATTGGAGATGACAGGTGGGGCCAGAGGCTAAGGGCAGCGGGTGGTAAGGCCTGCCAGTGCCACGTGTACCCCCAGATCGTTTTGTCTCATTGCAGGCAGATGGGACAAAGCCGGTCCAAGGCTGCAAAACGACGAGGCAATATGGACGAATGATGGTAGGATTGGGTGTACTGTCCTGTTGCCATTGGAGGTTCCTCCTACCTTGATAGTTGATACTACATTACTACCTCCCTAAGTCAAGCTTAAATTATTAATGGTGGTATATATCTTACTACTTGGCAATCTCAAATCACAATCCATCGGGATGTTATCGGTAAGTGAATTGTGTACCTCCGGTCTTCTATACTTGACGTTCATACAAAATAATTGAACTGTATTTGTGCTATGTAATACTGTCTGAACGTCAAGCTTTCCAAACCAGAGGGAGTAGTTTTTGAGGAGTCCTTTCATATTTCTTCTGTTGTAACCTACACAACAACCATAGTAGAACATATTTAGCCCGATGCATTTCGTTCAAATTCATAATGGTATATTCTAGTCAAGAACATGTAATGTGCATATATAGGTAGATTTTCACTCTTATGTTGATAGTCCAATTGGTTGTTATTATGCATTTGTTTTTTTTGGGTCGATATATGTCTCTGATTTATATGTAATGTGCATCCCGGGACATTCATTTTCTTAAAAAATTTGAAACTAGGTATTGTAATTTTGTCATAGTCAATCAACGAGAAAATGGTGATAGAAATAAAGCCAGATTTAAGACAGGCTTATGTTGAATTCTTAGAAAAAAAATGTAACATTGTCTTTTCCTATTGGAACAAATATATAGTTGGCAGGTCTATCTATTTATCAGTTGCCCGAAAATTGTCTAAATTTCGGTCACCTCTCTTAGCCATTGGATCTGGATCCAACCACCCTCCTAAATCCCCTCAATCCCTATATAAACTCAACACTAACCATAACCCTACCCAACCCAGCCACCGCCACCTCCACCCCTGCACAGCCTCCCGCCGCCTCCAGCATCGACGAGGGCCGCCAATGAGCTCCTCCCCCGCCATTCGCCTCCTTCTCCTTTGCCCCCACCTCCGCCTCCTGTTGCCTCCGCCTTCTTCCTCCTCTGCCCCGCCTAACCCTCCCACCACCTCCGCCTTGTTGCCTCCGCCTTCTTCCTCCTCTGCCCCGCCTAACCCTCCCACCACCTCCGCCTTCTTCCTCCCCTCCAACGAGATTCCCCCATACTCCACCCTCTTCCTCGTCCCCGGTGACTACCGCTATCAGATTCACTGCCGCCTCCTAACCACTCTGCTCTCGTAGCCCCTGCCAACCTCCACCACCCTCCTCACCAGCGTTCAGCGGTGGTGCCGTCGCCTCGACACACCGTCGTCGCTCACCACCGGTCTGCCACCACCTCGGGTGAACCGCGCCCTAATCCATCGGCCGCCGACGCCAGAGAGGATGACGACGCTGTTGTCAGAGAGAATGAATCACGAAAAATCACAACTCAAGATCCAACGGTGAGGGATCGACTGTATTTTTCTTAAATTTTAGGCAACTGATGATTAGCAATTCTGACAGTTTGCTAGGAGCACGTTGCAAGCAAAAATTCTAAAGCTTGCATATATGTGGTGCATTGGATGCTGCTGAGTACTACGCCGTACCTACGGCTACGGTGTGGTTACAAACTATTAACAATGTACAAGCTTCCATAGACAAACTAATAACGAAAAAATCAATCCATGACGCCACAAAGACGCAATTAATTGGCTTCTGATTCAAGGAAATCATACAAGTTTCATGGTCCGTCATAGAACGCAAAAAAGGCAAGGTAGTAGGTGCAATGCATGCATGCTTTATCTAGCTGCCACTCTGTGTCGTACTTCGCATGCACATAGCCACCTCTCTGTTCAGTGGGCGCGGGTAGCAACATTGCTCAATGATCTTTTCTAACTGTTAGACTGTGAGGACCGTTTGATGATCATGCGTTGACAGCGTTGTGGTGGTGCAGATGCCTACATGTGTCTGCGTATGTCGGCATCGGCATCACCGCGGCACCTCATCGCCGGGTGACCACTGTGGAAAATCTCAGATCTCGCGAAATCAGGAAACGTGATGATAAAACCAACAATTATTTGCAGCATGGCCTTTTGGAACGGAATAATGTCGCGTTGGATTGAGTGTGTGTATGGAGGAGACGAAAATTGCAACTAATCAACTCTAGAGTTTTCCATATGCAGTCGTCTCAGGGAGAATCTCTAAGCGCAGTGGTAGCCTTTTCCTCTTGTATTTATGACTGTCAAACAGAGAAAACTTTGGAGTAAGCCACGCGACAACCAGCTGTTTGCATCAAGCCATCAATCAAACGCGGTCAGGTTAGGCAAAGATAAGCCGGTTGGCTAGCTAGCGGCTAGACGGCGTGCTTGGCGCTTGCTACTTCCCCTGCCCTGCCTGCCCTACCCTGCCCGCTTCGGGCTGGCCGCGCGCGCGACGCCGGAATCCTACGGCGACTCACACGTGCAAACGACAAAGGAGACGAAGCGAAGACTGGCATGAAAGCCGTCTTGATCGTCCCCTATACCGGGCCGGCTATACAAGGGAGCGAGGGAGGAGAGAGAGAAAGAGATGGACAGAGATATCAGATGCGTACATGCCCGGCCCTGCCACCCACTCGCGCGTGTCCAGTTAGTGCGGCACGTGTTTCTGTAGCACCTTCACGTGAGTTCAAGCGGCGGTGAATGAATGATATGGAGAGAGAGAGAGATGAGACTCTTTATCACCCCATCATATGGAGAGTCAGTGAGATGAATGAGAGGTGTGTGTGAGAGAGAGAGACGCAGAGGAGGCAGAAGAGTGAAGGGGAGGGGGTTGTGAAAAGTTAAAGCGAACAAAAAACCGATACGCTTTACTCGGCTGCTGTTTCTCTCTGCGGATGAGTGAGGACAAAGGGCTTAGCAGGCGGCAGTCAAGAGTAGCCAACGCAAGGATAAAGAGGAAAGAGCTGAGCTCACCTACCATTGCTGCGAAAGTTTCACCAATGGCTCAATGGTTGGTGACAATCTTGAAATATGCTAACTTGCATATAGGGTGCTGCCCTGCAGAAGGAAACACCTAGCAACTAGTTGGCTGGTTAACGTACGGTTGCTTGATTTAGGTTGATTTAGGACAAGCTGCCGCTAAGAATAATTAATGTAACAACCCAAATTTCAAATTTCAGTTGAAAATAAAGTTTAATTTTTTTGTGAATTTTTCTGAAATTTTTAAAAACTATTACTTAATTAACATAAAGCTAAAAACAATTTATTTGCAAAAGATAATACCAAATAATAGTTAAAAATATTTTATTTAAGTCCTAAATGCTCCAGAGAATTTCTGTGAATTTTCTCAAAATTTTTGGACTTAATATGCTATATTCTAAAGCCTAATCGAATTATCAGCATTTAATTAATTAGAAAATCAAAAGAAAATCCTAAATAGGTTTTGGGCCGAAAATCCCACTCGCCCCGCACTCGGCCGCACCACTCCTCTCCTCTCGACAACGGGGCCGCTGCCGACCTCTCCTCTCTCTCACACTCGCGCCGCATCGGCCTTTATTAGCCGTTGGATCGAAATCCAACGGCCAGGACTCAATGAGACGTTCGGACAACCGAACGCACCCCCGATCTTGCACTGTTAGATCTAGATCCAACAGTACACGAGCATTAGTAACTTAACTACTCCCCGCACACCCTCGATCTATCGCGACCGTTGGATTAAAATCCAACGGCTACGCATCTACCCAACTTACCGATTCACGCCGCAATGTCCACCGTTGGATCAAAATCGGACGGCCCAGCGTCGTCATCTTCCTTTCCATCTTCTTCCTCGCCTCTTTCCTTTTTCTCGCGCCGCGTCCGCCATAGCCGATTCCGAAAAGCTTCCATACGCGCCCGAATCCGGCCGCATCTCCAAAATCATCGCTCGCATTAAAATCCCCGCATCACGCCGCATCCATCACGACCCTTTCTTTCCTTTCTCTTGCTGCGAATCCACGATTTTGCTCCGCCATGCCGCGCGGACCTTCTTGCGCCCTACGAAGCTTCGGCCGCGCCCTCGCCCTATAAAAGGGGGCACCAGGATCGCCTCAACCACCGCAACACATAGCCGTCACCCACATCCCTCCTTCCCGCTCGTAGCGCCCGGATTTTGAGGTTTTTCCCCGGCAACCGCAAAGGCTTCAAGCGACGACTGCGCCGCCACCGGGACCCCTCCATCCTCTCCGTCGCCACCATCGTCATCTTCTCGTCGTTGCGAAGCTGTTGCTGCCACCCACTCCGCCGGAGGACCACGGGATCATCTACCGTCGGCAGCCAGAACCTCGTTGCCGCTCTTGACTTCGCGCGGCCACCCGTCACGCCTCGCCGCCGCAAGGTAGTGCACTGGCTTCAGCACCACATCAGCTTTATTTTGCGCGCAACCATTTGGCTCGCCGCGGCGTGAAACGCCGGTGAGCCTAGAACCCGAGCACCACCGTCGCCGGTCCTACGTGGCTCGACCACCTCAGTGCCACCTCAAAGCCACGTAGGCGACACCTCACCTCCCGCTTGCGTGGCGCCACGCACGCACACGCCCGCCAACTCAGCACCTTTCCCCTAAGCCACAAGCCGTGGACTTGGTTCACATGGACCGTGTATATGACACGTGGGGCCCATATGTCAGGAATTATTTTAATTCCTTTAAAATTCCGAAATTCCTCGCTGGCGTCAGCATTGCGCAATAATTATATTTTCCAGTAGAAAAATAATTCGGGAAATTCATTTAAATTTCAGATTTAGGTTTTAAACTTCAAAAATTTATATCTTTTGCATCTGAACTCCAAATTGGGTGGTTCAAGTTGCAAAATTTTTATAAAATTATAATCTAGCTATCTAAACCAAAATATTGCAATTTGGAGTTATTTTGAATTATCCTTTTGAATTTATTTGAATTTGAGGTTAATTTGTCGTATTTTCGCGTATAGACCTCGACGACTCCGGAGAGTTAGATCCTTCTGACGATTTAGAGTTTCAAGACTTCAACGAAGGCAAGTTACACCATTGATCATATTGTTCCCAGTATTTTAAAGTATTTAATTTATGTTGTCAAATTACTATTGCATGCATATGTTTATACAATTGTTTGAATGCCCTGTTTTTGTATATAGTTATTCCAATCTTCATTGTATGGCCGAATTGATTATTGAATATGAATGCCTTGTCACCCTTAGGCAAAATGATACTAAAATTAGTCTTGTGCTTAGCCATGCTTAGATCACACTTATGAATTTGGGAAGGTTTAGCCAAATCTTTTATATACTTATTTTTAATTTGATTATGTGGTATTATTTTACCACAAAGGTTTATAAAGAGGATATTTTACTCTAAATAAAATAAAATGGGTTTGGACTTGGGCAAAACAGATGAATGGTGGGTGCAGGTTTATGCACGGGCTTAATTTGGTTAAGGTTAAGGCCCAGGGGTTTAATTGGAAGTCGCCCGAGTCAGTTAAGGACCGGTCTTTGAGCGTATTTTGCTACGCCTTACCGTACCACCACATGTCTAGAATGGAACAGATTTGGCTAAGTAATTTGTGGTGTCTTGGTGTTATTTATGCCATGTTGTATGTGTGGGCGTCGGTTAGACATTAGTTCCACCTGACGCAAGAGGGAGCTCCCGGAGGATGGTTAGTCCAATGGTAGCGAAACCTTAGCGGGCATAAATACATTAAGGCATTGCATTGTAACGGCCTCATGATAATTGCTTAGTCACACTCCTTGGAGCGTGCTTTGGCGACATTAAAAGCATATTATCTCGTGTGGGTAAAAGTTGTACAAACTCGTAGAGTAGAAACTATTCGAATAGCGCGTCATGATCATGGACATGCTAGCAAGCCACTCTAAGTTAGACTTGTTTTTTGTTTATAAAATGATTTCAACAGATGATTTTAGGATGGATAGTCCTATGGTAAAAATTGGGCGGTTAGTCAAGTGATAGGAGGGTATCCTTCACCATTCAATCAATGGAGGTTATCCACTATTAATTGTCATTTTAAACACTGATTTTAGTTATAATATAAAAACTGGCCTTAGAAATTATTATTGATATTTAACCTGAAAATGTTATTTATGCAAAATAACCCTGCCATTATCCTTTGTTTACCTTATGCATGCATTAACTTTCAATATTGGGTGTAACTTGCAAGCACGGAAGTTGTGCTTACTCTTGCTGAATAATCTTTATTCAGGAGAAGACCTCTATCAGGACGGTGAGGATATTGACGACTAGGCTACGCCCCCAGACGATTGTCCGTGGCAAGTCGTGTGGTCTACTACTATTTTGCTTTCCGCTGTGTTATTTATTTATTTGGCCTCAGGCCCCTTTTGTAATAAACTTGGAGTTATTATTAATAAAATGCGAGATATGTTTGTGCTATCGCTTTTGTTTAATTGTGTACACTAGAAATCCTGGACTAGTGTATGAACACAGAGAATTCGAGATCCTTCGCTCCCGGGTTCGACAATTAACCAAGTGAAGGTGGTTGCATGATCACCGCATTGGGCAAGTTCGTAGCTTGTTAAGTCAAAACTATGGTTGACACCTGATCCATTTCATATTGAAAGCGAGAAATGCGAGAGAATAGGAGCACAACACACAGCAAAACGCCTGCCCGAGATGGTTTATATTATGTCGGATGAGCTAGTACATGCCGACAATACAGCAACCAAATCGATATGGTTAGGAAAGATAAGATCACAATCTCCTACACATGGAATACAAAGTTTTTGATCAGTTATACAACTTGTGAACCAAGTAACGCAGGTACGCTAACATCCCCCTGCAGTCATATCGTGAGAATTCCGAACGCACAGACTGGAGCAAAAATCTTGAAACAACTGTGTCAGAAGACCTTTCATCATAATGTCGGCAAACTGATGAGCAGACAACACATGAAGCAGCCGAACATGACCAAGAGACACCTTTTCGCATACAAAATGGATGTCAATCTCCATGTGTTTGGTGCGGTGGTGCTGAACGGGGTTTGAAGACATGTAGACGGCGGAGATGTTATCGTAGTACACCACTGTAGCCGAAGGGATGTTATGATGGAGCTCTTGCAAGAGTTGACGAAGCCAACAACATTCGGTAGTAGCGTGTGCAACACGGTACTCTACTTCTGCATTGGAACGAAAAACTTTAGTCTGATGCTTGGAGGATCAAGATATTAGGTTGTCACCGAGGTAAACACAGTATCATGAAGTGGAACACCGTGAATCAGGATAGCCAGCCTAGTCGGCGTCGGAATAAACAGTCAAAGTCGACAGCGAAGTAGTGTGAAGCAGAAGACCGTAATCAAGAGTACCTTGTACGTAGTGTAAAATCCTTTTGATGAGGGCGAGACAGGGCTTGCGAGGATCATGCATGTAAAGGCACACTTGTTGAACGGCGTAGGCGATGTCCGATCGCGTTAGTGTGAGATACTGAAGTGCACCCGCCAAACTCCTGTACTCAGTCTGATCGGCAACAGGTGATCCATCCGAAGCGAAAATCTTAGCTCAAGTGTCAACTAGTGTAGTGGTGGAGTGACACTCGATCATGCCATCTCGCTGGAGAAGTTCGGTTGCATACTGCCTTTGAGAGAGAAACATATTGGCTGGTGAACGAGTCACTGAGATGCCAAGGAAAAAGTGTAGAGCACCCATATCCGTCATGGCAAACTCGAAGTGGAGACGGCGGTGAGATGCTAAAATAGAGAACCGGAAGATGTTGTGAGAATAATGCCGTCAACATATAAAAGAATATAAGCAAGGTGCTCACCATCCTTTATCACAAAAAGAGAAGTGTCGGAGACAGATGGAACAAAACCGATGGTGCAAATGTAGGTAGCAAAACATTGGTACCATGCACGAGGTGCTTGTTTGAGTTCGTACAGAGATTTGTGGAGACAATAGACATGGTTCGGCTTGGCCAGATCAACAAAACCCGAAGGTTGTTGACAATAAATTGTCTCATCAAGATGGCCATGTAGAAATGCATTCTTGACATCGAGTTGTTGGATGGGTCAGGAGCGGGAGATGGTAAGGCTGAGGATATCTCAAATGGTGGATGGTTTGACAGCTAATGTCTCATCAAAGTCAATGCCTACTTGTCGAGAGTAGCCTCAACAACCTATCTAGCCTTGTAGCAAGCAAGAGAGCCATCGAAATGGAATTTGTGCTTAAAGATCCATTTGCCCGTGACGATATTGGCACTAGGAGGCCGAGGAACCAATAACCATGTATGGTTGTCAATGAGGGTTGTGTACTCTTCGATCATGGCATGAAGCCAATTGGGATCTGAAAAAGCACTACGATAAGTTTTGGGAATTGGAGAGCTGGAATTGGTCGTGGCATGTAAGTTCAACTTATACATAGGCATGACAATGCCATGTTTAGCACGAGTCATCATGTGGTGAGTACCGGGTGCCGGCTGAGCAACAGGTGGTGCTATCACAGCAAGGGAAGGAGCTACATGCCGCGGCAAATGAGGGAGGTGCCGTGGTAGGGAAATCTCCTGGCGCGGCAGATCGAGAGGAAGTTGTCGCGATAGAATTGAATGCTGCCGAGGCAGAAGTATTTATGGTGGGAGCGAGTCTTGCCGTGGCAGGAGAAGCAACTGTGGTGGCTGGGGGGGACGCGGCAGAAGGAATTGCTGCCATGATAGGGGAAGTTGAGGCACGACAGTGTGATGTGGTGCCGCAGTAGGTTGTGAGATCACCAAGGTGGACATGGAGGAGGTTGCGGCATCATGTGGAATGGTGCTGAGGTTGAGGTGATATCAAGGAGGAAGTCAAGTGAGGAGGAGTCGATGGGAGCCAAATGTTTTTTGAATGGAAAAACAGATTCGTTGAAGATTACATGACGAGATGTGATGATCTTGCGGCTGGAGATGTCTAGACACCGGTAACCTTTGTTGGTGGAAGGATAACCAAGAAAGACGCAAGCTGTGGAGCAAGGAGATAATTTATGGGGTGGGGTTGAGAAGATGTTTGGATAGCATAGACAGCCGAAAACATGAAGGTGAGGTTGAAAGAGATTTGGATAACATAGACAGCCGAAAATATGAAGGTGGTGATAAGTGGGGTGTGGCCAAAGAACTTCTCAAAGGGCGTGGTGGAGTTTATTAGCTTGGATGGTCGTCGATTTAAGAGATATGTGGTGGTATGGAGAGCCTCCTCCTAGTAAGAGGAGGGCATATGAGCCTGAAAAGGAGTGTGCGGACACTGTCATTGATAGTGCGGAGTGTGCATTTTGCTTTCCCGTTCTGTTGCGAGGTGTAGGGGCAAGAGAGACGCAATGCAATACCATGTTGACGAAAGAACTCGAGGGACAGACAATTGACAAATTCCTTGCCATTGTCGGTTTGGATGGCCAAGAGTGGTAATTGGAATTGTGTTCGAATGTAGGCGTCAAAGGAGAGGAGGGTGTCTTGGGTTTCAGATTTCTGGCGCAATGGGAAAGTCCAACATAAGTGACTGAAATCATCAATGTTTACTAGATAATAATGAAACCCATAATTTCTCAAAACAGGTGATGTCCACAAATCACAATGTATTAATTGAAAGGGGGCAATGGAAACAGAAGTGGAGCTAGAAAAGGGCAGCCGAATGTGTTTGCCAAGTTGACAAGCATGACAAACAAAGCGATCTGTCTTATTACATGTGATTAAAGGTAAATTTTGTAGAGAAGCCATTGTGTCACGACCAGGATGACCCAAGCGGCGATGCTAGAGAGTGTGTTGAGGGGTGGCCGACAGGAGTACATGAGGTGATGACACTGGTGCAGTTGTATGTATGGTGTAGAGATCGCCTTGGATGTTGCAGCGAAGAATCATGGTCTTGGTGTGGATATCCTTGATAGAAAATCCAAAAGAGTCAAATTCAATGGAACAAGAATTGTCACGGATGAATTTGCGAACGAAAATAAGGCTTTTAATAGGGAAAGGAGCAACGAGGACATCAGTAAGATAAAAAGGAGCTAAGGGAGTGGAGAGATAGGTGTTACCGATGGAAGAGATCGGAACGTTGGAGCCGTTAATGACTGTGACATGAGAGGTAGGAGGAGGGAGACTGGATGGGAAAGTATACCGTCATGAGTCGTTATGTGAGAAGTTGCTCCCGAGTCCATGACCCAACCTCTTGGTGCTTGGTGAGAGAGGTTTTTATGGCGGCGACGAGGCCGGCCGAATCCCACATGGGTGATGAAGATGTTGGAGCGGGCGCAAAGGCAGGAAACTGCACGTTGTATGCTTGGGGAAGTGAAGACGGGCGTGGCCCTAGGACACCAGTGCCGATGGGCGGTTGCCATGTTTGGGGCCAATGCTATCCTTGGTTCGGTGCAGCACCAGGATTGAAACAGACCCATGGTCCTTGCATTGTCGGCGTGGATCGTGGTGGGGCATGTGCATGATCTCCATTGTTCTTGCCTTTCTTACCCTTGTAGCACCCTTTGCCGTTACCGGAAGACGTGGCATTGCTGCGATCGTCATGGCATGAAGGGTTGTTGCACGACAATGGGGATGCCGTCGCGCTGTTGGAGGTGCTGAAGAGGGTGGTGCTAGCAGCAATCTTCGACGCATTCCCATTGCGCATCTCCTGGAGAAGAAGTGAAGAGCATGCATTGGTGAATGTCGGGAAGGGCGCTTGCATGAAGATGACGGTGGCGACGTTGGAGAATCGTCGTTGAGGCTGCGCAGTGTATTGAGGACGAGGCGGTGGTCGGAGATAGGCTGCCCAACATCTCGCAAAGAATCCGCGAGCGTCTTCTGTCGTTGACAATAGGAGGTGATCGAGAGATCATCTTGGAGCCCATATGATGTGAATTCGACCTCAAGATATAGAACCTGAGCCTCCATGTTGTCGCGGAAGAGATCTTCAGTGCGTATCCATAGGTCACGGGCACATTGGTGGGCTCCATGATGATGTCCAGGATATCATCAGCAGTGGAGCCGTACAACCAGGTGAGGACGGTGAGATCACGCTGGATCCGGTCAAGGTCATCGGACTGGACGGCAGTGCCATCGACGTGCGAAAGAAGACGGAATTTTTCGAGCATGGTGAGGAAGAAAGTTCACTATTTGGTGTAATTCAAGGTCTTCAGATCGAGAACCACAGGTATGTGGGTCTTGATGCTAGCGACATTGATGGCTTGAGATGCAGGCGGGAATACTGGAATGACATGGTTGGGTGTGGGGGCTGTTTTGATGGCACCGGTGACGGGATCATCACCATCGGGTAGGTGGGAACCGGTGGCGGAATGCTCACCGATGGTAGACATGATGCGAAATTGGTGGTGATAGGATCGTGGATCGTAGATCACTCTGATACCATAAAAGGGAGAAACGTGAGAGAGAATAGGAGCACAACACATAGCAAAATGCCTGGCCGAGATGGTTTATATTATGTCGGATGCGCTACAATACATGCCGGCAATACAACAACCAAATCGATATGGTTAGGGAAGATAAGATCACAATCTCCTATGCATGGAATACAAAGATTGTGATCAGTTAGGCCAGTCTCAATGCCAAGTTTTATCTCCCAGTTTCCAACACGTGAAACTTTGATATGAAACAGGGCTCTCTCTCAATGTAAGTTTCATTGCACGGTTTCATAGCTTATTTTAGTATTCGTGGGTCCCATCTGCCCCAATCACATTTTAGTATGGTCTTTGTGATGAAGCAATTGAGTCCTCAATGGGAGTTTCACACGATTACCAACTTTTTAGAAATAACGCTGATAAGTTTCATCCCCATGAAACTTTCTCCTTCTCTTTCCTCCTAGTTTCATGCAAAAATTCTCTTTTTGCTGATGTGGTACCCTAATAAATGTACATGACACCCCCATGAAACCTCCATTGAGACTGGCCTTATACAACTTGTGAACCAAGTAACGCAGGCACGCTAACACAAACAATGCCTCTCGTTACAACCACCAAGCTCATCATCTAAGCTAATCTTGTGGATAGCATACGGAAGTACAGTTCTCTAGGCACCAAGCATGCATCCTCATTAATCTGTACACCATCGTGAAAGGTGTAGCACTAGCACCATGCAAGATTATTGGAGCGGGCCGGTGATCATATCATCACACCCGAATTGGCCACCTCTCGCTCCAACTGTCTCACGTCCGTGGCATCTGAACAAGAGACCGATCCACACGAGGCTCACCCAAATACACGACATGCAGTGGCGGAGCTTGAACCAAAACTTAGAGGAGGCCAATCAAGCTAATTGTGCTTCAAATCCTAATAAACGCTTACCAACTTAATACTTGATTAATATACAAATAGCAACAAATAATACTTCATAATGAGATATCAATTTGATAGAGTGCCATAGTCCACCTTGACCTGGCTTAAGCTTCGCCCCTGACGACATGCATCAGGCTAGTCTATTCCAGGGCCGGCCCTGGGGGTGGGCAGGGTGTGCCATCGCCCTAGGCCTAAAATTTACATAGGCCCCACCCCATATAGTACATTAGTACTAGTACTAGTATACTTAGTAATGTATGTGGGCTCCTATGGAGTATGGCCCAATCAAGACATCAAGTGCAGCAACGTAGAGAACTAGAGAAGGCTTTTGAAGTTAAATATTTTTTTTTTGTTCTGGTTGATATGGCAATCACTTCTTTGAAGAACAGATTTGAAGAACTCATGGTGTTTAAAGACATATTTGGTTTCTTAATGAGCTCAAGCACCACAAGTCATTAGATAATATTGAACTTGAAGAGTGCTGCACTAAATTTGCAGAAACTTTCTCTGTTAATGGATCATCTCATGTTGAGGTACATGATCTTATTTCTGAATTGAAGATTATGAAATTCACATTGCCAGATGGTGCATTGTCTACTATGGAGATTTTCGAGCATGTCAGAGAGGTGGATTGTTATCCAAATGTTTCCATTGCTTACTGGATCTTATTTCTTGTACTGTGGATATGTGCATCATTTGAAAGAAGCTTTTCAAAGTTGAAATTATTGAAGAACTATTTGAGGTCAACAATGTCTCAAGAAAGGTTAAATGGTTTGGCGACTTTATGCATCAAGAAGAAGTTATTGGATGAGATCGATATCAATAGTATAATCAATGACTTTGCATCTCGAAATGTTAGAAGAAATTGTTTAAAATAATGTCAAGCGCCAAGTAAGTAATTTATTATTACATTTGTCCACTTTATGAACTTTGAGATATTCTATATAAGTTATTTTAGTGCATTGAATATTATCTTCTTAATTGATGTGTATTTATAAGACTATATATACGTATATAGAAATATATATAGATATTTTGAGAGAGTGGATTAGGCCTCCGTATTAGTACTCGACCTAGGCCCAAAAAAACTCAGGAACGGCCCTGGTCTATTCCACCCAATACTACACGCGGCCATCGATATATACCAAGGGCCAAACGGGAGGCGCGCACACATACGGTAGGGTAGGTCACACCGTGCAGGTCGTACGGCCGCGCGCGGTGGACCAAAACCAGTACACATGCTGACATGCATGTATGCCATGCCCCGTCTCCCGCTCCGCTAACCCACACGCGCTCGTTTGCCACGGCACGTACTGTGCCTGCCTGCCTCCCTGCGCGCGCGCGCAGAGACGAATTAAAACCGCACTAGCCACTAGCTAGCCATAGCAAAGCCAAGGCAGGCGAGGCAGCACCACGAGGCAGCGCGCAGTGAATGCCTTGGTGATGCGTGGCAGTGGTACCGATCTGCCCGCCCGCAGCCGCGCATTGCCGGGGCTGCACAGCCCAAATGGCCGTGTTCCGTGGCGCCAGCCAGCCAGCGTCGACAGCGCCCAAGCGAGCGGCCGCCCCGCCCCGCCCCGCCCGCCCCACGGCCGTACGTACGCCGAGCCGTGCGCGGACTGCATATCAAGGGGGGCAAAGTTCGCGTTGGAAATTGTAGCCGCCAGCGTAGAGTCGGCCGGGCCGCGCGCCGGCCGAATGTCTCGCGCTGCGCGGCTGCGCCCATCGGCCGGCCGATCGAATTGATTCGCGCCTGCCGCCAGGGCTGGGGCTGTTCCCGTACGATCCGTCGCGGTGGCGGGGTCGACACCGCGCTCTGCCTCGGGACCGTGCTGCTGTAACATTGACCCGTACGGCCCGCCCACAGCAACAGCAACAGAAATTAGTATAGCACAGACAGGATGTCGAGCTCTGAGTGACACGAACGGAATTTTGCTGCGAGCCGAGACGCACTCTGACGACGCAACGCTAGCTCGTTGGAACGAGGGCCCGAGATTCCATCGGCCAGCTAGCTGGTGGCATGGAATTTTTTCGTGCTCGACACAACTTTGCTCATATACGTACGTACTCCAGTATGTCGAAGTAGCAACTCCTTTTTTCTTTTTTTGCTCTTTTTTTTTCAAGAACACGCAAAAGCCTTGCGCGTTATTCCATTAAGAAGAAGACCTGTGATACAGGGAAAATGTCCAGATGACCGGACAGAAAAACAAAAAAACAAAGGAAACAGAAAATGCATGAGAGAGGAATAAGGAGGAGAAAGAAGGAAGAACTAAAAACTACTAAACTAAAGAAAGAAAGTCGAAAAAAACAAAAGCAAAAACGACCTAAGCGGAACTACTCTCGGTGGGGCGCCTCGGCACCGCTTAGCATCCGCCATACGCGAGCGATGCTCGTCGTGAACCCGTGAATCGGAAGGTTTAAGGGACTTGTCGTTATTGAAAACCTGTTGTTCCGTTCTTTCCAAAGCATCCGAAATCGGGATGACATAGAGTCCAAATTTTCTTACTGCGAGAGAAAGAGTGCTCAGAGGAGAGCGATCTTGTTGGAGCAGTGGCCGTATGGAGCGGCTCCGATAGACCCATGCGCGGAGGAAGTGCGCGGACACGAGAGGTGATGGCGCACGCGCGAAGATGGTCGATGGTCTCTTGAGAGTGCTGCGAAGACACATGCACCTTGGTTTGGAAGACGCGCGGCTGAAGGCGTCCGCGAATCGGCAACGGCGATGTCGCTAACCACACGAAAAATTTGCACCGGAGGGCTCGCGCAGCATCGGATAGCCTCGCGTTGGGAACCCGCGATCGACTGGAAAAATGCCATGTAGGCCGACTTGGGCGAGTAGTGACACGAGGCTTCCAGCGCGGATGATCTGTCTTGTTGATCCTCGTAGAGGTTAATGATGCAAAACTCCCAAAGGCGAAGGATCTCGCCAACACGGTGAGAATCCGGCTCACGATGTCCGATAACCGGCGGTTGTCGAGTAGTGCTGGCGACCGATCTAGATCTCCGCGATCGAGTGGAATCGCCTAACCAAGCGGGAAGAGGAGGATACTCGACCGCGCGAGCCAACGGTCAGGCGAGAACAAGGTGTTAACACCGTTGCCAAGTTGCCGATTAGTGATGCGCGAACATATCTTCCTCCACACGACCGGCTTGCGTCGTCAGGCCCTTCAAGGTCTTGTCGGCCAATTCCTTTGTAGCCAAAACGGCGAAGCGAGGCCGTATTTTTCAATTTAACCTTTTGCCGTTAAAACTCACATTTATACCTGCTCGTCTTATTTCCGATTTTGGACCCGGGGTGGCGCCATGACTCACGGCGCGAGCTAATGACTTCGGCGCCATGACTCATGGCGGCGAAGTCGACCGCCACGCGAGCATGACTCACGGCGCGCCACGGTGGCGAGTGCGGTACCTCGGCGCCATGAGTCATGGCGCGGGTGTTGCTTCGGCGCCGTGAGTCACGGCGCCGACCTGAGTCAAAATCGGAAATAAGACGGCGGGTATAAATGTGAGTTTTAACGAAAGGGTTAAGTGAAAAAATTCAGCGGGGCCTTCCCAAGAATGTGCGGTGTGAAGTCCCGACCCTCCGTCTTTGGAGGGTCGGCGAGACGATCGACCAAGCGACTAAGCGATGACCTCCGACACATTTCTGTGCCTTTGCTCTTTGAGAAGTACGATTTGTGTTGTGTACGTACCATTGCTGCAACACTGCCTTGTTTTTTATGCACGTTTTCCAGCTTTTTTACATTTGTGTCATCTGTTTTTATAAGGTACGTACGTGCGCGTATAGAATTGAGCCCCCTGATAAAGTGCTATAGTATCACAATCAGGTGTACTGTGCATGTGTCCTACTAAATTGCCATTCGGCGTACTGTATGCACTGTTAATTTATTCCGTATGCATTTAATACATATACTGACCTCATGCGAAAATTTCTGCCGTATAACTATACCTTTGGAGTGGGACTATGAAACAGAGCTAATTCATTTCCTACAGTACAATTGAAGTGACTAGCAGTGCCAGTCATTGGCTTGGGACATTCTAGGCCAAACAGAGCAAAACATCCTTGTCATAAGGTATTTAAAAATTAAGGAGTAACTACAAGTAACCTCTGCGGTAATTTCTTGAGTAAACTCGAGTAACGGAGACCGTTAAGGCTATGGATAAACATTTTGAAACAGAGGAAGTATGTCATTAGAAAATTAACCTTCAAATTTATGCTAGCCTATTAACAACTATAGACGTACCAGAGAGGCATCTTTAAGCCTGCCTTTTGTTTTGGTTGTACAGCCTTGCAGAACCATCATATTTCTTTTTTTGAAACAGAAAAAACAGAGGGAGTACGTCATTAGAAAAATTGACCTTCAAATTTATGCTAGCCTATTAACAACTATGGACGTACCAGAGAGGCATCTTTAAGCCTGTCTTTTGTTTTGGTCGTACAGCCCTACCAAACAATCATATTTCGTTTTTTAAAACCAAAAAAAAAAACATGTTTCAAGTTTGCTATCTAAGTAGGCCCGTACCAAAGGCACGAATAGAGTGCTCAACTGCACATGCCCTCAAAAGTTAGGGACAATAATATTGATTTAATTTTTAATTGCTACTAGTTAATATCTCAAGAAAAAATATTATTCTACTATAGGCACTCTCTTGTAAGATAAAAAAATTATTCAAGCATTTTTATTGTATTCTTAGTGAGAACTTTCCCCACCTCTCTATTATTCTCTTCATTTCCCATTTGCTTTCTCACAACTACTATTTCTATATCTTATTTGCTTGAGAAAATTAACTCCTCTCCTAATTCTCCTCCTCCTAACTAACTCGTGATTTCCCTAAAATAATTCCATTGGTGACGATGGATCAATCCACTCCATTCTCATCTATTTATTGCGGTGTTCTTTGTGGACTCAAACACATAATTTATGTTCTCGTCTCATTCTCATGATCTTCGTCCATCGATTGGGCTCTTGTGCTACATTGCTTGGTCGGCGAAGCCAGCCTTTCATGCTACATCGTGGCCTACAGGAGCCATTGCACCACATCAATTAGTTTGTTTAGTCCTATATCATTGCAGTCTAGAACTTCAGTTTTGTTACTAAGTTTTTAAGACCTACTATTATTGTCCTTTTATTGTATTTGTGCATCTCAGTGTTGTTCTAGCTTGCATCTATCCCTTCTAAAATTAGGAGACATGAATGTTGTTATGAAAAGCATAAGACAAAAAAGGGGACTGAAGAGCTAATTTTAGGGTCTAATTCTAAACGATTTTTTCTATTTTAGTAATTGAATTTTCTAAATGGAATAAGTCCATATTATACCCTTGAACTTTGGCAAGAGTCCAAAAAACCCCCTGAACTCCAATACCGTTCACTTTACACCCTTGAACTGTCAAAACCAGATCAAGCAAACCCTTGAGCCGAAACCACCTGGTTTCTGTCTGACGTGGCATCCATACATCGAGAACTATCGTTACCAGGTCCTCTTTGCCTCCTTTTCTTCTCCCCAATCCCCTTCCTCACCTCAACTCTACTCTCTCTCCCACCATTCTTGGTGCCACCACCCGGTTCGGTCCCCTGGTGCTGCCCCAAATGGCGCAGCCACCGGCCCCGCGTACTCCCCTCCGGCTGGCCCGACGCCTAGCGCCGCCGCCCGTGCGTGCCCCCTCCTGCGCCTGTGACTCCTCCCTCTCCCCAAGGCCCGACCCCACCATGCTGCGCTGCTGGCGTTGCCTCCCCAAGGCGCAGCCGCTGTGCTCCTCCTGGCTCCCGCCTCCAGCTGAAGCTCCTCCCGGCGCTACCTCGTTTCCCTTCGACCCGCGTCGCCCTCCTTACCGGCGCGCTTTGTCAGCTCTGTTTCACAGCCAATCTGGACCACCAGGCGCAGCCCTTCGACTTCCTCGTGGACGGTGAGCTCGTGCGGTTGCCGCTCCAGCAGTTCCTCCTCGCCAAGGGCATCTCGGTGGTACAAATTTGTGTTCGATGGTTTGGTTTTTCGGAGATATTGTTGTGCTGTGGACGTGGTATTGAAATTATGTTTAGATTTGGTGTGAATTTTTTTGCATGAGAGGGCATCTCGGCGGTACGAATTTGTGCTTGCCGATCGATGACGCCGCCGAGGAGGAGCCCACGCGCTCGCAGCTCATGGCGTCCGCCTTCCCCTTCTTGCCGTCGCCCAAGGGCCTCAACTTCCTGCTCCAGCAGCAGCAGCAAAGCGACTCCGGGTTGCTGCGCTCTCCATTCTCTTCTCTTTTCTTCTCTTCCATGGACTCATTCGTTCCGTGGCGTAATGAATGAATGGAATGGAATCGATTGCCTGTGCTCCTCCAGCATGTATGGGCCGGTGCAGGACGTGCGCATCCCGTACCAGCAGCAGAAGCGCATGTTCGGCTTCGTCACCTTCGTCTACCCAGAGATAGTTAGGCTCATACTCACCAAGGGCAACCTACATTTTGTCTGCAATGCGCGCGTCCTCGTCCACCTTGCATATGCGCGACGCATGCGCGCATCGTGCGTGGCGGTGGAGCACGTGGTGGCGAGCGAGCGCCGACGGCGCCGAGCGAGCAGGTCGAACGCGTGGCCAAAGCCCGCCGCCGGTGGCGGCAGGGATCCGGCGGTAAGGAGCAAGAAATCCAAGAGGAATGAAGAAAGAGATGAGGCTGATACAGATGCCACGTAAGCCAAAATCAGTGACGTGGCTGCCAACAAGGCTGAAACTACCAATGAAACCAACGAAGGGTGTTGTTTGATCTGGTTTTGACAGTTTGAGGGTGTAAAGTGAACGGTATTAGAGTTCAGGGTTTTTTTTTGGACTCTCGCTAAAGTTTAGGGGTGTAATATGGACTTATTCTTTTTCTAAATTGTGGTACCTAATTTTAAATTTGGCACAGGGCCCCAAATTCTCAGGAATGCCCTGTCTCTGAGAGCAAAATTAACCTCACTACAGAAACTTAGCAGCAAAACTACTGCATCCCATATTTACCCATCGATACTCATAATACTACCCCCTTTAGGGGTGTATCTGAGCCTCGGACTGAGTAGGCTATAGCCCGAGGCCTAGAAAAATTTACAGTGTAAATTCCCCCTATATAGACCCAACAAAAAAGATACGTAGTGGCTCAACCTGGGACGCGTGGCCCAGCCTCCCCCACTCTTCCTCCCATCCCACAGGCCCATCACCAGCCGGTCCAGCTCACTCGACCTCACCCCACACCCCTAAATCCGCAATCAACAACCTAATCCCCAATCCCCCCCCATCCACACTTGCCTCCCGCCTGCCGCCTCCACACCCTCCACGCTTACCACCACTTCCGCAGCCGATGCCACACGGCTGGGCTCCCGGCACCGCCTGCCCACCCTCCACTCCCACTGTCATGCCCTCCACGCCCTCCTGCCCTCCTCTTCCACCACAGCCATCGTGCCCTCCACTCCCCCCACCGCCGTCGTGCCCTCCATGCCCGCCGTCACCGCCGCCCCCGTCTGATGCAGATGCTAGGCATGATTAGTTGATTACTAGCAAGGTGAAAACGAGAATTGTTATTGTTGATGCCTCATACCATTGCTTTTTAAAACTAAGCTTCATCTTTCCATTTGTAGTATGTTTTTCTCTACTACTTATGTTATTCTCACTGGTAAAAACAGCAAATGAGTGTGTTATGTCCTTAGAGGAGAGTTTAACCAATGAACATCCAATAGAGGAGAGTTTAACCAATGAACATCCAAGTTTCAACTTGAAGAATTGATATGTTCATAGTTCTACAGGGTACAGTTAGTTATGCTAAGTTGGATTTCACTGAATGAATTGAGATAAAGATTGGGACCACATTGAAGACAATTTATGTAATAAGAAATTATGGTTGGAATGAGATTTTTGAAGAGAAAAATGCCTTTTGACTCCAACATAATATCTTTGTGCTAAACATGTATGATAAAATACCGGTTAGGGGTCGTTCAAGGGGGTCATGGCAGCTAGTTGGTAACTTAGTATGATCATTTCCATCATGAAATATTTATTGTGGCGCATGACCAAATTATTGTTGATTTAAATAACCGCTTTGTTGAAAGATCTACTTAGTTATTGATCTGCATTGCCTATCTTGATCCGAAGAATTCTTTTACGAACTTTGATGAAGATAAACTAATTGAACTTGCTAGGATGTATGCTGCTGACTTCTCCCAATATGATTGTGTAGTCCTTAGGGACCAACTATGCACATTTATTGCTGATGTGAGAGACGATCTAGATTTTGCAAATTATACTGAAGATAGTTCATACCAACAGACACACGGTTTTCCTATTGGTATATCGTCTCATTGAATTGACTTTGATTTTGCTAATGGTAACAATAACTGTAGAAAAAGCCTTCTTAGTTATGAACACTATTAAGACTAATTTGCAGAATAAGATGAATCGTAGCACTGTATGCTATATTGAGCGAGACATGTTTGCAAGCATTAAAAATAGTAAGATTTTAGAGCGTTTTCAAGGAATGAGGTCACATAAGAAACAACTATCTCGCGCTAGCGGTAACTTAGCTTCTTAAAAATGTAAACTTCATGTTCTTTGTATTTAATCATAACTCTGTTTGATTTACTTTTTGATATTGTCTTTGTAGGTTCTGGTTCTTGCCCGAATATTGATGAAGAATTGGTGGGCTAGGATAGAGATGAAATCTTCATTATTTAGGTACTTAAATTGTATCTCTACGATGCTATATTATTTATGTTTTGTCATGTTCTTCTTATTATTTTTTATGTTAAAGCATTGAACAAAAGTTCCATGTCAATGATGTATTTGTGGCTTATTTTGCTATGTCGTTGTGTGGGTATAAATTGGCATTAGTCGTAGGATGTTAGCCTATTAAAATTTATCCCGATGCTTGAAATCATAGATCTGCCACTGACCCTTTGGAGGGGTAAACCTGAAATATCATGTTTTGAGGGTATTTTTGAGATCATGCCCCATCTGTCTATGTGCCTGGCAAAGAGAAAGCTCAAGGGAGCTATGCCAACTAAATTTGGCCTTATTTGGGGGAGTTGTACGTAGCTTTTGATATAAGCTCCTTTTTGACTGAAAAGCAGGTGTAGCTGATGGCTGTAGTTTTTCTTAAGAGGCGTTTGATAGTCTGGCTTTTTATTGGGCTGACTGGCTACTTCAACTATGGATGTAGTTTGAAATGTCTGAAATACCTTTGAGGGTTCTAATGGAATGTTTGTGTGCTGGTTTAGTGTAAATATAAATTGATTAAATGTCATAATTTCTTTACAATTTTTGCATGACCAATTGTCCTATTCATTTTGGATGCGATACATCCACATCATTTTCCATGAAATCATATTACAATTCATAATACAATTTACCCAAAATTTGAAACACTTCAAAAATTTGCCATTTTAAAACATTTTACCAAAAACACAGAACACTAGAAGGGATGCGGCGGCGGCTGGCGACCGCTACTGGGAACAGAGGTTGGCGGCGGCTACCAGGACAGAGATGTGGCTACATAGAGGCGGAAGCAGCCGGAGGTGGAGGCGGGGGGTGTAATGGCCGGCGGCGTTGGGAGTCCAAAGGATGGGGGAGGAGGAGGCTGAGCGGCGTGGAGACCAAGCGGCGCGACTCAGGGTGGGAGGCTGTGATGCGGATCCAGCCGGAGGCGGCTTCGCGGTGGCACCGTGTAGCACGGGGGAGGAGGAGGTCAAGCGGCATGGCTTCTGCGTGGAGGAGGCCGAGCGGCGTGGCTCGGGGTAGGAGGAGGCGACATCGTGTAGCTCGGGGTGGAGGCGGTAGCGGATCCAGGCTTGGGGCAGCGGGGGCTGGGAAGGAATGGGGTTATGGGTGGGAGAGGGGATGGAACCGGTTGGGTATTTATGGAGTGACATTTGGTGGATAAATTTCTTGAAGTTTGAGTGGCAAACAGGTATATCCCTTCCGCAATAGGGTCGAAAAGTTGATGGGGAGTTGTTTGGGCTTTTAGCTGTGCTTTAGCTTCGGCTTACTCAATAAGTTGATGAGAAGCTAGCCTGTATGGAAAGCCTTCCGGTTTTTTTTGAAGACGAAGCCGGTAGAAAGCTCCCCAAACAGGGCGTTTAACTTTGTACTCGCAACATCGTGGTCCTTAATGAAGGAGTAGCATAAAAAAAAGAAACCATAGGGGCTGGATCATTTTTGTCTGTCTCCATTGCGCCAAGTTGGCTTCTATCCTACAGTGTGTAGGCCCATCCTTGCTACACAAAAGCCTGAGGCGCTATCACCGACCTAGCCAAAAGCAAACGTACCCAGCACAACGTGCAGCCGCGACAAGAACAAAATCATCACACAGTATCCTAATGTATGCAGGCAACCTATATGTCCATCCATAGAGTTGCTATGCTTCTCTATAAATAGAAGTAGGCCAGAAGAATTCAACTTCTTTTTTTCTTTTGGAATTGAAGGCAATTTAACTTGTCGGTAGTCCAAGAACCCATGATAATTGATAGCCAGAAGAAGCAGGGGATGACAGGGACAGAAATGTACGAACCCATATGGATTTTGCTAGATTGCCAAAATTTTGATTTGGCTGGAGTTTCACCCAGAAAAAGTATATACCCATGAAGTAATATAGTGAACTTATGTCATGCCATGTATATGCACAATTTCTTCCTGTTGGTTTCTGGCACGCACTAGAAAATATCCTATGGGCTACGTGCCATGTATAAGTATTGTAATAGTGAACCAGCTAAGACAAGGCAAGTAGAGATCATGGGCACACTAAACTGGCAGGACCACAGGCTTATTTATGTGCCAAAGCATGGCAACTCGTTGCTTCAATACCACTCTGTAGTTGGCAAGGCACACCCGTGACAGTTGCCATGTTGCAGTTTCCAATATATTGCAAACTAACCAGCAAATTTCCATGCCAATATACATGATTCTGGTACAGTACATGCATGTCCATGTCAAAATGACAGATAGCTAGCTAGGCTAGTTAGCATGCATGTGATACGGTCATATAGGCGCCATATGATTACCATGATCAGAAATTCACAAGAAGATGTTCCATGCTAAGTACTTTTTTTAGAGCCACTGTTAAGTACTATCGTGAAATCCCAATGCATGCCTCACATCTTTATGGGGAATACGGAACGAAATCTCCAAGGCCTAAGTCAGGACCTCTTGGGAATAAATAAAGGCAAGAACCGAGATCTTTGCGTGAGAGTGTGTGCGCCTATGCCAACTTCGATCAACTCGAATAATGATTAGGATTTGCGCCCGCGCGCATGAACGAATCATGGTCGCCGTTGGCCTTTATCTCAGTTGAGTTGAGGCTCGCATGTGTGCGCCGATCGAGAGATCTCCCCCTCTCTCTCGCCCATCACCGACCCATTCCCTCGCCAACCCATTAAACAAAGCCGGCAGGGCGCGTACGGACGCCCGCGCAGGCCGAGCTGCCATGAACCATGCACATGTCCGGCCAAAGCTTCCGGCTGAATCAAGATGCTTTTAGGGGGAGAGAGAGAGAGGTGTTTTTGGAGAGTACAAACGCCGCCTGCTTTTTGTGTGTATATATTCTTCTTCGATCCACTTGCTGGCCTTTTGCGATAAAGCGATCGGAGGCGACATGGACGCCAGGTTCTTCCAGAGATCGGCTACAAATTTAATTTCGAGTTGCCCATGCATGCACGATCGATGCATTAATTCCCTATCGTACGTGTATTCCACAGGACGACAACAATTAACGTACCGAAAACATCTACTTTAGTAAGTAAGCGTACTCCCTTCATTTCAAAATATAAGGTATATTTTGGTTCAGCGTGTAGATTAAGAAGGCTTCAAAGCTGAGAAGACAATAAAGCAAAAGACCATGCTATCCTCAACCGTAGGAAAACAAAAATACAGCCAGAAGCAATAATTAGTATCCACCTTCACTCTACACCTACGTGCATGCAGAGTTTTTGCTAAAATAGCGTCGTTAGCGTGCGCAATAACAAAACTAACCCCCTACGCGCATCAAAGACAAAAATAACACCTTGTCCGTGCACCAGAGGACTAGATTTGCTGAGAACGCGACACGTGGCGAATCTGACCGCCAGGAGCGCGCAAATGCCCTGTCCGCCCCATGGACACAGAAATACCCATCCAGTCCTGAGGGGGCGCGGAAATACCCTCGTCTGCTGCCCCCCCGGGGCACGGATTCTCTCTTCTTCAGGAAAGTATTATTTGTAAGGATTTCTAAATATAGAAAATGAGCTCCAAAACTTATGCATTTTTTTGTGAAGACTTCTGACATAGTGTACTTGCTCGTGCAATTTTTCCAAAACTTCATATTTTCTCCATTTTTCTCAAAAATTCCTTTAAGATAATGTTTATAGGAATTTCTAAATATAGCAAATGAGCTCCAAAAATTATGAAAGTTTTTGTGAAGGCTCTTGACATAGTATAACTACGTTTTTATTTTTTTAAAAAAAATATTTGTTATGCATTTTTCTCAAAAAATTGCTTTAAGGCTGCTGTTTGTATGCAAATGAAATAATCGATTTGAGAACAATTTCAAAAATATGCTCAAAATACTTTCCACATTTATTCTCAGTATAATTATCTCAAGTTTACAATTTTTTAAAATTTTCTAACCCCTGGGGGCCGGATTTGCCTCGTCCTAACCCCTGGGCCCTAGGGGTGCGGTAGCCCACCCTTTATTTTTTTTTAAAAAAAAACTAAAATCTTTCTTTTGGTGTCCCGGGATTCTCGCTAAAATCTGAAAAATATTGTTTGATATGATTTTATCACATCTGATAATACCCCTCCCTCGACAATGAAAGTTTGATCTGATCAGCAGGGGCGGCCGATCACGTGAAAAAAAATTATGGAATTAAAATTTTGGTACATGTGATAATATTTAGTTCTTTTATATATATATATATATATATATATATATATATATATATATAGGAAAAATTCTTTATATATATATCCCACCTCGATATACCACCTAAAAGAACGACATATCTATTATCACTTTGGGTATACTCATATACTAATTATAAGATACTCCAATGTGAACCACCTAAAAAATTGCAAGAGAGTCCATACTTTTTACTCATATACTTTTTATAAATACCTTCATGTGAACCACATAAAAAAGGAATATGTCTAAAAATTGTACATACCACCCACGAAAGGTGTAAATACCACCTATGTGGTCTTATATACTCGTATACTACACATACATACTCTCGGCCATGTAAGATACTCCCTACGTTGTGAGATATGTGAGATCTGAAATAGGAGTAATTACTCAGGGAGTAGAAAAAGGCTTCCTATATATATATATATATATATATATATATATATATATATATATATATATATATATATAATATCAATTATAAGATACTCCAACGTGACTTGATTGTATATAAAAATTCCATTGGAGCCCTATATCATTTTGTTATATACTATCATCATATATATATATATATATATATATATTTATATATATATATATATATATATATATACATAATATATGCTATATATAAGTGAACTTTCATGAAACTTGATTTTCATGGAATTCACTTTGATATATCTTATAATTATTATTGGAGTATGCTCAAATAGATAAAGAGATATTATCATATCGATTTAAGTGGTATATGAGATTTAAGTATGAGAGTATGTACTCCCAAGAGTACCATACCATTTTCCTATATATATATATATATATATATATATATATATATATATATATATACTTTCTACTCCCGGGAGTAGTTACTCCCACCTTTGATATACCACCTAAAAGAACTTGACATACCCCATTATCACTTTAGGTATACTCATATACTAATTATAAGATACTCCAATGTGAATCACACGAAAAATTTGCAAGAGAGACCAAGTTTTTATCATATTTTGTAAATACCTTCATATTCGCACATAAAAATGAGTATGTCTAAAAATTGTACATACCACCTCTGAAAGTGTGTAAATACCACCTATATGATTTTATATACTCGTATACTACACATACATACTCTCGGTTGCGCAAGATACCCCCTACATTATGAGATATGTGAGATACGAAATAGGGAGTAACTACTCCCGGGAGTAGGAAAATGCTTCATATATATATATATATATATATATATATATATATATATATATATATATATATATGCAATCATCATTGTGCCGCATGCATGCTACCACTCTTTTTTTTTAATCACTTGATGATATCCAATTTCCAAAGCGCACTTGAGCTGCTCCAAAGTTCAAAGTAGCTAGGCATGCACTGTGTCTCGCACTTCCAAAACAAACCCTACTTTTATGTAGTGTTAGCTAGTTGCACGCACGTACGCCCGCATGATCGAGCTAGCTAGCTAGGCCTAAGCTTAGCTGATCCATGCATACAGAAATGGCTAGCTAAATGGCTAATATATATGTTTGCTACCTTCTGTGATTTTTTAGCACGGAACCAATGTTATTTTTGCCAATTTGTTTGCAGGGTCAATTTTTGCTATTTCGCTTTAGAACAATGATATTTTAGCCAAAAACTCATGCTGTGTCTCTGCAGGGTGTTGTATGTAGGCCGTCGGATGGAGAATCAGACGCTCAGGAAGAGAGAGCACATGAGGAGAGGATTGTATGAGCCGCAAATTAAAATACGCCTATTTGATCGAGTGTCTCTGCGGCTTATTTAGCCTATGGTACAATATAATATTAAAGAATATGATCCACATTAAACTAATAAATTAACAAAGAATATCCTATTTGATCAGGGTACATGTGATAATACTCCCCCTGCTGTGTTGCGCCGTGATTTCATGCGTAAAATTTATGGAATTTTTTTGGTACATGTGATAATACATTTTTGGAATAAAATTACATGATTTTATCTTTAAAAATGTTTGAATGATTTCGTGACATCTTGGTCGGTATGAGACAACGAAGGTTTGATCTAATTAGCAGGGGCAGGCCACGCGACCAGCCACGTGAAAAAAAATTGTGGAATGATTTTTTGGTAATGTGATAATATTTTCTTCTTCTTTTTTTACTTTCACCTTTACCCTATTCTCATCGTAGTGCCCGTAAAGAAAATAAAAACCATATCAAAATATTGTCGTGCAGTCGAAGTACGATTTTCTCTATGTTTGGTCGATTTCGGGTATACCAATACTATTTTCCTTCATACTTCGAGTAGTACTAATAGTACTACTACTTTTACTATCTACGATTTTTTTTGTCTGATCTGATCACTCCACAGGGATGTGACGGTGTCATCACCGAGGAGACAATGGTGGTGGCGGGATTCAAGATGTTGTGGAAAGTATTTTGAGCATGTTTTTGAAATTTTCTCAAATCGATTATTTCATTTGCATACAAATAGTAGTTTTAAAGGAATTTTAGAGAACAATGCATAACATATAAAATTATGAAAAAATGAAACAAGTTGTTGAACTATGTTAGAGCTTTCACAAAATATTTCATAATTTTTAGAGCTCATTTGCTATATTTAGAAATTTCTACAAACGCTTAAAGAAATTTTTGAGAAAAATGAAGCACATATAATTTTTAAAATTACACAAGCAAGTACACTGTGTAAGGAGCCTAAATAAAATATTTCATAAGTTTTGGAGCTTATTTGCTATATTTAGAAATTCCTACAAATAATACTTTTCGAGAGGAGAGAATTCGCACCCCTAGGGTCGGACGAGGGTATTTCCGCGCCCTTAGGGGCTGGGTGGGATATTTCCACACCCTAAGGGCCGGACAGGATACTTACGCGCCCTTAGAGACCGGACGAGGTATTTCCGCACCCCTATAGGTTGGATTCGCCATGTCCGCGTCATCGGCAAATCCGGTCTACTAGGGCACGAACAAGATGTTATTTTTGCTTTTGATGCGCGTGGGAGGCTAGTTTTGCTATTGAGCACACCAATAGTGCTATTTTAGCTAAAAACTCAGTACATGCAAGTCAATTCATCTATTCTCTCATCCACCATTTATTTAAGGCACTTTTTGCATGAGGACACTTCCAACAAGCAAATTTGTTTGGTACTATACCTATGCTATATAGGCTTTTTTTGTGAGGTGAAAGAGAGAGGGAAGAGAGAGAATGAGCTTGATACTGATACAAGTATCAACCAAGAAAGTGTTGGGGTTATCTTTTTCTAGACCAGTCATTCTCTCTCATCCTGATGCAAACGTTAGTATAATAAGCTAAAGATACAAGCTATTCAAGTAGTTGTATCTACAACCTCGTATAACTATTCTCTCCTTTAATAATAAGCTAAAGTATCAAGCTATTGGGAATGCCCTGCTCCAGCCCTTTTCTCCTCTCTCTCTCTCGAAGCAAACAGAGCAGATGTAATGCTCGGAAAGCAAAACCTCTGCATTAATAGCAGAGGAGCACTTTTGCTACAGTGGAATGAGTTTGCTACTGCAGAGATTATACCCTAGACTGTTGCTATAATGACACTTTCTTACCGTGCAGACAAAGCACGGTAATTATTCATGGTAGCACAACACTGCGCTGCTTGATTTGGGCCCTTAGATTTAGATCGAACTCTGCATCAAGTCTTCTAACGAAGAGGACCAAGTAACGTAGAGGATGCATTTCCGTAATGCTCGGTTTGGGAAAACGCCAGGGAACAAATTGGAGAGATATTACCGTGTGTACGGGGGAGTAGAGTCACTTTTAGTCATGTCATACACAGTAGAGATCAGTAACAAACAATGGGTAAAATGGGAAAGCTAATGCCAAATAATGCTTTGGCACTTGTGCACGCTTTATAAAACGAAAATTAACCGTAAAGCTATACGCCTAATAAAAGAATTGGAGGGAGTAAATACTACATCTTAATCCTCGTATTGAATTGAAATGTACCACGCATTTAATTATGTGAGCTCTACCTACATACGTACTAACGTATAAATGTTCTCCGTGCTGTACCGTGCATGGAATTAAGTTAGGTAAAAGAGCACGTACAATAATGTGACGTCAGTTGTCTGTAATCTTTGATATGTAGGACATGAGATGATCTGGAGTAGAGAGAGGGAGTATTGATAATTAAGCCGTCTCTTCTGCAGTAGTCGACTGTAATATGAGAAACAAAACACATTGTACATGAAGGAGCTGTCTATAGATATATGTAAAAAAAATAACACATTGTAGAAGCTGTCTATAGATGATATGGAGTGATGATATAGACAACAGTTATCTATACCATTATACATGCCCTAAGCGGAAGTACTTGTGTATACTATTTGTCTATAGAAATGGCACACATATCGGAGTATATATATCATGGCTAGCCATAATGTGTGTCGTGACAAATCCCATATATATGTTGTATATGTGCCTGAAATGCTGTAAGCCGGGCTTGAATTATGGCACTGCAAATGCGCATCCGAACTGTAGTAGACAATGCATGGAAAAAAAGAAACGGGAGACATATTTTACGTGAAAAATATTTTCAAAAAAAATCATGGACGCACGAAAGTAATATCACTATATAAGAAGATGTTTACAATTTTGCTCTTCCCTATGAACTATATAGATATATTTATAGTGATACATGAAAGACTCCGTATAGGAGTATAATTATGAGTTGGAGTAGGAAACGAAATTCGTATCATACTCAAACTCAACAATCTCTACCTTGAGACGAATTCCTTCTGTAGCCAAAATAAAACGTGACCTCCTCGAAACAAATTAGCATGGATACCTTGTGCGTTGAGCGTCCATAGTACTACTAAATGATACCAATTAAGTCTGAGCAAAGCTCACACTTAGTGGTAGAAACTGACATTGTCATCATATCAGTTGGATTATCATGAGTACTTATCTTTCTAACTTTAATGTCACCTTGAGCAATGACACATTAAATGTAATGATATCTGATGTTAATGTAGTTTGTGCATCATGTACTTACACAAATCTCAATAAACAAACTTCTTAGCCAAATGACTTCTTTACAAGCTTCAGATATAGACATATACTCAACTTCTGTGGTGGATACAAGTTTCAGATATAGACATATACTCAACTTCTGTGGTGGACAAGTTAACAGTAACTTGCAAACTTGCTTTCCAACTAACAACACATCTTCCAACAGTGAACACATAACTAGTAAGATATCTTCTCGTATCCAAATGTCCAGCAAAATCTAAGTCCACATAACCAACGATTCCATCTTTAGTCTTCCCAAACTATAAACAAGCATTAGATCTGCCCCACAAGTATTTGAAAATTTATTGAACTGTTTTCCAATGCTCTTTGCCAGGATTAGTCATGTATCTATTAACAACACTCAATGATTGAAATAAATCGAGGCGAAAACATACCATTACATACATAAGTTGACCAACTGCACTCGCATATGGAACTCTAGATATGTACTCAACTTCATATCTGACTGTGGACATGATGCTAAAGAAAGTTTGAAATGTGCAGCTAACGAAGTATCCACCTGTTTGGCCATATGCATGTTGAAGCGACGAAGAACTTTATCAATATACCCTTTCTGATTTAGGTATAATTTTTCAACACGTCTATCTTTGGTAATTTTCATACCAAGAATATTCTTTACTGCACTGAGTTCCTTTATCTCAAATTCACTGCTCAATTGTGCCTGCAACTTTGAAATTTTTGCCTTGCCTTTTGTGGCAATAACTATAAGAGCAAATAAATAGCTGAGTTATTATCAGACTTCAAATAAACACAACTATCATAATTGAAACTTTTGAAATCCTAAGAGATCATAAATGAGTCAAATCTCTTACACAACTTGCAAGTATAAAGAGATTTCTTCAATTTGCAAGTATATTTCTCTTTTCTCGGAAACATAAAACCTTCCAGTAATGTCCTCCTCCAATTTTCCATGTAGAATGTAATTTTGGCATCCAATTGTTCAAGTTCATAGTCATGTATAGCAACTATGCTGAGTAAAGTGTGAATGAAACTATGCTTCACAACTAGGGAAAAGACATGTGAAATCAATACTTGGAATTCGATTATATCTTTTAGCAATGAGCCATGCCTTATATCTAACCTCTTCGGTTGGTGAAATATCTTCTTTCTTCTTAAAGATCTATTTGTAGTGAATAAACTTCTTATTAATTAGTAACTTGACCAGCTCCCAAGTGTCATTATTCTCAAGAGATTGCATTTCATCATGCATGACAGCAATCCATCTCTTTGAATTACCACAAGAGATAGTCTCTGAATAAGTGGAAGGTTCTACAATACCTTCAATTTTGTCTACCACATTCAAAGCATAAGCAACAACATTGGCTTCTACAATCAATCTATTAGGAGTTTGAATATTTCTTTTAGATCTATCAGCTGCAATGGAACGTTGTGTTGATTGAAAGACAATAGGATCATCATGTATGTTTTCCTTTTCGACTTCTAGTGTAGATCTTGAATTAATAACATGCTTCACCTGCATTCTTGATTTCTGCGGCTTCTCAACGGGAGCATCAATAGATGGTTTATCATTCAACATAACAGATTTATCAAAAGTAACACTTCTGATAATAACCACTTTTCTAGTTTCAGGATTCTACAATTTATATCATTGCACATTAGGTTTATAACCAAGGAAAATGCACTTAGCGGATTTAGGCTCCAATTACCATTGTTAACATGAGCAGAAACCGGACAACCAAATATTCTCAAATTTGAATCTACTAGAGAGCCAGACCATACCTCAATTGAAGTCTTCTTATAAATTGCGAGGTTGAGTGACCGATTGACCAAATAACAAGCAGTGGTTGCGACTTTAGCCCAATAACTTCTAGATAAGCCGAACTTATATAACATACAACGTACCTTCACCATAATAGTTTTATTCATGCGTTCGACCACACCGTTTACCGTTTTGCTGAGGAGTACTTAGGACAGTGTCATGTCTCACAATGCCCTCTGATATGCATAAATATTCAAATTCTCTAGAACATAATTCCAAGCCATTATTAGTATATAGCTTCTTGAAATGCTTAACAGGTTGCTTTTTAATCATAATATTCCACTCCTTGGATGTCTTGAACACATCCGATTTGTGATTCACGAAATATAACCAAACTCTTACCGAACTTCAACCACTTTTGCTTGCCGAAAACACGGTGTTCACAAAACTTTAACTTGTAGATGCTTTGACCATCAAGGAGTCCTCTTTTGCATAACTCCATCATGCCAATTTCACTCATATGCCCCTGAACCATATGTCATATATTAGTAGTATCAGAATCAAATGATCTATTTAAGGCAATAGCAACATTACCTGAAATGGTAGTACATTGGAAATGATATAAGTTGACAACTTTCATATCATCTTTCATCACAACAAGAGGGTCATTGGAGATCTTCAGAACTCTACATCCACCTGAATACTTATACCTTTTAGCATCAAGTGTACTCAGCGAGATAAGATTTCTCTTCAAACCCAGAATATGTCAAACATCTGACAAAGTTCTGATGGTGCTATTAAACATCTTGATCTGGATAGATCAATGCATGTAGTCTTGCATGGTGAGTTATCACCCATCAACATAGAACCACTTGGCGTAGCTTTATAATTCACTAACCAATCTCGGTTTGGACTCATGTGGAAAGTGCAGACCGTATCAAGAATCCACTCATCACCAGTTTTAGAATTACAGGTAATGGCATCGAGAACATCTCCCTCATAATCTTGCTTAGTAACAAAGGTGTCTTTAGCATCATCCTCTTGTTGATCATTCTTTAAATTGTTATTCCTTTTCTCATTTTTCTTTATCCAGCAGCACTCAGATAAGTTGTGTCCATCTTTCTTGCAATACTTGTATGACTTGTACCTGCCTCTGGATTTTGTCCTGTCTTTGTAATTTCTGCTCGAGCTTTTGCCTCTTGAATCTTTATTTGAACTCCTCTCTTGTTGTTTGCCACAGATAACTAGGCCTTTTGCATGTGAATTTAACTTTCGTTTGAAACCATTGTAAGATCGAGTAGGCCGACTGGAGGGGGGTGAATAGGCGGTTTTAAAACTTCTTTGCTCTAAAACCGAATTCTAATGCGGAAGCTAAATAACAATTCGGTTTAGCACAATTAACGCCTAAAACAACTAGGTGCACCAACAATACAAGTCAATAATAAATAGAGCAATTTAGCAACGACTTGTAAGCTATCAACTAATGATATGATCAATCAAGCACATACAAGATAGCAATCATAAAAATGAATAAGCAATTATACAATAAATGTAAATTGCACAATGTAAAGCATATGAAAGCTAATCACAAGAAGCACACGTGACACAACGATGTTTTACCGTGGTGGTCGGAGACTTGCCGGTCTCCCATAATCCACGTTGAGGTAAGTTCAATCTTTTGGATCAGCTCCAAAACGCGAGGCAACACCTCCGAGGTAAGTTCAAACCACTTGGACCGGTTCCAACCGAACCAACACCTCTAAGTGAGTTCAACCGCTTGAACCGACTCCAACTTGAACTTATCACCTCAATCCACTAGGGTTGCTCTTACTCCGCTCCGGAGATGGCGAGCACCAAGCCACTCACAAATCGCCCGGGTCTTCTCACAAGCTTCACTGGAGAAGATCACCGACGCACAACGTCTCCACGCCGTCTAAGTGTCGGCAAACACCAAGAGTAACAAGACTCAACTTTCACTTGAACCAATCAAGTGCCAAAGCTCTATGGATAAGCAATCCACAACCTAATGCAACACATGCACTTAGGGTTTGCTCTCAATCACTCACTAAGTGCAACACATGCACACTAGAGTATGAGAGGCTTGCTCTTAGCTCAATAGAAAGTATATGGCACCAGCAACCTTACCCTCACACGGCCAAGGTGGGTATATATAGCCCACACACAAAAACTAGCCGTTGAGGCAAAGTCTGCTGAAAAATCAGCACATGCGGTACTACCGCCAACTAAGTTGCGGTACGACCGCACCTCCTCCAACGGTCAGAAAACTAGCCGTTGGGCACCTGTGCGGTACGACCGCCAACCAACATGCGGTACAACCGCATAGCCCGGTCATACCGCAGTGACGAGCGGTACGACCGATCTCAGGGTTTCGAACTCAACCCGAAATGCACGCTCTCTGGAAAAAACGTACCTCCATACAAAATCCGGTACGACCGCAGGCCGGTAGTACTGCACACACAACGCCGGTACTACCGCACCTCCAAAGAACCCAAAGCACACGAAATGCAATGGTTCTGGAAAAAGCATACCGTCAACCAACGCTGGTACTACCGCACCACGGTCATACCGCATGGTACATTCTGGTACTACCGCATCACCACAGAGCAACGCATGCTCAACAGGTGCGGTAGTTCCACCAAGGAACCACCGGTCATACCGCACTGCGGTCATACCCCGTAGTACATGCCGGTACTACCGTTTTTCTGAGAAGCGGCGGTTGCATCCAAAACAAATCAATTGCAAAACACATTTGACAATTGATATGTGATGCAAGCAAGGGTTCAAAATGAGATTCTCAACAAGTTGCAAAACACATTTGCCAACTTTTAGAATCACACCACAAATTGCACTTCGCTTCAACTCAATTTGCAAAACACATTTGCACAATTGACAAGCGATGCAAACAACGATAAAAGCGAGATTCTCAACAAGTTGCAAAACACATTTGCCAACTTTTAGAATCAATGCCACAAGGAATAAGGTACATGGACTTAAATTGTTTGCAAAACAAATTCGCAAACTAAAGTCACATGCTACAAGGATTAACCATGAGCCACAACTATTTGTAAAACGCATTCGCAAATATAGGCAACATGTTAAGTTGAGCTAGAGCAAACACAATGAGCCATCAACACATGACTAACTCAAGTTACTAATTAAGACCCCTCTTAATAGTACGGCAACCTATTCTAGCAATCCGATCTCTCAACCAAACACCGAGATCGGTAAAAAACTAGGAACAAATCCTTAGCCCTAGCTAGTCATACCTTAGCCTTGCACATCTCTTGAAGCTTGACAATCATCAACGCATGATGATTTCCTTTGCTTCATGATTTCGACTTGATGTCCATCAACACATGATGACACCTTCTCTTGTCTTGATGATCAACCAATGATCATCTCATCTTCTTGAACTTGACACGCATCAACTCATGATGCATCCTTTACTTCAAGCTCTTCACTTCAATATCATCAACGCATGATGATCATCCTTTTCTTGAACATCATCAACACATGATGATTTCTTCTTCTTCAAGAATCACGACTTGATGACAATCAACATATGATGTCATCCAAAGTCTTCAAAACCTAGAACATAACCTATTCATCCAACTCAAGGAGAAACGTTAGTTACACAATGTGATTATCATTAATTACCACAACATACCATTAACTCATAATGGTTGGGACAAGATACCAAAATCTTTCCCTCTTTGGTAATTGATGATAACCAACATAATTACAGATAATTGAATGTAATTGGTATGAGTATATATAAACTACATAAGTTATATATATACTCAAGAGTTATGTTTCAAAGTAGATCACAAAGATCAATACTAATGAAACAACAAGGTCATGAGTATATAAGAACTACACAAGTTATATATACCAATGAGTGTATACAAACTACACAAGTTGTATATACTCATATGAATATATTAACTACACAAGTTAAATATATTCAAGGATATATTTCAAGGTAAAGATCCTTAATATATGTGGACAAGGAATTATGGATCAATACTAATGAAACCACAAAATATAGAATGAACTCCCCCTAAATGTGTGCATACACAAATGTGTAATGGAAACATATGCACATATCCAAGTTAACCTTTTTGGTGGAGTTTAACCTATATTTTGGATCCGAGGAATGCAACAAGATATAATAATAAGAAGTAGAATGCATACCTCTTGTATTTTCATTTTATATCCAAACGAGACTAAGCAATAGATAATCAATAGAATTGTTAGTCTCACAAATAGATTTGTCATTAATGAATACATACCTGTTTGGATTTTTGCTTTTATATCCAAGCTGAGACTAAACTTGATATAACAATTAGAGTGTTAGTCTCACAAGTGCATTTGTCATTAATAACTTAATCACTTGCATGCCTTCATGATTTTCACATTTATATCCAAATAAGACTACACAATATGTATATCAATAAAAGTGTTAGTCTCCCAATTAGATTTATTATTAATCACCAAAACACCATTACCACATAATGGCGGGTCTAGATCTTTCAACCATGAGTTTCATATTTTCCTTCGCATGCAATGTTTTATAGACTTCATTAAGTGTAAGAGTATCTCGATTATATATGATAGTATATCTGAATGTAGAGTATGAACTAGACAACTAGCATAAAAGAATAAGACATAAATCTTCATTATCATATTTTACTTCTGTGGACTCGAGATCCGGAATACTTATTTGAACACGTAAGGTGATTCAATAATGATTTGTCTGCCGCCATCTTGTGTGAATAAAGCGTCTGCTTCAAATGCATCTTACTGGTAAGATCTTTGGTCATGCAAATCTGCTCTAGTTTTCGGCCATAATGCGATGGCGGTCTTATCCTTTAAAGCCTCTTGTATAATATTATTTGATAGATAAAGATTATTATTAAATAAGGCCTTACGATATTTTTTTGCTTCTCCTCAAGTGACCAAGCAGCGGGCATCTTGTCGATCCCCAATAAAGCGTCACCCAAATCGAGTTTTGCAAGAACAGCTCGCATCTTGACTTTCATAGAGAAAACCCTCATATGTCGATCCAGCAATAGAAAATCATACTTCATTGTCGCCATGTGGAATAAATCCTGAATTTGTACGTACGAATTTGTGTGTGCCTAGTAGTAAAATACGACTTCCTTGGTACATGTCACGGCCCCGGGGCAAAGGACCCCGGGACCTCACTGTGTAAACCACACTAGTCCAATGACCAGTTGCTAGTGTACACAATCAAACAAGAGATGATAACATATCCATACAACGTCGCTATATTACTATAATTTTTAGTTGATTACAAAAGGGCACAAGGCCAAGAGCAAAAACCGCAGAAATAAAAACAGGTCGTAGGCCACCCGATTCACCACAGGCAATCGGCTGGGGGCACATCCTAGTCGTCCAGGACCTCCTGGTCCTCTGCGAAGGCCTCTGCACCTGCTTGTCAACAAGCAAGAGTGAGCACAACAACTGTGCTCGCAAGTCACACCCGTCAAGTAACAGATTGATACATGCAAGGATTAGCAAAAGGAAGGCTTATAGAGTTGTTTTGCATAAAAGCCAAGTTTCTTTCCAAATACTTATACTAAGTTCCAAGGCAGTCGGAACCATAGCTAAAATTTATTTTTCTAAACATAAGTTTTATACTTAGATAACATTCATCAACAAGCGGTGAAGGATATTCTCCTATCACAAGGCTGCCCGTCGAAAACCCAATTGGATAGAGATCCAAAACAATTTTAATCAAGTCTTTTGAAAACAAAATCAAAATCTAACTTGGAGTGGCTTTGCCAGCATGTCCGTGACCGTAGATACGACTATTCAAATAGTTTTACACTTTACAGAGTTTGTACAACTTTACCCACAAGAGATAATCAATTATACTGTGTGCTCACACACTTCCGAAGGTGTGTAACTAAGAGATTATCACAAGGCCTTTACAATGTGCCATCCCACCGTAGTTCCACCTCGCTAAGGTTTCGCTTCCATTGGGCTAACCACCCGCCAGATTCAAGCCCCCTCTTGCGCCAACCGGATGGCATGACCACGGTGAGGTGTTGCAGATTAGTTAGCCAGGTCCTGCCCATTCCGGACATGTGGTAGTACGATGTGGCGTAGCAAAGGAACGCTCGAAGATCCGTCCTTAACTAACTTGGGCGACAACCAGACGAACCCCGGGCCTTAACCATAGAAATGGATCGATCCCGTGCATGAACATGCACCCATCCAAACATCCATTTCGCCCAAGTCCAAGCCAGTTTTCATTTCAATTTACCACATTTAAAACATTTCAGAAAAACTCCATGGTACTGACCATACCACAGCATTATTTGAAATTAAAGTTGAACTTTTGGCTAACTTCCCAAAATCAAATATTTTTTAGCTAAGCTTCGGCTAAGCATAGAGTTTTGCAACACGTTCTAGTTCATACTAATGTACCAACTAGCTTTTAACTAAGGTATCAAGGGTGGTCCGAAAGATGTTCAAGTTTGGGTGTACAAAGGAATTGGAATAACTATCAAGTTAAAACAGGGATTTAAAGCCCTTGAATTGGAATACGCATGCACTAATAATTAAAAATGAAATGTACATAATTTGAAATACTGGGTGTAATATGGTCAAGAGTATGACTTGTCTTGCTTGAGAGCTTGAGGGTCTACTTCGTCGAGAAACTCTGGTTCCCCGGCGTCGTCGAACTCTACACGAGAGAACATAGCAAGATCAAATAAAGCCCAAATAAATATCCAAATGAAATCCAACTTAAAAACCTTTAGAGAAGGAGGTCCAACGATGGAAAGCTGCGGGACGAGAGCAAGAGAGTAGAAGTGCTGAGGTGAAAACGAATAGAGTGAAAAAGGCAAAAGGCTCCCTGGTACGCTATTTACAGAGGAGGTAGGAGAACTGGGTGACAAGGATGTAGCGACTGGATTCACGGTGGCGCAGCACAGGCGCACGACCAACAGGTGAGCAAGGGGACGGGAGCAGGTAAGGGAGGAGACAAGAGGGGGAGATAGGTACAAAAAGGTGACAGCGTTTAATTCGACGCAACAGCATTTAATACGCGAAGACTTCTACAGCAAACGTGCAAGAAGGAGAAAGTGAGTAGGGCTAGTTGAAACAGAGAGATTGGTCAAGGTCAAAAGGAAGCTATGGGTCCAACCGAAAGGGAGGTCCTGAGGAGGAGATCCTGAGGAGGAGGAGGGGTCATAAGGAGGAGGTCTTGAGGAGGAGGAGGTTGTCTTTGCAAAAAGGGCAGTCGCGACTGAGAGGGTGGTCTTTGCAAAAAGGATAGTCGCGACCGAGAGGGTGGTCGAGGGGATGAAGACCGTTCGATTCTAACCGGATGGCTCACAAGGATTGGGGATGTTCGGACTGGGTAAACGCGCAAACAAGATCGAGCCGTTCAAATTCGATCGGACGACTCACAAGGGTTGAAGGCGCGGGCGCGCGGGAGGAGGAACGGACAAAGAAAGGGAAAACTAAAGACTAGAGAACTCCAACAACTCAAGATAAACCAAACCGAATTAATTGAAGTTTGATTAATTCATATTAAGATGCTTCCAAACTCCAAAATCTCCAGGTTAAGCTTTACCAATTCACAAAACCAAATGGTTCTTTTTATTTTGAAAGCTTCAAAAAGGTTGAGAAAAAAACAAGGTGTTACAGTACATGTTTTGTGTATGTGAATCAATAAGGATTTAGAGGTGTGGATATCATGGGGATATGGTCATGATCTTAAGACGATGATATGATACAATTGGTAATGGTGGCGAGGGTTTGTCGAAACACCCATTTTCGGCAAATTTTAGATGCTGTTAGTTTGTAAGCAGTCAGACCGACCAGGACGCTGGTCAGACCGGCCACCACTGGCAGTCAAACCGACCTAGGAGCTGGTCAAAAGGCTGGTGGTCAAACTGGCTATGGGCGACGGTCCGACCGACCAAGCTGGCGGTCACATCGGCCATGAGGGCGATTTGACTGGCCAATTTTTCGATTGAATTTTGGGCCAGGCCAAAAATAGAGGGTGTAGGCAAGAGAGAGGATTCTTTTGCACTTGGTATCATAATTATTAGAGCTTCGAGCCAAAAGTTATATTCATTTTAAATTTTCATAGAGGTTTCAGATTTCCAGGGAGAAACTCTGGCTAAGTCCCTGTGCTGGCGATCAGACCGGCAATGTTGGACGGTCATACGGGCTAGGGGCTGGTTAGACTAGCCATGGGTGGCGATCTGATCGATTTTGCACTGTCCGCTAGCCGGCAAGGCGGCGATGTTTGTGGGTTAGGTCAAATTCATGATTTTCAGTGTATATATGTTGCATAATGCATGTTTTGACTAATGTGAGTCAAGTTTCGAAGAACTTGTGCCTCGAATCAATTTCTTAGTATATTGTTGTGTAGGAGGTTTGGAGGTCAATGACGAGAATGATCGGGACTAGGCTTGGAGAGCTGAGGTCCAGAACGATCGAGGATGCCGGGTGAAGTCGTTGGAGTCAAGCATGATGAAAAATGGACAAGGGTGACCGAACAGGAAGTTCGGTGCGACGTGTTGCATCAAGCGACGTGGAAATGGGATTCCGTTGGTATGGATTTCATCACCGGCCTGCCCCGCTCGTCCAAAGGGAATGATGCCATTTGGGTCGTGATTGATAGGTTGACTAAAGTGATACATTTTCTTCCTGTCAAGACTCAGCTTCGTGTGGGACCTTTGGCCGAACTCTATGTTTCGAGGATCGTGAGTCTTCATGGTGTCCCGAAGACGATTGTTTCTGATCGTGGTACGCTCTTTACCTCGCGGTTTTGGCATAGTCTGCAAGAGGCCATGGGGACCCTTCTTACTTTCAGCACAACCTTTCATCCTCAAACTGATGGTCAGACGGAGAGAGTCAACCAAGTGTTGTAAGATATGCTCCGTGCTTGTGTTCTTTCCTATGGGAAGAAGTGGGAGAAGTGTCTGCCATTTGCTGAGTTTTCCTACAACAACAGCTTCCAGGCCAGTCTTGGCATGGCACCTTTTGAGGCATTGTTTGGGAGGAGGTGTAGAACCCCATTGAACTGGTCGGCGGTGGCGTCGGTTCTTGACCGAACTCAATCAATGAGGCCGAAAGCCAGGTTCAGTGGATTCGTGAGCATTTGCGCGTGGCCCAGTCCAGGCAAAAGAGCTATGCGGATCGTCGTCGCCGTGAGTTGAGCTTTGAGCCCAATAACTTTGTTTATCTCAAAGTCTCACCATTGAAGGGCCATCAGCGTTTTGGCATCAAGAGCAAGTTAGCTCCTCGATATGTTGGGCCTTATCGCATCATCGGGAAAGTGGGTGCTGTTGCATACAGATTGGAGTTGCCAGCTACACTTTAGGGTGTGCATGATGTGTTCCATGTGTCACACTTGAAGAAATGCCTCCGTGTTCCAATTGAGGAAACTCCGTTGGAAAATCTCGATGTGCAGGAGAATTTGACCTACCATGAGCATCCTGTTCGTATTCTCGAAGAATCTGAACGGAGAACTAGGAACCATGTCATCAAGTTCCTTAAGGTTCAGTGGTCAAATCATTCAGAAGATGAAGCAACTTGGGAGCGGGAAGATCGCCTTCATGCTGACTACCCGTCTTTCTTCTCCGAGTAAATGGAATCTCGGGACGAGATTCTTGTAAGGGGGGAGATTTGTAACATCCCAATTTCGGACTTGTGTTTCAAATGTAACATCATGTATTTCCTGTATGTTCTAAACAATTCCTGTACAAGAATTATAAAAATACAAAGTCACAAGTCTTTTGGTCCAAAACCTTGTCTTCAAAAAACATTCATCTCAAATCTTGTGATCATCCTTTGGAAATATTTTTCTTAAATTCCTAGGATGGCATGTGGCCTCTCTAAAAAAGTTCACAATTTTTAGAAATTGTTTGAATATTTTTAGAAGGCAGTCAAACCTGTTTGACATTCAGTCAAACTTTAAACCAGAGCCTTGCATAATTTTTTGAGAATAATGCACTACATAAAAACCTCTAGAAATTTTACACAAGGTTAATACCTGAGTTAGCAGGCTTCAGTTAAAATTTCATAATTTTTGGAGTTATTTTGCTATCTCAAATAAATCCCCAAAGTCCCAGCTCAAATTAAAACCCAAAACATGTTTTCACTGTGCGTTGGGTTGAGTCGACTTCGGCTCAAGCCCTTTGGACTTGGTCGATCAACTAATCGCACCGGTCCGGCTTAAAAGCGCGCTTTCAATCTCAGCCGTTGGATCCTTATCGATCAGCCCAGGTTCGCGTGAACATTCGGACATCCGAATGCAATCTCTCATCGTGGCCGTTCATTTCTGATCCAAGGGTTCGCAATCCTCTCTGTTGATTTAAACCTCGGGAGCCTTGGGCGAACCCCAGCCATTGGATTAAAATCGGACTGTCCGCGTAGCCAGAAATGTTCGGACCTCCGATTGTTTTGGTCGGTCTGAGTCGTTAGATTAAAATCCAACGCTCACAATCTCCTCTGTTGTGTTTAAACCTCAGAAGCGTGGCGCGATATCAGCCGCCCGATCAAAATCCAAGGGTCCAAATCGCCCGAGCTTTTTCTCCGGTCATCTTCAACCTCCATCCGTGCGTCAACAGAGAGATGCATGGCCTTGTCAACTCGTGCTCCCCCGACAGCTACTCCTAGTCGACATTTAGGGATTGTAGGGTGCTTTTGGCCACGATCTCAACCTACTCCTACATCCCCATCACTTCTTCTTTTCGGCTCACCTTTTGTGCCCTAAGCCATTGTCACCCGAGAGGCTCCTTTTGCCAAACCCTAGTTTTCTAAACTTTATAAAGGCCCCAAAACTCCTTCCTGGTGTTCTTTTACACCATCCAAAGCTCCTTCTTCATTGTTGGAGCTTAACACACCAAAAACACCAAATCACCATTGTTGACCCGTTGAGCTCCATTGTGGATCATGAATCTCCAGTGGTTCTTCTTCGAAAATTCTTGTACCCTTTTCAACTCCTTAATACCCTAATCATTTCCCCTCACTCAATTTTAGGTTTCATTCACAGGATTTGACAAATTTGGGGTTTGTTCAAATTCGATCGAAACCATCCCCTTTCTTCCTCGGCTCCAGTGAGTGCTTCATTTCTCAATTGCTTGCTCATGAAGCTTCTATGGGCTATATTGTAGCTATTTTGACCACCAGTGGTGTTTATTTTGGCTCAGGTCTCTAATTTTATATCTTCTTCCTCGGGTTCGGCAAGCTGCATCGTGGTCAGACCTTCTCCGGCCATCTTTGAAGCTCATCTCGGTCAAGGTAGCTTCTTATTAGTTCTTAGATGCTTGGCACACGCTTGTCTGGACTGCTGCGAGCTTTTCTTGCATTTTCGCATTTAGCCGAGTTGGTCACCGTCGCTATTTTCCGGCTAGCCGGCGTTCTAGACCTTCGCCGCCGGGGAGGTTACCACCTTCGGGATCGCAAGGCTATTGCAAATCCATTTGTCTTTTGGTTGCGCCGCCATGGCCGGAGCCGCCGGCGGCAAGCCATTCTTTTCACTCGGGTTGTTGCCGGACGAAACTCCCTCTGTGCCGTCGTCGTTGAGACACCATTAATGATCTAATTATTGTTAATCATTAGAGATGATTAGTGTGTCTTAATTTGGTTCGTTGTCTCTCTGACATGTGGACCCTCTCATTAAACTCCTCCCGACGCTTTTAAACCCACATGCGTGAGTGCGTTACGCTTTGTTGATCGTGGGCCGTCGATCTTGTGATCAACGACCCAGATCTAGAGGACGTTCGGACCGTCCGGTTTTCTAATCGTTCTGGATCGTCCATCTTGAGATCTGCAGCTGCGATCGTGAGTGCATTCGGACACCCCAAAGGGAGGTGCGCTCCGAGCCGTTCATCTTGAGATCTGCGGCTGTGGGTGGTCGAGGCATTCGCTCGGTCCGAATGTTTCCCTCCACGTGAGCCGTTGGATCTTGATCCAACGGTGGACTTCTTTTGGAATCGCGCGCGCGCGCTGTTCTCCGTGCGTGTGGCTCGTTGGATTTCGCATCAACGGCCCACGAGCATCCACGTCGTTTATCTCTGTTAGGTTTGGTTGTATTTCAGTAAGCATTTTCTTATCAACTGAAAATTGTATTAAAACTTTAGAAACTCACAACTAATTCATTTTAAATCCTTTTTAGATGTTTCCAACTGCATTAAATTCTTGTTTCACTATAGTTTGATTTAAAAATACTTTTAGACTCAATTTTGCAGCAGAAAATGCTATAAGCTTTATCAATTCATTTCTGCCATTATTTAATGTTCTTGTAATTCTAGGAAAACTTAGAAATTGCCTAACCAAATTGTTATAATTCTTTTTTAGTTGTTTCCAGTTGGGATAAGTTCATGTTTAACTAAAGTTTAATCTAAAAATGCATTTAGATAAGTTTCGGTAACAGAAAGTTTTACAAACACTAATAACTTGATTTCTGCTAATTTTAAGGATATTCCCGAAAATGAATTTGGACCTTGAAAAATGCATATCTTTTTCTGTATAACTCCAATTTGTGCAAAATCAATTTTGTTAAATTCCTCTGTTAGTATACTTTAATATCAAATAGGTTTTGAGCATGGTTATATTTTTGTAAAGTAACTTGTGCTAAGTTTATAACTTAGAAAAATCATAAGTAAATCATTATAACTCCAAATTTAGTAAACTCAACTTTGCTGTCATTAGGATGTCATAACCTACCTATCATAAAAATTTCAGACCTTAGATCATCCTAAAAATTTTCTCCATGAACAGTACCAGTAATTAATTTAGTTGATTTTATAGGCTGAGAGAGTGTATTTTGGCTATAACTTTTGCATGCTAAATCCAAATTGCATGATTCTTGTTCCTAAAATTGTCTAAAATCATCCCCTAGCTGCTGTATAAATTTCATTAGATTTGGATGTCTTTGCTATTGGAGTTATTTGGTGTTCTTCGTTCTTATTGGTTTATCGCCTTTTCGCGTTAGGTTCTGAAGATAATATCAATATTGAATCTGAGCCACAGCCATCAGATCCTGCACTCCAGCAAGGCAAGCAGATGTAGCATCATTTGATCATGTTGCTCCTACTACTTTCAAATTCTAATATGTTGTTTGCAAATTCTATGTATGTATTGCTATGTTGTTTTAACTATTATCGATAGTTAACCCAGTAGATGCATTATCAGTAGGCAAATGTTTATCCTCTACTACTGAGCCTAGGTTTATCTTGCTGTGATTTTGGGTTCGTTTGATGAATCCTTGTCACTTAGTAGTTTACGAGTTTGTCGCTTAGCCATGCTTAGTCATCGGTGGAAATGGGCGGTTATCGACTTGTCGATAACCTTGATCACACAAACTTATTATGATCTCTATATTTCAGCTCTGTGCTATGTTCAAATTGCAAAACTAAAATTGAAAATAAAAATAATTTGGACTTGGGCACAATGGTAAGATGGTGTGATCTTTTGGGTGTGATTGGAATGGTGCCCGAGTCAACAAGGATCGAACATCTTGTTACACCAAACCAAGCATTGTTGCGTGCTAATCACACTAGAGGGTATGTGACCTCTCTTGACTTAGTACTTTGGCGTGTGTTGGCTACGAGTCGCAGGAGGGCGTGTGTGTGTTGCGTTGTGGTAAAATGAAATGGTTGTGTGTGGGAGCATTGTAGTTGTCCAAAGATCTTTACCCCGAGGGGTAGTTGTCTTTTTGGCTTTACAATGTAAGCGTATGGATTTCTATCCATACGAGCGGCTCGTAGTTGATTCACAATATTGGAAACGTCTCGTAGGATTTAGCCGTACCGGCATACCTTTGGAAGTGTGCTAATCTTGTGGCTTAAACGCGGTCTGAAGTGTGGGTACATTGGTACACCCCTGTAGGGTTATAAAACTATTCGAATAGCCTTGTCTTAGGTTATGGACACGCTTGAGGAAGTCTTTCAAGAGTTAGACTACAACATTTTTAATTAAAACTTGATGGGTGGTATGAATCAGGGATTCATGCTATGTGTGGTGGCTATTGGGTTAGTCACTTCTAGGTGGTTACTTAATAATTATTGTTACTTGTTGCTATTTCAATGCTTAAAAACTGAATTGTTAAATTGCTTTCAATCTATTACATTATTGCAAATGAAACTTGCTTTATGCGTCCAAATAACCATATAACCAACCTTTCTTTGATACAGCTTTCATGTAGCTATGTATAGGCTTGTTACTCGTAAGTCTTGCGAGCACATTATTGTACTCATTTGCATTGCTTATTGTGTGCAGAGGAAGAAGGTGAGCCCGAAGGGCCTCACTTTTGTGAGTTGTGCTGTGGCAGTGTGTGGGGCGATTAGCTTGGCGGCCCAGTCGGTTGCCCTGTGGTGTTATGTGGCTAACCGGTCGTCTTTTGGTTTAAGCCATCTTATGATAACTTTTGCTTCCGTTGTTACTTCTTAATACTTATATCATTTGGCCGGTCAGCTGTTCTGTAATAACTTATTATTATGTATGTCTTTTGGTAGACTCGATATATTGTTGTATAGAATTGATGCATGCTTTTGTATGATGTATGTGTCCTGCAATTTCTGGGAAGCACATATCCATCGAGGCACGGGTTATTCTGTTTGTGATACTAGAGCCAGTGGGAGGTTAAGTATTACAAGCTTAATAAACCGGGGTCTCACATATGATCTTGCTCGTTGTGACAAGTGGGAATGCATTTAGGATCAAAGTTTGATTTTCCTAGATTTTTATGCCCTCCTTCCCTCATCTAAGAAACACATGGAACTTTGGCCTTGATCTCCCTGATTGTCAATTAGAATAGGTTCCTAACCTTCTTGATGAGCTATGATTGAAATTTGAAGGGATTTGGATCACTGAATCAAAAGTTTAGTCGATTTGTGATTTCTAATTCGTGCTATTTTTACTGTTCACCATGATGCAGGTCAGACCGCCCAACTCACCTTGCTTTGAGTTTTCGTGATTTTGGTCATTGTGCTTTATGGGGTGTCATTTGGATTCAATACAAGACTTCTGTTGTGTCTGTACTTTGATCTTCATAGTTATTAGAGTAAGAATTGAGTTGAATTTGATCAAGATGAAAAAGAGGTAGTGCTCCTATTCACCTCCCATCTAGCCGTCGTTTCGGTCCAACAAGGAGCTTCCTGGTACCCTTGCTGTGTGCACGTAGAAATTTCTATCGGAATTAATAAGCAGGACGATGGAATCTATGCCTACTGCGCGGAGTGCTTCTCCTTTTATTTCTCAATGCTAGGATCGAGGCTACCTTCTTGCGGTTTCCAACAACTGCACCTCTACGTGGGTCTTGGCTTTTATGTCGCTTGGCTTTGATTGCAGCTTCTGACTCCGAAACAAAAATATGATGCCTTCTTTGTCTCTAATTCGGTATGGCGCAACTCGCCAAGAGGACGACGAGTAGTTGAGACACTACGTCGCGGATCCATGGAGACGACGACTTTTTTCTCTTGTATCCAATCACTGCGCCCCAATGCCAGTTGTTGTAAATAATGCACTGAAAAGTAGGAACGAGAGATACAAATTTTACGTAGAAAACCCTTTCAGAAAAAACTACGAGTGCACGAAGGATATATTACTATATGAGGATATGTTTACAATGAAGCTCTGGATCTTCCCTATGGACTACAGAAATATGTTTATAGTGATACATGAAAAACTCTATGTTGAAATAGAACTATGAGTTGAAGTAGAAAATGAAATTAATATCACAGTCAAACGCAACTCATACCCCCTCAAACTCAACACATGCAAGTGTACTCGACGCAAACGAAGCACTCACATACTTGCATGTGTGGGACCCACCCACATAGAATCTCTATATACCACCAGACGCTCCAATTAACGACGACTACATATGTTTTTCTCCCTATGCATATGTATGTACGAGCCTGCACGTATGTATGTGTGGACAACTAACGCTACCATATATACACTGATCATCATGTTAGTACATACGCTCGTCACCTCGTCTATATAGAATTTTTGGCAGATACAGCCAGTTTGCAAAACTTATTTGCAGTTCTGATCATTGGCAACATGTATTTGCAAAAATGGCAACGCTGGCGCGACGGCGTGCGCCCGGCGCCGCCGTCCGACACGTCCCCATTGGCGTGTTCGGCCGTGCACCGATGGCCCGCCCGCCACCTCACCCGCCCGCCACCTCACCGCCGAACCGCCCGACCCGCCACCTCGGTAGCGGGCGCATGCCCACCGCGCGCTAGCCCCGCCACGTCAGCACTACTCGCGCGCGCCCACCCCGCGCTAGCCCCGCCAACCCCGCCACGTCAATTAGGTTAGTCTGATTAGAGGTTAGTCTGATTAGGTTAGGGTTAGGTTAATTAGATAATTTGTTAGAGTCTGAAATTGAATGAATTTTAAAATATACCAAATGAGTTCAACAAATTATGAATTTTTTTGTGTAGCCTCGTGGCACCGTGTAATTGCTTGTGTAAATTTTTCATAATTTTATTCGTTTAGAATTGTTATCGCTACTTCGTATGACTGTTCCGTTCATATAAATCAATAAATGTAGAAAATAAGCTCCAAAAAAATTGAATTTTATTTTGAAGGGTCCTCACGCAGTTGACTTGATTGTGTAATATTTAGGCAATTTTATATGTGTTCTAGTATTGTCTAAAAAAATTAGGATTTAGGTCGCGAAAATTTAGATTTTAGGTTTCAGAAATTATGGTTTCATGATTTCATGTGAATTGGAATGTATTTGAGATTTGCCGGGTTACATTTTGGTGATATACATGTCTTGAGAGCAAGGTATATTTGCGGTCTAGAGGAGGTTGTGGGATATTCCAAATATGCTATACTTTTCCCTACTTGGGGAAAACTATCTGTTAGACCCACAATAATATTTTGTGATCGTCGTATGTTGTTTTAGTGCTCTAGTGTAGCGTTGGGTTTGGTTGTGTAGTATTACGGGCATCACACATTAAGTAACAACCAAAACACGCGTATACATATAGCAAAACAAAATATGAATACAAATATACACAAACATAATCGCATAACACGGGATATACCAAAGTCTATATAATTTGGCATACGTGTGTACTTGCTTGTGTAAATTTTTCATAATTTTATTCGTTCAGAATTGTTATCGCTATTTTGTATAATTGTCTTGTTCGTATTAATCAATAAACGTATCGTGCTATAGCATGTTGCACAGCCACCTTGTTTGGGAAGCGCTGCTTAACTAGGAGGGTGTCGGCTTCAAACCCCCACTGGGAGCCTTCTTCTTGCGGCAGTACGAGCGAATGCACCGCGATATTATCAAGTCTCGATGCCACGTAAGGACCACCGGCTTCGTGTGCGTCCTCGTCGATACCATCCGAGCTTGGGTCGGTGCCCTCGTCGGGCTCCAACCCGAGAGGCTCGTCCGGTGGGTGAGGTGGTGGGGCTGGGGTTGATTTTTGTGGGTGAGGTGGCGGAGAGGTAGTCTAAGAGATTCAAGTCAATAAAGGAGTGGTCTAAGACACAAAGGAGTTCAAACCAACAAAGGGTAGTCTAGACACAAAAGAAGTCTAGCTTCGCAGAAGAGTTCCAGGCACAAGGAGTCTTGGCCTCAATGAGATGGCCAAAACAAGAGAGAGGCCTAGGCATAAGAGCATGTCTAAACTAGATAGAGATCCAAACTACAAAGATCACAGAGGAAGCAAGCTAAGGGGAGAATAGGACAAGCAGAGAGGAGGAGAGGAACTCCAAAGCTCAAGCAAACACAAGAGGGATCCAACTTTGGATTGGTTGAAGTTTAGTTTAGTCATTTTAAACACCTCAATTTCTAAAAATCTCAGGTTAAGCTTTGAATTATCAACAAAATCAAATGGTTCTTTTTATTTTGAATTTTTTTAAAAAGGCTCTGAAAATCAGGATGTTACAAACCTATCCCCTTAAGGGAATCTCGACCCCGAGACCTCTCAAGACCTCATGTGGCCTCCCAAGACCTCCCGATACCTCCCGAGACCTCCCTAGACCTCCTGTGACCTCCTGAGACCTGCCGTGACCTCCCGTGGCCTCCCGAGACCTCCCAAGACCTCCCTTGACCCCCCTTGACCTCCTATGACCTCCCTTGACCTCCCGTGATCTCCTGAGACCTCCCTTGACCTCCCGAGAAGCACTAGTATCCATGGGAGGTCTAAGGAGGTCTCGGCAGGTCTGGGGAGGTCCCGAGACCTCCTTTGACCTCCTGAGACCTCCCGTGACCTCCCGAGACCTTCCATGACCTCTCTTGACCTCCCGTGACCTCTTTGAGACCTCCCTTGACCTCCCGTGACCTCCCGAGACCTCCTGAGACCTCCCTTGACATCCCTTGACCTCCCGACAATCGCATCAATGATCACAAGAACGAGAATCGAAGTGCAATTGAGATGAGTGAAGAGCGAGTGCCAGAGTTCGGTATTTATAGCCGAGCGGAGCAGGAGTCGCGATGTTGGCGCCAGGAATTCCGTAAGCGTTGGCGCTGGAATTTCTGGATGAGGCGACAGATGTGCGGAGGAGGGAGGAGGGACAGTAGGAAAGATGGCCACTACGAGGTTTTTTTAATCATTCCAAGACACGTGAAATCATGAAACCCTAATTTCCGAATCCTAAAATTGAAATTTTCGCGACCTAAATCCTAATTTTTCAGAACAATCCGACATAACACATATAAATTTGCCAAAATATTACACAATCAAGTCAACTGCGTGAGGACCCTACAAAATAAAATTCATAATTTTTTGAGCTCATTTCCTACATTTATTGATTCATACGAACATGACACTTATACGAAACAGCGATAAAAATTATAAACAAATAAAATTATGAAAAATTTACACAAGCAAGTACACGATGTCAGGAGGCTCCACAAAAAAAATTATAATTTTTTGAACTCATTTGCTATATTTTAAAATTCCTCCAAATTTCAGCCTAAAACTAACCTAACTAACCTAACTCTAATTAAACTAACCTACCTAACACTAATTAAAGCCACTATTGGCTGGCACATGGCCACCATGCGCGCCATCTTGATGTGGCAGGTCTTGAGGTGGCGGGGCCGACTCTTTGGCGCCGCGACGCGCGCGTGCCCTCGGTGGCGTGTCGACGCAGCGTGACTGGCGCCACGATGGTGTGCGCGACATTGCTATTTTTGCAAATACGTCTCCGACAAGATCAAAACTGCAAATACGGTTTGAAAAGTGACCGTATCGATCAAAAATTAGTCTATATATATACATATATATATATATATATATATATATATATATATATATATATATATATATATATATATATATATATATATATATATATATATATATATATGTTCGGCATGTACGGCTCGCTGGCCAATTGGCACGAAATGTTTCGATTGCGAGGCGCGGCCGTGTGATGTGGCTGCCCATTATGTGTTGATCGATCGAGAATAGTACGTAGGAATGTAGGTCGAGCGAGATCGAGCGCAAAATATGTGAAACCGTCTAAAACGTAGTATCAGCTACGGTGAATCCGGACAACTAAGCATTACTTGGGTGGCTAGTAGTGGTGGTTGTACCCTCAGCTCACCAAGGTTTAACCCCTAGGTTTGTTTCTGCGTGTCTCATTTAGGAGGATTTTCTTTCAGTGGGAGGCGACATGTTCGTCGCAAGCGAGGCGTCGGTGGTGACTTCGTCATTTCTTCGTCAAATTCCGCTCGTCCAGTCTTCCGTATGCGCTGTGTATATGAGTGTATGCATGTTATGGTGTGATCGTGTGTGGACGTCTATGTGTTATTCTGGGTGTTTCGGAGAAAAAAAAAAGCTACGGTTTCAGACGGCGCAAATTAAGGTGGATTGTCTAAATCGCTAGACGTGGTTGATATTTCTAAGAGACAGACGGGATTCGTGATGGTCCGCTCGTAGGTTCTCTAGCGGCGCCACAGTCAGTGTGAGTCAGCCCACGCTTGATGTTGCTCCACTGAAGTTGCATCACTGGTCTCATCGATGGCTCATCAGTCATCAGGCCGTCTTACCAGTTGGATCTACGCATTAATCTTCTGAGCTTGACAGCATTAGAAATTGTGTGCATGTTCAGGCTAGCCACGGTATTGGGACAATCAACTCGATCGATGTCGTCGTCGTCGTTTAGTCACACTTTCATTATCGCCATGCATGTGTCCCTTGCGTCTCCTTGATGTGTCGCACTGAAGTGATATATGTTCCATCCTTTGGTAGTCGTTTTCCTTCTTAGTGTGAGTGATTATCCCTTCACTTGCGCAATGGAGCTCACGCTGTTATATATCTGCCCCCTTTTCCCCTAGATTTTCTGAACGAAATTTTCATTACGATTTTGCTTGGTTGATGATTCCTAACGTTCTAGCGAGTACAATAGTACCGGTTGTGAAAGTTGTGCCTTGGAAGCAGCAGCTTCATCTCAAATGTATAAAAGAGGATTCGGATTGTCTGCAGTATTGTATAAGGTACTGCATGTACGATAACAGGAGATGCTACAGTGATACTTATGGTATTTCATAAGTTCATTGTAGTACAGTACCCTGTTTCAGTGCAGGAAAGAAATTGCACTGTAGCACAGTCATCCTCTGTATTTACCGCTCCACCGCAGAGGTTCGAATCCATAAAAACGACATGCCAATCTAAGCATGGTACGGGTGCTATGCTGTCCTATAAATCACTGTTAGCGAGTACAGGTGACAGCACGGTCAGATTATTTGTACTAAACACAGTAGTGTGCAGTAAAGGAGGGTTAATTTTATCCTTTTCTCAGATGTGCACTTAATATTACTCTTGTATTGATAGTACGTAGTTTGCAAGTAGCAGTAAATCAACATAAAATTCATTTATATCCCAAAAAATGCTCTCGATATGTGAAGAGAAAATTATGCTACCTCTTGGATGATCGGATATCTGGATCGATTATGGCATATCAGATTATGGAACACAGGAGCCAGAGTAAAAAAGTAAAAGAAAAGAAGAAGAGAGAGAAGACACACAGTAGGAAGTGCAGGACCATCTAGGAAAATAATCAACTGCCCGGATTAAATACATGGCCGGGAGGAGACAATGACATGATGCATGGAGCATGGAGGCCGATAATTAACAGTAAAGCAACCCCGTTTGATCGATCAAGATGGGATTCCTTTGGTTTTAAGCTAGCTAAGCTAGGCCGTGCTTGTGGCTAGCTTTATGCATGTGTGGAACAGAAGTTGTGGGAGAATAATTGCGTTAGCACTCACTCTCTCTCTCTCCTCACTCTCTCTCACCTCCCCGGCTGGGTGGGCCCTCACATTCCTTTTGGCATTACCAAACACAACACAGTGCCTCCATGTCTGTCGGGTCGTCGATCCATCGTCCGATCGATCGGTTTGGAGGAGGGCCCGGTCCCCCTAATTAATTCCCTTCATTTCTTATCTTAATTACCTTGCTCGATCCATCGATCACACTACCAAACTCCAGTGGCCAGTGCATGCTCGATCCAGTGTGTAGTTAGCTGGAGAAGAGTATATTGCACTTGTGCAGGATATGATCCCTGAAAGGGACCAGCATTCATGCATGCACAGATCGATAATGGAGAAATGGAGTAGAATTGAATAGTTTCAGAGTGGCACCTTGTATCATCACGCGACTCGAAATTCGCTGGTAGGCCAGCACACCCACGGGTGGGCACACATACGTGACATCTCACTTGGGTTTTTGTTCTCGTTTCGTCCAAAATGATACACTACTACAAAACAGGTCATACCAGACATCTCATTACAGACGGTTCCAAAAGAGCCGTCTGTGTTGAACTTATACAGACGGTTCCATTTGGAATCGCGCGATCTGCGCCTCATCACAAGCGGTTCTTAATACCAACCGTTTGTGATACTTCTGACGGTTGGTAATAAGAATCGCATCGTGATAGTTCCTCATCACAGATGGTTTATTATGAAGTGCGGTTCATAATATCATATCAACTGCGTGATGAGTACGCCTTATCACAGACGGATGTTAATTAGAACCGTCTATGTTATATGGATATCACAGACGGGTCATAATTAGCACCGTCTGTAATATATGGATATCACAGACGGTTGTTAATTAGAACCGTCTGTGTTGTTACTTATCACAGACGATTTTTTAACCGTCTGTGATAACTGGCGGTTATCACAGACGTACAAAAACACAGACGGTGCCGAACCGTCTGTGATAACGTTTTCTGTAGTAGTGATTCACCTAGAGGTGCTACGATTTGAGTCAACAGACATTACGTGCTAGTGTAAAACAAGATAATCTGGCAATGTGGTACTAAAAAACGAGGTGTTATATTCTCTTCCCCTTAATGGGTTGCCACCCTTGACAGTGTGAAATGCCTAGAAACTCTTCTCGGTACATGACTCGTGTCGTGTGCCACCCCAAGGCCACACGCACACTAGCATATAATGTATGCTTTAATACATACATTATAAAGCATACATTATATGCTAGTGTAAATCAAGATAAACTGGCAATGTTGTACTAAAGGGCGGGTGTTACACACCTTCGATAGTACGTGTAAAATATTACTGATTGTTAAGGTACATATGCCGGTTTCTCTCAGAAATTATGTGTTACTTGAACCACTAGATTTGTTTGGAAAAGCCAAGTATATACCAGATAATTATCCCTCCCTTTTTAGTACAAGGTACCTGATAACCACGAAACCCCTAGAGGAACACTAGAAGCTAGCACAAATAGAAAAAGTATATAGAGCTAGGCTTCAGATCGGCGTCACCCTGAATTTGTGTCTGAACTTTTGTTTTTAGTTCGTACCAGTTGATCGGACTTGTCCTGGAGCAAGACGCAGATCATTCATGCATGGGTGGTGAACCACTTGTGCCGCTAGTTCGTTTGATCGCTCTCAAATCCGCCAAAGGGGATGTCTCGCAGTTGCATCAGATCACGACTCGATCCTTGCGTTGTTTTTCTCCCCCCTTGTATCGACCTCTTCCGAAGCAGCCGCCACCCCCCGGCGGGCCGTATGCCGTATACGGTTACAGAGCATGAGAAACCCACAAAATAAATGGCCGAACAATGTAACATTTGTCTGCATTTCCACAGCTCCAGGCTCCAGACAGCAATGTGCCCGGCTCCTGTATACAATTATGTAGCAGTAGACATGCGCTGGCTAGCTAGCTTGAGATGCTTGCCATTTTGCTACTGGTTATATTCATTGTTCTCTAGCTACATGCATGGATGGATCCATCAGCTTGCCTCTAGCTACCTTTTGCCAGTACAGATATGTTTGGTCAAGCTAAGAGATGTCACACGAGGAGGTCAAACTTATCAGTTTTTGATGCAGCTAAATTCAGCCAAACTTTACAGCAAGAGCAGTTGCTCTCCCTTGCAACTTTTCACAGCGAAATATGCATGGCTCGCAACTTTGCATGGTTCCGTGCCTTGCCTTTTGATTTTGGCTCGTTTCCTTCTATCTGTGATGAGGCAGCTTTAGTGTACTAGTAGTAGCAGCAATCATCACAGTGCACTGCAGTACTTGCACTGTAAGCACGTACTACTACGTACCGCTTGTAAAGAAAATGCTTTCAATTATTGGTTTATGCAAGAGATAAAACATGCACGGATCCTAATATAAATGAGTTAACTGTATTCTCGAAGATTTGTTCGCTATTCTTGCATGCTGTAGTGTGTTCCAACCAATCAAAATAATACATTCCCTTGCCCTGTGTGCCTCATTTAGGAGAATTTTTTTCAGTGGAAGACGACGTGCTCGTCGCAAACGAGGTACGAGTGGTGACTTCGTTATTTCTTTGTCAAGCTTCGCTCGTCCAATCTTCCGTAAGCGTCGTGTGTGAGAGTGTATGCGTGTGGTGGTGTGCATGTGTGGAGGCATCTATGTGTTGTACTGAGTGTTTTTTTATAAAAAATACGTATGTACATCTGTATTTTTAATTTCAAGAATCGAAAAGTAATGAAATACACATGTTGCATCCTGCGTCCTGGGGCAACTGTACCTGGCCCTGCAGCTCAACGACCTCATAATTCTCTGATCCTCTTAATAACCATTGTCTCTAGTTGTTCTGACAGAAATTAATGTGTCTATCTTTAGAGCAGATCGTTAAGTAGTTCATAGTGGTATAAAACAACCCCTCCTCTATGTAAGTATCACTATCAAGTATCAACAAGAGAATCCGAGAGTGGAGTGCAGAAAATTGCATCAAGTTTATGTTTTCCCTTAAGTTTAAAAGCACTGTTACTACTAGTACTACTATTACTAGTATTTTGCAGCATTAGTATCTCAACTTTTTGCTTCGTGAGGATTTGCTCCTTTTTCCTTCTTGAGGAAGTAGAAAAAAATATGAAAAATGATATAGACATTTGAACAGAAAGCCAAGCTAGGCTCACACATGCACAAGTACACCTAGAAAAAAAAGGCTACGTACTGATCATCAATGCTTTTATGAGATCCGACTTAATCATAAGAATTACCAGACCACATGCACTTATTGCTGAAATATTTGGACTCTGATGCATGAGAAAACAGGATAGGTAAACATAACACAAGATACAATTAAACGACTAATTTGTTTCATCCTAAGACCCCACTTAGAACATATGAATTTCACGAAAAGACGTACATATAATTCTCACATGTGGAAATCATTCATGCCTTCTAAACAGGACATAAAGAAGACTCGCACCACTGCTCCTCCAAGTAAGGACCAGGTCAATAAAAGACATAAACTTGGAGCATGTTAGAATAGGACTCCTTTTGTATTTTCTTATCTGTATAAGGCAACTCCCTTTGTACTTTCTATATATATTGTCCATTGGGCCTCTTGAATATATGCACACAATATTCATAATATGGAATAAGAGCTAGGGTTAACCTAGCTCTCCTTCCGCTGCCATCTGACCGCCGCCACGTGTTCCCGGTCGTCCAACGTCGAGCACTGCCCGAGCCCCAGCCGAGCCGAGGCCCTTCCACTGCAGGATCCGTTGCATCGCCACTGGATCCGCCGCCGGAGCCTCCCGCACCTCTACCGTGAGCCCAAGCTCGAGCCCGGCCGCCCCGAGTCAGCACTGACCCGAGCCCGTCGCCGTCGCTCGTCGCGGGAGGCCGCGTGTTCCATGTTGTGCCGCCGCCAGAGCCTCCCGCGCCTCTCCCGATTGCGCCGCCATCGGAGCCTCTCGTGCCTCCCGGCTGCACAAGCCCGAGCCCGAGTCTGCCCATAGCCGGAGCACCAACCGCCGTCGCCGCCTCCGCCATCGCCATCGCCGCTGCCGCCAGCAAAGGGGAACCCTAGTTCCCCCCCCCCCCTCACACGTGCCGCTGCCTCTCTTCAGTGGCCTTAGCAGGCCTTTTCTAGTGTGAGCCAGCCGGCCCGTAAAAAGAAAAAGAAAAAAACACATCACGTCGATCTAACTGCCGCGCCATCTAGCACCGCCTATTAGATTTCGTTGCCTTGGTCGTCGTGCCGTCCAGCACCGCCTACCGATGGCTTCCGTTCCATCCGCTGTGATCCCATTCTCGGGAACAAAGCTTCATGAGACGAACTACAGGTTGTGGTCTTCACTCATGGAGATCATGCTCGATGGTATCCGCCTCTGGGGACATATCACTGGTGCTCGACCTTGTCCACCGTCACGATTCGACCTCCTCCCGAGATGACCTTACGCACCTCTGCGAGAAGATGAGGTCCCTGAGAAGGAGGCAGATGCCACTGTTGCTGCTGCTGACGCTGCTGATGAGGCCTTTTAGTACGCCATAGACGTTTTTGAGCGCTGGTGTGCTGATGAGGCCCGTGTTTGAGCCATCCTGGTGGTCAGCGTCGACAACTCCATCTAGCCAGACATTGTTGGTCTACGCTCTACTCGTCAAGTTTGGGAGTATTTACGCGAGCGATGCCAGCAGAGCAATGATGCTCAGTTCTTTTCACCTCAGCGTGAGTTGGAGACGCTTTGCTAGGATGACTCCTTTGTCGATGACCTCTTCCGAGCCCTGGCCAGTCTCTAGCGCCAGCTGGACGAGCTGGCTTCTCCGCTCTGCCAAGAGTGTCATAAAGTGCAGAATGCGGATCGTGATCGCCTTCACCTTTATGACTTCGTCTGCCGTCTTCGCCCAGAGTTTGAGCCTGTTAGGGCTCAACTGCTGAGCTGCTCACCACGACCAATATTCACTGAGGCTCTTTCGACACTTCGTGCTGAGGAGCTTCGCCGCGGGTTAGCAGCACAGTTTGTTCCGACTATGCTTGCTACCCCTTCTTCTTCGACTACACCAACGTTTTCTGCTTCGATTATATGACCTTCTCAGCTGTCTGTTTCTGCTCTTGTTTTTGCACCAACTGGGGTTCAGTGCAATTTTTGCAAGAACTTCGGGCACGACTACCAGCGTTGTGCGGTGCGCAAAAAGCAGCACAAGACACGTGGACGGTCCAAGGGGGGCAGGGAGGCCCTAACTCCTCGACGGGAGGACAGACCAGCACAGCAGGACCTTCTCAGCGAGGTAACTCTATTCAACAGTTATGTTAGACTCTACTTCAGCAGCTCTCTCATAGCTCAGCATGTTCTGCCAGTCTAGCTCAAACGTCTTCTCTAGGTACTTCTTTGGTTCTGGATTCTGGTGCCTCTTTCCACATAACACCGGACTCTACATCTCTCACTTCAATAGGACCTCCTATTTTTCCTATCTCTGTTCAGACAGTTGACAGCATTTCTCTGTCTGTCAGCTGTCATGGCACTCTTTTGTCCACTGGCTTTTCTATTCCAGTTGTTTTCCATGTTCCCCAGCTAACCATGCAGCTTCTCTCAGTGGGTCAACTCACCGATCTTGGTTGTAGGGTTGGTTTTGACTCTCACACCTGTTTCATCTAGGATCAACAGACAGGGACGATACTTGGTACTGGCCGGCGTCGTAGGGATCGTCAGGGTCTCTACATCTTTGATCGCCTCCACCTTCCGTCCACTTCAGTTGCTCCTATCACCTCTACATCTACTTCCACCGCCACTATTGCCACCTCCTCTGGTGTTTTTGCGCAGTGATATCACCGTTTAGGTCACTTATGTGGGTCCCGTCTTTCTTCCTTAGTTCGTAAGGGTGTTTTTGGACGTGTTACTATTGACACGACCATGTTTTATCAGGGTTGTAAGCTGGGCAAGCAGCTGCAGCTTCCTTATCATTCTAGTAAGTCCTTGTCTTCTCGTCCTTTTAACATAGTTCATTCAGATGTCTGGGACCTGCGCCTATTATCTCTAAAGACGGGCATAAACTTTATGTTATCTTTATCGATGATTATTCCCGCTTTATATGGATTTCCCTATGTCTAATCGTGGTCAATTTCTTGTGATCTATCATAGCTTTGTAACAATGGTTTGTACTCAGTTTGATTCTCTCATCCGTACTTTTCGCTTTGATTCTGCTGGGGAGTACTATTCTGGCGCTTTTAGACAGTTTCTTTCTGAATAGGGCACTCTTTATCAGTCTTCTTGTCCTGGTGCCCATGCTCAGGGGTTGCTGAGCTCAAACATCGTCATCTGCTTGAGACTGCCCACACTCTTCTCCTTGTCTCTCATGTTCTACCACAGTTCTGGGCTGAGGCTGTTTCTACGGCTGCATATCTCATCAATATGCAGCCTTCCACTGCTCTTAAGGGTGTCAGTCCTATAGAGCATCTCTACTCTTGAGCCCCCCAGTACACTCACCTTCGTGTTTTTGGTTATAGTTGTTTTGTTCTGTTGCAGTCTCGTGAGTGCACTAAACTGTCGGCCCAGTCAGTTAGGTATATGTTTCTTGGTTATAGTTCTGAGCATAAGGGTTATCGCTGCTGGGATCCTTCTGCTCGACGGATCAGGGTTTCAGGAGACGTTGTCTTTGACGAATCTTGGCCTTTCTTCTATCGAGATTCGGCTCCTCCTGTTTCCACCGTTGAGTCCATTTCATGATTGTCTCTTTCTGACTCTTCACCCATTTCTTCACTATCACAGTCTTCCCATAGTCTGTCTCCAGTGGTTCCTTCTGTACCTCCGCCTCTGGTGGTGCCTCCTGCAGCACCGCCTCTTGTTCCTGCAGCACTACCGTCTCGTTTATCTGGCATTCACTACTCCAGGCGTCCTTGTCCTTCTCCAGTCTCCTCTTCTGGTATCTTGCCGACACCCACATCTGATCCTCCTAATGATGCTCCTCGTTACGTCCTTCGTGACCGGACATCACTTCGACCTCCTAATCATCTTGGATTTGCTCCGATAGCTCATGCTCTCTCTGTCACTGAGCCTAATTCTTATCGTGAGGTTGCTCCTCATTCTGAGTGGCAACTCGCTATGGCAGAGGAGCTTGATGCTCTTCGACGTACGGAGACTTAGGATATTATACTGACACCTGTGCATGCTCGTCCGATCACATGTAAGTGGGTGTACAAGATTAAGACCCGGTTTGATGGTACTACCGAGCGCTACAAGGCTCGTATTGTGGCTCGCAGTTTTCAACAGGAGTACGGTCGTGACTATGATGAGACTTTTGCACCTGTTGCCCATATGACCACTGTTTGCACTCTTGTTGCGGTTTCTTCTGTTCGCCGGTGGTCTATCTCTCAGCTGGATGTTAAGAATGCATTTTTTAATGGTGTTTTGCATGAGGAGGTCTACATGCAGCCACCATCTGGGTATTCTGTTCCAGATGGGCACATCTGTCATCTTCGTCGTGCTCTTTATGGCCTCAAATAGGCTCCTCGTGCCTGGTTTGCACGTTTTATCTCAGTGATTACTACTGTCAGTTTCACTGTCAGTTCCCATGATCCTGCTTTTTTTGTCCATGTCTCATCTCGAGGCAAGACACTGCTTCTTCTGTATATTGATGATATGCTCATCACTGGTGATGATTCCTCATTCATCACATATGTGAAGAAGCATCTCAGTGAGCAGTTTTTTATGACTGGTCTTGGTTCTTTTACGTACTTCGTTGGGATTGAGGTTTCTTCCATGCCTGAGGGCTACTACCTCTCCTAGCAGAAGTATGTTCAGGATCTTCTTGATCCGTCTGGTCTGACTGACACTCGCACTGCTGAGACTCGCATAGAGCTATCCCTACAGCTTCGTGTCACTGATGGTGATCTTCTTGAGGATTCTACTCGATATCGTCATCTTGTTGGGAGTTTGGTCTATCTTGTGAGCACTCGTCCTGATATTGCTTATGCTGTTCATATCTTGAGTCAGTTCATGGCTCGTTCTACCCATCTTCACTACAGTCACCTTCTTTGTGTTCTTCGCTACTTGCGTGGGACTATCTCTCGTTGTTTGTTTTTTCCCTAGCTCTACCTTACTACAGCTTCAGGCGTACTCCGTTGCGACCTGGGCTAGTGATCCTTCTGATCGTCGTTCTCTTTCTACTTAATGTGTTTTTCTTGGTTCCTTCCTAATTGTCTGGAAGACAAAGAAGCAGACTGCAGTTTCTCGTTCGAGTGCAGAGGCTGAGTTGAGAGCTATGACAACAGTGATAGCAGAGGTTACTTGGTTGAGATGGCTACTTGCATATTTTGGAGTGCATGTGATGGGACCTACGACTCTTTTGTCTGACAGTACAGGTGCTATCAGTATTGCCCGGGATCCAGTAAAGCATGAGCTCACTAAGCACATTGGTATGTATACTTCATACACTCGCTCACAGGTGCAGGAGGGAGTACTTGCTTTACAGTTTTGTGCCATCAGAGTTATAGGTTACTGACTTCTTCACGAAGCCACAAACTAGGGCACAACATTTGTATTTTCTCTCCAAACTCAGTGTGTGTGATCCACCATGAGTTTGAGGGGTGTGTTAGAATAGGACTCCGTTTATATCTCCTTATCTGTATATAGCAACCCCCTTTGTACTCTCTACATATATTATCCATTGGGCCTTTTGAATATATATACACAATATTCGTAATAGAGCAAACGAATTATCAAGTCCCATATTTTGATCACGCATATAGAAGCCAGATACCCCAAAAAAAAACAGACATCATAGTCGACCTCGAACACCGAGAAAACCTTCCATTTGGAGGTTGGTAGCAACGTAGTTAACTGGCATGCATGGCAGACTATATCTTATTTTAGTTCATCAAACAATCCAACTAATCAATTCCATAAGCTTCCAAATCAATCATTCCTATCTGCTAAACTCCTACCAGGCTCGAATCCTTTTTGGGAGAATGACAGAGATATAGTAGGATCTTATTAGGTGCTAATCACGATATGAGAAAGTGTAATTTAATCATGCAGGAAACACAAACCCGATCTACTATGTGTTTACACGCCATGACAAACAGGAACTGTCACGTAAAATATTTATGGTACGGTGTATCTACAGTTTCGAGGCACCGCCAGAAGGAGGCCAAGGCTACGTACGAGCTGCTTGCCCGGTTAATACACTTGAACTACATGAGCATTAATCAATAGACAAAAATAGCAGAAAAGACTCTACTATATCAAGAAATCATGTGATGTTAGTACCAAACTTGAATCTTAATGGATTGGATTAATTAATTTGCTCCTACTAATTCACATTTAGTTAAGTATTACATGATTCAATTCTATGGAGTTGTAAATAAAAAAATACATGACTTAAATGGGTAATCAAGTAACAAAAATTATTAATATATTCTGCAGTTTGGCTATGTGACTTCTTCTGCTCTTGATTAATCTTTCCTAAATGTATTTCATACTTCTATTTCAATACTAAATCATATCCACTAGGTCGAATGGTTTGCATAATTACACATATTCTTTTATTTAAAAAAACAACTAATCAACAATGACTACTGACTACCCACCGAAGTACCTACACAACCAATTGGTCTAGAAAGATTCTTGAAGCTACAGTAATGTAACCGCTTTCCATCCTCTCTAACATACATAGTAATAAGAGACAAAAATATTTAATAGAAATAAAATGCCCTGGTCTAATATATAGATTCAACTCAGAAATATATGCAAGTCTAGCTCTAATATAGCTATAGAATAGACATTTTCCTCATGGACCACGGTGGAATCACTTGATCCAGTCATTTCTGACATATAGTGATTCTCATGCGGGAATTTTTACTGCTTAACTAAACTCCAATACCTAAAGTGTTTTTGCAATCCAAACTATGGCAACAAAAAGAACAATTCATACCACTAAATTTTATTTTATTTACCCTTGATTTTTTGACAATTTGTTATTTTGTACGTATAGCTAGGCTAGGCAACAATTGCAAGCCTCCATCCCATCCTTCCACCCAAACATCCATCCATCCATGTAAAACCTCTTTCCTTCTCCAAAAAGCCCTTTATTTATTGAGATACCAGCCAGTCAGCCGTCCATCTCCTCCTGTCCAAGCTGCAAGGCCAATTAAGACACAAACCCAAGTACTTACCAACTCCAGCTCCTCCCCACCCCCCATATAATCCCAAAGAAAGCTGCTAAAACCTAAAGCCGGTGGAAAGCTGCCTCCTCCCTCCCTCTCCCTCCTTTGGTATTGTCTCTGTAGCAGCCCACAAAAGCCAACTCCAAGACCCTTTCTTCCCTCCCCTCACCCTCCCTCCTTTCCATCTCAATTCCTTCCAAGCTCTTGCCATTATTATACTCTCATCCTCTCCCATTTAGTACTTCCTGGCCATCAGGTTGATCTCTTCCGCCTTGGCGTCCCTCTATGTAGACATCCAATCCCATCCCGTTTCCATCGTGTAAACTCGTGATCAGAACAAGAACGGGAAAAAGGAGGAAGTTTTCTGTTCTTGTTTCGTAGTATGTAGTGGTATACAGGAACAAGATAAAGAAACAAGCGTGCGCGCGGCAATAGCCATGTTGGGCTCTTGCGCCCCGACGGCCGGGCCGCCTCCGGATGAGGCCACGCCGGAGTCGTTCCGCTCGCTGCAGATCGCCACCGCTGCCGGGGCCGCCGCTACGACAAAGAAGAAGCGCCGGCCAGCAGGCACACCAGGTAATTGCTTGCTAATTAAAAGACGCCGATAGAAATAATCCAATTACATGGTAGCTAGTACCTAGTAGTAGGTGCCAAGATTTGTTGCATGTAATGTTGTGTGTGTGTCGCGGCAACGGTGAATAACATGGGATGGTGGCATGGTGCATGCATTGATCGGCGCGGCGGGGCGCAGACCCAGATGCGGAGGTGGTGTCGCTGTCGCCGCGGACGCTGCTGGAGTCGGACCGGTACGTGTGCGAGATCTGCAACCAGGGGTTCCAGCGCGACCAGAACCTGCAGATGCACCGGCGGCGGCACAAGGTGCCGTGGAAGCTGCTGAAGCGGGAGGCCGGCGAGGCGGCGCGGAAGCGGGTGTTCGTGTGCCCGGAGCCGTCTTGCCTGCACCACGACCCCTCCCACGCGCTCGGCGACCTCGTCGGCATCAAGAAGCACTTCCGCCGCAAGCACAGCGGCCACCGCCAGTGGGCCTGCGCCCGCTGCTCCAAGGCCTACGCCGTCCACTCCGACTACAAGGCCCACCTCAAGACCTGCGGCACCCGCGGCCACTCCTGCGACTGCGGCCGCGTCTTCTCCCGGTAAACACCACTACTCCTAACAACTCTGAACTCCTCCTCGTCCTCCATGCTAAAATCTATCGCTAGTTCGCTACTAATCTACTACAAACTTTTCTTTTGCTTTGTTTGTAAGATCTTGATCTGATTCTCGTAAATGCGGGACAGAAAGTCCGATGTTTTTTCTTGAAAGGATTTGTATGAGCATGGCTGGGGCTCACACTGCGCCGGCCGGCCGGCTAGCTAGCTCTCTCTTTTGGGATGTTTGCTATTATTGTGGCATTAAGGGGAAAGAGGGGGGGCGGATCAGAGCACAATTCCCGAGGGAAACGCAGCGCTTTCCTGTGTCTGTGTGTGTGCACATATCGGTTGGTTGCTTTGCTTGCGCATTTGTTTCTGCTGCTGCTGCTGCCTTTCTTTGGCCGCGAGAGGGGTCTCGGCTTTGCTGTGCTCGCACTGCAGCAGCAGCAGCGGCGGCAGCGGTACGCCATTTAATGCGCACAAGCCCAGGGCCCAAAATTTCACGCCTGACAAGCTGCATGCCTAACTACGAGGCCGGCCTCTCCTCCCTCTCGGCCTCTTTCCCCCTTCCCTTTTCAATACTGCTACTCAGATCACACACACACTTAGCATTTTGTTTTTGTTGCCACTTGCTACACACGGGCATGTAGATCCAAATCTTTGGACCCCCGTGCAGCAACTTGAATTCCTCGCACATACAATAAAGTCTGTCGCTCGCTCGCTCTTGGCACCTCCAGTTTCAGACTTTCAGTTCACGCGCGCGCGCACCCTTGGTCTCTGCACTAACACGTTCTTTCTTTCGTTCCGTGTGATGAACTAATGATGCTACTGTTCGTTCCTTTGTTTTGTTTGACTGGTCGGGAGTGTTATACCTGCTGATGTGATTAGCTAGTGCTCTATAGCTAACTTGGTGCGCGCATCCAATGTACAGGGTGGAGAGCTTCATCGAGCACCAGGACACGTGCAACGCCGGCCGGCCGCAGGCGGCGGCGGACGTGTCACCGGCGTGCGGCGTGGCGGCCGCCGCGTCGTTGCAGCAGCAGGCGCCGCCGGCGGTGTCTCTGTCGCGGACCGCGTCCAGCACCAGCCCGTCCAGCGACATTGTCATCAGCCCGGTGGCCTGGCCCGGCGCCCCAGCAATGCTGAGCCCTACCGCCGCCGCCGCGTTCCACCGGTTCGACCAGGTGCCGTCGCCACGGACGCAGCCGCCCGACTACCGCGGCGGCGGGCACAACCTTGAGCTGCAGCTCATGCCGCCGTCCAGCGGCAGCGCCGGCGTCGGTGCCGCAACGGGCATGGTGGCATGCTACGCGGCGCCGCAATCACCGCCGGCCATCTCGCAGGTCAACGACGCCGCCATGCAGCTGCAGCTGTCCATAGGTTTCTGCGGCGGCCACAACCGTGGCGAGTTCAGGGACGACGCGGCCGAGCCCGGAGGAGAGCTTCTGGCCGCGGCCTGCAGGGCCAAGGAGGACGCGCGGGAGCAGCTGCAGCAGGCGATGGCGGAGAAGGCGGCGGCGGACGAGGCGCGCGCGCAGGCGAAGCGGCAGGCGGAGCTGGCTGAGCAGGAGCTGGCGAGCGCCAAGCGCATGCGGCACCAGGCGCAGGTGGAACTGAGCCGCGCCCACGCGCTCCGCGAGCACGCCGTGCGGCAGGTCAACGCCACGCTGCTCCAGATCACCTGCTTCAGCTGCCGCCACAAGTTCCGCGCAGCGAGGCCGCCGACCGCCATGAGCTCCGAGGTGGCCTGCAGCTACGTGTCCTCCGTCGTGACCGAGGGCGGCGACATAGACGAGCCCCTCAACGTCGACGGCTTGCGGCGGCGCCAACACGCTAGGATGGACATCATCTAGCTATCTAGCTAGCCATCTTGGTCTACCACCGAATTGCTTCTTGTTTTACCAATGCAACGAGCCGGCTGGGGTTGGCGGCGCAGGGTGAGGTGTGGTGTAATTAGATGCATGCTGCGAGTGTTTCGAGTCTTCTGATCAAGCTGCAGGAAAGCTAAGCGGGGCTAGCTAGCTAATTAATTGTGACGTGCATGGAATCTTTCGGTTGTTTGCTTCCCATTGGATTTTCTTGAAATAACATTACTGAAGCACTGGAGGGTTGATGATGCCACTCGTAAAGGTCAGGTACTCACCAAGAAAGGATCGATTGACGCATGACATCTTTGTGACAAGTTGTTACATGCAATTGGAAATATTTAATCATCCTAGACTAGAGAATGCAATATTTTTCTTTGGAGTAAGAATGCTGAGCTAGGCAATAGATTGGAGCTTTGTTTTCTGTATAAAACCTTTAAACATAATCCGAACTAACGTGAACCACAATTAACATACTCACAAAATCGTACTCCCTCCGGTCAGAAATATTTAATGTTTACAAAACATGCAGTAAAAGTTCCTTAGCTTTGACCACTAATATATAAAAACTATTTTGTATTGGTCATGTGAAAATAGTATCGTTAGATTAGTCATTGAGGAGATAATGTGTATGATTCTAATGTTAGTGTTGAACAATTGAAATCGATGTAGAGGTGTTTAGGGTTCAAACTCTTGTCGGATTTGCTATCCAGTTGCAAAGTGATCGGCCGGTCCGACCGCCGGACAATCGACACCGACCGCTCGAGGGTGGTGTCGGATCGGCTAAGGCCGGCGGTCAGACCGCTTATGGCTGGCAAAGTTGAATTTTGAGGAATGTGATTAAACACTTATGTGGGAGTGTTTGGAAGTGTTTTCGTATCAGGTCTTATGGAAAAAGGGAGACTGGACGCAAAACTAGATAGAGTTTTGCTTAAATATCTAGAGATGGTGTTTTCCTGGACTTGGGAAGAATTTGGGGAGCGGTTTGACTGGCCAGGTGGCGGTGAGACCGGCTTGATTGGCGATTAGACCTGTTAGGGCGCGATCATGCACAATGAGGTGCGATGATCTTTTGGAATTGACCATAGTCATGGGATTCAGTGCATAGGTGTTGCATGATTCATATTTTGGCTAATGTTGGTCAAGTTGTGAGGAACTTGTGCGCGAAATCAATTTCTTTGTCTATTGTTGTGTAGGTGGCCTAGAGTCAACTACGGTTAATGGCAAGGATAATCGGGACTACGCTAGGAGAGCTGAGGTCCAGAACGATCAAGAATGCTGGGTGAAGTGGTTGGACTCAAGCGTGGCGTAAGATGAACAAGATCTATTGAATGGGAAGTTCGGTGCAGCAGGTTGCATCAAGTGGTTTGGGTCGGTGTAAGTGCCATAGTGGTTCCGGTGGGAGCCAAATTGGAGAGATCTGCCGACATGAAGAGAGTCATTGATGAACCTACGTGTGGTGAAACATAGGATTGTTTCACGTTGATTGGACTCGGCGTTTGAGAAGGATCGAGAAGGAGTATTTTGCTATCTTCATGAAAATACTGGATTGGTAACCTTAGAGAAACCGTAGCGCATAACGGCGCAAAGGAGAGGTAGTTTAGGTCAAGAGAAGTCAGCTATCACGAAGAGACGGATTTGGGAGATCCGGATCGTTATCCGCTTTGAGAAGCGTTTGTGAGTGTAAACCCGTTTGTGTGTAGGCTCAGTGGGTGCCCGATAAAGCTTTCTCTCTAGATCTAGCCTCCACTAAATAAGGAAATGGTGCAACATTTGCACATCATCCACTCAAGCCTTGAAAACCCTAATTTGTGTTTTAGGAAAAGTGAAGGAAATAGAGGAGGCTAGGGTTTGAGAGAGAGATGGATTGAGAAATTAGGTGCTCCGGTGTGAGCTTTTGTCCTCCATGGTGGAGTGGTTGTAAACATACAATTCCTCTAATCAATCTAATCAAGATTGTTCTAAGATGAGTTCTATCTTGTTCTTGTTATCTCTTTGATGATTTTAGGATTTTTGTGTTCCAAGGGTTTTAGCTGGGTCTTTTGCTGTGATCTAGCTTGCTAAGATTTGTGGGATCTGATCTAAGGTCATCTTGACCATCTTCCACCCACGAGCAAACTTTTGGATCAAGTTTTGGTTTTCGCGGGGTTTTGTACCTTCTTGACCTCGATCAAGAAATTCGTGGAACATTGTCTTTGATCGTCGAGTGGAATAAGTTCATGACCTTCTTGATGAACTATGTTTGAAATATCAAGGGATTAATTTGGATCATGCGATCAAAAGTTAGATCGTTTTGTGGATCTTTCGGGCTGCTATTCTTGCAGCCAGCGGTCAGACCAGTCACCCAGTGGTCAGACCGGCCGGGTGGTTTGAGTTTGTGGTTTTTCAAATTCAACACAAGACTTCCGTTGTAATCTTGTGGCTTTGATTTTCATATCTCTCGTTGCTATTGGAGTGATAAAGAAGTTGAATACTGCAGATGTGAAAAAGGTAGGTTCTCCTATTCACCTCCTCTAGTCATTTATTCGGTCCATCAGTCATGAAAATTATTTTCATAATATAATAATTCATATTATTTTATAAACATGTTCATATAAAAAGGAATACTCAAAGTTGCATATTAAAACCCGTATTGATATCCAAAACATTGTATATATTGTATTAAACAGATTATGAGTAAACAGATTTGAGACACTGCACGGTTCGCCGCAATAGGCAGTCTTAACTGTTTGATCCGTGATTCACCATAAGCAGTCACCGTTTTGACACATGGCATGATCGCCACAACCTATTCGGTAGTGATTTGAGTGTTGGAAACAAACATATGTAACCAGAAGGGACGGTGTTGGAACTTGGAAGTGGGGGACCGAGTGGAAGAATCTGAGGGGACAGTGAACTGCTGGGCGCTGAAACAAGGGTGCAAGATATTTGCTGTAATTAGTTAATCGCTAGGTTTAGTTTAGGGTGGTTTTTTTCAGCCTTGTACAGTTATTCTCTTCCTTGTTTTTATTTTTACGTGTGTACTGTTTTCCTTCCTTTTAATGAAATGAAGGCAGCTCTCCTAAAAAAACACTCTGTTGCTGCTCAGCAATGGCACTAGTAGTCCAAATCAACACGCACAACCACAAACACGCTATCTCTGTCTCTCTCTCCATCGAGGTCTCCGAGTGAAATGATGAAACGTTTCTGTAGAGAGTAGTAATGGCATGGAAACAGATGCGGACGCATCCATGGTTTTCAGTGCCACCATGGCTCGGTCTCTCCTTGTCTGTCTTGGGCTAGATCAGCCTAGCTCTGATCTGTACCGTCTCGTAGCACTGAAAGATATGCAGAAAGTGTTATTACTGCTCCTGTCTGCGTGCGTGCTGGCATGTGTATGTGTGCGTGTGAGAGAGACAGAGACCAGGTGAATGGTACAAACTGTCAAGCAGAAACGAGGCAGCGCGCTGAGACGCTCGGCCTAGCTAGCTTAGATGTCTGTGAAACTGAGCTATGTCACTTGTGTGTGTGTGACTTGTGATGCATGCAAATGCAGCAGAAGCTGAGGAAAGCTTTTGCTAGGGGAGGGTGGGAGCTCAGCTCGAAGAAATTTCATGCATGCGCGCGCACATGCGTGAAAGCTAGCGTATCCGCGAATGTGCTGCATGTGATATGCACTGGAGCTGCACTACGAATATGCCCGCTCTGTGCACTGTTGTTTAATGTGTCTACAGTCTATACATTAATGCAGGTGTTACGCTGTAAAGTTCAGACTTCAGATTGACCTACATATTTGATTGATGCCTTTTTCTTTTGATTTATTTTGTAACAGAGGTAAGAAAATGGACGATGTCAAAAGTACGAGGATCGATGTTGGGATAGTCTCATATCGGTTATGGTAGGATACAGAGCATGATTTATAAGTGTGAGGGTATACTTACCTATCAAGCTAGTTTTTTTGGAGGGAGATAGCCTTTGGTTGTTGCTCAATAGTTGGGCTTGCGGGTTAACGGCCCAACAACTTGGGGGCGGGACGCTGGTTTAGCGGCCCAGGATCGGACACTGGTTGAGTGGTCCGATGACGCTGTCCAACAATTGGTATCAGAGCTAAGGTATCTCGGATATATCTCAAGCCTCACGATTGCCGGAGAGCACACCCGATGTGTGAGAGGGAGATTGTTGGGATAGTCCCACATCGGTTGTGGGTAGAGCTGGGAGTCGGGCGTGTCGTGCCGGCACAGCACGGGCATGCCGTACTTCGGACCACATCGGGCCGTGCCGGCCGGGCACGGCCACCTCGCCGTGCCGTGCCGTGCCAGCACGACTCGTCTCCGGTGAGGCCCACGCATGGCCCAAGGCACGACGAGCCGCCGCCGTGCCGTGCCGGCCCAGGCCCGGCCTTGAGCAAGCCGTCGCCACCTAGGAAGACGAAGGGGGCGAGAGAGATGACCGAGGTGAGGAAGAGGGAGAGGACGGAGGGGAGGAGGTTGGGCTGGGGGTTGGCGATGTCCTCGGGGCGGAGGTTTGCGGCGAGGGCGAGGCCGTAGGTGGGCAGCGCCTCCGCGATCTGCGCCGGCGTCATCTCTGGGAACGAGAAGTTGGACGACATAGCCGCTACTCCTCCTCCTCCGGCTGCCGCTCTCCGCTCACTTGCCTCGGGCTGGAGGAAGGGAGGTGGTCGACGGCGCGTGGGGAGGAAGTGCCAGAGAGGGAGGGAGGCGGCGGGCGGCGGTGTGTGGGGAGGGAGAGCCAGAGAGGGAGGGAGGCTGCTGGACTGGAGGGAGGAAGGCGGCGCTCGGATTGGGGATTGGGAGTGGGACGAGTCGGGAGGGGAGAGGGGGGTTGGGCACTTGGGCCAGGCCAGGGGGGAGGGTTGTTGGGCACTTGGGCCAGGCCAAGGGGGAGGAATGGGATTGGAGTGGGCCAGGCTGAGGGAGGAATTGACTGACTGGGCTCTTTCGTGCCGGGCCGGCCCAGCCCGCCCGCCCACCGTCGGGCGTGTCGTGCCGCCGACGACTCTGATCTCAGCCCACCGCCGCCGCCGTCGGCCGCGCCGCCCGGCTTTGTTGCGTGTCGTGCTCAGACCGTGCCATGTCGACCGGGCTTCGGACTAGTAGTTGGGCTCAGAGCACGGTTTATAAGGGTGAGGATACACTCACCTATCAGGCTAGTCTTTTGGGGGAGATAGCTCAAAACCCCTTGGTTGTTGCTATGTAGTTGGGCTTACGGGTTAGCGGCCCAACAACCTAGGGTCGAGACGCTGGTTTAGCGGCCCGGGATCGGACACTGGTTGAGTGGTCCGATAACGCTGTCCAACAATCGATAATGGTACAAGTGAAATGCATGTATCTTGTAACTATTGTTAGAAACTGTAGTATACTCCAATACTAACCGTATACACATTGCTTAGATTTAGGGACTGGTTGGCGCGCACTCATGCCCTTCTCAAGCTCGATCTCGAGTTTTTGCCTCATTTAGTCCCTTATTTTTTAAACGAAACAACAAAACTAGCTTCCGTGCGACGAAAATTGTAAAATTAGCACCTTTACTGTGGAAGATGACCTGCCGCGAACTAGGATCACGACAGGTTGCTTGCCGTGAACCTACCGAACACGCTGTCTTGTCACCGCGACGGACTGAAGTGCTCCGCGGAGCACTGTAGGCGACACATATCGCCAGCTTATCCATTTGCGGTATCATATTTACCATTTTATCGAGAAAGGAGTTAGATTTACTGTTTTGTCGCCAAAACAGTCCAGACGAGCCTAAAACTCGTTCATCTCCACGCCGACGTGGACCCTTTTTCACAGTGATTGCCACAAGCAGAGCTCGGTAGCCCAGCATGCACGCGGGCGTTCAACAGCAAGCAAAGCTTTTTCTAAGGTGGCGAGTGATGCTGGGACGCCTCAGCTAGCTCCCGTGCGGGTTTGGTCTTTGCGTCGAGTCACCACCGATCGATCGGTCGATCGATCAGTAGTTGGAGTACTACTGCCACCGCTCTGCACATATCGCAATGAATTCTGGGCTCGTGGCTCGTGGGGTTGGCAGGCAGGCAGGCAGGCAGGCATTGGTTCCTGGGCAGGGGCCTTTCCATGGCTCGTCTCTACTCTATGTCGTCTGTCCTTGGCTTTTGGATGTGTTTAGGAACTCTGAATTAAAGCCATTGATAAGTGGTCGGTACTTGTCACAAATTCCGAATGTACGTACGTGCTTGCCAGCCATGGCCGTTCCTGGGCCTGTGCACCCAGGGTGACCGCCCAGGCCTCCGACCCATGTAGGATTAAATTGAAGGTCCACTAGCTATTGGCAAGACCCAAGCAAGAAGCCATAGACTCATGAGGCGGCAGCCCATTACATGGGCCCAAGCAAGCAGCCAGGGAGCCAGGCTCCTCACGCACGCCGTGCCGTCACGCTCGCGCCTGGATAGTCATGCACGCACAGAACGGAGAACGCTCTCGCGACCTTTCTCCTCCTCCTCCTCCTCCTCGACTCTTCTCTAGTTCTCTTCCCCTAAATTCAAAGCGAGCACAGCCGCCGCTGCAGTTTCCCAAAGAAAGCGTTATTATTGGAGAACTCGGAACGCTGCATTTTGTTGGTGGGCCGTCAGGAAGATTGCATAAAGCTGCATTTCCAACGAACTCTCCTTCAATTACTTCAATTTTCAGTTGATTCTAGTTGAACTCCCCTCCTTTACACGGTTAAATACTACTACTTCGGCGCAACATCTACACTATCCATTCCCCCCTCTCTCATTCACTGTTTCTACACTTGAGTGTCAAGAAAAAGGGGACTAGTTTATTTAGTTTACGGTAAGATCTCCTTTATTTGTTTTGATTATGTAGCTTTGCACTAATTTTCTAAAGATATTGTTTCTGAACCTTTTTCACATATTATCTCATGGAATTGTTCTTGGACTCGTCTAGCTAATGCTTCGATTCCCATCCCAGTATCAAAATCCAGGTGCTTTTGTTCCTCATCACTACCAGAAACACAGTTTTCCCCGAGTGCCAAAAGCACTCGGGAAATTAGCCAATACACTCGGGAGAGACTTTCCCGACGGCCAACACTCGGAAAATAGCACTCAGGATAAATTAGTCGGGGAAAAACGGTTTCCCGAGTGTTACACTCGGGAAATATAATGTTACCAAGTGTATATATGTGCACTCGGGACAAAACAACACTCCGGAGAAAACACGCTTCAACAGCTTGTTTACCGTAACAGAAATATTTACCGAGTGTGGACACTCGGGAATGCACTGAAGGAAACACTTGGGACAGTTTCCGAACTTTCCGACGAAAACAGGAAAATTGACACGTGGTAGACCTTTCCCGAGTGTGTGGCACTCGGGAGAGTTCTGTTTATTTCCCGAGTGTTGACACTCTGGGAATTTTCGGTCAATTTCCCGAGTGTCGACACTCGGGAATTTGCCGAACAGCACCAACCCATTTTTCACTAATTTTGTACATTCGATTTTGCATTTAATTTTGAACTGCACTAACAAAAAACTCAGCAATCAAATAATCCATCCATCCATTCCACAACAAGAAAATACCATAATTCACATATATATATATATATATATATATATATATATATATATATATATATATATATATAGATTGAACAAAAGGCATGATACATATATATTACAGTTCCCGAGCTCACAACATTCAAGTTCAAATTCGAAAATCTAAGCATAAGCCATGATACATGTAACAATATTCCAAGTAGTAATTTCATAGTCTTATCCGTTACATCAAACAAAAACACATATCACTGCTACCATTTGCACAGAATTTCCTGCTTCAATCTTCTATGCTATGTTATTATGGAGCATGCGACGGGGATCACGGGGTTTCATATGTATTACTCCATCATTTTGTGAGTTCTGCAGATACAACAAAACTTAATATTAATGTCATCTTACAACAAAAGCAAGGAATTGAAATTACATGAAAAGATAATTAACATAACTATTGCCGTCACTCATCTTACACCATCTTTGTCCATAAAATTGGCCATAAGAAGAATTGAAAGAAATAAAGGTTGAGGAAGCTGATGAGTTGGGAAGTCATGACAGTGATCTTATTAGTGTGCAAATTCGTAAGTTTGGTGACAAATTTGACAGTGATATATATATCCACACAACACATTCGTAAGTTTGGGATGTCATGACAGTGATATATATATATATATCCACACAACACATTCATAAGTTTGGTGACAAATCTGACTGCTTAATTTATGTACAGGCAGCTAGCTAGCTCCATGGTGACAACTACTCTTTATGATTTTTAATTTTCTCTGTGTTTCGTGATCCCAAACTTGGTTTCAAGATGACCAAAATGTACTAATTGCGCTATATATTTCTGGTCATCGTGAAGATACTAGTGTAGCCGTATCCAATACCCTAGGCATTCCCTAGAATTTTTGGCGGATACGGTCACTTTTCAACTGGTATTTACACTTCTAACCACGTTTGAACTGTATTTGCAAATATAGCAACGCGGGCGCACGGCCAACGCGCGCGCGCGCCGACGTCGGACACGTACCGCGGCGCGCGCCCCCCGCGCCCGCCTGTTTCGCCACTCACCCGAGCTACATCGCCCGCGCGCGACGCCACCCGCGCCGCCACCTCGGCGCCGTCGCCATGTCACCCCGCCATGCGCGTGTACTGCTCCGGCGCCGCAGCCTCACCCTGCGTTCACGGGCAAAAAGGCAAAAAAAAAATCACTATTGCGGGGGAGTGTTGCCGGTTAGGTTAGGGTTAGGGTTAGTAATTAGGTTAGGTTAATTAGATAATTAGTTAGAGTCTGAAATTTAAAGAAATTTTAAAATATAGCAAATGAGTTCAAAAATTTATGAATTTTTTTGTGTAGCCTCCTGACACCGTGTACTTGCTTGTGTAAATTTTTCATAATTTTATCCATTCAGAATTGTTATCGCTACTTCGTATGACTGTCGTGTTCGTACGAATCAATAAACGTAGAAAATAAGCTCCAAAAAATTTGAATTTTATGTTGAAGGGTACTCACGCAGTGGACTTGATTGTGTAATATTTCGGCAATTTTATATGTGTTCTGATATTGTCTAAAAAAATTAGGATTTAGGTCGCGACAATTTGGATTTTTATGTTTCGGAAATTAGGGTTTCATGATTTCATGTGACTTGGAATTTATTTGAGATTTGCCGGACTGTTGTGCAGAGAATTAAAAAACCTCGCGGTGGCCATCTTTTCCACCGTCCGTCCTCCCTCCTCCGCACATCTGTCGCCTCATCCAGAAATTTCGGCGCCAATGTTTACGGAATTCCCGGCGCCAACGCCGCGACTCCTTCTCCGCTCGACTATAAATACCAAACTCTAGCACTCGCTCTTCGCTCATATCAATTGCGTTTCAATTCTCGTTCTTGCGCTCGTCGCTGAGAACTCAGAGAACGTAACATAATTAATTTTATTGGGAGGTTAACTGTTTTCCTTCTTCTCGTCGTTCGTCGCTCGGCGTTGATTTATTACTTCCCCCAAAGGACTGATTGATTACTTCCTCCGAAGGGCAGGTAATTTGTGTTATGGTTTTGTCGTTATTACCGTAGTCGTAATTAGTTAGTCTCAGTCAGTTAGTCGTAATGAGATAGTTTAGGGGTAATTAATTAGTCGTAATTAGTTAGTTGACTAGTAATGAATTACTTTAGTGCTAATTAATTAGTCATAATTAGTTTAGTAGTCATCATTACAGCGTATTAAGTAAGTAGAAATGAAGTACTGGTAATTTTTTAGTGGTAATTAATCAACCGTAATTAGTTAGTTTAGTGGTAGTTAATTAGTCGTAATTAGTTAGTTCACTAGTAATTAATTAGTTTAGTGGTAATTAATTAGTTGTAATTAGTGTAGTAGTCATCATTACGGCATATTAAATAAGTGGTAATGAATTAGTGTAGTGGTAATTAATCAGTCGTAATTAGTTAGTTTAGAGGTAATTAATTAGTCGTAATTAGTTAGTTCACTAGTAATGAATTAGTTTAGTCATAATTAGTTTAGTACTCATCATTACAGCATAGTAAGTAAGTGCAAATGAAATACTGGTAATTTTGTAGTGGTAATTAATCAATCATAAGTAGTTAGTTTATATGTAATCAATTAGTCATAATTATTTAGTGATTGTTGTGGCTTTAGGTATTTTCGAACAGGCAAGATTTGTTTGTGTTTTACGGCGATGGGCTCGTACGGGTCGGACACGATGGGTTGGACCTGTCGAAATACCAGTACAAGGTGGTCCGGGCGAAGGGCTCCACGCGATGAATATTCACGAGCTGCGAAGCTGCATCCAGAGGGAATTCGTCACGGAGCCAACGACGAAGAAAGTTATAATCGAGGCGATCACCTGCACGAATTATGTGTGGGAGCTCATAAAAGTGAATGGAAGCATAACATGGAGGCAGTACATGGAGATTGTCTCCCAGCCCGAGGCAGCCATTCACGGGAAGCCTATGGTGTACCGAGGCATCGGCTCAGCCCCCGCGTCAACCAAATACTCGGCGATGGGGATGAAGCTGGGGTTCAAAACATCCCCCTTTGAGGTTGGAAACACGACCCAACCAAAGAGTTGGAGAAGGTAAGCAACAAGGTACGTCCTAACGACCTCGTCAGGTGCACCATCCGGGCATTTCCTGAACTGCCTCAGCCAAGCCCGGGGGACGCCACGGGGGACGCCACGTGCACCCTCCGAGATAGATTGCCCAAAGCGCTGCTCCAGCATGGCCTTCCAGTCCGCACTCGGAGGGCCCGAAACAAGCGGCACACCCCGAATGGGGAGACCAGTCAAGAACGACACGTCCTGTAGGGTGACCGTCATCTCACCCCACCGAAAGTGGAAGGTGTGCGTCTCGGGCCTCCACCTGTCGACAAGTGTGGACAGCAGGCTGCCGTCGAGGGTGAACCCATGTTCGACGGAGACCATCCTCGCAAAGGGCAACAAGCCCGTCTGCCGGAGGATCGGGACGTAACGATCATCCAGCGCCCACCAGTCCCTCCCCGCCCGAAGCGCCAGGGGCGGAGGGCCATCCGCATCAGCGGTGAGCCACAACTTGCACCGGTGGTCCTCGTCGTAGAATTGTTCCAGTAACTCCGGTAGAGACATGCCTAGCAACACATGGATAGAGAACATTAGTGAGAATGTGGCTAATGAACATAAACGATTGTAAATTAATTCCAATTCCAAAATTTTCTGTGGTAGTAACAAGTTTCAAACCTATTCAAAGCTAAAGTACAATAAAAAAGGAAACCAACACAATTGGTTTCAAAAAAATTGGAGTGGGGCCCGTTTGTCATTGACTCAGTCCATGTCATAGTGCATGTTCTGCTAACACCGAGTTAAAATTTTAAAATTTTACGGTCAGATTCCTCATACTATGCAAATCACCAAGTTAGAATTTACAACACTAACAACAATAAGTCTGCTAAGTCAACTAATTGAAAAGATAAGACTCTGCTAAGTCTGCTAACACTAACACTAACAACAATAAGTCTGCTAAGTCAGCTAATTGAAAAGACAAGACTCGCTAAGTGCGCTGTGACCGCCTCCTCGACTTTTAATTTCGTTTCAATTCTAAGTCTGCTAACACTCTATTTTAATTTCGTTTAACGACCTCCAAATATTTTAATATTTTACGGTCAGGTTCCTCACACTATGCAAATCGCCGAGTTAAAATTTACAACACTAACAACAATAAGTCTGCTAAGTCAACTAATTACGGGCTAATCACGTTGCTAACTACTAAGTCTTCTAATTACGTGCTAATCACACTAAATCTTCCAATTTTATGTTCGAACACTAAGTCAAAATACACGGACTACACAACTATAACTACTCAGTTCCTACAATAACAAACTACAATTCATCTAATTACATCCTAATCACATTGCTAAAACTAGCTAAAACTATAGCCGAATGCGAATGACACTTACCTTTTCTAGGTGCTCACAAGACTTTTCTAGGTGCTCAGACGATGCACAACTTCCGTAACTGAGCCAATTTCAACTTCTCTCTGGTTGGCTTCTCCCTTCTCTGCCATGAGCTCACTGCGATATGAAATGAACTACTAAAAGAACGAGCGAGCGACTGCGAAAATGTAACCGCGCTAGCTCTCTCCAATTTATATAGCCACTGCTCTTAAAGAGAATCCTTATCCCACGCGCAAGTTAAGCCATAAATGTCAGCACATAATGATTTGAGACAGGAGACAGAAGGTGACGGATCGATGCTTTCAGTGGAAAATTTACGCAAATACAGGGAGAGAGGACCTCCTTCACATATTTTAACAATCAACACATAGCGAGGGGCTGGTTCAAATCTTTGAACAATCAACACCTGCTGCAAATGGAGAGAGGGAGGGCCTGCTGCAAATGGAGGGTGCCCTGGTTCAAAATCTTTGCTCAATCAACACATATTGGAATGACACAATCATATCGATTAGCAATAAAAAATCTCAATAAATAAAATTATGCAAAATTTATACAAACAAGTACACGATTTTAGGAGCCTACACAAAAAATTTCGTAATTTTTTGAACTCATTTTTATATTTTAAAATTACCACAAACTTTTCCTAACCATAATTATCCCTAACCCTAATTAACCCTTATTAGCCGGCACATAACCTAATTAGGTGGGCGCGCGCGGTCGGGAGGCACCACGTGGAGGGGTGGGCGAGGTGAGCTCGCCCGGGAGCGGTGGTGGGCGCAGGTCACCGCGCCGGGAGCGATGGGATCGATGGGCCGGCTCGGCCGGCGGCACGTGGAGGGTGGCGCGAGCTCACCATGCGCCCGGAGCAGGCGCGTGAGGTGGCGGGCGGGCGCGCCGACGTGGCGGGCGCGGTGAGATGAGGTGATAAGGTGGCGGCGCCGGTGCGAGAGGACGAGTGGGGCGGAGCAGGCGGCGCGCGGGGCGCGCGCGCGCGGCTACGTGTCGCAACATCGGCGCGGGCGCGGGGTCGCCGCGCGCCCGCCTTGCTATTTTTGTAAATACGCACGCGAGGTTGTCATAAGTGCAAATACGGGTCGAAAACTGGCCGTATCGGCCAAAAATTCGCGTTCCCTAAACCCTAAATACATTGATATGTACATATACATGCCTGGGACTGGGATGCGGACAGTCCAAAATTTGGCTTTTGCAGAGGGAGGTAATATCTGATATCTGACTACTCATTGTCGAAAGAAAACCGAGCCAAACAAGTGGTCACTTGACCTGGTACTGGCACAGACGGTCTATGCATATGCCAAGACGTGCCTGTAACTCTCGTAACTTGCATTGCTAAGGCCTAGAGATCCAACCTGTTCTCCTTAAATATTTATTTGTCTAGTCTGTGAGATACTATAGTTATTATCTTGAATTGTTTATCATGCTAAACAAAAACGATAAAAATGTGCAAAATGTGCAAAATTCGAAAAAAAAAAAGAATAAATGGTTGGGCACCACTCTGCTGATCATTAAACAGTTGTTCTAGACATGAGCTCACAAGGAGAATCCACAGCTATACCATTGGTGGAGGACATGCTATACCGACTATACGCTACCCTCGTGCAAGACAAGATTCTCAACATTGCTCTTCTGGTCTATAAATTGATGATCTATACGGAACAACATTATAACTACGAGTGCACTTGCTGCTGGAGGCAGCGGCACAGAAGGCCAAAGCAAAAGCACAGGTGGCCAAAGAGTTGGCGGGTGCGGGTCCTACGCACGTCCAGCCGCGCAAGGAGCCGAAGACAGTACCGTTGGAAACACAGGCTCGTTGTGAGGAGTTCTCTCGTCCAGATCGTCATCGGTGTTCTGCCAAACATTCTCGCGTGCGTGTCTTAGGTTAGGGAGGGGAATTAAGTTCTTGCAGTCATGTATCCTTCTCTATTGATTTGGTAATTGGCACATATTTTTTTGCTATGCCTCTCCTTATATAGCCTAGTTATTATAGGAATACTACTATTCGGGATATGACCACAACTAAACGTGAATACAAACTCTCCTAAAGGGGCTGGTTTTATAACACAAATTATTTTCCTGAGCCCAACAGGCACTACCAGAGAAAAGTGTAGAGATAAGATGCTGGATTGTTGGATGCTGAATAGTAATTCTTAAGTGATCTCCAAATACTTGGTGGTGGCCTCTCAGTGATGGACACATTCACATGATCTTCAGCATTAGCACCAGCATCTTCAGCATTAGCACCAACATTAACACGTGCACCATCTTCAGCATCAACACCAGAAGCAACTGATCCCGTTGTTCCCTATATTTTCATAAGAAATCGCATTATAAGAAATTTGCAGTAGCGACCAATAATTACATTGCATGTCATTTCAATGTCTTCTGAATCAAGCACCCATAAGAGACTAACAATATAATAATTAGTATGCAGTTACTAACCAGAGCAGATAAGTTAGGCAGTGGTTCCCCCAGTGTAGGGCCATCAAGTCGAGTCCCAGTCCTGAGTGCCTGCATATTTGTTTGCACATTGCCATACATTAGTAAATACGAATATATATATATATATATATATATATATATATATATATATATATATATATATATATATATATATATTTTGCATATTACTTTGTTATTGTACTACCACGCTCCAACTAACCTGCAGGAGCATTTGCTCCAACCGCTGCCTCGCCTCAATTTCCCCTTGCAGCCTCGCCTGAAGCTCAGAAACCTGAGAATATATCTCATGTGATGGTCATGGTCGTCTTTGAAGGTGTACTTCATCCGTTGATGCAGTACTCGTGGTTCGGACCTCCGAGAGGGTTGTCGGTGTGCTAATGTAGCCAGCACCCATGAAGAAATGACCATGTTTCTTCCCCTTTCCAGCCTTGTACACAGCAGTCGCATCCAGTGATGAATTCATTACGTCGTAGTCCGGCCCATGAATATCCTTAGCAGCGTCAGTATATGCAGCCTATTGGACAAAATCATCAGGGAGCGAAAATCATCAAGGACAAAATCATTAGAAATCGTACCAAGTTCTCTGTTGCACGCTGGCTGCACAAGGTGCCCTCCTGATCACCCCTCCTAGCTTCTACATATGCCTCCATATCGGAGACAGGCCACTGCTTCTTCTTTTCCTGCACCCAAAAAAACCACGACGGTCAATAAATGTATCTGCAACATACAATCAATATGAACATGCTGACCTACCAGGTTCTTGTTGTAACGAGCCATGGAGGAGCTACCTTGACGATGTGATGCCCCGTCCATCAACAATCTCCGCTCTCTAGCAGCATGAGAGCCCTCTAACCATTGTTCGTTGCACCACCTCTTTTGGGCAATCTGCTGCCATGCATCTTCACACTTCTGGGCCCACCAAGGTATTGCCTAAATTAACCAAGTGTTAAATATGAATAAACTAGAATTGATTGTAATCAAGGACATCGTTTGTACAGTTGGTTACCTGCATGTACTCGTCCAAAGTGATATGTGTTTGGCAAGCCTCGGCCCTATGAATTTGCTGTCCAAGGACTTGTGTGTAGTAATAGATCACCGCTTGGATGCGTGCTTCGTAGATCATCTGTGGGATCAGCTTCTTAACAGAATTACGCACCACTCTCCTAGAATCAACTTCATGTCCCTCAGCACATCTAAACCACCACTACAATCCGGCAAATATTGGAAACAAATAAATGTGTAAGATTAGCAAACACACCGAACCTTTCTTGATATAATAAAGTACACACATAGAAGCAGATGTGAATATTCAGTCACTTACCCAAAAACTTTCCTCCACCCGCTGCAAACAGTTGTCAAATTGTATTTCTCCTTCAGCGGCGGTAGTATCTTCAGCGGCCTTGTAGTGGCACCATGTCCATGCAGGCTCCCGCCTTCCTCTGTAGGTGACCAAGCCAGGGAAGTGCCATCGAATCAACACGCCAATTATGACATTCGGAAGTCTACATTTCTCACCCCCGCCTTCTTCTCGCCATTGCCTGCATATTAGTTTTTTTGAGGTATGCAAGTAAGTGGGCTAAATTAGTAAAAGTGCAAATAGTTACTCACGTGTCGCCAACAGGAACGATGATAGTCTTGTCCTCCTCTCGGGTTGGTCGTCGTGGCAGGTTCGCAGGTCCTCGCAACCACAAATCATGTGTTGTAGTACTGCCCTCCGCCTCATGGTGCTCTTCCTCCTCAGCCTTCGCCTCAGGGTGCTCATCCTCCACATCATCAGCACGCGAGGGTTGCGGGGTACAGGAGCCTGATCTACTAGAGGTAGACCCCACGTTGCCCCCTTGAGGGGCCGCGGCTACCCCTCTGCCTCCTCGAGGGGCCGCGGCTGCCCCTCTACCTCCATCACATGTTGCTGCCACTTTGGAAAACAAGTGTCTGCCTCGACTAGAGTATGCTGCCTCTTTGACGCCACTCATTTTTTGGTGTTCTGAAATGAAATGAAATTAAATAAATCAATTAATATAGTGCAATGAAGTAAGCTCACAGAAAGACGTAATATAATATAATCAAGTAAGCTCATAACAAAAATTAAAAACATGCAGCAAATAGATGGAAGACCTACAAAATCATGCTTAGAAGTAGTCGTCTACAATGGGATCCTCCGCAGATGGGCCCTCTAAAAAGTCATCGTCACTACCATGAGGTGTTGACTCAACCTCATCCCCTCCAATGCCATTAATGTCTAACCGATTAAGTAGTTCTAAGTCCTCTTGGTTTACAACCTCATCGGCGTCGATTTGAATATCATCTATGTGATCGTTCTCTTCCCCAATTATTATTTGAAAAGTCCCTGACAGCCCATCTTCTTGAAAGAATAGGTCAACATCATTGTTGGTCTCCATGTTGTAGTCCTGCTCACTAGGGGTAGGTAGTTTACCATATGGTTGCACCTTATGTACTACCCACCAATCCACTAGACTACTCATAGTTTTGCGTGGGTATGGGATGTAGTATATTTGGGTGGCTTGCTGAGCCACAATAAATGGATCATTGCCTGGTAGGATTGATTGATGTGCAACTTCAACCAGCTCAAGTGATGTATGCCGTCTGACTCCCCTAAACGGATGAAACCACACTACTACAGAAAACGTCATCACAGAAGGTTCAGAACCGTCATCACAGACGGTTCGGAACCATCTGTGTTTTTGTACGTCTGTGATAACTGGCGGTTATCACAGACGGTTAAAAAAACCGTCTGTGATAAGTCACAACACAGACGATTCTAGTTACCAACCGTCCGTGATATGTGATATCACGCACGGTTCATAATTAGAACCGCTCGTGATATGTGGATATCATAGACGTTCATAACTAGAACCGCTCGTGTTGGTAATTATCACGCACGGTTCTTGTTCGTAACCGTCTGTGATAGCTTTTTGATTGCAAAAAAATATCGCCATTTCATGGATACACTCATACACATACACTGTCATTTCCCAAGCCTCCCAAACATGGATTCATTGATACACATACATGGATTTTAAGTCCCAAGTCTCCCAATAAATTTCTCAAGCCATGGATTCATGGATACACTCATACACTCGATCATATACAAGTACCAACATAAGTAGAATCTGGAGGAGAATCTAACAGAAATCTGGATATGAATCTAACACAAGTACCACAAGCATATACATACAAATCTGGATTTGAATCTAACAGAAACTCATATACAAAAGTACCAACAGAACCTCATATACCAGAGACGTCGGCGTCGGAGGAGGACTGGATGAGGTCGGCGTCGGCGTCGGAGGAGGACTAGAGGAGGTCGGCGTTGGTGTCGACGTCGACTCTTAGCTGTTTGGGAGGAGGACCACGTCGGAGGTTGGGGACTGCGGGAGCAAGGGAGGACTGGAGCGCGGAGGAGTAGTGGGGCGGAGCCGCAGGAGCGGCGACCACCGAGCTCAAGGAGGATGCGGGAGCAAGGAGGATCGAGCCAGAGGAGGACCGGATCGCAGGAGTGCGAGATCGAGCACCCGAGGAGGTCGGCCATAATATATAAAAACACCAAAATATTTTGCCTCCCGCGCACGCATTCAAAATTTTCGAACTCCGCACGCAAATCACGCAGGCGGTTTCATATAAAACCGCTGTGATGATACATATCACGAGCGGTTGGTATCACGAATCGTCAGGACAGTATCATCATCGCGCGGTTCGTATTAAGAACCGCTCGTGATGAGATACTTATCATAGACGGTTTGTATTAAGAACCGCTCGTGACTTGGATTTTACCATGGCTTGAAATTTTCCTTACTCTATGATTTTACCATGGCTTCAAATTTTCCTTACTCTCTGATTTTACCATGGCTTCAACTATCTGATTTTACCTCTGATTTTACCATGGCTTCAACTATCTAATTTTACCATGGCTTCAAATTTTTCTTACTCTCTCATGGTAAAATACTCTCTGATTTTACCATGGCTTCAACTATCTGATTTTACCATGGCTTCAAATTTTTCTTACTCTCTCATGGTAAAATACCATGGCTTGAAATTTTCCTTACTCTCTCATCGTAAAATCAGAGAGAAATTTTAAGCCATGGTAAAATCCAAGTCACAGACGGTTCTTAATACCAACCGTCTGTGATGAGGTCATTATCACAGACGGTTCATACTAAGAACTGCTCAGAAGTATCACGCGGTTCGTCGTACGTACGAACCGCTCAGGATACTTCACAAACGGTTTTTGATACGAACCGTCTGTGATAATGACCTATCACAAACGGTTTCAAAACGAACCGTCTGTGATAAGACAACACAAACGGATCCAAACTAACCGTCTGTGATGAGGCGTCTACTATGACCTGTTTTGTAGTAGTGCCAATGACATTTGAATAACATAAGTTTGAGAGGTTTGCTACCATGGAAATATAGTTCAATTATTTCTTCAATTACTCCATAGTATTCAACAGGTGTATTGCTCCCATCCTGTCCTATAGTCACCAATCCACTATTAATTGTTGTTGCATTAGGTTGTTCCCTCTCATGTGTCGATGTTCGGCAGCGGTACCCATTCACATCGTAGGTACTATAGGATAGCACCCGAGTGTGTCATCCTTGAGCAACTTGCCTCAATTCGCTGCTCATATACTTGTCCTTCAAACTCTACAACATAAATAGAATGGGTGTCATGTATTAGTTCCTGTTTACTTAGTAAATATTATGTGCAAGGGGGGCTAGCTAATAGAGAAGTTACTTTCTGATCGAACCAAGTTGAGAAATTCGGTTTGGAATTCCCAACACCCTTCCTAAGAAGGGTCTCAATTTGTTTTTCGGATGGGTCTCGACGTTGCTTCCACTCGCTCCTAACAAATTCCCTATAGGCAACAAGACAAGTAGATTAAAACACTCATGCATCAATTATTGGGAAAAAATAATTGTGGCATACCTAATGTAATCATCCACTTCGGAGAGGTTGGTAAAGACATACAACATCACAGTCAACCACTCATCCCGCGATAAAACTTTGGGAGTACCACCGCTTGAAGTGTCACCTCTTCCGGTGAAGAGGCCAAGTTGGCAATCATTTTGAGGGATGCCAATATTATATCATGAGGGCTGATTGTGCACCGTGCGAACATTGTTAGCAAAGTATATTGATGTGAAATAGGAAAGTTCCTCAATTATGTACACCTCCGCTATGGATGCTTCAACACGCGATCGATTTTTTGCTTTGCTTTGTAGTTCCTTTTGTTCCCTCACAATTGGATACATCCACCGGTTTTGCACTGGTCCCCCCATCCTAGCTTCATAGGGGAGATGGAGAATCAAATGTTGGATTGGATTGAAGGAGCCAGGTGGAAAGATCTTTTCCAACTTGCAAAGCAACACAGGCACTTCACGCTCCATAGTTGACATTACCATGGGATCTATCTCTTTCGCACATAGCTGTTGATAAAAGAAGCTCAACTCTACCATCACTTGCCAAACACACTCGAGAACGTAGCCACAAATCATCACAGGCAAAAGGCGTTCCATGAATATGTGGTAGTTATGGCTCTTTAGGCCATTGATGCGCATGGTAGCTAAATTCACTCCTCTCTTTAGATTTGCTGCATACCCATCAGAAAACTTTAGGGTCTGAAACCATTCCAAAATCTCCTTCCTCTGAACCCTAGTTAGTCAATAACTAACTCTTGGCTTCTCCCACTTGCCAGTAGATGGCTTGTGGATCATATTCAGAGAAGGCCTGTTGCAAAGCTCCTCCTGATCAAGACGAGCCTTCACATTGTCCTTCGTCTTGTTTGAAATGTCAAAGAATGTGCTAAATATGGCCTCTGCAACATTCTTCTCATTATGCATTACATCTATGTTATGGGGGAGAATAAGCTTATGGAAGTATGGTAGCCGCCACAAACTTGGAATGTGAGTCCAATTGTGCTCCTCGCCATATTTCTCGAACCCATCACCATCATCAAGAGGCTTCAAAGCATCTAGCCGTGCACGAACCTCCTCACCTGCCAAACGATGTGGTGGTCCACTGCGGACAACAATATTAGCCCTAAATCCAGTTGTGTCACTTCTGAATTCATGGTTAATTGGAAGGAATTGACGATGACAATCGAAGAAGGAGTGCTTGCGACCATGCTTTAGCCAACAGCCACACAACGTCTCTCTACAGATTGGGCATGGCATCTTCCCATGTACACACCAACCGCAGAATATCCCGTACGCCGGGAAGTCATGCATGGATGTGTGGTACGCGACCCGCATGGTGAAATTCTGTTTCAATGCCCGATCATATGTCACTATGCCTTGTTCCTAAGCATGTAACAATTCATCCACCACCGGCTCCATGAATACACTCATATTCTTCCCTGGGTATTCAGGACTAGGGATTATCAAGGAAAGAAATATGTTCTGCTTTTGCATGCAAACGCCGGGTGGGAGGTTAAGGGGAACGACAAATACAAGCCAACAGCTGTATGGCGCAGCCCCCATACCAAATGGGTTAAACCCATCAGTTGCAATTGCAATTCGAACGTTCCGAGGCTCCACGGCAAACTCTACATAGTCTCGGTCAAATTACTTCCATACTTCACTATCAGATGGGTGGACCATCTTGTCATTATAGTACCGACGACCATACTTGTGCCCTATCATTTGTTTGGTAGAAACCTCAGACATGTATAACCATTGGATTCGTGGCACAAATGGTAGATAGCGAAGTATTTTTCTGCCAATAGGAAGCTGCCTCTTCTGACCATCACCAGAGTCAACCTCAACAAACCTAGACTCACCACACTTATCACAGTGATCTTTGTCCACATTCTCATTCCTAAATAGCATGCAATGATTTGGACAAACATCTATCTTCTCATATGACATATTTAGTGCGCTTATCAATTTCTTAGCCTCATACAAGTTAGCGGGCAGTTTGTGACCATCTGGGAGAAGGGTGCTAAACACGCTTAAGAATGCATCAAAGCAAGCAATGCTTATGTTGAACTGAGACTTGACAGCAAGTAGTCATGTGATGGCATCTAGTTGGGACACCTGTGTTTGCCCATGAAGTGGTTGACTCACTGCGGACAACATATCAAAGAAAGCCCTTGTTGCAGGCTCCGATTCTTCCTCTACATGTGGCCCATGTGCAGCACGCACATCATCTAGCATGTCTTCTATCCTCCTCTCACTGTGGCCGCCATCGTCCATTTCTTCCCTTAGCACATCTGATCTGCTACGTTGTGACTCACCGTGATAGACCCACACGGTATACCCTGGCCTAAATTCGTACTTGCACAAGTGTGCGGTCATTGTTGCCCTCATTTGTGGCCGTGTGTTCAAACAATAAGAACAAGGGCACAACACACCCCATCCATTACTCCTAGCAAATGCTCGATCCACAAAATTTGTCGACTTTTCCATCCATTCTTGGCTACAGTCACCCATCGCTCTACACCCAGTGTACATCTAACTACGATCCTCAGCCATCCTAGTGTGCAAAACATAATGCATATTTTAATCCGACTTTTATTTATGTCAAAAATTACAACAACAGAGTTAGCTAGAAGCTACCATTGGATGCATGCCCTGTATATATACACTAAAACAGATTGACATGAAGACAATATACATGATCAACAGGGCATAAAAACACTTTATTTCAATATATATGAATACCATTATTTATTAACACGTTAATGTAGCATTGTAATGACATCATATCAATCCACCATAAACGGACAACACAAAAGAAAATAAGCAAACTTTATTTCTTTTTCCACTTATCCACTACCTTACAGTACTTCTTGGAGCTGAGGGAGCCAAGGGAGCTGCAGTGGGGAAGATGGCTGCAGCTGTGTGTCGGTGGATGCAGTCGGCAAGGGGAAGCGCCAAGTGAATTGAGATCTACAGCGACGACGGCTGCTGAGGAGGCGGCGGCAGCACTGTAGGCAAGTACCCGAAAACAATCAAGCCTCGGTGAACTGTAGTATCTACTGACTAGGGACTGTATTGAAAACAAAGTAAGCAACAATATCCATAAAGGATATTGTTGATAATAATAGAAAGCAAGGTAGAGTGAGATACGATGGTGTAAAACCAAAGCGATTTGATGAATGAGACATGAGTATCTAATTCCAAATCAAGAGAATTGGTATGACATCTATCAGTTCTTTAGAGTAATAATATTAACAGCTAGATCATCTAACCCCAGTGAAAGAACTGAATGGATTTTCGGGAGAATTTTTTTAATAAAACTTGAAGAAAGAATTGAAACAGATATAGTAGTGCATTCGCTCTTTACCGATACAACAACATTAATGCGTTCGATTCTTTCATATATTTTTAAGACCTGATACCCACAGCCATGCTAGACTTGGTTTGTGTTTAGCTATCTACTCACTGATTTGTCACGCAAACACGGTAGATTTACTTTGTGTTTTACTACTCACTGGCTGTTTTGTTGATTGCTTACTACGTACACTAATTCTTTTACAAACTAATGAATCATACATACGCTTTTCGTTACTATTGATCTCTCAGTACACATGTAAAAACATATATGGTACAACACCTTCATATTCAATTATATGATTGTTGAGTAGTTGCTTACTCACTGACCAATTAGCTACTAAACAAGATAATACTGCAGATGACATACTCTATGCTAAGTGCCATTTCGCAAGAGGTCCAGCATTGGCGCATCAAAGTCAGAATAACTAGACTATGGAAGACACAGGACCGGACAGATAATACAAAGGTGTTAAGAAAAGACTTTATCATGCTTGACGAACAGAATAACTAGACTATGGGAGACACAGGACCGGGCAGATAATACAAAGGTGCTGGAACTTCTCACAATACATTAGATTATACTAATTGAATTGCGATACCAAAGGAAATACTATATTAATTACAAACAAAAAAGAAGCATCATCAGGGAAAATTCCTATAAAATTCTTGCTGATTTGGGCAAAGAAACTTACCACAGCACAACATACGCCCTTTGTCAGTTGTTGTGAGATTTGTGTGGTCCAGCGAGGGGTAGAGGAGGGGGCGGCAGCAGCATCGGCGGATGAGAAGGAGGATGGATGCCTTGGCTGTTGCGAAAGCGGCGGCGGCAGGCGAGGAGGATGCGACTGCGGAGGAGGATGACGATGCTGTCGGGTACGAAGGTGTGCAGCAGACGAATGACACAGACGGCGGAAGAGGGGCGGTACGTCGATGTCGGGTGCGCTGGCGGTAGACGAGGAGGCCGGCGGCGTCGGCGTTGGATGAAATGGAGGCGGAGACGGAGGCAGTGGAGGAGGGGGCGGCGGGGTCCGGATCTAAGAGGGAGGAGGGAGCGGCGGGGTCGGGATCTGAGAGGGAGGAGGGGCGGTGGGGTCAGGATCTGAGAGGGAGGAGGGGGCGGCGGGGTCCGGATCTGAGAGGGAGGAGGGGGCAGCGGGGTCGGGATCTGAGAGGGAGGAGGGGAGGCGGCGGGGTCCGGATCTGAGAGGGAGGAGGGGGCGGCGGTGTCGGGATCAGAGAGGGAGGTGGAGGGGACGGGTGGTGAGGTCGGGATCAGAGAGGGAGGTGGAGGGGGGCGACGGAGGCGGCGGAGGAAGAAGAGGACAGGGAGGTGGCGTCGGTCGCCAAGGTGGGGGAGGAGACGAGGGGGAGGCGATGCTGGTCGCAGAGGTGGGGGAGGAGACGAGGGGGAGGCGTCGGGTGCGGCAGCGGCAGACGAGGAGGAGGCGGCGGCGATATCAGTGCGTTAGATGGCTACACAGGCGGTGGAGGAGGGGGAGACAGTGGCGGCGTAAGCGGTGGAGGCGGCAGAGGACGGGGAGCGGCGCCGGTCGTGGGGGAGGAGAGGGGAGCAGCAATGGAGCGGGGGATTGGGGTTTTGCTGTAGAGGGGTTAGGAGTTTAGGACGGCTCGATTCTGTGTCGACAGCAAAAAACGGGCGCGCGATGGGGAGAAAAAATGGCACGACTTATTTATTTGCTCCCTAGTGTCTGTCACGAACAAACATTCGGGGAATTAGTTTTCCCCGTTGAGAACGCTTCGGTTCGCTTGCTCCCGTCAAAATTTCCCGAGTGTCCGATTGGACACTCGGAAAAGGATTATTTCCCGAGTGTTTTATTGCCGCCCTGAGTGTTTTATAAGGCACTCGGGAAGTTACCGAGTGTTTTATTCAAAACACTCAGAAAATTTTTAGGCACTCGGGAAAATAGACGATTCGGTAGTGCATCCAGTCCCATTCTTGTATTGTTGCGGGGTAAGATGTCATCTAGAAAGCATTTATTTGGATGTGAAAAAAAAAGAAAACGAGTAGAGGATGCTATGGATACTATGATCTGAGAAATTGGGATAATATTATTGACAATAAAGCAAGGTGCATTTTAGTGGATCATCTATGTTAGTGTTTTGTTAAGCTTATTAATACTCCCTCCATTTCTTCTTATAATGTGTAATTTGGTCATGCACGAAGATTAAGAAAGTTGTAAAATCAAGAGGATGATAGAAGAAAATGACCATGATATCTCTAGTGTTAATGTCTTGGGAATAAGAGAGAAAGCGGACTGGCAAAGAGATGACCGAGCAACCGAAAGATGGTAAGTTACACAAAGCTATTGATGATCTTAGTGTGAATTGACATACCATTCCTTGCCGCGGTTTCCATTTCGTTACGCAAGTGCTCCATTCAGTACACAGGCTGCGACTACTTACCCTCTGTTGACTTGCATATACTTGGATGAACTACAGCTTGCAAGATCTCTTGCTAATTTGGTTGCTTTGTCAGTTTCAGTGAATTGATAGTTCATCAACACATGTGTTGGTCTGATTAAAATTAGTGGCTGATCAATTCCTAGGCCACTAGAACCCCCCTCCCCAATAGTAATTACTTTGACCCACCAAATGCAAGTGAAGATTATTACTTAGGCTATTTATATTTCACATATCAACATGATCCCTGTAGGACTGTAACCATCTAAAAAAGGTCAATAATACTATTTGGTGCTTAGGAAGTACTAGGAGGTACCTCACTTAGAATATATAATACGAACCATCAATTAACGAAGGGATAATTAAGGTTGAAAAAAATGGTGGTATACAGTACAAATATCAGAAAATTACCATTGCGTTGTTGATTTCAGTTTGGTTGCAATATAGATGTTTTTTTGGAATATGTTACTAAACTAATCTCATAAGCATGAAAAGTTCTATAGCAAAAAAGCAATGTATACAGTAGTTCAGTTCATGTTATATATCTTTTGCTTTACCTGTGCCTGCCACTAATTCTATGCTGATTAGATATTTAATTTGGTTTAGCTTAGTGATTCCTTGCGGTCAGAAAAATTTGAGACACCATGCTTCATTTGTGGATGGTTTCAAAAGCATCGATGCTTCGGATTTTTGCACATAAGTTAGGTAAACATGCAGCGATATGTTTTTTTATTGAAAGGATTACTACCTTTCATGTTGTATATTGATTGATTATTGTATCCAGTCTATGCATGTATGGCTGTTTATTTTGTGATCAGCCATGTGCCTATGCTTATGTCCGCTTCTGAGCCAACAAAGGAGTCTGACATTCTTTTATTATTTATTTTGCTTGTTTGTAGAACATTCTTAAAAATAATCTAGGAGCAACAACACTTTTGAAGAAATAGCAGCTCCACATGCTGCATGTAGCAGGAATTGTATTTGGGCTATGAAACTAATGAGAACTGACCACTGCATGTGTTCTATGTTGAACATGCAGGTCAGTGGAGAGATGGTAGGCAACCCGTATTGATTGCCACGAATACCTAGCCGACCAGCCGGAAGAGGTGGGAAGCGAGAAGGAGGACGTGGAAACAGCCAGTTCTAAACACTACTACAAAAAGGTTAATACTAGGCGCGTCATCATAGACGGTTCCTTTGAAACTATCTGTGTTATACTTATCACAGACGATTCTAAAGTAACCATCTGTTATACGAAGAATATGGAGAAGATGCTACAGGAGGTGCATATGGTGATCTTGTGACCACCGACAATGCTTACGTCCTCTCACGATTGGACAACGTCGCAACAGCATCGCTGGTTCTGCCACAACTAGAGGGGGCCGAGTGGGGGTTCAATGAAGACACCCTGCTCCTAGGGCAGCGCTTCCCTAACAAGAGCGTCGCGCAGCATGCTATTGCCAGATACGTCGTTAACATTAGCCGGACGTATTGGGTGCAGAGGTCCAACCCCGACACCTACATCGTTAGGTGTGTTGATGAATCCTGTGCTAGGAAGGTCCGTGCGCAGTGGTTCACGTTCGTGGCCACGGGCTTTCGGATAACTGTGCTGAAGGACCACACATGAGAACCACTTTATAGGCACCGCAACATGACGTCCTCGTATGTTGCTAGCTTGATAAGCCACCTCATTGCTGGAGATGTTTCCATTTCGCTAAAGCTTCTAATGGCGGATGTTGTCAATATGGTGGGGTTTCAGGTCAGCTACAAGAAGGCATGGCGGGCGAAATGGAAGATCACGGAGCGAATGTTTGGGACATTTGAAGAGGATTACAACATAGTCCCAAAAATGCTGCATCAAATCGCAGAATCAAATCCTGGGACATATATAAACAAGTTTGGCCAGGTGCATTCGAAGAAGGGGCCGAATTGTTTTGTTCTTGATAGGGTCTTCTGGGCCTTCCGTTAGGCGATCGAAGGTTTCAAGCATTGTCATCCCGTGTTGACGATGGATGACACCTTCCTATCTGGGAAGTACAAGGGTACCATCCTCACCGTGGTTGCAGCCAATACGAACGACCAATTACTCTCCGTGGCCTTCGCAATTGTTGAGAGCGAGAACACTGATAGCTAGATGTGGTTCCTATGTAGTGTGAAGCAGGCAGTGGTCCAAGACTACCCAGATGTGTGTCATCTTAGACCACAATACTGGGTTGTTGTCCGTGTTGAGCATGATGCAAAACAGGAAGAAACTGTTGTTCCAGTGGAACGATGTCAGGAGCCATTGGTGCATGAGGCATCTCGCGGTGAACTTCCACACAAGGTTTCGGAATAAGGACCTAATGAAGATGTTCAAGAAGCTCTGCATGTAAAACCAAAGGCAAAAGTTCGATGCGTTGTGGAGACAGCTCGACGAGGAGACCGGGAAGCATTTAAGGAACTCGGTGGAAGCCAAGGCAGGGGCAGTGGCAGGTGGGTTCGCGAGAGTTGGGGAGTTCACGCATTGGGTTAACTCGCACGCACCCGACTTGGAGAAATGGTCCCTGTTGCACGACACCGGTGGTGCTGCACGACACAGGATCATGACGACCAACATGTCTGAGGTGTACAACGGTGTTCTCAAGGGTGTCCCATCCCTGCCGATCATTGCGATCATGGAGAAGAGCTGGAACCGTACCATCGGGTACTTCGTTAACAGAGTCATGATGACCAAGAAGCATCTGAAGGATGGCAAGCAATTCTCGAAAGTAATGCACGCGTACATGGAGAAGATCAACAGGGCAAAATTTTGAGATCTTGATTAGGGAGAAATACGTGATGGGCCACGCTAGAGGGGATCAGAAGCAAGTCTGCACGATTGGTGGTGCCACACCGCGCACGCCGCATACACATGGGAGCATTACATCTCTGAGTATCATGACATCCATTACCTGTATGACACTTGGAGTGCTGAGTTCCATTCGTACAGCCTAGACATGCACTATAGGGACCTCTGGCTGGGGCAGGTGAAGTGGGTGCCGAGCGACGCATTGAAGCAGCCCAGTTGTGGAAGACGCTAGTCATGACGCATCCAAAACGACATGGACGATGGCCAGCGCGGGCAACAGGTTAGCCGCCCTAGATGCAGACTTTGCAAGACGGTTGGACACTCTATCAGCCGCTGCCCAAATAGACCTAGCACAAGCAGCACACAATAATGACCAAGATATAATTATGCAGTCGTGATGTTGGATGCTTATTTTAATGCTTTGTGTGAGTTCTATTGTTGTATGAGTTGCATTGTGTATGACCCTAATGTTATGTTGTATGGGCCATATGTTAACGCATTGTGGTCATATGTACCGTTATGGTCGTACTTTGTTTACGTTTTAATTACATTTGAGAATGGTACACACGATTTGATCCTCTATCATATGTTTCGCTTTGTTTTTATGTGTTGTACATCCTATTTTTTATGCAGACTAACATGTTGTTTCACTCTCGACAGGAGATGGCGCAGCCTCCAGTTGATGCCGCGTATGAGCTGCTCGACGCACGCTGGGTGTGGCGACATCGATGCCTGGTGTGGTCGTCCGGCGTCGGCCCTCTGAGCTTGGTCCTGAGATGCCCCAGAGAGAGCTAGCCTCTGGATAGGCGGTATGTCCCAAGACTGTGGGACACCGGTCTCCTGCCCATTGCCAGCATGTTTGACCTGCTGCACGCTTCCAATTTGATGCGACACTCCTATCTGCGCTCGTGGACCGTTGGAGACCGAAGACACACCTTCCACCTCCAGTGAAGGGAGACAACAGTAACTCTAGAGGATGTAGCTATGCTTATAGGTCTACTATTGCACGGTCTTCTAGTAGTGCCACCTCCCAGGCGAGTAGACTGGAAGGTACGTATGGCTGACAGATTCTGTCACCCGACTGTGGAGGCAGTGAGGACACACTTCCTCGTGTATCTTTTGTTTTTGTTCGGATGGATCTTGTTTCCTACGACCCAGGGAGACTACGTGTACCCTAGCTGCATCCATCTCACAGTCTTTGGCGGATGCCGAGCCCGACGAGGTGCCACAGTACAGTTGGGGGTCTGCAGTGCTTTGTGCCACTTACTGAGGGTTGTGTGATGCTTCTCAGCACAGCATGGGTGGGGAGCTAGGCCTCGCGGTATGCTACACCCTGCTACAGTTATGGTCGTGGGAGCACTTCCCGATTAGTCGGCCATATTTTCAGAGCACCGTGCACCCTTTCCAGTTGAGCGTCGAGCTTTACGGTCATGGCGGAGGCGACGACCCCGTCGACGGGCCTACAATGGGTACGCGTTGGTCACGTGGTGCGCTAGGGCGGGCCAGGGAGAGACCGAGGCGTGTCTACCCTAAGTTCCATAACCTATTTGAGACTTTGCATGAGGATGAGGTCATCTGGTGCCCATGGACTGTACAGTTTCTTGCAGACATGGCTCCCTACGAATTGTCCTCGCAGTGCACTCAGGACGAGACGCACTAGTTGACGACCTGCCACCTGGTCTTCTCCTACATGGTCGAGCCGTACAACCCACAGTGGGTCATGAGACAGTTTAGTCTTTACCAGCAGGTGCCACCGATGCCAGGACGACCTATCACAGCGAAGGCCCATGTGTATTTCGTTATTCGGTATCATCATTTCCTATTAGCCGCATGTCCGACTACGATTTTCTGACATTTGAATTCAATTTCAGGCAAATGAGGAAAGGCGAGAAGAGCGATGACTAGAGGCAGACACAACAGCCGTGGATGGCGTTGTGGGCCAAGAGGGTGGCAACGGCATGAGTTACGAGGCTACGACATGGTGCATGAGTTACGAGGCTACGACATCTAGACGTATGATGCATACTTGGGGTGGTATATCCCGCGCACCAGGTGCAGGTTTACTGGGTCGGCGACAGAGCGTCCAGTGGAGTTCATGCACGACAATGTTGTACTAGCAGGTCCTGACCGTCACCGGACGGCACACCATGACGAGACGGTAAAACATTATTCATAGAATTTTCGTCTGGTAACACATTTCTAACTTACTATCGTTTTTCTTGCCATACTACCGCCTTGATCATATCCAGCGTGAGGGTGCTGACGCCTACACCGTGGGAACAATAACACCTTTGATCGCCTACTACGCACGGTGTGTGCCATGGCCGACGACGCGAGGTCTGCAATGAGGACCATAACTTGTGGTCGTCACTAGGGGTGAAAACGGATCGGATAGTTTCCGACCGATCCGGACAAAAACGGATTCGGAATGTCTCGGATCGGATTTTTTTCTCGGATAATTTTCGGATCGGAAACGAATTCGGATTTTTTTACCGGAAACGGAAACGAATATGGTAGTCATACTATCCGGCGGATACGGAAACGAATACGGATTATCCGGATAAGACGGAGTCCGGATATCCAATTCTACCAAAAGAGGATTTCACCAAAAGAGAAAAGGGGTTTTAATTGATTTTTGAATTTGTAAAATGCAACAAATCAAATAACCTTTAGAAAATAGCAAATAGAGTTCAAAATCCTAGAAAAATCACAAAAATTCGTTGAATTATTTTTAACTTAATAAAATTAATTTCAACTTAAAGTTGTTTTTTTATTTTTGTATATAAATTGTTTTAAATTTGTAAAAATAGGAAAACCTTTTAAAACCAGAAAATTCAATAAATTAATTAAAAATTTCTTTTTCACTTTAAATCCAATAAAGTCCCTAAAACTCAATAAATTTTATTTTTACATTAAAAACTACTCCCTCCGTCCGTAAGCTTAAGCGTCAAGTAAGAGAGAAAGCTTAAGCTTGATGTCAAGTAAATAAAACTGGAGGGAGTAGGAAATTAAATAATTGACTTTATTTTATTATTTTATCCTTTTTAACTAGGAAAACTCTTTTAAATCTCAGAAAATCCAATAAAATAATAACTTTATTAATTTTATTTTTGGTAACATACTTTGGGATGTTACAATCATTTGTGTATGGATTAACCATTCAGTCTAATCGATGTTAGTGTGAACTAATTTTTATGTATATGATGAACTAAGTGTGAATGCGTGATGACTTTGTGAGTTATGACTTATGAGCTAAATATGGTAAACTAAATGTTATATTTGTGATGAACTAGTTAATGTAACTTGCTAGTGCTAATGCTATGTGTGGTTCTTTGAAAATATGAACAATTCATGAATGTTTACATCAAATAAATTAGTTATATGTTTTCGTTAATTTGTGTATACAATTTAAGGGGTTTTCATGTTCAAAAATATCGTGGACCGTATTCGTTTCGATTCGTATTCGCTCCGTATTCGTATTCGATACTATTCGTATTCGTATCCGAGGTATTTGTATTCGTATCCGGATCCGGGAAAAAAATATGAAAACAAATATGGCAAAACCATTATCCGTCCGTTTCCGATCCGTTTTCACCCCTAGTCGTCACAGCGACATTCACGTACAGCATCACAGACGTTGAGGGCACCCTCCACCCCTGTCGCCTTTGGCACCTCCCTCCGCATGTTCATCGCACTCCGGGAGTTGTCGGAGCTACAGTCGCTCAGCCTCGACGTGCCTCGAGCCACAAGTTGTTGTCGTCAGTATTTGTCCATGCACTCCTTTCGAACGTATTTGAGATTATCGTTTGTTCTTGCAGCACTTGCGAGGAGACAACACCTTACTTTAGCCATCGTCATCACGGAGGGAGGCACAGGACAGGACTTCCTCGCCGGGGTGGCGCTGTTCTACTACATACAACGACCCTGACTCGCCGTAGTGCCGGGACAATGGGTCGGGCTAATTGGCACACGGCGTTCAGTCGCACGTGCGGGAGCGTGACGAGGGGTTCGACGAGATGTACCAAGGGTACACCGTGCAGCATTACGGTGCAGACTGGCAAGGAGGATCCTCGGCCACACAACCATGTACTCAGGTACGTTTTAACGTAGTTACAGTAAATTTCCCGCTGCATGAAACCAATGACTAACTCACCCAGTACCCTGCCCTCAGGATGAGCATCACTGAGTCGACGATATGCTCAGGTGATGGAGACGGGGTGCCTGATCTTTCGATGAGATTGGTAAATATCGATTTTGGTGGAGGTGACTCTCGCGATCTGATTACAACCGTACGACGACGCTTGCGCCTTAGCAATCGTTGAACCAACTCCGAGATGTTATTGACCATGCTGGAAGCACGATCAACCTGAACACGAGGTTTAATTCCTACAAGAAAACAAAGAACTAGCAAGAATAAGATGTTGGCAATCTATTATTGCGAATAGGATTGTAGCGTTTATGGTATTGAAAACAAAGATGGGATCTCAAAGGCTGTCTTGACAGGTGGTCGACCGACACAACTAAAGAACAGAAGTTTGCACAATGGCTAAACCTAAACTCAACGAAATTCGAGTTCTAGCCAGGAGTGGTGGCCAGGGAAGTGAACGCATGCCCCTAGGGTTACAAGGCCCATGGGCCCAAGAGGAGATGGCACAGCACCCTTTTTGACTCGGGCTTAAAAATAGATATGGATTGTTTTGTTGATTGTGGCTGACTCGATTGGAATTTGAAGCTAAGGTTGGATCCATTGTAAAGTAGACTTGATAAGCTTTCAATGAAGTCCAAGAACGTCCCAAACGGAGTCCGTGTGAAGAAGTTACGGCCGTTTGAACTTAGTACTGTCGCAGTAGTCCGAACTCGAATCCAGAACGAGCCCAACTCGAACTCTTGCTTGGCTCGGACCCAAAGTGATGTGATGATCTCTATTATACCTTCTATGCTTGTCCATGACTCCACATACATCTCCTTGGTTCTTTCCCATGTTCCTAAGCATAATTAAATTACTTGCATTAGATAGCGATCTATTCTCAGTAATATATAAACTTATGAACAAATTCACCTGGTGATTAAGTTGGGAGCACGAGCTCGAGTAATTGATCCTTGTAACACTGGTTGTGGATCAGTTATGTGTGTAGGCGTGGTTGTATCCAAGTTAGGGATGTCCTCATCATCCTCCCCTTCTTGCATTTGAGTCATCCTCGACTCAAGCTCATCCTCTTCTCCTAAGTATGACTTCAAATCTGCAATGTTAAATGTGGGACTAACCCCAAAATCTGCAGGTAGGTCAAGCTTGTATGCATTATCATTAATTTTTCCTAACACTTTGAAAGGACTATCAGCTCGAGGCATCAATTTTGACTTTCTCAATTCAGGGAACCTATCTTTTCTCAAGTGCAACCAAACAAGATCTCTTGGTTCAAAAGTTAAATGTTTTCTCCCCTGACTACCAGCAAGTTTATATTTAGCATTCATGCGCTCTATATTCTGTTTAGTTGTCTTATGCATTTTTTAAATCAATTCAGCCCGTTGTTTAGCACCAAAGTTCAATTTATCCGAAGATGGAATAGGCATTAAATCAAGAGGAGCACGAGGCACAAAACCATAAACAACCTCAAAAAGGCATATTTTTGTAGTAGAATGCATGAACGATTATAAGTAAACTCAATATGAGGCAAGCATTCTTCCCATATTTTTAGATTCTTTTTCAACATAGCCCTAAGCATTGTAGATAAAATTCTATTCACAACTTCAGTTTGTCCATCACTTTGGAGATGACAAGTAGTAGAAAATAACAGCTTAGTCCCCAATTTAGCCCATAAAGTTCTCCAAAAGTGGCTAAGAAATTTAGCAACACGATCTGAAACTATAGTATTAGGCACACCATGCAAGCGAATAACTTCACGAAAGAATAAATCAGAAATATGGATATCATCATTACTCTTATGACATGGTATAAAGTGGGTCATCTTAGAAAATCTATCAATAACCACGAATATACTATCGCTCCCCTTTTTTGTTTTAGGCAATCCTAAAACAAAGTCCATCGAAATATCTTCCCATGGAACACTAGAAACAGGTAGAGGCATATATAAACCATGAGGATTAAGTCGTGACTTAGCTCTTTGACATGTAGTGCAGCGAGCAACGTAGCGCTCGACATCTCGTCTCATCTTTGACCAAAAGAAATGATCATCAAGTATATCCTTCGTTTTCTTCACGCCAAAGTGTCCCATCAGCCTGCCTCCATGTGCTTCCTGTAACAACAACAAACGAACGAAGCTAGCTAGAATGCATAACTTGTTAGCTCTAAATACAAACCCATCATTAATGACAAATTTGTTTCACGTTTTTCCTTCTGTACAGTTCAACAATATATCTGTAAAATCAGCATCATGCACATATTACTCTTTAATAGTCTTCAATCCAAAAATTTTGAAGTCAAGTTGTGAAAGCATGGTATATCTTCTAGACAAAGCATCAGCAATAACATTCTCCTTTTCCTTCTTGTGCTTTATGATATAAGGAAAATACTCAATAAATTCAACTCACTTTGCATGCCTACGATTCAGTTTACTTTGACTTCGAATATGCTTCAAAGATTCGTGATCAGAGTATATAACAAATTCTTTAGGCCATAAATAATGTTACCAAGTTTCCAAAGTTCAAAATAGAGCATATAATTCCTTATCAAAAGTAGAATAGTTCAAACTAGACCTACTCAATTTCTCACTGAAATATGCTATAGGTTTATCTTTTTGTAACAATACGCCACCTAAACCAATTCCGCTGGCATCACATTCTAGTTCAAAAGTCTTATTAAAATCAAGAAGTTGGAGTAGTGGTGCATGTGTTAACTTATCTTTCAATGTGGCGAAAGCGTTCTCCTGTGCAGCGCTCCAAACAAATGGCACACCCTTCTTGGTGAGCTCATTCAATGGTGCAGCGATGGTGCTGAAATCTTTCACGAAGCGGTGGTAGAATCCAAAGAAGTCCTAAAAACTTCGCACTGTGTGGATCGTGTTAGAGTCGCCAACTCTGTATTGCTTCAACCTTGGCTTGATCAACTTCAATTACCTGTGGAGTAACAATATAGCCAAGAAATGCAACTCGATCGATGCAAAAGGTGCACTTCTCAAGGTTACCAAATAAACGTGCACCACATAAAGCATTAAAAACAACATGTAAATGGTCAAGATGTTCCTCTAAGGATTTGCTATATATCAATATGTCATCAAAATAAACCATCACAAATCTACCAATGAAAACACGCAAAACTTCGTTCATCAGTCTCATGAAGGTGCTAGGTGCATTAGTTAAACCAAAAGGCATTACTAACCACTCATATAACCCGAACTTAGTTTTAAATGTTGTTTTCCATTCATCGCCTAATTTCATGCGAATTTGATGATATCTACTACGCAAATCAACCTTCGAGAAAACAACAGAGCCACTCAATTCATCAAGCATATCATTTAACCTAGGAATAGGATGGCGATACCTAATGGTCATATTATTGATTGCTCTATAATCTACACACATGCGTCATGATCCATCTTTCTTAGACACTAAAATGACCGAAACAGCACAAGGACTAAGAGATTCATGCACATACCCTTTAGCAAGCAATTCTTGAACTTGGCGCTGAATTTCTTTAGTTTCTTCCGGATTGCTCCTATATGGTGCGTGGTTGGGCAGTGATGCGCCGGGAATTAAATCAATTTGATGCTCAATCCCTTGAAGCGGTGGCAACCCTGGCGGTATGTTCTTCGGAAAGATGTCATTGTACTCCTACAAAATGTTAGTGACAGCAGGAGGCAAAGAAGAAGGTATATTCTCAAATGAAAACAAGACTTCTTTGCAAACTAATGCATAGCAAACAGAATTACTAGCATCCAATTCAGTCATATCAGATTTGGTAGTAAGAAAACTAGCACCTTTCAATTTAATTTCTTTATTCTTCACATGAGCATCTTTAGGTTCTTTCTTCTTATGTTGCTCAAACTCTTTTGCTACAATTTGATTTTCGCTCTTAGCATTCTCCTGATTTTTCCCTCTACTAACTCTAGCAAGTTCATCTTTAACAATTTGTTCAGGAGTCATAGGATGCAGCACAATTTTTTTTCCTTTAAACATGAGAGAGTATTGATTATTTCTACCATTATGCACACAATCAGTATCAAATTGCCAAGGTCTTCCTAATAACAAAGAACAAGCTTGTATAGGAACAACGTCACAATCAACATAATCATGGTATGAACTCATAGAAAAATGTACTCTCATCATTCGTGTTACCTTCAACTTACCACTGTTGTTGAACCATTGAATATGGTATAGGTAGGGATAAGGGTTGGTCGGCAAAGCAAGTTTTTTCACTATATCCATACTTGTCAAATTGTTGCAACTCCCACCATCAACAATTATACGAATCGAGCGTTTCTTGACAACGCTCTTGATTAGGAACAAATTATGGCGTTGATTTTGCTCAGCACGAGAAACTTGATCACTTAGTACGCGTTGCACTATAATGTTCAAATACTTGTCAGTATCTTCGGCGCTAACATGTTTCGCCTCATTATCAGATTCATCATCATTTTCTGCAGGGTCAGTTGCAAGCATAACATATGTTTTATTATCAAAATCACTAGCAGAGGAATACCCACCATCGTTGTGTATAATCAGTACGAGCTTGTTTGGATAGTCCCGCATCATGTGTCCATAGCCTTTGCACTGATGGCATCGAATATCCTTAGTTCGTCCTGTCGAAGCAACCGAAGATGAGGTTTTTATAGAAGCTTGTGTACTGATTCGGCTGCTTCAGAAACTCGTGGTGCTGGATTTGAAGTAGCGGGGCGCGGCTTGCTGTTGAAGGGTGGCGGTGGGGGTGCACTGGTGGCCGGGGCAGTAGAGATGCGTGGTGTCCATGAGTTTGTGTGACCTGCAGAAGAGTTAGATCATGTCCTCGTCTGGCGTCCCTGCACTTCACGTTCAGTTTTGCAAGCAAGATGAAATAATTTAGTAATGGAGTTGTAATCTTTATAATCAAGGATGTCTTGAATTTCTCGATTCAATCCTCCCAAAAACCTAGCCATTGATGCCTCCTCATTCTCATCTAAACCACAACGCAACATACCAATTTGTAATTCTTGATAGTAGTCTTCCACAGACTTTGTACCTTGTCGTAAGCGTTGTAATTTATTTAACAAATCACGAGCATAATATGAGGGAACAAATCGATATCGTATAAGCAATTTTAAAGCCTCCCAAGTGTTAGGTATGTTATTGGGATGTTGACGGCAATGTTCTTTTCACCAAATAGAAGCAAAGTCAGTAAATTCACTAGTAGCAGCCCTAACTCGTCTAATCTCAGCAAATTCATGACAAGCAAATTTTTGATCCACAGCTAGTTCTCAATTATGATAACCATCAGGATCATATTTACCATTAAAATAGGGCATAGTGAATTTAACCTTAGCAAAAGAATCATCGTGGTCACGTACCTCACGTCGTGGGGGGTCTCGTCGCATACCTTGTCGATTAAAACGCAACTGTCGATGAGCTTGATCGTTTTTGTGGTTACTCATGTCATTGGCCTCGGTATCAATCACGTAGTCGAATTCATCTTGCCCTTCTACCACCGGGGCAGTAAGGGGAACAACAGTGGATGCCTAGGCAATCTCATCAAGGCGCACCATAATACCTGCCAAAGAAGTGTTAGTGACGTCTTGCGCTCTCTCCATCGTGGCGAGCGTGGCGTTTGTCTCAATCTGGGTGCCCTCAAGTTGAGCAACTCGCTCATTCGTGTCCCTGACATCTTCCTCAAGACCCTCCGTACGAAGGTTCATGATGCGCTGAAAAATGTTGTACGATTGCCTTTGTACGAGGAGTATGAGATGTATCCTCATCCAAATGCTCCACAGAACCTGCCATTGTTAGCAAAACACAAGTATATATCCCTAACAACTACTATGATGTGGTGATTCAAAAGTCGCTCACACTCAAGCCTTCTATCAAATTCTTACCAATTTTAAAAAAAGTAAACATGGGTGATCGGCAACCAGCGGTGTCAATGTATCTCCGAAGATTGGATAGAGCGATTGCCAGGTAAAGTTCAGCTTGTACGGTGTAGAAAACGTGTAGCTAGGAAGGCTCAAGTATGGTAGCAATGGATTAGCAACTATCAAATCAGAGAATGCAAGCTGAAAAACCGTTCAACGCCGGTTAGTGCTGGTCCTAGGCTAGACCGTACTAGGGACGCGAGCCTAGAACACAAACGAAAGCATGGTGCGGCAGAAGCTCAAAAAAGGATGTCGTCTTCACGGGGAACCTTAGAATCACTTGCAAAAAGGCTATGTCAATTTTGAGCAAATTCTAAGAAACTTGATTTTTTTTGTCGCTCTTTCTTTTGCTCCTCTTTTTTTTTTTATAAATCTGCACCTCACTCAAAACTCTTCAAAGTCCTCTTCTGGGCCTAGGGAGATATATGGGTCAAACTTTTTTTTGTAAAAGGTAGGGGTAAAAAGGTAATTAAAAGATACTCTCTCTCTCTAAACTTTGATTTTTTTTTTTTATCGTGTTGCCGAAGTCAGATGAATCTTAGGTTTCCTTCTGGCAGCACGAAAACAACCTCTTTTTTTTCTTCTTTTTCTTCTCTGCCACAAATCGAAATGAATCTTTGTTCTTAGTTAGGGTTTCCCTTGGTGTGGTGGTGGTATGGGGATGGTGGCTTACCGCGGCAGGAGGATGGTGGCCATGGTAGGACGCGGCAAGAGATGGCGGCAACGTTGGTGGTCACGGCAACAACTCTGGTGGTCGCGGCGACGCGAAGGCAGAGATGGCAGCAGCTCTGCCTGGCACGACGAGGACTGGCAACGGTGGAGGTAGGCGGCAGATTGAACCCAACTGCAACGATGCGACAAAACGTGAGCAGAACTTGAAACTCTAAAGGAACTGGACACTAAGACCAGCAAAGGACACAACGATGCAACCGAAAATTCAACAATGCAATGCACTAAAAAGAAAGATGCAATGGTGCAATCGGTCTTGGACAGATAGGTGATCTAATTCTATTTTTTTTTGGCTTTTTGTGAACTTTCAAAATTAAGCAACCTAACTACGAAAAACAGTAAATTCTCACCGAGCAACCTTGAGCTCTGATACCACTTGATGGAGGCAGGGTGTCTGATCTTTCGATGAGATTGGTAAATATCGATTTTGGTGGAGATGACTCTCGCGATCCGACTACAACCGTACGACAACGCTCGCGCCTTAGCAATCGTTGAACCAACTCCGAGATGTTATTGACCTTGTTAGAAGCGCGATCAACTTGAACATGAGGTTCAATTCCTGCGAGTAATCGAAGAACTAGCAAGAATAAGATGTAGGCAATCTGTTATTGCGAATAGGATTGTAGCGTTTATGGTATTGAAAACAAAGATGGGATCCCGAAGGCTGTCTTGACAGGTGGTCGACCGAAACAACTGAAAAATAGAAGTTTGCACAATGACTAAACCTAAACTCAACGAAATCCAAGTTCTAGCCAGGGAGGCGGCGGCTCCTATATGGGAAGACAACTAGGGGTGGTGACCAGAGAAGTGGACGCACGCCCCTAGGGTTACAAGGCTCATGGGCCCAAGAGGAGGTGGCGCAACACCCTTTTTTACTCGGGCTAAAAAATAGATATGGATTGTTTTGTTGATTGTGGATGGCTTGGCTGGAATTGGAAGCTGAGGTTAGATCCATTGGAAAGTAGACTTGATAAGTTTTCAATGATGTCCAAGAACGTCCCAAACGGAGTCCGTATGAAGAAGTTACAGCCATTTGAACTTAGTGTTGTTGCAGTAGTCCGAACTCGAATTCAGAACGAGCCCAACTCGAACTCTCGCTTGGCTCGGACCCAAAGTGACGTGATGACCTCCATTATGCCTTCTATGCTTGTCCATGACTCCACATACCTCTCCTTGGTCCTTTCCCATGTTCCTAAGGATAATTAAATTACTTGCATTAGGTAGCGATCTATTCTTAGTAATATATAAACCTATGAACGAATTCACCTGGTGATTAAGTTGGCGAGCACGAGCTTGAGTAATTGATCCTTGTAACACTGGTTGTGGATCAGTTATGTGTGTAGGCGTGGTTGTATCCAAATTAGGGATGTCCTCATCATCAGGCCTCAACCATACACTTACACTGAGATCAGCGCAGCAACACCTCCCACGTAGCGCCCCTACTACAGGTTCACCTTCCCTGAGGATCAGCTATGCCGTTAGGGAAAGCGGCGGGAGGATGTACCATAAGTAATGTCGTGTCCGTATAATGTATGTTATGTAATGTCATTGTGCATTGTGCCATTGTGATTTATGTAATGTCATTATGCGTTATGACATTGTGATTTATCGACACAAAATGTTATCCGAATTAGTCAGCAAGATAATTTTGGACCAGTTTTTATTTTTTATCATTGATGGCCAGATAAAAATAGTTCTTGGAGAAAGCTATAGCAGAAAAAGGAAAGATTCTTACAAAGTATGCTCAAAGGTTTGGGCATAGTTCTACAATGTTCTTTTCTTTTCATATGCATTCTAATTTGGGAGGAACCAAGAAAAAACAGTGCATCGATAAACATCTTCAAAGCAGAGAAGTTCCATAATGAATTCTACCATGTACAAACAAATTTGGATTAGAAGGATGAATCGAGAATCGAAATTCTATTATTTAAATTTAAAATTATAAACCATTCCTCGATTCAAGCCCAAATTAAATTAAACCATAAGCTCAATTCATAATTTATACTTCGATTCAAGCTCAAATTAAATTAAATTAAACCTTGTTATTTCCTTTGAGTTCTTTTTATTTCTTTTCACTTTTCTCGTTTTTCATAGTATTTTGAAACCTTCAAAAAATAAAATAAACAATTTCTATTTTATTTGATTAATTAAAGCTTAATTGGAAAATCCCAAAAAATGAAAAACATTTTAATTTAATAAAATAATTTTGAATTTAATAAAACATTTTAATCTATTCGTGTTCCAATAATTTTTATAAAATTTTCTTTTTGAATTTTCTTTTATTTTCTTTCCACTCTTCTCTTTTCTCTCTCTCCTCTTTGAAGCTGCTGCGGTTGGCGCATCTGGCAGGCTGCCTTGCTGCGCAACACCTCCTTGCTACGGGTAGGTGGCGCAGCAGGCACCTGCTGTGGTCAGGTGCTGCAGGAGGTGGGCTACTGTGGGTCCGCGGTGCAGCAGGCGGAAGTACGGAGCCACATGTGAAATTTTGGAGGTAGGAGGGCCAATAGCACCCAAAATTCGGCTATCGGGGCCATAAACCAAGTGTGCCCTCACAGCGCCGGGACGTGCGCCGCGGCTTTGGCTCGGTGTCGGTGGTGTTCGGCGCGTGAGAGGCGAACGTGAGAGGCGCGACGGCTCATCTGACTCCGTAAGTGCAACTCCTGAAAACCCAATCCTCTCCGCCCCCAACTCCACCGGAGTCTCTCTCGTCTGTGCGACCTCGTGTCGAAAGAGTCCGGGAGCATGGCTGGTCCGGCCGCGAGCGCGCTGCCCCTCTCCGCAGGTTGCATTGCACCCGCTCGCTCATCGCCTATTATCTTTGCCTCCCTGATTTTTCATCTCTTTTTCCTAACCTAATCCCCACTTTCTCCCCCGATTCGCTTCGTTTCCAGTCTCGTCTCCGCTTCCAAGGCTCAATCCGGCTACCGTCCGTGGCCTAACGAGACCTCTACTTCTCAAGGTCGTAATTTCGATGGCGTTAGAAATTCCTAATTCCTTGTTCTTCTTTGTTATGCGGCTTACTAACGCTAGCTGCACTTGGCTTGCGGCTACAGGTTGCTCGGCAGCAGCCTTGTGCTCTTCGCCGATTTGGTCCTGCGAGAGTGCAAAGATGCGCGGCTGCGTCGGGCCATGGGCGTCAGGAGCTCCGCACCAGTGAATACCAGTTTGATGATGACGAGCCGCTGTGGCTCGCAGTGGTCAGAGAGATCGCTGCGTAAGTGCAGATTTTGCGTCCTTGTTACATGAATTGCCTGCTTGTGTTATTTGAGGATTGTTATGGATTGGTGTTGATTTCTGTCATTAGGGGTTTGAGGGGCTTGGTAGCCTTCTTGGCTGTGCAGCCGAGGCAGTTGAAGCATCTGGAGTGGCCGGGCTTTCGGAACACGGTAATACCATTTGCATTTGGAATTCATGTGTAGGTTGGGGTTATTAAAGTATTATCTTTATACAATGTTGAGCATAATGTCATGTAGCGCCCATATTAGGTTGCAATCAATAGGGACAAGGAATGTGAACTAGTGAGGATTTGTTGAGTTTGCAGCATATGTGGTGTAGGAATGTGTGCTAAACTGCTATTGTGTGATGGCAGAGTGATGCAGTGGGTTGGTTGTAAGATTGGAGTGTACGCTGTACACGGTCTTGACAAGTTCATAAAAGCAAAGAAACAGCCATCTAGATGATGGATGAAACGCGCATAATTTTGAACACTGAACCATATTACCTTCAGCCAACAAGAGTGGATATGTATTTATGTTCAACAAAGGGCTAAATTATGTTCTTATCCTGATTCAAGTCTTTATTAGTTTTACCCACTGTCAGTTCTCTATGAGCCTTCATATGTCATGTGCATCCTAAATGGAGGACTTCCCCCCTCAGTTATGATGACAATATGCCTTGCGTATGACGTCTCTTTTATATCTCCTCACCATTTGGCTGAGTTTTTTCTAATTCTTTTACCATGTCTAATAGGCACAGCAGGGGTAGCTAATTGGTTTTACATATTTTAGCAATTGGTCGTTTTGTCTAGTACACCATATTAGCCACCTTATTATTGTGATGATTTTACTGCCTTAGGCTGTCTAGATTTGTTAAGTTGCTACATCATTCAGGGTATATATGCTCATATCTATGTTTAATCAAATCATCTTCATTGGCAGTTGAGGACGGCCGCGCTTACTCTTATACTTGTAGCCGTGTTCATTGTTGCGCTGTCTTCTGTTGATGCCACCCTTTGTTACATCTTGTCCTGGCTACTTCGGAAATCTGCATAGGTTACCGGTATGCTACTTGTTTCCTTATTGTATTACGACTTCCTGGTCCACGGTACACTTGGCCTTAAAATGCAGGCACATTACTCATATAAATGCGGAAATTACTTTGGGGACATCTTCTTGGCATATTATCTGTTTCCAACATGGTCCCCTGAATCTTCTTCATGTTATTCAGCTGAAGGAGTGATTACAAATTTACAATGCCTGATGCTGTATGCCATCAGACGAAGTAATTTGTAAGGACCACATCTTTCAGTGATACTGACCCATTTCTACTTGCACGAATTGAAGTGTTACCATTTGTTATGCTTTTTGTTGACTTACAAGTGATTCATGGATCAGCAAGGAATATCTGCTTGTTGCTTAGAGTCTGATTTAGCAGGGCAGGATAGTAGCAGCACTGCAGCAGTAACTCAAGCTCTCGTTGTTGATTGTATGTCATGCAGGCCTGGCAAGTTATGAAGGAGTGAATGATTCTATGCAGGCAAGTGCTAGTGGGAAGGTGGTGGTTGTCCCTGTCAACCATGTCGTCCTGACAGGATTGAGAGTCTAAAGAAATGCTCTGCAACTGATATTCATTTGTTGCAGACGTATTTATGTAGTTGCTTGCTATAGCAATTGAATGCAAACTGTTTGGTTAAGAAGGTAAGGAAGATGCAATGAGTTGCCCACTTGCGCTTAACTCTTTGATATAAGTAATTATGTCTAGTTGACGTGAGTTCTGATTAAACAGAAAACGAGCTCATCTCCAAGAAATTTGTACTTAGTTTGTAGCTTGTTCAGTAAGGGCAAACTTTTTGTAAACCTGTCAGTCCGTCTGCGAAAATCTGAAGTTTGCATTTTTTTCAGATGCTGAAATGAAATAACAGTGTTGCATGCTTGTACCGGTGCAAAGCATGAGTACTGAAGTGTATGCATCCTGACTAATTGTAGACCTCAGGCAAGCACTTTCAAAGCGGAAAAAAAGCACAGATCTTGTAAAATGCTTGGCCGGCGGCAAGCAATTCAATCTCTAACTATACGGTTCACAAATCGCAGTAAGATGCAGAGGTGATGAGGCTGTGGAACTGGCAAAAGAATATGTCGATTTATGGACAGTGAACATGTAAACGTTTACTCAACAAATTCTCATTGGCTAGCAAATAAAAGATAATCTTTTTATGTTTGGATCTGACGATTTCCATTACGGTTTCGTAGAGAAAGAAGTTATTCTCCCGGGAGCGCTTTGATTGGACGCAAATCACGCGGAGAGACGAGAGAGACGGTGACGGAGATCGAGTTGGACCGGAGACGAAGTGGCCGGGGATTCACCGGAGCGAGCAGCCGGCGTTCATCTTCTTCCTGCAGGTTCTCTCTTTCATGATCTCATCTTTTGTCACGTCCTTCACACCTCTTAGGCTGCACCACGTGGTTCATGTTGTATACCGGTGAAAAAAATGCACATCCTTCTCGATGGGCACACGCAGCCCATGGGATGGGATCACAGATGCCAAAGAAGCTGATGTAATGTGATGATCATTTCGAGGTTCTCATCTCCGTTTATCCCAATTATCTTTGAAGTCGTTTGCTTCTCCTCGTACCATCCAAGTGAACGCATTCTTCAATGTCTGGGATCACACACGCCACTCAATTACATCCAAGCACAATTGACAATTCACAGAAGGCAGAAGCACATATGCATCTTATGACATGTACTATATGTTCCGTTCTTGTTCTGCTCACAAAATTAGCGTTCAAAATGCACATTATACAATAGGAGGAAGGAATAGAAACTACTGCAGAAATATAATCTGTACATAGTTTTCAAACTAGCTGTGCAAGGTTGCCACACACAAACCAATCACATAAATTATGGTATGGTACAGATGACTGACTGCCCCCAAATCACTCCCTACATCTTTCACCTAATCGTCAATCTATAAAGCCATCAACTCAGAAACATAAACTCCAAACCCAAACCAAGTCAATCAATCCAGTGCTTACTTGTCAATACCAGCTAAATACATGACATCAGTAATGTACATACAAATACAAGAACCTCATAATATAGTACTCCGATTACAATGCTGATTACTTGATTGACCTGCCAGAAAAATAAAATAAACAGTCAATTTAACCGTCAGCGATAACAATGTTCCAAGATTGTAAGAAGGAATGCATCAAAAGATTGAAATAGTACCAGCAGTACTGGATTTATCCCACAGAAGGGGATTCTGGTTCAGAACCACTAATGGATGTAAATGTTGATAGCGAATCGTCACCAAAGTTCAGTTGGGTAGTTGATAGGCGCCGTGAATCACCGAAGTTCAGTTGGGTAGTTGATAGGCGCCGTGAATCACCGAAGTATCTATTATAGCGACCAGAATATGATCTGGGCGTCAAAAGCTCAGGAGTAGCACTGCCAAGTGATGATCGCCAAGGAGTTGGAGTCGTTAAGCCATTTGAACGGTACCCGTTTGTCTTTCTATTTAAGCTGCTCGTCCTCTTTGGGCTTGGTTTAGAGCCAAAAATTACTTCTTTCTCTTTAAGTAGAATGCTCTCCAACTTCTTCTGGTCCTGCAACAATGCTAAAGTAGTGTTAAAAATCCAGAGTATGCATGATTAGTTTTTAATCAATAAGGGTGATTTGGTAAACAATTGCTACCCGGTATCGTCGTTTTTCCTCTTCCTTCTGTTCTCTGTTAAGTCTGTACTCTTCTAGAACAGATACTACGCGCCCCTGTCAAAAGCATATGAGAATATATAAAAAAACAAAAGAAATGTCTACACTATTGCTGATCAGATTCTATACATACCCCATCGTAGAGGAAGGGTTTATTTCTTGCATTTTCCCAAGCAAAGGTCCGGTTTATCAGGTTGTCCACCATAGCTGAGAAAGATATGGGTCATGCATTGAGAAAGATATGGGTCATGCATTGAACAAACTGAAATCTATGTATAATTCTCCAGCACTCAGATTAAAACCTACCTGGAATTTTGGTGACCAAAATCCTTGCCTTTTCTGCTCTTCTAAGGTTCATGTGAGCACCCCTTCCAGAGCTATACCTCTTGGAGTCCTGCAAAGATACTTAGTGTCATTTTTCATTATTTAGATTACCTCAAGGTTATCTGGAAAATACATTCATGGAGTCGCACTGCACACGCTGTGGTGCTTTCCTTAATAGCTCTGTGTTTCCAGTTATAAAGTACAGTACTTTATGCATATACACGCACAATATTTGAAGCATTCTAATTCCAAAAGAAATATGCCTGAAATACCTGGTTATATTCTTCAAGCCAAGCCTCTTCATCACAAGCAGCAATCCATTTATTTATCCTGTCCATAATATCTTTTTGGCTAGCGGACTCTTCTTTCGCTTTTAGTATTTGTGACTCGATATTTGCCAGGAGCTCAGAAGGGTCAATGAGGCCTGGATGGAACATGCACAAGATAGTCACAATTTGTAAAAAACATAAGAACGAGTGAAGATAGTACCAGAGCAAGATGCGTAAAGTACTACCAGAATCAATCAGAGCATTAGTTTGCTCAGGGGCTGTGCTGACATCAGGTTCTATGTGTGCTTTTTTGCATATCTCTTCCAATTCCAACCTTTTCTTCATGACAATTTCTTTCAATCTTCTGGCTTTAATTTTTGTTAGCCTCTCAACCTCAGCCTCCATCTGCATGACAAATCAAAATCTGAAACAGTTAAAATGATTAGGCAAGCAGTGAAATACATAGTAAAGAATAGAACAAAGACAAACTGATAAAACCTTCTCGATTGTTTCCTGAGAGAGAACTCCAGGGGATGTGATCCCCTCTTCTGGTGATATGAGAATGCTCATTACTTTGCTATATAGTCTCTTCTCTTCCTCAGAAGAGTCCATTAACTTCCATAATTGACATAACGATTCCATTGTTTCTCTCATCTACAAGGAAATGATAATTTAAAAATGTGTTGTGCAGGATTAACAATAACTTAAAACTGAGGAGAAAAGAACCTTGAAATGACCTTATCGATTCTAGATTTTCTTTCTGCCTTTAGCTTTGATATTGTACTAGCAAGGCCTTCCAGTGTGCTATTGCTGATGTTTGTGGACTGCTCAAGACCATTCTGATGCAAACTGGGATGAACTTCATTTACTGTCTGTCCAAAATCAATTCCAAGGACTCCACATAAAGAATGCACTTCATTTACATACTCCAGAACTTTGTGAAGTCGATCAGACTGAAAAAAAAATTGTAAACAAGAATCAGAAATGTAATAAAGCACTAGAGAAATATATATATATATATATATATATATATATATATAATTGGTTGCTTTTGTTTATGTCCAATTGGAAAGGTTGACCTTCTAAATTCATATGTTTAGCCTAAAGTACATAACTTGTGTTCCTCCCTAGTAACAAATATATGAAAGTTGTCAGTCAACACTAATCCTTAAAGAGCTAAAAGGTTTCCTGGCTACAGACAGGTAGATGCAGTCTCAACACTAGACAATTAGTACACACTGCATGGCAATGGCTGTCATAGCAAGTTACACATCTCATCACTTCACTGCAAAACCTTGAAAAGACATTTTTTCTGAGTGAACCATAATAAAAAACTGAATAATCAAGATCTTTCATAAAAATATGAATAACCAATCATTCTCCACTAGCTGTCCTCGTTCTATTTATCACAAGTTCTGCAATGTACTACTAACAAGATCTTTGCAAAAAAAATCTCGAGTTCAGATTAGGTAGCAGATTCAGGATGGTATACCTTTTCTTTCTGAAGAGCACGAAGCTGTGCTTGGTAATTATTAAGCTTCCTTGTTGACAAATCATGTTCATCGACAACAGGACTGTTCCCATTATCACCCTGATTATTGTATTCACTTAACTCTGAGCGGATCTTCTCAATCTGTGATCGAATATCAGAAAACTGCTTGATCCTTTCCTCTTTCTTGCATTTCAAATTATCCAGTACTGGAACGACAGCAGCAAGCTGTTCCTTGAGTGATACGACGCTCTTGTCTTTCTGCGAAAGTGTTGAGAAATTAACAAAAGCAACCTAGACAAGATAAATCTAACAGAGTTCTTGGTCACAAGCCTATGTTACTCACAGTAAAAAGAATTGCAGTTCATCTATCAATTAGGAGTTGAGCTGGACTGTCTCTCACAGTAAATTGAACTTTGTAACAGCAAGTGAAATCCACTGATAGTAACATACAGTCATACAGTAAAAAAAAAAGTGCTTGTGCTCAATTTGTACTACAGTTGAAACTTGAAAATGCATTTGACTGAGGTGTAGTGAGTAGTTGCCCAGCTTGAGAGGAGGTTGCCTAAGAAAAGTTTCAGTATTCTTCAAAACTCAGCCTCAGAGGTTTGAGCTATAAATCCGTAGTTACTTCAACAACAAGCAACAAGCATCGCCCACTCCTATTTAATGAAGCCATAACATAAATCATGAATGTTATCAACAACAGCCACATTTCATCATTTCAAGTGATTTGGTCAAAACTCAGAAAGCCTACAGACAACCAACCTAATTAGTGCATCATCATCATCACTGTGCATACCTTCAGATACAGCTTGTGCTCCCCTAGAGTAGCAATTAAGGATGCTACTTCAGCTTCTTTAGTGGCCACAGACTGGTGCAGCTGGACCCTAGTCCGATTGGCATCGTCTACCTTCCTGCGGTACACTTCCAGGCATTCTTTTTCGATCTCTAGTAACACCTTGTTCTTCTCACCCTCACTTTCTCCTACCTCTGCCCAGATTTGCTGATTGCCAGAAACAACAGTGCATGAGTTATGAGTGATAGTACTCCAACCTTATGGTCAAAAATAGGAAACTTGACATGTTACAGTTAAGGCAATAAAGGCAGTTAAGAGTACATTTTGATCATTAGGGTCTGATTCATGTAATCTCTGAGCATGTTAATCTGTACAGTAACGTCATATCCAAAGAATGGCGTTATAGGTAAAGAAAAGTACTATTTACTCGACAAAGAACTAAATTTGTCGCATCTTAACTGCCTGATGCACTAAGCCGAGCCGAATCAAAGAATTGCTTTTTGAGCAGCTGAAGAACCAGAAAAGGTGAAAAGGAGAGAAACTTCCGCAATAAAGCCACTGCGCTGCAGCTCTTAATCATAAAATAAACGTAAGCACAGGGACAGTAAAACAACTAACAATTAAAGAAACCCACAAGGGAACCAAAATTTGCAAACCAAGTCCTACTGTAAATTTTCACCCAGTAAACGAGGTGAAACCTGAAGTGAATTAACACAAGCGCACACAAGAACAATTCACCAATTAAAAAAGCATTAGGGAACCCAGAAACAGGAAGACGGCAACGACATTTTAACAAAACATAGCAAAAAAATTGCAGACAAAGAACTGCTAATGTAAAATTTAAGAAAACAAAACTCTACTTCACTCAATTCCACAAGCAAGGTCAATACCTGAAGCTCTCTGAGCAAAGTACCACAGCTGGTAGCTTCCATGCCCAAACCTGCGCCTATGCCCACCATTGAACTCAGTAGAAGAAACACCCCAAGAGCCAACAGGAGAGCTCAAAGAAGAGGATGCAAGAAGTGAAAGGACAAGACAAGAAAAGGGAGCAAAGATTCTTCAGACTTCTCTCCACCACTAGGCCTTCAGGGTTCAGCTACTGCCTGAGCTAGGCCATAAGCAAAGCAGCATCTGAGCTTTTAGCCTTCTATCCCCTCCTCGTCCTCTTGGGATTAGAGAAAGCAATAGCAGCTAACGAAAAAAGTAGGCACCAAATGCCAGCAACTTAGGGATCAAAGAAGCTCTTTTCCTAGTGATTATGGAAAATTTAAGCCATCTTTGCTTCCTTTTTGTTGCTTTCTGCTACTTGAAGGAATGGAAGGTGAGGGAAATTGCGGGAAGGACTGGAACGGAGGAGAAGGTCGAGAGTGCATGAGAATTTGGGAGCATTTTCTCTTCTTCTAATTGGTAGGTTGGGTTTTTGCTATAGCTGCTTAGGTAGGCTCTTTACTCCTTTTGTCTGGGGGGCGGCGGCTTGGGAGTGAGCAGAGAGATGGTGGAGGGAAGAGGCAATTGAGGGTGACCTTTGTTTTCATTTATTTAATGGTGTGGTAAGGTGTGTTTCTGTACAAGGAAGATTCCCTCAACTTTTTGTTAAATTCATTGATTTGGGTTAGGTAGTGCTGAAAAGTACTTTAAAATAAACAAAAAAAGTTGCTACACCGTACTACCATCAATAGTTACAGCCTTACAGGTGATCGTAACACACTTGAACAAGCAGGGGAAATGACAAATTTAAGCAAAATAATTTCCCCAGATTAGGGAAAATACTATATTTGTTTCGTCATTTTTTACTTGCTTTGCTTTTTTTCATCAGTTATATATTTTCATGATATCATAAATACAATTGGGGATCATCTGTTTTGTCTTATAATAGAGGACTGACAGGGATATACGGTAATCAGGGTTTGCCTGGTAGGCCGGTACTATCAGTACGCTACATTGCTTCGGGTAAGATGCCCTCCTAACTTGGGCAATGTACTATGGCATATTAGTACTTGCCAGACAATTTTTTTTATCAGATGGTTCTATCATCCTAGGCTACGCTGTGTCGCGACAAAAAAATGCAATTCTGAACCCTCTATGTATAATGCACTAGTCTAGAATCACGCTAGTGCACACAGTGTCAACATAGATGAATATCGATCCACATAAGTCGAATAACAACATAAACGATTAATTTGAATAACAAATAATAGTTTTGACCTTATGGTCAAGTTTATATTTATTATGCCACGCAAGGCTAGCAATAAAGAAATAAGCAGCGCAACAAAATAAACTCCAGCAGAATCTCATTAATTCGCCACAGGAAACCGACTGAGATCAATGACCTAACGATCAGCACCTTCGATGAACTCCTCCTCAAAAGCAGGCGATGACTCATCCTCTTCTGTTGAGTTGATTTAGCAAGTACGAATACACAACTGTACTGTAAGACATACCATGTAATGCATATATATATATATATATATATATATATATATATATATATATATATATATATATATATATATATATATATATATATATATATATATATATGCTTATTCCAAAGGAAAAGGCTTCTATGGTTCTTTTGTATAAAAGCAACATTTGCAATTGAATACAAATAATAGATTGAAATACAGTTCAAAACAAATAAACAATAATAGTTTAACAGTTATTTTCACAAAAACACAAAGCTAATTAGATTAATTCACACAGCCATATGACTTAGGTCACACATTTGTCCATTCCCAAAGTTTTATAAACACTACCTCTCGTGTGAAATCCCTGAACATGTCTATGACCGCGGACGCGGCTATTTGAATAAATTGATTAACACTCTGCAGAAGTTGTACACTTTACCCACACGATACAATCAGTGTAGTTAGCACTAATCATAACAAAATGTTTCAGAAACTTCATCTCAATATTAGCATTCCCGATGTGCTTAACCGCCAGACAGCTCCACACAGGAAGCCAGTCCGACACACATCGTTCGACAGAGAAGCAGCGAACCGTCCCATGATGCGACTACTTGGTAGTACACACCTCTACCCATGCGACACAGTATAACCTACTACATAAGTAATCAATACTAAAAATCCATAACTTACTAAGTTAAGCCCGTCCTATATCAGTCATGTGGTCGTATAGTAAGGCTCCGTTCAATGACGCACAAAGTTAAATCCTTAATTGACCAAGGCAAGACTTCCAAAATTCTAGCTATGTCACACAGGTTAAATCCCATGCACACAGCTCCACCATAACAAAACACAATACCAGTTGCCTCTGTCTAAATCTTTTTCCACCCTGTTGGTTAAGTGCAACGTATGCCATTCACGAGTAATAGCACACATCACACACAATTTTACATATATTCTATAATCACTTACTCATGTTTACAATTGCGACTCAAGATGACTTGTAGCATGGCTAAGCAATCTAATCGTAGCAGTTTATATTCGAAGTGTTTTAAAACAATTTTCTATGAAAAATAGCAAACCTGTTAATATACTTATTGTAAAGGGAATTAAACTCAGTGAGGAATTATGTCCAAAAACTCATGAGGAAAAAGCTAGAATAAATGGTATATATTATTCTTCAGCTTTGAGATGTCTTATGTATGCTATGTTATTTACATGACCTGACCTCAGTCATGCTATTGGAATTCTCAGTAGATAACAAAAGAATCCTGGGGAGGAACATTGGAAACAAATCAAATATGTGCTGTGTTATGTCAAAGGAACTATGGATTATTCATGATGTTTTAATGGTCATAATCTTTAGCTGCAGGATTATATTGATGCTGATTGGCAAGGGGATCCAGATGATCGAAAATCAAATTCTGGTTATCTATTTACTTTGACAGGAGGTGCTATTTCTTGGTGTAGCAGGAAACAGGATTCAATTGCTCTTTCCTCTATGAAAGCTGAATACATTATTGCACCTGAAGCAGCAAAGGAAGGTGTATGGTTGAGGGAATTTCTTGCATCACTTAAGGTCGTGGAAAATGCATCACAATCTGTCACTATTTTCTTTAATAATCAGGCAGCGATCAAGATCTCGAAGGATCCTAAATTTCATAGTAAAAGTAAACACATTGAAGGAATGTGTTACTATATTCGTGATGTAATAAATAGACTCAAGTCTATTTGTTTGTTTTATTTGCCTAGCATTGATATGGTTGCAGATCCACTGACTAAGCCAAATAGTCAAGAGTTATTTTCTAAGCATGTTAAAGACATAGGACTTCAGTTTATTGATTAAAATGTTTTCAGCCAAGTGGGAGATTTTTATGTGGCTTTCAATATTTATTCTGGTTATTATCTGTTTTAACTCAATGTGGAATATTGATATATGTGATAGGGAATAATTTGATGCGGGATCTAACTCAAGAAATTAATACTCGAGGTGCTGAGGACGGCTGTGCTGGAATATAGTAGACATATTTATTGAGATCGACTCTACTGGAATTTAATATGCATGCATATGATTATTCTGGATATAGCACAGGGCGAAATAGCTGGGTTTGTTTTGCAGAATTAGCTCTGCAGGCTATTGATCCACATGATCAAATTGGAATTGATCTCGTAAACAATCTGATCATGACGCATGACTCACACATGTGCGCTAGGGACTAATATATTTTAGATTTATTAAACTGGTCTGTCTGATCGTGGTTGGTGACATGATTCAGGAGTCTTACGGTGTACCAGAAACAGGTGGTCGATTATAACACATGAAAGTGGAGTCTATAAATAGGTCCCTACCATCTAGCCTTAGAATGCAATTATAAGCGGCATCACGGAAAAAACAGAGAAATAAAGAGTAGACTGGAAAGCCTCCACCAAATCAATCTAGAGTTTGCTAAAATCCTAACACTCTTCTATCCATTTGTGAGCTTATTTGCAAAGGAATCATTGATTGATACCTGATATTTCGGCATGGCTTAGCAGCTTAAGTTAGCTGGGATCCTCTTTGTGTTTTTTTTTTGTTTTTTAAACCTTTTATTCGCTCTTATATATATTAGGATCCTTTCATGTTCTAAAAAAAAATCATTGATTGATGCCTATCAGCCATGGATGGATCGATTTTGCACACGAATGGGGCAAATGATTACCTTAGCGCGCCAGTGGATGGACCATCTCCACATATACAAACCTCAGGGCATGGGATTCTCCGTACTGCAGTTCGTACCGGCGCACAGCCGTAACATTTTGAACAAAGTTGTTTTACATGCATAAATTTCTATACATGCAGCCATACAGCAGGAAGTATATTTTGACTATACATGGAATGCCTGAGGCCCTGGAGTTTAGTCAGACCAATGGTGAATCCAGGAAACTTTTGGACCCCGCGTTTGACTAGGGAAACACCACCTTCAACCCCATAACCACGGCGATCGTTTGACTAGGGAAACACCATCTTCAACCCCTCAGCTAGCAGAGAAGCTCAATTGCTCTTTAATGGTGGTTTGCTGACGAGCCTAGGCAGCCGTCCAGGGTCGCGGGAGTTGGGGCTCTACCACTGAGTCAGACAACTACCATATTTTTTTTGTTTGTTATAGTGTATTGATGCGGAGATAGTAAGATCGAGACAGATACCAAATTTGAATTGTTTGCTTCACTAAATTTTGTAGTGTTCATTCTCCACTAAAGACTGCAACTAACCCTCAAAATGGCATGACGTGTTCATTCACGATCTAATACTTTTGATATTGAGTGCCCAAACCATTCCTTTGACTGTCGGTGGCTTTGCAGATTTGGAAAGAAAAATAAAAAGGTAAGCCGAAAAAGGTACCGTGGCTGGTGAGACACCAACAGAAGAACCCTGACATCCGGAAAGATTACTGGCTGAAACTGATCAAGTCCCCACTCCACATCCTCCCACAGTGTGCAAATTGCTCGTAGCAAGCGGATCACCACAATGGCACGATCCACACAAATAGGCACCGCACTTGATTCTCTAGATTTCTTTTACGAATGCAAACACGGCCGAAACTTCCAACTAATGATCGAGGTTCAGGTAGGGAGCACAACTTTGGGATGCAAAGGCGACGCGCCAAGGATTATGTCGCACAAATACTCTCCTTTTTTTTTTTTGGCGAGGATGTCGTACGAATACTGTCGTTGCATTGCATAGGGAAAGGAAACTGTGCTGGTGCATCCTGTACAGTAGTACTATCTAGAGTATCCAAAGAACGATTTTTTTAAAAAAAATAATGTTATTTTAAAAGATATTTAAAAAATAAATAATCGCCCCAAAAAATTACAAAAATATGTCCCTGTCGACGGGAACCTATCACCAGTTGAACTGACGACAGGGACCTTATCGCCCATGTCGCCAGTTGAGGTATTTATCGCCAGTTGAACTGGCGACATGAACCTATCGCCAGTTCAACTGGCGATATATACCTCAGCCCTAGCTAGTTTTTGATTTTGCCTATTCCACTTAGGCAGATTGTGATTTTCATAAAATTTAAACAGTACGAAATCTGTTAGACTCGTAATAACATTTTATCATCGTCATATGTTGTTGTACTACGATAAATTTTTGGAGAATTTACCGAGGACGTTTGAGGTATGAACGATTCAGAAGAGGAAGGTAAGTGATATTGCGATTCGCCGAATTCATACACGGTATTACGTAGTTGCGCATAACGCCATAACACTTAATTGAAATGATAATTCAGGACATTGATAATAATATTTTTCTCGTGGTCGCGATGTCAACGTCTCCCATGTGGACTGCCTCTAGTCGGGGCACCGGATGAGGTCCCCGCGGCGACGTCCGGAATGCCGATATCTCCTTGGCCCTGAGTATTTCGCGTGGCATGTCTTGAAGGTGTGCCTGCACTTCGCAAATGGAGCACTTCTTCGCGACGCTCGCCGCCGCCGCCCATATCGCTCTCGATGTGTCGCACTGCCATCGCCAACCTTTCCCTTGAGCCTAGCAATGTCCGCGGCCCAGATTAGTTGCTCCCAGGTGGGATGACCAGTGAAATGGCCAACAACGGCGTAATCATACATCTCTCCACTCCATGTTTGCATCACCGCCTCCTTGGTGAAATAGTGAGAGAGATACTGCCCGGGATGCTGCGCCACCGTCGAACTGGCGGCCATGACATGGGAACAGGGCCTATGCAGAAGAAGTGACTTGTTACAAGTGCATACGCAACTATCGCGCGCTATGCTATGCACTCATGGTGATCCTCTCGCGTTAGTCCCGCGACGCCCTTATCCTCGCACATTATCTCGGCGAAGATCCTCGTGCCCATCTTGAATGCCCTGCATCTCACCTTTCTGCTCTTCTCCTCCATGTATGCGGTGGTCATGGAGGAGTAGAGTACTGTCATTTGCCATGGCGAGCGACGCATTGTCCGATCTGCTTACAAAGTAGTTTGTGGTACCGCGAGAATTGCCTCCACAATACCAACCAAAGGGAGGCACCGGGCGCCGCGCATGACCCAATTGTAGACCTCACTAGGTTGGTTGTCATGATACCATATCGAGCACCACCCTCGCCATGTAGCAACACCACTTATCCTTAGGCTCGTGCTCAATCCACCGAGGAGCATTTGACTCGTGCCCTCGTCTTCCTCGTGACACTAGGAGCGCCTCAGGTAGATGTGGCAATGCTTCGGGGCCCGACGCGCTGGGGTGGCTCCTTCTCGCCGCCTCCCATCCGTGGGTTTGGGTCCGGCCGCCGAGAATCTTCCAGAGTGTTTCAACTTACGCCGCCGGTTCTCGCTGCACAGCGCTGAATAGGTTCATCAAGTTCTTGTTGCGAATCGCTATAGAAGTTCGCACCCAAGCGCCTCATGCACCACCGCTCAGATCCGCCATGGAAGTGGTACGCCCTTCCTCGCTAGAAGCCGAGTTATTGCACGCAGCAGCTCGCGCGTTCGGCCATGTATGAGGCATACGCTGGGACGGTCTCGACAATGTAAACCCGACATTCTTCAGAACCACAGCCACTATCCGTGTTCTCACTTTCAACGAAAGCTAATGCCACGGAAGAACTTGATTGTTTCCGTCCGTCGCTATTGCGCCAAGATTCGCCCTTGTACCTCCTAGTCGAACGTGCCATCGATGCACAAGATTGGACGACAAGCGTTTAATGCATTGATGCATGGACCAAAGGCGAAGAATGCTCGCTGTAGTACCTCTTATTAGGCCACTTTGGATGCGTATGCCTTGAATGTCGACATGAGTGCCGGATTCCCGCCTTGCATGACTCGGTTGCCCAGGAGGTTGTGGTAGGAATTTCGAACGCGTCAACCTTGATTCCAATGCCTTCGCTTTACCCTCCAAGCCTTTGCATAGCCGATAGTGTATCAAACCTTGCCTCAATGGTCCGAATGATGGATCGTGGCTCAAAATCTAGGTTATCCACAATCTCACCGCATAATAGATTGGCGATGAAGCCTAATGATAGGTTCGGTGGATCAGACCGACTCAATGACGACGCATGTGTGAGGGACCACTATGGAGCACTTCCAGAGGTGTCCCACTTGGTCGAAATGCGCAGACGCGCCAAGGGCATCCTCTATGCCGCACTTTACGTCAGAGCATCTTGGGATAGACTTGACGACGTGAATGTGCGACGACCGACAATGCCGTAATTTGACCGCATCCCGCACGCCTCCTTGCACTTGTACATAGATCCTAGTCCGACTCGCTCGTCGCACTCCCACCGAACATGGGAGCCTTCCTTGACGCACGAGGTTCTCGAATCGGTATGTGTTCCACTCTGATGGAACCGGCCGCCGTCCGCATGACCATCGCCATCGTAACCTTCATCTTCTGACAATGTCATGTAGTCTTGGTCTTTGAGATCCATCATTTGCACCGCTTCTTCAAGCTCCTCCCTCGTTAGCCGTGCCACTAGCTTGTCTCATCGAATGAGGTAATTCAGATAGCCTTCATCGACGATATCAGCAACCTCTTGCCCTTCTCGCTGTGTGCGCCGCTACCGAGTCACCTATTTCTTCCCTGTCGCGAACTCCTACTTGTTTCGACGCAGATGCAGGAGTGGGTTTTGCAAACGCTCGACCGTATGACCAATTTCTATCCTCTCCTCGCCATGCATTTAGGACCGCCATGAATTTGTTCCTTTAGTTGCACTAACTCCCAATACGTGGGTTGTCCCGTCCGGGCAAGGCAACTCAATGTCGATCGCGCACATCACGATCCACTTGAACGTGGAACAACCATCGCATCACAGCCAATGTACGTTGCTCGTGTCTTGGTAGGCACGCCTCACGATCGAAATAACTCAAATCGATTCCTCGACCTCCATAATAGTCCCTTGGCCGTAGTAAATTTTGAAATTGACTACGTCGGACATATTTGATGCACTGCAGTGTGAAGAAATCAAAAATCATGTATTCCGTTCTGTTAAGAAAATTACCCGAGAGGTGGCCAAATGGACGAGCAGTGCTTCGCTAGCTTTTCTCCTCCTCTCTGTTCTGTCCTTCTCTTTTTGCTGAGTAAGACTGAGTACTGTGTGGAATTTCGAGGGTTCCAAGAGGGTTATATACAGGTAAGGGCTTGTTGCCAGTTTAAACGGCGACAGCTTCCTGTCACTAGTTGAACTGGCGATACATAAATGAACCGGCGACAAGCGGTTCAACTGGCGACAGGGATTCATTTATGTAACTACGAGGACGATTGAGGGATTAATGATTTGTAACTACGAAGCATTTTATTATAATGCGTCCGAGAATTCTTGTACAACTCCGTTGGAGAACTTTGGAGAAATGACGCAACGATAACAACAAGATATTTCATCGGAATAAGGGGGTTACATGGCACGCACGACAACGAACCGAGGACGGTACATGCATGCCTTTAGGGAAATTGAAATACATGAGATATGTGGAGGACTATGATAGATCTACGGAGTGGAACGTGGTCATTTACCCTTGCGGCCCAACTCGGCGTTGTACTCCTCACTTTGTGCCTTAGCTCTCGCCGCAATGGCCCTCTTTCGCTCCCTCTCGGCCTCCCGTCACCTCACATGCTCACGCCTCGCTCCTCACGCCTCGCCCCGCCTTGCTTGTTCGGCTCGCCGCCTTTCAACTCTTAAGGCGCCACGGTCTCGATGTTCTCCCGGTCCAGCTTCTTCCGTGAGCAACGACCACATGTCGAGGGGTGGATCTTGTCGCTGATCCACCGCCTAAGTCGATAGGGGTGGCGAGATCGCGTGGGTAAAGAGCGTTTGTTACGCCGCTACACGAAGAAAAATAGCATTGTACCATGAAATACGGTTTCATTACCGGATGCCTTTCGTTGATGTCGACGGCGTAGTTTGGGCAGCACCAATAGCGCTCGCCAATGGTCCACTCATCGGTTAATTTGACGCACTTGCAGGCGTCCCGACGGCCGACACCAAAGATAGGGTGGCGCCACCTCATCGGGGCCCTTCCGAGGGCGCCCGCGGCATATGTGGGGTCGCGCTCGACCCGTAACCATTAGGCGACTACGGGCAGCTTCCTCGATCCACCAGCCTCGAAAAGTTTGTGTGTGAAAGGTTCCCGACTAGCGACATGGTAGCGAGCGTTGGTCTCACGGGGAGACACCCAATCCTTCAAAAGCTTATGGATTTTCTCCCATTCCTTCTCCTTGTCCATGTTTTCTACTTGGTGGTGGTGTTGTGGACTTGTTTGACGAGTTGCGCCAGATTTATAGCTAGAGCGGATCGAGCCGGCCGAGGCTCGTCTTGGTAAAAGGTGCCTCGTCGTCAAATAGTCCCAAAAGTCGCCGCGCCGTCACATCGCCCTAAAAGTCGCTCGTCGTTAAATAGTCCTAAAAGTCGCCGCCGTCACATCGCCCTAAAAGCCGCTCATCCGTCACATCGCCCAAAAGCTACCTCGCCGATCACATCGCCCCAAAAGCCGCTCGCCCGTCACATCGCCCTAAAAGTCGCCTCGCTCGTCGCATCGCCCCAAAAGCCGCTTCTTCGTCACATTGTCTCAAAAGCCGCTCGCTCGTCTCATCGCCCTAAAAGCCGCTCGCCTCGCCACATCGCCCCAAAAGCTCATATCGCCCCGAAAAGCTCGTGACGTCCCGGAAAGTCGCTTCGCTCGTCACATCGCCCCAAAATCGCTCGCCTCGTCACATCGCCCCAAAATCGCCTCGGGGTCAAATAGTCCTAATAAGCCAGCTCGCTCGTCACATCGCCCTACAAGCTAGCTCGCTTGCTCACGCCGTTGTCAAAAGTTTGATCGCTTGATCACGTGGTATTCAAAAGCTTTTAGTATCAAACCGAGACCGCCATAATAATAGTTGCAAATGTAATAAAATTTACATAGCTACCATTACCGATACTAACAAAAATCAATATCTAGTGGCGCCCTCTTAGGGTGCACCGCGTGTCGCCCCGGCCCTCCGCCGCCGCGAGTACGCCGAGGGTCGGGCCGCTCGACTACCCGACCCGCACGAGTAGCTCGCGGTGGTGTCGCCAGGCCGCGCTCTCGCTTACTGGGACGAACTCGGCGCACCGCATACCGAGAAGCCTCCATAGAGAACCGCGTGTCACGTGGATCCTCAAGAAGTCCTCGGCGGTGCCGATAGGTATGCGCGTCAAAGCGACAAGCAGTATCGCCCTCCCAAACCGCTCGCGAATAATTACGTTACAAACCTAATCATGGCGAAAGGACGTTACGCGACCAAGCGGAACTTACCGTTGGTCCAAGATGTGCTCGAACGACGCGCATAGTCCCGCCCGCGACGGTGGAGCCGAGGACCGAATGTAATATAGTCGCCACAAATTTTGGAGGTTCAAATGAAGAAGCGATGTGAGCGTGTCGTACTCACCTCCGCATGTCCCGAGGTGCTCGCCCCACTCGCCATGACGACGAGCCCGCCCGAGCGAGCAGAGGTCGTGGTCCTACCACCTCGGCCGACTCGCCCTCCGATCGCCGATCCACCGGCCGGCCGGCGAGCGACAGCGCCGACCGCACCTCGCGACTCTCGCTTTCTCGATCCGCCGCAGAGCCCTCCGTCTCCGCCAGCGTTGTCATGTGCTGCGCAGAGTCTACCAACTCGATAATCTCCCGGTGAAGATCCACTTGCACACGTAATCAACAAGTTGTAGACCTAAGTCTGTCAAATTAAATACGAAATAAGGACCGTTGAGTACATACGCAGCGGTGGAAAGCAGAGTCCGGCTGGGTGGGGTATGTGTTCGACGTCGAGGCCTCATGTCGAGGAGGGTCGTCCACGACCCGGACGCAACGAAGCCTCGTTCGAGTAGCGCATCACCCATGTACCGCCGCACGCCTCGGGTCGAGGGATCTTGCCTTACACCGACGAGGTCCTCGACCGCGCTACTCCAACCTCGACCTAAGGCCATCCCGCCTACCAGACATCGAGCCGCGAACTCCTTCCGAGTGTACCGTGGACGGCAAGAAAATATTTGGTGCGGATGTAACACACATTGTACGAAAGAAGTAAACAAGTGAACTTACGCGCGTACGCGCGCCGACACCCGCCTCCCAAGGGGCCGGGACCTCTGTCGCAGCATCGAATCGGGCGATGACACGCTGCACTCGTACTCTCCACGAAGATGTCATGCACTAAGGCACTCCACGGTACCAAGATGTAGTCTCGCGGCACAACACCGATACCCATGGGCGCGCGATCGCTCGGCGCCACTATACGGTGTCCGATGACGCGGTCATCGGCCACCGATCGAACATCGCAACGCATCTCGGTAGGAGGCATGCGAGGTGATCGGCGGAAGGTGACCTACGCAATAGAACACCGCAAACTAAGCACACGAAATAGTGATTGCAATACAAAACAATAAACGACTATGAAACTAACCCGCCGGCAAAGACCACACGCGCCCATGGTCGGCCGGTCCAGTCGCAGCGGGACGCATAAGCTATCCTCGACGCCCCAAGTCCGTGTGGCCGTCCGATCCGAAATGCTCCAACGACCACACCGCAGAGAAGTAGGCATCCCGAGAGGATGGAGCCGCCGCGCGACGCCGCCACGTGTCGCATAGTGCGCGCGACGTCGCGCGACAAAGACGGCCGACCCCACGCTGCATCGCGGATCTCGGTCGACCGTGAGTCCGCCACTTCACGCGCTGCACGGATGTAGTGCTTGTCGACGCCGCCGCCGTGGGAGCTCAGAACATGACCCACCCGAACAATCACGCAGTAGGCCTCGGCGCCTCCTAACGCTGACGCCCTTCGGTTCTCGCGCCATACGCCGCCGCAAGAAGACACGCACACGCCGCCAGCGTTCACATACGAATTGTTGCGAGAACAATAGTTATGAACACTTACGAGAATCGCGATCCACTTCAGCGCGGCCCATGCGGCCGCCGAACTCCACGCACTCGCGCTCGGGCGGCAAGACATCGTGGAACTCGCCAGCGTGTCCGCGCGCCATGTGACCGGACGCGCGGCGCCGCCATCGGAGCTCGCGCAGGCAACCTGGGCCGTAGCTCACGCCCCGCAATGCCGGCGCTATCTTCCCGCACGGAGGTGGAACGTGGATCTCGACCTCCAACGGCCAACCGCCGCCGCCGCAGGCTCTGGCCGCACGGAAACGCCAGACGCACGACCGCACGCCGTCCCGCCGCCTCCACCGCCGCTTCCACCATCCTCGCGAGTGGAAGGAGGCTCGCCGCTCTTAACCTACGCCAACGCAAAATAATCGCACCGCAATTATTACACATGAGTCAACGCAAAATAATCGATCGCGATTGAGTGCATGAAGGTCACAACTTCACGCACATCGTAATCCGCCTCAGATGCCTCCATGCCCCGATGGGGGTGCGAGTCGAACGCCTAAGCTCTATTGGCGCCGCCTCCGAGGGGAGCACAGATCGAGGCGCTACGATGACGCTGCGGTCAATCACCGGGTCAAGCAACTCGAGTGATTCGCGCTCGCCATACTCAAAATGCAAAAACAAAGTTCATATTTTTTCATGCGCCTTTACGTAGCCTATGTACCAACTACGAATTTTCTTTACAAATTAAATGCATGACACATTTTTAAATGATATTTTTCGACTAATAAGATATTGACCGCAAGACTAACACAATAATAATAAATAAGACTAACAAAATAATAACCAAGCACACATATTCTCACAATTTAAAAATGTGTCATGCAATTCTCCTAGTTTAAAAGACAATTCCTGCATTAATTATATTACTACAGCGGTCAACCAGCGCCATACTCAACTCTATGTCGCTATTGTCGCAATTCTATGTCGCTACACAACTCAAAATATATACTACACAGTTCGACTACATTTATATACCATACTAAATTCTATATCGCTATTGTCGCAATTCACAGTTCGACTACATTTATCTAACCCACTCAAAAGGTGCACTACACAGTTCGACTACATTTATCTAACCCACTCAAAAGGTGCACTACAAAGTTCGACTACATTTATCTAACCTACTCAATTCTATGTCGCTATTGTCGCAATTCTATGTCGCTACACAACTCAAAATATGTACTACACAGTTCGACTACATTTATCTAACCTACTCAATTCTACGTCGCTATTTTTTTTGGCTAACCTACAAGGTTTGGACGTAACGTACATAATTTCAGAAAAATTTACCTGCAAGATGATCGATCGAAACTGATGCTCTATCAATCTCTCTCCTCCGCGACGAATCGGCAGAGCTTTGCTACTATTTTTTCTCTTCCTCTCCAACACTCTCTTGTTTTTTTTTTTTCTGGAATTAAAATGAATTCGACACTGATTTTTTGGGGTTTTTATAGTCGGGTACCTGTCGCCAGTTCAACTGGCGACAAGAACATATTTTTGTAATTTTTTGAAACGACTATTTATTTTTGTAAATATCTTTTAAAATAATATTATTTTAAAAAAAATCTCCAAAGAACTACACAAGTAGTATTCTCGCTCATGGACTCAAAACGTTCATGCAAATGCAAAAGCTTATTGCAATCAGCAAAGGCGGCTCCCGGTGCTGTCACTGTCGGGCGGGGCCCACCTCAACGCCGCCCAGGACAGCTGCTACAGCGCCCGCCCGGCCGTCCAGGATCGGGACCTCGCAGGGGTGGTGGCCTGCCGTGCATGCCCGCGCTGTTGCACATCGGCGAGGTCTATCAGCTCGCTGTGCCATGTCGTAAGCACGAGTCAGCATTTGGTCGTGTCGCTGTGGCCAATCTCACGTTACACGCACGGGCAAGGGCGTTCACCCTGGGAAAAATAAATCTCGGACTCAAGAGTCGTCGCATCAAGGTAAATTTACTGGGGCCGCGGACCGGACAGGCCGAGATGGAGAAGAAAACGGCGCGACCGAATTGAAGCTGCCGACGGCTCTTCATTACCCGTGCGTGACAACTCCGCGGGTGCCCTCAGCCCTGGATCGTCCGTCGTGACACGGGGAAGACGGAGCCGGACGGCTCCACCACGGTGGGCGCCCACCCCGGCCGGCCCCTCCTCGATCGGAAAACAGCTGCTTTCCACAGCCACATAATAGCGCCGTGCCATGCCGGTTGCCGGCTCGACGACTCGATCTTGCTGCAGCCTGCAGGTACGTACGTGCGTGTGTGCCTTTTCTAGTGGTGGACGGACGTAGCAGTAGGTGCTGCGGCCAGGCCAGGGGATGGTACGAGCTAGCAAAGCAGAGACGCCCGTACTTTCCCCGGGTCCCACCGCCCCAGCCGTCGTCCATCCCCCGGATGTGACCGCCCAACTGCACGTACGTTCCTTGCTTGATTTCTTCGTGGAGACTGGACAAGTCGAGAGGCAACGCAACGACCAGGCAAGCAGCCGTGTTACCGTGTTAGGCAAACCTGCGAGCTGGGTTATATACGAGTACTTCATATAAATACAGGGTGTCCTTGTGCAGTTGTGTACCCACCGTTGTCCTACTAGCAGTAGTATTAAATCGTAGGTCCCGAGCTTGTCCGCTCCTCTCTACCGTGAAGTGATAGGATATGTCTCCTGTAGATGGCTCTTCGAGTAGACGGTGACCTTGACGCGCCACATTTTCTGCCGCATTTGTTGATAGTGAAGCCATGATACTGCCTGCCTGGACGTAGCCCAAACCCTAAAGTATGCACCACAACTCGCATAGAAACCCACCTCCTTCTCTCAGAGGTGTTCATGAAACACATCTAATTTTTTTTTGAAATTAAGAGAAGATAAGTATCCAATTTAAACCATAACATTTTTCTATATACGACTAACAAAGTTAATTACCACTAAACTAATTCATTACTACTAAACTAATTCATTACTAGTCAACTAACTAATTACAACTAATTAATTACCCTAAACTATCTAATTACGACTAGCCGACTAAGATCGACTAATTATGATTATGATAATAACGGCAAAAACATAGCACAAATTACCCGCCCTTTGAAGGAAGTAATCAATCAACCATTCGGGAAGTAATCAATCAAGGTTGAGCGACGAGCGAGTGCAGAGTTCTAGATTTATACCGAGCGAGAAGGAGTCGCAGCGTTACCGGAATTCCACGACGGCGGCGGAATTTCTGGACGAGGTGATGATGTGCGGAGTAGGAGGAGGACGGTGGGATAATGGACAAAATTTCATGAAATCATTCCAAGTCACATGAAATGATGAAACTCTATTTACAATATACTTAAATGAATTTTCGAGAAAATTCATAATGCATAAAATTTTGAAAATATTACACATGCAAATACACAGTGTTAGAAGGCTCCACAAAAATTCATAATTTTTGGACCTTGTTTACTATATTTAAAAATTCTTACAAAAATATGCATAAATGATTTTTTAAAAATAAAACATAAATAATTTTTTTAAAAAAACAAAACAAAAATGGTACAGTGGTGGGCGCAGGGTGAGCGTGCGCCCATCATCAGTAGCTTTTTTTTTTTTTTTTAAAAATGTTTTTACATCTATGCCAACTTGGAAACTGATTAGTTAATCATGCGCTTGCGCTAGGTACATAATAAAGCACTGAAGTGCTGGCTGGATGGTCGAGTTGGCAGTTGCTTAGCCTTCTCTGTTCTTCCTAGGCCTATTGTGGCCACAGAGGAACAATTCTTAGGCTCGATCAGGCCAAAGACAACGATGGTGCGACAGATCGAGAGATACGTTGGTCAAAAGGGTTGAGGAGCTGATGACCGATGAGTCCACAGAAGAGCCAAACTTCGGTGCACGTGCGAGATGTCAAATGCTCATACATGTCGTTACGTTTGGTTGCAAAATGGAAGCATCTTGTGGTGTTCTGAAAAGATATAATTTATCTGTATGTGGAGTGGAAGCTTTGCCGAATTCTTCCCTTATAACAGAGCCCCCTTGTTCTGTTCTCATACAGCCTTGCAAAACAGACACAATGTAATACACTAGAAAATGATCATGTAAGACGGCAGAGCAATTCTGCATTCATTCAACCAGGAACCAACTTTAGAACAAATAAAACAGCAGGACCTTAATTAAACCACGATCACACATAGTTTTCTGCATCTGCCGACACGCTTACATAAAAAAAAAACTAAATCAGCACACGAGCCCATCTAGGCGACACGCCAGGCAAAGGACAATGCAGGCGCGACACTGACAGCTATCAGAAAAGATTTGAGCTGCTGCATTTTTTCAGTCTTCTTTTTGGAACCTTCTTCTCTCGTTCATGGCCACACTGCTCTCACTAGCCACCGCTGTGGAGAAGTTGGGACCTGGGAGTGCAAATAAGAATAGAAAAAACAGAGAGGAAATTCAAAGATTTGGTTGTCGTAGGCTCTAGCAGAGCCTGACGGTACGTACGGGGGACCCTCGACTAGACTGCACATGAGTAGTCTACTTAACTACCGGCTAGAGCTGGCGAAATAGGTGCCGGTCGAGCTGGGCTGAGGTACGATAATGTTGGTCCAATTCAGATATAGTATAACTTGTATGGTTTATGAATCGGACCGGTACATCATAATATTTGAGTTGTGCCGGGATCGTCACCCTAACACGGCACGGCATGAAAAGTGCCAGGCCCAGCCTAGCAAGATCTGGGCACAGCACGGCTCGTTAGGCCTGTTAATTAATTATATATATATAATTTTATTTTCTTTTTTTAATACTCATATTGTTTTCTTTGTAGTTTTTAAATTTTACATAGTTTATTTTATAAGTATATATAAATTTATTTTATTTTTTAAGAATTATATATATATATTCTAGGATTTTTTATATTTTTAAATTTTTTCATGTCTTATGGGATAAATGGAAAATGTTTTAAGAGACAATTATTTAAACATTAATAGAATTGTTTATTACATTTTCAACATGGTTGTCTATTTTTTAATTTTCATATGTATTTTTGAATTCTACATATTTTTTCTGATTTTTTTGAATTTTTCCTTTTTTTTTGAATTTTCAGACTTAACGGGCTAAGTGGGCCGAAATTGACCTTCGGTCTAAACGAGCTCAGACCAGTACGCACGGCCTGAGATGCCATCAGATCGTGCTTGGGCTGACTAGCCGACATGCAGGCCGATACGATATAACCCATTTAGTTCACGGGTTATAATAGGCCATACTAGGTCGGGCCGGCCCGAACCGCCCATTTGACCATCTCCGCTACCGGCTGGCTGCTAATCTTTATCCGCAAAGAAACAGCTGCTCTACAGTGTTAGTCCATAGTGGTTTCGGGCTGGATGGGTAATATCTCATACTCATCAGATTAGAGGCTTGGTACAGCCGTACAGTAGTCTGCAATGACGAGGACGAGACATATCTCCTGTTTGACCCGTTTCGAATTGCTCAGGTGCTATGCGGCAGATTTCAGGTGCATGCGTGCAGCGTGCAGTTCTTCCAGTTTTGCTACAAGATACACGTGATTACGAGGTCCCGTTACTCGTCTCTTGTGTTATGTCTCTGCCTGCTCGATTTCATTTTGCTGGGTCTGATCTCCGCGGCACATTTTATCTCTGTATCGCCGTGCTTATCTCAGGTCTTGGTCACTTTCTAAAGAAGAGTGTGCATTGGTGAAGTAACAAGTTTGTGGCATGGCGAAATTAAGATGGGCCCTGACACACGCTGCAATTCATGGCGCAGTTGATAATTAGGAGAAAGATGAGAAAGCCCAGTCGCCACGATTTCATAGGGAAAAAAGTGTACTCCGTTCAACTCTTTTACCATATCGCTAAAAAAAACTCTTTTACCGTAGTGAAGGGAGAAGATGGAAGATGGCCACGTGGCCGGCCTCATGAAAAGGTGCACCACGGGTTCCTTGGCCCGAGAGGGAAACAGCTAGGCGACTCACCACGCAAAAAGATTCGAGCCCAGTCGATCTGCTCGGGACGGGGGCCGGCCCAGTCTTGGACGCCACGTCCAAGCTAAGCATCCGATGCCAACTCCTTGCATCGCCGCAACCTATGAGGCTGTGCGGGTATAAAACCGCGAGTTCTTTCCCCCGTTCCTCCTACTGAATCTTCTGCGTCCAATCTCATAGGCTCCTAGCCCATCAATATCATCTCTATCCTTTTTTCACCACAAGTCGCATATTTTGATCAGGTTTAATTTGGTGAGCACGCAAGATCGGAGGAACAGGAAAAATGAGTAAAACATGGGCTCTCATCAGCCACCTCCACGCTGTTGCAGGGTATGTGCGTACGGCTCATAATAAATCTTTTCGTTTGGATCACTTCTTTGGCTAATTAGGAGGATGCTTCTCTTTCATGTGCAGGCCGACCCTGACCCTAATATACCCGCTGTAAGTGAACACTAATTAGATTTGTGATTGACACTGTCATTCTGTCAATTGTTGTACATTGGAGCATTTCCGAACTGTTGTGTTGTGCTTTATCCTGAACTGTTGATCAGATAGTTATAGTGTAAGCTTTTAATTTGGATCAGGTATGCATCAATCTGCGCTATGGAGAGCACGTCCAAGTTGGACGACGAGCAATGGCTGGCCTACTGGATACTGTACTCCTTCATCGCACTCATGGAAATGGCAGCGGAGAAGGTCTTGTACTGGTAATTCATATTGTTCTGGACACTGATCCATCCGTCTTAGTTGCAAATAGGGGTGGAAAAATAGATAGGGCTTGTTGGCTCAATTAAAGATTACTCTAATTACACTCATTAATTAGTTAAACATTAAAATAAGTCAATTTGAATGAAATTGTACAAATTGTACTTCGCTTGGCTCGGCTCAACTCATTAGCTCAGTTCTAAAGTACTTATAAACTATAAATAAAATGATATTAAATCAAATTGAGAGTACCTAGTTAGTTGCAAAGATACTGGTACTACCTGTCCATACTAACTGCTTGATCGGATGTGATTTTCCCCACGCTATTCACCGTCGATCCTACGCAGAACATAATTCTCTTCTTGAGCTCTTGTAGGATACCGTTATGGTACGAGGTGAAGGTGCTGTTCGTGGCGTGGTTGGTGCTGCCGCAGTTCAAGGGCGCGTTGTTCATCTACGAGAAGTACGTCAGGGAGCAGCTCAGGAAGCGCGGGGTGAGGCTGCACGAACACCATGGCCACGGTCACGGTGCCGAGCACATGTCGCACGTCCTGAAGGTAAGTTCTTATTCGGTGTTCTCTGGTCATGGCGACATGGTCAGTCCTTTCCATGGAGGCCTGGGGAAAATGTAGTTGATTTCCGTATGAAAAGTTTTCTCAACGACGCTTAAGCCTCCTGCGATGCTTGTTTGCTGAACACGCAGGCTGAGAATCGCGTGCACTGAGGAACAAGGAGAATGTTTGTTTGTCCGTCCGACGAGGGACCGGACCAAACCGGCGTGGATTCCTTTTCATTCTGGCGTAGCACATGGTTGCTTTGTGTATCATTTGTACTGCGCAAGATGGGCGTCGTGTAAGATGATGGCAGAACATTGGGAGCGATATCAGTCTCTGTACATGCTAATTCCTACGGTCCCTTATTGTTCAGAGTTCAGAGAGAGGATTCATGTTCTTTATAATCAATAAATTTGTACAGAGCTACTGCTGTGCATCTCAAATATTTACAGAAAAAAATATATACTATAATGGACCTATGAACTTGCAATCTACGGTACAGAGCTACTGCTGTGCATCTCAAATATTTACAGGAAAAAAATACTATAATGGACCTATGAACTTGCAATCTTGTCGTAGAGTTCAAACATTTTTTTGCAAGTTCTACAAGTCGACTCATGATAAAATCTGCATTAAATTAGGGTACTTCATTTTGTCCTCCCGTGTCGCTCTCTTGGGCGACACCGGGGGCGATACAGCCCTAACTCGAACTCCGCTCTCTCTTCTTCCCTCCTCCGCCGCCGCCGCGATCGCCGCGCGGCAGCGGGTCCTTCTTCGTGCTTGAGGCGGCCGCACGGTGACCCGGCGATCGCCACCGAACGGTTGCGCGGATGGCTTGATCCGAGCGAGGTCGGGGGTCGGCGGCGGCGCGAGGCCCCCCGGAGTGGCGGCTTCAGGCGGCGCCGGGCGTGGGTCTAGCGGCCTCTCCGACGGTGCCGCGAAGCTTCTCGCGCGGGCGGCGTGGATCTAGAGCAGGGGCCGGCTCGCGGCGTGGCCAGAATACCTCACCCCCCACCTCGGTGTGACGGCGCGGCGAGGGTCTAGCGGCCTCTCCGGCGGCGTTGTGAGGCTCCTCGCGCGGCGCGTGGATCTGGAGCAGGGGCCAACTCGCGGCGTGGCTGGAGCACCTCACCCCCCCACCCCCCACCTCGGAGTGGTGGCGCGGCGAGGGTCGGGAGGCCTCTCCGACGGATTCGCGAGTCCTGAGCTCCATCGGGGTGGCGCAGCGCAACCTCCCTGGCTGCCTTCCCGTGCCTCCTCCACCGGCTCTGCGCCCCTTCGCTGTCAAGCTCCTTCCCTTCTTAGGCTGGTCTTTCTTCTCCAGATCTGGCCTGTGGGGAGCTCGGATGGCGGGGGCGTACGTTGTTGGCGGCGAGGATGAGCTCGGGGAGGCTGCTCTTTGAGGCCTTGTGCGGCCTCCGCCTACCCTTCGCCGTGGAGCCCTCCCCCTTTTGGCTAGTCTCCTGCTTCAGCCCCTGGGGAGCTCGACAGTGGGGGTGGCGCTGGGTGGGCGTCATGGCTGAGCTGCGCATGGTAGGAGGCTGCGGTGTCGTGGATCGAGGCCTTTGGTGCTCGTGGTTGGTAGGATGTGGGAGCCTTGGGCGAAGCCTTGCCCGGTTTTCGGCTGGTGCCGGCGACGTCGACGCCTGTGGGCGCCGTTTCCCTCCTTGGAGGTGTCGTCGTGGTGCTTCTCACATTATCCTTCAGGTGAAAACCTAGTTCCGGTGTTCCGGACAGGCGCTGACGGCGTTTTTGACGTCGTGTCCTCCTTGGAGGCCTTGCCTAGGAGGTCCTTCCCCACGTTTGGGTGGCCGCCAGCATCTTTTTGTCGGCGATGTCGACCGTTGAGGCTGAGGGCCACCAAGGGGAGTTGGAGTTGTGACGGGCCTCGGTAGTTGTAGGTCGTTGGTGTGGGGGTGGTGTGGGTTTTCGCCGGTTTTCCTCCAATTAACCATGCAGTTGTAAGGTTTTAGGGCCCAGTTTCCCTCATAAACTGGGTCAACTCCCTTCTTCTATAATGAATTGCAGGAACTCCCTGCACTTGAAAAAAAAACAAGTCGACTCATTGAAGGCCTACCAAAAAAGTAAGCGAAACGACACAAGCGTGACAGGCCCCAGCGGCCAGCCCATAGGCCGCAAATCACCCACCCGGCCTACGCCTCCCGCGTTGCCCATTGCCTTACCCTTAGCCGAGCGGAGTGCGTTGCGCGTAGCCAAGCATAGCGCCCACGCGGGCCAGTGGCTACCGCGGAGCGCTACCCACCCGCCCCCACGCGGCCGAAACGGGAGGTTCTCCCGGCGGCACAAGCGCGCACACGGCTGCCTGCCGAGTGCCGACCTCCCCGCTTTTCCAGCTTCCCACCGCGTGCGGCCACCGACGTACGTACAGAAGAATGGATGATTCTGGGCGGAACATTCGTTTGCACACGCGCGCACGATGGTACGTGAGCTCGACGGCGTGAGGCTCAGCGCGCGAGCAAGCACCCCAAGCCAATCTAGCAAATGGCAACCCCACGCCACGCTTGACGCTTGGCATGCTACCCATGTCAAGCGACGCGTTTACCGGACAACGTTGCGTCGCGCACGACAGAAACGCGCAACTGCAATAGCTCAGGGGGCATCTCCAATAGTTAAAGATAATCTTGTTTCTAACATATGTTAGATTATCTTTAGAGACAACATTTTCAATAGACAGTCTCTAGTACACTCTCCAACACTTATATTTTATAATTTTTCTTTAAAACGGGTTTACATGTCAACTAGAGTAAATTAATGTATTATGTCTTGTTTCATGTGTACGATCGTCTCTTCAGGAAGAGACGACCTGTTCTCTCTCTTCTTCCCTTCTCTCTTTCACATAAAATTTTATTAACATAACATAACTAAGAAACGACAATAAATACATTATTGAAAATACTCTCACGCATCAATACATGATGCGCATACGTACACGGTGCGAGTCAGCTCCTGCCCGCTCTAACGCGGGCCCACACCATACTCGGCTATGTGAGAGGCCCACATTGATTCGACGAGCACGTACGTCGACTAGGGGCAGATCAGGCGCTAGGCCCTGTATGTGACCCAACCATAAAAGCTTCTGTTTTACTACTGTTCATGCCGACAGGTTATTTTATCACATTATTTTGGCACGGTCAATGAGCCGTAGTGACCAGTCCAATCCGGATGAGCATCTAAGAACTAAGGACAATTAGTTGGTGAGGTTTTGGTACGGATCATGCCGACAAGTTATTTTATCACATTATTTGGGCACGGTCAATGAGCTGTAGGGGCCAGTCCAATCCGGATGAACATGTAAGAACTAAGGACAATTAGGGTATGTTTGGTTGGTGCTCTGGATTTCATGTCTGAGAAAAAGTGGTATCTGAAGTTAGCCTGGAGAGTAGATGATTTTTGCTTGGTCAGGCAAACCTGAAGATGAGTTGTTTGGTTGAAAGCCTGTGTCTGAAATTGATAAATAAAAAATAGACCGTTAGATCAAACAATGAACAGTGGATCAAGTCTCCTGTACCGCTCCTGTGTGCTCATTTCTACGCCGGAGCCGTGCATCAAGCATAAACATCGCCGGGCAACGCCAGACAGCTCCCGCCGTGCACGTTGCCACCAGGTAGCGATCCAAGCAGGGCTTTAGTTGGTGAGGTTGATAAATTATGTGACCTGATTGGCTACCCAGGCTCCGTATACGTGGATCTTAAGTGAAAGTAAACGCCTGTACGAATCTGCTAATCTTTTTCACTAGGCGTTGACTATACCCGTGAAACATGGTTACATTCGCTAGTCGATAAGTCACTAATATTCCGATCAGTGGCATCCGATCAAAGATATATTTAGAATGACATCATATAATTTAAAGAGCTTCACCAACAAGTCACATACGTGTCAATCTTTATAAATGATAATTTATCCAAAGAACATAATAACATTTATTCTATAACTTATAAACATAGACATGAAACAATCATTTATATGATTGCTTCCCGTGCATATCACCAACAGTCTCTTATTTGCACTAGGGTCAATTATACAAGTATCTAATACCTATAGCTTTTGTGTGTACCTCATGCTTAGGCTGCGAGAGAGACTTTGTCAACGGATCAGCAATATTCAAATCCATGTGCACTTTACATATCTTCACAACACCTCTTTCAATTATCTAACGAATAATGTGATATCGTCGAAGTATCTGTTTGGACTTTTGATGTGATCTAGGCTCCTTAGCTTGTGCAATGGCTCCACTATTATCACAATAGAGATCCATTGGGCTAGAAGCACTAGAAACCACACTCAGTTCATTAATGAACTTCCAAATCTACACGACTTCTTTTGCAGCTTCGGAAGTTACAATGTACTCAACCTCTATTGTAGAATCAGTAATTGTTCCTTGCTTGGAACTTTTTCAGCTCACATCTCCTCCATTAAGACAAAGCACAAACCCAGACTGTGATCTGAAATCATCCTTATCTGTTTGGATGCTAGCATCAGTGTAACCGTTTACAACCAGCTCCTCCTCACCACCATAAACAAGGAATGCATACTTAGTCCTTTTTAAGTACTTTATGATATTCGTGACTGCTATCAAGTGACCTTCACCTGAATATGACTGATATCCGCTCGTAACACTTGGGAGTATATGACACATCTGGTCGTGTACAAAGCATGGCATACATGGTAGATCCAATAGCCGAAGCGTATGGAATTCTACTAATTTTGTCTCGCTCATCAGGTGTCGAAGGACACTAACTCTTGCTAAGACTAATTCCATGTGACATAGGCAAGAAACCTCTTTTGGAATCTTACATGTTGAACCGCTTCAACACCTTGTTAATGTACATGTCTTGGCTTAATCTAATTAGCCTTTTAGATTTATCCCTACAGATCCTTATATCTAAAATATATGCTTTATCTCCTAAATCTTTTATAGAGAAACTATTTCTTAATGAAGTTTTAACAGATTCAAGCATATGAATATCATTTCAGACCAGTAATATGTCATCCACATATAAGATCAAAAAAATAAGTTTGCTCCCACTAACCTTCTTGTAAACACAAGATCCTTCTTCATTCTTAATGAAGTCAAATCCTTTGTATAATACCCCAAAAGTATTTGAAAGGATTATCGAGAGAGAATTAAGTTATTTAAAGAAAAGGACTATTTAGAAATTGAATTGAGGGAAGGACCAATTAGAAAATAGTTATTTAAGCAGTTAAAGAGGGGGTTTATAGCGAAATTTGGACAACCTGGGCCGGGGCCTCAGGCCCATTGGTATTTGGCCTAAAGGTGGGAGGTGGTGGCCGGCCATAAGGGGGAAAAATTAGCCATAGTGGCCCATGGCCCATGAGGAAATCAACCACCAATAAAAGGAGGAGGGGAAACCCTAGGTTTTGCTACATAATTTCATGCTACAGTGCCACCGCCAGTACTGTAGCACTATAGCATGCCCTTCCCATTGATGCCGCCTCCCCCTCCATGCCGTCCTCCTTGGCCAAGCCATGTCGCTCCTTGTTGCCGGCCAAGGAAGAAGGGAAGAGAAAGGAAGAGGAAGAAGGAGAGAAGGGAGAAGAGAGGGAAGGGGAGAGATCATGGGCTAAGTTCGTGATCTTCAGCGGTTCTTCAAGGGTAAGATCCGATCTCCTTTCGATTAGATAATTAATTGATTATTTAACAATGTTGGTATTTAGATTTGTCTTGAGTAGATAGGATTGGCCGACATTTTTGAGTAGTTTAACGGAAGAATCTGTCCTGGATGCCTCCTAGAGAATTGTAGACAACGTCGATACCTTTCTGTAGAGTATAAGATCGCGTCGTTTGGACGAGAGGTTCAAAAGTTATGATTTTCATAGTGTTGCTGTTCCGTAAATCTGCCACACCTTTGACAGATTTTAGTAATAAGATATAAGCGGATAGCTAAAGGGATTTCTGGGAGATCTCACTATAATGAAAGTTGTAGATAATTGTCTTAGATTTCAGAGAAGCTAAAGAACACAAAATTTGGATCATTATTCTGAAAGTTATGGTAGTTTTAGTGTACTGTCTAGAGAACCCAACATGAATTCGATGCTCTGTTAATTAGCTTGGTAGGGGTAGTGGATTGCTGATTCAGGATGGCTCACCAACTAGACTTAGATGGATAATTTGTCAACCTTTCCAGGAAGTCCAAGAACACCTCATTTGGACTCGTGTACAAAAAGATATGGATTTTAGAATATGGTTGTCCACAGAAGGGACAGATCGATCTTTAGGAGTTAGAATTGGGAATACGCTTGAGGGTATAGCGAGTGCGGTTGTGCTATTGTTTATGCTTTTGGTCTAGTATGATTGTCTTAGCATGCTTTATAATTATATTCAGGCGGGGGATTGGTCCCGGGGGCAGCGCCCTCTTCGCGTCCTCCGTTCCCGTACGGTTGAGGCAAGTATTCTGGTTGTTGATATAATTATGAATGTTTTACAGTGAGTCCTTGTGTTTTATACATACTAGCTATGCATGAATGATAGTGCAATATGTATGAATAAGATTGGCGAATCTTGAGTTATGGCTAAAGGTTTTTCATGTATGTTGATGATGTAGTACATGTTATTTAAAATTGAAGATTTTGGTATATAATTGTTGATTCACATGTTATTGAAAGATAGAGTACTAGTACATGAGCATGTTGAGAACATACCTGATACTTGGTCACGTGGTGACCAAGTATGTATATTTGAGGTCCCCGTCATGTAGATGACGGGCTTGTAGTCCCTACATTCGTGGAATGTAGGCATTGAGTAGAGGTCCTCATCATGAAGATGATGGGCTGTGGTCCCTATACTTGTGGAGTATAGACTCTTGGTCTCTGTGCTAGAGGGCACAGGCAAGGGTATACATCGACGGTTGTATACCCCACATTACCGGTAAAATGCGAAAAGAGTAAAAGAGAAAAAGATGTATTGCTCATTTGCATTACACAAGCATGTGAGTTGTTTTAGTGTAATGTTTTCTTATGGGATATTGTTTCTATAACTTTGAGTTAATGTTTATTTATTGGTACTTGCTGAGTCTTTGGACTCACTATTGCTTTTGTTGTGTTTTTAGGTACCACTTGCAAGAACGACATGCATAGGAGGGAGTAGGCTTGTATTGGATGCACTCACTACCACACAACCCTACAAGCTGAATAACATTTAGATCGTGCTATAATAATAAGCAAACTGCTGAAGGACTTAGTTATGGCTATGCTTGAATGCATTGGATTATTTGTATTAATGTGAGTAGCATATTTTGATTATGCTTGTTTATGCTTTAGCTGAATAGATTATTTTTGAATGTTTTGATGAAATTTGGAGATTAGAGTATTGATTATGATTTATGCAACTGTTGGGATCTCTGGTATACTTAGCTATACAAAGGAGGTTCTGCCGAAATTTTGAATTGTGTCTTACTTTTTAATTAGTTATCATGTTTATTTAGTAGCATTCCAGGCCTTTGTTTGGATGAGGTGTTACACTTTGACCACTTCATCAAAACGAATGTTCCAACTCCGAGATGTTTGCTTTAATCCATAGATAGATTTTTGAAGCTTGCATATCTTTTCAGCTTCCTGTGGATCGACAAAACCATTAGGTTGTTTTATGTACACATTCTCACTTAAGTTTTCATTTAGGAAAGCCATTTTGACATCCATTTATCATATCTCATAATTGAAATACGCAGCAATAGCTAGAATGATCCAGATAGACTAGAGCAAAGCAATAGACGAGAAGGTCTCATCATAATCAACACCTTCAATTTGTTTGAAACCCTTTGCCATCAGTCGTGCCTTATGAATGTGAGCATCTCAATCCATATCTGTCTTTTTCTTAAAGCCCCATTTACACACAATGGTTCTAACACCATCAAATAGATCAACCAAGTTCCAAACTAGATTGTCATACATGGATTTTTATCTCTGATCTCATGGCTTCAAGCCATGACTCAAAGTCTGGGTCCATCATCGCTTCCTCATAACTTTTAGACTTATAATTATTCAATAATAAAACAACATGCCCATACTTTATAGGCAATTGATGTGACCTTTTAGATCTACGGAGGGTTGACGCCTCATCTATAGGTTCTACAATATTTTATTCATCCTGCAGAAGTTCAGTGGGAGTTGAAATATTTTCAAATGTTTCTTGAATTTCTTCGAGTTGCACCTTGCTTCCACTGACTCTTTTGGAAAGAAACTCTTTTTCCAAGAAGATACTATTTCAAGCAACAAACACTTTGTCATCATCCCGCTTATAAAAGTAATATCCTTTAATTTCCTTATGATACCCCACAAAGAAGCATTTATCTGACTTGGGTATGGGTTTATCAGACGCCAAACGTTTTACATATATCTCACAACCCCATATCTTGAGAAAAGACAATTCATGACATTTCTGGGTTCATATCTCATATGGTATTTTCCCTACTATTTTTTTTATGAAACCCTGTCTAAAGTGAAAGCCATTGTTTCTAGAGTGTATCCCCAGAAATACAATGGAAGATCATATTGGCTTATCATTGACCGAACCATGCCTAACAATGTCCAGTTCTGTCGTTCAGACACCCCATTCCGTTGAGGCGTTCCTGACGGAGTAAGTTATGGAACAATTCCATATTGCTTTAGATGATTACCAAACTCATGGCTTAAATATTCACCTTCATGATTTAATCGTATATATTTAATTGTCTTGCCAAGTTGATTCTGTACTTCATTTTGAAATTCCTTGTTCTTTTCAAAGGATTCAGACTTATACCTTATTAAGTAAACGTAATCATATCTACTAAAGTTATGAAGTACTGAAAACCACCTCTCGCCGAAGTGCTCATTGGTACACATAAATCCGTATGTAAGGGCCAATAAGTCACTTGCCCTCTCATCTATAGCTATGAAAGGAGCCTTTGTCATTTTGCCAAGTAAAAAAAGATTAACATGTTTCAAATGATTCAAAATCAAATGAGTTCTTTACGGAGCTTCATCATGCACTTCTCATTTATATGACCTAAACGACAACACCAAATAAAAGTGGTATTTAAATCATTGGGTAGAAGTCTCTTAGCATTAATGTTATAGACAAACACATCCTCAAGATTCAAAACATATAATCTATTCACCAATGGAGCATGACCATAAAACATATCATCAAAATAAATTGAATAATAATTGTTCTTTATTTTGAACTCATAACCTTCTGCTCCTAAACATGAAGTAGAAATAATATTTTTGCTTAAGGTAGAAACATAATAACAATTATTTAATTTCATAACTAATCTTGAAGGTAAAACTAATGGTAAAGAGCCAATAGCTAATGCAGCAACTCTTGCTCCATTGCCCACGCGAAGAGCAACCTCGCCTCTTGCGAAACTTCTACTCATTATCAGTCTCGACCCAGTAGCAAATACCCAAGAACATGTAGGAGAAGTGGCAAGATTAATTTCTATAACATTTATATCTGAATTGGAAGTCTTATTTTCTTTGTTATTTATCATCTCTGCCAAGTACTTCTTACAATTCCTCTTCCGATGCTTAGTCTCATGACAATGGTAGCATTTTGTATTTGGCTTAGGACCTAGCTTGAGTTTCTTAAGCTTAGCCTTGAGACTCTCGATCTCATCTTGAGTTTTTTCTTTACCTTTCCCTTTCCCCAAGACTCACCCTTCTTCTTGAGGCTAGTAGTCTTTTGAACCATCATTACATGATTAGAACTTTTTTTGATACTCTCTTCGGCACCTTTAAGCATGCTATGCAACTCGGTCATTGATTTCTTCATGCTATTCATATGAAAATTCAATATGACGGGCTCAAAGCTCGTAAGGAGCGATTGGAGAATCACATCAGTAGCCAATTCTTGGCTAAGGGGAAAACCTAGTTTTTCTAAGCTCTCAATGTGACCAATCATCTTGATCACAAGAGGCCTGATCGGGCTACCTTTTGACGGCCTACAAGAAAACAATGCTTGGAGGTATTGTACATTTCTGCCCTTGCTTGGTTCTGAAACATGCCTTTCAGACCTACAATCATATTGTAAGTATCCATGGTCTCATATTGCTTCTGAAGCTCAGAGTTCATGGTAGCAAGCATAAGACAGTGTACATTGACTATGTCATTGCAATGCTTCTCACAAGCACTCTGTCAAGTATCGAGTCACCAATCTTACGAAATAAACAGAGAAAAATGGCAAAAAGTTCTTGAGAGAGAATGGGATTGCTCTTTATTGCTATGAACTGGATCCTTTACAGGAGGTGCCCTTGACAAGGCGGTGGTCTAATCCAAATTACACTGAGAGTAATGCTTGCTATGCTGTAGAATCAGACTTGAAACATGAATCTAATGCCGATTGCCATGCTTCCATATCCTTTAAGTAGTTGACGAAGAGGTGGTAGTTACTTCTGGAAGAGGCGTCCGTTGGAGGTGTCGCGACTGGTCAGAGCGAGGCGACAGTTGATGAAGTATCAATCGTTCGACGGTTTGAATGTTTGTGAGACATTCAACCATATGGTGGTTGTTGTTAGTGTCTTAGGACCATGAAACGTCATGTGGTATAGAACAAATATGACATGTATTCCATTCATCACACGGTAAGGAATATGCTTAGATTTAAATCTAGATACCAGTTCATTGCTTCTACAAGCAGTCATCTGGTCGGGGACTGGGTACAAGACCTCATCCGACCAGGGTACCTATTATATAACCTCTGAAATCCTTACGACCGTAGAGGTCGTTAGCCTTAGGGGTTATGACCATGAAGACATATGATATTTTATTATATGTATAGGTTTTATTCTTCGTCAACTCGCTCCCAAACTTTAAAGGAATATGTCGTGTGAACACTTTTCCCTGGTGAAGTCATATTGGGCAGATCCTTATTTAGTGGCGTGACATACGAGGTGGTTTGTATTCACTTTAAAGTTTGAGAAACTCCTTGGGAACTAAAGAGTTTTTTCTGTCCATTGGAAAAAGGTTTCGTTCGTTGGACTTTTTGGGTAACTCCCTGTTGTAGTTAAGGAATTGTGGCTATAAAATCCCCATTGCGCTAGGCTCTAGGGTTTTTACGCTTCCAAATTTCCTTCAACCCCTTTCATCTTCTTCCTAAGAATTTCTTCCGATCTCCTTTGTTCCTCTCGCCCAAATCCCTCTCCGCCATTGTTCTAAACCTAATCATGTCGGACTCGATCACCAAGTGGTTGGTTTCTTATCTGAGCGATAAGAAGCACAAGACTCTAGAGGAGATCGAGATGCTTCCGGATAGGAATTTGATTAAATGGAGGTCGATGGCCGGAGAACACTTTTCGAGCCGTGAGGAAGGGGAAATCCTTATTTTCCTTGCCTACATTAAGTGCGGACTCAGGTTGCTGGCTCACAAATTCCTCTCTCGGGTCCTGGAGTACTACGGAGTTGAGCTGGTGAACTTGGCTCCGAACTCCATCGCCAACATCAGCATCTTCGCCTATCTATGCGAGGCATACCTGGGGATCCGACCAAATTTGAGGGTCTTCAGGTATTTTTACCGGATGGTGAAGTCGGGAAGTCGACGGCTGGACCTGGGGAGTGTTCACTGCGCCTCCATGATGCGAGGGCTGATGAGTACATCCAATGTACTCAAAATCTTCGTGGTCGTCATGGAAGAAGAACTGGTTCTACATGACGATCACGAAGGACGATGGCCTCTACTTCATTGGTAAGAGGGCGAGCGAGAATATAAAGTGGAGGTCGACCGTGAAGAAGGAAGGATGGGTTGGAAGGGTGGTCGATGCCATTCGAGACCTTAGTGTTAAGGGATTGACTGCTTGGCACATGGTTAGGGACTTTTCCATGCTCCATATTAGTCCCTTGAAACTCCGAGAGCATTCACTGCTGTGGTATATTAGTTGTGATGAAGCGATCAAGGACTCAAAGGATGGTAAGTCTTTGAAAAAATTCCGACCAATATGGCCTATTTAGTTGATTATTTTTAAATCTTGAAATCTCTTTGTCTTTTTGAAGTTCTTTCCTCTGATGAAATCAGAGAGCGGATCAAAATGATCTACGCCAAGGAGGCTGACATTAAGGTCGTATTCCCGGGTATTTTGGCCATTGTCTCTGAAGAAGAGAGACTAAGAAGACTTAAGGTAAATAACCACTTTTTCTTCATCTCTTATATATACTCCGATCTGTATATAACTTTTCTCTAATACATAGATGGTTGGGATGAAGTTTATCAAATCCAACGAGGATTCTTCTTATACCATCATTTCGACCGATTCTTGCTCGGAGACCGCACAAGACGATAGTCTTCTAGAGGTAAAAAAGAGCTTTTGCAGAAAAAGAATATATAATTTAGATGGAAGATTACATCACCTAATTAAAAATTGAATTGTAATTCAGACGGGAGAGAAAGAAGACCCGCAGACTGGAGCTGCAAAGGTCATTGGCCCCAGGGTGGTCGTTCACGACCTAATAGTTGCTACGGAAGCAGCTGCTCCTAAGGTTGACGAGACCACACCATCTGACCCGGTGGTCAGGGATCTTGTTCTCAACCAGCTAGTCGAGAATATTGCTTATCGGTTTAGAACCGGTGAAATTGGTTGAGAAAAAGAGGAAGTCAAGTGCCACGAACTATGCTCCAGGGTGTTTTAAATTCAAGACCAAGAAGAAGACCAGGTATGCGTATATGGAAAAAAACTCTTAAAAATACATACCTTTGATGTTTCTGATGTTCTTGAATTTTGATTTCCTTTTCTTCTGTTTTTCCAAATCCTCCGGTGTTTCGGTCACCTTCAACCAGAGCACTTTTCAGGAAAGAATTCCTAAGGATAAGGAGGTCGAGCCAGCCCCCGAGCAAGTGATAGTGCCAATGTCTGCTCAGAAACCTGTAGCAGCTCCAACTCCACCCATGGAGTTGGATGTTCCTGAGGGTTCCTAGCAGGTTTCGACCTCTATTGGGGAGTCTCCCTAGCCTAGCAAGTTTCCTTTTTTGCCCCCGATTCATCGATGACAAGGAACTTGACGAAGCTTGGGGGATGATATCAGATCGTCAAGCAGAGACGAATCCCGATGCTATCTTCACCGAATACAATGACGTGGCAATTCGGGTAAACCCCCACAACCATATTTATAGCTTTATTCGTAAGTTCTATAAAACGTAGAAAAACTTGCTATTCTTGCAGCATATGGTGGAAAACTTCACAGTGGTCAGAGGACTAACCATGCGAATAAAACTTTTGGAGAAAAAGAACTCCGAGTTGGAAAGTAAGTACTTTCTTCTTGACTTCTTTTCTTCTTTGCCATCTTGGTCTTCTTCTGTTGACTATCTTCTCACCTTTTCTTATATGATAGGTTCCGAAAAGATTAAAGAAGAAATTATGGCTAAGGAAGCCATAATATCAAAGCTTGAAGTAGATTGCCAAGCCAAGGACCGGTTGATGGAATACCTGACGACTAGACACAAAGAGGTTATTGATACCTTCGAGAAGAAGAACCAAGGTAACTGGTCGTAGACTTAACCAACACATGTCATTTGATCTTCTCGTGCAGAGCAAAACTCAAGCTTTGAAAAGAGCAGAGAAGTCTCTTCAGTTCGAGCGTGGCCAGGGAGCAGAACTTGAGCGGAGCCTTGGAGATGAAATCCAAGCTCTCAACAAGATGCTCTTCGACATGGGATCAGGAAGGCAACTTCCTATTTTAAAAGATTCCATGGAGAAGATCAACTTCCTCCTACTCAGAACTACTTGGGAGAACCATGCCCAGACCATGAAGGAAGCTATTGCTAATGGAGTTAGTTTTGCCTTGGCAAAGCTAAAAGCCTTCGACCCCTCCGTACATCTCCAAGCTGTTGAAGAAGACTTCAACTGCTCGGAAGATAAACCAGCCAAGCTTTTTGAGGAAATGGCGCATCTCAAAAGCAAAGTTGTGGAGGAAATGGAGGTCGGATCTCCTGTGCGTAGCGACCAGTCCGGCGACCCCGAAGAGTAGATTTAATTGTAATATAAGAACTGTAAATAAAACTTACCTTCTTATCATCAGAAAAGTTTGTGCTTTATTTCTTTGACTTCTAAAGTACTCATATTTCCTAGCCCCCAACTGCTTTATAGTAGAAGATCTTTACTAAAAAAGCAGTAAGCCAAGAATGAGAGCTAAAGTCCCGACCAATGTTTGAAAGTATGTGTTGATTATGTGATTAAAACTAATCGTATTAATACTAGAAAATTAATTTTGGTGGGAACCAGTGTTTGACTTCAACAAGTTGTAGATCTGTTTTCCATAATCGAAATAACAAACAATATATTACATGGTCGCAAGATAAGACTTGTCTTGATGAGAAAGAAAGTATGCAAAGATGTATGCAAGAAACGATAAGTGGCGTTATTTATATATAGTATCCGAAACTGGTCGAATGATTGCTAAGAACTAAAGATATGAAAAACACTTCGCAAAACATGCTCATGCTCAAGTCAGACTGGCAGCGAAGATTGTAGGAAAAGGACCATCGCTAGAAAGCTCCTTCCAGTTGGTAGGACCACGTGCAGAGAGGAGAGACTTCGACTAGGAGGCTTTCTGTGTCCTGACCAGTAGCCAAACAAGAGTAGAACATAATTTTAAAGTGAAGAAATGTAGTCTCCAAAATTTTAAGCATGTAAAGCACTATATATAGTTATTTGTGTTGTGCTCTTTTTACTCGTATGTTTCTTTGAGAAAAGAGTGTGGTCGCGCGTGGGAGATATTGACTGAATGGTCACGACTAGGACCCTTACAGCCTTGGACTTATATGTCGTAGCCAAAGAGTAACAGAGATCCTTCAAAAAGGATATCAGAGAGAATTTGGTCTTCTCTGGCCAGTTTAAACAACAATAGTAGGCAACTAGAGTATGGGTACAGATAAATAAACAATATCACTCATCGAAGAAAATAAAGAAATGATAAATCTTTATTGAAATTTACAAAAATGGAAAATACATTTATATAAAGAACTTACGCAATTGATCAATATTCCAAGAATTTGACAAAACACGCCCGCTTGACATAGCTAGTCGTACCGAACCAAGTCTGGTGACTTCGACTACAGTGTATGGACCTTCTTATTTGGGAGAAAGTTTGTTGCGATTAGCCTATTTCTAAATTTTTCTGAGAACCAGATCACCTACAACGAGGCTGCGAGGTTGTACCTTACGACTGTGATACCTTCACAAGGCTTGTTGGTAAACCACTGATCGTATTAGGGTTTGGTTTCGTCATTCCTCAAGGACATTGATGTCGTCGAGTCTTCGTTTTTCTTGATCATTTTTATTAAAACAATCAGTTCGAGCAGAGCCTATTTTTAGTTCTGGAGGAAGCATGGCTTCAGCACCATAAACTAGAAAAAAAATGGAGTTTCACTAGTCACACGACTGGTCATGGTTCGAATGGCCTATAATACGGAAGGAAGTTCTTGAACCCAAACTCCTGACCGCTTTGTTAACTGGTCGAACACTCGACGTTTCACCCCTTGCATTATGATACCATTAGCTCTTTCAACTGCTCCATTGCTCTGTGGATGAGTAACAAAAGCAAAATGTATCTTGATACCGAGATCCTCATAGAATTCCAGAAAATGTCCACTAGAGAACTGGGTACCATTATCTATGATTATACGACTAGGTACACCAAATCGTGTTATCACATTTTTTGTGAGGAACCTCTTAGCTGCTTCAGTTGTTGTTTTAACAACTGGTTCAACTTCTATCCATTTTGTAAACGTGTCAATCATGACGAAAAGGAATTTGAAGCTCCCAGGTGGTCTTGGGAAAGGTCCCAGTATGTCTAGTTCCTAGGTTGCAAAAGGCCAAGAAAGAGGTATTGTTCGCAAAGCTTGTGCCCTTGATGTACTTGTCAGCTATGAAACTGACATTGTACGCACTTCATCATGAGCTCTTTTGCATCATGAAGGGCAATTGGCCAGTAGTATCCTTGCATGATGGCTTTACCAACTAGTGTTCTGTAGGAATGATGTGCTTCACAGACTCCTCCATGAACGTCAGATAGCAACTTAATGCCATTCGTTTGAGATATACATCTTATCAACAATCTGTGAGATCCTCATTTATACAAGGTATTTTCAATCAAAGTATATGATTTGGCTTTTCGAGCTATACGATCAGCCTCTACATCATCTTCAGGAATAATGTCATGCTGAAGACAATTGTAGATCGGCATCATCCAATTTCTACCGTGGTCGAACTGTACGATCTGTGGAGCATCCATGTTCACAGGATCGATTTGTACGACCTCTAGTGGAATATCTATGTCCTTGGAATGCTCGACTACCGAGGGTGAATCGAGTTGCTCGAGAAAAACTCTGGACGGGACAGGCGACTTGGTGGAGGCCATCTGTGCTAACTAGTCTGCCAGAAAGTTTTCCTTTCTAGAAATGTGTTGGATTTGGAAACCAAAGAAGTGCTTTTTGAGTTTCCGTACTTCTGCCAAATAAGATGACATCTTGGTACTTGAGCATTAATACTCTTTCTCGACTTGATTTGCTAGTAGTTGAGAATCACCTTTCACTAGTAATATGCGAATCCCAAGCGCTCTAGCTGCTCGCTGTCCTGCCAGTAAACCTTCGTATTCTGCCACATTGTTTGTAGCAGAAAAGTTTAGCTGGATGGTGTATTGGATATGTTCGCCAGTAGGGGATATCAAGATGACTCCAGGCCCCGAGCCATTGAGCATCAAGAAACCGTCAAAGTACATTATCCATTTGTCGTGGTGTTCGTACTAGGGCCCTTGGGTGGGTTTAGGGTTTGTCCATTCGACAATGAGTTTTGCTATTGCCTAGGACTTGATTGCTGTTCGTGAGATGAAATGGAGGTCAAACGCCCCAAGCTCGACCACCCATTTTGCTATTCGTCCTAATGATTCTATGTTTCCAAGGACTTGAACAAGGGGATATCCGGTTGGTACGATCACTTTATGGGCCTGAAAGTAATGCCTTAATTTCCATGAAGCTATAAGGAGACCATAGAGCAACTTTTGTACCTATGAGTATCTTTTCTTTGGTCCATGTATGACTTATCTTACGTAATATACCGGTCATTGGACATTGTCACGTTCTACAACTAGTAAACCACTGACTGTTTGTGGCGTTGCAGCCACGTAAATCAGCAATGTCTCTCCCGATATCGGAGAAACTAAGATCGGGGCACTCGTAAGGTACTTCATAAGTTGTTCAAAGGCATTGTTTGCCTCTTTAGTCCATTTGAAACTTTCGTGTTTCTGAAGAAGTTTAAAGAAAGGTAATCCTTTTTCTCCTAATCGTGCTATGAAACTACTTAGCGTTGCCATATAGCCGGTTAGTTTTTGGACTTCTTTCTTTGTGGTCAAAGGGCGCATCTGGTCGATGATCGATATTTTTGCTGGGTTTGTTTCAATTTCTCTAGCCGAAACTAGGAACCCAAGAAGCTTTCTAGAAGAAAATCTGAACACACACTTCTCTAGATTTAATTTAAGACTATTCCTTCTTAAGTTATTGAAAGTATCGTGTAGGTCGAAAATGTGGTCACAAGCGTTGATACTTTTTACGACCAAGTTATCAACGTAGGCTTCTAGATTTCAACCTATCTGTGGATTAAAGGTTTTTTTTTTTGCATCAACCTTTGAAAAGTTGCACTAGCGTTTTTGAGACCTAATGGCATCTTAACACAGCAGTAAGTGCCATATGGAGTGATGAAGGAAGTTTTCTCTTCATCATCTTTACTCATGTTAATCTGTTGGTACCCTGAGTACGTACCTAAAAAACTTACTAACTTACACCCGGAAGTAGAGTCTACAAGTTGATCAATGCGTGGAAGGGGAAGTGATCCTTCGGACAAACTTTATTAAGATATGTGAAATCAATACACATTTTACATTTCTCATTGCTTTTTCTAACCATTACAGGATTGACGAGCCACTCTGGGTGGTCGACTTTACAAATAAATCCAGCCTTGAGGAGCTTGTCGATCTCCGACTGGATTGCCTCCTTTCGATTTGGTGTGAAACGTCTCAGCATATGCTTGACCGGTTTCTTATTAGGCTAGAGAGCTAGCCTATGCTCGATCACCTCTCTGGGGTCTCCGGGCATGTCAGATGCTTGCCAGACGAATATGTCCTGATTTACTCAGAGGAAGGAGACGAGCGACTCTTCCTATTTGAGGTCGAGTTCTGCTCCAACCAGTACCTTTTGGGCAGACGCGTCAGCATTTATTGACCTAGACGGTGTTTTGCCAAGTGGTACCTCCTTGGTCTAGCTGGAAGGCTTTTGTTGGACCATGTGGCTAGGTCTAGAATATTTTAGTTGATGAATAATTGACAATGTTGGGTATTGATGTTATTTGAGGTATTTGGTGTGTGTTGACTTATGTCGGTGAAGTTGGGAAGAACTTGTGCCGGGAAAATATGACACGTGGAGATCATAGATAGATGATGCGTGTTGAAGCTACGGAAGTGCGGTTCGGAGGCTACAACATGTGACAATTTTAGGGTGTCTAAAATTAGAAGGGATTGGGTTTTGTAACCTAGTGTATAAACCCACGTATTGGGTCCTAGGACTATAGTGGGTTGTATGTGGGTGTTTAAGTGCCAACGCTGGAAGGCATTAGGGTTGGGGGCTTTAGACGTGAGGTTAGGGAATATGCTTGTGGCGGCTGCAGTTGGTGGCTGGGGCCTTGGTCTTATCTCCAGAAAATTTGCTAAGGGCTGGCGGCGGCTCCTAGAAGCTTTGTGCAGCTAGATAGAATCTCGGCAGGAGGTCCCTGTACGTGAGGTGCTTTGTGATTCTAGATGGGATGAGGTGCTGATGGCAGGTATGCTCGATATAGATTTTGGGCATTGACGTTGCATGTATGAGGTACTGGAGGTTGGAGATTTTGCTTGCACGTGAGGTACCAGTAGCAGCTTGTTTTTGTTGGAACAGCTCGAAGGATACAACGAAGGAAGCTTCAAACGATCTGAAGAAAAATCGGAAGAGGTTCCGTTCGGCTGACGACAGAACTTCACGCGAACCTCATGCAGTAAAAATCGATCTCGCTGGAAATCAATCTCCGAAGTCAACACACGCGCTGGATGATACGATCGACTAGAAGTTTTGGTGCTGCACTATGCAGCTTTTCTTCTTTCTTTTCTCTATTGCATTGCTCTTCACGTTACAATGCTTCTCTCGCTTCTCTTACATTGCTATTGCTTTTCTTCCTCACGCTTAACATAGCTTGCTCTCTACTTACATTGCTTTCTCTAACTCCCACTTATAAAGGCTCAAAATACTAAACAGACTCGGTTTCTATTTTGACATAGAAACGGACACGGACTTACTCAGAAAAGGAAACTAAAAACACAAAGATTATCTAACCGTTTTTCCTTGACGTGGATTTTGCTTGCAACGGCTCGATCTTTTTTGTTTTGTGCGTGATATGAATTAGATGCGTTTGTTGGCGTCATTAACAGTGTGTAGTTGATAAGGCAAAAGCGATTGTTGCTGTTGGATTTTGCTGTTTGTGCGTGAGAACAGAGAACCTATCTAGGGATTGCCAGCCGGCGGCACCTAGGCTCCATCGGCACCAACTGGATTTTGGCTTCCACTCGACCGGTCGCCACGCACGCGCGTCGTCGCAACTCTCATTGAATTGCGTGAAGTTCCAAACACAAACGCGTGGGCAGTGGCCAACTGTTCATGATCCACGTGGTTCTTTCTTTAGGATTGGGTGCGAAAAATTTTCCACAATCATTCACCTCTAATTGCTATTAATGATCCTACAGCTTTGGTGTCATCTTTGGCCTCGAGTGCTTAACCTGCATTGTAGACGGATTAGTTTCTTTGGTACGATGTTCATCAACCAGTTCTAAGGATTTTCAATCACATACATAAGCTATTTTTCGATCTCATCGAATCGTGATGAGTCCCTTCGATCCCGGCATTTTTAAACTCTGATAATCGTAGTGCATGGCTAATTTTGTTAAAGCCAGACGACCAAGGATTCCATTGTATACGGTTTCGAAATCCACCACATCAAATAGAATCTTTTCTATTCAGAAGTTGTCGGGTCTTCCGAACGTAACCGGTAGGGACAGCTGTCCAATCGGTTTGGCGATAGAATCAGGAACTATGCCATGAAAGGCATATTTCATAGGTTTCACCTTAGACTTGGGAATCTGCATTTCTTCCAATGCTCCTGTAAATAAAATGTTCAAAGAGCTACCTCTATCTATTAAGACTCGATTAACTTTACAATTGCTAATAGTAGGTTCAACTATGATAGGAAACCTACCAAATCAGGTTGACGAGATGGGGCTGTAATCCCCCAAAAATTAAATCGGGAGAGAATAATTAAATCGGGAGAGAATAATTAAAATCGGGGGAATATTTCTTTTAGCAAAGCGATTGAACAGGAGAAAGAGGGGTTTTAATGTAATACTCCAATTTATTCTACGAAAGAAAGCGTTCAAAAGAGAAATTAGACATAAAAAGGGGGGTTTCTGCAGTTTTTTGGCAACTTGGGCCTTGGGTCTTGGCCCAGAGGCCCATGAGGGGTCGGCCACCAATAAAAGGAAGGGGAAAACCCTAGGTGCATCAGTAGCTACAAAGCCGCCGCACCGTAGCACGGCCATCGTAGCACACCTCTCCTCCATGGTGGTGCCCTCCATTGATGCCTCCTTTCTCGCCGCTTGCTCCCCGCCGCCGATCAAGTAAAGAAAGGAGAGGAGATCAACTCGTGGGGAGAGTTCATCATCTTCCCGCGATTCTACAAGGGTGGGAGCGAGATCCAGTGGGCAGCGCCACTTCGCCCACCGCTCTCGCACTGCTGAGGCAAGTATCCGGTTATTTAATTATTATGCTTGTATGTCGTGGATCTGTTGTGTTTGGGTCATAATAGCCATGAATGGATGATATTGTGATGAGTACCAAATTATCTTGGTGGTTGCAAGTACTGCTTGATAGAGTAATTATGAATTGTTTGATGATGAGTGCTATGTTTTGATACATATTAGCTATGCTTAGTTGATAGTGTGATATGTTGATTAAAGATGGTAAATGCTTATGATATGAATGATAGAAGTATGAATGAGTTAAATTCATAAGTGATATTCTTGAGGAGGTATGATTATGATGATTCATGATGTGTGCATATGCATCATGTTGACAAAATAAAGACTTGGTCACGTGGTGACCAAGCATTTGTTGAGATCCCCGTCATGTATATGACGGGTTGAGGTCCCCACACTTGTGGAGTGTGGGCTTGAGGTCCCCTTTACTTATGGAGTATTGGGCACTGGTCCCCGTGCTTGCGAGCACAGCATGGTATGCGGCGACGGTCAGATATCTCGTGATTACAAAGTGAAATGCGACAAAGAGTGAAAGAGAAAAGTTGCATTGCATATTCGCATACATACCTCATGAGATATGTTTTTGTGTAAAGCTTTGGAATGGAATGTTGATGATGTAAATGTGAGATTAATGTTTCATTATTGGTACTTTTGAGTCTTTGACTCACCTTGCTTTGTTGTGTTTTTAGGTACCACTTGCAAGAATGGCATGCATGGGAGGGAGTAGACTTGAGTTGGACACACACACTACCATCCACCTTAAAAGTTGATAATTTTTTAGTTCATACTTTAATAAAGGAGCAACATGCTTAGAGATTGTTTATGATTATGCTTCATGCATTGGATTAAGTGTAATAATGATAGGTAGTGTCTTTTGGATATCTCTGGATATGCTAGTTGCTTTCATGTTTTGAATGACTATTGATTATGCTGAATGTTGGATTAATTATATACGTTTTATTCAAATATTGGAACCTCCTGGTAGTTAATAATACAGGGGAGGTTCTGCCAAAAATTTGGTAGGATGTTTTGGCTTATAATTGTTTAATGTTAGTTTGGTAGCATTCTAGGCTAAATGCTGAGCTGGGGTGTTACAGGGGCAGTTGAGCTGTCTTTACTACTAGTGATCGTCCTCAATTGGCATTACTGATAATTCCATGGTTGTTTCTTCTTTCTCATTGAAAAAGAATGACTCACGTATTCGTTTGAAAGTTTGGGTAATGAGAGTTTCTATTGCAGGTTTGTTAACATGAGAAAACTTTTGCTCTATGTATTTCTTTTGGATTATTCCGAGTGATGAAGTTTAATGCATCTCTTTTCGTTGAAATTGCTAAAATCCTTTTCGATGCCTTGTTATGGTTAAATCGAGATTGTAATCAAATAACTCGATATGGTATGGATATCAAGTTGAGTCATTGGTATGGTGAATAATTAATATTAATTAGTAACCTTGGAAGTGAAATTGATTAGATGATGTTGTCTTTTCTAGTTCTTGATGAACGGTTTATATGAGTAGTGATTGAGAGATATCAAGAAGTATGGAACCTTGATGAACTAGTCCGGTCATTAAAACTGTTTAGGTTGTTAAACTTGTTGGGTTCTTTGGTTCCCATGGATTAATTTAATTGTGTGGAAAGGAAAATTAGAGGGAATACCGATTTACATATTCCCTAGTATGATTAGTTATTAGAATTGTGTACAACCTGTTGAACAGATTGAATATCGGTGGATCTAGAAATTATGGGAGGAGTTCTATGTAGTTCTTCTATGTAGGATGACGTGATGAATTTGGTTGTAGTGTTGTTGAGACTCTTGATCGATAGAAGATTTCGATTTTTTGAAGTTTTAGTGTATTTTTTTGCCAAATCCAATGTGAGGAGGAACAGTTGAATATGTGTTTGTTAATATCCATGTGATTTGGGAAGGAAAGTAGGTAGCAACTAGATTTCATAACGGCGCTTGATAACAACAAGGGTTGTCGATAATCGTTGTGTGTTGAAGTTTGATAATGAGCATCGCTAAAAGTTGAACCGATATGATATAATAGGTGGCTTATGCCCACATGATTGTGAAATAATTGGATGAACTTGTGTCCTTGATGAAAGGGTTTTGGTAGGAGCTTTTCAATTGGGTAGTAGACCCTTCTAAACTTAAGAAGTTGATGTAGTGATGTTGTATGATTTTGATATACTCTCATTTTGAAGATGGGATGAAAAGGCGATGGTACAAATTAGTGAAACTTTGGGGCTTTCTAATGGAATAGTTGATGATAAATATTCATGTTGAGTATATTATTCTTGATGTTAGTAAGATTATCTGCAAGAGATTGTGACTTGTGTGTGGTGATAATTCTTTTAGAAATAAAGAAATTTGATCGTCTTTCGTAACTTGGATTTTGTAGAAGTGTTTCGAGTTTTGCGATGGTGATCAATTGGATCGCTTGAGTTATGTGGTGATTGAGTTGCTTTGAGCAAAGTGACATGTTGAAAGATTTTATTGGTTCTTAAGTTGTTCCTACGATTTGGTTTTAAGAGCTTATCTTGTTTAAGCTGGCAAAGTGATGTAGTAATCACAGAAAGTAGCCTTCCTTGTTAAAGGAATGAGTCAAGTATAAGTAATTGAGCTTTAAGTCTTGTTTCGTATCTTGCAGTTTATTTGAGAGTGCTTAAACCTTATGCATTGTTCCATAAGAGTTTATCAATTTTCAAAGGAATTACCTTCTTCTCATTTGTGGTTTGGTATTCGCCAAGAGGGCTTGAGCCTCGATCGTTGACATTCCCTTATGTTTTTCGAGTACTTGGCCTAAGTGATGCTTTTCCTTGGTCTTGTGTTCACTGTGGGTGGCACATGTTTTCCTAGTTGATGAAAATTGATTCCATTCGCTCTTTCTTTTGAGGAAGAATCAACCTATTCGCTTCACTGAGTCTTTGAGGTGTTCAATAATTGTAGTTGTGAAACTTGGGTTGTAAGTTATTCGATGAGCATTGGAGGATGAAATAATTTTGTAATATAGTTCTTTGAGAGAAGTCTATCTCAATGGAAGATTGTCTTATGAGGTTAAACTGATTACATTGTTAAAGCTAGTAGAACCTATAGTGATTGTGATCCAAGATCTTTTGTTCACTTGGTGGGACATTAGAATTACCGAGAGTATGAAAATCTTGATCAATTTTATAGAGTATCGTAATTTGGTAGTATTGCGAGGTTGTGAATGGTTATTCTCGATGACGTGGTTTAATGAGAGTGGGATTACAAAGTAATCGAATTGTCATGTCAATTAATGGGATAATAGAAAATGTTGAGTAATGTCAAGAGTGATTTGGTTTTGATTGAGTAACCTTCTAAGAGTTATAATCTTTGTAAAGGTAACCGGTCAAGAAAATATTTTCATGAGGATATTAATAAGTGAGTATGTGGGAATTATGGATTTTAGGGATTTAATCTAAGGATTTCCTATCCTTTATATGAGAAGTTAGTTGCAAGAGTCTTGGAGGTTAAATGTTGACTTTGCATTGTTATGCTAGAACTTTGAGTCGCCCAAAGATTATGTGCAGAGGAAGTAGAATAAGGGTGGATTGCGATGTGGGATGATCATTGATAACACCCTTCCGATGTAGTACATGGGAGTGTGTGATGTGGAATCAAATGTTTGTCCTAAAAAGGGTTGAGGTGATATGATCGTGTGAGAGATCTAATTTGGGGATACTTTCGAGTGCCATCTGTCAAATGAATTCTATCAAGAAGGAAATCGGTTAGAGAATGTTTTGAAATCATGAGTCCCTCTTCAAAGGTGTAGACAAGGCGTTTGATTTGGGCTTGGCGTTGAGATCGCCAAGTTAAGAGTAACAAGTTAGTGTGTTGTGCGATGATTGGGATTCCATAGCTTGAGGGAAATTTTGGTCCTAGAAGAGAAATCGTTAAATTGATGCTTCCTCGAGAAGTGAATTGTTTTCCGATTTTCGCTTAAGTTCTATGTCGTTGACCTTTGTCTTTTGCAAAGTTGAGCTTGGCTTTATGTTGGTATGTGTGGTTCTTATCGCCTCGTAAAGAATAAAAGAAATGTTGGATTTGGTTATTCGAGTGATTTCTCCTTTAGCGGATGTGGTGTTTATTTGCAAATTGTCTAATTTGAAGGTGGAAAGATTTTCGTAATAAATCTTGATTCGAACTTGACTCTTTTAGTATCGAGTTGGTAACACTTGGTTGCGATGATAGTCCTTCATTTTTTCATTGGGCTATGTCGTTGTAAGAGTGTGTTTAAAGCGAGTTTCGTTGTGTGTCCTCGTTAAAGGAGGCGATCTTTCTTTGGGTGAAAAAGTCCGCTTAATAGGTGGAACAAAAGTTCAGTTGTTCTATGCACATGTTGCGTGGTTCGGTACCACTAGGGGTTGCCCCAAGGTATATTGGGTTGTTTTCGCTAGTTGGCAAAACGTTAGGACCGTAGTGAGTCCAAGCGCCAAGTACACATCGCCTTGTTTGTCCCAAAGTCTTGAGTGAGTACCGAGAGGTCCAAGTTTGAAGTTTCATGAGCCGCCGACCTTTGAGTAGCATCCCGTGCGCTGTTAGAGAGGTCGAGCGAGGCCGAGGCACAAGTCGTTGGTTTGTGTCAAGGTGCCTTTGTCCCATTAGCCCGAGAGGAGGCGACTTGGGAATTGGAGCTCGCATGCGCGAGCTTTATCCAAAGTTTTTCACTACAGTACATAGTAATGTTAGTAAATCTTTTAGCAGTGATTTTTTTTTGTGTTGAGGTTGAATAGAATTCGTGGTCGAATTGCTTAAGGAGGGTAGAATGTAATCCCCAAAAATTAAATCTGGGAGAATAATTAAATCGAGAGAATAATTAAAATCTGGGAATATTTCTTTAGCAAAGCGATTGAACAGAGAAAGAGGGGTTTTAATGTAATACTCCAATTTATTCTACGAAAGAAAGCGCTCAAAAGAGAAATTAGACATAAAAAGGGGGTTTCGCAGTTTTTGGCAACTTGACCTTGGCCTTGGCCCAGAGGCCCATGAGGGTCGGCCACCAATAAAAGGAAGGGGAAAACCCTAGGTGCACGGTAGCTACACAGTCGCCAGCCAGAGCACCCGCCATCGTAGCACACCTCTCCTCCATGGTGGTGCCCTCCATTGATGCCTCCTTCCTCGCCGTCTGCCCCCGCCGCCGATCAAGTGAAGAAAGGAGAGGAGATCAACTTCGTGGGGAGAGTTCATCATCTTCCCGCGATTCTACAAGGGTGGGAGCGAGATCCTGTGGGCGCCGCCACTTCAAGGCCCACCGCTCGCACGGCTGAGGCAAGTATCCGGTTATTTAATTATTATGCTTGTATGTCGTGGATCGCTTGTGTTTGGGTCATAATAGCCATGAATGGATGATATTGTGATGAGTACCAAATTATCTTGGTGGTTGCAAGTACTGCTTGATAGAGTAATTATGAATTGTTTGACAATGAGTGCTATGTTTTGATACATATTAGCTATGCTTAGTTGATAGTGTGATATGTTGATTAAAGATGGTAAATGCTTATGATATGAATGATAGAAGTATGAATGAGTTAAATTCATAAGTGATATTGCCGAGGAGGTATGATTATGATGATTCATGATGTGTGCATATGCATCATGTTGACAAATAAAGACTTGGTCACGTGGTGACCAAGCATTTGTTGAGATCCCCATCATGTATATGACGGGTTGAGGTCCCCACACTTGTGGAGTGTGGGCTTGAGGTCCCCTTTACTTGGAGTATTGGGAAATTGGTCCCCGTGCTTGCGAGCACAGCATGGTATGCGGCGATTGCCGATATCTCGTGACACAAAGTGAAATGCGACAAAGAGTGAAAGAGAAAAGTTGCATTGCATATTTGCATACATACCTCATGAGATATGTTTTGTGTAAAGCTTTGGAATGGAATGTTGATGATGTAAATGTGAGATTAATGTTTCATTATTGGTACTTGCCGAGTCTTTGACTCACCCTTGCTTTTGTTGTGTTTTTAGGTACCACTTGCAAGAATGGCATGCATGGGAGGGGTAGACTTGAGTTGACACACACACTACCATCCACCTTAAAAGTTGATAATTTTTAGTTCATACTTTAATAAAGGAGCAACATGCTTAGAGATTGTTTATGATTATGCTTCATGCATTGGATTAAGTGTAATAATGATAGGTAGTGTCTTTTGGATATCTCTCGATATGCTAGTTGCTTTCATGTTTTGAATGACTATTGATTATGTCGAATGTTGGATTAATTATATACGCTTTATTCAAATATTGGAACCTCCCGGTAGTTAATAATACAGGAGGTTCTCGCAAAAATTTGTAGGATGTTTTGGCTTAGAATTGTTTAATGTTAGTTTGGTAGCATTCCGTGCTAAATGCCGAAATGGGTGTTACAGGGCGCTTTTCTTTGTTGAAAGAGATTACAGTCTCTGACCACCTGGATAGCTTGGCGATGATCGAAGGCTCGGCAAGGTTGACCTCCCGCTCCACGGTCTTCAGATGACGTCTTGACTCATATGAGGAGACTTCCAAAGATCATATTGACTATGTGCTGAGGCTCCTGGTACTCAATCTCTTCATCGCCATCTTTGTCCTTCTTGGAGTTTGGTTCTCGAGTTTCGTTATGGAGGAAAGGTCCTTTACCTGAGTAGTAATCCTCTAGTTTCTTTTGCCAGGCCCGATAGGTTCACAGATCATGCCCCGCTGCCTGGTGAAGTGGACACCACTTCTTATTTTTCTTGAGATTGCTGGTTGGAGCTTTAGCATAGTTCCGACTAGTGAAGCCTTTATTGCCCTTGGTTGTCATGAGAACTTCTTTATTGTCGGACTTGCGATTCTTTTTACCCTTGAGAGACTTCTTGATTTTCTTCTCTTGCTTATCCAGGCCTAACTGGGGATTTTTATCTTTTGATCAATAGCTTCACACCATTCGACCGCTTCACTAGCGATTGCATACTTGTGTGCCTTGTCGAAAAGCTCGACGGTCATTCGTGGAGGATTTATTGCAATATCCTCCGTAAATCAGAGATTCCTCAGCCTTGCTTTAAAAGCCTGGATGATAGAAGAGTCTGCGATCTCCGGGATAGAGTTTCGAACGTGACTGAATCTCTTGATATACTGTCAAAGAGTTTCATTGGTTTTCTGCTTCATCCGATGAAAGATCATCCTCCTTCCCGGGATGGTCATACATCCCTTGAAAGTTGGCGATCAGAGTATCGCAGAGCTGCTCCCAAGTGTAGATAGATCCGATCGATAGGTTAAGCAACCACAACTGGGCAAACCCTTGAAGGACCGTGGGCAAGTAATTTGCCATTACGTTGTCATTACCACCAGCAGCTTTGATGACGGTAGAATACATTTGAAGAAATTCTAATGGCTTCTGAGTCCCATTGAACTTCTCTATGTTGGCTGGTCGGAACCTGTCCGACCAACGAATAGCTTGGAGCCCTACCGAAAATGCTCGATAGCTTGTAATGGAATCGTGGCGCCTTCTTTGAAAAAGAGCCGGATTATAGCCAGTTAGGGATAGGTTCCTCAGATTCGCATACCTAGTATCCAGTGTCCCAATCTGGTTGTGGATGTTATGATAACATCTTTGACCACCTGCTTGATTCAGATGATGCCTAAGATCGCCTGAATCAAGTGGTCGTTCCTCTTGCCGAGGGGGAGGAGTGGCTGCTATGAAGAGCCGTCTCCCCTCGTGATTTCTTGGTCAGAACCTACGAGGGGGTCTTGGTGTCGATTGGTCCTCTGTTCTACCATGTTGTCCTCTACTGAGAGAGGAGCACTGGGATGAAGTCATAGTGTGACTTTGCGAATTCCGTTGCTCCCAGTACAATTCTGTATGTTGCATGGTTTGTTGGAGGATCTCCGACACCTAACCTGCAAGCTGAGCATAACCTGGAGTTCCTTCTAAAGCAAGATCTGGATTATTTAGAATATCTCAGACTCATTGCAGGTTTTGTATTGTTACCGAAGGTCGCGGAGGATTCCCGCTTGCAATGGGCCTCCGATGATTTGAGTTTGCCCTCGACCTTTCGGTTGCCCCTGTCCAATCCCTTACTCGTGTTGGGGTAGGAACAGGTGATTTAATTGATGCACGTCCATTAGCTCGGCCGCTGGTAGTTGGTGCTTGAGCACCCGTACCATTTCCACCAGCAAGTGGTTGCGAGTTAACCCGTGGAGGATCGTGCCAGGCATCCGGATTGGTATATCTGATTGTGTTAACTTCGTGGCGCCAACAGTGATCTTCCGATAAGCCCCCGTCGTAACTAAGGGAGAGCCTTCCAGTGCCTCTGCAAGGTGCCTCTATGATGGGGAGTGATCGGAGATCACCACCTCTGGTAGGCATTGTGGTGGACTAAGCCTGATCCAGCAGATTGCTGATTGTATGCTGAGTTTCACCATGCCCACTTGGCCTACGATTGGTGATAACTTCATTGATAATCTTACTAGATGTTGGTTGGCCCCAAAAATACGTAAGAGCTGTTGGCAAATACTGGTCACCCATGACAATATTGGGAGTACATGGACTCTCTGATTGCAGCGTTGAGCTTCCATTGTCGCTCTTGCCGGTTGGATCGACCGGCTTGTAGAGGTGTTCGGACATTCCGAACTGGTCGAAATGAGCAGTTCCTCTGAGAGCGCCATTGATGGCGATGATGTATCCTCATCCATTCGGTCGATTTCACTAATCTCTGCGATTGGCGAGCCAGTGAAGGAGGAGGATAGTGACATCCCGTTTTCTTCCATGGCGCGGATACATGCGTCCATGTAGAGGTTGGAGTAGTCTGCCAAGTCAAACCAGTTTTCCTCATCCCATGTCCCTGCCATGTTCGCATGAGTGATGATGGGGCGAAGGAGATGGATGAGGAATGCTTGAGCGAAGTAATCTTCAAGAACTATATGCCTTGATTCCCACGGACGACGACATTTGTCGAAGATCGAGTCGTCGATCTTACGAAATAAACAAAGGAAAATGGCAAAGAGTTCTTGGGAGAGAATGGGACTACTCTTTATTGCTATGAATTAGATCCTTTATAGGGGGTGCCCTTGACAAGGCGGTGGTCTAATCCTAATTACATTGAGCATAATGCTTGCTATGCTGTAGAATCAGACTTGAAACATGAATCTAATGCCGATTGTCGTGCTTCCATCTTCTTTAAGTACTTGGTGGAGAGGTGGCAGTTACTCCTGGAAGAGGCGTCTGTTGGAGGTGTCACGATTGGTCGAAGCGAGGCGGTAGTTGATGAAGTATCAACCGTTCGACGGTTTGAATGTTTGTTGGACATTCAACAGTATGGTGGTTGTTGTCAGTGTCTGAGGACCATGAAATGTCACGTGGTATGGAACAAATATGACATGTGTTCCATTCATCACATGGTAAGGAATATGCTTGGAGTTAAATACAGATACCAGTTCATTGCTTCTACGAGCAGTCATTTGGTCGGGGACTAGGTACAGGACCTCATCCGGCCAGAGTACCCATTATGTAACCTCTGAAATCCTTACGACCATAGACGTTGTTTGCTTTAGGGGTTACGACCATGAAGACATATGATCTTTTATTATATGTAGAGGTTTTAATCCTCGTCACACTCCTTTCAGTACGAGTAGCATCCGCATTCGGTTCCTCGGGATAGGGACCCTCTAGAATATATTTCTTCTTTTCTTATTTGAGAATAATTCTTAGATTACGAGATCAATTAATGAAGTTTGTTCTATTTAACTTTTCTTTCTCAAGAATAGATCGTAAGTTAATGGTAGGTGTGGAGGAAGTACTAAGTGCCATGATCTACAAAGAAAAATATGTATATGAAAAAATTCAGCACTATATTTATGTAAGATCTTCTATTAAATGATTTAACAAAATAGAAGTACTAGGTGCCACGATCTACAACAGAAAATATGTATATGAAAAAATTCAGCACTATGTTTATGTAAGATCTTCTATTAAACGATTTAACAAAAATATACTCCCACTATATGTTATAGACCAAGTTTCCTTCTAATTTCATATGGTGGGTTCAAGATCCATATATCATTAAGTCCTAGCGATCTTTGGCATCATTGCTAGAAACCTAGTGATTTAGGTAAGCAACCCCTTCCCAATTATATCTCATATGACTCTTGTTTGTTAGATAGCATCACTATGCCCCGATACCCAAACACTATGCCCCAAGGCCTAAAACTATTTTGATAGCCTTGTCAAGTTAATCTAATACTACACACGTGGGTGTCTGACACCCACCCCCTGTTATTAAGATAGTTAATGGTACTCTACTTTGGTAGACCTATAAATTAATGATCAAAATTGTGATTGGCGCGGCAATTGAAAGGCATGAAATTTAGTTAATTTTTGTTGAGGGATACTACTCTATCATGTTAAAACATCTAATGATAAAAACACGATCAATAGTATAACAGGAACAAAATAAACATTCACATATAATCATATTAAACTTTGAAATAGTATGGCCCTTAACATGACAATCTCCATCACCACGCTTCTTGTCCACCAAGCCATCATGTTTGAAATCATCATATTCATCTACCAATCAATCACTCCTAAAAGCTAGTAATGAATTACATATGATAATATCAAGCATCACAAGTCGGCACGCACACCATTATACAATAATATGTAGCTTGATGGCTATAACACAGCATGACACGTAGGCCATAAAAATCCATACATACATCACATACACAATGAGTCATACTATTCACATCAATCCATGCAAAAGGTGTTATGCATATAATCCAATTCTATCAGGTGACATGAACACATAATTCTTATATAATGCGACAACGATTACCTAGCAAGGTGGTCCTGCTAGTCGGTTAGCGGGCCGGGTTCCAAGGGGAAGCACCCTTGGAAAAAAATTCGGACATGAATCTTATTCACGTAATCGAGCCTTGGAAATTCATTAGATTAATCATATTAACCCTATTCTGAACCAATCTGATCACTGCTTCTATACGACTACGCATCGTGGCATACCCCGATGGCGGAATTTCGACCTGGTAGGAGTATTATGCAATGTGATCATGAACAAGCGTATTAAATCATCTGGTGCTATTAGCTCATACCACCCGCAAACCCATCTACTATTTGCTAAAACTGATTGATCTTATCAACCATTGCCTAAACCGCTCGATCCATATGAACCGATCTAGGTTACCAAATCAGAATAGTAATAGATCCAATCTACTACTACCACATATCAAGTATATGCAACCGATCTAGATCAAATACTATACAAGATGGCTTTGATACAACTAAAGGGGTACGGGTAGGCTACACTAGCTTGTAATTCAAACATTCTACTATGTAGATCAGAAAGCCATGCAAGCAAGAGATCATAAATCGTTACCACTAGACACGCAGTGCAGCGAAAGAAGAGTTGGAGCAGCCTGGTCCAACATCGAGTGTGTCAATGTAGTTGTCATAGTCAATCATCCAACGTCCTCCGCACCGATCATCTCTTCCAGCAACCTATCGCGTTCCTTGCGTATGTCGTGGATCATCCTCGATTAGCGCAGCAGCAACTGCAGAAATGCATCTACGGTATCCACACGTCCAGGGATAACTCCTAAGTGTACTATTACATATGTAGAAAATCGTGTTGATCTTAGGTCTAAGGATTATACATCATCATTGCTTGAGACCAACTGATGACACATAAAATCATGTCAATCCAACACCATCTTCTCTAACATGTGTTCACGTTATTGATTTGATATCCCCATATCCATGACCGATGAAACATGGTTATCTATCAATACATATGCTGGTTGGTAAGTCATTAGTGTTCCGACCAGTGATACATTTAGAATAATATTATATTAGTTAAAGAGCTTCACCAACAAGTCATATACTTGTTCAATCTTTATAAATGATTATTTATCCAAGGAACATAATAACATTTATTCTATAACTCATAAACATAGATGTAATACAATCATCTCTATGATTACCTCTAGGGCATATCACCAACAAAATCAAGCTACAAATCACATAGATCTAACAAGCACTAAAAAAAAACAACAAATAACAAGCTTTCTCGAAGGATCAACCAAAAAACTAGATGGAAATAGAAGAAAACCTGCCTTGGAATCAAAAGAGTAGCAGCAACGAACATGAATCGAAGGAGTAGTAGAAATGAATGAAACAAGCCCGGCGTCAGCTCCGATGCCGCAAAGCCCTTTACGTTGTGTCAGAACCCGAGATTAACATTCCAGATCCTCTGTGCATTTCTGAACTAGTCCCATGATCAGTCGCTAGTTCACACAGTAAACAAATATGGTAACAAATTCATATCACAACTTTATTAATAATCAACAGAGTTTATTACAAAGAGGCTTACAAGCCAAAGAATAAAGAACACAATGAAGACGAAGAAGTAGTAGGGTCCGGCAACCGCCATGTGCAATCGATCGGGTAGCGCCTAGTCGTCACGATCCACACTTGTAGTGAAGTCCTTCTCCTCTGAAATTTTATTTGCATAAAGCAAGTATGAGCACAACTTTCGTGCTCGCAAGTTATACCCGTCAAATAACAGAATGACATGCATATATGGATGTAACAAAGGATGTCATATTGATTGATTTGCATAAAGCAACATTTTCTTTAAATACTTGTACTAAGTTCAAAAGCAGATATTTTATAACTACAAATTATTTTGTAAATTCTCAGATTTATAGTCAGATAACATTCACACAAGAATGGTGAAGGACACCCTCCTATCACATGGCTTCCTACCCAATTCCCATCTGCATAAACCAGTTTTGAAGAAGTCTTTTTCAAACAAAACCAAAGTCTAACTTTGAGCAGTTCTGCTAGCATGTCCATGACCGTGGACACAGCTATTCGAATAGTTTTACACTCTGCAGAGTTTGTACAGCTTTACCCACAAGACACGACTTCTCTAGTTTGTTCGATATCCGTCGATACCATCGCTCACTACCTTAGGTAAGCAGTCTAGAGCATGTGTCAAGTCCTTTACAATGCGCCATCCTTCCGCAGTCTACCCTCTCTAAGGTTTCGCCACCCCCTTTGGAATGAAAACCTCCGGGTTCGGGCCCCCTCTTGAGCCAGATGGGACAACATAGTCATGAAAGACAACCCATCGAAACAGTTGGATCGACTGCGATGGAACTTTGCAAATTAGTCAGCCAGGTTCTACTCCCCATACTGAGGACATGTGGTGGTACGGTATGGCTTAGCATCATGCACTCGAAGACCGGTTCTTACCTGACTTGGGCAACTTTTCAACAAAACCTATGGGCCTCAACCATACCCGATTGAGCCCGTGCATGAATATGCACCCACCAAACATCCATTATGCCCAAGTCCAAACCCATTTTCATTTTGTTTTCCAGGTAAAAGTATTTTATAAACCTTTTATGGTAAAACAATACCATAACCCAATTTAAATCATATTTGAAAGATTTGGCTAAAAACTTCTCAAATACAAGATTTGGTCTAAGCATTGGCTAAGCATTTAATTAATTCTAATATTATTTTATCTAATGGTGACAAGGAAATGATAATCAATATTCAAATTGGCTATACACAAGGAATTGGAATAACTAAGCATTTTAAAACAGGAAAATTAAAATAATTGGATAAAAATTATGCATGCAATAGTAATTTAAAAACAAAATTAAATAAATTTAAAATAATGGGATTGATATGATCAATGGTATAACTTGCCTTGCTTGATTGAACGCTACTCTCGTCGAAATCTATACGCGAAAACAAGCTAAATTCAAATAACACTAAAATAAAATCCAAGATAAATACTGGGAGGAAGGTATTGACTTTATATGAATACAGGAATTTGAATCGACGGAATCGGAGTTCGTATGAAGGAGAACGAACATCCGGAAGGTTGATTATCACAAGAAAATATGAAATTCCGAATTTCAGAATTTAAGGAATTATTTTTCTGAATGAAATCTCTTTATTGTGTTAGCATGATGTCTGCAGGTGGGAGAATAAATTTTCGGTCGAATTTATTTTGTAAAGAAAAATGGTTGGAGTGAATGACATGTGGGCCCGGTCCACGAAAATGAGTTTGGTCCACGGTGAACCGGCCCATGAATAGTGCCACCACGCACGCAGTGCACACGTACACACGGGCTAGGGCGGTGAGGTGGTAATACATGGTAGTGACGAATTATTGTGAAATTCAAAATTTTGTTTGAATAGAAAGGTAGATAATATTGAAACAAACCTGTAGATAAAATGGTTCGAGCAATTACCCAACGGATGAAGAGATCGGGTTCGACGAAGTTTTCATCGGACTTAGGGAAGAAGATGTGATCGGTGGTGAAAAATTAAGTAAATCAAAATTCCATTTGAATAGAAATGTGGAGAATCTTAATAGGAACTCACCGGTCAGATTTGGTGCACAACGGAGCAACGGATAAGGAGATCGGGCGGAGTCACGGAGTTGGAGAAGAAGACCGTTGGTACTTTTGTGGCGCGTGAACCAACAGGATAATCAAAATTCGGCTTGAATAGAAATGTAGAGAATCTCGAGAGGAACTCACTGGTAAAATTTGGCGAACAACGGAGCTACGGATGAGGAGATCGGGCTCGCCGGAGTTGTCGTCGGAGTTAGAGAAGAAGACCGTCGGTACTTTTGTGGCCGCGGTGAACCATTAGGATAATTAAAATTCGGCTTGAATAGAAATGTAGATAATCTCTAGAGGAACTCACGGTAAAATTTGGCGAACAACGGAGCTACGGATGAGGAGATCGGGCTCGCGGAGTTGTCGCCCGAGTTGGAGAAGAAGGGCTAGCAGAGGGGCTCTGGGAGGATTTTGGCAAATCTGAGCAAGAGAGATGTGGGAATTGGGTGGAGAGGCTACTGCTCAATTTATAGGAAAAATGAGTAACGGTTTGGCGGAATTGCTCACGAGTTATTGCCGGAATTAATGCCTCCGTCGGAGTTATCAGCAGACAGAATATTCCAAAGAATATTCCTTTTCAAAATTCGGAAAGACACAAATTAATTCCAGAAAAATAGCAAATTAATTCCGAAAAATCCGAAATAAATCACAGATATTAAATACAACATTCTGAATTCAAATAAAATATTAATAATAATAATCAAAATTTTATTATTACACAATAATTATTTTTATATTGCTAAAAAATTGATTTTAAACTTGAAAAAATAGTAATATAGGTCTAAAAATTCAATGAATTTTCAGAGTAGTTAAATAGGGTATTTTGAGCTTAAATAAAATATTTTCAACACAAATTTGGTTTTTATTTGCAGACATCAATTCATTTTTAATTGCTAGATATTACAAAAATCAAAAAGGGACTTTTAGAAAATAGCAAATAGAGTTCCAAAATTCTATAAAAATTCAAGAAAATTCCCTGAATTATTTTGAACTTAATAAAAATAATTCCAACTTAAAGTTGGATTTTATTTTTGAATAGTAATTATTTTTGTTTGAAAATAAAATAGTAAAAAGCTTTTAAAAACTCAGAAAATCCAATAAAAGAATAACTTTATTAATTTTTATTTTGGTAACAGAACTTTGGGATGTTACAAACTACCCCCCTTAAAAGGAATCTCGTCCCCGAGATTTGGAGAGGCTAGAAAGAAAGAAGACGGACAAAGGATAAATGAATTGAGAGATAGAGAGTCCATCTTCAAGTTGGCTTTACATTCAGGAGTTTTGAGTTTGTTCGAAGTTTTGAAGTGTCGACTCGTCTTTTAAGTTCCAAGCGCATCGATAGGTTAGGAGTCCAATGGATTGTTAGAGAAGAGGAAAACAACAAAGGGTGTGAGAGAAAACTATGAGGGAAGAAGTTTACCCATTTAAAGCAAACGTTGTACACAAGATCAAAAGATCTATATACGACGTAACAAAAGAAAACATACCATACAAGTTAAGAAACAATACAACGTTCTACTCGATCGATACTCGTAAGTTGGTGAAACGACTCAATACACAGAATGAGTCTTGGCATACTTAAGCTATATGGCTTTGCTGACAAAACGATCTTTGGTATATCTTGTCCATTGTCCTTGGATGGTGGAGACGACGATACTTTCTCGATCGCTCCATGTCTTGTAGTCTTGAACGTAAGGGTTAAGAAACATTTCCAAGGGAGAGAGGATCCATTTAACATTATAAAATGGTGAAGAAAGGATTAGGTAAGAAAGAATTGCTATGAAGAAGCTACAGATAGATGACCAGGATGAGAAGAGAACAAATTATTCTATTTCTTGTTATAAAATAAGTTTTTAAGTTTTTTTAACTAACGACCATTCTAACTAGGTCACGACCTATAGTCGATATGGCTCTGATACCACTTTGTCAGAACCCGGGATTAATATCCCAGATCCTCTGTGTATTTCTGAACTAGTCCCATGATCAGTCGCTAGTTCACACAGTAAACAAATATGGTAACAAATTCATATCACAACTTTATTAATAATCAACAGAGTTTATTACAAAAGAGGCTTACAAGCCAATAATAAAGAACACAGTGGAAGACGAACAAGTAGTAGAGTCCAGCAATCTGCCACAGACAATCGACTGGGGTAGCGGCCTAGTCGTCGAGATCCAAACTGGTAGCAAAGTCCTTCTTCTCTGAAATTTTGTTTGCGTAAAGTAAGTATGAGCACGATCAAGGACTAGTTTAGAAATGCACAGAGGATCTGGGATATTAATCCCGGGTTCTGACACGTTGTCAGACAAAATGCCAGTCGTTGACTCTCTTCTCCATTTCCCTTCCCCCGACTATCTTCTCCCTCTCGTTCTCTCCGCTCGAACAGGGAAGGAGACAAATATCTGTCCTAACAGACGAGTTCAGGATTTAATGGATTGAATTTACAAAACGGTCACCCAACATGCCAGGTGGCGCCGTTAAGTTGGGAAGATGCAGCGCATGTCACAAAGCACCATCGAACACCTAAGAAATCGATTGTGATTTTAGGAAAAAGCAGGCACTACTATAGAAAGGGTCATCACAAACGGTTATAAACTATCATCACAGACGGTTTTTGAACCGTCTGAATTTATGTGTCTATGATAACAGGCGGTTATCACAAACGATTTTTGAGCTATTTGTGACAAGTTGTCGAACCCGGGAGCTAAAGATCCCGAATTACACGCCTCACAAAAATGAATATCACAATCATATCACGAATTGAAAATGACATTAATTAATAAAGGGTTTAATACAACGAGTCCGAATAACAATTAACAAATATCCAATGAAAGACAAAGCGAAGCATAATAATATATGGGGCCACACGATGCGCCACTGTGCAATCGTCGGTCAAGGCCTACTGCCCGTGTCCTCACCGTCGGAACAGATCTTCTCCTAATAAGATTTATTCAAAGAAGAGTGAGCACTACTACCGTGCTCGCAAGCTACACCCAATATTGAATTTAGATGCATGCATAACGAACAAGTGAGTATGGCGGGGTTAATTTGCATAAACAACATTTTCTCGTTAAATATCAATAGTAATTTTCAAGGTCGCTTTTCATTATATAACTCAAATCGATTTTCATTGTCATTATGATAACATGGATAACCTCCAAAGAATTAGTGAAGGATACCCTCCTAACACTTGGCTTCCCGCCTAATTTTTCATAAGGATAAACCATCCTAGCCATGTGATAAAACAGCTTTAAAACCAAAAATAATTCTAACTTTAAGTGGCATTGCTAGCATGTCCATGACCGAGGACGCGGCTATTCGAATAGTTTCTACACTCTACAGAGGTTGTACAACTTTACCCACACGAGATGTCATGCTCGATATGTCGGCCAATTCACGCCCGTAGGCGTGCGATCGAGCATTTATCTTGAGGCCTTTACGATGTTTTGTCCTAGTATACTCATGCCCGCTAAGGTTTCGCTCCTTTGACTAACCGCCCTCCGAAGCCCTCTTGCGCCTGCTGGAATAAAACGCCTAACCGACACCCACATAAACACATGACATAAATACACTAGAACATCACAAGTTAGTTAGCCAAATCCCGCCCATACAGACATATGGTAGTACGCTTAGGCATAGCAATTAGCGACTCAAAGACCGGTCCTCAAATGACTTGGGCGATTTTCCGACAAACCCCGGGTCTTAATCTTAACTGATTAAACCCTGCATAAACCGCACTCCACCTTTACAACCATTTCGCCTGAGTCCAAACCCATTTTTGATTTTAGAGTAAAACCTCCTTTAAACCCATGTGGTAAAACAATACCACAATTTCGCTTTGGAACAATTTATAAGAGATTTGGCTAAACCTTCCCAAAATTTGTAAGTGTGAACTAAGCTGTGCTAAGCATTTGTCTAATTTTGATAATTTTTAGTCTATGGTGTCAAGGCAAACAATTATAATGTTCAAATGGGTCATACAATGGAACATAGGAATAACTATGTAAAAACAGACATTAAAACATTTATATAAACATATGCATGCATTAAATAATTTAAAACTGAAAATACTTTAAAATACTGGGGCAATATGGTCAATGGTATAACTTGCCTTCGTTGATGTCTTGGAAGTCTAAATCTTCAAATGGGTCGAGCTCTCCGGAGTCGTCAAAGTCTAAACGCGAAAATACGATAAATTCAAATTCAAATTCAAATAAATTCAAAAACTCAGCTCAAATCAACTCCAAATTGAAATATTTTGGTTTAGTTAGCTAGATTATAATTTTATACAAATATTGCAATTTGAATCACCCAATTTGGAGTTCATATGCAAAAGTTATGAATTTTTGAAGTTTATATCTAAATCTGAAATTTTATTGAATTTTTAGAATTATTTTCCTACTGAAAATCCATTTATTGCGCAATAATTACATCAGCTATAGAAATTAAAAAAATTAATTTAGAAATCTGACATGCGGGCCCCAAGTGTCGTGGTTGGCCATCGTGAACCAAGCCCACCGAACCTTGGAAGAGATGGCACGGTGAACCCCGCCACGTGGCAGTGCGTGGTTCTCACTGCGGCGCCACCCGGCCGACATGCAAGCCCGAGGGTGAGGTGGCGCTCGCTGGCAGCCATGTGGCAGCGCCATGCCCGCGGGCGCGCAAGGCGCTGGGATCAAGGTCGCCGCGCACGCTGGGCGCGAGTCCGCGAGTGCACAAGTAGAGAGAGAGAGAGTAGCGACGCGATGCTCACCGAGCGCGCGAAGTGCGTGGAAGGATCGCCGCGACGAGGTGAGAAGAGGCGCGCAACATGACTCCCGACGCAAAGGGTTCCGGTGACGCCCGCCGAGGCGAGGTGAGCACGGGTGCGCAGGATCATGACGACGCCGGAAGGTGGTGGCGCGAGGACACGGCGGCGGTGACGGCGGCGCGAAGGGCGCGAAAGTTTCACAAACCGATGGCGTTGAGCCACGATTCCGCGAGCACGAGAGAGACGAGGAGGAGTGAAAAGGGCGCTGGTTTGAAGAAGAAAGCGCACCCGGCCGCTTTATAGGCGCCGAGAGCCCTAGAGTGGCGGGCGACGTGGGGTGTGCGGCGCGCGGCGGCGATCGTGGCGCCGTCATGAGAAAGAGGAGAGGAGATGGGGTCGCGGCGCGGGCAGACGCGGTCGTGTGCAACCACGCCAAGAAATCGGCGTTGGAGACGTGGTCGCGCGAGAGCTCGCGAGGGCGCCGATGGCGGTGGCGGCCACGGCCGCGCGAGACGAAGACGACGGAGAAGAAGGGTCGCACCGTTGGATCGCGATCCGATGGCGGCGGAGATGGCGTGACGGAGTTATCGCCCGCTCGATTCAAATCGAACTACGAGATGAGCGAAGCAGAGAGAGGAGAGAGGAGCTGAGGTCACCGATGGGTCGTATGCTGGAGGAAGTTTGGGCCGAGCCTTTGTTTCGCCCAAACAGGTTTTTGATTTTCTTTGCTTTTCTATTTGTTTAAATTTGATAATTCATTTAGGCTTTAGAAAATAGCAAAATAACTCTAAAATTATGGAAAAATTCACGTAAATTCTCATATTCTTTCTCGACTTAGTGAAATTATTCCCAACTTTATGATAGCTTTTAATTTTGTAAATAAATTTGTTTTGACTTTTAAAATACTTATAAAAAGCTTTTAAAATTTCAGAAAATTCCACAAACATAAATAAATTTAAATTTTTACTGAAATTTGAAAATTGGGCTGTTACACAAGTCACAACGCAGACGGTTTTTGGCCGAAGCTGTTTGTGAAGGATAACTATCACAGATGGCTACCACTAATAACCATGTGTGATATGCAGGATTTCATAGACGGTTGTTAGAGGTATTCGTCTATGATAGTTCATTCTATACCTAAATATTTTTTTTCCCGGCTAGCCTCAGCAAATGCTAGCCATGCCATCTGAAAACAAGCAATCAGAAAATAGATAAATCACAATTGATTTGATATAGAACAACTCAAAGTGATTTAAAACTCAATATTAATTACAAAAGAATGTTCATGTATTATCACTAGAGTTACAATTGAATTACAACTCAAAGTGAATTAGAATTGAACATGTATTAATCGGTGTCACCGAAGTAAAACTCTCTTTTCGAGTTAATGATCTCCGCCTGGATGAAGGTGGCGAGCTATCCTCAAACATCCGAGGGTTCGTCCAGATCGAATCTACTTGATTCTATTGTCATGCCCTATCGCTAGAAGGAGTAAAGTAGTAAGTATATATATTTAAATTTATAATTATAATCTACCAGTATATAGTCCTTGTTGCTATGAGCAAGCAACCCTTTCGTTATGCATTTCTCGATATAGGATGCATCTTGGTTGATGCATTGCTTAAAGATTAACTGTGGGTCGAGGAAACCCACCGGTTCTCGCGATCGCCGGGCTTGTTGCATCATGTATCTATACATAAGCAATGAGTTATGACATTTATTGGTATTGTGTGAATGTAAAACTTGATTGTACACACTTACAGTGTCCAGCATTGTAGAAGTAAGGCATCGAGGGCGTTGAGGTTGAATAGTTCAAATAAATCTTGAAAGCCCACAACGAAGTAGCCTAGCTTGTGGAGAAAATGGTTCTCTGTGTAGCTGATGGTGAATCCTATAGGCTAGTTTGTCCTCACCTCGTTGGTCTGCTGCATGTACCAGGCATGCAAAGTCACACAACCGACTCCAAGGCGAGGTAATATTGTGTCAGGGACTTCCGAGGCAGAACGTCCCGGGCTTGTGAGGCGCCTTATTCTTCTTCGATTTAGCCTTAGTGCCTTGCGTGCTATTTGTCTTCCTGGAAGACGACTCGGTACACTTTTCTTGTTTCTTTGCCACCGTCAGTGGCGGAGCCAGCATTCCGCGAAGCCTAGGGCCAAAAACTAAGTGACTATAACTAACGTCAAATACTATTCACACTGAGGTATAATAAAAGTATAAGACAAATGCACAATTGAAATGATATTTGAATTCCATGTTTAAGGAGCGATACAAAAGTTAATACCTAATTAACGAAGATTTGGTTCACCTCATGCCTATCATATCTTCATCAACAATAGTACAAAAACCTAAACCTGCAAATACATCTTGCTCACTATAGCATATAAGACTTCTTCAAATTCTAATCATACTTGAAATGAGATCAATGTATATTTATAGCATACATTCTTTTTGTTTTTATCATTAGCATTTTGCATTCATCAGTAGTAAAAAATTTGTTTGCTCATTGCTTCAAAAGACAAGTCATAATGAAGCAACTTGCAAGGGATTCTTTAACCAAAGGAAACATGAACTCTGATCAATGATTAGGAAGATGGAGAGATGACCATCATTTTCTTCTTTCCTTCATAATACAGTAACCTATCTAACTTTACCATGTTGCCCAAAACAAACAGCAAAACATAGTGGATAAAAATGACCACCATGCGGAATTGCGGATCAAGGGAGCCGGAGGGGCGCTATGGAGTGGGGGTGGCACCGGTGGGTCAAGCGAGGGGCCGAGGGGAGTGGGGGAGGAGCGGCATTAGCGTGGTCGAGGCCTCGAGGGAGTAGGAGCTGGAGGGGCGCTGTGGCAGCGAAGCAGCGTCGGCTAGGTCAACCGAGGAGCTGAGGACTGAGGGGGTGGGGGCGGAGCAACGCTGGCATGAGTGAGGATCAAGGGGGGAGTGGGGGCGACACCAGCGAGTTGAGCGAGTGGAGTGGGGGTGGAGCGATGCCAGCACGAGCGAGGACCGACGGGGAGCCGGAGCCGCACTGGGAGTGGGGGTAGCACCGATGGGTCGAGCGAGGGGTGTGGGGGGTGGCGAGTCCTCGAGAGAGGAGCCATGGATGGAGTATGCAGGTGTAGGGTTCGAGCGAGGGGAGTGGGGGCGATTCTGCGAGGGAGGAGCCACAAAGGAAGGATGCGATGTGGGCATAGGTTGCTTCGGCCGACTGGGTCTCACTCTCTATAATAGGTCTGGGCCGCGAGCCTCGGGCCATAGCATTGTGGGCTAAAAAATTATGAATATATACTATTGAGCTACCACTACTATTACCTCTAGGCCTCGGCCGTTGCCTCATGGCCCGAGGCCCATCTCCGCCCCTGGCCGTCTTCTCCACGAAAGCCGATACAGAGGTAGTCTGAAGTGGGGGTTGAGGTGGAGTCATCGAGAGATCTATTGAAGAGGCATGGTCGTGTTCCAATCGCAACACTATAGGGTCCAGGGTGATGTTCCTCTTGGGCCACTGGATAAAAGTGTGCACGACATCCCCTATTGTTATGATGTCTTCGTTCAGGGGCTTCTCTAGCGGGACAACCATGAAATTGTCATGTACAATGGCCACCTGGACCTTGGCGTAATCCTACGCCAGCAGGGCACCGTGCAACACTGTCCATTCCTAGCATGGAAATGCCATCCTCCACCCAGCCTCAATAGAAATGGACCCAACTAGCCTCACTTGGATCTTGCAGGCGGCTTCTACAAAATGATATACAATTAGCTAAGTCGTCCAGAGATGTACATTACGTGGATATCGTTGATAAGTAATTGGGCGTCACCATGTTCAGAAAGTGGCATGGAAGCGCGGCTACTCCGACGTTAAGGGGGACTGACTCCCAAAATCACGGGGGCGGCTTGTGACTGGTTGATGAGTTGATTCATTTGTTCCTGCAATGATGTTATCTATCCTTGAAATTCTGCATTAATCTGCGCATGAATCTTCTCTTTCAACCGTTCCTCACGCTCGACCTTGGATCTCTTCCGACTCCTTTACGCCTCGGAGTCGTGTGGGAATCGCTGCCTCCAAGGTACTTAAACCCCAAGGCCTCACGTGCGACCTGGGTGCTCCTTGTTTCCCAGGGCCGTGGATAGCATATCCCTCTCCCTAATTGCTTCGAAGGAGCCTTGGGAAGATTCGATAGTCAATGTTTGCTGCAAAAGGCCATCATGTTATTTTAGACCCTACGAAGTTATGGACTTATTAACAACTAGGTAGTTCGACATATCTTACCAGACGTGCTTGATGACCTTGATCTTAACCAGTTTCGGGCGCGCTCGTCTATGATTCCAGCAAATGGTAGGGAGACCTCCTATCGGGCTACCTCCTCATCCTCCCTCGTCATTGCTGGATTTTTCCCTCTTACCCAGCGGTACTGAGTCTATGAGGGTGAGTGTTTTTTGTTTGGATAGCCTTGTGCGCCGCACTTTGCTCCTGAAATTTGGTCGTCGCCTTCATTCGCACAAAGGTGTCCCATTTATCCCGTGACACAAATTGATACTTCGTGAAGGGCGTCCGATCCTTATTCACGTACTTCGTGACAAGCGTGCTCTTGAAGGTCTTCCATGCTTTTTCTATCGTGAGCAATGCCTACGGTCACACGCGTTCCTGGACTTTTGATGGGATCTCGAACGACTGTGAAATGTCAGCCCACAGCTGGTCTCTCTCTACATCAGTCAGAGATTTCTAGCTTGGTGTGGTGATGGGAATTCGTTCCCTTCCAAGTATCCCGCAGGTGATCTGGAATACTACCACTCCTTTCTTGGGATGCAGAGGGACCCAAACGTCAGTGACCTCCGTGATGGTCATTCGGCTCTTAGGCTTTTTCGATATTCCTCTACCATCTCACTTAGTGGCCCATTTCTTCAGAGCGCCAGATCCATTCCGTGACGGTGGCGCACATCCATCGGAGCCCAAGACGCATTCAACAACGGCAACGAATACTGTGCGAATGCCATCTCTGAAGATACACACCCAAAGAGCTAAATTTGAAGAATTCCAATGAGTAAAATTTTAGTTTCTATTTTTATGGAGAATTTCTCCTTAATAACATATTAAACAGGAGAATATGCTTGAAAGATAGAACACGAAAATAGACAAAATCAACATATTGCTTAGATTTAGAATGTTTTAAGTTTGCTCTCAAAAGTAGAGTTGCACAAGAAACATTCTTGGCCTTTCCCAATACTTTTGTGAGGATTCTTCACTAATTAAAAATGATAACAATGGATCAGACTAAGAGCTTAGAATTTAATGCTCTACTTGTTATGCCAAGAATTATCTCAAATAGAAAAGTTACTTTCGGTCAACAAAAGGTTATACAATTAACAATGCACAAGAATCACTTGATTAAAACATAAACCAGTTGGCAAATTGAGGATTAATCACTTGATAGAATAAACAGATCACTAATTTCAGCAATGTGAGCCACTCGGCTAACAGGAGAAAGCCAATTGACTAACAGAGGAACAACATGATCAGAATAACATGATCAGATCAATCAGAAAGCAATAGAGCCAAGCTATTGGATATAATCTAACAACAGTAAGCAATCCTAGCAGCTCAAGTATGATTTTATATCAATTTAATTTTACAATATGACAAAAATCATCACTGAGCAGTAAACTGAACCCATAGCAGTACAATGCAATATCTCCCAGTACTAGAATTAATCCAAATTCATATTTAAACTAGCACAGCACATATATGCAAAGTAAAGCACTCCTGCAAGCAGAAACAACTCACAAAGCAGATGGCAATCAAAGCCACCGAGTAGAACCAGGCAAGGCACGTCCAAAGATCGTATCTCAGAAAACCAAGCACCTAGTACTGGCAATAATCGAGCAGTAAACCATGAGGTACAAGGAAATACCTACAAGCGTGGAGAACGGGGGAGTAGCAGGGCAGTGTTGGGGAGCAGCAGGGATCGGCAACATTAGGGAGATGGATGCACAGAAGCAGTAGGGACGAGTGGTGTCGGGGAGTAGTATGGCGGCATCGGGGAGCAGCAAGGACCGACCGATACGGGAAGAAGGGTGGCGTCGGCATCGGGGTTAGGGAGAAGGCACGACATCAGTGTCGGGGAAGGGGCGGTGTCGGCATCGGGGAGAAGGGGAAGGGCTGGGCGAGTGTTAAGGGCGCTGGGGAGGGAGATGGGCGAGTGAGGATTAAGGGCCAAAACCCTAGCGGGGTCCTACTAATAAAGGGATATCACAGATGGTTCCATAATAGAACTGTCTGTGATATGATCTCATATCACTAACCATTCAATTTTAAAAATATTGTGTGATAAGTATCACAAATGATTCCATAATAGAACCGTCTATGATATACGATCATATCATAGATAGTTGTACTTTAGAACCATCTATGATACATAGTACATACGGTTTGTTCCACTAAGCTACTTGTGATAGTTCCTTCTATAGCTTAAAAATATTCTGTTTTTTCGACTAGCCTCAGGAAATGCTAGCCATGCCATCTGAAAACAAGAAAGTAGATACAATCACAGATAGAATAATTTCTTAATTACTGAATCAATTACAATGGAATAATTTCTTAATTACATGTCGAGTTTCTTAATTACAATGAAATAATTTCCAAATAGGTCTTCACCGTGTGGGATCAATCCACTTGGCTATCTCCTTTCAAAAAATAGTCCTTCACGATGATCGACGCACATATAGCTAGCTTCCTCACTGGGTTCTTCCTTGAGCCTAATGCTGTTTCCTAAAGGAGGCAACTCGTCAAATTGATTGTACTCTTCCTCATCCATGACATTCTCAACTCCGACACTCCTTTTTCCATGAAGAACAACGTGTCAGTTCTTATTTGCTAGGTTACATAATAAACTTGAACAACTTACTTAGTGAGTACGAATGATTTGTCCTTGTATCCGACACGTTTGAGGTCTACAATAGTGACTCCATACTTGTCCTCCTTCACACCCTATGGAAGTTTGACCCAATGGCATCGAAACAAGGGGATCTCGAGAAGTACGTAGTCGAGCTCCCAAATCTCCTCGACGAACCCATAGTACCAACGTTTCATTATGTTTGTCCCAACGGTATTGAACTGCTCATGAAACGCATCCATGAGGACACCGCTGATCTAGACTGTGCTCTTCCTATCCTGAGCTGTTGTATAAAATGTGTACTCATTTATGTCGAATCCTTGCCATATTACAATTGTAAATTTTGGCCCTTGTGTAAACCATCGCAGCATATGATCACTTGATAACCTCCCAGTGAATCGCGCCTTTAACTATTCATTGAACCGACGGTTGTGCTCTCTTGTGATCTAAACCTCCGACCGGCCTGGATTCTGTTGGCGTACCATGTATTTGTGCTCGTCGATGTACAGGGTCACTTCGGTCATATGTTGCAAGACCGTTAAATGGGCTTGACCGTACATACCTAGATTGGGAGTGATTGCTTTCCTTTCGATGGTCTCGATACCCTCTAGTCTCCCCTTAAGATGAGATAGAGCCACACCTATTGGTTCCACCTGAGCCATGTAGTCAATGCAGAACTCAATAATCTCTTTGATTGCATAACCTTCGATGATGCTGCCCTCGTCGAGATCGATTTCGTACATAGGACTTGAGGAATAAGTATGCTTCGATATTCGCTGGGTTGGTAAATATCTTCAGATTGTCGCAATCAATGCATGGATAATACATAAATTTTATCCCCTTCTTCACTATATCCTGCCCGGTAGCTCTTATAAAAGCAGACACGTCATCAATGTACTCTTCACTCACATGGTTCTCTCACGTACATCCAGCTTGGTCCATCTACGCTACGCATGTAACAAATTAGTGTTAAATTAGATTAGTGCTCCTAAAGTAGCTAGCTAGCTACGAAATATTCATGAAGCAATATATATATATATATATATATATATATATATATATATATATATATATATATCATGCTTGCATATCCATCATTTGAGTCTCCAATAATTACTTCAATAATTACATATCCGATTTTCCCTATGGACGAATATGCAAGCATACATTTCATGCTTATTTGAATAGTAGCAAGGAGATTCCCCAATATCATGCTAAGAATAACTAGGATTTCCAGAACAATATGACATTCATTTAATAAGAAATAAAAAGGAATACTAATGTACCTTAGATCAGCAAGAACAAATAGTTCTACAAGCACATTTGCAAATATGCGGTATTTCTTTCACCAAACACCGAGAGTCGACCGCCTCCTTCAAAGCAGCCGCATATCAGAGACAGATCTCACTACAGACATATCTATCGGGACGATCAGATATATAATTACGCATAGCATAGTCAGTTCTTGTTAAGAACTATATGTGATAAGTAACAAGAACCATCTATGATATACACCATTAAATATCTGGTCATCCCGACAGATCTGAGTGTAGTGAGATCTATCTTTGATATATGGCTCCTTTGAAGAAGACGACGAGTACACCTAAGAAAGCAACCAAGTCCGCCATGAAGCATTTTTTTCGGGGGTCGTCCATGCAACATGAGGTGATGAGACAGTAGCCATGGCCTACTTCATTGAACCTGCAAGTTCAAGAAGCATGGCTGCCAGGAGAGCGCCAGGTAATTATACACTCCAGTGCAGGTTCGATGAAGTAGGTCGTGGCTACTGTCTCATCCTTCTCATGCTGCATGGACGACCCCTCGAAAAGAAAATCATGCTTCGTGGTGGGCTTGGTTGCTTTCTTAGGCGTACTCGCCTTCTTCTTCAAAGTAGCCGCATATCAGAGATAGATCATAGACAATTCTTATTAAAAAAAGTATGTGATATTCGGTCTACAAGCACAATTTTTGAACAGACTATCATTATCATAGACGATTTTAAACACAAACGATCTCTGATTATCCTATTATCATAGACAGATATATTCTACATATCACAGACGATTTTAGTTTAGAACTGTCTGTGAGAGCTATCATAGACGGTTTTATTTTAGAACCATCTGTGATACATATCACAGATAGTTTGTGCCACTAAATCGCTTGTGATAGTTCCATCTATAACTATAAAATGTTCAGTAAGCATGTTCGACATAGATAGTAACTTCAACTCCAAACATCATGGCCAGTCGCTTCTTACAAAATGTTTTCTTAAAACAGTTTGTGTTAAGTATCACTAAAACTGCTAATTTTATGACACCTATATAAATAACTTGGCGTACTTATGCCTAATCCTATAGTCGTCACTGCAGAAGACGATGTAGTCGCCCCACCCTTCCGTCACACCATAGCCGGTGCTCGTGCACCGGTGGTCGTCCTCCGACAGCGCCAACATCTGGCCTTATGGCCCAACTATGTTCTTCCACGTCGTCTCTTGGACCGTGTCCACAGCGAGCCTCTGGCACTACCTACATTCCTGGTTGATCCTCTTGGTCATCTCGCCCTTAACCTGGCTGATGTAGTGCTTCCCAACATCGTGTGCCTCGTCGATCGTGTGGAGGAGGAGGTCGAGCACGTTGGCCATGGTCTTGTGGCTGCATGTCCTGGTGCGCGAAGACAAGCATGAGGCCGACAATGAAGTAGGCCTCTGGGTTGCCAGCGCTAGCCAAGTGGTTGATGACGGTGAGGTAGCGCTCGTTGTTCAGCCACTTCATCGCATCCTCCTGCTCCAGCGCCACGCATCTCCCCACGGTGCGCTCCTTGGACGCCTTGTACATAGCCTTGCACATGGCTCATAGGCTACAGAGGTCAGCTATGGGCTGAGGAGAGCTTGCGGCCATGAGGCCGACGATGTGAACAACGACATTGTGAGGAAGAGCGATGGCGATCGCCGACCTCCTCACCTTGGTCCTCGCCATCATGCTCCGCGTGTTTACCATGGCGCGCGACGGTCTGTGAGTTTTCATTACCGTAGCGATGATTGTTGATGGAGGGTGTGAAAGAGAATAGATCAATGTGGGATTCATCTTCGGTGGCAGATGATCATTCTTTTAAACCGTATCACAAACCGAGACAAAGAGACGTATCGTAACGTTGGTGCGCGAGATGAAGAGACGCATCACGCGGGAGACGAAGCGGCTTGAACATATTACAGACTATTCCAACCACAAACCGTATATGATACGTACTTATGACAGATGGTTATTGTTAACAACCGTCTTTAAAATCTCAGACGGTTCTTATTAAAAATTGTCTGTGATAATTACAACACTTACGGTTTCCAGAAATCGTCTGTGATGAGGCGTCCAGTATAGCCTGTTCTATAGTACATCATATATGGTTTGTTCCACTAAACCACATGTGATAGTTCCTTCTATAGCTAAAAAATATTTTGTTTTTCGGCTAGCATGAGGAGTAAATATGTATGACTTGTTTTTCACCATAGACATAAAAGACACTAAGATAAACATGTTATTCAGTAAACGTGTTCAACATAGTCAGTAACTTCAACTCCAGACTGGATTGTTTTAATCTTTTTTATATTTACATATGGCCAAACAGCGTTGCCAGTCGCTTCTTACAAAAGATTTTCTTTAAAAAGTAGAAATAAAAAAGATCAACTTATTTCCTACGGCCCAGGTAGACTGCTATCTTCATCTTCAATTCTTCGTTGGCGACGTGGTTGGCATCGGAGGGTTCAGGGTTAGCGTAGGTTCCCCAAAACATGTCCTCCGTTGACACGCTCGTTGGAGAGTTTCCCAAACACGCTCCGACTCAAGGACCAAGTGGAAATGCACCCAGAGACTCTTTTCCCTTGCTCTAGTGTCTCGACATGGTCTACCCGATCGGCTGCCATCTTGATGTCGCATTCCAAGCAACGACAATCCTCCTGGATAGGTGCAACGTCTTCCTCGAGGACCACATCAATGGCACGGTTAGCTCGCCAGAAGAAGGAGATCATCCGGAAGATGTGGCAGAGGAGGATTTCAAGACGGCGGAAGGTGGCCATCACATGCTCCGGCATAACCTCCACCAGAGGAGGGAGGACACTGTTCACACAGTATTCTTATGCAGCATCCGCCTGTGTACGAGCGGCGAGGTGCTCGTACAAAATGGCTAAGTAGGCCATCAACACTGGCGTCATGGGAGAAGAGTGGGGGGACATTGTTTTTTTAACTCTACTAGTTGTTGATGGATGTTACGAAAGAGAGTAGTGTGATGTGGGGATTTATTTTCGGTGGCAGATGATCATTCTTATAAAACTGTCAGCACGCGAGACAAAGAAACACATCATAACATCAGCACGCGAGACGAAGGGATGCATCACGCGGGAGCCGTAAAGCGGCATTGATGCGTTTAAGAGATACATATCAGGGACACTTCCAACCACAAACAGTCTATGATACGTAATTATCACCGATGGTCCTTGTTAAGAATCGTCTGGGAATTATCACACACGGTTCTTTTTAAAAACTGTCTGTGATATCTGATGTATCACAAACGGTTCCACCCATTGCTAGTAACACAGACGGTCACGATTGTAAAATCGTCTGTGATAATTACAATACTGATGGTTTCTGGGGAACAATTTGTGATGAGGCATCCAGTATTGCCTCTTTTGTAGTAGTGTTTTCACAGATAGTTATTAACTCAGAATTGTTTGTGCTTGCTTGTATCACAGACAGTTTGTCCTAAGGAACCATCTGTAATATTCTTTTGTATTGTTAAATCTATTTCTGTTTATTGGCTAGCCTTAAGAAATGCTAGCCAATAAACAGAAATAAATAGGAAAAGGAACATTAACCGTCTTCATGAAGAATAATTCCCAAAGAGACAGTGACGCTTTGATTTTCCAACGATTTATTGGGAAAGATTCTAATAAAATTTTATCCATTGGACTTTTGTTTAACTTTGCAACAAGTCGATGGCATATAAATAACCATCAGAAGGGCATAACTTATGCACAGACTTTCCATCTTTACTACTTCTACTCCGTTTTAAAGTTCTTATCTCCAAATCTCTCAAGTCTAAATAGATATCTTTAGAAGAAATAATCGGTCCTTGGAGTTCTTCCACTATGGGTAAGATTGTGGAAAAGATACATTTCATGTAACAAATTGACTTTTCGACCACCGTGGAAAAGACAGAATCCATGGATCATGAATTCAAGATGGTCAAAAAGTCAATTTAATCTATGGATTGAAGTCTTCAAGAAATTGGTAGAAGAAAAAAAATCTAGAGCCATCAACAATTAATTTTCAACCGCACAAATATACAGGAAGCACTACTACAGAAAGTCTCATCACAGACAGTTCGAAACTGTCATCACATATGGTTTTTTTGAACCGTCTAAATTTTTACGTCTGTGATAATAGGCATTATCACATACGGTTCTTGAGCCGTTTGTGAAAAAAGCTATCACATCTGTGATAGTCTATTTTCATAGATGGTTATGAATACTATCACAGACGGTTCTTGTTCAAAACCGTCTATGATAGTTTTTCTATTGCAAAAAAAAAATCGCAGCGCGCTCGCAGGCTCAACGCGGTCTCACCATGTCAAGAACAGCAGCAGCAGCTTCCAAGAACAACTCCTCACACAACCAACAAAAACCAATTGTTAAAGCAGAACTAAGGGATCAAGCCGCCGCTGCCACGGCCACCACCACCATGACCACAAGCACGACCACCACAAGCACTAGTAACACTCCTCCGATGGTTGTGAAAGAGGAGGCAGTGGTAGGATCAGAAATGGAGAAAGGCGTAGATGATACCTCAGTTACAGTAGATGATCACAATGATCTCATGCAGCAGATGTTTAGCCAGAGCTATAGGCCGATGATCCCGGAGGCCAGCCACCACGACAACTCCTTTGCCAACCTAGCCGAGTTGGACTCAGACCCCATGAGCCTAATCTTCTCCAAGGAGTACATGGAGAGCCGACCTGGTGCATGATATGTATGCAGTAAATCATAGGAAAGCAAGGGAAGAAGGGAAAGAACCTGGAGAGAGGGTGAGGTGTCCATCTCTAGCTGAACTCGCCATCCTACCATGGCAGGCTCAGCTTCCTCGCCGATAGCGTGTAGCACTTGGCACCGTTCTCCTTCTCCAGCCACACCCTCTGCTCTCATTGATCATCACACATGTTATATAAAGACAATCTCAAAATATTTTGCCTCCCGCGCATGGGTTCAAAATTTTTTGAACTCCCGCGATGCGAATCACAGACGGTTTCATACAAAAACCGTCTATGACATGATGACATATCATAGACAGTTCTTAATACGAACCGTCTGTGAAATATCACAGACGGTTCATGATACAAACCGTCTGTAATATGATGACATATTATAGACAGTTCGTGATACAAACCGGCTGAGATACTTTTCACAGACGGTTCGTATTAAGAACCGTCTGTGATAAATACAATACAGACAGTTCCGAAGGAACCGTATGTGATGAGGCGTCTAGTATGACCTGTTTTGTAGTAGTGAAGAAAGGGGATCAGATGGAGGATATCACCGGCAATGAAGGAGTGGCGGCGGTAGCGTCACCATTGTGTCATGACGGTGACACTGCACAAGACACTCTTACAACAAGAGTGCCTTGTGTAGTGAACCGTGGCGTCACAACCGGAGACGGAGGAGCTCATGATGGTAGTCGGCGTTGTCAGTGGGATGGGGCACTTCGATCGGTTTGAGGGAGGCAGCGAAATCGATCTGGAGTAGTTGGGCATGTGCATGCAATATGTGTGATGTGTGTGTGTGTAAGGGATTTGGGTAGCGGAACTGATCCAGAGTAGTTGAGAGGTTGCGACGTCGGACGGGTTTTAATACAAACCATCTATGATGGGTTAATTATCATAAACGGTTTGTATTAAACTTTGTGATATTTAGTAATATCACAGACGGTTCTTTTTAATAACCGTCTGTGATACTTCACAAACGGTTTTCAACATGAACCGTTTGTGATATTATCTCTCACGTAATTTCGCCCGCCCGTTCTACTTCCATGCGGAGGAAACCGTCTGTGATACTTCATGACGGTTTTCAACATGAGTCATCTATGATATTATCTCTTCACAGACGGTTTTTAGCGCAGTCAGTAACATAGCTAGTTGTTAAACCAAAACCGTCTATGATTGTATTTAATACTGACGGTTTGGTCAACCGTCTGTGAAGAGACATCCAATATTAGCCTTCTTGTAGTAGCGAGGTGACTGTGAAATAGCACAACCGATTTTTTTTCACAAAAAAATACCGAAGCTCTTACCGCTGTATATATAGTACTTCATATATAAGAAACCGTGGTACAGCACCCCACGGACCACACACACGGACTAGCTAGCACACAATACACAAGGATGAAGGACACTCGAGACAAATACATGACCGTACGTGCTACAGCTAGCACGCCACACAAACTAGAAATCCTACGTGACGCCCCACAGCTTTATTCAGGTCGAAAAGAGCCGACCATGCATAAGCTGATAGGATCACTACTAGGTAGTATACTACACTCGCAGCTATTAACTTGAAGTGCATATTATTAGGCGATGACAATGCGGTTGTAGCTCTCGCCCTCCATGGACTTGAAGGCCTCGAACCGGGGCTCCTTGGCCTCGAACTTGTGGCGCACGTACAGATTCATGTAGTCCTCGAATACGAACTTGGGGTACGTCCCGCCGGCGGCCTCCTCCACCAGCGCCGGCGCCGGGAAGATGACGGCGTCGCCGCCCGGGTTGTAGAAGGACGCGATGGACATGCGGTTGCCGTCGGTCTGCGCCACCACCCGGTGCAGGACGCTCTTGTACCTGCCGTTGGTGATCACCTCCAGCTGGTCCCCGAGGTTGACGACGATGGAGTGGCGCGTGGGCGGCACGTCGACCCACTCGCCGTCCTTGAGCAGCTGCAGGCCTCCGACGCGGTCGTCCTGGAAGAGCAGGATGATGCCGCCGGCGTCCGTGTGGGCGCGGAGGCCCTTTACGAGGTCAGGGACCGGGCACGGCGGGTAGCTACTGACCTTGGTGCCGAAGGTGGGGGCGCCCTTGGAGCCGCGGAAGGCCCGGGTGAGGTAGCCCTGCTCCAGGCCGAGGTTCTCGCACAGCAGGTCCAGCAGCCGCTCCGCCAGCTTCTCCAGCTCCGCCGCAAACCGCTTCATCACCCGCCTGTAGTCGTCGTCGAGGTGGGGTATCTCGGTGATGTTGGACTCCGGGAGGTGGCGCACGAAGAAGGTGCTCTCCCAGTCGAGGTTCTCCGCCTTCACACCCTGCGCGTCGCAGCCGTCCTTGAGCGTCTTGCTCGCGAACTCGAGGAACCTCTGCTCGCGCGCCCTCTTGTAGTGCCCCTTGGTCATCTTCTCCACCTCGTCCATCAGCTCCGTCGAGATGCCGTGATTCAGAATCTGCACCGCACCATCAAAACAAAACAAAACAAAGCAGAGAACATTAGGATCTATCGATAGAAGCTTGTTTTTGTTCCATGTTTTACCGTTCAACTATCGTTTCAGTTATGTCATATATCTACCTCGAAGAAGCCCCAGTTCACGCATGCATCGCGCAGAAGCTCCATCGCCGCGGGCCTCTCCTCCCCGCCTAGCAGCCCCATGTCGATAATCGGGAACGACAATGTCGACGCCATGTTACTCTCTCGGTTTCTGTCGTCACTATGGGGACTAGGAGCTCTCTCTCAGAGAAGGTGTGTATCGGCTGGCTATTTCTTTCTTGCGTGTCTAATGCTGTATGGCAAGAGTTTAGTGAGGAAAAGAGCCAGGCCTCGGGTGCAATTTATAGGCTCAGCCGGGCAGCCAGCCAAAAATTTTCGAGTGGAACATCTTACGGCTTTGCTAGTTTTAAGTTATCTAAAATTTTCTTAAGTTTAAATCACTTGTTGTGACCATTGGATTTGTGTAGAGATTAGTGTGTTATATGATTGGATATTGATCCAATAGATGTCATATGATTGGATATTGATCCAATGGTTACAACAAGTGACTTAAACTTAAGAAAATTTCACGCAACTTATGAATAGACAGTCCCAACATCTTATTGTTAGTAATCTTTGTGCATATGGTATATCTAGATTTTTAGGAGAGTTTATTTTGCGTAGTTCTACAATATTTATGCAGTATTCATTATGGATTCTAGAGTTTGTATAGTATTCTTTAAAGATACGTAGAATCCTTTCCGGATACGAATAGTCGTTTGCTCTCAATAAAAGGGTACTTTTGTAATCAGATTTTGTGAACAGGAGCAATAAAACAAGAGAAAATCAGAAAAGTTGTTGTTGTTCCGGCGACACACAAAAATTTTCTTGTGTTCTTGCATTCGTGTTCTAGAATTCCATTATGTTCGCATGTGTTTGTCTTCAGTTTGGATCAACAATTGATATCAGAGTCGTCTTGCCGCTCCGATTCGCCTCCACCCTTCCAGATCGCCGGCTTTGTTTCGTGAGCCGTCGCCTTACGGCGGAGGAAACCAATCAGGGAAAGGAGGATAAATTCAGCACGGGTCCTCTGTCTGCTGATGATGAGCATCAAGAACAATACCCAGGTGCTTAATTATCAACTGCCGGAACAACAAGAAGTTACTTGGTCGTGTGAGGGCATTTGATCGGCGTTGCAACATGGTTCTTGAGAACGTTGAGAAAATATATTCGCCGTCTTGAGTCGAGTTCGTAGAGTTGAGTTCGGGATATTGAGGGGATGCGTTCGCCGTCCTAAGTCGAGTACGAGGAGTTTAGTCCGGAACGTTAAGGAGATGTGTTCGTCGTCCTGTATTGAGTAACAATTGGACAAGTCGTAGTTGAGACCGACCGCCTCAATAAGTAAGTGCACAAATATTAGAGAGTGATTGTTAGTAATCTTTGTGTGTATGGTATATCTAGATTTTAGGGAGAGTTTGTTTTGCGTAGTTCTACAGTATTTAGGCAGTATTCATTATGAATTCTAGAGTTTGTATAGTATTCATTCATGATATGTACATAGAATTCTTTCCGGATACAAATAGTCATTTGTTTTCAATAAAAGGACATTCTTGTACTCAGATTTTGTGAACAAGAGCAATAAAGCAAAAGAAAATCAGAAAAGCAGCTATTATTCCAACGGCATACAAATTATTCCAACGGCATACAATTTTTTTTTTTTGTGTTTTTGCGTTCGTATTCTAAAATTCTATTGTGTTCGCGTGTGTTTATCACCGATTTGGATCAATACTTATTGCCGACTTGTATTAACCGGCGGAGAGGAGACTGAATTAATACCGGTTGTTGCAGACTAGACTGGCCGTCTGGCCCGCCTCCATGTGCCGGCGCATCGGCTCATGCCATCCTGCATGCATGGAATTCTTTGGTCCCCACCATGTTTTCTCTGGTCGCGGCTCAGCTCTGTGGCTGTGTCCGCGCCGCCCAATGGGCGGAGGCCGCGTTCCAGCGCCGCTGCTAAGGCTCGCGGGCGGGCGGTGTTTCGCAGTTCGCACTAGCTCCCGTCCGTCGACGGAAACGCCATGTTTCCGTGCTTGGATTGGGGAGGGCACGCCATTTACCGTCGCGGCAAAGATTGGACGGCTCATGTCCGTCCAGCCAGCTATCCCGGTCGGGACCGCGCCATGGCGGCTGCACAGGAACCTTATTCTTTTGGTAGGACGGGACGCAGCTCTAACAAAGCGGTTTTGCTACTCTGTGTGCCTCCAAGAATGTGTTGGGTGACTGGCGTATAAATCTCAAAATTTTTTAGTTGAGTGTTACATATATAGCGTTTTCGATAAAGAAAAGTTTACGGATCAAATCCTAGAGCTTCAGCAACTAATTACTCTCCAAAATTCTCTTCAAGAAAACAAGTCTCTGAACTCATGTAAGCATGCAATCAAGTAACCTGCGCAGTATGCGCTGTCTGCATGCATGAGTATGAACTATGAAATGTCCATATGCATTACAATAGCCGGCCGGGTGTCTATTAGTTGGCCAAGGAAGTGGTCGCCAATAACGCAACAAAGGAATCCTAAATTCCAAATCTGAAAATCGAATAACATGAGCTCTTGTTTGCCACCGCCTAGTCTAATCGAATCGACAAAAGTAAAAATTAGACCATCCATTGACCTACTCTCCATGCATGCACTCACCCACCCACTCTCCCAAACAAGTCAAACTGGGAGTAAATTATAAAGGACCTAGCACAGTGATGTAAAAAAATTTGGGGTTATGCTTGGTACATCTCTTTTAAAAAAGTTTATGTATCTTAAAACAAAGTAATTAATATTAGGTGGGGGCAAATATATATGTATAACCTACAAAATAAATCAAATTGAAAATTTACCCCACCTAATATTCTATATTTGATCTTTGATTTGATTTATTTTTTATATAGATTGGTACATATTTGTCATTGCCTAATATTATCTATTTTATTTTAATATTCGTAAAGCTTTCTAAAAGAGGTGTATTGAAGCAAACCCAAAAGTTTTTTTTTTTAAAAAAATAGATGTAAGAAAAGTTGGAACTTGGAAGTGGACTACTTTGAATCACATCACATTTACTTGTATAGCTCTTGTCAGGGTTAGTGGTGGACAAATCAACACAAGAGTTTGTGTTCTAGCTTAATTTCTTGCATCTTTTAATTAGGTTTCTATCGACATCCAAGCTTCATCTTTTGCGATATTGGAAATTCTAGCCAAAGGAAAGAGGAAGAAAAGGAGAGAAACATTAAGCTTATGTGGTAAGGCATGATGGAATGATGCATTAAGGTGACAAGATAGCGAAAACCTTGTGGGTATGTCGGCAACTTGCTTTGTGGTGCTGATTACGCCTGAGTTTTGATTTTTTTTAAGAATGTGAACTTTCTGTAAAATGGTTTCTTTTAATAGAAATCGGGGGTCTCCCCTTCTATCAAAAAAATGTAGCTTGTTGCCATAGTACTCCAGCAAATGGCTCGTAACCAGGGATTTTTTTTGGCTGATGGCCGAAAATTGGATTTACCGGTCATACCCCCATAATACAAACTAGGTGGCATGCTATGCCTTTGCCCTAGGTCTCGATGACTGCACTGCAGCGACTCCATCCCCATCCCCTTCGTCATGTTCTCTCGTGCACTGGCGGCGGTGCCTCTATTCGTTCTCTGCTCCTCCCCCGTCTTCTTCTTTGGCCAAAACTAGCCACGACGACCCATCCCAAGCTCCTCCTCCGGCTCCTCCCCAAGCTCTCGAGTTCCTCCTCCGGCTCCTCTCCAAGCTCTCGAGCTCCTCCTCGACTCCTCGCATGGAGGGCACTCGCAGCACAATTGCGGGAAACGACGGCAAGGGCAGAGGCTAGGATGACGGCAAGTGAGGCAGTGGTACGCCTACTGGAGAATCGGCATCAGCAACAACGACCAGAGGTATTACACCATGTTGGTTGGTTGCTTTTGTTGGTTTCACGTTCTTGTTATTTAGCATTCAGAAAGGATAATGTTAGTTTGTGACTTTTGTTGATGGAATCATGTAATTTACTAACATTTTGTTGATGAGCTCTATTGATGAATCATGGAATTTATTGGAGAATCGGCATCAGTGATAGCTCTATTGATGAATCATGGATAGACCGGTCATGGACTTTGTTGATGAGCTCTATTGATTTTTTTAATGAATTTTAGTCGATTATCACTGATTTTTAGTAGAAATTTATTTGAATTTCAAATTTTGGTTCGAAATTTTTGGCCAAAATCTGCCAAAATTTTCAAAAATCGCTGAAATCAATTCTATCGGTGACCCTAGTAAAATTTCAAAACTGGTTATCAAAACCCTGCTTGTAACAATGTAAAAGAGGGAATATTGAGTAGCCGCATTTAGCTATCATGTTGCTCCATATGGGGTTTGCCTTTCTTTTAATATGCTATTTTCAGTACTCTTTTGTGTTGTACAGTTGCCCTTGCAAGCATACGGTTAATTTCCGGTAATATGGTAGGTAGCTAGTTTAGTTGGAAGGCGCGCGATGGCAGCTCTTTAAAGACAATGGTTGGGTGCCTAGCTAGTTGGAGTACCGAGTAGTGAGTGGAGTTTGATAATTCAGCAAATGGTCAATCGCTAATTAAATCAAACAGAAAAAAGACCAGAACAAAAATAGACATAAAAAACACATCGGAGTTAATGAAACCAACAAAAACTCCTATACGTAGGATGGATTGAACTAACGCTACAGCATGTAAGAGACTACTAGAAAAGCTTAAGTCCTCCCAAACAAAGTTGATCAGGTATATGACCTTTCGAAGAAATCATTTTCTTAGCGAGATGCTTAAGCCTTTCTTCACTGTCTTATCTGCAAAGCATGAATTCGGTGTTCTGTGGGAGGCTGGACCCACCAACCTGCACCATCGAATTGAGGATTTCGGAGGTGTCTGAACTTGCACCCAACATGCCTATGGGCTACTGAACTTGCACCCAACATGCCTATGGGAGTAGCCCTTCTGGTGCAACATCAATGTCTGGATTGGGTCCGATCCTATGTCGAACCGTGTCGGTCGTGAACCGAGCCGTAGGCCCCAGGTGGCATGTTTTATACATACATAGCACAATAAAAAGGAGTAAAGTATGACTAGGACAAAAAAAAAAAACAGAGAGAGAGAGAATGGAGGCCAACTTGGGAATTAAACGCGGAGAAGTATGACTAGGACCAAAAAAAAAAAAAACAGAGAGAGAGAGAATGGAGGCCAACTTGGGAATTAAACGCGGAGAAAGCTTTGGAGTAGCTTTCTACTCTGAAAGCCACAATTGAGCTCATCTGATCGAAAATGGACATGGAACTGTTCAGATATCCACTACAAAGTCTTCCTCTGTCGACATCATTTTGGTGAAGAGAAATTCCAAAAATTGTTCTTGATGTGTAAGAAGGAAAGTTCGTGGAATTAGGACTGGGTCTGAACTGGAACTTTGAATATATATATATATACTAAAATTGACACTGTGTGTGCTCATATATTGCCCATATTTTTTTTTACGAGGCATGCTCATTATAGAGTATGTTTTTTTACGTAGTTTGAGGTGAAATAGACTGAGGAATACAGGAGTAACGAGAAGCATGGTAGATTTTTTTTTAGAAAAACTTCCTCGCTTTTTCAAAGGGGAAAGAGTTTTCTCAAATAATTCTTTTAGTAGGAAAATATTTTTTTCATAATTTTGAGAGGAAGAAAAATAGCTATACTTTATGAATAATTTTTTTTACGAGGATAATATATGAAGCATTTAGTAATGTAAAAAAACCAGCCACCTTTCTATAGCAGTTTCCTGACATAAATAGAGTCTAGTAATTCTGACTGTGAAGTCTGAGCTAGAGAAACTTTCTCGAAAGTTAACCAGGCAGCTAAGTGATGGCGAGGGTCTCCATATGTGGCCATGACCAGTACCAAAGACTTCTCCCGGATTTTTGGAATCGAGGGCCTCCGATTGTTACATTCGCAACCCTGATTCGCAGCCACTGATGGCGAGTGCAGCGTGCCTTGTCCATGGCACCAATTAGGCAATTAAGCGGATCATGACGGGTGTTTAGGCGTTAGTTGTTCCAGTCTTAGTGTACTGAGCTATGATTTTGTGGATATCATGAGGATATGCTCATGATTTTAAAATGATGATACAATCGGCAAAGGTAGAAAGGGTTTGTAGAAACACTTGTTTTCGGTAAATTTTAGATGTTGTTAGGCAGTAAGCGGTCGACCGGTCAGGACAACAGTCAGATCGGCCTTGGAGGCGGTTTGACCAGTCACCTCTGGCGGTCAGACCGGCCGTTGGGTAGGTCAAGCTGCTGACGGTCAGACCGGTCATAACGGTGTTATTCGAGTTTTAGATAGGGCCAAAAATAGAGGGTTAGGCAAGAAAGATGATTCTTCTGCACTTGGTTTCATAATTTTTAGAGTTTCGAGTCAAAAGTTCTATTCGTTTTAAATTTTCAGAGAGGTTTAGAATTTCTAGGAAGAAAATCTGGCTAAGTCCTTATGCTGGCGGTCAGACCGGCCCAGTTGGGCGGTCAAACTGGCTATGGGTGGCGGTCTGCCCAGTTTTACCCTGTTCGCTAGCCGATATGGCGGCGGTTCGTAAGTTAGGTCAATTTTATAGGTTTCAGTGCATATATGTTGCATGATGCATGTTTTTACTAACGTGGGTAAAGTTACAAAAAACTTATTCCCGAAATCGATTTATTGGTCTATTGTTGTGTAGGAGGCTTGGAAGTCAACGACAAGAATGATTGGGACTAGGCTTGGTGAGCTGAGGTCGAGAACGATCGAAAATGCCGGGTGAAGTCAGTGGACCCAAGTATGACGCAAAATGATCAAGGATGAGCAAACAGAAAGTTCGGTGCAACGGATTGCATCAAGCGGCACGGGGGCTGGTGCAAGTGCCATACTGGTTTCGGTGGGAGCCAGATGGGAGAAACTTGCTGACATGAAGAGAGCCATTGATCAACCTACACGTGGCGAAGCATGATATTGTTTCATAAAGATTAAACTCGGTCTTTAGAGAATGATCGAGAAGGGGTATTTTGGTAACTTTACCAAAATATCGTCTTGATGACTTTTGACTAAATCGCGGTGCAAGACGGCGCGAGGAGAGGCGGTTTAGGTCAAATGAAGATAATTATCACGAAGAAACAGATTTGGGAAGCCTGGTTCGTCATCCGCTTTGAGAAGCATGCGTGAGTGTAGACCTATTTGTGTGTGGGCTTAACAGGTACCCATTAGAATCTTCTCTCTTAGCCTAGCCTCAAATCAATATCCATCTCAAATCAATCTAAGCAAGATTCCTTCAAGATGAGTATCTTCTTGTTCTTGCTCTCTCTTTGATGACTTTTTGGATTTTGGTGATCTTTTGATTTTCCTTTGATTTATTGTCGTGATCTTACTTGTTGTGATATGTAGGAATGCATCTAGGATCATTCTGATAATCTTTTACCTACGAGCAAGTTTTATGATCAAAGTTTGATTTTTCTAGGCTCTTATGCCCTCCTTCACTCATCTATGAAATTCATGAAACTTTTGCCTTGATCTTCTCGATCGTCGATTGGAATAGGTTCTTGACTTTCTTGATGAGCTATAGTTGAAATTTGAGATAATTTGGATCATTGGATCCAAAGTTGAGTCAATTTGTGATTTTGATTTCACGCTCATTTCACTATTCCTCGTGCTGGAGGTCAGACCGCCCTGGTGAGAGGCCAGACCATCAGGTCATCGGTCAGACCGCCCAACCTGAGAGGCCTGACCACCCAACTCATCTTATTTTGAGTTTTCGGTGATTTTGGTTGTTGTGTTTCGAGATTTCGATTGAATTCAATACAAGACTTACGCTATGCTTGTACGTTGACCTTCATAGTTTTCATAGCTATTGGAGCGAAAATTTAGTTGAATCCAATCAAGGTGTAAAAGCGGTAGTGCTCCTATTCACCCCCACCCCCCTCTAGTCGTTGTTTCGGTCCAACATATTTGTAGTCGATTGCATGTGAGAGGGTATCATCTGTTTGATCTTCAGAAACTAACACTGTACCGGGCTGGTTGCAGGCTCACATATAGGAGTAGGTTTTTAAGGGCAGTTCATACAGAATACGCCCTATAGCTAACCTTGTACCATCTGGCATCTAGTTATCCTAATATTTGCTCGTTTGTGACTTGTGTACATCCGACATTTATCCATGTGCAATACAATAGTATACAACTATGCATTGTGCTGTAGAAATGCATAATGTTTCTCCCCTCTCGCTTGCCAGATCTGCGAGCTGCCCAGCAGTGACAGTCCATAGTGGTGGATAAAGAGCTAGATCGGCTTGGTTCGGTCAAGCTCATTAAAGAACCGAGCTCGGCTAGCTCAACTCGTTATTAACAATTCAACTAGTGTTAATATGTACAGTGTGCAACATGAAAAGAAACTCAAGATTCAATAGTCACCACAAAGACAAGATCACAAGTTCAAAACAACAAGTTCACAACCACAAGTCCACAACCAGTAAACCAAAAGTCCATAATATCACTTGAAATGGTTCATGGTGCACACTAGACAATCCCTTTTATGTACTAAATATGCAACCAATTAAAAGCTAGTAACATCTAATCCACCAATTAGCATAATAGTTCATAAAGAGCTAGTAAAAACATAAAACAAAAGATCTTGAGTATTCTTGAATGCAGCCATTGCCACCAAACAAAAGGTCTTCTTGTCAACTTGTCCTCCACCAAACAAAAGGTCTTCTTGTCAACTTGTCCTCCACCAATCAAAAGATCTGCTTAACAAGAGGAAAATGTAGGTCAAAATTTCACATTAGAGATGTATCCATGTCTGAAACAACAAGTGAAAGAGAACAATTAAGAGTTAAGAAAGGAGTAGTCTACATTGAGTATAATAATAATAATAATAATAATAATAATAATAATAATAATAATAATAATAAGGAACTATATCTCTCTTTCTAGAAAAAATGTTGTTCTCATTAATTTTACAAGTGTCGTGCTTTTACAGTTTTCATGTAGAAGTAAATTCTTTCTAAAAATGATGTGATCCTTAATTTTACCAGGGTTGTGCTTTTATAGTTTTCATGTCAGTGATGTCATAGAGATTAAAATGTTGCAAACAACACATAAATCATTCCAAATGAGTGTCCACATCGACATGGATCACAAGTATCACAGACTACAAAGATTCTTAACCATGGGACTAAACACATTAAAAACTAGAGCTATTAGTATTCATTCATATGAATGTTCTATAAAAAAACTGCAGTGTGCATAAGCAAGTAATCTTAGCACACGTGATAATTGTCCAAACAAATCACGAAGTGCATAGTCTGTGCAGTCATTGGAAACATAGATACTGGTTTAATTTTAAGTAAAAGTTTTAGTGGCTGGTCGTACTCAATCAATAAATGGCATTCTTAGTCAAGAAAGTTCTTTTGGCAGTGTGGTAGCACCTAGAAGAAGAAATAACAGTCAAGCAACTTTGTGTATCAAATTGGCATTTTTTTTTATTTTAGAAGATGGCACCCTAATCACATGATCAACTAGGGGACCTGCTCTCTATTTGTCATTCTCTTTGAATGATCATACATCTTTCACTTGAAAGCAATGCATCACTACAAAACTAATACATAAATCATGGAAGGTAAAGGAGAATATGCAATAATTATGCTAGCGAAAGCACATGAAAAACAATTTACTACTTAACTAGTTTTTAGCCACCACACCCTCAGGAAATGGTACAGGAAAATGGTAATTGAGTTAGATATAATATTAACAAACAGGATATGAAAGAGGACAATTGTTAGTATGGAAAAATATACCACAAACATTAGGGGTGTCATGTCATTTTGAGAACCTCGTATCCAGCTAGAATCACAAACTAATACCTCAACCATAGCTGGGCGCAGAGCACTACGATAATCATCAAGAACTCTACCTCTAGCACTAAAGGTTGACTCAGAGGATACAGTGCTCGCATATACAGTCAAGAATTTCTTGGTCATCTTTGACACAACCAGGAACCTATCAGCATTCAATCTCCATCAATCAAGTAATTTAAAACACATGTCTGCTAAAGGATGATTTTGTTCATCTAGATAGATTAGTAACTCTGATTTAGATGGCTCTATAGAATTAGATCGCAGAAAGGTCTGAAACTCACTTGAAACTGAGACTAATGAGCAACTGGTATCAATGGTTGAAGAAGACTCGGCCCTGCTGTTCGCAGCCTTCTTGTGGCGATGTTGCATCTCATGTTGGGCATAGAGATCAAACAACCCATCACGGATTTCACTTTCCTCACTGGCAGCTTTGGATGAGTCATACATCTATGTAAAACACCAACTAACAAATCCCATCTTGAACCTTGGATCAAGAATAGTAGTAATAACCATGACACTGTTTTTTTTCAGTCCAATATTTGTCGAACTTATCCAACATCGTTTTACCCATGCTCTTCAAATGTTGATCACTAGAAGTACCTGCAGCCCTCAATGCATTCTTAACATTCACTATATGAGGATAGAAAATATTTGTTGTGGGGTATATAGATCCTGGAAATGCAGTAGTTACTTCTGCCAATGCCTTCGATATTGGCTGAATTTTGCTATATAAAGCTCATTGTTCACTCGAAGGAAGCCACTTGTAATTAGCATCCAAATCAGCATAATACAATAGTGCATCCTTATAAGCAATGCAAATAGATAACATTTTATACATTGAACTCCACCTTGTTGACATATCAAGACTCAATCGTTTTGCAACTTCCAAAACAATAGATTTACAAACTTCTAAGAATTTGTACATGCAGGATGGAAACTTCTTCATGTAGTTGACAGATTCCCTAACTTTGCTTATCAAAGATTCCAATGGTGTCATGCCATCATTCACTACCAAATTCACTATATGAGAACAACAACAAACATGAAAATATTCAGGAATGAACTGTGCTGATCCCCTAGCAATAAACTTGGCCATCAAATTCTTAGCGGAAACATCATTTGAGGCAGCATTATCAAGAGTGATTGTCATAATCTTATCTTCTATTTTCCATTCACTAATGCATTCAAACACTACCTGAGCTATCACATTTCCTGTGTGTGGAGGATCTAACTCAACAAAGTTCAAGACACGACATTGCATAGCCCAATTAGCATCTATGTAATGCCCGACCAAATTCATGTAGCAAAGGTTTTGATTCAAAGTCCACAAATCACAAGTTAAATTTATATTGTCGACGCCTCTGAGACTCTTCCTAAGGAGTAATTTTTCTGATTCATAAACCTTTATGCATTCACTTCTTGTAGTCTTCCTACCAATAACCTAATATGATGCATTCATATACCTCATCAACACATTAAACCAAATGTGTTCTACAATCTTAAATGGATACTCATGGACAATTATCATCTTAGTAATTATTATACAGGTTTCGTCATGATCATATTTAGTAGGAGTAACTACTAAGAGATGAACCTAATTTGTCTGGATCATAGTTGAGTGTACCTTGAGCTTTCTGCCTCCCCACTTTGTTCAAATATGTTGTGTAGTTTGGTATATGCCTCAAGAGACTTGAAGTTGATCACCCTAGCTTGTAAGCAAAGAGCCTGTAGCAAAACATACACTTCACCTTTGTCTCAGTCTTCCCTTTCTCCTCCTTCGATGGAATGTTGACCACCTTAAAAAGCTCCCAACAATTTGAACGCTTTCCTCTGCTCCTTTTGCAGGGAGACACTGGAATATTCTTCTACCTTTTGGCTCTTCTCTTTGCCTTGGGAGATCCAGACACACCACCATCATTTGACACCTCATCTTCTTTCTCATCATGAGTTGTAGGATCAACGAACACATGTGAAGGTTCTCCTTCAGATGAACCATCAGGCATGTTGAAATCGCCATATTCGGAGTTCTGCACAGACACATCATTTATAGAACATGCACAAATTTGCATATCAAGGAGTAAGAAAGAATTTTCCTCACAGTTTACATTTTGAGGCAAATGCTTCACAAACATCAAAGAATACAACATTATATTTATTTTCCACAAGAGAACTGCAGTAGCTGAACTATAAGCATATACAAGTGACCAACAAAGTGATGTCTCATAGATGACATGGTTGAATGGCAAAATAATAAATTGAAGGCAACTAAGCAACAATAAGTTACTAGAAATAGTAAATGGAAGGCAACTTAGCAACAATGAGTTACTACAAATAATAAATGAAAGGCAACTAAGCAACAATTAGTTACTAAGTAGACGTAGTAATAACTAACACAACCATAAATCATGCAATTTTTCACCAATCACCAACAAACAAAGGAGAACATGATATATTTGTAACTGTATGGCATCCAAATCCAATTTGCTTACATGCTTTTCATTTATGATTCATATTAACATAGTAGCTTATCTTATGTTCTGAACAAGTGAAAAAGTATTAAAAGCATATTTAAGACATATTATTCAAATGAAATCAACAATAGCTTATCTTATGAGTTCATGACACTCACCGATGAGACAACCGCAGTAGGGGTCGATGCCGGTTGGCCAGGGCAAGGCGGCTTTCTAGCGGACGAGACAAGGAGGTGAGGGGTTGCACTTGCACGGTTTAATGCCGGTGTTGAGGCTAAGGGTGAAACTGGGTCGGAGGTAGATGACCTCCTCCCTCCGCGGTTTTTGGACTCCAAGCTTGGTAGTCGATCCATCGCGGGAGCCAAAGGTGGGAGGCTGAACTCGGGAGGCAGACGCGGGAGGCTAAGCCCGGGAGGTGGGATGCCTAGGACTGAGCGCAGAAGGCGAGAGGCCGGATCCGGAGGTGGGATGCCTAGGGCGGGAGGCCATGGGTGAGATGCCGAGACCGGGGCCGGGAGGCCGAGGTTGGAGGCCAGGAGACCGCGACCAGAGTGGGAGGCGGAGGAGGCGGGAGGCCGGGACCGGCCAGGGTGCCAATCGAACAAGGGGGCGGCGGCAGCTGTGTTCCTGTGTGGGGCAGCGGCCAGCGGGTTGATAGGGTTGCTTGCGGCTTGCATGTGGCCGGGGGTGGATAGGGTTGTGCTCGCGTTGCGCATGGGCGGCTGGTCGCCTAAAGTATTTGTGGGCTTAGGGCTATAATTTAAACGAGTTAAACGAGCTACTTGCGAGCTGGCTCGAACTCGGCTCGTTAACTTAATAAGTAGAAATATCGGCTCGGCTTGTTTATATCCCGAGTTCGAGTTTTCGATTTTTTTTTTCACCCCTAACCCACCATGCACGGCTGCAAGCACGATATGGCATAATAACCTAGTTGAACGGAACAAAAAGCTATATGCCTCAACCTCAATCTATCGACCAACCAGCCACCAATTTGCTCGTCATGATGCGCCTTGAAGTCTCCACATCGACGGGCGACGGCTCGCACGGGGAGGTGCATGCACTGCGATATCGCGCTGCGTGGCCTGCCATGGCACGGCATGCGACGGCGCGCAGGCCGGCCAGGGCCCCGCGTGGGCGCGACACGGTAACGTGTTGCATTGGACGGCTCCCGGCGGGCTGCCGCCACCCCACGTTATTTGCCTGCGGAGACACCGAGCGGCTCGGCCGGACCCGCGGGCTGTACTACGTACCACACAGGGCAGGTGTTGGTGGGAGTGGGACGGTGCGGTCATTGGCAGGCGCGCGAGAAAGGACGGAGAGACCCGAAATAGATGCACATGAACGGAGAGTTTGGCATGGGGGACAGATCTTGTATTTCTGTGCAGTCCAATGCGAGACGTATCTAGTCTAGATATGCACCCAAAACGGATTTTTTTTTATCGAAGTATTCAATACAGAGAATCTACGATGCATGGCAATATTGAGTGATCTCTGCTATTCGATCAAAACACATTGGTTGATATCAGTATCTACAGTGTATTTGCTGCAGTAAAAAAAGTTGAACCCGAGGTGATCCTCTGTGATAATATAGAAGATCCAGATCCGATATGCACCTCGAATATATATGTGCAGGAAGCCATTTTACCTTGTCTTTTTCTTTGGAAGTAGTTCATAGTTACCGAGATAGTTGCACCGTGCATTTTCTTGTATCGTTGACCTGATCATCTGCTGTTAGTTTGTCCTTTGGTACACCTCTCTTAGGACGTGTAGCGGTGTAGGTATATATGAACTACAAAGTGTGGCGGTGCATGAACAGTACAGTGGATATAGGGGAGAATATAAAAAGACCAAAAAGTGTGGCGGTGCATGAACAGTGCAGTGAATATAGGGGAGAATATAAAAAGACCAAAAAGTGTGGCTGTGTATGAACAGTGCAGTGAATATAGGGGAGAATATAAAAAGACCAAAAAGTGTGGCGGTGCATGAACAGTGCAGTGAATATAAGGGAGAATATAAAAGGACTGAAAGGCATGGGCGGGGATGCATGTCTGATTGGCACGATCGAGTTTACATCGGCCGTGTCAAATTCTGTAATAGGTTGCTGCTTGCTGATCTAGACACGAGTTTTTCTAATGTTTTCATGTTGGGTCCCGGTGATTGGTGTACTGTAGGGTGATTCGTTTCGTCCGAACCGACACATAATTCCATGTTATGGCTACACCTCAATCCGTTCTGTTCTGCCAGCTTGGAGGATCTTTGTCATCAGGTGATCATGGGGGGACAGAGATCTTAAGCTATGGCTGAGAAAGAACTTAAGGTCGCTTGCATATATCCATTGCATTCAAGCTCATGCATATTGCACCGTACGTACGCACTGTTTTGCGATCGATCTAGTGATTGATATTAGCTTACAGGCACAGTCCTGGGTAGCACGCAAAAAACAACAGTGAGGGACGTCGGCTCAGGGAAAGTGGCAATTGGCAAGCACGACGTAAGGTGGCTAGGCAGGCACAGCTCGGTGGCATGCAGGACAGGACACCAGGCCATGACACTAAACAATACAAGATATTTTAAAGTCTTTGGCACTGAGTTGCATTTTTATACTAAAATTTACAACAAATTTAGATGTGTAAATGTAAGGATCACCTTGCTAGTTTAATTACTAAAAGAAAATAGTTTCATGTATGTACTGTATATATTTGTCAAGCTGCAAGAAGAGCACTTGTGAAATTAAAACAATAATTTTACCTTTTCCGTGATATATATACATCGAATTGATTGCCCTTGGAACTTGTTTTACCTCTAACACCAATTCTAGGCTGTAAGATTGATATTGTTGTACCGAAACGGCAACTGGAGGGGATGAATAGGAGCACTATCTCTTTTTCATCTTGATCGGATTCAACTCAATTTTTACTCCAATAGCTACGAAGGCTATGAAGGTTAATGTACAAGCATAGCGGAAGTTTTGTATTAAATCCAATCGTAACCCCAAGCACAGCAACTAAAAACACCGAAAACTCAAAACAAAATGAGTCGGGCGGTCAGACCTCTCAGGTTGGCCGGTTTGACCTTTGGCCTAGCGGTTAGAACTCTCACCAGGAACGGTCTGACCACCAGCCCGATTAACAGTGAAATCAACATGAACTCAAAATCACAAATCGGCTCAACTTTTGATTTCGTGATCCAAATCCCCTCAAATTTCAACCATAGCTCATCAAGAAGATCAAAAACCTATTCCAATGGACGATCGAGAAGATCAAAGCCATGTTCCATGAATTTCATAGATAAGGGAAGTAGGGCACAAGAACCTTGAAAAATCAAACTTTGATCCTAGAACTTGCTCGTGGGTAAGAGATGATCAAGATAATCTTAGATGCATTCACACATGTCACAGTAAGCAAGATCCTAGCAAGAAATGAAAGGAAAACTAAATGATCACCAAAAACCCAAAAGTCACCAGAGAGAGTAAGAACAAGAAGAGGAGACTCATCTTGAAGAAATCTTGCTTGGATTAATTTGAGATAGAAGTTGGTTTATAGCCACTCCACCACGAAGGACAAAAGCTCAATACTTGAGCACACAATCAATCCATCTCTCACAAACTTTAGCCTCAACTACTTCAAAAATCCCCAAAACACGAATTAGGGTTTTTTTTTTCTCTTGGAATGACTTAGGAACTCCACATCTAGACATTTCCTTTTATAGTGGAGGCTAGGCTGAGAGAGAAGACCCTAAAGGGCACCCACTAAACCCACACAAACGGGTCTATACTCGTGCACGCTTCTCAAAGCGGATGACGATCCAGGCTTCCCAAATCCGTTTCTTCTTGATCTTTATCTTCATTTGACCTAAACCACCTCTTCTTGCACCATCTTGTGATGTGTTTAGCCAAAGATCATCAAGGCAATATTTTGGTAAAATTACCAAAATACCCCTTCTCGGTCCTTCTCTAAAGACCATGTCCAATCTGCATAAAGCAATCTCATGCTTCGTTACGTGTAGGTTGATCAACGGCTCTCTTCATGTCGACAAGTCTCCCCCATCCGGCTCCCACCAAAACCACCATGGCACTTGCACTGACCCTGCGCCACTTCATACAATTCATCGCACCGAACTTCCCATTCGGTCATTCTTGTCCATTTTGCGCCATACTTGAGTCCACTGACTTCACCTAGCATCTTCGATCGTTCCAGACCTCAGCTCTCCAAACTTAGTCCCGATCAACCTCGCCGTTGACCGTCGTTGACCTCCAAGCCACCTACACAACAATAGACCAAGAAATAGATTTCGGAAACAAGTTCTTCGCAACTTTATCCACGTTAGTCAAAACATGCATCATGCAACACATGTGCACTGAAACCTATGAAATTGACCTAACCTACAAATATCGTTGCCAAATCGGCCAGTGAACAGGGCAAAACCGGTCAGACTGCCACCCATGGCCGGTCTGATAGCCCAGCTTGGGGACTTAACCAAATTTCCTCTCTAGAAATCTGAAACCTCTATGCTTGGCTCGAAGTTCCAGAAATTATGAGACCAAGTGTAGAAGAATACCCTCTCTTGCCTACACCCTCTATTTTTGGCCTGGCTCCAAACTCGAAAGTCACCTTTATGGCTGGTCAAACCGCCGCCCATGGCCGGTTTGACCGCCACCCACTTGACCTGTCCAACAGCCGGTCTGACCGCCAGAGGTGGCCGGTCAAACCGCCACCAAGGCCGGTCTGACCGCTGCCCTAGCTGATCGAACCGCCTACTGCTTGACAGAACCTGAATTTCACAGAAAATGAGTGTTTCGACAAATACTCAACACTATTGCTAATTGTATCATCGTCCTAAGATCGTGAACATATCCCCATGATATCCATAGATATGTTTGTGAGCAAGGTTTCATAGACGAATTTGAGTCGTTTAATGCGTCCCTAGAACCAAAGCGAGAGGTAGTTGCATAGATTTTACTAATTCCATCTTCATTCGATGCACTACATATATTTGCCAAATGAGCACTCGTCAGGAGGAAACAACCCATTTACTTTTTCTGTGATATATAAGTCGGATATTGATTGCACATTTGCACTTGACTCGCTTCAAACTTATAGAACATAAATTTCTGGGTCGTACATGTACAATTGATGTGTTTGAGGATTTGACAACTACATTTGATGCTATGTTGTTCAATGCTTCCCTTGTATCGAAAAATGAGAAACAATAAGATGTTGCATGTCAGGCTGCTCCCAATGGGTAGTATCTTAGTGCAGTTTCTTAGTGCATTAGGAGTGTTAGGATACTATCTTCCCAACGTATGGTTTCTTATGGTGTAGTATCTTAGGTCCTTTTAATTAATTAGATGTAGAATCTCAAGGAGGTGGTGTGTACAAGATGGAAATGAGTTAATTTTCTTGTCTATGATTTCGAGCCAGAGCAGTCTCTTCTTTAGTACTGCAACAATCTCTTACCTCATTTAATCTACTGTCATCTCAGCACTTTGCCTACATGGCACCCTTAAGATACTGGCCAAGGTGGAGCACTGGGAGCAGCCTTATTGATTCCAACTTTTGCCAAGCTACTGATATATGTATGGAATTGATTGTACCTTATGCACCATAAAATTGTAGGTCGTACATGCACCATTGATGTTTTTGAGGATTTCTATACGTGTTTGATGCATGTTGTTCAATGCTTCCCTTGGATCAAAAGCAAGAGGCAGTTGGATGCGACATGTTAGTGATTCCAACTTCCATTGATGCATCGTATATATTTGTCAAACCACTACAAGACCACTTGTCAAGAAAAACAACCCATTTACTTTTTCCATGATATATACACGTTACTACATAAAGGGTCATCATAGATGGTTCTAAACCGTTATTGTAGACGATTTATGAACCATCTGAATTTATGTGTCTATGATAACAGACGGTTATCACAGACGGTTTGTAAGCCGTCTATGATAAGTCACAACACAGACGGTTTTTTGGTAAAAGCTGTCTGTGAAGGCCTACTATCACAGACGGTTTCTACCAAAAATCATCTGTGTTACGTCGGCCATCACAGATGGTTATATATACTAACCGTTTGTGATTGAAGATATATCACAGATGGCTAGTCAAAAGAACCGTTTGTGTTACATCGGCTTTATAGACGGCTTATACCACAAAATCGTTTGTGATAGTAAGCCTTCACAAACGGTTTATACCACAAAACAGTCTGTGATAGTTCGTTCTATACCTAATTATATTTTATGTTTTGCGGCTAGTCTCAGAAAATGCTAGCCATGCCCTCTGAAAACAAGCTAGCAGAAAACAGATAAATCATAGATAGGTGAATTACAACCCGAATTGATTTACAACTCAAAATCAATTACAAAAGAATGTTCATGTATTGTCGCTAGAGTTACAATTGAAATACAACTCAAAGTGAATTACAATTGAATCAATTGTTTGAACATGTATTAAGCAGAGTGAAACTCTCCTTTCGAGCAAATGATCTTCGTCCCGATGAAGGTGGAGAGCCGTCCTCGAACGTTCGAGAGTTCGTTCAGATCGAATGTACTTGATTTGATTGTCATGACCTGTCGCTAGGAGTAAAGTAGTAAGTATATATATTTAAATTGATAATTAGGAAATAATTATTATGAGATTGATAAACCTCTGGATCATTCATCTTAGCACTCATGATTTTTCTGCAGATCACGACAAATGTAGAATGCACATAGGTGGCCTTGTAGTTGCTAGTGGCACTACAAAAATAGAATTACATATATAGGTATAGTCAGTTTAAGATGCATTATTACGAAGTGTGATATAAGATTGTTGTGTTGTAGCGGGTACCGAAAATCGCGTCCTGTGTTGCAATGTGGTGCTCGATTCCTTGTGTCTCCCTCACATGGCAATATAGGCGTTGAACGACCTACGTGATTCTAAAAAGTTGTCCTTGATCATTTCAAACGAAGGAAAACTATAATAGAGTTATGTATGGAGGAAATGAGCATACTGTCGAGTATTTCTTGCACAAGGGTGAAGTCGTGGTTGCTGTTGATCAGTAGGGAATCAAGGTATATTACCTTGTTCCATTTTGGTACAATGACTAAAAGTATTCAGTGCCACCTACTTATGTATATCGCTATAGTCATTAAACCTAAGTTCGTGTTGCGTATAAAGTATAAATAAAATTTGTATAGTAAGTAGTGAAGCACTTACTTCTGGTTGTAGGGAGCCAGTATGTAGTCCTTATCGCCCTGAGCAAGTAATCCCGTCGTTATGTATTTCTCAACGTAGGATGCACCTTGGGTGGTGTACTGCTCTGAGATCAACTGTGGATCGAGAAAACCCATCAGTTCTCACGATCGCCGGGCTTCTTTCATCATATATATATATATATACATAAGCAATGAGTTATGATATTTATCGGTATTACGTGAATGTAGAACTTGATTATACACACTTACAGTGTCCAGCGTCGTAGAAGTGAGGCATCGAGGGCGTTAAGGTTGAATAGTTCGAATAAGTCTTGGAAGCCCACAATGAAGAAGCCCGCTGGTGGAGGAAATGCCTCTCCGTATATCTGACGGTGATTCTAGTAGGCCGATCTTTCCTCCGCTCATTGCTCCTCCGCATGTACCAAGCTTGCAAACTCTCGCAACCCAGACTAAGGATTGGTAATAGTGTGTCAGGGACCAACGGCCTTCCGAGGGAGAATGTCTAGGGCTTGCGAGGCACCTTAATGTTCTTTGATTTGGCCTTAGCTCCTCGCTTGCTATACGTCTTCCTGGGAGACGGAGACGACGCGACACACAATTCTTGTTTCTTCGGCGTTGTCTCCACGGGAGGCGATATGACAGCCTTTTGAAACGGAGGTTGAGGTGGAGTTATTGATGGTTCTGTTGGAGAGGCAGGTTTGTGTAGAGATCGCGGCACTGTAGGGTCCAGGAGGCGATGTCCCTCTTGGGCCATAGGATAAAAGTGTGCACGACATCCCCTAGTGTTATGATGTCTTCATTTGGGGGCTTCTCCAGTAGGACGACCATGCAAGTGTCATGTACCATGTCCACCTGGACCTTGGTGTAACCCTGTGTCAGCTCACTGTGTAGCACAGTCCCTTCCTGGCATGGAACTGCCATCCTCCGCCCAGCCTCAATACAAATGGACCCAACCAGCCTCACTTGGAGCTTGCAGGGCGTGAGCTCCTACAAAACGATACACAATTAACTAAGTTGTCCTACAGGTCTATCTTTGGAGCATTCCAGATATGTATATTACACGGATGTCATCGATAGGTAATTGGACATCGCTAAGTGGCGTGGATGCGCAAGTACTCCGACGTTGAGGGGGACTGGCTCTCAAAATAACGAGGGTGGCTTGCGACTGGTTGAGGACATGATTCATTTGTTCTTGCAATGTTGTTATTTGTCCTCAAAATTCTGCACAAATTTCCTCTTTCAATCGTTCCTTGTGCTCAGCCTTGGATCTCTTCCTACTCCTATACGCCTCGGAGTCGTGTGGGAATTCCTACCTCCAAGGTACGTAAACCCCAAGGCCAGGCGTGCGGGTGCTCCTTGTTTCTCAGGGCCATGGATAGCATATCCCTCTCCCTGACTGCTTCGAATGAGCCTTGGAAAGATTCGGTACTCAATGTTTGCTACAAGAGGCCATCATGTTATTTTAGACTTATTAACTATGAAGTTCTGGACTTATTAATAACTAGGTAGTTAGATATATCTTACCAGACATTGGGACACTCACTCGTCTGTCGGGTTTGTGAAAGAAATGACGCCCGAAGACGTGGTTGATGACCTCGCTCTTAACCAGTTTCGGACACGCTTGTCTGTGATCCCAGCAAATGGCAGGGAGGCCTCACATTGGGTTGCCTCCTCGTCCTCCCTCGTCCATTGCGGGATTTTACCTGTGTACCTAGTGGTGCCGAGTCTATGGGAGTGAGTGTTTAGTCTCTGGAGAGCCTTGTGTACCTCACTTTGCTGCCGAAATTTGGCTATCGTCTTCATCCGCACAAAGGCATCCCATGTCGGTAGCTCGACGAAAGGATACTTCGTGAAGGGCGTCCAATCCTTGTTCACACTCCATGACAAGTGTGCTCTTGAAGGTCTTCCACGCTTTTCCCATCGCGAGGAACACCTGCCGTCGCACGAGTCCCTGGGCTTCTGCTGGGATCTCGAATGACCTTAAAATTTCATCCCACATCTGCTCTTTCTCTTCTTCTGTCAGAGACTTCCAGCTTGGTGTGGTGATGGGGACCCGTTCCCTTGCAACAATCCCGTGGGTGGTCTGGAATGCTGTCGCTACTATCTTGGGTTGCAGAGAGACCCCAACGGGATTGACCTCCATGATGGTCATTCGGCACTCAGGCTTTTTCGATATTGCTCTACCATCTCGCTTAGGTACCCCTTTCTTCGGAGCGATAGACGCATTTGGCGATGTCGATGATGGCGGCGAAGACTGTGCGGATGCCATCTCGCTTACTTGCTATCTATGGAAACTTTTCAGTAAAAGACAAAAGAATATCATCTCATGATCCGTGACTAAAAGTATGCTAGAACAAGGCTCACTAGCCAAGGCCAAATCAATTCAAAACCATTTTATCTCCTAGTAAACCACCCCAAACTCAGTCACCAAGACGAAAATGAAACCCCTAATTCATGTGATCCATCAAAAACATAGAATCAGATGCTAGTTTTCCCCATTCAGTCTAATTTTCCCCATTCCTTCTATTGTTAGAGGCAAATGCTCCCAAAAAAAGAATTTGATGTAAAAGATAATTTTGAAAGTATAACATTACGAAAATATTTTTTCCATAGTTTCAAATTATGGAAGTATAACATTATGAAAATATTTTTCATAATGAATCTACTGATAAAATTTTCATGTGGCCAATTCTATTACTTTAAAAATAGATTATTTGTCAAAGATAACAGCCTATCGACAAGTTGATCAAGCAGCAAATCATATGTTGGTAAAAAGAATGTGTGATTGTACATGGATTTGAAGTTAGACAAATTACAATAAGTTTAGCATTGGCTTAAGTAGTTCTCAATTGTTGACTATTTTTATGGCTAGTCTAACAATTGTGCTGGCTGTATATATTGTTATTGTTGACTTGTAGTAACAGTTTACTTTCGTGTGCTATAATCAATTTATATCTCACTCTCTCTTCTCTCAATATATTTCCATTGCAGGTTCCAAATATTGTTGGATTTTGATGAAGATAAAAGGAGTTGTAGAAGAAAGTTGGAACGACACAACAAAAGAAGATGAAGAAAACCTGATTCAAAAGGCACATTCCAACAGCTATAAAAAAAAATCACTTTTTCAATTAAGAAGCATAATAGTTAGTGTTAGTTTAGTTGTAGTGAATCTAATGAGCGAGATATAGTAAGAAAATTAAGAAGCAAGACAAGTGATATTTCATCATTGAGATTAAATTATCCGTATGCCCAAAATTCAAATAAGCATAATAGTCCAAAATAATGTTTATTCATAGTGATATAATCTCTTGAGAATAATTGGGTACTTGCATTTTCATGTGCTTGTCTGTGGTCACTGCAAAACAAAGATATTTTTGAGTCTTATATGTGTGTGTGTGTGTGTGTGTGTGTGTGTTGAACGGGAAGAGTCATGTAGGAAACTCACATATATTTTTTCCCAAGATGAGAAGTACAATATATATACTAGCTATCTTGTTCTTGCATTTTGTTCCTTCGGACTTGAAGATAGCTTACGAGAACCTTATCCTCTTCACCTCATGCTACACACTGCTCCCTCGTGTAGTCATGTACCTACCACCACGAGTTTTGTTGTTGTTGTGTGCATTCCCCTCCTAACTAATTTCATAGCTAATACCTCTAGATCTCTTATGACCTCAAACCAAACTGGTTTCCTAGAATCTTATTGCTTTTGCCAACTCAGATAATTTAATAGTTTAATTATTGCTCTCAGGTGTCGGGCTGCTCAAGATGAATCTTGGTCTCCTCGCCACGATTGTCTACACTCTTCATTAATTGAATATGATCACAAAAATTCAGATTTTTGAGCTCTTAACAACGCTTTACTGTGATGTCAAATTAAGATCTCACAAACAGCAATATATCATTTAGCTACAAGAGAGATGATTCTGTTTAACATGCAAAGAAACATGACTTTAGCAATTCAGCCAACAGATAAGTAAACTACCAATAGTGCTAAAAAAATCACAGACTAAACATGAATGCATGCCGATTGACAGTGAACCAAAATGGCCACAACACAGAGAATGAACTCAGTTTAGTAAACACAATGTAGCCAAGCCTTCTGAAGATAATATAGCTAAAAAACTAGAGATAAAATGGCAACAGCAAGCAACATATATAGAGCTCAAATCTGAATTTGCTTATCAATTCAATTTTAGTATACGACAATTATCCTCATTAAGCAATTAAATAGAGCCCATTAACATTACTTTCAAAGCCTTCTCTTTTTTGCCATAGGTGTGGGGGCACATGGGATGAAACCCTAACCCTAACCCAAAAAAACAATGAAAGCTAGATCTACCAACCACAAGCACGAATCCAACTACATTACCATGTGATTTAATGTAAAGAAGTGGGATTTGGAATCCATACCTTCGGTTCCCAAAAGAACATCACCCCAAGGTGAGGGAGGGAAGGAAGATGAGAATGGGCAAAAGAAAGAGCGGCGCAAGCTCAGATCCAGTCGCCGCCTGCATCACCCTTCCCTGTGTCGCTCTTCCCTGCGTCGTGTGCGGCGTGAGATTGAGTGGATGGGAGAGGAGGAAGACGGGAAGACAAGGTGCGAGTGAGGAGTAAGAGCACAAACCCTAGCGGGGCCCTACTTATAAAGAAATATCATAGACGGTTCTATTAAATAACCATCTGTGATATGGTCTTATATCACAGACGGTTCTATTTTAAAAATTATCTGTGATATGTGACTATATCATAAACAGTTCTATTTTAAAACTGTCTGTGATATATATCATAGACGGTTTGTTCCACTAAATCGTCTGTGATATTTCCTTCTATAGCTAAAAAAATATTCTGTTTTTTGGCTAGCCTTAGAAAATGCTAGTCATGCCATCTGAAAACAAGAAAGCAGATACAATCACAGATAGAATAATTTCTTAATTACTAAATCAATTACAATGGAATAATTTCTTAATTACATGCCAAGCTTCTTAATTACAATGGAACAATTCTAAATCTCCCAAATCTTGAAAAGTACGTAATCGAGCTCCCAATGGCACCGAAACAGGGGGATCTTGAAAAGTACGTAATCGAGCTCCCAAATCTCCTCTACTAACCCATAGTAGGAGCCCAACCCATGTTACATTATATTTGGCCCAACGGTATTGAACTGCTCATGAAACGCATATATGCGGATGACACCGCTGTTCTGGACTGTGCTCTTCCTATCCTGAGTTGTTGTATAAAATGTATATCCATTTATGTTGTATCTTTACCATATCACAATTGTAACTTTTGGCCCTTTTGTCAACCATCACAGCATATCACTACTTGATGACCTCCTAGTGAATCGCACCTTTAACCATGCGTTGAACCGACGATTATGCTATCTCGTAATCCAAACATCCGACCGGCCTGGATTCTGTTGGCGTACCATGTTTTTGTGCTCGTCGATGTACAGGGACACTTCGGTCATGTGTTGCAAGACCGTGAAATGGGCTTGAGAGTACATATCCAGATCGGGAGTGATTGCATTCCTTCCGATGGTCCTGATACCCTCCAGCCTTCCCTCATGATGAGATAGAGGCACAATTATTAGTTCCACCTGAGCCATGTAGTCGACGCAGAACTTAATGACATCTTCAGTTGCATAACTTTTGATGATGCTACCCTCCAATCGAGATTGATTTCGTACATAGGACTTGAGAAGTCCCATGTACCTCTCGAACGGTTACATATGACATAAGAATACAGGGTCGCATATCTTTATCTCTTTCACAAAGTGAACAATGAGATAGACCATGATATCAAAAAATGACAGAGGGAAATACATCTCAAGATGACATAGAGTCGTCACCACCTCAGCCTGCAGAGCATCTAGTCCTTCAGGATCGATGACCTTCTGAGCAATTGAGTTAAAAAAAATAACGCAGCCTCATGATTGCCACTTGGACCTTGTTGGGTAAAATACTTCTAATTGCAACAGGAAGCATTTGTGCCATCAACACATGACAATCATGAGACTTCATACCAATTAATTTCAAATCTTCCATAGAAATAAGTTTCTGCATGCTGGCGGAGTAGCCAGACGGAACTTTCACATCATGCAAGCTCTGACACAATTCATTTCTCTCAGCCTTGGACAGAGTATAGCAAACTGGGGGAAGGTACGTTCAGCCTTTATCGGTCTCTTTCGGTGCTAACTCGATCCTTATGTTCATATCAAGCAAGTCACGTCGTGCGTTGACACCATCCTTTGTTTTGTCACGAATGTTCAGTAAGAGACCAATTAAGCTATCACATGCATTCTTCTCCACGTGCATATGATGTCGATGTAGTGACAAACTTCTAAGTGCTCCCAATAAGGTAATTCCCAAAAAATCGATTGCTTCTTCCAGATATTCTTCTGATGGGTCCTCAATTTACGTTTCTTTCTAAGCACAATATCGATATCCTTAACCATATCATAGACCTCTTTCCCTCTAAAAGCTCTTGGAGCTAAATTTTCCTCCTTATTTTCGTCAGATTGTTTCTTCATCTTGAGGTATGGGTGATACTTGGGAAGGAACCTACGGTAACGCATGTACACAGTTTTACGTGAATTGTTCAGCCACACACTCTCAGCATCATGTAAGCAGTGTGGACAGGCTTTGGTTCCTATTGTACTAAACCCCAACAGGTTACTAAGGGCAGAAAAATCATTGACGGTGCAGAACAACATGACACGTAAAGTGAAGTTCTCTCGTTTGTACGCATCCCATACCTGTACCTCTTCGTTCCACAGTGTCATAAGATCTTCCAGCAATGGTGCTAGGTATACATCAATATCGTTCCCAGGTTGCTTCGGCCCTTGGATAAGTAGTGACATCAAAATATACTTCCGCTTCATACACAGCCAAAGAGAAAGGTTGTACATACATAGATTCACGGGTCAGGTGCTATGTCGGCTGCTCATCTTACCGAAAGGATTCATTTCAATAGTACTCAACCCAAACCTTATATTCTTCGATTCCGCACCAAAGTCTTCGAATCTCTTATTGAAGTTTCTCCATTGGGCACAATCAGTAGGGTGTCTTAGCTTTTTATCTTTCTTACGCTCCTCCGAGTGCCAATGCAGCAATCTTGCCTCCTTTCAGTTTACAAATAAATGCTTTAAATGGGGAATTACAGGCGGATACCACAACACCTTAGCAATAGGTCCTTGCTTCACCTCGATGCCCTCACCATCATCGGAGAGATTCTTACGCTTGTATCGGGATGCTTTGCATGCTGGACATACATGCATGTTTGTATACTCTTTACGGTAGATAATACAATTATTCGGACATGCATGTATTCTTTCTACTTCTATTTTCAATTGACAAAGAACCTTCTTGGCTTGGTAGGTGGTTCTCGGCAACACGTTTCCCTCTGGAAGGATGTCCGCTAGGAAACCTAACAAAGCCGTGAAACTCTTGCCGGATCAACCATTGCTTGCCTTCAATTTCAGCAGTTCAAGCACGGATAACAACCTTGTGTATTCTGGCTTACAACCTGAGAACAAAGGTTTCCCCGAGTCCTCCATCAAGCCCTCGAATTTACTAAACTCTCTCTCACTATAGTTTCCTTCTGCATCGCATAGTATCTGATTCAGATTGTCCTCATGCGACCTACCCTCATCAAAAGTACAATCCACATCCGGCATATCGTTGTCTCCCTCAACAATGTTACTACCTTCCGGTATAATCTTCTCTTCATCGTGACTGGTCTAACATGTATGCTCCTCTTTGAAACCCCTTCGAATCAAGTGCGCTTCGATTTGAGCTGGCTTGGTAAACATCTTCATATTATCGCAATCAATGCATGGACAGTACATAAATTTTATCCCCTTCTTCAACATATCTTGCTCGATAGCTCTTCTAAAAGCAGACACGTCATCAATGTACTCTTTACTCATATGGTTCTCAACGTACATCCAGCTTCGGTCCATCTACGCTATGCACGTAACAAATTAGTGTTAAAATTATATTAATGCTCACAAAGTAGCTAGCTACGAAATATTCATGAAGCAATATATATATATCAAGCAAGAATATATTGAAGTAGACAAGGAGTATAGTGAGACCCATTCTTAAATTTCAGCAAACTACCAAGCTAGACCTAAACCTAGCTTTCATCTCTCTAGATTATAATGCATATAATTAGTTTTCTTCCGTAGCATCCACTAGCGTACGGTCGAAGAGGTGCTCATATAGGATGGCCAGGTAGGCCAACAATGTCAGCGATAAGGAAACAGAGGAGGGAGCCATTTTGCTTTAGAGTAGGGTGATGTGGGGTTGATCATCTTCGATGATAGATGGTCATTTTTATAAAACAAAGAATAAATTTGGCGCGTGGGATAAAGAGACACATCGGGGGAGCTAAAGCGGCATTGATGCGACGAAGAGACGCATCGGTGACGAAAAAACTCATCGGGGAGACAGAGCGACATATCACAAACACTTCCAACCACAAACCGTCTGTGATACATAATTATCATAGACTGTTCTTATTAAGAACTGTCTGTGATAATATCACATACAGTTATAATTAAAAACCATTTGTGAAGTCTGTAATTATCATAGACGGTTCTTAACTAGAACCATCTAGGAATTATCACAGACGATTCTTATTAAAAACCATACGTGATACATAATTATCGCTAGTAACATAGATGGTCACACTTGTAAAACCGTCTGTGACAATTACAACACAGACGGTTCCCTGGAACCGTCTGTGATGAGGCATCCAATATATCATGTTTTGTAGTAATGACATCAAATTGATTGCGCTTGGACTCGTTTCACTTTCTTACACCATAAAGTTCTAGGACGTACATGCGCAATTGATGTGTTTGTGTTTGAGGATTTCATGGCTGTGTCTGATGCCATTAGGGGTGGAAAAAACTCAAAACTCGCAAGCTAGCTTGGCACGTTAAGGATTCGGCTTGACTCGACTCGAACTTGGGACGTAAACGAACTAAGCTGGCATTTCTGCTCATTAAGTTAACGAGCTGAGTTCGAGCCAGCTCGTTTAGCTCGTTTAAATTATAGCCTAACCTAACAAGCTCACAAATACTTCAGGCCAGCCTAGCACTAGAATAGGCCCAGTCGGCCAACCGGCCAGGCACAACACAACCCTATCCACCCCTCACACGCAAGCCGCAAGCAACAAAACCTTATCCAGTATCCATCTGCTGGCCACTGCCCTGCACACCGCACAACCACCGCCACCGCCCCCTTGTTCGCTTGGCGCCCTGGCTGGTCCTGGCATCTCGCCTCCTCTACCTCCTAGCCTGCTCCACCTCCCGCTCTCGGCCTCCCGCCTCCTCCACCTCCCGCCCCAGCCTCGGCATCTCGTCTACGGACTCTTGCCCTAGCCCCTAGGCATCCCGCCTCCGGATCCGGCCTCTCGCCCTCCGGATCCGGCCTCCCGCCTCGGATCTTGAACTATTGTGTTTTGTGGTGAAATAGAGATGCATGTTGCTACCAAAATTCAAGCATAATTCACTAGTTGTTGTTATTGTTTGGATGCAGTTGAGTTTGGATACAAATTATGAGTTCCTTTTTATGTTGTACACTATACATATTAACACTAATTGAATTATTAATAACGAGCCTAACAAGCCGAGTCGAGTTGTTTGACCGAGTTAAGCCGAGCTGGCTATTCTGCTCGTTTGCTTAACGACCCGAGCCAAGCTCGGTTCCTTAACGAGCTTGACCGAGCCGAGCTGAGACGGCTCGTCGTCCACCCCTAGATGCCATATTATTCAATGCTTCCCTTGGATCAAAAGTGAAAGCAGCCTGATGCATACGGTATAGATTTGCCAAATTCCTAGAAGAGCAGTTGTCATTTGCTTACTTTTTCCATGGCATGTACATCAGATTGATTGCACTTGGACTCATTTTAACTTTTACAACATAAAACTAGCGGGTCGAATTCACGTATAGCTCAAAATTAGACTTGCATTCCTTTCGCTGTCTTGACATATGCATGATTAATATATATGTACTGTTGTAATACAGGCCCTATAAAAATACGCTATGTAGATTTTTTTTTTCTTCGTCCAGTTAACATTTACAAATTATACCCTCTTCGAGCAAACATGGTACCGAATTGGATGGCGCCTCCAACTATCATCACTTTACTTCATTACAGACAGATACAAAACTGGGGGGCTAAATTATACCAACCCATAACTAGATGACTCCCCCGGCTAGGATAGCCACAAGGATGGGAGCCGCCCAAACATTTCCTACCACGATTCGATGCCATGTTGCCTGTTGCCATCCCCAATTCAAGAGCAAGAAGAAGATCGGGTTTTACCATCAAAGCTTGGAGGACCAGGTTTTAGTTTTACCACGAAATAGTCAAGTAGCCGCCGCCCTGTATGCGTCGAGGTAGTGAAAAACAAGCTCGTGGAAGATAGAGACGCGGTTTCCTGGTTTACGCAGAAGCGGCGCCGGCAGCTGGGAGAGGGACCAATCGCGTTATATGACGCCCAAATGATTATCAAAAACTGGTGTGGGATTATTGGTGGGAGCCAAATAAATCCATGCTGGACCGATCCGTGATCAACCACGTATCACACATGGGCTGGTCGTTCTCCATCCGATCAACGACCGGAGTTAACTCCAAACTTTGATTTGTTCGGGTACAGTTACGCGTCAACTATCTATAGAGGAATTGCAATGGCAACAGTAGGGGCTGGAAACTCGGCTCTATTTTGGTTGGATATTTGGAATTTTAACATATACTATCTTATATTTCCATTCCTATACATGTTTGCCAAGTACAAGGAATTTCTGCAAAATCCAGATATAAGTCGCCAATTCAACCTACCTTTATCTATAGAAGCTTTTGAGGAGTACAAGAAACTGATGGAGGATATCAAGATATTCTTTCCTATAAATAATTGCTCAGAGTTTGGACTTATATTTGGGGTATGGATTGTGATGAATAGCGCTTGTATTCAATATGGGGTCAATGGGCCAGTATATATACACAAGTACATGTGGTGAATATGCAAACAACCCCTTATAACAATGGGGAATAACACACTATACATATATATCTCTAACACCCCCTCAAACTCAAGGTGGATCAACAACACTGAGTTTGGAGAGATAGAAACCGTGTTGTGCGCGAGTCTGGGCCTTCGTGAAGAAATCCGCTATCTGAAGCTCTGAAGGCACATACTGAAGATCAATCACCTGATCATGCACACAAGACCGTATGAAGGAAGCATCAACACCAATATGCTTGGTAAGCTCATGCTTCACAGGGTCACGGGCAATACTGATAGCACCTGTACTATCGGACAAGAGAGAAGTCGGTGTAGTGACAGAAACATCAAAATCCTCAAGTAACCACCGTAGCCAAGTAATCTCTGCTGTCAAGAGAGCCATAGCTCGCAACTCAGCCTCTGCACTCGAACGAGACACTGCAGTCTGTTTCTTCGTCTTCCAGGCAATGAGAGAACCACCAAGAAAAACACAGTAAGCAGAGATAGACCGACGATCAGAGGGATCGCTGGCCCAAGTAGCATCCGAATAAGCCTCAAGTCAGTAACAGTGGAATGTGGAAAGAAAAGACGGCGAGAGATAGTCCCACAAAGGTATCGCAGAACTCGAAGAAGGTGGCTGTAGTGGACCTGAGTGGGAGCAGATACGAACTGACTCAGAATGTGGACAGGATAAGTGATATCTAGACGAGTAACAGCAAGATAGACAAGACTCCCAACAAGATGACGATAGCGAGTCGGATCAGAAAGAGGCTCGCCATCAGAGAGTCGGAGGTGAACATTGAGCTCCATGGGAGTCTCAACAGTACGCTGATCAGTGAGAGAGACGATATCAAGAAGATCTTGAATATACTTCTCTTGGAACATAAAGAAACCATCTGGAGTGGAAGTAACCTCAATCCCAAGGAAGTAACGAAGAGGACCAAGATCCGACATAAGAAACTGCTCACTAAGACGAGCCTTGAGAAAGGCAATGTACTCGTAATCATCTCCGTAATGATCATGTCATCAACATACGTAAGAAGAAGAGTCCACCACGAGACGAAGTGTGGACAAAGAGCGCAGATCATGATCACTGGTGAAAAGCCAGCAAGTGACCACAGAGGAAAAACGCTCAAACCAAGCACGAGGGGCTTGCTTAAGGCCATAGAGAGAACGACGAAGACGACAGACCATACCCTCAGGAACAGAATACCCAGGTGGCGGAAGCATGTAGACCTTCTCACGCAACTCGCCATTAAGAAAGGCATTCTTGACATCAAGTTGAGAAACAGACCAGTGGCGAACAGACGCCACTGCAAGAAGAGTGCGGACAGTGGTCATGTGAGCCACAGGAGCAAAAGTCTCGTCGTAGTCACGACCATGCTCCTGCTGGAAGCCACGAGCAACAAGACGCGCCTTATAGCGCTCAAGAGAGCCATCAAAGCGAGTCTTAATCTTATAGACCCACTTACACGTAATGGGACGAGAGTGAGATGGAAAAGGAACAAGATCCCAAGTACGAGTACGCTCGAGGGCAGCAATCTCCTCGGCCATAGCATACTGCCACTCAGGATGAGTAACAGCATCACGATAGGAGACAAGCTCAAGAGTAGCTGCACCAGAAAAACCAAAACGAGCAGAAGGCCGAATCGACTGACGATCGCGAAGAGCGTAGGGAGGAGAAGATAACCCATCAGGGGAAGATGGATCATCAGGAGAAGATAGAACATCAGGAGAAGATGGCTCAGCTGGAAGATCCTCAATACGAGGTCGACGAGTGTAGACGAGTGTAGTGGGAGGAGCCGGAGGAGCCGCAGGAGACGAAGCAGGCGGCGACAACGACGGAGAGGCCACAGGAGGAATATGTGGAGACTTCGGTGGGACGGGTGGATAAGGCAAGACAGATACAGTGTATCCGGAAAGGTAAAAAGGACAGAGACTCACAGAGGAAGCCGGCCGAAGGAGAGGCAGACGTGGTAGAAGGGACGAGACTCGTCGAAAGTCACATCCCGAGAATCCGCATCCGTCGACCAACAGATCCCAAAGACGATATCCCTTGTGCTCTGCTGATCAGATCCCGTAAAGACACTCAACAGATGGCGATCGGTTTGGTACGTTCTCGAGGCGAGAGAACATAGCAAACGCAGCCAAAGCAGGCGAAGGCGAGTAGTCGGAAGAAGACCACAAAGACACTCAACAGGATCGCACCAAGAGCGTAAGAGGGTGGATGTTAACGAGATAGGTGGCGATGGAAACGAAGATCGCCCAAAAGTGAGGTGGAATAGAGGCGGCAATCATCGCGCACGAGCCGTCTCAAGGAGATGACGATGCTTGCGCTCAGCAACACCATTCGAGCATTAGCACTAGGACGTAAGAACGAGCGAGTACCTCGCCGAAGGAAGCTAGGCAGGTAACGAGAGAGGTACTCGCCAGCGGAGTCAGCACGAAAGACACAAATAGGGGTGAAAAACTGTGTATGGACCATAGTGGCAAATTGTTTATAGATAGACAAGACCTCACTACGAGAAGACATGAAGTATATCCAAGTGTGGCGAGAAAAATCATCTATAAAAATGATATAATATCGATGACCCCCTTTCGAAACGAAGGGAGCCGGACCCCAAACATCTGAATGAACAAGATCAAAAGGACGCTGAGACACTGACTCACTATGAGGATAAGGAAGCTGAATATGTTTACCTAACTTACAGCCCTGACAATCTAAAGACACATCTCCTGAGACAGACCCCAGAAGACCACGACGAACCAAAGACGACAGACGAGATCCACACAAATGACCAAGACGGTGATGCCACTGCTGGAAAGAGCTGGCAGCGATGTGGCGTGGCCGAGAGACCGTGGCAACGGTAGCAGCGGAAGGAAGGTGAAGCCAGTCAAGCTCCCAGAGACGCTGTGAGTCAAGGCGCCGAGGGCCAGAACCAACCAGAGCTCCCGTGTGGCGGTCCTGAACACAACAAGAGTCAGAGTCGAGAATGACCCGACAACCAAGATCAGTAATCTGCCCAGCAGAAAGAAGTTGCATGGTAAGGTGAGGAACCTAAGCAACAGAAGGAACATGAAAAGTGGAGTTGCTAAGAGGTCCTCGACCAGAGACAGAGAGAGATGTACCATCAGCAGTAAGAACACTGACAGGAGAATCAAGGGGTGTAAGGAAAGACAGAGTGGAAGAATCAGGAGTCATGTGAAAAGATGCTCCAGAATCAAGAATCCACGGGGAGGTACCTGACTATGTAGGAGGTGGTCTCTCAGTGCCCGAAGATTCGAGAGCGAGCTGCAGAACTCGCCGAGGAGAACACAAGCGGCAGCGGCGTCCGGTCCGCTATCTCTCGCCGATGAAAGAAAGCTGCGAAGAAGTCGATGCGGCGTCGATGTAGAAGCACGATGTCGGTGCTAGTAGAAGAACGGCGAAAGATATCGCCGCTTCTTATAGCATCGGGACTCAATGTGGTGACCTTATTGCAGAGGAGCGGTGAGGCGACAACCGCCGGATGGAGGGCGCCACCGCCACCGTGGCGATCGGAAGGAGGCGGTGTCGACGCGTGGAACCGTCGGTGTAGCAGGTGGGCGGGCGGCGAGCATGGAGGGGAGTGGTAGCAGACCAGCACCACTCAGGCGAGTCTCCTCCGCACGTATCTCGGAAGAGCCCAGAGAGTGACACGAGGGTGGCGTGCAAGGAGCCGGGCACGCCGCGCTCGAACTCGACGAAGGCGAGTAAAGAACTCGTAGATCCTCTGAAACTCCGTGTCGCCACGGACGGCGAGCAACAGGACAGGGGGCGGCGGCCAAGCGGTCCGAAGAGAGTCCAGCTGACGCGAGACAGCAGAGCTCTGAGCGTAGAAAGCGTCAACAGTAGCATCACCCTGCTGGAGAGAGTGTTCCTGGCGAACCACGGACAAGTACAGGGCATCACCAGAGGGCTCGTAGCGCTGACGAAGATGAGTCCACATCTGGAAAGCCGAAGAGAGTCCCACAACCTCAAAAGAAAACTGAGGTTGGATACTGGCGATGAGTACAGCAGCAGCCCGAGCATCATCATCGTACCACTGAGTGTAGGCGGTCAGTCGATCCTTGTAGGAATCCAGAGCCTCCTGGTAGGCAGAGGCAGCCTCATCATCAGCAAGACCGGCAGCCTCAACCGCAGCTTTGTCAGCTGTCGGAGGCAGTGCAACAGGCGTAGGCTCCGTCGGAGGAGTAGGGCAAGGCGGACAGGTGACATCGCCAGAGAGGACGCCCCAGAGACGAAGACCACGCATGTGGATGCGCATGTGAGACACAAAGTCGGTGTAGTTAACACCATCGAAGATCACCGGGCAGCGAGGGAGAGAAACGGTGCCCATTGGTAGGCGGCGCTGGACGGCGCGGCGACCAAGGCAACGAAGTCTAACAGGCGGCGCTGGACGGCGCAGCGGTTAGAACGACGTTTTTTTCCCGACTGACGGGATTAAAACCTGGCCCACGGGCCGAACGGGAGGTGCACACGGGGGGAAAGGGAACTAGGGTTGTCCCTAGCTTCCCCAAGCGGCGGCGGGTGAAGGCGTCAGGTGGCGTCGGCGGCGGGTGGAGCAGCCCGGCTTCCCCGGGCGGCGGCGGCGGCGGGTGAAGACGTCGAGTGGCGCGGCGGCAGTGGAGCAACCCGCTTCCCGGCGGCGGCGGCGGTGGTGAGGGTCCCTGGCGATGGCGGCGTCGGAGAGCGGCGAGCACGCCCGAAGCACCCTGCGCCCGTGGTGGACGAGCGGCAGTGGTGGCCGACTCAAGCCGAGGAGAAGACGGCGATCGTCGAGCAGTCGCGGCGACTGCGGAAGGAGCAGCGGCAGAGGGAGAAGAACCACCGGGAGACGATGCGGTGGCAACAAGCGAAGCGACGGAACCCTAGGTTCGCTCTGATACCATGTGATGAATAGCGCTTGTATTCAATATGGGGCCAATGGGCCAGTATATATACACAAGTACATGTGGTGAATATGCAAAGAACCCCTTATAACAATGGGGAATAACACACTATACATATATATCTCTAACATGGATTACTATTCATCGCAAAAGTTTTATAAGTATTCCTTCAATGCTCATGATCCACCGAAGAACTTCAAATAGATTTGGCAAAGCAAGTGTGTGATGAAACTCAAAAGTATTAGCATGGCTGCTCCTTGTGGATTGTAACATCCCAATTTTCTGAGTTTAAAAATCTTTTAATAGTTAGTAGGGAGAAAATTCACCATTTGGATTTATTTGAATTTAAATTCAAAAGCTTAATATTGGACTTTACAAACAAAAACCTTTAATGAGAATAACTCCAACATGAACATTAGCCAAAATTATTTTATTTGGGTTCTATGTGCTCAGTTATATTTTCTAGATTTTTCTAGAATTTTTCTGAGTTCATTTGCTATTTTCTATTGCTTATTTGAATTTCTGGTATTTTCTAAAATAGAAAAGCTATTAAAATCTCGGAAAATCCTCTCGGACCGAATTCCTTTCCTCCGGCCCATCTCTTCACTGTTCCGGCCCATCTCCTCGCGAAGCCCAGCCCCGCGCGCGTGCCGCTCGCATCCGCTGATGTGTGGGCCCCACACGTCAGGTCTTCATCCCCGCGCCCGGCTTCGTCCTCGCGTGCGGCCGCGCCCGCCTGCCATGGTCAGAGCTTCAAGCTCGTACAACAACGTGAGATTTCCAACAGGACCCCTTCTAGAAAACGCGTAGAATCTTATCCCCAACCTCCCCGCATCTTTTCGGATCAAAACCATATCCCGATTTCGTTTCTATCTCTGTTTTCCTCGCGAGTTCATCTCGGACTCTTCTAGGGTTTTGCCGCCGCACGCCACCCTAGCCCCTCCCGGCCCCGATAAAAGGCACCCCCGGGATCGCATTGACGTCCGCACCAGAACCCCTCAACCTATTGCGCGGCTTGAGCCCTAGCGCCGCCGCAACTCGAGCTTTAGGGTTTTGTCGCCGCCAGCGTTCTTCTTCGAATTGCGCCGCCATCGGTGACACCGTGCCCTCGTGGAGTGCACCGCCATCATCGTCGTCACCCGGGCTGCCTCCAGAGACCACCCACGCCACCTAGACCTCACCGGAGGCTCGGTCCGACAACAGCCGAGGAGATCCGCCGCTCAACCCTCGCCGTCGGTCGTCTCCGTCGACCTTAACCACCCGGAGTTAGCTCAATAGGTTCGCAATAACCTCAGCTACACGCCGGTACCACTCGCCGCCGGTGGATCGCCGCCGTTCGCCGTTGTCGTCGGTTCCCGAGCGCCGCCGCCCGTCGAGCTGACGTGGCCGTCCACGTCGGCAGCCACCTCAGCGGCAGCACCTGCATGTCAGCCCGCGTGGCGCCGCGTCAGCATCCTCGTCAGTGCCGCGTGGCAGTCCACGGTCTCCAGATCCCCGAGGCTCGGTGGGCTTAGTCCACTGTGAGCCGTGTCTCTAACATGTGGGTCCCACATGTCAGAATTTTCGTTTATTTCTTTTAATTTCCAAAATTCCTCGCTGACATCAACATTGCGCAATAATCCGATTTTTCTTTAGAGAAATAATTCGGAAATTCCAGAAAATCCAAATTAGGGTTTCTTTTAGATTTAAAACTTCCAGAGGCCATAACTTTTGCATCCTAACTCCAATTGAGCCCATTAAAATTTCTAAATTTATCTAAATTCAAGCTCTATTTATCTGAGATTTTTATTTAATTTTTGGAACTTGTTTTGCCTCTGTTATTTATTTATTTTGTTTATTTGTTTCATTTGCGAGTAGACGTCGATTCGTCAGGGAATTTCGTTGAAGAAGGAGCACCCCAAGACCAAGACCAGTACATAGACCTTTTCCAAGGCAAGTCATACATTTGATCATCTTGAACCCAGTTTTCAAATTACTTTGTGTTAAAGTATTGCATTTTATGTTAACTATGTATTTAAATGCTTTAGGCATAGTTATTATCCAAATTGTTATCACACCTTGGCCTTGTATGTCATAATTCCTTTTCACCCTAGATTGGTTACTAGTTGGTATTATTATAGCACCAACGTGGGTTGGTTAGATGCGAGTACAATTGCTTAGCCATGCTACGAGTCTCACATCTCATGTAAGTTGCAATTATTCAATGTGATTATGTGACTATGGAACGTTGTGTAAAACTGTGTGCTATGTGTTATTACTTCGTGATGGCATGTGTTGCACTAAAACCAATTGGGTGGTAAAGGATTTAGACTGAGGCAAGTGGTGAAAGTTGTGTGATATGGTGAAAGCTGTGTGCTTGGGTTTGATAATCTTTGTGACTTAGTTAGAACATGGAAGTCTTGCCTTGGTCAATTAAGGACTTAACTTTGTGCGCCATTGAACTGAGCCTTACTGTACGACCACATGCCTGGTATGGGACGGACCTAACTTAGTAGGTTATGGATTCTCGGCATTGATGTTCAGGTGGATAGGTTAGGCTGTGTGCCAGGGTGGAGGTGTGACTACTTAGTGGTTACATCGCGGGACGGTTCGCCGCATCCCTGTCCAGCGGTGTGTGTTATATTAATTCTATGTGAGCTGGTATAGCGGGAAAGCACATCGGGAATGTCAATGTCTGAGATGAAGTTTCCGAACTATTTTGTTACGATTAGTGCTTGCTACACTAGTTGTATCTTGTGAGTAAAGTGTACAACCTCTGCAGAGTGTTAAATCAATCTATTCGAATAGCCGCGTCCGCGGTCATGGACATGCTCAGGGATTTCACACGAGGGGTAGTTTTTCATAAAATGTTGGGGTGGGAGCTGTGTGACCTCAATCATAGGGCTATGTGAAATAATCTATTTAGCTGTGTGTCTTTGTGGAAACAACTGTTAACTTAATATTATCTAATTGTTTTGAATTATGCTTTCAATCTATTATTCGTATTCAATTGCAAATGTTGCTTTTATGCAAAAGAACCACAGAAGCCTTTTCTTTCGGAATAAGTTTGCATCTATAAATTGCATTCTGTGGTATGATTTGCGAGTACGGTTGTGTACTCACGCTTGTTGTAAAACTTGCGTCCAAACCTACAGAAGAGGAGGAGTCTACGCCTGCTTTCGAGGAGGAGTTCGCCAAAGGTTGTTGATCGTTAAGGTCTGGATCCCAGTCGGTTGCCTGTGGTGAATTGGTGGGATCTACGCTGGAATTATTTCCGTTCTGCTGCTGCTTTATTCTCTGTTAGCCCTGCGTGGCTTAATAAGTGTAAACTCGACCATAAGGTCAAAACCCTTATTCGTTATTCAAACTAATCGTTTACTTTATTTATCGCTTGTGTGGATCGATATTTACCTATGTTGACACTGTGTGCACTAACGTGATCCTGGACTAGTGCAGCATACACAGAGGGTTCCAAAATCGTAATTCTGGGTCCCGACATGGATAGGCATTAACCAAGGACTTGCTACAATGAAGACATTATACTGTGCATGATGATCAATATTGTGTTCTTTGCCAAGATAGAGAGGAGGAAACAATAAACCACCCATTCATTGACTGTAGTTTTAGCACCTCATGTTGGAACATAATTGGAATAAATTGGGATAGTATGGATGACGTCCAGCTAAAGGTGGAAATATCAAGAGGGACTTTTAACTCAGTGTTCTATATGGAAATTTTCATAATCGCGGCATGGCATATTTGGAAGCAACAAAATCTTTGAGAGTATCCTTCCAAGTGTTTCAAATGGGAAGATCCTTTTCAAGAACGAGCTAACTCTGTGTGCATCGAATTAGAGAACAACATAGAAATTTAATCTTTGATTGGCTAGACTCATTAGGTTAATTGGTTTTCTCCCCTAAGGGGTTGTAACTTATTTTGTTGGTGCGGTACGTTTCAGATCCTGAACCACGGCATCTCGACGGAGCTGATGGACGAGGTGGAGAAGATGACCAAGGGGCACTACAAGAGGGCGCGCGAGCAGAGGTTCCTCGAGTTCGCGAGCAAGACGCTCAAGGACGGCTGCGACGCTCAGGGCGTGAAGGCGGAGAACCTGGACTGGGAGAGCACCTTCTTCGTGCGCCACCTCCCGGAGTCCAACATCGCCGAGATACCCGACCTCGACGACGACTACAGACGGGTGATGAAGCAGTTCGCAGCGGAGCTGGAGAAGCTGGCGGAGCGGCTGCTGGACCTGCTGTGCGAGAACCTCGGCCTGGAGCAGGGCTACCTCACGCAGGCCTTCCGCGGCTCCAAGGGCGCCCCCCCACCTTCGGCACCAAGGTCAGCAGCTACCCGCCGTGCCCGCGCCCCGACGTCGTCAAGGGCCTCCGAGCCCACACCGACGCCGGCGGCATCATCCTGCTCTTCCAGGATGACCGCGTCGGCGGCCTGCAGCTGCTCAAGGAGGGCGACTGGGTCGACGTGCCTCCCACGCGCCACTCCATCGTCGTCAACCTCGGCGACCAGCTCGAGGTGATCACCAACGGCAGGTACAAGAGCGTGCTGCACCGGGTGGTGGCGCAGACCGACGGCAACCGCATGTCCATCGCGTCCTTCTACAACCCGGGAGGCGACTCCGTCATCTTCCCGGCGCCGGCGCTGGTGGAGGAGGAGGCCGGCGGGGCGTACCCCAAGTTCGTGTTCGAGGACTACATGAATCTGTACGTGCGCCACAAGTTCGAGGCCAAGGAGCCCCGTTTCGAGGCCTTCAAGTCCATAGAGAGCGAGAGCTCCAACCGCATTGCCATCGCTTGACAACTGCATGCACCATCTTGCTCTGCTCTGTGGCTTCAGTTAGTGATTATACTACATAGGATGCTTCAGAGTTCGTACTAGACTACTAGTATTGCGTACACTAGTACTGCTTGGTATTGAATAAACGAGCCTTTTCACTTCAAAATAATAATAATAATAACTAGCCTGCTGTATATGCTAGGCCTAGCTAGGATATATATGTATATTTGGCATTTCCGCTGTGTTGCGCTGCTTCCGACCAGCATGAGAGTTGTACTGTACTGTATTTGTTCTTATTTCCATATAATATCATAGTGAGTGTCTTTCTTAGTATACGAGTGCTGTCTCATTGTGTACTTTTGTAGTGTACTGGTTGACACTAGACAGTGTGGTGATGTGATGATATGGAAGGCATCAAGCCACCATGGTAGCAAAACAGCAAACTGAATTCCTCCATTGGCGTTTGCCGTTAGAGTACATCGGAGTAAGAGACCTGTCACAATATCAGGTCCGGATCATATCAAATTTGTGGTATCTGCACAGAAACATTGTGAATATTTTCTACAGCTACTTTGACAGACAGCATAATGTTGTGCATTGTAGCTCAACATTGCCAGAATTATAGTTCTGCCGAGAAGTGTTCGCTCCTACAGACTGCAAACATTTTTCGGCCTAGAACCGTACCACGTACCCAACACAAATAGATTGGACTGTATCACTGGCCTTATATGGGCTGAACTCCGTGTGAGCTAGCATAATCCGGTCCATAATTAAGAGAGATGTGTCTTTCTGAAAGAGGGCGGAGAGAGAGAGGGAGATGTGTGTCACCTAAAGTTTAAAATTTTCATCAGTGAGTGCAAGAATCCAGCGAACGTTTCTACTTCTATTTCCACTCTTGAGGCTATATCTCTAGACAAAAAAGATAATCTATCCGCATCCTTCTCTACTGTGAGTTTGTTGACATGATCTACAAAGCAAGGTTGTAGTTTTTATTCTACCAGGAATGGCGCAAGACAGTTAACAAACTCACTGTATTATTCATTACAAATTAAAGGATAGAGTGTATAATTGTATCTATGCCTCTTGAAGACAATTGTACTGATAAGATCTTAAAAGACTTGTGGTTACTAGCAGGATGCATACTAGCCAATCCCTCTGATCAAATCTCCATTAATTTGCTTCAAACTTTGCGGTTTCTTTTAGTCAAGAGGTAGAAGCATCTATGCCTCTCACACACCTAGCTTGCTCAACTCTTTCATGTAATGTGTTCACCACCCAAGAAACAGCAAGACGATGAGCGAACGAGAAACCAAGAATCGAGCCTTGGGGAGGCTGAGGTCGCCGCCGACGATGTGGAAGATGGAGTGGGCGGCGGGAGCGGCGGAGTCGCCGTAACCGCAGTGGTCAGGGAGGTAAGGGCGTCCATCTGGTGGCATCACCAGAGGCAGAGCTCCGAGAAGCCATCGACGAGGAGCACCGGTGGGGCGCCCGCAGAGCCCTGCTCGCCGCCGCCGCCGTTGGCTTTAATGCAAAGAGGCCCTCCAAAAAAGAACCTGCAAGACACGTAGTTTTCTCTCAATCTGAACCGTCCAGTATTGATCGAACAGGCTACAATCTCAGATTTTATTCGCGATCCAAATCTGGTAGGGTGTTGTCATGGACCGGCTTGACCGGCTTGGGCTTTGTTGGTGGGCTGTGGGCCCAGGAGTCAATTGGAAGGGGATTACAAAAGGATAACAGGAGCAACGCAAAAGAGCATCGAAGAACTGAACAACCGGCTCTCTTCTACCTTCTGCTGCTGCTGCTTTCCCGTCTCCTTTCTGCACCCTGCTGATTCCAGTCTCATTTCTTCTCATACTCCCAGTTTAATTGCTTCTCCTCTACAACTACTTCTATTCTCCCCTAATTAGTATCCCTAATCACTTGTATCTTGAGTGGATTTGAGATATATGTATCATTCGTTTGGCAAGTACTCGACGTTGACTTGAGTTCATCAACCGGGTACGTAACAATTGGTATCAGAGTCATCGATTCGTGGAAGTTCTATTGCTGAGATGGTGTGGGAAGGGATTGATGGCGATAGCTTGGACCTGTGGCTTGATTTGAGCAGTGGTGGTTTCGGTGGAGTCGTCACCCGCCAACTGTTCGGCGAAATGCCGAGCCACCAGGAGGCAACCACGGGCGGCGTGCTACGCATCAGCGTGAGCCATGTGCTCTATCCGGTGACAAAAGAGGTGCTACACCAGGTCCTCGAGGTGTATGGTGTGGAGAAACTGTCGGTGTTTGAGAGAGACAACCGAGTGGAGGCCATGGTACAACTCCGATCGTGGCAAGAAGCGAAGCGAGCTCGAGATGCCTTTCATGGTCGGTGCATCTACGAGGGTTGTTGCTTCCTTGATATCCTGCTGGAACCGCTGACACCAGACTCTGCGTCCACTACAATGGCTCGGCGCGACGCAGAGGCCTCCGCGATTGCCCCTGAGGTTGTCGTCGCGGATGCACGTTCCTCATTATCGGACACGCACCCTGCTGACGCCAACGAGCCCATGTCCGAACTAGTCTCGTCGCCTTCGTCGGGCTGGGACTGGGAAGCCATGTCCGATGAGCAGAAGGACAGATGCTTGAGGATGGTGACCGAGTTGAATGAGACACTGCGCACAAGGCTTGGGCAGTCTACACCTTCCCCGACCCTTTGCGATGCCCAAGCGACGCCCACGGTCGCCAACTGGGACCACGTGGTGGCTATTGCAGCTCCTGAAGAGGATTATATGCTGCCCTTATCTCAAGCAGAAGTGATTTGCAAAGGAGGTAATATAGCACCTATTTGTTGGGGACCTCAACTTGCAGTACTGGAACAAGCATGTGAAGATGCTGCAAAGGATGGAATTTCTTGTGAGCTTATAGATCTAAAAACACTGATTCCATGGGACAAGGAAATAGTAGAGGCCTCAGTCAACAAGACTGGAAAACTTCTTGTTAGTCATGCGGCTCCAATCACTGGAGGGTTTGGTGCTGAAATCGCTGCATCCATCACCGAGCGCTGCTTCCAATGGCCACCGCCTGCGCAAGTGGAGATTGTAGGAGGCAGAGCTGAGCTACGGCCAATGCCAAGGCGGTTATTCAACGGCTATCAAGGTGGAGTGCCGTGGATGCTCCCATGGCCACCACCTCAAGGACATGGGACTGTGCTCGAGTTGTTCACTAATGCCGAAATGGATGTGCAAACTGTAAAACTTGCAGGCCTCTTGCATGGCAGTGGACATGGCCCCTTCAGTCACCTATTGGAGCATGAGGTGCTTCATCGTGTTGTTCCAGGATCAACATGGTCCCATGAGTATATGTCTGCTGCTGCCTGGACACATCTTAAGAGCATTAAAGTATCACTGAAAGGAGCAGAAAACTTATTTCTTGCATCTGATCCTGACCGTGAAGGTGAAGCAATTGCTTGGCACATTAAAGAAATGCTCGAACAGCAAGATGCGTTGCGTTGTAATGTTACTGTTGCAAGAGTTGTCTTCCACGAAATAACGGAGGATGCTATTAAAAAGGCTCTAATGTCTCCAAGATATATTGATATGGACTTAGTTAATGCTTATCTTGCACACCGTTCTCTTGATTATTTGATTGGGTTCGGCATATCACCACTTTTATGGAGAATATTGCCTGGTTGCCAGTCAGCTGGACGAGTCCAGTCTGCAGCTTTGGCTCTTGTATGTGATCGGGAGACTGAAATAGAACAGTTTTACCCACAAGATTATGGGACTGTTGATATTGACTTCAAAACCCAGTGTTTAGACTCTTCAAATGCCCTGTGCATTACGTCCCAGATAAAGCATCTCAATTCAAAAAAGTTGGATCAGCTTTCTATACGCTCTCAAGAAGAAGCACAAGCTATAGAAAGGAGGATTTATTCTTCTAAATTTGAAGCAATTGGAATTAAGAGAAGTAAAATTCACAAGAATCCTCCGATGTCATATATAACATCCAACCTTCAGCAAGATGCAGCAAACAAACTATATTTTACTGCAGGGTATACCATGAAGGTAGCCCAGAAACTTTATGAGGGGATCGGCCTTTCTTCAGAAGAAGCAACGGGGTTAATAACATATATCAGAACAGATGGGTTTCATATTTCTGATGGAGCTGCGGAAGATGTCCGTTCATTAGTCAAAGAAAGGTATGGTGAGGTCTATGCTTCAGAGGACATTAGGAAGTACTTAAAGAAGGTGAAAAATGCTCAAGAAGCCCACGAAGCCATGAGGCCCATCAGCATAAGGAGGTTGCCATCATCTTTAGTTGGAATACTCGACGATGATTCTTTGAAACTGTACACTCTAATATGGAAAAGAACAATGACTTGCCAAATGGAAGCTTCCAGAACTGAGATGATTCAAGTTGATATTGGTAATCCTGATGGAAACATGATTTTTCATTCAGCTGCATCAAGGTTTGACTTCCACAGATACCAAGCTGTCTACAAGGACACTGAAGCAAGTCCTTCCAATGACAACTTTGAGGGAGCAGCTGTGCATCAGGATAATTTTGAGAACTTGTCCAAATTAGAGGTTAAGGACTTGGTGTCTATAGTTAATGTGCATCTTGCGCAGCACTTTACTAAATCTCCACCACATTATTCTGAGAGTGCATTGATTAAAAAGTTTGAAGAGCTTGGGATTGGACGGCCATCTACGTACGCGTCTATAATGAAAGTGTTGCAGGACCGGAAGTATGTGACAATAAAAAGTCAAGTTCTGCATCCTGAATCCCGGGGTCGAATGGTCTCAGCATTTCTTTCACATCATTTCCCTAAGATGGCCGATTACACATTTACTGCTAACATGGGGACTGAGCTAGGCAATGTCTCTGCTGGGTCAACTGAATGGAAAGACACTCTAAGAGATTACTGGGAACGATTCAGCAAATATTGCGGAGATGCTCGTCAATGTGATGTCAGAAAGGTAGAGAGAATGCTTGAAGAGAAATTCGGTTCTATCCTCTTTCCTGACCTTGACGGTGATAGTAGGATTTGCCCTAGTTGTTCTGAAGGAACCCTGAGATTCAAGGTTAGTAGGTATGGCGAAGGCTATTTTATAGGCTGTGACCGACACCCGAAATGCAAGTATATTGCTTGCACATTGTCAGATGGAGATGATGAGACTGAAGCATCCTACGAAACTCAAAGGACTTTTACACCCAAGTTACTTGGTGTCATGCCTGATTCCAACGAAAAGGTGTTTTTGAAACAAGGTCCTTATGGTAACTACATCCAGGTTGGCGAGGATAGAAAGGGAGTGTCCCAGAAAATAGCTCCTTTGTCTAAGGTCAAAGCTGTTGACTCTGTCAGTATAGAAGATGCAATTGAGCTGTTGCAGTATCCCAAAATTCTGGGAAAACATCCTGATGATGATCATCCTATGACATGGGACCCTGGTGGTTTGGTGTTTCTTCTCACTTCATGACATCGGCTTGGGGACAAGCCGAAATTCAAGAAGGGAGGAATGTCATGGACCGGCTTGACCGGCTTGGGCTTTGTTGGTGGGCTGTGGGCCCAGGAGTCAATTGGAAGGGGATTACAAAAGGATAACAGGAGCAACGCAAAAGAGCATCGAAGAACTGAACAACCGGCTCTCTTCTACCTTCTGCTGCTGCTGCTTTCCCGTCTCCTTTCTGCACCCTGCTGATTCCAGTCTCATTTCTTCTCATACTCCCAGTCTAATTGCTTCTCCTCTACAACTACTTCTATTCTCCCCTAATTAGTATCCCTAATCACTTGTATCTTGAGTGGATTTGAGATATATGTATCATTCGTTTGGCAAGTACTCGACGTTGACTTGAGTTCATCAACCGGGTACGTAACAGGTGTAAACGGATAATAGATAATCGTGCAAGGGTCCTTAAAGAAAAGGTAACTCCACCTCACATGAATAGACAGTTAATCTGAATCGCACAACATTGATCCAACGGACTACGATCGCAGATTTTATTCGCGATCTGAACCAGGAGGGTGTATAACGAAGAATATTGAGGGCTTTTCTGAATAGGAAGGGAAATTCACATCAAATCCGAAAAGAATAAGTCAGATCACCATGTATCAACGTTTTCCCAATACGATTTCTGACTCAATCTGAGCCGCACAATATCAGAGACCTGGAGCAGTGGACCAGTTTTCGCCGTTGCACTCGCCGGTCGAGACGGCTGCCGCCGCCACCAGTCACCGAGGCCGCTTCACTGCCGCTAGCACGCCGTCGCCGCCGCTCCAGCGTGACATGCCCCGCCATCGCGCGAGCTGGCCAAGCTAACCACACCGCCCACCTCCCTCGTAGCCGGGAGCGCCGCCTCCTCGGCGTAGCTCCACCTCTACCGCCGACCACCTTCCGACCTTCGGGTGCCTCGCGTAGTCGCGTCCATTCTTTCGGCTGCCCACTTGCATACCGAGGTAATGGGATGATATCCATTGCTCCATGCAAGGGATCGATCTTTGGTTTCAAGGAGGGAGACAAGAGCGGAGGAGATCATCACTCATCAGACTGCTCCTTCCAATCTTCAGTTCAGTTCCATGGTGAAAAAACGAACAGGGGTGAAGGCAATTAATACATTAATTCTTTCTCTTGATGCTCTTATCTGTATTGCTTTCTCGAAAGGGGAAAAAAAGAGATGTTCTTGTTTGGTTTCTTAGCATTGTCAGAACCTGCATGCCATTGAGGTAGATTCAGAAGCTTGTCTCTTGTGTACTACTACCGCACATGCTGATTTTAATTACTTTAACATTGAGATCAGTCCATAATTAAGCTAGTAGCTTCGAGGACGATAAGTTTCGATACACTGACAACAGTTAACAGCAGAATTGTTGGATGCAGATGCCTACGAATATTCAGTTTCGGCCTACTGACAGCACACAGCTGACCATAATCTCAAGCCAACAAACACTTCAGCTCCAATCAATATGACTCTAATAACCTCTGATTTCGCTTGCACGATTTCTCACCTGGAACATGCACTTTCATACTTCAGGAAATAACTGCTTCCAAGTCTCCAGAACTATGGTCAATATGGCTGCATGCACGTCAGTTCTGGTAACTCGCAGGTTAGAGCACGACACAATTGTCCACTTGAAAAACTAACAATCTACATCGAGCAATCTCATGCAAAAACAAGATAATCGCATTCTTCATAAATGCTTGAACAACATGTCAAGACTATAAATATACATGGATTACTCTTCACTTTCCAAGTTTAATCCGTCCTTGCAATGCGACAGAGTTGCGTGTGATGGCAGCAGGCAATTTTGATGCATTTAAAATTTTAAATGAATGAATTCTCCACAACTGGGGAGTAATATTGGAATGTTATGCATATGCCTGAGTTATCGTCAGCTTCATTCCTGGAAGCTAACAGACTAAAGAAAAAAGGTAAGATGCAACAACTTCATGAGAATTCTTGCAGGATTCTTCTTCACCCAAAGTTGCCTATTCCAATGGAGTAGAGGAGATTTTTAAGGACAGCCGCAACATCACAGCGAGCAAATGCCCTTTCAGCTCTTCCAGGCTCCTGAGTTTTGAAATAAGCTGCTCCTGTTTCGACATCTAGGCTAGTTTAAGCTGCAGCTACATCGTACACTCGCTTTGGTTTGGTGCCACACTGGACCTGAAAATTGCCATTTTGGAACAAAGAAGGCCAATTAACTTGGAAGGCCAATTAACTTGGAGTTTATGAATTATATTATTGTACACTTTCATCCTAATGTTTGTACGGAAAAAAAAGAAAATGCATGTGTTGCTTGATTTCGAGCAAAAGTTAGGCCAGATAGTGATTATGAAGAGTGCAGCGAACATTTATACTTTTGTTTCTACTCTTAACACTCAGATGTAGGCACGATATATACCGTAAACAAAATTAGACAAGAAAAAAATCCATTCACATCCTCTGAGAGTTTGTTGAAATGTTGTGCAAAAGAAGTTTGTAGTCTTTATTCGTCGCATCCCATTAACAATAAGGCCGCCTAATTCTACCAGGATTGGCGCAAGACAAGTAAGGTCAGAACAACCCTGTATATCACCAAGACACCAACCAACTCACTGCATTTTTGTTTAGACAATAGATTTTGTCCAGCTTTATTAAAGCCATAGAACAAAGTACAAGGACAATGGGATTTTGTATCAAAATCCAGTGATGTTTGGATGGATGAACATCCAAATTTCCTTGTACCGATCTTTGTGGATGAAGTAACTGTCCTTTGAGTTCTAATAAAGGTTGCCGGAGTTCAAAAAAAAAAAAAAAGTACAAAGAGAACCATTTTTACAGATAAGTGCAACAAAAGGTAATTGATAAAACCGAACTACAACACCCTAAAGCATCAAGCACAAGTAAACCAGAAAGGACACTGACTGTAGACGCCCCGTGGTTTCATCCTAATCTAGGTGATGAACAATTGACATCATTATCGAAGAGTTTAGGGAGTGAACTCTCAGATTTACAAATTGTCAGCCTATTGTTAGGTGACAGGTGGTCTGACCAGCCAGGGGGAGCGATCTGACTGGCCGGGTGATAGGTGCAACTTTGGGGAATTGGGCACAAAACATTTATGCGGAAGTGTTTGGGGATGTGTTTGCACTAGGTGCAATTGAAAATAAAAATTGTATGTGAAACTAGATAAAGATTAACTAAAAAGTCCTTCAAGGGGTGTTTTCTAGTTTTAGGAAGCGGTCTGACTAACCACTCCACGACGGTCAAACCAATCCCCTGTGACCGGGGAGCGCGTTTAGATAGGTCAAGGGCAGTCAGACCAGCCAGAGGTTGGTGGTCTGATCGACCAAGGGCTGGCGGTTTGACTGGCCTGGTGGTGGCAGTCTAACCGGCCATGGTGATTCAGGCACAGTGAGATATGCTGAATTTTGTGAATTTGCCAAAAGTCATGAAATTGTTGCATATGTATTGCATGATACATGTTTTGGCTAACGTGGGTCAAGCTGAGAAGAACTTATGTCCAGAATTAATTTCTTAGTCTATTGTTGTACAGGGACACTTAGAGTTAATTATAGTCAACGGTGAGAATGATCGGGACTTAATTTGGTAAAATCAAGATTTAAAACGATGAAGTATGTCGGGTGAAGTGGTTGGTTTCAAGTAAGACGCAAGATGGACAACGAAAAATTCGGTGCAACGGGTTACATCAAATGGTTTAGGCTGGGTGAAAGTGTTGAGGCGGTCTGGTGAGAACTGGATGGGAGAGACTTGCCAACATGAGGGAAACCATTGATGAACTTACACGTGGCGAAACATGAGATTGCTTCACAAGATTGGACTCGGTCAAAGATGGAAGAACAGAGAAGGGGTATTTTGATATCTTTACCAAAATACCGGGTTGGTGACCTTAGAGAAAGCACGGCGCATGATAGCGCAAAGGAGAAGTAGCTTAGGTCATGAGGACAAGATCACGAAGAGATGGATTTGAAAGATCCGGATCATCATCCACTTTGAGAAGCATGTGTGAGCGTAAGACTCGCTGTATGTGGGCTTAATAGGTGTCCGCTAGGGTTTTATCTCTAAACCTAGCCTCCATTGTATAAGGGGTGGTGCATGATTTGCACCATCATCCAACCAAACTTAGAAACCCTAATTTGGGATTTGGGAAAATTTGAAAGAATAGAGGAGACTAGTTAAGAGAGACGTGTTAAGAGAAAAATTGTGGAATTGTGTGCTCATGAGTGAGCATTTGTCCTCCATGGTGGAGTACATGTAAACCTTCAGTCTCTCTATATCAATCCAATCAATTCGTGCAAAGATGAGTTCTCTATTGTTTTTGCTTTTTTTTTTCTTGTGATTTCGCGGTTCTCGTGTTCTAGGGGTTTTGCCTTGGTCTTTTTGCTGTGATCTAGCTTGCTAGGACTTGTGAAAATCGATCTAAGGTCATCTTGACCATCTTTCATCCACGAGCAAGTCTTTGGATCAAAGTTTGGTTTTGACCCGATTTTGTGGCTTCTTTCTCCCAATCAAGAAATTCATAGAACCTTAGCTACGATCATCTCAATCTTTGATTGGAATATGTTACTGACCCTCTTGTAAAGCTTTATCTAAAATCTAAAGTGATTTGGATATTTAGACCAAAAGTTAGATCGTTTTGTCGATCCAAACTCAGGTTATCTTTCTGTCAGCCAAGGGGCGCGGTCAAACCGGCCTCATCTTGGCGATTAAATCGGTCGAGGGGAGTTGTTGTCGAAGTTTCTTAGTTTCAGCTCGAATCTACCGATGTGATTTTTTGACCTTGATCTTCATAGGTTCACATAGCTATTGGAGTAAAAAATAAGTAGAATACCATAGGAGAAAAAGTGGGCTCCTATTCACCCCCTTTAGTCGCTAACACGGTCCAACACAAACCAAAGCAGGTCACTGAAACCACTGAAATTAAATTATAGATATCGTTATCTCCTATTATGAATGATATAATGTTTCGTTGTATACTAATTCTGAAAAATGGCATGAATAAATAAATAAAATAAGCAGTTAATGGGTTCTAAATATCCTTGATGAGATCCTCGAATGACTCAAAATTTCTAGTAAGAAAGGAAACGAAATTACAACATATATAAAATTTATACTCAATAGTCTTTTATCTGTAGTAAGAATATCTCTCGTAAGAGAGAGCATCTATCTAAAGAAAAATTATCTTACCAGTCGATCTTTTGATCACACCAATGATCATATGATCTCTAGAAGTGGACAAGGACACATCAAGATCCGAAAGAATGTAATGAGGAACCTAAACACTAGAAGTGCGTCACACAAACACTTATAAAGTGCATCTTGTACCAGAAGTTAGTGGATGGTGTTTTCCTTTAGTACCATGAAGGTACAACATACATTGGTGATATTGGCAATTAATCATTTAAACGCCAAAACTAAGACTGGTTATATTTTACTCTAGAGTGGTGCAGTCATACTTTATAATTTTGCAGAACAAACTATTTGTTGTAACTTTAACCACCCAAAGATAATTACAAAATATTAAGACCCTGAAAGGTTTGATAAATCGTATCCAAAAGGCATACGACTTTGCAACTAGTATTACCCCCATATCCTCTGAAAGGATAATCTACTTGTGTTGCACAATTGAATAGTGGTATTTGATAAGTTAAGCATGTTACTCCCGAATAGTATTTATCCTAAAATCTCCATATAAGTAATAGGATATTTGTATATAAAACTCTGTATTGTGGTAATCTAGTTGATTTGATCACAATACACTTGCCTATATTCATTTCTGAAAAATGTATTAAAGACATTAGAGCAACAAGACTTCAAAAGAAGTTGCCCTCAATGAGAGCATATGCTAAACACTGATCATCATACTTGAGATTTTAAAAATCCTAGTCGAACCTAGAAAGTGTTGATACGATGATTACTGTTTAAATTCACCTTGAATGTTTTACCACTTAACAATTTAGATCCAGTTGGTCGATAATGTAAAGATCATGAAGATCATGCATAGTTCTTGATGATCATTACTAAATCCTGAAGATATGCTGACTATCTGTCAAATTTATATAGTGCAAAATCCCATAGTGAATTCACATTACTTTATACTGGTGCAGCTATCTCTTGGTGGTTATCTAAGTAGACCATGGTAATTACTTATGCCAACCACTCAGAGATTACAGCACTATATGAAGCCTCACTTGAACGTGTTTGGCTTAGACGTGTGATTAACAACATCTAGAAGTATCGTCAATACCCCCTTAATTATCTATGAAGATAATACTGCTTATATTACAAATACAGACGATTTATGTCAAGAGCAGCATCTCGAAGCACATTGCTCTTAAATTTTTCTATCCTCATAAAATCCAGAAAAACAGTGAGGCAAAAGATCCTACAAACAAAGTCTTGTGAAAATCCAGTTCATTTATTCACTAAGTCTCTGCTTGCATGTAGTTTCGCATCCAGTTTCCAAATATGTATTCATGGCATTGGAATGAGGCGTTTTAAAGAGTTGCAAAGTTCAAGGGGAGTAAATCCCTATATCATAACCCTTATCAAATCCTGAGAATTTTTCCAAAATCTTGAAGATAGGATTCCGAAGATTAAACGTTGTACTCTTTTCCGGTGATTTTTCCTAAAGTTTTCTTACATGAATGTTTTTAGTGAGGCAACAAGTATAATGTAACTTACAAATATACTATACTCTTTTTTCGTTCCCTTTTTTCCAATGGGTTTTTGAAAGAAGTTTTTTATGAGATATTTGCATATCGTTGTCTATTGTCCAAGGGGGAGTGTTACGAAACCTAATTGTATGAGCAAAAGACTAAACAATCCCTAGAGGGCTTTCACCTCTTTGGGCTATAAATACGAGGACTTCGTGTACAACAGATGTACAAATGGATAAAGATATTGGATCTTCTCTATACACTTGTGTTCATCTTACTCCTATTGTGTTCATATGATTGCTTATATATGAATTGATCTACGAGTCAGCAACGTGACGACCACCAAAATCCCAGCCGTTCATTCCTCTGCCTCAACATCGTGTCAAGACTAAGTATACGCGCTGTCTTCCTGTGTACCTTTCTTAGTGTACTGGTTGACACTGGACAGTGTGGTGATCTGATGGATGATGATGTGGACGCCATCAAAGCCACCACGGCACAAACACAGCATACTGAATTCCTCCTTTGGCGTTTGACGTTGCAGTACATGGGAGGATCAGTAGACTCAGACCTGTCACGATAATAAGTAGGGGTTTAGGACCTGTCACGCCATTAGGTCCGGATCATACCAAAATTTGTGGTGTCTGCACAGAGCATCGTCAATGTTTTCTACAGCTACTTTGCCAGACAGCATAGCATAGTGTAGTGCATTTTAGCTCAACATTGCCGGAATTATAGCTCAGCATTGCTACAGGCTGCAAATTTGTTTCCGTCCGGGCTAGATACGCCCGTATCAATGGGCTAAATTTGACGAACCCTTGGGAGTTAAGCTTGCAAGATCCAGCCCATGTGGGATTTTTCTGTGGCCTTTTTTAGGGTAAGCCTTGCGGCCCACGGCCCATGTAGTGTGTCGAAAGAACAGTGTCTGCCTCTCTACTCTCTGAAAGGTGGGTCCAGGTCCAAACGTAGCGTGTCCGAGGAGCGGTGCTCCGAGTCCACCAACTTCCCGCTCCTCACCAATCCCGTCGCGCCAAGGAGGCGAAACCACTCCGACGTGGTAGAACATCAGACGTGGAGGCTCTCCATTGGTCCGCACACGCGTCCGTCTCCTCGCGAGTAAACTTAAAATCGCACCACCAGTTCACCACGCCGCGGTCACGGAGCCGATCGCCACCATCTACTACTCCTCCGCTTCTAGAAGCTTCTTTGCTCCGCCATGCGTCCCGCCTTCCTCGCCGCCCTCCTCCTCGTCGCCGCCGCCGCCGCGGCCTCCCCGGCCGCCGCCCTATACTCCGCCGGCTCCCCGGTCCTCCAGCTCAACCCCAACAACTTCAAATCCAAGGTCTCAGTCGCCTCCCACTCTCTCCTCCTCCTCCAGATCGGCTCCTCCATTTGGGGTTCCTCTGAGGGGCGTGGTGCCTGTCGCTTGCGTGCAGGTGCTGAACTCGAACGGGGTGGTTCTGGTGGAGTTCTTTGCGCCGTGGTGCGGGCACTGCCAGCAGCTGACGCCGACGTTCGAGAAGGCCGCCGGCGTCCTCAAGGGCGTCGCCACGGTCGCCGCGCTCGACGCCGACGCGCACAAGGCGCTCGCGCAGGTGAGCATGCCTCCTGATTGGCTTCTCGTTTCCTGGGGATTTGTCCACGCGTGCGTGCTGATCTGCTTGTTTCCTGGTGTGATTTCGGCATCAGTTGCTGCGATATCACAGTAATTTGATCTGGTTACTGGTGCATGCAGCGTACAAATTTGTTGGTTAGGGAATTGGGAGGCATTAGCACCAAATTAGTGCGTTGACAGTTGTACTTGGGATATGGTAGTTTCGTACAGTAAATTTGATGTAATTAAGGTGCTGCAATGCTTATTTTTTTGTTAACGAGCTTTTGAATTATGCTCAAGAAAGACAATCTAATAAGGGCTTATCAGAATTTGGTCGCTTGCTAATACTGTTCTGGCCCTGGGATCCTCCTAGTTGTTAGTAGGCACAAGCAGTGTATGTGTTACTTTTTCGAATTTCTGTTAAATTGGCTATGCTAGAAATGGATAATTCACAAATATATATAAAGGATGAAAGCCAATGGATCGTGCAACTTTGTGGTAATCTGATGACATTCTGGCATTGGCTAGAATTTTGTTTCTTAGTGTTCAATGATGTATTTTGTTGTCAGAAATTATATTATGTATCGAGACACTCTTATTGCAAATGTAGTCACTCAAAAGATGAAATAGCCCCCAACAAAAGATGGTAGAAGCACCCGCCCTGAGAGAAAGCGAGCAAGACTGTAACTGTGAAATATGTACCTTTACCAATGCACCTACACCAAAGTGAATTTGAGTCCCTATATTGAGGCATATTTAGATAGAGTTGGGACGGATAATTTGGTTTAAAATTAATTTGGTAACATGCCTCTAAATTAAGGTTATATGGCTGAGTAGTAAGTCTTCTGTTTCACTTCTCTAAACAGTCCTATAGACTAAATTAATGTCAATCACACATTAGATGTGGCTTCCATAAGTACCATTTATAAATATTTTTATGGAAAGCTATCAATTTTATTTATGATACATGATATCATTTTTTGGCAGGAATATGGGATAAAAGGGTTTCCAACTATAAAGGTATTTGTCCCTGGTAAGCCTCCAGTGGATTATCAAGGAGCAAGAGATGTGAAGCCAATTGTAGAATTTGCTTTGAAGGAGGTTTGTTGTAGCAGACCCTACTTGTGTCAACATTTTATTTTGGCAAATTTGGATATATGCCACTTCAAAACCTTACAATTAGAGAAATGCCACTCAGTTTCATGTATTTAGAAATATGCCACTCAGATTTATGCCATTATCTCCAACTTTCCTATATTTCTTAGCTTTTCCTCTCTTTTCCCATGTTATTCTCCAGTGATCTTCCCAAATTGACCCTGCTCACTTAGGATTGAATCAGACCACGTCAATCCATCTGTTCAAGCCACGTCAAACACTCAGCCATCTCTTTCTTCAACCAGACCAAACCATCTCGAGCAAGAACAGCACTGCGTACTCTTCCTTGCGACGGCGTATCTCGGCAGCACAATCCGGCGACGGCGTCAGAGGCCTCACCTCAATACCATCAAAGGCGTCCTCGGTGAGCATCAATACAGTAAGAAGCTCGTGGACGCGGTGGCGGGCAGTGTCCACACGCGAACGTGGCAAGCAGTTCGAGGCAGAGGCGGCGACCACGTCAAGAAGTTGGGGCGGGGCGGTGGGGCACGACACATACTTCAGGGGCGGGGCGGCGACGGCGACGACGATGAACGCAGCGGCGGTGGCGGCGCGTACCTCGGGGGTAGGGCGGCAATGACACACTCAGCAACGGGGCGGCGAGCACTACAAGGAGCTCGGTTCTCAACGTGGTCTCTAATTCTGCCTTGCATCTGGTTCAATCCAACCAAAGACAAGGAAAGGTCAAGGGCAAAAAGGGAATTTCAAATTAAGAGAATTGTGAAAAGATAAGAAAATGATGGAAAATGGGGGGGGGGGGGAGGAAACTAGGAGATTTGCAAAGGGAGCAGGAAATTGAGTGGCGTATTTCTAAATACATGAAACTGCGTGGCATTTCTCTAAGGAATTATTCCACCAGTATATAAATTCTTTTCCTGAAGACATTATCTGCTTTGTGGCTTTGTGCAAACCATTGACTTTGTTAGGTCTGATTGTCTGAATAGTCAGCTGAATGTTCACCATAAATGACTTCCGATCTTACAGTAAATCGTACTATGAACAACAAATGCTATCTTTCTATTGGCTGAAAATAATTTCCTGGGTAGCCACTTGATTTTGCTATTTTTTTTCTTTCAAATATTCGATTATTTTAACTTACCAACTTCTCTAGTGGCCTTTGAGGCAGTGAATACATTGCTTTAATCCATGTTTCTAATATTGATACAAATTACTAATGTACATAGCTTAGCATGCAACAGTGCTTATTTGTTCTTACCCTGGTCTGAGCTTTGAGTAATTACTCTTTACACAAATGATTTTTTATCAATACACAAATGATTTCTGACCTGCTTATTTTTTTTAACAGAACTCTTGACTTCAACATGCTTCTGATGGTTGCCCATGTTTTAATTTAATTGTTCATCACTGTTACATTCTGTGAATCAACTAAATTCATTTTCATTTGGTCTTATTTTGTATAAATTTGTCAGTCATGTGATACAAAGATGCAAGATTCCACTCTTTAAATCCAGAAGAAACTATATGTGTGTGTTTTGCGATGTACAGGTCAAGGCTCTTCTTAGAGATCGTTTGAATGGTAAGACATCAGGAGGTTCAAGTGGCAAGACCTATGGTGGTTCAAGTGAGAAAACTGAAACAAATGAATCAGTAGAATTAAATTCGCGTAACTTTGATGAGCTTGTCATCAAAAGCAAGGACCTTTGGATTGTGGAATTCTTTGCACCATGGTATGTAGCTGAATGTACATCAGTACATGTACTATTCATCATTTTACTTGATTGATTTTATATTCTTTACTCTCATTATTGGACATAGCTATTTCTCCAAAACAAGAGAAAAGGAAAAGTTACACAAAATTGTGTGCAATTTAGTCATCTCTTACTTTGTACATTTTAGGCCTCTGTCCTTAAACAATGTTATTTAGCTTATCATATTTTCATTATTATAGTAAATTCTAGCACATTCTTGATTAACTACAGGGGCTTCAGTCTTCAGAAGTTTGAACTATAACCAAACCACAGCAGATTCAGTCCATGATGTTTGCTCACGTATTTGAGGCCTACCTTTAACTAGATCACGCAAGCTCACAAAATAATGTTGCGAGTAATCTTCCGCATCCCCTTTTGTCCTTTGCCAATAGAGACAAGGCATATCTCGCTATATTTTGTTGCTATGATTAAGCTTCGTCTGATTTCTGTTCCTATTCATGTTCTCAGAGTTTGACAAGTTAATTCGTGGATTCGCTGATGTTTTGAAATCCCTTTTCCGATACCTTGTCTATATAAGATAATAAGTAGACTCTGTTAATTGAATACAGTTTGACTTATCAACTGTATTGTGCTTTACTAAGGTGTGGACACTGCAAGAAATTGGCACCTGAATGGAAAAGGGCTGCAAAGAACTTGAAGGGCCAAGTGAAGCTAGGCCATGTTGATTGTGATGCTGAAAAGGTACGCCCTTACATTCACATATCTGTATTTAGTGTTTTTCTTTTTGGTAATAGCTATGTGTTCTGTATGCATCCCTTATTTTAGGCTTGTGTGGAAATGTCCTATGCCAAGCAAATAGTCTAGATTGTGTTTTACAATGTATTCGCCATACTCATTAATCTCTTCAGAACTTTTGATTTACTGAAAAGTGGAATTATTTCTCCAAACTGCTTACCAGTGAAGAATCTCTACTAGTATTCTTTAGTTTGAAGTTCCTGCTGACTTCTTGCCATTCTGGTGATCACCAGGAATGCAATGAAGGATTTTTGAAAAAAAATGAATTCATTACAATTTTATAATGAGAAGTAAGCTGAGTGTTAGCACTCTAGGGTCACAAACTCACAATTACAATTCATACAAATTCTGGAGTCTGCTAACACATAAAACTAGGGTTCTGTTAAAAGTTTTATCAAGGAAAGTTTCAATGACCTAACTTATCCATAAGCCATTTGATTTGGATCCCATCGAAGTACCACCACTTTAACATGAGGTACAATGTTTTGAATTTTAATTGATCGATCAGGAGATAAAAGCTACCAAGTGATTTTGGACATTTGAATGAATTTTGGCAAGATTTCGGGCAGTGTATCAGTGTAATTTTTAAAGATAGAAAGTTGAAACTTGACCTTTCAAAAGCATGCATGCATGTACCTACAATAGATCATTACGCAAACAGCTATACCTCTGTAAGCTTCTTTCCCAAGTAGCACTTATGCAAAGTGTTATTTGACTTTTGAAATTTTCAGTCCTTAATGAGCAAGTACAAAGTCGAAGGTTTTCCAACTATTTTGGTATTTGGTGCTGATAAGGAGAGCCCATTCCCCTACCAGGGGGCTAGAGTTGCATCTGCCATTGAGTACTTTGCATTGGAGCAGTTGGAAGCCAACTCTGCTCCACCTGAAGTTTCTGAGTTGACTGGCCCGGTAAGCATTCATGATACTAACAAAATTTCTGGAGCCCACATAGTAAATGACTGATGTTTTGATGCGAGGGGTTGGCTTTCCGTAGGATGTCACGGAAGAGAAGTGTGCTTCTGCTGCCATTTGCTTTGTATCTTTCCTTCCAGACATCCTGGATTCAAAGGCAGAAGGAAGAAACAAGTACCTTGAGCTGCTGTTATCTGTTGCTGAGAAATTTAAAAAGAGTCCATACAGGCAAGTGCCAACTGAACTAATTACGTGGATATTGCCTACTATTACTTTCTTCTTGTTATGTCTTTTCAGGGGGAAAAATCCACAGCTTCAATGCAGTAGTTTCCTTCAGTGGATTGGCAAAAAGAAACATGAAATTTCAAATACCTTAAAAGATAAGATGAAATGACTTTGGCATGAACAGAACTTAAGTTGACATTAATATGGCAAGGATCATTTGTGTAATGTAAGGCGATGTATCTAATTTACATTTCTAAACTATGCATTATGCAAGCAAATCCGCAATGGAGAGAATCTATTTTGAGAAGTTATCCTCGCAAAAATCTTCTAATGCAGTCACTTCTGTCTTGAAAATCTCTCCTTTTTTCTGGAGATGGACATCCTGAGCCAGGATAGTATTTGCCTTGCAGTTTTGTCTGGACAGCTGCTGGCAAGCAAGCCGACCTCGAGAAGCAGGTTGGAGTAGGTGGCTACGGCTATCCAGCCATGGTTGCTCTCAATGTGAAGAAAGGCGCATATGCTCCACTTCGTAGTGCCTTCCAGCGTGACGAAATTATGTAAGTTTCTTGTACCTATAACTTCGATTTTCGCTTTACATTCATTTGTCAGATGATTAACGGAAAATTATCTCCTGCAGTGAGTTTGTGAAGGAAGCAGGGCGCGGCGGAAAGGGAAATCTTCCTTTGGATGGTGCCCCTACAATAGTCCAATCTGAACCATGGGACGGCAAAGATGGAGAGGTCATTGAGGAGGATGAATTCTCGCTTGAGGAGCTCATGGGCGACAGCTCTCCGCCAAACGATGAGTTGTGATTCTGGAACGATCTTAGCGTCGATTAGCCAGACTGTAAATCTGAGGAACACTAATGCGTCACTTGTTCTGATGAACTGTACAATTTGGAAGGGACAATTTTCAGAATGTTTCTTTCGGTACTTAAGTCATTTGGAGTTGAAAGAAAACGTCGATGCGCAAGGCGTGGTGTTTTTGTCACTGATATAAAATCAACTCTGAATTAGATATTTGTCCATTTAGTGTCAAGGAGACGCAGATAACAAAGCATATATAAGCATTTGGATATGATTGAAATCATTGGCGTTCTGTTTCACTTCATGAGCCCGTGGAGTGGATATGATCGGAATCATGGGTGTTCTGGCATAGGCGTCCGTCAGCCTTGCCAGCGATAGCACGCATTCTTGTCCAAAGCAGCGTGGAAAGCAGCGGTGTGCAGCGTTTCCTGTCTGTTTCCGCGTGTTTTTTTTAACGGAGCACATCTCAGATGACATGATCGTTGGAAATTTATAAGTTAAAAGGTCTCAGTCAATTGCACTATGCTTCCGGAGACTTATCTGGCAACCAATTATCTTGTCATTGAAGACTTGTACTGTTTGGGAAAATGACTAGTTATTAAATTTGGGATGTTTACGCACTCTGCAGTCTGCACCCAGTTTGTCCATCCTCTGAACTCCACTCAAAACACTCGCCTGTTAGTACATACACCAGGTAGACAATGGAACCAAGATGGCCGCAAAACTACACAAATTGTACATGAAATTCGCATGAACTAACACAGATCCTCTGAAATTCCTTTCTGTGCCTCCACTGAACTCGTACGCCTAGCAAGCTGACAAATCCTTTTGGTTAGGACCTGAGGCTGTGCCGGACTGCCGGCACCCATCCCCGCCGCACTGGACTCGACCCACCCGACTCACCTTCCCCGCCACCCCACGACTCAACTCGCTCCGCGCCTCCTTAAAAATCACCGATACAGATAAGAATTTCCAGTCGCCGAACAGCAACAGCGCAGCGCAGCACAGCATAGCAGCGCGAGGAGCCCACCATCCGAGCGCGAGCGAGAGCGCGAGCCGGGGCCCTAGACCTGCTCCCCGCCGCGCGCTAGCGTCCGCATGGCACCAAAGCGCCCGGCCGCGGCGGCGTCGGGGTCGGCGTCCGACGCCTCCGAGGGGGAGGCGGACGCGGCCCACCACCCGTCCTCCCCGTCCCCCTCCAAGACGCCGCCCCCCAACCCTAACCCTAAGTCCGCAGCGCCTTCCTCCACCCCCGCCTCCGCCTCGGTGGCGGCCGATTCCGCCGCCGCCGGATCCGACTCCGGGGGCGCCTACGACTCCGACGCCGACGCTGACCACCGCTCCGCCCAGAAGGCCGCGTCGCCGAAGCCCCGCGGCGACAACCCCAAGCCGCCCTCCCCCGACATCAACTCCGACTCCGACAACTCCGCCGCGCCGGCGGCCTCCGATGCCGGCGCTGACCCGGCCGCCGGCGCCGACTCCGACGACGACAACGCCTCGCCGCTCCCGCCCCCCCGGCCCTCCCGCGCAGAGGCCGCCGCCATCAAGCCCATCAGCTCCCGCCCCATGGACCCGCCCCGCCGCTCCGCTGCCTTCTCCGAGCCCCGCGCCAAGCGCCCCCGAAGCGCCGCCGTGGGCGTGGCATCCTCCGCGGAGCAGATGAAGCGGCCGTCGCGGCTCTGGAGCCCCGGCGACGAGCTTGTCATCCTGCGCGGCCTCATTGCGTACCGCGCCAAGCGTGGTGCGCTCCCTGGCTCCACGCTTGACATCGGTAAGCTCCACGGCCACATCCGTAGCCAGCTCAGTGTTAAGGTATCCACCACACAGCTTAGTGATAAGGTCCGGCGCCTCAGGCAGAAATACCAGTTACTTGCCACCCGTGCCAAGAATGGGCGGGATCAGGACTTGCCCAATCCGCATGAACACAACATCTATGAGCTTGCCAAGAAGGTTTGGAGGACAAGGACTGGTGGTGGTGATGGAGGAGGTGGGTATGAGAACGCTGGTGGTGGTGAGAGTGAGGAGGAGCAAGATAGTGGAGATAGCGATGAGGATATGGAGAGCTTGCGGGATGACCGTGACCGCAAGAACTGGAGGTTGAGGCCGGTTACTATGGCAAATGGGAATGGGGTTGCAATTGGGTCCGCAAATGTCAATGGGAGAGGGAAAAGTGAGTTTGAGAAGGGGAAGGATGCGTATCCCTACCTGTGGGAAACAGTTGAGGAGCTGTCCAGGGAGCATCCGAGTGGGATGGCGTTCAAGAAGGCATTTGAGGTGTTTGAAGGATCAAAAGCGCGGGTGATGGAGGAAAAGCTGCGGAAGTTCAGGTTGACGGAGATCAGACAGCAGCTGCGTCGGATGGACCTGATGAAGGAAACAGTGAAGATGGTGCTGGATGCCCTTGAGAAGGCTGACTGAACAATGGGTGACCTGTGGTGAGTAGAACATTGTTAAAAGGGGAAAATCAGTGTCTTTTTTGTTTCTAGATAGAATTTCTGTGGTTAATTACTTACTTTCGTGGACAAGATTGCACTTGCCTCGATCAAAAGTTAGGCATAGAACAAGGAGTCATGGTCTTCTCCTTGCTATTATCTATGGATCATTGTATTTTGTGTTTAGGTGCTAACTTATGGGTTATATGCTATACTGTTGCCATGTTTATTTAACTTAGGGTCAATGCATCTTCATTTTGAATTCTTTGTTCACTTGTTTTTATTGTGTTGTCCTTTTCAATTGCATAAACAAGATGGTTTACCATGTTATGTAATCAAGACCAGATGTTAGCAGCATAGTGCCACATTTGTGACATAGAATTGAGTTATAAATTTTGTGAATATGGTAAGGTCATATGTTATATTATGTTTTTTGCTTAATTAGAGTTAAATGCATTTTACTTTTTTCTTTTGGTTTCTTGATTGACCTTTCGAGTTGCATTAATAGCAAACCCACTCTTTGCTGAGTGATTTTGTAACAGTAGAAACAATGATCTAGTAGGACTCTAGTAGTGGAAAAACTACAAATTTCTCCCTCTTGTGACCGGTGAAGGTGATTTTGTAGGGATGAGATAAGCAGTGTACGGATACTTCTACAAATTAGAAGTTATGGAGGGATAAATGTGAGTTTTTGTAACTGAACTTTAGTGGTAGTGCTTGTTAGGAGTAGCAAGTGTAGCGAGAAAAATCATCTATAAAAATGATATAATATCGATGACCTCCTTTCGAAACAAAGGGAGCCGGACCCCAAACATCTGAATAAACAAGATCAAAAGGACGCTGAGACACTGACTCACTGTGAGGGTAAGGAAGCTGAATCTGTTTACCTAACTTACAGCCCTAACAATCTAAAGATACGTCTCCTGAGGCAGACCTCAGAAGACCACGACGAACTAAAGACGACAGACGAGATCCACACATATGACCAAGACGGTGATGCCACTGCTGGAAAGAACGGTAGCGGCGCGAAGGCCGAGAGATCGCGGCAATGGTGGCATGGAAGGAAGGTGAAGCTATCAAGCTCCTAGAGACGCCGCGAGTCAAGGCGCCGAGGGCCGAACCAACCGAGCTCCGCATGGCGGTCCCGAACACAACAAGAGTCGAGTCGAGAATGACCCGACAACCAAGGTCGAACCGCCACAGAAAGAAGTCGCATGGTAAGGCAAAGAACATAAGCAATGTAAGAAACATGAAAAGATGAGTTGCTAAGAGGTCCCCACCAGATACGTAAAGAGATGTACCATCGCAGTAAGAACACCGCGGGAGAATCAAGGGGTGTAATGAAAGACAGAGTGGAAGAATCGAGTCATGTGAAAAGATGCTCCGTAATCAAGAATCCACTGGAGGTACTGACGTGTAGGAGGTGGTTTCTCGGTCGAAGAGTCGCGAGCGAGCCCGCAGAACTCGCCGAGGAGAACTCGAAGCGCAAGCGGCGCCGGTTTGGCTATCTCCTGCTCGGTGAGAGAGACTACTGAAGAAGTCGATGCAGGCGTCGATGTAGAAGCACCAGTACCAGTGCTAGTAGAAGAACGATGTGAAAGATGCCGCTGCTTCTTATAGCATTGGAACTCAATGTGGCCGACCTTGTTGCAGTAGGAGCAGTGAGGACGACCACCACCACCACCAGATGGAGGGCGGCCACCACCAGATGGAGGGCTAGGATGCACGGACACGGACACGCGTGTCGGACACGACACGTATCGGATACGGGATACGCCATTTTCTAAAAAATAGCGACACGGGGACACGGCTGTATATATATAATAATAATAATATATGCATATGTATTATTGAATGCTTTTCTATGTGTTTATCAAACAAAAAATGTAAAATGTTAAGAATATGTACCTCAAAGATGATCGACTCCTAGTCTTTTCAATCAATTCCTAAATCGCAGAAGGTACATAACATTAACCATACACTTTCCAATTTTCATGCATCGCAAGGTGGAACCAACAATCAACAAAGTCTAATAATAGGCTAACATTAACAAGACTACAGTGCGATCAAAGAAGGAAGAAACCACTACACATCTACAAGACTACAACTACATGCCCATTTATCGATGCGGTCGCGGCCGCCGGGAACAAGGTGGCCGGCGCCGAGGCCGAGCCGGCGAGGCGTGTGGTCAGCAGGTGCCGAGCGGTCGAGGCGGCGACGCTGGTGAGCCGAGCGCACGGAGCTCGGTGAGCTGGAGGCGAGCAGACTGGCGAGCAGTGGGGCGCGGCCGGCCAGTGAATGAAGGAGCGGCGGTGGCGCGAAGGAAGGAAAAGGAAGAAGCAAACCGAGCGAAAGCGGCGGCAAAGATTGAAGAGGCCGAGCGTCGGATCACCGGTGATCGCATCGAGCGCCGATTCGCGATGGCGGCGTAGCAAGGGCAAAGGCGCAGCAGGCGAAGCGGCGAAGCTGCAGCAGGCGGCGGCGCGAAGATCGAAGAAGCCGAGCGGCGGGATCCGCCGGTGGCCGTCGGAGCCGCCGGATCGCGACGGCGACGCAATCAGGCGAAGCGGCGCGCAGCAGCGCGTGCCAGCTCCAGGTATGCCTTCGCTGTGGTCGCCGTTGGGTAGGGTTAGGCGATGCATGCTTGAACGTGATGGTGGGAATGGGCCGTTGAATGGCGATGGTGGAATAGGTCGGTTCGTTTTGGGCCACAATTGAAGGGCCAAGTGTCCGATACGTATCCTAGCCGTGTCCGATACGTACGATTTTGTTTTTGTTTTTTCGCGATCGCAATTTCCGACACACCGAGGATACGTGATCCGAGCCGTGTCGAGCGTGTGTCCGACACGGACTCGCACCTTGCCGCCGCGGTCGGGCTTCCGAGCTGTGGCGCCACGGAGGAGGCGGTGTCAGTCAAGCGTGAGCAGCGGTGGTGTGGCGGCGGCGAGCATGGAGGAGTGGTATTAGGCCAAGACCACTCAAAGCGAGTCTCTCCGCGTATCTCGGTAAGAGCCTCCGTAAGAGTGACACGAGGGTGGCATGCAAGGAGCGGGCATGCCGCTGCCGAACTCGGACGGCGAGTAAGAAACTCGTAGACCCGCTGAAACTCCATGTCAGCACGGACAGCCAGGCAACACGGACAGAGCGACAGCCAGCAGTGCGAAGAGAGTCCAGTTGACGCCAAACAGCAGAGCTCTGAGCGTAAAAGGCCTCAACAGTAGCATCACCCTGCTGAAGAGAGTGTTCCTGGCGAACCACGAACAGGTAGAGAGCATCACCAGAGGGCTCGTAGCGCTGACGGAGGAGAGTCCACATCCAAAAGCGAGAGGAGTCCCACCTCGTAAGAGAATCGAGGTGGATATTGGCGACGAGTGGCGGCGGCGCCGTCGTCGTACCACTGAGTGTAGGCGGTCAGGCGATCCTTGTAGAAGTCCAGAGCCTCCTAGTAGGTAGAGGCAGCCTCATCATCAAGAAGCGAAGCGGTCTCAGCGGCAGAAAGCCTTGTCACCGTCGGGCGAGTACACAGCGAGGTTCGTCGGAGGAATAGGGCAAGGCGGGCAGTGACATCGCCGAGAGGACGCCCGAGAGACGAAGACCACGCATGTGGATGCGCATGCGACACAAAGTCGGTGTAATTAACACCATCGAAGATCACCGGCAAATGGCGAGGAAACGATGCCCATTGGTAGGCGGCGCCGACGGCGCGACTAAGACAACGAATGCGCGCGTTTTTTAACGACGTTTTTAATACGCGTGAGTTTGGGCCGGCAAAGCCCGGCCCGCTCGCCACGAAAGATCGAGCGGGAACTAGGGTTCCCGAGTCTTGGCGGCCTCGGCGACGGCGGTGTCGCGGCGACAGTGTGTGGCGGCGACCTGAGTCGGTGAAGACGGAAGACGGCACGGAGGCGGCGACGTCCGAGGCGCGGCGGCGGCGACGGAGGCGGCGACGCCGGCGGCGCGGCGACGGAGGCGGCGACGTCGGAGGCGCGGCGACCCGGAGGTGGCGGCGGCGGAAGGTGGGGACTCAGGCGCGCGGCGACGAGGCGGCGATCCGCAACAAATGCGATGCGCGGCGCGAAGCGAGTCGGCGAGATGGCGGGTAGGTGGCGGGGAGCGGCTAGGAGTGGCCGACGGGCGTTGCTAGGGCTGAGGACGAGTTGCGCGTCCGAATTGGTAAGACCTAACTTCGCTCTGATACCATGTTAGGAATAGCAACTTATATTCTCACGGGGTCAATGGGCCAGTATATATACACAGAGTACAGGTGGTGAATATGCAAATAACCCCTCATAACAATGGGGAATAATACAATAGACATATATCTCTAACAGTGCTAATGCAAATAACACATTTGAGAGCAAAGCAAAAGTTCCATTTTAGTTAAGTGACCACTCTACTGGGCACATGAAACATTTTTTTTCGTTTAGGCTTGAAAACACTGGTTAGCTAATTGGGTTTACTGCAGCATGTTCCACCATTTTGTTGTACTAAGCTGTAGAATGTACATGCTATTTCATGTTATTTGGGGTTTATGGTTCAGGACCTGTTAGTTTTAAGTTAATTCTTAGATTGAGAATGTTTTTTTAAAATTTGCAGCGTGTTGCTCTTACCATCCCTTCAACAAAGTAACAAATTGCTTTGATTGAATAGGATGATGAATTGTAGTTTTTTTATTATAATTGTTGGCCAAAACGAGGGTTAGCTTGAACAAAAAGTTCGGGGGAGAGCCGGATCTAAGTGTTGGCTAGGTAAACGGCAGAACACAAGCTTTGAATGAAGAGAGAATATTCTAGGAGACAGACTTTGTCAGTCTGATAATCGTTTCTCCTTAGGGAAACCTGTGTTGATTCTGATCTCTTTGTGCGTTGTTAGTCTTGCCTGCTCCACGAGTTTTATGGACTGCTGGGTTTGTCAAATTGTTCAAATAGGTTCCAAATTGAGAGATAATATGCAGCATCTGTAAATGGTCCCTAGCTGACCGTGTTGGTCTCCTTTCTCACTGATGTTGCATACTAGTGAACAGTGTGTAATCCTGGATCTACCTAAATCAGTTGATTTTTATACTTATTTGAACCTGGTTGATTTTTATACATATAAGAATCAGGTTGTTTTTCCTTGTTGAACTCTGCATTCATTTTAAAGCCCATTATTTTCATTTGTGTCATAATATTCTGGAAATCATGATGTGGCCAAGGGTATGATTCGTATGTTCGTTTCTTTGAGGTGCTCTTATTCTTCAGCTTAGTTTCACTCTATTGATTTTGGTTGGACCATCAAGCCCAGTGTGTCATAACAGTTAAGTGACACGCCTATGCTACAAGCCTAAAAAATCTCTCTGTAACTATGATAATTGATATAGAACTCGTGTATAAAGAATCTTGGACGTGTGTGATCAACCATGATCAGTCTTGAGTCCAGAATCCAGATTCCAGAAATGAGGTCAATTCTACTGTTTGATCTCTTGATAGTTCTTCATATCGACCATAAACTCTGTTACCCTTGAATTCTGTGCTGTATGCATCTTTTGATGGAGAGCAAGTTGAACAGAAAATTCAACTAGAACAGATCTGGAAATCTTGGAGCAACACATTTTAGGTGAACCGGCAGCACAACTGGGCACAGCACCACAATGCTGTTACAAAGATGCACCAGATTCCCTTGTGCATTGTGATTGTCCAGTGGGTACAGCACACGGTGTTGTTACAAAGACTAGTGATCTGAGCATAGTTGTTGGGATCAACAGAACAGGGTTTACGAGGACCGGTGTGTCCAAAGTGCAATAATCATCATCGATAGAAACTTCTGGATTTTTCATCAAAAAGACGTTGAGAATTTGACATCAGGTGCGAAGTTACACCGGCCAAGCCGCCAAGGCAGCCTCTTCTGCCCAACAAAGCCGTGCCGAGGCCACGCCCCTCACGAGCGCACGAGCGGCCGAGCTCCCCCGGTGGGCATGTCGTGAAGCGCGCACAGCACAGGTTAGGCGCGCGCGACCGTGCGAGCGCGGCGTCCGGCTCCGCGGAGTCCATTCCGAGGGCGCACGCCCCGTGCGGCGGCACATTTGCACACTTGCACTGCAAGCGCGGCGCCCGCGCCTTTCGGCCAAAGCAAGCGTTATTTCGCCGCTAGAGAGAGGCGATGTGTTATACGTACGACGCGGCATATCTCCTGTCATCTTCTGAATAACTCCAACCGAGCCGACCGGCACCGCACGGCGTTGCCGCCGACTGCATTGTCGAACCCTGTGTCGAATCGATTAACCATTTTCTGTCTGCGGCCTGATTGGGAAGAGCATGTTGTCACTCGACTGCTTACTGAACTCGCCAAGAAGATTTTGCAATTAACCTGGTCACCTGACTCTACCCGTTGCAATCAAAACTTTTTCTGAAAAACTGGCAAACAGCAGTGTTCATCTAGTGGAACTAATTGGACTGGAATTCTCTGTACTATTTAATTTCATCTGACGAAATTAATGGGACAAAGAGGTCCACAATGGTACCCACATAACTATCATCGCACATAAAATGCCAGTGAAAATTATCATACTCGGAAACTAAGACCAAAATCAACCAGCATAGAATTCTAGGGCCAAGATTCAGTGTTTCTCGGCTCAGAGATCAACCATATGGTATTGCTAGCAAGATGCTTACGATCTTTCCATTTTCAGTACTCCTTTCTGTCAGGTGAAAATGTGAAATAACTAGACAGTAAACATATGGCTACTTTCTGCTGAAAGGGAAAAAGATCTGGAAGCAGTCAAATTGAGCATTTCAGAAGAAACTGTTGAATTATACAATGCAACACGGATGCACGAGAAAAATGCATCACACGAAGACAAAAGGACCTAAAAGTGAAGTATCAACAACCACTTTCACACCATTACACCAACACTTCGTCAGGGTTGTTGAATTCATGAAAAGCCTAAGACTGTTTCTTCTGAAGATGTTGACAAATATTCCCTGAGAACAGATGGAGACCGGTATTGCTCTGTCAGATTAGAGCCAGTTCCAATAGACTTATGGAACATCCCCGTTGGCATGCATCCAGCAGGAATTGAAGCCGCAAATTTACCAATTATTAGTTAGGCGCTTTAACCATTTAGCCATGGATGCTTAACAGGGATCATCGTACATCGTAAATAATCAATTTTCATATAGAAAGACATATCATAGAAAAATGTAATCGAAAATATTCGGAGACGGCAAATATTCGGAGATGACTATGAAAACACCTCTCTGGATCCTCAAATTGAAAGAGAGATTGAGAGGGATCAAGAATCATAATTCTCGCTATTTGGAATGGATCAACAGGTCAAATCATGGATTGATGTAAGGATCTCGGCGCTAACAGCACAGGCATTCTCACATTTCAGCGAGAGATCCATAGATCACAGACCAGTCAAGTCCATATCAACACCACGACGATCATCATCTTCACACCAAACAAATGTCATAAGCTCCTCAAACTGCAACATAGCATATAATAACCTTCGGAATGTTGATGAACTCGTCGCACAGATCATATCTTGCAATGCACTTCTAAATAAAAGTCGCCTCCATGTGAAGGTATGTACAGGGTCCACAGCACGAGGCTTTGCAAAAGGATGCTTCTTTCTTACATGCTTGCAGAGCTCTCTATATGTACCGATGTATGAGCAGCCATCTTGCATGCAACTCCTCCTGTTTTGGTTCAGCTGTTCCCGAGCAGGTTCAACCAATGTATATCCCTTAACCTCACCACGGCAAAGGGGGCACGTAAGTTCTATTGAGCCTGGGTCCTCACAGCTAGTTGGGCTTCTGCATGACTCTATAAGCTGATCAAGGCAGTTTGAGTGGTGGAAGTTGGTTGCACAAATATATGGACGACAGCCATTGCCATGAGACGAACAGAGTAGAAGGACAGCATTGTGTGGGCATTCCATGCAAACTGGGCAGATCGCATCTTTCCACGCACATTTCTCTGTTGCTGCTAATGCTGACTCCTGGTTAGCAACTCTCTTGAAACTGCAACGGCCGCAGGGTCTCTGATAATGTGATGATCTGAGCTGACGAGGTGAATATGTCTGGTTCCTTGTATTTTTTGTCATCTTGGTAAGAACTGCAAGATGCATATATTCAGCGCATTTAGATTTCATGAAATCAGTCAAAAGAAAAATCACATTGTCCGTATCACAAATCAAAATTGAAGGAGCCTGACTGACAGTAGAATGACCTCTAGCACAGGTGGTATAGGGGTTTCACCTTTTTCCTAAACTTTCAAGAAGAAAATTTTCAAAAAGGGCATTCCTAAAGGTACTTTTTCTATCACTCTTCTAGTCTTCTTAGCTCTAAATAAATGGAGCAGAGACCTGCCTGATTTTCTCTAATCTGGAAGGTATAGCTCAAGAACGAGACATCATGACAAATTATATGCTCAATGTCAACCACTTCTCCTGTTTTATCCTGATGTTTTTTCCTAAGTGTGCATTAGAAACTGTACATTATGATTCTAGCTCATTCACCCATCAGATATATTTTGTCTTTGTTCTTTAACCAACCCAAAAGTTCACACTTATAAAGACAATTCCCTAAAAAACACTTATAAAAAGTCCAACAGCATATACTGGTCACAAATTCAATGGAACAAGTTACTGCTAAATTATGAACCTTTTGCTTTAGTTCAGCACGAGTTCCACTGGACAATGGATGGTGACAATAAGATCAACCAAATAATTCAACAGAATACCAGAGATACTTGAGCTGTTTATGGTAGAGATGCATAACTATTTTCACCCCATAGATTGCAAAAAGGCAACTTTGATGTTCCTAGTAGTCCAAGAAAAAAAAAATAACTTTGATACTGCAAAGATGGCATATCAACCAGACCAATTATACGATTAAAAGCAACCCTCACTTACCATGTGCTTGTGTTTCTAATGTTGGATATCTATACATGTGCTGAAACTTATAGGAGTATGAAGATTACGCTGAAAATAATATAATAAACAGAAAAGACTCATCTTCAACTCGCCAATACAGATAAAAATTTTCTGCACGATTGCAGCTACATGAATTTTACTATGAAATCAACATTAATATCGATATCAGCAGCCATACAGAACAGAACGATCAAGGTCCCAAGTCCCAACACACTGACAAATAGGTAACTAACATAGTGTCTAAAATTCCTAAAACCTTCTTATTTACACTAATCGAGCACGATCTAAAACAGTACTACAGGGAACATCACAACGACGAATCTGAGCATGCTATTGGACACTGGGGGCAAAACCGCTTCCAAAAATCTGAACTTGAGGAAGCCATCCCAGATACGCATCTCCAAGAACAGAGCCACCACGTCAAGGAATTTCACCAAGAATTGGGAACAAAAGGAACAAACCGACCAAGAAAACTACATGAAAAGGAGCACCTTTTCCGGGTAAATTCAAAAGCGGCATGGGATACGAAGACGAAAGGGCCGATTTGAGCCACGGTGATTCAAAGACTCACCACCGGTACCTCGTTTCTTCGAGGCAAGAAGAGAAGGCCGCGCTCCGTCGGCGGCCGCGCAAGGAGTGAAGCGGCGGCGCCGTCGCCTCCCGAGACGAGAGGCTGCAAGTTTGGTCGGGTAATTCGGGTTTAGGGCGCGGGCCGGTGGCGTTTTGACTTTGAGACACTCCGGCTTTCGCTGCCTAGCCGCCGGCTGTTGTGGGTGGTGGTGGTGGGTGGAGCGACGTGGGCGACGAGGTGGGCCGTTTCAAAAACCCAGCACGGCGGAAGGCCCATCACTGAAGACCCGGCCCACGCAGCTCACACGTCCGTGCGTTTGACCTGCGTGATCCAATCATCCAACGGACGGCCGTGATAGGCCCGTGGGACAGTGGGGAGGCAATTTTTCTTTTCGCCGAACAGCACCGCCCCTATATGAAACGGAGGCCTTTGGCACGTGTCTCTGTGTTCTATGGATTTGCCCTGCTGATGTGCAGTTAAAAATAATAACAAACCCCCTCCGACTCAATCTATTCAGATTGATTCGAATTTGAACCAAAATTCCTTTCAATTCGAAGAGATTGGTTTTAATTCATCTCTATCCAAACAAGCCCTAAGAGCCTGCTTGGGAGAGGGGTTTTCGGGCCAATTCGAGTGTAAAATACAGCTTGAAAAATCTGCTTAGGTTGTTTAAAAAACAAATGCAAAACCACTTTGTACGTATTGATATGGTACGCATACTATCTTAGCCTTTCGTTGTGCATGGAGATTTGTGCAAAGGATCGGTGCTATGCTACTCGTCCCAATTGAAACGCGTGAATGGGCCTATAATATTTTGTATGATTATTGTAGCTTCCTTAGATTCATATAAAAATTCCATTGCAACTTAATTAGCTTCCACTCCTAGGATCAGGCAGCGCACGAGACTTACTTCTTTTTTACAATTTATTTTCGTAATTTTTCTTTGACTTCCTACTTCCCATCCAAAAGGTAATTCTTGCAAGTTTTCGGTGTTTTCCAATCCTCTATTTTTGCACTTTTGTTCATATAAAAAAAATTCCCTATCACTGTTATCTTTTTCTAATCAAATGTAGTAACCTAGGCACATAGCTAGTTTTTTTTTACACTTCATCACCTGTCCTCTTGGATGCTAAGATCTTAAGGACCCGTTTGAATTATGAGAATTTTTTTCCTAAATCCCGTGAGAATTGAACTGTTATATGCGAAATTCTTGCTTCCAAACTAGGCCTAACCTATCGGCGGTATATCTGGTGAACATGGGCTAAACCGTGAACATATGCACATGAGCAATCTGGCGCTCCATCACGAAATGAGCGGCGCAGGGCGAGCGAGCGAGGCGAGTGAGCCGATTTTGCGCCCCCTCCCCGCGCGAGACCTTCTTGCTTCCTTCGCCCCCCGCACCATTTGCATCTTCTCGCTCGACTCGCCCCTCCCTCTCGATCCCCTCCATTCCCCAATCTTCCTCTCGACGCAACTTCTCGATCGACTCACCGCTCACCCCGACGACCCTGACCGCTCGCTCGCCCCCGACGACCACTCCATGGTAAAATCACAGAGTAAGGAAAATTGCAAGCCATGGTAAAATCAGATAGTAAGGAAATTGCAAACCATGGTAAAATCAGAGAATAAAAAAATTGCAAGCCATGGTAAAATCAAAGAGTAAGCAAAATTGCAAGCCATGGTAAAAAATTGCAAGCCATGGTAAAATCAAGTCACAGACGGTTTTTAATACAAACCATCTGTGATGAGATACTTATCACAGATGGTTCATATTAAGAACCGTCTGTGATATGACGACATATCACAGACGGTTATTCTTAAGAACCATCTGTGATACTTCACAGATGGTTCTTAAAACGAATCATCTGTGATAACTACATATCATATACCGTTCCTTTGGAACCGTCTGTGATAAGTACAACACAGACGGTTCCAAACGCGTCTTGTATGACATGTTTTGTAGTAGTGTATGGGTGTGTTTGGTTGGCTACACCAAGCTTCGAGCCAAGCTGAGCTCGTGCAAGATTCCCTCTCGAGTTTGGCCCGAGAGAAACGTCGATTTCGAGCTTCGCTCGGGGGCCAGGCCAGCTTCATGTAGGCGCAAGCGACCCCGCTGCATCTGCTCATGCGCATGGGTGCACGGGGGCGATGCGAGGGGTCGCAAGGTGAGTTAGGGTCACCTCTTTCCCCGCGGTGGCTCCGCCACACCTGCCCCACCGCAACCCCCACGCCGCCCCTCCTGCTTTGCATCCCCCCTCCTCCAACTCCGCGCTGCCACCTCCTCCGGCCTTGCCCTGCCTTCTCTGCGCATTTTCCTCCCCGAAGCTCGATTTGAGCCCATGACTACGCCGCGCCCGCGCCGGCCACCGTGCGGACTTTGCTGTTCCCGTCAATCCGACAAGCTCTACCCACTCCCATACATGTCATGTCGTGTTCCCAATCATCACGATCAAAACCACCCAACCAATTTCGGTTTTTGTCCACGGGAACTAGCTCTACGGTCTTCTTCTCCAACTCCACCCCAAAACCACCTCCGCTGCCACCATCCTCCCCCCGGTGAGCCATTCCTCAATTACTCTCTACCGGAGCATCGACTCACCTCCCTCTTCCTTCCTATACCACCAGCTCCTGATCCCCCTCCTCGTAGCGCCTCCTCGGTCTCACGCCGTCGACCTTCCTTGGTCGCTCCCCACCTCCACCAACCAGTCCGATAAGCTTCTCTTGTCTCCCTGGTGCTCATGCTCGCCTCTTTCTTCCCCTCTCTGTCGGGACCCAAAATTACGATTCTGGAACCATCTGTGTATACTGCACTAGTCTAGGATCACGCTAGTGCATAAATATCGATCCACACAAGCGATAAATAAAGTAAACGATTAGTTTGAATAACAAATAAGGGTTTTGACCTTATGGTCGAGTTTACACTTATTAAGCCACGCAGGCTAACAATAAAGAAACAAGAATGAACGGAAATAACTCCAGCGTAGATCCCACCAATTCACCACAGCAACCGATCGGGATCCGGACTTAACGATCAACAACCTTCGCGAACTCCTCCTCGAAAGCGGCGTAGACTCCTCCTCTTCTCAGAGGTTTGGGCGCAAGTTTTACAACAAGCGTGAGTACACAACCGCACTCGCAAATCATGCCACGAATGCAATTTATAGATGCAGGCTTATTCCAAAGAAAAGGCTTACGTGGTTCTTTTGCATAAAAGCAACATTTGCAATTGAATACAATAATAGATTGAAATGTAGTTCAAAACAAATAGACAGTAATAATTTAACAGTTATTTTCACCAAGACACAAAGCTAAACAGATTATTTCACATAGTCATATGATTGAGGTCACACAGCCCCCATCCCAAACATTTTATGAAAATCTACCCCTCGTGTGAAATCCCCGAGCATGTCCATGACCGCGGACGCGGCTATTCGAATAGATTGATTTAACACTCTGCAGAGGTTGTACACTTTACCCACAAGATACAAGTAGTGTAGCAAGCACTAATCATAACAAAACAGTTCGAAAACTTCATTCCAAACATTGACATTCCCGATGTGCTTTCTCGCTATACCAGCTCACATAGAATTAGTATAACACACACCGCTGGACAGGGAAGCGGCGAACTGTCCCGCGATGCAACCACCAAGTAGTCACACCTCCACCCTGTCACACAGCCTAACCTATCCACCTGAACATCAATGGCGAGAATCCATAACTTACTAAGTTAGGCCCGTCCCAAACTAGGCATGTGGTCGTACAGTAAGGCTCAGTTCAATGGCGCACAAAGTTAAATCCTTAATTGACCAAGGCAAGACTTCCATTCTCTAACTAGATCACAAAGATTATCAAACCCATGCACAAAGCTTCCACCATATCACACAGCTTCCACCACTTGCCCCAGTCTAAATCCTTTACCACCCAGTTGGTTTTAGTGCAACACATACCATCACGAAGTAATAACACATAGCACACAGTTTTACACAAAGTTCCATAGTCACTTAGTCACATTTAATAATTGCAACTTTCATGAGATGTGAGACTCGTAGCATGGCTAAGCAATTGTACTTGCATCTAACCAACCCACGTTGGTGCTACAATAATACCAACTAATAAACCGATCTAGGGTGACAAGGAATTATGCCGTACAAAGTCAAGGGGTGATAACAAATTGGATAATAACTATGCCCAAAGCATTTAAATACATAATTAACATAAAATGCAATACTTTAACATAGGGTAATTTGAAAACTGGGTTCAAGATGATCAAAGGTATGACTTGCCTTGGAAAAGGTCTATGTACTGGTCTTGATGTTGGGGTGCTCCTTCTTCTCCAAAATTCCCCGACGAATCGACGTCTACTCGCAAACGAAACAAATAAACAAAATAAATAAATAACAGAGGCAACACAAGTTCCAAAAATTAAATAAAAATCTCAGATAAATAGAGCTCGAATTTAGATAAATTTAGAAATTTGAATGGGTTCAATCGGAGTTCGGATGCAAAAGTTATGGCCTCTGAAAGTTTTAAATCTAAAAGAAACCCTATTTTGGATTTTCTGGAATTTTTGAATTATTTCTCTGAAGAAAAATCGGATTATTGCGCAATGCTGATGTCAGCAAGGAAATTCGAGAATTAAAAGAAATAAAAGAAAATCCTAACATGTGGGACCCACATGTCAGCCTCACGGTCCACGGTAGACTAAGTCTATCGAACCGGCTCACGGGGTTAAATCTGGACCGCCACACGTATGCCCACGTGGATGCTGACGGGGCTCCACGCGGCTGCCACGCACGAGGTGAGGGTGAGCTAGCGCTGACGCGGCGAAGAGGTGGCACGCGGTTGCTGGTTGGCGGCTGACGCGGATGCCACGTAGGGGTTGGGCCTGATGTGGCGAGCCACGTGAACATGACGTGGATGACAACCGACGGTGGCGCTCGGGTTTGTACGGAAACGGCGAACGGCGGCTCGCCGGCGAGGGTGGGTGGTCGCACTGGATAGCCCTCGCTATTGCGCACCTGGAGGTACTCGAGTTGACACCGCAGTGCGACGAGGTTGGCCGATATTGACGTCGGAGCGGAGGGAGACGATCGGCTATTATCGGGACTGCCAACCAGCGATGCTCCACGCCAATGAAGGGGTGCAAGAGGTTGATCTTGCGACGAGGAAGCCGGTGGTGTACTCCCCGGGGGCAAGGCGTCACCGGCGGCGGAGAATTTTGAAGATTGAGCTTCGGCTCCGAAAACCCTAAACTCACAAATGCGCCGCCACGAGAGCTTTGGGAGGAGAATGGGATGGGGATTTGGGGTTAGGAGACATAGGCGAAGACGCGCGCGGGTCCACTCGGCGACGGCGAGACGCGGGCCACGCGCACACGGACGTAGCGAGCAGCGTGTACGGCGGGCCGCTCTGGATGGGCCGGGGTGGAAAGGATTGGGCCGGAGGTTTAGGAATAGGAATGGGTTTTGGCCCAAGGAATTATTTGAGATTAATAATAGGTTTTCTATTTTTGTAAAATACCAGAAATTCAAATAAGCAATAGAAAATAGCAAATGAACTCAGAAAAATTCTAGAAAATATATCTGAGCACATAGAACCTAAATAAAATAGGTTTGGCTATTGTTCAAGTTGGAATTATTCACATTAAATGTTTTTTATTGTAAAGTCTAATATTAAGCTTTTGAATTTAAATTCAAATAAAACCAAATGGTGACTTTTTCCCTACTAACTATTTAAATGATTTTTAAACTCAGAAAATTGGGATGTTACACTCTCCCCCTCTAGCACCACCCACTTCTTCCTCCCCGATTTCGCCGCACACTACCGCCCGACCGCCACTCCCACCTCCGGCCTCGACACCACGTCCCCCTGGGCATTCCATTTTAGCCCTCACTAGCCACCTCTGTTGCCTCCTTCGCCGGCGCTGAGCCCATCGCCGCACCTCAGTTGCCCTCCCCCTGTTCTGTGTTCCCTCTCCCTCTCCCTCTCCCTCTCCTGTGTGTGTGTGTGTTTAGATGTGAGGACTGACAATGGGGCCCACCTATAAGTGGCCCAATGATAGTGCTCACGTTGTAATGTCTGATTAGTAGGATTGTTAGCATGCAACTAATAGTGAGCTCATTCAAAATTGTAGAAATGAGACCGTTAGTGTTTAGATAAGAGCATTTCTACAATTTTGCAATACTTCATTTGAATCAAATTTGCAATAAGGTGATGATTAATTAAGGAATTCCTTATCAAATTGAAGCAATAAGGTGATAATTAATTTACCTAAATCATTATCAAATTGAAGCCTTATGCCAATTAGTAATTAATTGAAATACATCGTTTGAATCAGGTTAGTTAGTAGGATAATTAGTTAAATCGGTATTCTACTAAAGGGTTTTCTCACCGCACACTAGAAGAGGTAAGCATGCATACTCTGCTATATGCAGGCAACCAAACAACCTAACTTGCATCCACTCTCCTGATGCAACTAACTAAACAACATTTCAGCACAGCCTGCCCCAATAGAAACATGCAACCAAACAACTCACTATTGCGTCTACTCAGCCTGACTAGGTTCAACTGGATAACCCGTACGGATCAGGGGTATGCCGACAACCAAACACACCCTATAATATCTATCCTCGCCAAAAGGTGGCGCACTGCATCGAAACAATTGATAGAATAAAATTAGAGGTGGTAGGTTCTTAAGTTTTTTCCTTTGCTCCATGAAGCCTCCTTGGCGTACGGTTATTAGGCCAACAGCTACGTTACCAAATAACAGACAGGCAGCATTGCACCGAGCCCAGCACGCCCGACAGACCAGCAGCCTAATAGGAAGGCATCACTGCGGCAGCCAACAGCAAGCCAGCAAGCAGTCCATCGGTTTGCTCGGTCCACATTTCTAGAAACAGAATTGAATACCGAATTTTGATTAAACCGAGTTGACCGGTACGTTACGATTTGGTTTATTTGATTCGAATGGTTAAACCAAGTTGACCGGTATGATACGGTTCAATTTATTGGATTCGGTGCAGAAGTGAACAGTCCTATACGTAGAGCTGTTTGCAGCCATGCTTGATTGAACTGCCTTATCCAGCCTCTTTTTGTACGTACTACGGGAACAAATGTATAGTAGTAGTACTTGTCTCTTCCCGTTGCAATTGGCGCTTATAGGTCTTTTGATATATTGTTGTTGTTGGAAATTTGAAATTTCTAGTTCGTTAACCATAAGACTTCGTCCACGCCACACATGCATATGGCAAGAGACCTTATGATCACGGGAGGATGCCACGTAGCAATTAATTATTTTACTATTAGAACTATATATATACCATATTAATCTCTAAATCTAAACTGATTTGGAGATCACATGTATCTATATCTCTAATGCAAAATCTAACCCATGGGATTAGTTCACTTTAAATCATTGATTATGCTTTGAGAAAAATCATTGGCTACTGTTTCTTAATCATAATAAGGACCACCAAATTAAGGGCCGGATATTTCTCTTTTTTTGTAAGAATTTCTACCATATTTTTCGTTTTTAGCTAACATCCAACGGTTATGGTTCGGTAAACGTAACCAGGGTTCACCAAATTATGGGCCAGATGTTTATAATTTGTATTAGGATTTCTTTAATTTCTATCTTTTTTTCTTAGAGTTGTTAACCATGTATCATGAGCTTTTGTTATATACTAGATTAGAAGATGAGACAATGGTTTGAAATTTAAAAGTGTGCATCAATCTCGAAACACATTTGATGGTGGTGATACATGTATCTTTTTTTTACGATTACAAGGAAGACGCACGTGTAGACACACCACCAGTCCACCACACATGAACACCACACGGACACACACGCAAGTGCACCCTCTTAGGATACGCCTAGAAAGACGAAGGTCAAGGATAAATCCGTGTCCTCAAAAAATTCCTACTGGAGTGTACTCGTTTGTGCATAAAGGTAGATAATAGGATTTGAACCCTGGTGGGTGAAGTCGTATACCCACAACTCCACCACATAAGAGGTGGTTTCCGGTGATACATGTACCTAGTACACATCGAAAAACCATTCTCTTAAATTTCACCCGGTTTACGTTTTACAACTAGATTAAGAAAGCATGTGGTGCTATTCCAATTCTTTTTACCAACCACTAATGAGAGCAAAGCTCACGGCATACCACGATGGGTGTAGATATATTTTTATGATTGGGTTCGAATTCTCTTATCAATTTCTACAGCTCTGTAAGTCTAGTTTGATGTTTTGATATGAAGTCACTTGTCGATATGTGAATTTGATTTCACTAGAAATTTAATGTAACGAAATCCTATAAATGTTTTTACCTTTTACAAGTGAAAAAAAATAAAAGAGCTACCAACCAGTGAATAGAACTTAAAAATATTCGTTACAATATAGTTGTATGAGTATGAATATCATAGAAATTAAGGCTTATATAGCCCTTGTGTACCTAAAGGACAGCCTAACATGCATTTTATCTCTTTTTTCTACATAACAAAATAAAGAAAAATAATAATAATTTCTTCGACCAGGGTCACAAGTGTCAGTCTCACACACATAACAAGCACCCCGGATTAATGCCTCGCCCGCGAATTTGCATCTTCATCAATCTAGCCATCGATCCAATAGCTTAGATACTAAGAGCATACCGCGGGAGCCCTCCATTTCTGATTTTTGCCTAGTCTTTTAAATTTTCAAAGTCAAAAAGCTGGTGATATGATCCTGGTTGTTTAGGTTAAGGTTTTTTGGATTATAGTTTAAAACTAGCTTTTTTTTTAGCATAATCAGCTTATAAACCCCTTAGCCTTTTAAGCCAAGCTAAGGTGTTTTGTAATCTAGTTTTTTTATAGGTTATTGGCTTCTTGAGTTATGTGTAAATGATAAAAAGTCTAAATTGCTCTTAAGGGTTTGAAGGACCTGTTTGTACATGCATTTAAACTTATTTTTGCATGAAAATTGAAAATATGACGATAAATACAAGTGTACATGTGAAACAAAATATATATATCACTCGTACGTGCATGCGTGTGTGTACCAAGTTGTACTACATGTTTGTGTACAATTCCAAGCAGTACTGCTAATTTTAATTAACATAGGAGAGATTTGAAAAATAAAATGCAATTATGAACCAAATTTTAAAATTTACTATTGTATGTCAATCAACAAGGATAACAATTAACTGGTTAATCATCCACAATTTTTTTCATAACAAATCATCTGATGAAATATTTATCAAGACAAAGATAGCATCCAAAGCCACACACATATATTCATATTTAAATTTTTCATCGAAACATATACATATAGGTGTCTTGAACACAACATTTGAAACCAACTACATGATCTACGCATCCATCACAATAACATGTCTTTCATGTTTAAATTAAAAAGGAATAAGTTCATTTTACCCCTTTGAACTTTGGTAAGAGTCCAAAAAAACCCATGAACTCCAATACTGTTCATTTTACACCCTCAAACTGTTAAAATCAGATCAAGTTACACCCTAGGTTAGTTTCATTGGTGGTTTTAGCCATGTTGGCAGCCACATAATTGGTTTTGGCTTAGATGGCATCTGAATCAGCTGTAGGGTCCCACATGTCAACCTATCTCTTTCTTCATTCCTCTTCCTTCTCTCCTTTCTTTTCCTCACCGGCCCGCGCCTCTGGCCTCCACGGCGCTCCTCCTCCGGCTCCCATGGCGCCCACGGCGTGCCGCCGCTCGGCCCATCACCCGCTCCCGGCGGCCTCTGAGTCCATGGGCCCTCTCTGTCGTGCCCTTGCTCTCGGCTTGGCCCGACGCTGCGTCCGGCGGCACCTGCTCCCTCTGCTGCTCTCCCGCATGTGTCCCCCTGGACACTCTGGCTCTTCCTCTCCGGCCTCCAGTTCCCCACACCTGCTCGCCCATCCCATGCACCTGGTCATCTCCCTCTCCTCTCGGCCTTAAGAAGCCCTTGGCTTCCCCTTGGTCCCCCACCTTGTTCTTGTCTCTACCGCCAAAAACCACCGCGCAAGTCGCCGCACCACCATCGCCGCACGCCGTCTTGGTGCGCTCCACCCATCTCTGTATGTGTCATATCGTGCTCCGGGACACAAGGTTCCAATCCCCTAAATCAATTTCTCTCATTATCCACAGGGCTCACCGGAATTTCTTCCTCCCCATTTCCGGCCGGATTGAGCTCCACCGACTCCCTCTCCTCCTCGAAGCGTCTTGGCCTAATTGCTGGCGCCTGGAGCACTACCTCGACGTCCTTGGCCTCCCCCAACTGCCAGCCGAAGCTCCCCGCCGCCCTAGGCCGCCGCAGCCGCGAGTCTCCCCGGGCGCACGTCGCCGGCCCTCTCCGGAGCTCCTCTGCCTCCATGAACCGCTCGGTGAGCTCCACTATACCTTCTTAATGCCCGTGCTCCCCTCCCCTTCCCCTCTCCTCCCTCCGACCGCCATTCGCCGCTGTTCGGCCCCTGCGCTTGTCCACCCCAGACGCCATCGCCTCCTACTCGGTGCTGCCCTGGTTGCGCCGCCGCCTAGCTCGGCCTCCTCCCCACCCCGACGACTCATTTTGCTGCTCCCTCCCGCCTCTCCAGCCTCCGCCCACCGCCGACAAGCACTGCCGCCGTTTGCTCCCCCTGGCTCCCCTGTTCTTTCCCCTCCTGTGCTGCTCTTTGTTAGCGTGCTGACGAGGAGGCGAAACTGCGCCAGCGTGGATGCCACGTAGACCAAAAATCAGCTGGTTTCGGCTCGAGGGGATCGGCTGAGATGGTATTGGGAGTTCGAGGGTGTAAACCAAACGGTTTTGGAGTTGGGGGAGATTTTGGACTCGCCGCAAAGTTCAAGGGTGTAATATAGACTTTTTTCCTATTAAAAATATGACTAAATCGCCGGGGTATATCAACTCATCGCTAACAACCAATCAGCCATACAGTATATCACAATAAACCGCCTACAAAAGAAGAAAGCAATCAAAAATAGAATAGAACATAGATGGAGAAGACAACTGTAACTGACTTCACTAGAGAACTTGTTTTTTTGGACTCAAACAAGAGCATCAGCTTCATTCATCACAAGAACGAGTACATTGTTGATGAATACAGCTAAACAGGAAATCCAGGGCTATATTAAGCCACATGCACTGGTTACAACTTGGAGAGGCCTGACGAGCACAGACATGAGCTGCTACATTGGCTTCCCTAAGAACATACTGAAGAAGAAAAGAAGAAAATTTCAAATGAAGTTGTTGAATCTCCTTCAAAATGCTCAATATCTCGGTTCTTTGGATAGGAATGGAGTTCCAGAAACTGGTCAGATTCTTATTGTCTGTCTCGACAACAACTTGTTGGAGACCCCAATTTGCTACTAGTGCTAAACCATCTTTACATGCTAGCGCCTCGGTTGTTAATGCTTTTGGGACATAATCATACCATGTTGTTGAGCAAGTCACGAAATTGCCTTTGTCATCTCTGATTACGACCCCTGAACTTCCATTCGTATTGGTGGCGTCAAATGCTCCATCACATTCACTTTGTGAGAGAGAAACGACAGTTGAGACCAAGCCAACTTTGGCTTAATGTACTTCACTTCTTCCTTCTGCATTAGCCCATAGGCCTGCAATAACACATCATTAGCCCACCTTATATCCTGATTCAGTTTGATAGTATTCTTCCCATGACACATATTGTTTCTACTCATCCAGAGAGACCACATTGCACAAGCAATCAAAGAAGCATTCTTAATTTGAGCAAAAATTATCATTTAAAAAGTCTGAAGCCCAAGTTAGTGGGTGAAGCTTTGGCAATTTGAGACCCACCTCGTCTCGGAGCAATGACCATAACAGCTTTGCATGATCACATTCAATAAGCACACGGTAAGCAGATTCTAGAGCATTACCACATAATTGACAAGTACTATAATGTCCTCTATGTTTCATAAATAAATTGCCTCTAGTTGGTAAAGAATCATGCAGTAGCCACCACAAGAAAACACGTACCTTCGGAGGTGTACGGAGTTTCCAAACCTTTCTCCACATTGGTTGTTTATCTCCGTTAGAGCTTATCCCAATAGTATTCCTTGACTGGCTTTGACGATCAACATCTTCACCAATAACATGATAAGCAGATCGCACAGTGCAAATACCAGATTTTTCATAGGCCCAAGCCATAACGTCTTCCTCCATATTGCCTAGAGGAATGCATAATATTGCTTCAGCATCAGGCAACAAGAAAGCTGATCTAATTATATATTCATTCCATTGTCTTCTACCTGGGATCAACAGGTCATTGACCAATTGGGGACCATCAAGAGATTTCCTCCAGATTGATTTGAGGTTTTGATTGGTTGGAATCCAATTATCTTTCCAGATATTAATAGAGGATCCATTGCCCACTCTCTTGATTAGGCCTCGACATAATACTTTCCTACCCTCTAGAATAGCTCACCATGTGCAGGAAGCATGCTTTTTCTTACTAGCCAAAAGAAAATCACCACTCGGGAAGTATTTGCCTTTCAGTATCCGCGCGCAAAGTGAATTGGGATTTGTCAACAATCTGTATCCTTGTTTCCCCAACATGGCTAGATTAAAGCGTTGTAGGTCACGAAAGCCCATATCGCCTTTTAGCTTTAGTTGTGTCAAAATCGGCTAGCTAACCCAATGCATTTTCTTGCTGTCAAAACTACTGCCCCGCCAATAATTTGAAATAGAAGATACTATTTTTTTACACGTTGCAATGCTTAATCTAAAACAGCCCATTGTGTAATTTGGAATGGCTTGTGCCACTGATTTCAACAAGACTCCCTGCCAGCTTGATTCAATTTCTTTTCACTCCAGCCACCAATCAGGTCTCTGATTTTCTCATGAATTTTCTCAAACGCTTCAGTTGTTGATCTTCCTATCGTTGTTGGGAGTCTGAGGTACTTCTCTCCCAAGGCCTCGATCATAAAATTAAGACTTTCATGAACCTTTCTGTGAGCGCCCGCGTTTTTAGACCTAACCTCGTAGCGGTAATCAGGGTTTAGCAGCGTTAAGCTTTTCTTAGCGGCAAGTTAGCAAGAGTATTAGATCGCTCCTAATTAGCCGAAGCATATTGCATCATTCATTCATTCGCTCCATTATTGCAATCGTCATTCAGCACAACAGTTGATCAATAGATAAATAGAATGCACCGTCAATTGCATTAGACAACAAATCAGCAATTGCATATATAGGACATCAGTAGTTCATTTGCATCCACAGAATCCAGATCATCTCATTTACATTCATACATCCTATGTCATGCAACCCTAAAACAGACTAGTAGCACTGGTGCCAAGAACCATTCACGCTGCCCACAAGCATCACAGTACCCCTAACACAGTGCGTCCTCATCCACACTACTATCAAAAGCTGAGCAGCCACGTTTGTTTCACCTGCAAAGCAAACAGCGCAATCCTATCCACATTCACAGCCGAAGCCTCTATTTTACTGCCCCCCCCTCCAGTCTTTCACCACAGCCATTCCTCCCATTCTCTTCCCAGTCCAGAACCCACAGAGCCTCGGTCCAGGACCACACCAACCATCAGAGCCGAAGGTGCTGGGAGCTGGGCATCGTCCAGGCCGGCAGCACCACCGGCAGCACCATCCCCATCCTCAGCAGCAGCAGCAGCCATTCATCAACAGCACAAGCACAACACAACCAGACCATTTCTCAGTCCATCAGCAGGTAAAAGTAATGAACATCTTGAACTGGAGGTGAGCAAGTTCATACCTCCAGTAACCCTTCCAATCACCAGATCTCCACCACATTGACCTGCATTCACCATTGAGCATTCATCAGTAGGAGGCCTAGCTAGGCGAGTGAGCTGAGTAGAGAGCAGAGGTGTCGGTTCTTCGGCGCCGGCGGCCGGAAGGCCGAGCCGGCCGGACCCAAACCCTAGCAGCAGTAGCGCCGAGCTTCTAGCGGCACCGGTTGAGAAGAAGACCAGAGAAGTAGCCGGGTGGGGGGAGCCGAGCAAGCGCTGGCGGCTGGCCTCGGCCGCCGGAGGAGGAGACCGAAGAGGGAGAGCCGGGTCGGGGCTGGAAGGGAAGCGAGGGAAGCGGCGCTTGGACCCGGGAACCGGAGCCGGCGGCCGGAGGAGAGGCAGGGAGCCGGATCGAGCCGGATCTGGGCGAGCAAGTCGTGGCGCCTAGGGTTAGAGAGGAAAGAAGGCGGCCGGGAGGAAGAGCAACCGGCGAGCGGCGGCGGCGCCGAGGAGCTGGGGGAGCTGCGGCGTCGGGAGGGCAGAGAGAGAGCAGAGAGTGAGCAGAGAGGGAGCCGGCGCGAGGGAGCCGAGAGAGCGGCGGCGGCGCTGAGGGTGGAAGAAGGCGTCGGGAGAGGCAGAGAGGTGGGAATGGGAAGGGGGTAGTGTGTGCGTGGTGTGCTTAGAGTGTGCGTGTGTGTGTGTAGGCCAGGCGTGTGTGGGCTTGTGTGGGCCGGCCAAGTGGGTTTGGAGAGAGAGAGAGAGATTAGGGGAAGATTAGGTTTAGGTTAGGATTTGGCGATTTTAGTTAAGTTGTAGACTCTAGTTGTTCTGTAGTGTTGGTACTAGAATAGGTAGTTTATCGATTGTCTTCTGCGGCTATTAAACTAGCTGGTGCATATAGGCAATGAGCATCGTCGTGAGTGCTAACTTCGATTAGACCGCAAAAGCATTTTAGTAATTAAAAATGTGCTAACTTGTAGTCGTCGCTAACTTATGTATCCATATTATCACTCAAATCAACTACGTATTTACTTATACTATTATTCGTTGCCGATCTTCTGTATGCGGCAACCGACACCAGGTGAGCAAATGACCAAAACTTCAGCGGCGCCAACTTTTCCTACTTCTACGAAGGCAAGCGATCCTCTTGAACATTAATATAGTTACTTAAAAATATACCCTATCTTGCACTATTATATGTATTGCATCAAAATGGTTTTCCAAAACCTAAAGAAAATGATTGAGATAAGATAAGATGATTAAGAAAGAATGAGACTTATTAGGAGGGTAAAAGGGGGCCCTGGCTGGGGAAACGCGACGATGATGTTGAGGTAAGAGGTGGGCCCCTTTTTACATATGGCTATAATATAAGGACCAACAAACTCTTGCTCGGTCGGATGTCAGTAATTCGAGTGCCAACCATTTTCCGTTTCGTGAGCGTAAAATGCTACCTTGTTACGTGACTAGGCTCTCCACATCGGGTAAGTAATAGGTGTGTGTGAGTGATATGGAGGAACCCGAGGACCGGTGGGGATAGTCGGAAGTGGGGATCCAAGGCGCTATATGCGCTAAGGTGGAGTGTTGAGTGCAGGATAGAAGTCGCCTCAACCAACCTCACGTAACTTCGGTGGATGATGAGGTCGGCGTGACTTAATCTGCACGTACGGAAGGTGATGGGTGGAGAAATTAATCACGTAACCTGGAAAACGTTCTGTATTCTGATCTCGAACCCGCATCTAAGGTAATGCGGTGGACCCTGTTCACAGAGAGTCCAGAATAGCTATGGGTAAAGTGGTACAAAGCTTGCGCAGTGCTACACAAATCATGAATTCATGCCAGTCTCCAGGATTGGAGTCTACGGGAACCACAGGGGGTCTTTTGTCTCTCCGAGTGACTAGTAGAGTTTCTCAGTATTAAAACTTGCCACCTTTTTGTGGAGATTTATTTTCTAAAGTGAGATGGCTTAGAAATTGTGATAAAGAGTAGAGATAGTGCATCCTTTGCATCTTTTGCTATTAATGCTTGCTGAGTACATTCATTTGTACTCAACCTTGTTAGTATTCTCCTTTGTAGACCCTAGTCCAGCAGGGAAGTATCCCGAGTGGGGCGAAGGCACTGCAGGTACCGATGAGACCACAGGAGGCGAATACCCTTACTACGAGGCGCAGGGCGAGATGGACTCCGTATTTGACTCCTGGGACGAATAGGAGGCCAGTGGAGTGTGGCAGGCAAGAAGGGGGTTTAGTCTTATTTTGATTATGTAAATTAGTATGTGTGCCGTAAGACTTTAGCCTGCGTGTAATCTGCTTGAATAAAGGGCGGTTTCTATCTTATTGTTACGATGCGCTAACTCGTAAGGCTTACTATTCGTTGGAGCGGTGTTCATTGGGCAAGCGAATAGTAATCCAGATCTTAAGTGTTATTACCCACAGGGTAATAACACGCGGCGTCACGAGATGGTATCGAGCAATAGGTTAGGCCACGCTAATAAGATAGAAACCCTTGCCTAACTTAAGTATGCCCTCTACTTGCTATATGGCACTAAGGGCGTGTTTGGCATGGCTCCACTCCAAAACTCTAGGGGGGAGTTGGCCAAAACCACCAAACACCAAAACTCCATAAATTGATGGAGCATTTGCTCTTCGTGGAGTTGGTAGAGCTCTAGTTCATTTGGTGGAGCACCTCTTTTCCCACTCCAGAATCCTCGAAATGAATCTAGACACGGAGTTTCAAGGTAATTACCCACCTTTGCCACTGGTTATAGAGAAAAAAACGTTTCGAGTTCTGGAGTGACTGCTCCCTGGAGTTTTGGAGTGGAGCTGCTCTGCTGTGGAGCAGAGCCATGCCAAACACGCCCTAAGTATCTTAGTAACCCTTGTCTTGAGGTCATTTTCTTCCTCACCCCCCCCTGATCAAAATTATTATGTTAAAAGCTTACCTTTCTTTAAAGTGACAACCATACTAACATAGAACTCTTCCCTGTTATGCGGATGAGTAGGTCCAAGCTTCAGTGGGCGAAAAGCGAGGACAAGAAGTGCTTATCTTTGGGAAGCTCTTGCATCATTTAGGAGCACCCTTCCCACATTTCTTTCAGAGACAGCGATGCAGTGGCATCCCTTTAGTAGGAGTCATAGTTACAGGGATCCCCTGGACCGTAGCTATTATGTAGAGTATACGGTAGAGTGGCGTACTTCAGACGACTACGGACCGTTGCAGGAGGCAGCCCATAGGGCCATCCACGCCATTAGGGCTCACTTTAGTGATCACTTGAGGGGTTCTCAGTTTGGAGGGGTACCAGCCATGACCCCAGGAGGGTTAGGTTTGCAGTTTGGACCTAGCGTCACTTCTAGCTATCCATACCCACCACTTTCTCCTGCCACAGCAGTCTTGCGGCAGGATACTACCGAGACAATGTTGATGTCTAGTACCATGTTGTATGACTCGACCCAGGGAGCTTTAGCTAGAGCTGAGGAGAGTGTTAGCCTTTGGCAGCAGCGGTGCCATGTCTTTGAGGTTCTTCAGGAGACCCACTATACCTCTTCTTCTGCTATTCCACCATACCCACCCACGTACCCTTCCTCTGACCCAGATCCCAGTTTCTATGCAGTTCCACCCACAGTTCCACCTCCCGCTCCACCCGTAGTTCCACCCACCGTTCCACCTACAGTTCCACCATCTGACCCACCCATTGATCCCGTTGCACCCCCACCTTATCCCTTTTACTCCTTCATAGCTGATAGTTTCACCTCCGTACCCCCCACAGTTCCTGTCCCTGACCCATCCTATGAGCCTTTCGTTCCCATCCCTTCTCCTCCTTACCCATATCCACATGTTCCCGCACCACCCTCCCAGGGAGACTTAGGAGATCCCACAGCCCCGCCACCAGAGTGTCCACTTCCTCACCGTCTGAGACAGGAGTTCCGTGGTCCTCCCACCATTGTACCTCCAGATCCTATTAGGGACACCACCCTTGTTCACGAGGCTTTCCGCACCTACTTTGGAGACAAAGCAGAGCCTGCGGTTGGGAGGCGCCCACCCTAGTCGAGGAGTGGCGGCAGTGAGGAGAGTGATCCGAGGAGTGGTAGTTGGAGGTCCTTTAGTTGTGTCGAGTCAGGAGTAACTTGTTGTAGTTCGGAGTTTCACCTTGTTGTATCTGTTGTACCCTTGTTGTATCAGTTGTTGTTGTATCAGAACCTGTTGTAAGTTGTGCTTCAGTGAGTGTTCAGTTTCGTTTCTTGACCTAGGATAGAATGCTTGAGACTATAGTTGGGGTGGCTTCAATATAAGATCATAAGTTGCATGCCGAGGATAGAGGCTTGCAGTAGAATTCTGGTATGGACCGGCTTTTTCAGTTTTGGACAAGCTTGGACCATGCCCATTAGTCTCCTTACCTATTCATCTCTATAACCAAAGTGACACGTCAGCCTCCTCAGTAAATCATTAATTACTTAAAGAGAACAAAGATAATGGCTGACGGAGTAAAAAGATGTCTTATCCTCTTCGCACTTCGTTTCGGACGAGTGGTCCGTGGCACTCCGAGCGTGTAGCTCTGGCGTACCCAGGAACGAAGTCCTGGGCGTACTCAGGAATGAGCCCTGAGCGGTCCCAAACACGTGGTTTGGGCGGTCTTGAGAACGGGATCTCAAGCGTACCTGGGCACGTGGATCCAGGGTAGTATAGGTCGCACTCAGAGGCAAGCTCTGAGCGGTCCCAAACACGTGGTTTGGGCGGTCTTGAGAACGAGATCTCAAGCGTGACTGAGCACGAGAGACTCAGGTAGTATAGTATTTGGATCTTTTGCATCTCTATGTTTCTTGGTGTTATTTGGTTACCTATGTGGCTTAACTCAACTAACCCGCGGTGCCGTTCTGTCAGATTAATATGGTGATTCCTTGCTCACCTTAAGCGACTGCTAAATCTTAAAAGAGCAAGTAAAGCAAGCAGCCTAGTTGCTAACCGCGACTAGTGTAACCTTCTTCTCTTAACCTCTCGCTTTCCTTCGTGATGGAAGGTCAAGGACCCAAGATCAAGGATTGGGACTAAGGTTGGGTTTACCCTCACTGCAAGAACCAACAGAGATCCACCGATGGACCTCAATGACCACTGCTCGGCGATCTAGAACGGCAAGATTTCGAGAAGTCACCAAAGCACCTCCAAGAGTGGCGATCCACTAGGAGTAATGATCGAGGTTTTTCGATTCTCGAAAATTCCGGAGGAAGTGAAAACTCCGAAAGGAAGCTCAAGAGAACCGTAACCGCTTCATGGAAGCACTCTTAACTCGAGTAGCCCCTACCACCTCACACCAACCCGCGGGGTTAGTGGTGACTTTCTCGAACTCGCCCTCCCACCTTTGCCAAGGCCATCGATCCATTGGACGCCTTGATGGATCGTTAATTGAGGTGGAAAAGAAGCTGACACGGTCGGATGTTACGATGAGGAGAAGGTTTGGTATGCAGCGCACCGATTACCGGACCCGCACCACATGGTGGCTAAACTACCACCGCATCGTGTCGTGAGCAACCCATCACTTGGGCTGAATTTAAGATTCGTTTCATGAAACTCATGTGCCTCTTTGGAAGAATGGAGTTAAAGAAACGAGAATTTGAGCCTTAACTCAAGGCGGAAAAAATGGTTGAATACTTGAGCCAATTCAATGATCTTTCCGCTATGCCCGGTGATGTCGATAATCGAAGAGAAGAAAATAGAGAAATTCCTAAATGGAATGCAGCCTTACCTGAAAATGCTCCTATCCATTCACAAGATAACTGAATTCCAGGACCTAGTCAATCGAGCCATAATTCTGGAAAATGAACATTCCAACCTGACAGAAGAAAGAAGGAAGAAGGCTAAGACAGATCACCAACCACATAAACTCCAGAGGCCTCGTCCCTATCCACATCAACAGCCTCCACCTCGATTTGGACCGCCCAATTTCAGATCCCACCATCCATCTTTCCAGAGACCTGTAGCTGTGAGACAGCCAGTAGCGGTAGCTCTGAAGTGTGCAAAATGTGGAGGAAGCCACTTGACTAAAGACTGCATGAGCGGCACAGGAGCATGCTTCAACTGCGGAAGGCTTGGTCACTTCAAGGCCGATTGTCCTTACCCACAGAAAATATCTGGGACTCAAATGCAACTGCACTGCATGCCGGACTACCCGCACCAAAGCACCATCTCAAGCTAGCCGCATAAGTCGGCTCAAAGGCAACCAAGCACTCACCGGAGGAATCGGAAGAGGAGGACAAGCGCGTCGACGCATGTGACGGCCGAGCATATTGGAGAAGCATCGATGTGATCACGGAAAGTCTGTTACTTCCACCGCCTGTATCGTTCTCTTTGACCCTGGAGCAACTCACTCGTTTATTTCTTGCAAGTTCCTAGTAGAACATAAATTGACATCTGAACCGTTGGAAAAACCAATGGGAGTGAGTACGCCGCGGGGGCGTTAGAAGTGACGTTGATTAGAAAGAATCAGGTCGTCATAATTCACAACACCAAGTTCCTAGCGAACCTCTTTGTAATCGACCTAAAAGGTTTAGAAGTAATCACAGGTATGGATGGTTATACGCCCATGGAGTAAACATAGACCGTGAAACTAAGCGGTATCCATCGTAAAGCTTGGATGGGACCCGTCTGCAATATACTGGGGCAAGAACCCAACATAAACCACCCGACCCCAATCTAGCCAATCTCCAAGTGAAAGGGCTAGACGACATACCAATAGTGAAAGACTTCCCAGATGTTTTCCCGATGGCGCGGGCATGCCACTGTTAGGGAGGTCGATTTCACTATCAACCTAATTCCTGGAACAGCTCCAATTTCCAAAAGGCCGTACAGGATGAGTAAGGAAGAGCTGGTAGAGCTTAAGAAGCAATTGGATGAACTTGAGTCCAAAGGATTCATTAGAGAAAGTACATCACCATGGGGAGCTCCGGTTCTCTTTGCACCCAAGAAGGACGGCGGAGTAAGGTTGTGCACCGACTATCGGGAATTAAATAATGTCACTATAAAGAATAAGTACCCGCTACCTCGAATCGACGATCTCTTTGATCAACTAAAGGGAGCACGGGTATTCTCGAAGGTCGATCTAAGATCTGGATATCATCATATTCGAGTCAACCCTAGTGACATTAAGAAGACTGCTTTTGTCTCACGATATGGGCATCATGAATACACGGTAGTTCCATTCGGAATGACCAATGCTCCTGCGGTATTCATGAATCTAATGAATAAATTGTTTATGAAGTACCTAGACAAATTTGTGGTGGTATTTATTGATGACATCCTGGTCTATTCGAAAAGTGAGGAAGAACATGTGCAGCACCTCACTATTGTCTTACAAGTCCTCAGAGAAAATCAACTGTATGCCAAATTCAGTAAATGTGAATTTTGGCTAGACCAAGTAGCATTCCTCGGACACATTATCTCTGGAAGAGGAATCGAAGTGGATCCTTCCAAGATCGAAACCGTTACCTCATGGAAATGTCCAACAAATGTTATCAAGTCCGGAGTTTCACGGGATTAGCGGGATATTACAGGAGATTTATAAAGGGATTCTCTCAAATCACCTCACCCCTCACAAAACTCTTGAAGAAAGACGAAAAGTTCGTATGGACGGAAATGTGTGAGAAAAGCTTTCAGGAGCTGAAACAACGCTTAACCACTGCACCGGTCTTATCCCTACCTAAGGAGGTAATTGACTACGTGGTTTATTGTGACGCATCAAAGCATGGGTTGGGATGCGTATTAATGCAGGAGGACAAAGTCATTGCATATGCTTCTGCATGATTAAGGCCCCATGAGCTAAACTATCCTACTCATGACCTTGAACCGAGCGTAGTGTTTGCCACGAAAATTTGGAGACACTACTTGTACGGGTCCAAGTGTACCTTGTACAGCGACCATAAAAGCCTCAAGTACATCTTTACCCAGAAGGAACTGAATATGAGGCAAAGAAGATGGTTAGAGCTGATTAAAGATTATGACCTAACCATAGCTTACCACCCAGGAAAAGCTAATGTGGTAGCAGATGCTCTTAGCGAGAAAGTCTCATTGCCATTACCTTTCCACTGAGAGCCATGCCACTGATTTAATCCAAGCCCCGGCGAATGGAGATAAAAGTGGAAACTACGACACGAAGCTACCATTGCCGCCATGGTATTTCATCCCACCCTTCGTGATCAAATCCAAGAACACCAACCGCCCGACCCTTTTATCAAGGAAGAAAGTCAACGTATCAAATCAAAGCCAACCTCCGAGTTCCACATCGAAAACTCCGAGTCTGTGGCGACAAGCGAGAATTTGCGTTCCGATCAACCGCAAATTAAGGAGACCATCCTCAGTGAAGCCCATGATACTCGATGACACTATCCATCCAGTGACACAAAAATGTATCGGGATTTGAAAGAAACCTTCGGTGGCCAAACATGAAGCGAGCTATAGCGGAATATGTAGGCCAATGTGATACCGCCAAAGGTCAAGCAGAACACCGCGTCTGCAGATCATTAAAACCACGGAAATACCGAATGGAAATGGGAGGATATCTGTATGGACTTTATAATAGGTCTTCTCTCACCGTAAAAAGAAGGATGCCATTTGGGTTATAGTGGATCGTCTTACAAAGTCAGCTCATTTTATTGCCACTAACTGAAGTACTCACAAATAAGCTCATTGAACTCTATATAGAGAGGATAATTACTCTACATGGGGTACCAAGACAATCACCTCGGATAGAGGATCTGTGTTTGTTTAGTTTGGAAGAGCTTACAAAGCGCCTTGGGCACCACCCTCAACTTCAAAGACTGACCTATCACCCCAAAGCGATGGGCGGAGCGAGACAGTAAATCAAATTCTAGAAGATATGCTAGGCGTGCGTGCTAAACTTTGGAGAATCTTGGGAAAAATGTTTAGCCTTAGCAGAGTTTGCATACAATAACAGCTACCAGTCTAGTATCCAAATGGCTCCGTCGAAGCTCTATGGCGAAAGTGTAGGTCACCAATATCTTTGGTATGAAGTTGGAGAAAGACCATTGCTAGGACTCGAACTCGCATGCGGAGAACGATGAGAAAATTCAATTAATTCGAGAACGCCTCAAGATTGCCCAGTAGGCAAAAGAGCTATCTTGACAAGCATAGGAAAGACCTCGATTTGAAGTCGGAGATTATGTATATCTAAAGATATCACCTATGCGGGAGTACGTGATTTGGACTAAAAGGAAGCTAAGTCGCGTTATGTGGGACCCTTTCGGATCCTAGAGCGTAAGGGCACCCTCGCATATAAACTAGAGTTACCAACCCAACTGTCACGAGTTCATGATGTGTTTCATGTCTCTCAACTTCGAAAATGTCTAAGAGAGCCTTCGCAGCATGTAACCAACCTCGACATACCTTTGCAAGATGATTTGACTTACGAAGAACGCCGGTGAAAATCCTAGCAATGAAGACCGCCGATTATGAAGCAGGATGATACGCTTCGCAAAGTGTTGTGGAAAAATCACTCATGATCTGAAGCTACATGGGAGAAGGAAGAAGAATCTGCGAAGTCTACCCCAACCTGTTCAAGTGAGATTTTAATTTCGGGGGCGAAATTTGTTTCTAAGTGGGGTAGGATGTGAGCGCCCGCGTTTTTAGACCTAACCTCGTAGCGGTAATCAGGGTTTAGCAGCGTTAAGCTTTTCTTAGCGGCAAGTTAGCAAGAGTATTAGATCGCTCCTAATTAGCCGAAGCATATTGCATCATTCATTCATTCGCTCCATTATTGCAATCGTCATTCAGCACAACAGTTGATCAATAGATAAATAGAATGCACCGTCAATTGCATTAGACAACAAATCAGCAATTGCATATATAGGACATCAGTAGTTCATTTGCATCCACAGAATCCAGATCATCTCATTTACATTCATACATCCTATGTCATGCAACCCTAAAACAGACTAGTAGCACTGGTGCCAAGAACCATTCACGCTGCCCACAAGCATCACAGTACCCCTAACACAGTGCGTCCTCATCCACACTACTATCAAAAGCTGAGCAGCCACGTTTGTTTCACCTGCAAAGCAAACAGCGCAATCCTATCCACATTCACAGCCGAAGCCTCTATTTTACTGCCCCCCCTCCAGTCTTTCACCACAGCCATTCCTCCCATTCTCTTCCCAGTCCAGAACCCACAGAGCCTCGGTCCAGGACCACACCAACCATCAGAGCCGAAGGTGCTGGGAGCTGGGCATCGTCCAGGCCGGCAGCACCACCGGCAGCACCACCATCCTCAGCAGCAGCAGCAGCCATTCATCAACAGCACAAGCACAACACAACCAGACCATTTCTCAGTCCATCAGCAGGTAAAAGTAATGAACATCTTGAACTGGAGGTGAGCAAGTTCATACCTCCAGTAACCCTTCCAATCTCCATATCTCCACCACATTGACCTGCATTCACCATTGAGCATTCATCAATAGGAGGCCTATCTAGGCGAGTGAGCTAAGTAGAGAGCAGAGGCGTCGGTTCTTCGGTGCCGGCGGCCGGAAGGCCGAGCCGGCCGGACCCAAACCCTAGCAGCGATGGCCTGAGCTTCTAGCGGCAGGTTGAGAAGAAGACAGAGAAGTAGCTGTGAGGACCCGGTTTATTTGGCTTGTAATGCTTAACCAACCACTGGTCCTAGCATCACAAATCAAATAAAGCTGATCCTCGAGATATGTATACTTCGAAAGCGATATCGCACCTCGTTACAAATTAGACATCAACTCCATTCAACATAGAGTCCAAACATTACACTACAAGCGGAAGATAAACAAATAGTAACAATATTACAGGACATAGGCCGGAGAATGCCAAATATACACAAATAACAAGAACGACAATGAAGCAAAAGTGCCATAAGATGGCTATAAACAAAGCCAATCGGTGTGCCTTCAACCCACAAGGCATCGGCCAGGACCGCCAAGACTAGTCGTCACCCACGAAGCGGCAACACGACTCACGAGTGAGGACCACGAGGCTCACCTTCTTCCTCTGCAACAAAAACATTAAGCAAAGCACACGAGTACAAAGATTGTCTTTGTACCCGCAAGGCGACGTGTGAACTAGGCACTGTTCATATGCTACATGCGAGCTTATTTGGTGGAGGCCATATGTTTCATTTGCATAAAGCCAACTTTCGTTTGCAATAATATAATCTGATTTAAAGGCAAGTTTGCAATTCATTTTTAAGATTGAAATAGCAATAAAGGATAATAATAGCAACAGAGCAAAGATAAAACAACCTAGAAGTGACTATCCCAATAGTCACCACAACAATAACACGAATCCCGATTCGTACCACCCATCAAGTTTTAATTTAAATGTTGTAGTCTAACTCTTGAAAAGCTTACCCAAGTGTGTCCATCACCTAGGGCGAGGCTATTCGAATAGTTTTAACCTGCAGGTGTACCACTGTACCCACACCTCGCATCGCCTTTAAGCCAAAGCACACTTAGAAGGTATCAAGCACTGACTAAGTCCTCTGAGACTGTTTCCAATATTGTGTATCAACCGAGCGCTCGTATGGATAGAAACCCATACGCTTACATGGTAAAGCCGAAAAGACAACTACCGCTCAGGATAAAGCTTTTGGACAACTACCATGCTCCCACCTCCATCCCTCCTGCGACCTCCTGCGACCGGAGCCAATACACGCCAAAGTACTAGGTCAAGAGAGGTCCATATACTCTAGTGTGGTTATGCACGAAATGCTGGATAAAAATTCACTCACAAGATGTTCGGTCCTTAATTGACCGGGCACCTTTCGATCACACCCAAAGATCACACCAATCTTACCATTGTGCCGCGTCCAAATCATTTTGTTTTCATTTTTAGTTTGCAATTAAACATAGCGAAATCTTGAAACATAAAGTTGTAGTAAATTTTGTGTGATCAAGGTTCTGACTAAAGTCGATAACCGCTTGATTCTCACCGATACTAAGCATGTCTAAGCGGTGAAATCGTATCTACTAAGTGACAAGAAATCATCCAGCGATCTCTAATCACAACAAATAACCTAGGCTCGGTAGTAGAGATCAATATTTTGTCTACAGGATATGCACTACTGGATTTAACTAATCAATTTAACACAAATTAAGCGATGCATACATACAATTTGAAACAAAATATTAGACTTTAAAATCTTGGGATAAATATGATCAAGCTGCTTGCTCGGTCTTTGTTGCTCAATATGGTGCGGAGGATCGTCCTCGGGGTTGCGCAAATATCGAAGCCTAACGATCGAACATAACGACAAATAAGAACGAATAACAGGCAAAACTCAAACATACAACAACACCAAAACAAGCTAGAACTCACACAGCAACCTAAGCAAGATATAACAAAATTTTAGAAGCAGAGAACAAATTATTTTAAGTTATTATCAATTTTCTATGAATTTTCTAAGCTAAAAACACAACAAGCCACTAGTTAATTACTTAACAAATTTTCATGAACAGAAACAGTGTGTAAAACCTATCCTAATAGTTAGTATACTGAAAATGAAATTTTCTGAATTGGGTTCATTTAATTTGGACAATTATTGGAAGAGATATGCATTTTCTAATTTAGAAGATACATAAGACATCATTTTATTAGCTAATGATTTTTGCTACAGAGACATGGGTGAAGCTAATTTTAGTAAACAATACATTTGAAATGAAAATAAACGACCTTTGGATTCATGCAATTTGGATAAAAATTGAATTAGTTATGCATTTTACAAGTTTAATTGAATTAACGATTACTGTGTAAAAGCATTACTGATTTACTAAAGCATTTAATCCTTTTCTACCCACACCAACTAACCCCGAGACAACGACCGTGGGCCGTGAAAGTCTTGACGAAACGACCACCACGAAAGTGACGTCGAAGGCGTATTCTAAGAATACGTCTTTGACATATCAAAGTGTACTTCTAACACATACTCACAGAGAAATACGCTTTCAAACAGAGAAAACATATCGCCAAGGGTTACACACCCACTAACTGACATCATGGGCCCACATGGCAGTGACTCAGAGGGAAATATAACGGTTGGATTAGAGTTTACTAAACACGATTACCAGAGAGGGCCCACAAATCAGTGACATAACTAAACAAATATTAGTGCTAATCGAACGCATGCCGGCGCTCGCGGCAGCGACGGGACGGCGGCGCGGCGCGCAGATGATCTCGCGAACTAGTGGGTTTCAAAGCGGCGAGTGATACCTTCGGGTTCCACGAGACTCGGCGAACCCGGTGGTGGCGGCAGGTCCGATGGTCACCGAGTTGAGCTCACGACGGCCGGAGCGAGAGAAAGCGCGCCCACGCGAGGAAGGCGTCTGGACTTCTAGAAGACTTGGAAGGTGTGCTAAGCCGCCTCAATACCGGAGCAAGAAGCACACGATAACGCCGACGAAGAAAGCCCGAGGTGACCGGAATTTCCACGGCGGAAACCGAGCTTGGAGAAGAATTGGTCGACGCGCAACGATGCACAAAAGGCGTAAACAAGCCCACCGTTAGACTTCGGTGCATCAATGCGATCCTAAGGGACTAAGTGGCGGGCCGAAACTCACGGTCGCAAACGAGCTCACGGATCGAGATCGCCGAGGCGGAGACGACAATACCGCTCTTGGTGATCCACCGACGCCAAGGACACGGAATAGGCAAAATGGAGGCGGCGAGGCAAGAGGAACACGATGGTGCGATCGGCGGCTCAAGGGCGGCTCGAAGCGGCGGCGCTACGCTCGAGTTTTCTCGGCGAAGCTAAGAAATGGGCGAGAGAGGCGCAAGAATGGTGCGAGAAGGAATGGGCGACCCTATGAGGTAGATGGACTTGAGCGATCTCTCGGAGGCGGACACGCGCGTCCGGCGTGGCGGCGGCAGTGCGTGTGCGCATGCTTGCGATCGCCGGCCGAGCTCCGGTGCAGCGGAGTCGGCGAGGAAGAACTGCGGTGGGACCCATATGTCGGACGATCGAAGTGGTGCGAACCGGTGGTTTGATTTGATCGACACGCACCGACCGTTGGATCCGAAATGGACGGTGGGATTGGTGTATGCATTCGGACGGTCGGTTGCGCCGCGCGGCGTGGATCGTTCGATCTTCATCGGACGGTCACGATTGATTGGACTCGGCGATGCGTTTAGTTGACGCGACCGAGCCAAGTGGTCTTGAGTCGGACTCGAGCTGAGTTGGGTTCGGGCAGAAACGATACCTTTGGAATTTGATTTAAAAGACAGAGAAGGTTTTGGGAATTTTAGAGGTAGCTCCTGAGCTCTAAAAATTTCAAAATTTTATGGTAGCTACTAGAGACAGAGGACAACCTTGTATAATTTTCCAGAACTTTTATGCACTGCATTGTTCTAGAGAAAATTCACAAGCTGCTGTCTGAGGAGTTTGACGAGTTTTCAACTAGTTTGACTTGGCCATTTAAAATAGCAAACAAAATCTAAAAATTGTGAAATAATTCAGGAGGTAGATAGGATGATCAATATGATAGGAAAAATAATTTCAGAGGATGACCATAAGTTTGAAAGCTAAGAACTCGACAACAACAATTTCCAATCACAAGAATTAAATTCTAAAAATTGGAAATTGCTAGGGAAAACTTTAGAAACTTTCAAATGATTTGAAGAGACAACAAAAGTTTTTATTTCTCCTCAAAATTTTACATTCGAAATACAAACCCTAAGTTAGGGCTGTTACATAGCCGGGTGGGGGGAGCCGAGCAAGGCGCGGCGGCGCTGGCCTCTGGCCGCGCCGGGAGGAGGAGACCGAAGAGGGAGAGCCGGGTCGGGGCTGGAAGGGAAGCGAGGGAGGCGGCGCTTGGACCCGGGAACCGGAGCCGGCGGCCGGAGGAGAGGCAGGGAGCCGGGACCGAGCCGGATCTGGGCCGAGCAAGGTCCGGCGGCGCCTAGGGTTAGAGAGGAAAGAAGGCGGCGGGAGGAAGAGCAACAGCCCGAGCGGCGGCGCGCCGAGAGCTGGGAGCTGCGCGTCGGGAGGCGAGAGAGGCAGAGAGTGAGCAGAGAGGGAGGCGCGAGGGAGCGAGAAGGCGCGCGCGCGAGGTGGAAGAAGGCGTCGGGAGAGGCAGAGAGGTGGGAATGGGAAGGGGTAGTGTGTGCGTGGTGTGCTTAGAGTGTGCGTGTGTGTGTGTAGGCGAGCGTGTGTGGGCTTGTGTGGGCGGCCAAGTGGGTTTGAGAGAGAGAGAGAGATTAGGGAAGATTAGGTTTAGGTTAGGATTTGCGATTTTAGTTAAGTTGTAGACTCTAGTTGTTACTGTAGTGTTGGTACTAGAATAGGTAGTTTATCGATTGTCTTCTGCGGCTATTAAACTAGCTGGTGCATATAGGCAAGCGGGCGACTGTCGGCGAGTGCTAACCGATTAGACCACAAAAGCATTTTAGTAATTAAAAATGTGCTAACTTGTAGTAAATCGCTAACTTATGTATCCATATTATCACTCAAATCAACTACGTATTTACTTATACTATTATTCGTTGCGATCTTCTCTGTAAGCGAACCGACAAGCGGAAGCGATTGACCAAAACTTCAATGGCGCTAACTTTTCCTACTTCTACTAAGGCAAGCGATCCTCTTGAACATTAATATAGTTACTTAAAATATACCCTATCTTGCACTATTATATGTATTGCATCAAAATGGTTTTCCAAAACCTAAAGAAAATGATTGAGATAAGATAAGATGATTAAGAAAGAATGAGACTTATTAGGAGGGTAAAGGGGCCCCTGGTGAGAAACGCGACGATGATGTTGAGGTAAGAGGTGGGCCCTTTTTACATATGGCTATAATATAAGGACCAACAAACTCTTGCTCGGTCGGATCGTAATCGAGTGCCAACCATTTTCCCGTTTGGCGAGCGAAAATGCTACCTTGTTACGTGACTAGGCTCTCCACATCGGGTAAGTAATAGGTGTGTGTGAGTGATATGGAGGAACCCGGGACCGGTGGGGATAGTCGGAAGTGGGGATCCAAGGCGCTATATGCGCTAATGTGGAGTGTTGAGTGCGGGATAGAAGTCGCCTCAACCAACCTCACGAACTTCGGTGGATGATGAGGTCGCGGCGTGACTTAATCTGCACCGGCGGAAGGTGATGGGTGGAGAAATTAATCACGTAACACGGAAAGCGTTACGATTCGATCTCGAACCCGCATCTAAGGTAATGCGGTGGACCACATTCACAGAGAGTCCGAATAGCTATGGGTAAGTGGTACAAAGCTTTTGCGATGCTAAACAAATCATGAATTCATGCGGTCTCGAGTTGGAGTCTACGGAACCACAGGGGTCTTTTGTCTCTCCGAGTGACTAGTAGAGTTTCTCGATATTAAAACTTGCCACCTTTTTGTGGAGATTTATTTTCTAAAGTGAGATGGCTTAGAAATTGTGATAAAGAGTAGAGATAGTGCATCCTTTGCATCTTTTGCTATTAATGCTTCTTTGAGTACATTCATTTGTACTCAACCTTGTTAGTATTCTCCTTTGTAGACCCTAGTCCAGCGAGGAAGTATCCCGAGTGGGCGAAGGCACTGAGTGCAGATGAGACCACGGGAGGCGAAGACCCTTACTACGGCGCGGGCGAGATGGACTCCGTATTTGACTCCGGGGCGAATAGGAGGCGATGGAGTGTGGCAGTAAGAAGGGGTTTAGTCTTATTTTGGTTATGTAAATTAGTATGTGTGCCGTAAGACTTTAGCCCTGCGTGGCTAACTGTTTAAATAAAGGACAGTTTCTATCTTATTGTTCTGATGCGCGCTAACTCTGGTAAGGCTTACTATTCGTTGGAGCGGTGTTCTACCGGGCAAACGAATAGTAATCCGTATGCTTAAGTGTTATTACCCCTGGGGTAATAACACGGGGCGTCACACTTTCTCTTTGTATCAGCCGGGCAATTTGGGCTAAAAAAATAGCTGATTTGTCCTTGTTAACAAGTTGTCCAGAACTTCTACTATACCATTCCAAAATTTCATGAATCCTTTCAGCCCCCCATTTTGACACTTCTTGTCTGAGCTGTTCACATATACAAACAACCCGTTCATATCATTGTGCTATATTGGTTCAAATTAAATCATATAAAAGGGATGCTTCAAATCAAAGAATTTCCAAATCATTTTGTTTTGAGAATATGTGGTGTCGACATGAAGATTATGAAGTAGTGGTCAATGAAGCTTGGGCATCAAGGGGTACTGGCAGTACACTCCAAGACTTAAACCAATCCTTAAAGCACATGCAAAAAGAGCTTACAGCTTGGAGCAGCACTTCTTTTGGTTCAGTTAAAAAGGAATTGAAGAAGCTCCGTAAAGAATTAGAAAGAGAAAGAGGTAATCTGCTCTACATGGGACCTTTTGACCGGGAAAAGAGGATTATAAATAGAATGATAGAGCTCCAAACCCGTGAGAAAATCATGATGCGTCAACGATCAAAGGTTCAGTGGTTACATGAAGGAGATAGAAACACCTCATTTTTCACGTGAGAGCTTTACAACGGGCAAGACAAAACATAATTTCAATGTTGATGTGAGAAGATGGTTCAATTTGCTTGGAGCAAAAAGAACTAGAGGAGTTAGCAACGAGTTTCTATAGGGAACTATTCTCTAGACAGGACGGGATTAATCCCCAAGAGGTTATCGAGTTCGTCCCTCAAAACGTGATGGCCGATATGAACACCTTTTTATGCTCACCATTTCTCAGCCAATGAAGTGTCAAGAGCCTTATTCATGATGGCCCCCAACAAGTCACCAGGCATATATGGCTTTACAGCAGGATTTTACCAAAAGTACTGGGAGCTTTTAAAAGATCAAGTTACAAGTGCAGTTCTTAATTTCCTTAATGGGGGAGATATGCCTACAGAGGTAAACCACACTGTTTTGGTGTTGATTCCCAAAATTAAAAACCCTCAGAAACTCTCTCAGTATAGGTCGATCTCTTTATGCAATGTCATCTATAAGCTTTGCTCAAAAGTTCTTGCTAACTGGCTACGACTAATCCTAGAGAATATCATATTTCAAGAGCAGAGTGCCTTCGTACCGGGACGCTTAATTTCTGATAACGCCCTAATTGCCTATGAATGTATCCATTATCTATGAAGGAAGAAAGGCAAGTCAGGTGCATGCGCAGTTAAATTGGATATGGCGAAGGCATATGATTAGGTGGAGTGGAGCTACATCGAATAAACCATGCGTAAAATGGGGTTTGCGGAGAGTTGGATTAATCAGATCATGGCTTGTGTTCAGTCTGTCTCCTTTTTAGTGAGAATTAATGGGCAATACTCTCCTTTCTTCAAACCAAAACTAAAGAACTTGTTGGTAGACACTGATTTAATATAAGCTAAAACACGCTAAGTGAAAGCTAGAAAATGCATGCTTTAGAAAGAAGTTACGATACTTCCAGCTAAGAACTAGTGGATATTTCTATGTTACTCTTGTCATTCAGCTCATCCATGATATATCTTACATGAAAGAAACATAAAAAAGCAATAACTTCGATTAAATAAATGTATAAATAATTAACAAACTAAATAACTTGCGATTGCAACCAATGGATGTATTCTAATAATAATGTAATTTAGTGTTTGGTAAGTTAAACATCAGTACATCTTAAATGATGAAAGATAAAAAAACAATTCCGAAGCACATAAGTCTATAAGCTATCACAAATATCATGGCAAATATGTAACACCTTTTCCTTTTCTATAGCACAGAGAACGTTTACATGTGAATTACACAAATGTATAAATTGTAAAATAATTGTCCACCTTTATACTACTATGAGCTGTATTATCCAGTATCCACTGACAGAACACAAGAACATGCTTACCAACATTGACTTGAAACAATTCTACAAAATTTATCATTGAATTGTTAACGAACCATCCTCTCATAAGTCATAACGGAAGTAAGAGAATCAAGATAAGCCTACCAGTATTCTCAGTACACCAATGTATATCTCTATGTATTGGAACAAAGATTTGCACAATAATTCTGATGATAAGTTGAACGTATTGTAAATCAAGAAAAGGGTCATGCATTTAAGTGACTATGAGGCATGAATAAGCAGATCAAGGAGACTAGTCATGTAGGATATGCATATTCCTAAATTAATGTATGATCTTGTTGAAATATGGGATATATTGTGATCCGAATTTCTAATATGGAAGTATCCGGATTAGTTACCATATTAGCGGATTAGTTTCTTACTTGGACTCTAAGTCCTTTTACCCCTTTATATGCCTCTTGTAAGCCGCACGGGGAGGGTTGACGTCTAGACGCCTCACACCCCATTGTAATCCCCGGTGTTTTGTAATCGCTCCACATATAGTGATCATCGCCGGTTGGCGCTCGTGGTTTTTTTCCCGCAAGGGTTTTCCACGTAAAATTCGTGTCTTTTGCCCCTGTCGATCCGTGCATTATTTTTAATAAGTGGTATCAGAGTACAGGAGTTTAGGGTTTGAGAGAGACTAAAAAAAAATAGCAGATTGATCTGCCGCCGCCGTCTCCACGTCGCATCTTCGCATCGATCGGCGTCGTCCGTTCTTCGTCGCCAGCAACGCCGTAGCGCCAGCGCCTCGGTCCAGTTGTCGCTACGGTTGAGCGTCTCGCCTCAGTCAAGCGCGCAGCCAGTGCAAATTTGTTCGGCGGCATCGTTCGCCACCGAGTCGGCGTCGCGCGTCATCCACAGAGACCAAACCAACCGAAGCCATCTTGGTCCGTGCGTGGAATCGGTAGAAGCGATTCAAGTCGGCGACAAGAAAAGCATTAACAACTCCTTGAAAAGCACAGTCACTTCAACTCTTTTTTTATATATATTAAATCTCCAAGCATTAATCCTATTGCTTCACGTGGAGGTGCTGCCCAAGATTTCATTATTCATGTGAAGGTGTACAAGCCGTGCACAGATCCTAATTCTGGAGTTTCTTTGCTTCGTCCACCCAAGAACCGTACCAGGAATATTTGAAGATCTTTGATTTACGTACACAGAAAGTGTACCAAACAGGTCGTGATTTTTGCTAGGTTTACATATATCAGTACAAGCAATTTTCAGGTTTTATTCCTCATGACGACTTTGAAGTATGATCTTCCACTCCTGGATCGAGACACTAGATTTTCGCTGTGGCAAGTTAAGATGAGAGCTGTGTTGGCACAGATGGATTTGGATGATGCATTGGAAGGTTTTGCGAAACAACTTACTGCATGGACCGCAGATGACAAGCGTAAAGACCGTAAGGCTTTATCTCAGATTCACCTTCATCTATCAAATAGTATTTTGCAGGATGTTTTGAAGGAGAAGACAGCTGCTGCATTATGGCTGAAGCTAGAAAAAATTTGCATGACAAAGGATCTTACCAGCAAGATGCATGTCAAGCAGAAGTTGTACTCTCACAAATTGCAAGAAGGAGAATCTGTGCTTGATCATCTTTCGTCGTTTAAGGAGATCGTTGCCGACCTAGAGTCGATGGAGGTAAAATATGAGGATGAGGATTTGGGTCTTATTCTTTTGTGTTCCTTTGCCTAGTTCATTTTCAAATTTCGGAGAGATACCATATTATATAGTAGAGATACTCTCACTCTTAATGAAGTTTATGAAGCTTTGCATGCTAAGGAAAAGATGAAACAGATGGTACCTTCTGAAAATTCAAGCTCGAAAGGAGAAGTCTTGTTTATTCGTGGCAAGCAAAAGGAGAAGAACTCAAACAATGGATCACGGGGCAAAAGTTGACGGCTACAGAGCAAATCGAAATCTAGAGGCAAGTACAAGTCGTGCAAATATTACAAGAAAAGTGGGCACAACATCTCTGAATGCTGGAAGCTCCAGAATAAAGAAAAGAGAACAGGCAATTATAAACCAAAAGGTAATCCAGATGATGAAGGTAAAGCCTCTCTTACTGCTGATGATAGTCCTAATGGAGAAATTCTTGTTGCCTTTGCTGGATGTGCTAAGACCAATGATGAATGGATTCTTGATTCATGCTGCACCTTTCATATGTGTCATAATAAGGATTGGTTTGCCACCTATGAACTGTTGAAGGTGGTAATGTGTTGATGGGTGATAACTCATCTTGTAAGGTTGCAGGAATTGGTTCAATTCAAATCAAGATGTTTGATGGTATTGTCGAACTTTGTGGATGTGAGGCACATTCCAGTTTGAAAAGAAACCTCATCTCTTTGAGTACTCTTGATGGTAAAGGGTACAAGTATTCAGTGAAGGTGGAGTTTTAAAGGTATCAAAAGGCTCTCTTATTGTGATGAAAGTGATATTAAAGCGCTAATCTGTACCATCTGCAGTACTACAATATCGAGTAATGTTGCTGTAATTTCAAGTTCATTATCCGATTCGATGCCACTAATCTTTGGCATATCGTCTTGGGCATATGAGTGAACTTGGTTTGGCAGAATTGAGTAAGAGAGGGCTTCTTGATGGACATAGCATCAGCAAGTTGAAATTTTGTGAGCATTGCGTGTTTGGCAAACACAAGAGGGTGAGATTTAATACCTCAGTTCATACTACAGAAGGTATTTTAGATTATGTGTATTCGATTTATGGGGCCATCTCATAAGACATCTCTAGGAGGTGCTCGTTATATGTTAACAATTATTGATGATTATTCTAGAAGAGTGTGGCCTTATTTCCTGTAGTATAAGTCAGAAGCATTTTCAGCATTTAAAGAGTGAAAGACTATGATTGAAAGGCAAACTAAAAAGAAGGTAAAGAAACTTCATACTGATAATGGGATGGAATTGCATTACGATGAATTTGAATCATATTGCAAGGTGAAGGCATTGTTAGGCATTACACCGTTCTGGTACTCCTCAACAAAGCGGTGTAGCTGGCGTATGAACAGAACCATCATTTCAAGGCCGTTGCATGTTGTCTAATGCGGAGTTTGCATAGGCGTTTTGAAGTGAAGCCGCTTCCACTGCTTGCTATCTCATTAATCGGTCACCCAATATTGCAATTGAAAAGAAGACTCCAATTGAGGTATGGTGCGGTTCCTAGCAAATTACTCGAATTGAGAGTTTTTGGTTTATCTTGCTTATGCTCATGTTGATAATGGAAAATTGGAGCCTAGAGCTATTAAGTGCATCTTTCTTGGTTATAAATCTGGTGTTAAAGGATATAAGTTGTGGAATCCTGAAACAAGGAAGGTGGTGATTAGCAGAAACGTAGTCTTTAATGAATCTGCTATGTTTCCTGATAAACTGTCCACTAATGTTCCTGTTGAGAGTGGGCAGAATTCAGGTGTTCAGGTGGAGCACTCTGTTAGTTCAGGTAGCACATCAGATAAGGAAAATACCGTTCTTCATGATGCACCTATTGTTGAGAATACTCCCATTGTTGAGCAGTCACCACAACGGTCTATTGCAGTTGACAGACCTAGGAGGGAGATTAATTCACCCAGGAGGTTGATTGAAGAAGCTAATATTGTTGCATATGCTTTGAGTGTGGCAGAAGAAATTGAAGGTAATTCAGAACCTTCATCATACTCTGAGGCTATTAGTTCCACTGATTGTGATAAGTGGATAACTGCTATGCATGATGAGATGGAGTCACTTGAAAAGAATGACACTTGGGAACTAGTGAAATTGCCAAAGGAGAAAAAGCATGTTCATTGCAAGTGGATTTTCAAAAGAAAGGAAGATATTTCTTCTACTGAACCAGCAAGGTATAAAGCAAGATTGATTGCTAAAGGCTATAGTCAAATTCCAGATATTGATTTTAATGATGTCTTTTCCCCAGTTGTGAAGCATAGTTCTATTCGTACTTTACTCAGTATTGTTGCTATGCATGATTATGAACTTGAGCAGTTAGATGTTAAAACTGCATTCTTACATGGGGAGTTGGAAGAAGACATTTATATGAACCAACCTGAAGGTTTTGTTATTCCTGAAAAAGAACACCTTGTTTGTAGATTAAAAAAAAATCTCTTTATGGTTTGAAGCAGTCTCCTAGGCAATGGTACAAGAGATTTGACTCTTTTATGCTCTCTCATAATTTTAAGCGATGCGATTATGATAGCTGTGTCTATTTAAAGATCATTAATGGTTCAACCATTTATTTGCTTCTCTATGTTGATGATATGTTGATTGCTGCAAAAGATAAGTCAGAAATGGCAAAACTGAAAGCACAATTGAGTAATGAATTTGAGATGAAAGATCTAGGTGCAGCAAAGAAAATTCTCAGCATGAAGATTATTAGAGAGAGAAAATTTAGCAAGTTATACCTTAGTCAAAAAGGTTATATTGAGAAAGTCCTTCGTCGCTTTAATATGCATGATGCAAAACCGGTGAGTACTCCATTAGCTTCGCATTTCAGATTATCTTCGGCTTTATGTCCTAAGTCGATTATGATATTGAGTACATGTCTAGAGTTCCATATTCGGTGCGATTGGTTCTCTTATGTATGCCATGATTTGTTCTCGTCTGATTTATCTCATGCCTTCGAGTGTTGTCAGTAGATATATGGCTAATCCTGGAAAAGAGCATTGGAAAGCAGTTCAGTGGATATTCAGATATTTACGTGCCACTTCTAATGCTTGTTTGCAGTTTGGGAATTCTAGAGATGGACTTGTTGATTATGTTGATTACGATTATCTTTGGTGATTTGGACAAGAGGAGGTCTCTCACGAGTTATGTTTTCACCATTGGTGGTTGTCTTTGTTAGTTGGAAGGCAAGTTTGCAAACTCATTGTTGCTTTATCTACCACTGCGAGAATACATGGCTATTTCTGAAGCTTGGAAAGAAGCTATTTGGTTGAGAGGTTTGTATACTGAACTTTGTGGAGATAATTCTTGCACTACTATATTTTGTGATAGTTAGAGTGCTATATGCCTTACAAAGGATCAGATGTTCCATGAGAGAACAAAGCACATTGATGTGAGATATCACTTTATTCGAGGTGTTATTGCTCAAGGTGATGTCAAGGTGTGCAAAATAAGTACTCATGATAATCCAGCTGACATGATGACAAAGCCAGTTCCTGCTACTAAGTTTGAGCTTTGCTCAAGTTTAGTTGGTGTTACAGTCTAGTCCTAGAGACTAGTTGGCGCACGGTGATTTTTATCTTATTATGGAGATATTTGATGATTCTTCATTATGCTGCAAGAGGAAATTCGTCTCAAGGTGGAGATTGTTGAAATATGGGATATATTGTGATCCGAATTTCTAATATGGAAGTATCCGGATTAGTTACCATATTAGCGGATTAGTTTCTTACTTGGACTCTAAGTCCTTTTACCCCTTTATATACCTCTTGTAAGCCGCACGGGGAGGGTTGACGCCTAGACGCCTCACACCTCATTGTAATCCCCGACGTTTTGTAATCGCTCCACATATAGTGATCATCGTCGGTTGGCGCTCGTGGTTTTTTCCCGCAAGGGTTTTCCACGTAAAATTCGTGTCTCTTGCCCCTGTCGATCCGTACATTATTTTTAACAGATCTCATATGCTTGAAATGCTAGTTTCCTATATCAAACTCGAGCAGGGCGCGGGCATGAGGGAGGCCGGCGGGGCTGAGGGAGGGCATCAGCGTCGGGCGTGGGGTCGAGGAAGGCCAGCGGGGGCTGAGGGAGGAAGGCGACGCTGGGTGCGGGGTCGAAGAGAGGACGGCGACGGCCTAGGGGAGCAGGAACCGAAGGGGAAAAGGAAAAGATCGGGTAGGGAGGAGGAAGGAGGAGAGGGAAGTACGGCGGCGGCTCGGGGGAGCGGAACCGAAGGGGAAAATATCGGGTGGGGAGGAGGAAGGAGGAGAGAAAAAATGAAAGGATTTGGCTTTATATACGATGGTATTGGTGGGTAATTTCAGTCAAGTTTAGTGCCAAATGGTTATTTCATTCCGTAAGAGCAAAAAAAATCACTCTTTTTATGGCTTTTGGCTTATAGGCCTAAAGTGGCTTAAGCTTTTTCATAAGTTAGTTGAAAAAATCACCTCTTTGTTTAGACTTTGACTTTTTTTACTTTAAAAACAAATAAAAATCCTAAACAAACAGAGCCATAATCTCTGGTGGAAAGGGAGGCAACAAACAGGGCTAATCCCTTGTGGAAAGGGAGGCCGCAACTGAGCAAGACACCCACTCAATTTCAATAAAATCCGAGGTACGCTGGATTTTATTTTTTGAAGTAACGTTTACATAATACCCCAGCTTACTGCACACAGGCTGAAGGGAGAACACACAGCATCAGTCAACAAAGTATATATATAGAAAACAGAATCGTACATTGGTGCATGCACGTAGGAGTTGAGTCGAGGTTTGTGATAGTCAAGGATAAGCGAAAAAGTTCAGATTTCCATAGTTTTTTATCCGTAGTAACAGTATACCCTCTCTGTTTCACGATATTTATCCATAATCCATGATGCGTATAGAACAAGCACTAAATCTAAAAAATAGTTCATGAGAAATTATCATCACTGTTGAATGACATGTCACAACCAATTGCTCCCTCTGTTTTGCTATACATGTCCACAGCTCACCATGCGCACAGACCAATGAAGCACTAAATCTAAGAAATATTTAATAAGAAATAATCAGACATACCCCTGTTAAATGACATATCACAACCACTTAGCCTCTTCAAAAGTATTTAAGTAGGGGTAGAGATGGGAAAAATTCCAATAATTACACCCTAGATTCCCTCAATAGGCAAATATATTAAAACAGATACTCCCGATGCCATGGACAAATATAGTGAAACGGAGGGAGAAATCTCTTCCAAAGCATTCAAGTAGGAATAGAGAATGAAAAAAATGCAATAATTATACTCTATATTCTCTCGATAGACAAATATATTGAAACGGTTACTTCCAATAACATGGACAAATATAGCAAAACAGAAGGAGTAGTTGCTTTGCTTTGTAAAAACTATACTCTGTTTATTTCAATTCATATTATTTTTTCCCTCGTGTAGTATCACTGTATCAGCATCCTACTGTCTGCACTTGTGTTTGTGTACGGTATTCACGCCCTTTATGATGAGTAAAACTTGCACATCCTGTTCGCCAGGGAAGACCATATACCTGGCTCGAGGCTTTGAAATTGTTTGAGAATCATGTCAGTCACAGCGGCGACAAGATTTATTTCTGGTGTCAGGATTGTACTATGGATCGTCAAATGGGTAGATAACTTGTCTTCAATGCCTTGGGATGGCTTTCGGAATCTTTCAGAATCATCCGTACAAACAAGAAGAATTCATGTTATGTTGGCTTTGTTGCTTGCTCAACTGGACAGTTCAAGAACATATTACACGGTCACTAACTTATGATTAAGTTTTACTTAATTAGCCAGTTAACCCCCCTAAAGTTCTGAATTAGCTTGGCACTAGATCAAGCTAGTGAATTTGATTGTGCGAACGACAAATTTGTCAATGGATTGGCATCGTTGAAAGCCAGCAAGGCTCTCCTAGGTAGTTTGTTTCGTTCATCGATCTCTCGGTCATGTTTGCGATTAGGTAATTTTGTGGAGAATTTTGTTGGATTTCATGTCATATACTCACAAACACTACAATGTTAGCATAGCATGCTAAGTCCTATACGTCATCTCTCACGACGAATACCTATTTACAAATTAAGGGTCTGCCAAACTAATTTACAAGTCCAAGAAGCCATAGAGTTTACGAGTGTTGGTGTGTGCCCTGACACAAAAATGTTTATGAACGTAGGAATTTTACAACTATATAAATCTAGAAAAAAATATATCCTTACTAGCCACTAGGTGTATCCAAAATTATACTCCCTCCAGTCACAAACACATGTCGTTTTGGGATATATGCAATCAAAATTTTAAAACTTTGTCTATCGATATCGTTTTAAATATTTAAGTTAGATATATAAAAATTATATATATAGATTTGTCTCGAAAATTATTTTTATAATATATTATAGTTTTATTGGGTGTTGTACTATATTATAATATAAATTAGTGATCAAAGTTGCGTTTTAGGGACCATCTTAGTATCGAAAATGACATATATTTGTGACGAGGAGTATTATAATATAAATTAGTGATTAAAGTTGCGTTTTAGAGATATCTCAATATCGAAAATGGCATATATTTGTGACGGAGAGTAGAGTTCATGAACAGGTAGATGCATCATACATCACTGGAAGGTTAACAAAATCCAAAAAAAAAAAAAAAGATAGATCCATCCGTTGAATTAAACTCGTCTTGAATGCTTACATGGGGAGTTGGGATCTTCTGCGTTCCTCGAGAAATCAGCTTTTCCAGTTGCTCTCCTTCATCACCACCTCAATCACAGCCGCATCATGACCACATAATTGCTGCCAACCTGGGGCACAGGGTACTAGCCAATGGGATTCTCCCACGCCCGCAAGTTAATGCATGGCCGTCCCTGACGACTGGGCCCCGCTCCATCCGCCCGCAGGACGCGAATTTACACCGGCCCACGTGCGCCCACATGGTGCATGCCTCCCTACTCTACCCGTGGTAAATGAGATGGCTGGGTTTCGAATTAAAGATGAGCAAATTTAGGTCTTGAGAAGTATGAAATGGAGCACTTGAATTTTCTTCTTAGTTTTTTCTTCTTGAGATTTGCTTTCATACTTGATACTACTCCCTCCGTTTCACAATATGGTATTTGACCAACGCCATCGTAGTACAACCAAAGTAACACTAAATCTAAAAATAATAATGAGAAATAACAGTATGTATCCCTTTTAAATAACATATTACAATTATTTAATTTCTATTAAAGTACGAGTAGAGAGTGAAAACATTACGATAATTGTACTCTTGATTCCCCAAATATACAAATATTTTGAAACGGAGACTCTTGAGGTCATGGATAAACATAGTGAAACTGGGTAAGTAGCATTGGCAAAAATTGATAGACGTCGTGCTGCTACTGGCTTACAACTGGAAATTGCTAAGTGCTACACTGCTGCTGCTGCTGCTACTGCTTCACTCCACACATGAAAAGGGCAAAGAAAGAAAGAAGGGAATTGATAGACGCCGTGCGTCCGCCGTGAAGCTTTCCGTCCGGACGCCCACTCCACTCAATTAATTGCAAGCGTCTCGCCACTTTATGACTTTTCGGACCGAGCCACAGAGCTGTCTCACCGCCTTTCCCCTCCTGTCCACTATTGAACAAACTCTCACCTGCTCTCTCACATCTGCCTTTCCCTTTCCTCTCCTTCCTCACCTCACATGTGCAACAACTCTCTAAGAAACCACCGCCACGGCGTCCACGGGAGGAGGCGGCTGCGCTCTCGCCAGGAGGCCATGACTTGGGGCGCCCGTGGTCGTGGCACTCCTCTCCAAGAAAAATCTTCGCCTGCTGCTTTTCTTGAGGTGAGTGGAGGCGTCGCGCGTCGTCTAAGCAGGGCTACGCCGACTATGCCTCTGCCACGGTGACCAGGCTCCGCTGCCTCTGCGCCCGCCTGCGCCTCTGCTTCGCCTGGGCCACATGCCACCACCGCAGAGGCCACTTCCGCTATGGCCGCCTCTCCGGCGTCGGCCAGGCCCCGCCGACCAAGTCTGTTGCTTCCTTTTTTTTTGTTCTGATGTTGCGTCGACAATTGAAAAAAACGATCCATTGAAAAAAATATTGCATACTTTTCTTTGACATGTTACGACCCGTTGAAAAAAATATTGCATCTATAGAAAAAAAAAATATTACATCTATAGAAAAAATATTGCACACTATTCATGATAATGTTGCAAAGGAATTCTTTTTCCTAGCGCTAGTGTGACAGTTTGATTGTAGTACTGGAAGCATAGCACGGTGGTTTGTCAATTAGCTAGTATGAGAACATACTAGATGCTAATGCGCTCTTTGGAGACGTTGGAGCGACGTATGGCGCTAGCGCTCGGACCGTATGTCCGAGCCCTAGTCGCTCCCAAGAAAGAAAGAAGCAAATATATATATATATACACGCATAGGGGTGGATAACAAGCTTGCTCGACTCGTTAAGCTAACGAGCAGAATACCAGGCTTGGCTCAGCTCGTTAAAAAGTTTGAATTCGGCTCGTTTAAAATGTTTAAACATGATTTTGAATTTTTAAAAGAAATCTGGCCGAAATTTGACTGAAATTATTCAAACGAGTGCGACCATGCGGTACTATGAGGATTGGGGATTAGGGATTAGGGTTGGTGCAACAGAGCGCACCATGGCACTGCGCACAGTGGGCTGGGCCTGATTTTCTTACCGAGCTAAACGAGTAACTCGTGAGCCAGCTCGGCTCGGCTCGTTAAGAAAATGAGCTAAATTGTCAACTCAACTCGGCTTGTCAAGGGATCGAGTTTGAGCAAGTCCTTAATAAGCCGAGCTGGCTCGCGAGTTTCAAACTTTTTTTTTTACCCTATGTAGGCACACACAGTCTGATCCGAACGCTAGTCGCTCCAAGAAAGACAGAAAGAAAGAAAGAAGCAAAGATACATATATGTACGCACACCGGTCTCTTCTCACACACTGTACCACAAGCAATAAAGTTCATTTGCAGTGGCTATCAGTGCAGCTCGTGTCCAATGGTAAGCCTCTCAATAAATGGCAATTCAGTGGCCCATCCAGAGGCCGGCACTGCCCCTTCCCCCTCTTCAAAAACCCCAGCCCAGCTCTCCCTCTTGATCTCTTCTACTAGGTAGTATTATATACTCCAGTAGTCTTCTCTCCTTTTGCCTCTCTTGCCATTTCTTCTTCTTTCTTCCCCTCTATGGCTGCACGGTGAAGTACTTTTCATCTCTCATACTGAGTTCGATTGGCCTTCTTGTTTGGGCTGCATGCCCAGGTTGAAGTAAGGTTAAGGGGATTGTTGTCTGGTTCAAGGTCTCCACATACGACATGGAGGCACATGTTGCTTGACATATTACTCTTATGAATATGGAGTGTATGGCTTGGTGATCTCGGACCAGGCTTCAATCCCTTTAACCAGCATCTGCATATTGTACCTCTCGATCGTTCCAGCAAACTGCCTCTCTAGAGACTAGAGTATATATGGTATGTCCTCTATTTAGCTCCTCCTTCTGTTCTTATTACTAACCCGTACAAATTTAATCTTCTTCTAGCTACCATTAGGTTTCCCTCAAGTTATTTGGAGTAGCTTTTCTAACCGTCTAGATTTTGTCCATCAATATTTTAAATCTGATTTGTAGTCCAGAATGGAGCAATGACCAGGCATACAGTACACTAGGCTGCATGTTCATGGGAAATAATGTAGAAGAGAACAGATGAACTGTGTGCTGTGAACTTCTCACACTGGCTCTGAATCAACTACTGTACTACCAGTTTCATCTTTCATGCACCTCAGTCCTTGCATTAATTTCTGCATTGGCATCAAATCATCTTAACCATGTTTACAACAGTACTACATGAAAATGACACAACACTTATGCATGTACTACGTTCATACTAAAAGTTTTCTTTCATGAAAGCTAGCATATAATAATACATGAAAATCTTGCAGAAAAATACAATTCAGATTGCGAAATACTAGTACCAGTGCATCTAGTACTAATACTAAAAGCGTACTGTTAGGAGTAGATGTGAGCATGTACTGACACTTAGAAGAAGGGGGTCGAGGGACAGGAACTGCCGAAGCATTTAAGCAGGTCTGCCTCGACATGTATGACAAAGGGATAGCTAGGTTCATTACTTCTCTCACGTGGCGGTTGTGAAAGATGCCATGCGCATAGTAGGATTTCAAAGGCATCGATCGATCGATCCCATTCTCTCCGCCTGTCTCCCTGGGATTTTTGTTCCATGCATGTGTGTGTGCAGATTGCAGTACTACGTACTACTGACCTTGCGCATTTCCATGGTATCATCACAAATTAAAGAGCTTCATGCATATGTAGTAGTTTTACTCTGGTAGATTTAAAGATGCAGTATATATACATTGATTTTTCGTATGAGATCTCCTGGCAGTTTTATCGATTTGCAAATCCTATGTATTGGATAAATTAAATCTGCGTACGTATATGTTTTTTTTTAAAAAAACTTAATGCCATACAGTATACTGTATATAGTAGTTGTCTTGACCTACATTGATAAGGTAGGTAGCTTATGTCAATTGGAGTAGACAACTGGAACATCAGCTGTACATTCAAAGGGGAAAAATGAATGGAGCTATCAAGATCACTATTATGAGTCGCATCATTGTGAAAACACGATTGCTCGGTGTCAAGTATTTATCGGTACAGTACATTTTGTACAGCAAAATTAAGTTAAGACACATTTTGAGTACATTTATCTGTGCGCATGCAGTTGATTCAACCTTCTATTGTACTAACTCAACACACACATGTGGAGTATAAGTTGGATTAATATATTGTTTTATGATTTTTTTTTCTAGTTCTATCTTGTAACTAGAACGTACTTATGTGTATAGTAGTTGTCTTGACCTTTTGATAAGGTGGCTTATGTCAATTGTAGACAACTGGAACATCAGCTGTACATTCAAAGGGGGCAAAAATGAATGGAGCTATCAAGATCACTATTATGAGTCGCATCATTGAAAAAACACGATTGCTCGGTGTCAAATATTTATTGGTACAGTACATTTTGTACAGCAAAATTAAGTTAGACACATTTTGAGTAAATGTATCTGTGCAGTTGATTCAACCATCAATTGTACTGATCAACACTTATGTGGAGCTAGTATAAGTTGGATTGTTTTATGATTTTTTTTTTCTAGTTCTATCTTGTAACTAAAACGTACTCCAATAGAATTGCATGTTCCTCGTAATTTTTTACGATGAAACAGCGCACCTTTTCAATCTGTCATGGTTTAGAAGGATATATATGCTTCCACTTGAGCTACAGTACGTACAACGTTCGTGTCACTAACGAATGGATGTATACAGTATGGCTTGGAGCAAGCGATGACAGTTCATGACACCGACATGCACATGCGTTGACATTGATCGATGAATGGTTAATTATTGAACTGAACGACCAATGCAATGAATTAGTTGTCCTCGTCCACTCGATGATGCATGACAAAACTTTCCTAGCTAGCCCAAACAGATACTCCTGATTACACAAAACCATCGAACTAAATTGCAACAGATATCATCTGCTTCATATTCCGTATGTATATGTACCTTCTGTTATCAGCTAGCTAGCTAGCTAGTTCGGAAAGAAGATTACTAAACCTAGCTAATTAGAAGATTATGCTGAACCATATTTCTTGCCTAATGTTGAGAGACAAGTTATACAGCTCTAGGAGACGGCCCATCCGGCCGGGCACTCCAATTATTGGCGAGTAGAACTTTGACTCGATTGCAGCTAGCATGGCTAGAGTTTGCGCTCATTCGGCACAAATAGCCTCTACCGAGAGAAAAGATAAAAATAACACCGCGGACATGCTGGCAGGCGAGGATCCAGACGGTGGAGCGTGGCGGAGAGCACGTGTCATCTATCGATGTGTCCACAGTGCTATTTTTGAAGATTATTTTGCTATTCTTTCGCGAAACAGTATCATTTAAGGGAAAAAAAACTCGCATGCCGGGCATGCAAGAGCGACACTTAAAGATGCTTTTGCAAAGTGAAGAGCGAAGACAAATGATGCTGCTGCTGCTGCTGCTGCTACCATGTCTACATGGCTCTCCCCTCGTCCGTAGCTGGTAGTGTGCACGCACTACTGTCGTCTATACTACTCCTACGTATGTCCGTGTGTGTTGCAGCATGATGGCCTTCCAAAAATGCGCTCTAGCTCGAGCCATATTTACCCAGGATACACAAAAGCGACGCAGGGTGTTAATGGACCGTGGAATGTCGCCAGCATTTCCGGGTTTTGTGCTTCCGCGTTTACCTTGAGGGCGATCTGTGAAATACTGAAATTAATGGGCCGAGGCCCATCAAATGAGGATGACGTCTAGTGGACCTTGTTAGTCGTCTGTTGCGACTGGGAACACTTCTACAATCGATTCCGACGTACCAGGGTACGCCACACCCTCTCCCCTGCAGCCAATGCCTCACCGCACGCCTCTACTCCCCACCCGGCGTCGCCCTAGCCCCACTTCTCATCGTCCTAGTCCCGTCCAAACTAACTCCACCACCATCGTCGTCCCTGCCACAGCTCTTCTCGGAATCTATGGTCGATGGCGCCACCAATACCTCTATACCCAGTGGTCCCAATGAACTCCTCCCTAACCCGATAAATCCTAACCCTTGTCAGACGGGGCGATGCCACCTGAGAAGAACACTGCAGTGGAGGTGGTAGCATAAGGTACTCAGACGCGCAGAGGCGCGCGAACGTCAAGCGAGCTAGCAGAAGCTGGTAGCAGTTTCCCAATAGTAAATATCATGTGAAAATAGGTTAAGTGTTGCAAACATGTGATAATCAGGTATGAAAGTTTTCAAAAAAGACTTAAAAATCATCAAATATAGGGGAGAGTATGCTATATAGCCATCCAAATTATCAAGACCCCCTTAGTGAGTGGTGATTTCGCATGTGAGTGCTAGACCCGTTAGGCTAGCAACCGGCATCAAACGTCGGTCACAGTATAACATTTCGTTTTCTAAGTGCGGTACTTTTCCTGATCAACCACAACACAACTTTCCCTAATCGATAGAGTAGATAAAAGAAAAGTGCAACCGTACACGAAAAGATGCCATGCCACTCTGTTCAGTCAGGTTGGATCAGAGAAAACAAACGATATCATGCGTGCCTGATAAGAAAATGGCCCAAAAATTACTCATTCCAAAAGCACGGCACCTCCAAGTTCAAACAAACCAGCCGAACCCCACCAACACCAAGTAGCCAACACTGACACGCGTAGATCTAGATTATCTGTGGTTTGCACATACACAGTTACACACAACACACGTATAAACCGCACATAACACATGTAGCAAATACCCGAGCCCCCACCCGTACATATTTTGACGTAACCAAATTCAATATTTGACCTGATAATATCTTTGCCAACCATTTTTGTATATGGCTCGCTAACCAATATGGCATGTTCTATAATACCATAAGAAATTAACAATCCTAGCCCGGCTAGTGATGGTGTTGGGTCTAGTGGTGGACCTAGAATTGAAATTTAGGTTGGGCGAAACGAGTTAATAGTATTATCCGATAACAAAGCAATGCATACATGATACATGTTGTAATTACTTTCAATTGAGCATATAACGCTAAATAGATCTCAAAACTACAATCCGCATCATGTGAACATACAAAAACAGGTCAAATGTAGAAAATATACCTCATCAATAAAGTTTACATTCCCGCTTGCACCGGTACCTGGGGTCGACCCACTCGATGACGACGCAATGGTAAAATAACTTTTCAAATCTAGCAAATCAAGTAATCAACCAATCACAATCCAATTCATCATCAATTATACATCATAGTGTCGCCAATTCAGTGATTCACCATAACACTATCAAATTCACACATCATCAATTATACATTTATACATCACACATCACAGTGAGTCTATCTGTCAGTGAGTAACTGAGTATCACATATCAGTACATCACAGTATTCACCATTCACATTTCAGTATTTCACAATCCAATTCAGTGATTCGTGCACTTTTTCACCATAAAATCATTAATTATTTATACATGAATACATCACAGTATGTAAGTATTAGACTATCAGTGTATCACAATTCACACATCATCAAATTTCCAAGAATTCCTAGATGCATTTTAATTCTTACCTTTGCCTTTCGACTTTGCTTTTGCATTATCAGGAGGAGTCCTAGGAGCCATCTTGATTTCTATTTTCTACCTTTCTTATAGGCTTCTGTAGACTGCAGTTCTGCCTTCTCTGGCCACCCTCGCGCGGCGCGTCCCCTTCTGGGATTCTGGCTACCTCATGCCCTCACGCGTCAGCGACTCAGCGAGTCAGCATTACGCCGACACGCCCTCAACGCCTCAATGCCACGACGTCGGCGTCCCCCCGCGCACCCCCCCTCTGGCGCCTGGCGGTCTAGCCTCGCAGCACAGATGTGCTGTACTGCTTCGCGCCTCCGCGCCCGCGCCCAGGCCCAGCATTGGCGCACCCCTCTCAGGCTATTAGCTGACCGCCGACGGCTAACGCCAAGCCACCAACCACCAGGCGCTGGCCCACGCTGTTGTGTCGGCCCGCTGCGCACCGCCTTCACCCTGTCACTGTTGGCCTACCGCTACGTCGCTCGCTCGGGCGCTGCCTAGGGTTGGAAACTTGGAATTTGGAGATTGGGGGAAGAAAGACGAAGTGAGCCACAGAGCCAGTGAGGAGGTGTAGTCGTGGTCGTGGGCTTAGCTGGGCGCCTGGGCCTTTGGCTGGGCTTTGGACTTTGGAGTCTGGGTTGTGGCGGTGTGGCCTCTTGAGAGGGCAGTGGGCTGGGCACTGGCCGTAGCCCGTAGGCCAAGCGTTGGCCGCTGGGGGAAGGAAGGCGTCAAGCTGCCAAACTGGGAAGCAGGAAGACCGGAAGGGGAAGGGGCAAGGGACCGTCGGTGCCCAGGAGGGAGGGGTTCTGCCGGCATCGGACCTCGGGCGGCCACCCAGCCTTGCCCGATAGCTAAGACCGCCCTAGTTGGGTCGAGCCAAGCCCAACACAATAACATGAGAAGCAATGCATCTCTACGCCCTCATTTGGAACACTATAATTTTCCTAAATTCTTGCATAAATTCAACTATTTCACATGGAATTTGTTGAGGAACCGTCGCTGACGAGTTCAGTCCGATCGATCACCTCGTAGGAGAAGAATCGCATACATAAGTGCAGGAAAGTAAATTGACACAAAGAGACAAAGGTGTAGGGGGAACTCTTTCTGTTTTATTCCTCTTCTCTCAAAAGTCACGTACAAATGATTGGAACCCCTCCCTATTTATAGACAAAAGGGGATGAGGAGCCCACCATAGGCCAAGCCTCCCGGTCCAGGCCTAGGTTTCCTAACACCCCCCTTGGGCACTCATTCGACATGTTCATGCCTCGTCAAAACTTCACAAAAACCCAGTGGGAAAATTTGGAGAAAGAGCATATGATACACATTCTGTTGCGTTGCACGAATTGCCTCACTAAAAACCTTAGCCGAAAAACTTTAGAAAAACTCGTCAAGGGAAAAAGAGTATAATCCACCTAATTTTATTTAATCTCCAAGATTTATTCTTTGGGTACTCGATCTTCATGATCAAGTTTCAATAATGAGTTCATGAAGATTCTCCCCCTGAATTTTGCAATTCTCTAAGTCTCATCATTCCAATTTCACACATGCACCTTTCAAAGCTAGATGCTGGAAGTGACTTAGTGAATAATTATGCAAGATTTTAACATGACTTAGTATGCAGTACTTTAATTTTATCCATTTTCTGCAATTCATGAGCTTAGAAGAACTTGGGGTTAATATGCTTTGTGAGATGACTCTTCACATAACCCATCTGCACCTGTGCAACACAAGCTATATTATCTTCGTAGATAATAGTGGGAGTTTGCGCGGTATTTAATCCACATGACTTCTGGATATGGTTAATCATCCGCTGAAGCCAAGCACATTCTCGTGAGGCCTCGTACAGTGCTATGATTTCTGAGTGATTCATCGAAATCGATACAAGACTTTACTTAGACGATTTCCATAAAATTGCAGTTCCACCACACAATAATACATATCCTGTTTGTGACTTGGCTGTATGTGGGTTCGACAAGTACTTGGTATCTGCATAGCTAGTCATAGTTAAGTCTTGGTTCTTTCTATATAATAGACCAAAGTCTTTGCTTCCTTAGAGGTATCGGAAGATATCATTTATTCTTTGCCAATACCTTTTGGTAGGTTCTGCACTATACCTTGCTAATAGGTTTACAACAAATGCAATATCCGGTCTAGTATAGTTTGCTAAATACATGAGTGCTCCTATTGCACTTAAGTATGGGAATTCCTATCACAGAACTTCCTCCCCCTCTTCTCTAGGTTTGTATGAATCTTTGTCTTGCTACAAGGATCTTCCGACCATCGGCACTTTCGAAGAGTATGCCTTTTCAAAGCCAAAACTTTCTAATACCTTTTGAGTGTAGGTTGACTGATGCACTAATATCCCTTCAGGGACATGCTCAAGCTGCAAGCCTAGGCAATATTTGGTTTTATCCAAATATTTCATTTCAAACTCCGACTCCAGTAAGAGCTTGCTTCCTTAGTATCTTCCAAGGTTCCGATGGTATTCAGATCGTCTACATACATTAAGATTATACAAATCCATTCTAGGATCGTCGTATAAATACACAGGGATAATTACCATTATTCGTCTAGCATTTCTTGCATAGAAAGTCACTCAAACGATTATACCACATCTTGTCTAATTTTTTAAGTTCGTACAGTGATTTTCTGAGTTTTACACTATACATGTTTCTATTTTCTCTATCTTGGTTCAGGACAGGATACCTTCAGGTACCTTCATATAAATATCTGAATCCAAATTTTATAAAGGTATACAGTTACCACATCCATCAATTTTATTTCTAAATTCAAGTTCACTGCCATTGAGATTAAATATCTAAAGGTAACTCCGCCTATGACCGAGGAATAGGTTTCTTCATAATCAACTCCTAGACGTTGAGTGAAACCTTGTGCAATGAACCTTGCTTTTATATCTTACAACTTCATTATTTTCATTTCTCTTTCGAATAAATACCCACTTATGTCCTACGGGGATGCACATGGGGAGGCGTACGGCTTACAGGTCCAAACACCTCTATTTTATTCAGAAATAATAATTCAGTTTTTATTGCATTCTTCCAATCTTCCCAGTCTGATCTTTTCTTACATTCAGCGAGCGGTGCAAACTCTAGATCAAGAGCGATTATTGTGTTAATTTTCTTTGCAAAATAAATATCGACATTGGCTGTTGTCATATTCATAGATTCTCCTATGGTCACATAGTTTATAGCTATTTCTTCATGGGGTGATGTTTCTAATGCTTCTACTTGCTCACCGCTGCATCTAGTTACGGTGGCAAGTCCCTTTAGTTTTTAGCTCCGTTGTGTGCGCATACATCCCTACTAGTTTGTCCCTCCGTGGAATGTTCAAATCTGGTATGCCTTTTTCTAAAGGTGTCATATTGGTGCCAGGTCTCAACTGGCTTCCCTTATAGTTTCAGGGAACTTCGGTGATCGACTATGTCAAGTCCTTCTTATCCTTTTTCATCAGGCGTCCCCGACTACTTGGGATTCAAGGGGCCAGAGTTCTCGTCATTTTATCCTGAGGCATCTAGACGGGATTAAGGATACCTTCAACTTCAACTTTCTTTAGTATTTCAACCTTCTCCGGTGCATTACGTGTAGGCACATGCAACTTGGTCACACTCTTTAAATCACTAAAGCGGCCAAGCAGTTGATTCGCTAATGCTTGTAAATCAATTATCTTTTGGATTTCTCTATTTGGTTCACTAGTGCGAGGTCATGCGCATGGATTCCTGTGGCTTGCCACGTAATTTCCCGATATTTTTCATCAAGAGGTTGATTTTCTCCTCCTAATAACGGGAAACTATCCTCATCAAATATACTATCAGCAAATCGGGCAGTATGCAAATCTCGTCATAGGGTTCAAATACCTGATTATGGATGTTGTCTCATAACTAATGTATATTCCAGACTTTCGAAGAAGGCTCATTGCAGTACGCTGTGGTGGGGGTATAGGTACATAAACCTTGCACCCAAATTTGCGAAGGCAAGAAATTTTCGGTGTTGACCCTTACGCTAGTTCCATATGTGAATGGATGTTATATGTCGACGGTCTAAAATTGATGAGAGTTGTTGCGTACAAGACTGTGTGTCCCTAATATATAGTTGGTAAATTACAATTCTGTAAAAGCGATCGGGCAATAAATTTAATCCTTTTAATTAATGCCTCTGCTAGTATATTCTAGGTGTGGACATGCGGTACGGAATGCTCAACTTTAATTCCATTGCCATGCAATAATCATCAAATACCTTTGAAGTAAATTCTCCGGCATTGTCCATTCTGATGGACTTGACATGATGATCAGGGAAATTATTTTTAATTTTACTTATCTACGAGATTAGCTTTGCAAAAGCATGGTTTCTCGTAGACAATAAATATATGTACGATAATTTCGAGAAAGCATCGATGGACACCATAAAATATCTAAATGGCCCTCACAAGGGCTGTATAGGACCGCAAATTTCTCTCTGGATATGTTCCAGAATTGTAGGGACTTCATCCTTTACTTTCAAAGCAGAAGGTATAGTAATTAATTTCCCGATGACACATGCGGGGCATATAAAATCTTCTTGATTCAGGAAATTCTTTACATCGATATTATGCCCCTGTGAATTATTAATTATATTTCTTATCATCCTAAGACTTGGGTGACCTAATCCATCATGCCAGAGATAGAAAAGTTCAGAGCTTCTAAATATGGTTTTCAGGGCAGTATAAGCTGCGGGTGTCTTAATATTAGTGTAGTATCTGCGGGTGTCTTAATATTAGTGTAGTATAGCCCAGTCTCATATGAAGAAAGTCGTTCTAATACCTCTTTTTCACTTTCTTCACGCTTTGTAATGAGTAGATATTTCTTACTATACTCTTCTTTAGTCTCTACGTGAAAACCGTTAGCGCGAATATCCTTGAAACTTAGGAGAGATCTAGTCGATTCTGGATACAACAAGGCTTCTTTAATGACTAAAGTTGTGCTCATCGAGAGTATAATTGTGGCCCTTTCTGAGCCTATTATACAAGCATCGCTGCCCACGATTGTCCTAAGACTACCAGCATTCTTGCTGATCGATTGAAAGAATTTCATCTCTTTCAAGATGGAATTCGTTGTATTAATATGTAGGGCAGCATTCAGCTAATCACACTTCTTCCATAGGGCATCACACGCATTCTAATATAAAATATTTTATTAATATGTAGTAGGAAGCAATCGACACATAAATAAAATATTTCAAATATCAGAACATATCATGCTATTATTAACTTAATAAATGAATAAATTAAATAATATCATCCAACCATCACAAGACATAAATTGTTTAAAGCTCTATACGAGCATACAACCATCATCCATGCAAAAGTATAACTTATTCAACACACAAAACAAATGACATTTAAAGTCTAAGTGCATTATGTGCACTAGACTGAGTCCACCTAGAAGTTAGAGATTTCAGCTGCTATCTTCTCAAGGGTGACATGCTCTTCCTGGGAAATCATGGCGGTGGCTGTTGCAATATCAGGGGGGTGCAACTACAAGAGTGGAGTCCACCTCCATCGATGCAAGTAGCTGCTGTGAGTCCCCCCCAGCAAAAGCAAAGTGGGTTTCATGCTGCCCTTTACAGCTCTTCTTCTGTTTGGCCTTAAAAGCGTCCATGACGTGTTACGATTTTGCACAGATCTGCGACCAGTGCCCCCACTTGCCACACTTGTAGCAGGTTTGGTCTTGTTGACCATAAGGCTTGTTGTTCTGTTTTGGTTTGTTAGCCTTCTTTTCCTGTGGAGCATTGGGCTTGCCTTTCTGGGTTGCGGCCTTGCCCTTCCTTCCCCTTTTCTTCATTATAGGCTTCAGCACCTTCAAGCTCTCAGCATTGGCTTCATGGCCAGTGGAGCTCTTAGGTGGCTGGGCGATGAAATTCTTGCAGAGAACGTCATTCTAAGCCTCTACAATCTGCATAATATCAATCAATTCGGCATACTCCTTGTAGCCGTCTTGACAATAATTGCGCGCAGACTGCACTGCACTGGGATGGAAGGTGGAGAGGGACTTCTGAAAAGCATCTAGGCCTCTAAAAATCGGTTTTGGTAATTTATGATAATATGTGATAATTGGACTAATGTGTTTGTTGTGCATTTGCAAGGTTAAGTCCAAATGGTAAGTATGATCTTGAAGCTGCATGCTAAAGGATATCGTGAAGATCAAATTGGATCAAAGTCAAGGTACAAGTAGATTAGAAATCTTTTACCTTTTACCGGTCTTGGAAATATGGTTGGAAGACCGGATTATAGGTTAAATGCCGTACTATTAAGAGGGATCATGACTAGTAGCTTGATAGCATGTTCTTGTGCTTTATGGATCAATCTAGGATCATGCATGCATTTGGATTGCTTTTGTCTCTACCAAATGCCTTTGTCGGGATTATCGGTAATCTGGCGTTGTTCTTGCGGTACTACCGCTAAACGGTATGACCGGAGCTTGTAGTGCGGTACTACCGCAACCCAGTTGTTCCGATTGTTACTTGGCGGTATGTTTTTTTTACAGAGAGGCCCTCTTTCTGATCTGGTGCAAAATTCTCAGAGCGGTAGTACCGCAAGTATTCGCACGGTATGACCGGACTACGGTAGTACCGCTGTTCTTGAACGGTACTACCGCAACCCGGTTGTTCCGATCGTTACTTGGCGGTATGTTTTTTCCAGTACGCACCTCTTCTGATTCTCTTGCGAAGCGGTTGTACCGCACTTACTTTGCGGTATGACGCGGCTGCGAGTATCCGCGAGTTAGTTGGCGGTAGTACCGTTGTGCGGGAGAAAACGGCTATGTCAGAGCATTTAATGCCACTGTTATAGCCGTTACAGTTGTAGTTGGAGATGTGCGGTAGTACCGCTCAGTACATCGATTTGTTACTCTTGGAGTTTTGCCGAACTCCTAGACGGCTTGGCGGAGATTACACGGTGATCTCTTCAAGAAGATTGTGAAGAGGCCCGGTGCCAAGATTGTGATTGGTTTGGTGTTCACCATCTCCGGAGCGGAGGAAGAACAACCAACAGTGATTGGGGAAAGGCTTAATTCGTGGAGCCGGCTTGATTGGTTCAAGCTCCCTCAACGTGGACTAGTGAAGACCGGCAAGTCTTCGATACCACGGGAAAACATCGTTGTCTTATTGTGGTTATTTCTAGTCTTTACTCTTTCGTATTTATATTTCTAGCTTGATCTTTGTGCTTGTATTGCTTAGCTAGAAGTATAACTTGTTTAGACTAAATTGATATTTGGCTTAACTCATAAATTTGTGAAAAAGTTTAAAAACCTCCTATTCACCCTCTCTAGTTGGTCATTCTTGATCCTACAAGTGGTATCAGAGTAAGGTCTCTCAATTTGATTAGACTTTACCATCTAAGAGAGAAAGGATGGCTAGTGAGGGTGTGCCTATAGGAAAGACTCCTTTGTTTGATGGCTCAAATTATTGTTATTGGAAAATTAGAATGTCCATTTTCTTAAAAGCCATGAGTCCAAACATATGAAAAATTGTAAATGAGGGTTATGTTATGCCTCTTGATCCAACAAACACCACGGTTCAAGATGATCGTAATGCTCATTTAGATGCTCAAGCAACGAATGCTCTTTTTGGCGCTTTGAACGCGGATGAGTTCAATAGAGTGAGCAATTTGAAAACCGCTCATGCTATTTGGACCACTCTCTCCGAAATTCATGAGGGCACATCCACGGTCAAAGAAGCTAAATTGCATAGGCTTCGGATCAAATATGAGACATTCATAATGTTGCCAAATGAAAACACCACCGAGATGTATTCAAGACTCAACAACATTGTGAATGAACTCAAAGGTCTTGGTACTAACCTTCTTGATATTGATGTCGTGCGCAAGATGCTTAGGGCGCTCCCGGATAAATACGAGACGTTGGTGACATTATTTCTCAACTCTCCCGAGTTGCCAAGAATAACACCAACCGGACTTTTGGGCAACCTCATCACTAACGAGCTATACAAGAAGGACAAGGAAGAGCTCTTGGAGTCATCTTCATCCAAGAAGAAAATTACCGCTTTCAAGGCTAAAGCGGAGACAAGTGATGATGAGGATGAAGAAGAAGACTCGGATGAGGAGTATGCTCTCTTTGTGAGGAGAATGAAGAAATTTATGAGAAGACGCCCACATCGAAACTTCAACTTCAACAAATACAAGAAAGAGCAATCCTCAAGTGACAACAAACGATATAGCAATATTCGCTGTTATGGATGTGATGAAAAGGGGCACATAATCTCAAATTGCCCCAACAAGAAGGATGACAAAGATAAACCATCAAAGAAGAAGGAATTCGATGGAAAGAAGAAGCTTTTCAAAAGGCTTCATAAAAAGGGCAAAAATGAAGCTCACATTGGAGAGTGGGATTCCGATGAAGAATATTCGGATTCCGACTCCGAATCAAGTGATGAAGAGTCTTCTAAGAAAAGAGGACTTGTCGGCATCGCCATAAAGGAAGCTTCTTCCCTCTTCGTGTCTCCTACATGCCTTATGACAAAAAGAGATAAGGTAAAATCCATTGATGATAATGCTCCTTCATATGATCAATTAATGGACATGGTTGAAGATTTAAATGAGTATATTGGAAAAGAGAAATCAAAATTTGAAGTCTTAAAGAAAGAGTATATCTCTCTAAAAGACTCTTATGAGGAGCTAAAGGAAGCTCATGATTCTCTTCTCCTAAAAGATATAGAAAAATCTCATTCAAATATTGGTATTACTTGTGATTTAATGAATGAGATGCCTAGAGTAGAAAATGCTTCATATGTTAAATCCATGTCTAGTATTTCTACTTCTTGTGATGACTTGCTATCTATACCTTATGGCTCAAATGATGATTCAATTGTTAATATGAATAATACTTGCGACCCTTTACTAATTGTTGAAAATGATGAGTTGAAAGAGCAAGTCACCAAGCTAAGTAAGAGCTTGGAAATATGCTTCAAGGGTAGAACAACCCTTGACAAGTTATTGAGTGAACAAAGTTGCTCATTCAATAAGGAAGGACTTGGGTATGTGCCCAAGAAAGGTAAGAAACCGGTAAACAAACCTTCGAGGTTTGTTAAGAAAAGTGGTAAATATTGCAATAAATGTGGTAAGGTAGGACATATATCAAATGCTTGCTTAAATATTAATGTTAAATCCTATGACATTTATGATTCTTGCTACATGCTTAAGAAATCTATAGATGGTAAAATAATTGCAAGATTTATTGGCACTTCGATTTTAGGCGCTAAAAAGAATGCTATTTGGGTGCCTAAAACCTTGGTCACTAACCTCCAAGGACCCAAACAAATTTGGGTACCTAAAAGAACTTGATTCTTGTTTTGTAGGTGAACTACAAGACCGGTGGAAAACATTGAGTGCTTGATAGTGGATGCACTCAACACATGACCGGTGATAGGAAAATGTTCACCACATTCGAGAACGTAAAAGGAAGTGACAAGATCACATTTGGAGATAATAGTAAAGGAAAGGTAATAGGATTGGGTAAAATCGCTATCTCAAATGACCTTTCCATTTCTAATGTATCTTTAGTTGAATCACTAAATTTTAATTTATTATCCGTTGCTCAAATGTGTGATCTTGGCTTAATTTGCTCTTTCTCAAATGAAGGTGTCTCAATTTCAAGTGAAAAGGATAATGCTTTAGTTTTCAAAGGTTTTAGATTTGGAAATCTTTATTTGGTAGATTTCTCCTCAAATGCATCATGTCTACAAACTTGTTTAATTGCAAAAACTTCCTTAGGTTGGCTTTGGCATAGAAGGCTAGCTCACGTTGGCATGATTCAACTTATAAAACTTTTCAAAAATGATTTAGTTGTTGGCTTGAAAGATGTGAAGTTTGAGAAAAATTAACTTTGTAGTGTTTGTCAAGCCGGTAAACAAGTCACAAGCTCTCACCCTTTTAAGAGTATCATGTCAACTTCTAGACCTTTGGAACTCTTACATATGGATTTGTTTGGGCCAACAACCTATAAGAGTATCGGGGGAAATAGCTATTGTTTAGTTATCGTGGATGATCACTCTATATATACATGGGTGTTCTTTTTAGATGACAAGAGCGAAACCTCCGAATTTTCAAAAGCTTTGCAAAACGGGCTCAAAATGAATTTGATTTCAAAATAAAGAAAATCCGTAGTGATAATGGTTCCGAGTTCAAAAATACTAAAGTTGAAGACTTTTGTGATAAACTTGGAATAAAGCACGAACTTTCCACAAACTACACTCCGGAGCAAAATGGAGTTGTAGAAAGGAAAAATCGAACATTAATTGAGATGGCTAGGACAATGCTTGATGAATATAATACTTCCGATAGCTTTTGGGCGGAAGCAATTAACACCGCTTGTCATGCCATAAATCGTTTTTATTTGCATCGCCTTTTGAAAAAGACTTCCTATGAACTCATTGTTGGAGGAAAACCGAACATATCTTATTTTCGTGTCTTTGGTTGCAAATGTTACATTTTGAAAAAGGGTGTTCGTCTTTTAAAATTTGCAAGTCAATGTGATGTTGGTTTCTTGCTTGGTTATTCTTCAAATAGCAAAGCATATCGTGTCTTCAATCAAAACTCCGGTCTAGTTGAAGAAAGACACGATGTGCAATTTGATGAAACTAACGGCTCTCAAGAAGAGCATGAGAATTTGGATGATGTAGGTGATGAATTGTTAAGAAAGGCTATGAAAAATATGCAAATTGGCGACATCAAACCTAAAGATGAACCATCATCCTCTACTCAAGTTGAACCTCCTACTTCATCCATAACAAGCCAAATTCAAGTGGAAGAAAACAATGATGAAGATAATCAACCATTCAACCTACCACCAAGAATCTATAATGCGATTGCAAAAGATCATCCAATAGATCAAATATTGGGTGATGTAAGTAAGGGTGTTCAAACTCGATCTCGTGTCGCTTCATTTTGTGAACATTACTCTTTTGTCTCTTCTCTTGAGCCGAAGAATATAGATGAAGCACTTGATGATCCGGATTGGATGATTGCAATGCACGAAGAGCTTAATAATTTCACCCGAAACGAAGTTTGGATATTGGTGGATCGACCCAAAGAACACAATGTCATCGGTACAAAATGGGTGTTTAGAAACAAGCAAGACGAAAATGGTATGGTTATAAGAAACAAAGCTAGATTGGTCGCACAAGGTTTCTCTCAAGTCGAAGGTTTGGATTTCGGTGAAACTTTTGCTCCCGTAGCTAGACTTGAGTCAATTCGTATATTACTTGTTTTTGCATCATGCTTTGATATTAAATTATTTCAAATGGATGTCAAAAGTGCCTTTTTAAATGGAGAAATATCCGAACTTGTGTTTGTTGAACAACCACCCGGTTTTGAAGATCCTAAGAATCCTAATCATGTTTATAAACTCTCCAAGGCGCTCTATGGTCTTAAACAATCTCCTAGAGCATGGTATGAACGCCTTCAAGACTTTCTAGTTTCAAAATGATTCAAAATTGGGAAAATTGATTCAACATTGTTCACTAAATTGTTAGATGATGATTTCTTTGTATGTCAAATTTATGTTGATGATATCATATTTGGTTCTACTAATCAAGACTTTTGCAAAGAATTTGGTGATATGATATCAAGGGAATTTGAAATATCCATGATTGGAGAACTTAGCTATTTTCTTGGACTTCAAATCAAGCAACTCAAAGATGGAACTTTCGTAAGCCAAACCAAGTATGCAAAAGACTTGATCAAGAGATTTGGAATGGAGGACGCAAAACCTATCAAAACTCCAATGGCAACAAACGGTCACCTCGACCTGAATGAGGGAGGTAAATCGGTAGATTTAAAACTTTATAGGTCTATGATTGGTAGTTTGCTTTATCTTACCGCATCTAGGCCCGATATCATGTTTAGCGTTTGCATGTGTGCACGGTTTTAAGCATCTCCAAAAGAGTGCCACTTGATGGCCGTAAAAAGAATACTAAGATATTTAAAGCATTACTCTAGCATTGGCCTATGGTTTCCTAAAGGTGCTAAGTTTGATTTAATTGGATACTCGGACTCCGATTATGCGGGTTGCAAAGTGGATAGAAAAAGCACCTAGGGGAGTTGTCAATTCTTAGGGAGATCCTTAGTATCATGGTCATCCAAGAAACAAAATTTCGTAGCTTTATCCACCGCCGAAGCCGAATATGTTTCCGCGGGAAGTTGTTGTGCTCAATTGCTATGGATGAGGCAAACCTTGATGGATTATGGAATTAAAATTGATAATATGCCTCTTTTGTGTGATAATGAAAGTGCGGTTAAAATAGCAAATAATCCGGTCCAACACTCAAGAACCAAGCATATAGATATTCGCCACCATTTCTTGAGAGATCACGTGGGTAAGGAAGACATTGAAATTAGCCACATCCGAACCGAAGATCAATTAGCAGACATTTTCACCAAGCCATTAGATGAAGGCCGTTTTTGTAAATTGAGGAATGAATTAAATGTCATAGACTATTCAAATGTTGTTTGAAATTTTGCCTCATGAATTTTGGTTGATTTGGTGTTATTCAAAAGTTTTATTAAGAAAATATTTTCAAAATTTTATTAAAGATAACTATGTTCTTAAAAATTCTATGTTCCTAAACTATATTGTATTCTTTGCATAATAATCCTTAATGACTCTTATTTGTTTGCAAAACTAAGGATTATTTGCAATTATTCCTGTCCAAAGTTAATTCAGAACTGTTGTTGAAGTTCCAGGATAATCGGAATTACCGATGGGTTATATGCGGTATGACCGCAGTGCGGTACTACCGACACGATAACCACGGTACGACCGCTTTGCGGTATTACCGCTGGAAAAAGGGCGGAACTACCGCGTCGGTTTACGAAGAAAAGATAACTCTCTGCGGGAACTTCTTCTCCCGAGTCTTCTCTCCTTCTCACTTCGTCTCTCTCTCTCACTCTCACCCGAAAACCGGCTCAGCAAAATCCCTCCAAAACCTCGGTTGATCTTCAATTTCTTGCAAATCCTTGCATCTCTAGGGTTTATCTCCTCTAATCCTCAAGGTAAAACAATCTTTTTCTTCATTTTACCATCGAATCAAACCCTAGGTCTCATTCTAGAAAATTTTGAAATGTTGGTGGTTTGTGCGATTTCTTGTGGGCAAAATAACGTTATTGATGTTTAATGATGTTGTTACGTCCAACTCTTGGATTCAAATCAATAGGAACATCAATCTTTCGTTAGAATCGCTTGCCCTAGATCGCAGTCTGTAAAAGCGGTACTACCGTGTTCATAAGCGCGGAACTACCGTGATACGGTCATACCGGCAAGGAAATGGCGGTACTACTGCACCACGGTACGACCGGCTGAAAACTTGCGGTACTACCGATTTTTACTGACTAAACAACAATTCATTCAATTCAAAATAATTCTAGATTGCTTGATCTTTTGAACTCCTTGTAACCTATCCTCTCATTGTAAAGATGCCAAGGACCAGGTATGTGACTCGCAAGACGGCCGGCACTCCTAGAGGATCCTCCTCCCAACCTCCTGCCGACCCTATTGAAGATCCATCAGGCAAGGGAAAAGGACCTGCAGCAGATGGCTCAGAAAGTGAGGAAGGATCATCACAGCACAGGTCAGGCTCTGGATCTGAATCTGACATAGAAGAAGAAGTCCAGGCTCAATCTGATGAAGAAATGAGGGACCCAGAAGAATCTGAGATAAATTTAAATCTCATATAGCTGATGATTATGCTATTTTGAGACACAAAGATCAATATCTACTGCCTTCTAACTCCATAAATCCCAGATTCCACACCAAATTCCAGGAGCAAGTTTATGAGCAGATTTATGGTCATCACAGGAAGTTTGCAGATCATAAATGGATAAAATGGCAGCACATAAACTCCTTAGAAAAATATGAAGGTGTGTACCGGCCTTTTCAGCAAGTTGGTCTTCATGATCTGGTTTCTCTCCGATATGACTATGATGAGGAGATCATCAGACAGTTTTATGCCACTTTATATGTCTCTCCTGATTTAAAGAAGATGAAGTGTATGACAGTTACACGCTATGTGGAGTGTACTAAGGCTGATTTTGAGCGTGTACTGAGAATACACTCTGGAAATTGGGATAAGCTTTTGACAGACTGCTTTGCTTGTTCTGCCGACGAGTTTTATGATCGAATGTCAGTACACTCGGGGAAGATTCATGGCTTGCTACCCATTCCAGCTTGATTAATAGGATCATTAATCATACTTTTCTTCCCAAGAGTGGTAACTTTGATGCTGTTAGAGGACATGTATGGAATATCATTGATAATATTTCACATGGGAGAAAGTTTGATGTTGTGGATGTCATAATAAGGGGCATTGTCTCTTCAAAGAATGATAGAGTCAAAAGAATTTATCATTCTCCTTATATCATGGCTTTGATTATGAGCAAAATTGAGTATCAGGGAGGTTTGAGATCGCCCCATAAGGCTTACAAGCCTAGAGAAAATCCTCCCATTCGCTTTCAGGGGCAGCAGGTACAGCAAGAAGAAATTGCTCCAAAGGTTGCAGCAGCAGATGTTACTCAAAGTCAAGAAACCTTAGCTCAGATTCTAAAAAATCAGACTTTGATTTTAAACAACCTCTTACAACTTAAGGTCACCCAGCAGGGAATGAGGACAGAACAGAAAGAATTTTGACTGAGACTCAAAATAGGCTAGCTGTTCTGACAGAGACAATTGATTCTATGGAACAACTCCTATCCACTCCTCAGCGTTTTACTCGTCGTCGTCCAAATCCCCCAGCTGGGACATCCTCTTCTGCTCCAGTTCCTTCACCTCCTCAGGCTCCAGCTCCCCAGGATCCTTCAGCTCTTCCTCCTCAGGATCCAGCTGCTTGATGTTTTTGGTACTTTGATGCCAAAGGGGGAGAAGTAGTTCTAGGGGAAGTCAGATAGATCTGAGAGGACTCAGATATATAGACTTTTGATGTCTTGTTTGCTTTTGTTCTTGCTTGTAATAATTCACTATTATTATCATGTTGAACTTTGATAGAACTTGTTGTTTGCTTTTGCTCTTGCTTGTAATAATTCACTATTATTATCATGTTGAACTTTGATAGAACTTGTTGTTTGCTTTTGCTCTTGCTTGTAATAATTCACTATTATTATCATGTTGAATTTTGATAGAACTTGTTGGTTGTCTTAAATTTTCAATATGATATTGATATTATCTCTACTGCAATTTCAATTATGAAAATTTCCTCAGTACCAACAAATTAAAGAAACTCTGCCAAAAATTTGTCAAAATTCTCTATATGTGCTCCTAAAATGATTCTATCTACTTCATGCACATATTTAGGGGGAGTCTTCTTTGTTCCGGCTTAACAAGAATTTAACTCTCTTCATATGAGCTTTGTTATTAAGCCATCAAAAGAATATACACTTGCTTCACTATCTTGCGTATATTCAAAACTTTTCTTCCCACATATTAACTAGGTTGTCATCAATTACCAAAAAGGGGAAGAATGAAAAGCATCTAGGCCCCTAAAAATTGGTTTTGGTAATTTATGATAATATGTGATAATTGGACTAATGTGTTTGTTGAGCATTTGCAAGGTTAAGTCCAAATGGTAAGTATGATCTTGAAGCTGCATGCTAAATGATATCGTGAAGATCAAATTGGATCAAAGTCAAGGTACAAGTAGATTAGAAATCTTTTACCTTTTACCGGTCTTAGGAAATATGGTTGGAAGACCGGATTATAGGTTAAATACCGTACTATTAAGAGGGATCATGACTAGTAGCTTGATAGCATGTTCTTATACTTTATGGATCAATCTAGGATCATGCATGTATTTGGATTACTTTTGTCTCTACCAAGTCTGCTTTGTCAGGATTATCGGTAGTACCGGCGTTGTTCTTGCGGTACTACCGCTAAACGGTATGACCGGGCTTGTAGTGCGGTACTACCGCAACCCGGTTGTTCCGATTGTTACTTGGTGGTATGTTTTTTTACAGAGAGGCCCTCTTTCTGATTTGGTGCAAAATTTTCAGAGCGGTAGTACCGCAAGTATTCGCACGGTATGACCGGACTACGATAGTACCGCTGTTCTTGAACGGTACTACCGCAACCCGGTTGTTCCGATCGTTACTTGGCGGTATGTTTTTTCCAGTACGCACCTCTTCTGATTCTCTTGCGAAGCGGTTGTACCGCACTTGCTTTGCGGTATGACCGCGCTGCGGTAGTACCGCGAGTTAGTTGGCGGTAGTACCGCTGGGCGGGAGAAAACGGCTATGTCAGAGCATTTAATGCCACTGTTATAGTCGTTACAGTTGTAGTTGGAGATGTGCGGTAGTACCGCTCGGTACATGGCGGTAGTACCGCATATGGCCTGAAAAGCTGATTTTTCCTCTCCAACGGTTATGATTGTTGGTGGGTGGTATAAATACACCCCCACTTGCTCAAGGACGAAGTGCAAGACCTCATTTAACATCCTTAGAGCCTTGAGCATTCATTCAACTCCTCAAACTCATTTGTACACTCTTTAAGAGGTTGTTGAGCTCATTCAAGTGCATTTATCATTCTAGTTGATCCTCTTGCACTTGAGTGCCATCAAGCAAAGGTCATCGATTTGTTACTCTTGGAGTTTTGCCGAACTCCTAGACGGCTTGGCGGAGATTGCACGGTGATCTCTTCAAGAAGATTGTGAAGAGGCCCGGTGCCAAGATTGTGATTGGTTTGGTGTTCACCATCTCCAGAGCGGAGGAAGAACAACCAATAGTGATCGAGGAAAGACTTAATTCGTGGAGCCGGCTTGATTGGTTCAAGCTCCCTCAACGTGGACTAGTGAAGACCGGCAAGTCTTCGATACCACGGGAAAACATCGTTGTCTCATTGTGGTTATTTCTAGTCTTTACTCTTCCGTATTTATATTTCTAGCTTGATCTTTGTGCTTGTATTTCTTAGCTAGAAGTATAACTTGTTTAGACTAAATTGATATTTGGCTTAACTCATAAATTTGTGAAAAAGTTTAAAAACCTCCTATTCACCCCCTCTAGTCGGTCATCCTTGATCCTACAACTTCTCAATCTTCTGCTTATTTGTGATTTGTCTGCCACAGAGTTGAAGATTGGTACAGATTCTGTGCAGAGCAGAATTGTACTCCCCAACCGTCTTGACGTCAGCAAACCTTAGTCGGTTCTATTCCGGTTCTACATGAGGAAGAATGGTGTACTTTAGCTTCTCGAACCGCTTCTTCAGTGCAGTCCACAAGGCTAGCACACTCTTCTCTGCCATGTACTCATTCTTGAGTGTGGGGCAGAGGTGGTGCCTGAGAAAGTGAAGTTCCTGATCATTTTCCTCAAGGGTGGGTTTGGCATCCTTCGATGCACCAATCCCAATGGCAGCGTGGAGCTTCTTGGCTCCAAGTACAATCTCGACGTCAGAAGCCCAAGTCAAGTAGTTTTGGCCGTGCTGGGCCAGCTCCTCGAATTCCCGGTTCATGATGCTTGTCATCTACATGTGCATGCATGAAATACATAATTTTATTGCATGTAAAATGCATGAAATAAATTGGATAATGGTACAAAATACTCTCGTAATGTTCTAGAATTTTCTACGTATTTTTCTATAATTTACTGTTAATTTCAGTGATCAAAGACAATTTAAGCAATTACGATTAATCAAAACAGTAAATAAATATAGAAAAGCATAGAAAATAATAACAATAGTGCAAAACATGCTTCAAATGCTAAAAGCGATGAAAATTTTGAATTCTCGATGCCCTTTTATACCAGAATATGAATTTTTGGTGAATTCTGCAATTTTGAGGGCTAATCCGCTAAATTTTAATTCTGAGAAATTTTCCACGTAATTTTCTAAAATCAGAGGGCCTATTTGCATTTTTTGGGAGTTCTCATTTTTTTCTTGTCTATTTTTCCTTCCAGTTTTTGGGTCCGGCCATTTTCTTTCGGCCTACTCGGCCCAAACCGTCCGAGTCAAAAGCGCAAGGGTGGGGATAGGATTCCCTTGCCCTACTCCCAATGGCGGCGACAGTTCTAGGCCGGGTGGCATGCAATAGCGTGGAGGGCACGCTGCTAGCTAGAGTGGCGCAAAGCCACTCGGAGGCGGCGCGGCGAGCGGTGGCAGGCGCACAGGCTTGCGCCCGGCGGCGCTACGAGCGACGCACGAGCTTGCGGCCTGCGGCGCTACGGGCGGTGCAAGTGTGCAAGACCAGTGGCAGCACGGCCGTTCGAGGCCGACAGCGGTGCGGGGCTGAGCGCCGGTAGTGCGCGGCATTTTTTTCTCTGTTCATACAATCTATAGTGCAATCAACATCTACTCTTTCATGCAATCTATCGATCAGCTTGGCCGCCGACTCCAAGTCGGTTAGCGATAGATTAGAGCGGATTTGCACCGTACAAAATAATCTAAAAAGCAAAATATGCGGAATTGAAAGCGATCTAGAAAAGTGATTCAATCTACGAATGTCGTGCTGCAACGATTACCTTTTGATCCGAGTAAAGGAGACCTAGAGGTAGGCCGGAGTAGATCGTGTTGATAACATGTTGAGGAACCATCACTGGCGAGTCCAGTCCGATCGATCATCTCGTAAGAGAAGAATTGTATACACAAGTATAGGAAAATAGATTGAAACAGAAAGACAAAAGCGTAGGGGAAACTCTTTCTATTTTATTCCTATTCTCTCAAAAGTCACGTACAAATAATTAGAACCTCTCCCTATTTATAGACAAAAGAGGATGAAGAGTCTACCATGAGCCAAGGCTTCCGGCCCAGGCCTAGGTTTCCAACAGAATTCTTACTCCGCGTTCCAATGTGAGCTCACACTTTCATTTCTTAAACGAATCCTGCTGTACTTAGGGGTGCAAATGGGGCGGGCCTGTCTCGCTAAGCCGCTGACCCGCCATGCAAAAACAGCCCACTTAAACTTCCGCAAAAACCTGCTTGGGATAGTAGTTTCTACCGGTCGGCCCGTGGAACAAGCCAGACCCCGCCAGGCTACCCCGCAGAAAACCGTTTCCCCTCCCTGCTTCTGCTCGTTCCCCACTCCCCCTCGCCACCGCCCACCGGAGCGAAGGGGCGTCAAGAACGTGCGACGCCGCCCGAGCCCGGCGCCCACAGTGATGTAGCCGCTCAAGTCGATCTCCTCCACCGAGTGCTGGAAAACCCTGCACGTGCAAGCACGATTCATCCACGCGCCACAGGAAACAAGAGATCCAAGAAAAAGCGCAAATCCATCCCATGGTAGAAAACAAAGAAAAGATCGCGCAGGCTCACGCATTTCGACGCGGAGGATGTGGAGGGTTACTCAAGGAGGGAGGGGAAGAGGAGGCGGCGGAGGAGCGCATCGGCCAGCTGCGCGGGGAGGTGCTCCAGGAGCGGCGGCGGCGCCGAGCCTCCACGATGCGCGCGCGCGCGCGCTGCCACGTCGATGTAGCGGTCGACCAGCCGCGTCTCGCCGCCACCGGTGCTTGAGGATGAGGACGACCATGGGACGGTGCTTGAGAATGAGGACGATAGAGGGAGGCGCGCTCCGCGAGGCACTTGCAGCCCACCAGGTCGCGCGCGGGGAGGAGCTTGTCGGCGATCTCCAGCCACCGGGCCGGCTCGCCGCGGCCGGCGGCGGCGGAGAAATCCATGTGGGTTGGAGTGGGGCAGCGAGTGCTTGTGGTGGATAGCTAGCGGCAGCCGCATAAACTTAAAAAACACAAAGCGGCTGTGGGGGTTGGGTCACGGCCTGTGCAAGGTGGGTTGCGGACTATCCACAACCCGCCCTATTTGTATCCCTAGCTGTACAGTCTGCCCCACTTGCATCCGTAGGTGTACTAACTCGCACACAGGTTCCCTGCGTCGAACACCGCACACAGGATCCAAAGCCCCGCACGTTTTCCAGCGCCACGGCCTTTCCGCAGTCTCTCCAGTCTCCACTCGCCACCCTTCGGAAGGCTCCAAGTCAACAGTCTCCACCCCACACTTCCCCGCTCCCGACCACCGTCATGCCACTCCCGTCCTCCCCACTCCGCCACTACCTCCTCCTCCTCCTCCTCGCCGCCGTCGCCTGCACGCGGCTGCCCCGCGCCGCGCCCAAGTCCACCCTCGAGTCCTGCTCCTCCTCCACCGCCTGCCCCGCGTTCCTCTCCTACACGCTCTACGCCGACCTCAAGCTCGCCGAGCTGGCCGCGCTCTTCGCCGCCGACCCGCTCGCCATCCTCGCCGCCAACTCCATCGACTTCGCCGTCCCCGACCCCGCCGACCGCATCCTCCCCGCGGGCCTCCCGATCCGCGTGCCCGTGCCCTGCGCCTGCTCCGACGGCATCCGCAAGGCCACCTCCGTCCGCTACGTCTCCCGCCCGGGGGACACGCTCGCCTCCATCGCCTCGGCGGTCTACGGCGGGCTCACCACCCCGGACTGGATCCGGGACTCCAACGGCATTCTCGACACCAAGGCCGCCGACGCCGTCGACGCCGGGACCACGCTGTTCGTGCCGCTGCACTGCGCCTGCTTCGGCGGCGTCGACAACGGGGTGCCCGCCGTGTACCTGACGTACGTGGTGGGGAAGGGGGACACCGTAGCCGCCATCGCGCAGAGGTACCGGACCACGGCCACCGACTTGATGAGCATCAACGACATGGCCACCGCCGACCTCGCCGCCGGGGACATCGTCGTCGTCCCGCTGCCCGGTGAGCCGCTGCTTAATTAACTCTTTTTGGATCTGGTTTTTGGCGTTGTTGCTTTGCGCTATTGCTGAGATGTACCGTGCACGTAGCTGCGTGGTTGGTTGGTTGGTTAGATCCCGTGGTCGCCGACAACTTTGGTTGGTGAAAGTTTGCTCACGTACTTGACAGTGATGCCATTTAAGTGCGTCTCTCTCAGACGCGTAGTCTCCGGTTATGATTTAGTGAACTGACACGGGGAGTTGGCTAAAATAGCGCTGTTTACGACGGTAATAACAAATCTAGCTTGCTCTCGACGCTAATAAAAAAATAACACAACGAAGCTGTCTCTACTCGACACATTGCAAGTTTGGTCCAGGGATCGGACCTCGCTCGTTCGTGCTCCAAGGGCCTAGACTCCCCCTCCTCCATACCCTAGTGGCCCAGAAGCCTCTCCCCGCACCGTGTGTAGTCTGGGCCCCTAGGAACGGACCTAGCTCGTCTGTGCATGCCCATGGGGCATGGCCTTGCTGATGGATGGAAATAATGCGCGTGCGACAGCATACATGCACATACGTGACAAATTTACTCAGTCCCCTAGGGCACTTCACTCGACCTTGGTAGCACTATGCCCCAATGGGGGCACAGACTAGGTAGATCCGGGTTCTAGAGGCATGGGCGAGCTAAGTCCGACCCTAGGGGCCAGACTACACATGTGACGCGTGGAGAGGCTTCCGCCCCCAGGGCATGGAGGAGGGGGAGTTCGTGCCCCTGGGGCACAACGAGCGGTCCGGCCCCTTGGGGACCGAATTTGGCGACGTGTCGAGTGGTGGCAGCTCCGTGGTGCCATTTTTGCTATTGATGTCGGGAGCGGCTAGATTTGTTATTACTGTTGTCAACAATGTCATTTTAGCAAAAAAACTCACTGACACCCACCTTTGTTTGAAAACGCTAGCTTTTTTGAATTCTTGAGTACTAGTACTAGCTCATTAGTACTCTCCTGAATTACAAAGATGTCCTAACTTAACTGTTACGAGCTCTGACTGACTTGTATAGTTAGACTTCCCTGAATTACACTACACACCCCAACCAGAAGATTCACTTTGTCATCAGTGTTCATGCATGACAATATTTTACACTTCAAATTAAAAGTTGTTTTTATTGTACCACACTGTGTACGAATGCAGCGTTGTGTGCTAATGCCAGGTTGGCTGCTCTGTTTTTATATTTGCACTGGTGCTCCCAACTTTTAAAAAGATCAGTGCATGTTATCCTTTCCACGGCTGCTTTTGTTCCTGATCAAGGGGCAACAAACGAAAAGGAAACGGCAGCAAAAGGGTGAAACGTGCAGGATGACACATTTTGACAATTAACAATGTGCATGCATAGCCGTAAATCTGTACTGTTGTGCAGAAAGTGTGAGTTGGTCCTCTGTTTAGTATAGTGAAAAGGTTCTCTGCTAAGTGCGCTCCATGTGTGTGTCAACTGTCAAGTGTTACCAGACCAGAGTATCCTAACCCTGCCACTTGGGGACAGACAGACGACGAGCCCTTCGAATTCCTCATATTGTCCAGGAGCAATCAAACAACTACTTATATGAAAATTGGCCAAAAAAATGTGCATTTAGGTATCATTTCTGTAAACTGTCCGTTGTTCCTGTCATTTTGCCCTTCATATTTTGACAGTGGTGAGTGGTAAATTCTCGGGTATGCAGTATGCACTAAAGTATAGTGGATTACCTCATTGCTCATTTGTCTTTTCTGAAGAAAGCGAGGAGAAACTCCCATCATCATCATCCCCACATGTTCTGTCAGATCACGGGCTAACAGGGATGAGGATTGAGGAATTGAGGATAGCATCCATTATTGTCCTGTATACATGATTGCTCCTTTCGTCCTCATCAGTAATCTTGCCATTGCTATTTACCCTGTCATTTGCTGCTCCATTATTTGATACTTTTTACTGACATACTTCCATTTCTATTCCCTGTTCACTTGTCCAGCATGCACCTCATCATTCGCCGCTTTCACGTCGGACTACGGGCTAACCGTGGCGAACGGGACCTACGCAGTAACTGCCAATCGGTGTGTCCAGTGCAGCTGTGGTCCGGGAAACTTGGAGTAGGCACCGACTCGCCTTCAATCTGCTCCAGATTTTACTACTCAACAGTCTGTCTGAATTACTGCCCCTGTTTCCGCTTTCTGACGCTGTTGCTCGTTGGCGATGCAGAATGTTCTGCGTGCCGGCGCCACTGGCGGACTCGACGTGCTCCAGCATGCAGTGCAGCAGCAGCAGCATGATGCTCGGGAACTTCACCCTTCTGATGACCAGCGCGGGCTGCAGCGTTACGTCTTGCAGCTACGGTGGATACGTGAACGGGACAATTATCACCACGTAATTAATTAAGCATTATTTCACCCAAATGAATCCATCTCCTTCTCCACTTCGGAAACAGTTCTGTCTCACCGTCCATCTTTGCATCTCTCAGGTTAACCACGGCGCTCAAGCCTCAGTGCCCAGGTTATTTTTCTTGCTATTGTTCTCAGTTTTCCCTCATGGTCACATGGAAGTAAGGTTTTATAGGCAGCTAATGATCATTTCTTGGAACATTGTGCCCTTCTTGCATGCAGGTCCGCATCAGTTCCCTCCGCTGATTCCGCCGCCGACGTCGTCCTTCTTCGAGACGTACCTCGGCCCTTCACCGACGCCAATGCCATCCCAAGGAGGCATTAACCCGACGATGGCTGGTATGGCCCCAACTAGTAGTCCGGCCGCCAGTTCTGGAGCTCCTCCGACGGATCGGCACTCCATCAATGTTCTTGGATTATTCGCTCTCTGCCTCGTCGCCAACCTGCTGTGGTAGCTGGGCACCGAGCAGCAGTACGTGTCCGGAAGGAAATGGACGGGATGTTGGAATGATGAGAGATCTGGTGTTCTCTGTTCTGAAGGTAGCTTTCGGTTGGTTTTTTTTCCCTGGGCGCTGTGTTGTGCCAAAATTTTGTTGTTGCTCATTTGATTTGTCACTCCTGTAAAATCGCAAACACACTCGCAGAGTTCTCTAGCACGATTGTATTGTTGTTGTTCCTGTTATTTGAAACGAGAATGTCTTCGAGTGTGAACCATCCTTGGTACAGACTCCAGAGTAGACTGTCGTTCAATTAGCTCCTCTTTCGTATTCCACTGACGGACTGAGTACTGTTTTTTTTTAAAAAAACTGACGGACTGATCAGTGACCACTGATACTAGGGATGGCAACGGGCTATTCTCCACGCGGAATTGATGGGGAACGGGCATTAAGAACTAAGAACCTTATTTCGAATGTTACTGAGATAATTTCACAACTTTATCATATGTTTACATATAAATACGTCAATTTATTAACACATGAGATGGTAAAATGATACTAAATGAGTAATATTCTATGTTTATACCAAAATATATTAGGACAGACAAAATACATATGTTATTAAGACAATAATGTATCAATCTACGAGTGTGTATATAAGTGTTTATCTATAAGTTTTTATCAGGTAGAGCGGGGACAAAATCTTCCCATATCCAGCCTCTAATAGGGAATTCCCTGCTGGATGTCGAGGAACGGAGCCCGGTTGCCATTTCTAACTGTTACCATAGACTACGAGAAAATGTACATAAGGCCCACTTCAAGAGAAATGTTCAAAAAGATCGACTTGACACCCCTAGTGGGCCGGTCACCATGCAGCCCATGACACCAAGCAGCCCAGGGCTTTCCAAAAGCCTAGTTCTCAGCATGGCAGCATCTGGCCCAATTTTAGCCCAACCATACGTATTTGGGCCACAGCGCAAACGCCCAGCTCCAGACCTTCCGGCACGGAAAAAAATCCTATAGAACTTTGTCCATAACTCTGTCAATATAGACCAACTCCACCGTATGACACGTGTCTTTTCACGAATCTCAAAGTGCACAACCCCATAAATCACTAATGTGAATTTTCACGAATTGAATACTGAAAGCTAGCATGTCACGCTTTAAGATTTGTGAAAAGACACGTGTCATACGGTGCAGTTGGTCTACATTGATGGAATTGTGGACCAGATCTTATAGGATTTTTTCCTTCCGGCACAGCCATATTTCCACAAGAATTTTACATAAAACAATTCAACCTTTTTCAATCTTTTCAAACGGTTTTGCTATTTGTAAGTGGTATGATTTTTTTTAATTAAATTTAAGTCATTTTTGTGACCATTGAATTTGTATAGAGATTGATGTGCCTTAGATCTAGAATTTGGCTGTTGATCCCATCTATCATGAAAAAAAAAGGCTTAAAAAAATGTCAATCACATTATAAAAGGCACCCCCTTATTCAAAAATCTTGCACCCAAACAGGGCTTAAACTTCATGCATACGCTCCGGATCCGAACACGAGTAGTATAACTTGGTCCGCACACCTGGGCTGGGAGACCCATTCAAACCGGCTCCTGCATCCACAGCACGAATGTTTCCTTGTGCCCACGGTGCCACCCAAATAAACCCAAGTCGCGAGCTGCCTTGCCCGTTACTCTTGGGTTGCAGCATCCCAGAGGTCTCGGGAGAAATCAAAATCTGTATCCTCGAAAAACGAAACTAAAATCTGCGCACGAATCGGGACGTAAATTCGATTCACAGTTGAAGTCTGCATTTCTAGCGTGCGCCCTGCTGATTTCGTGGGGATTGAACGGTGGATCGAACGAAAATAATTGGAGGTCCTCGAGGTAAGATAGACTATGTTCGGTTGACCTGTGGGTTTAAGGTGTTCTCTTATGTTGGGTTAGAGATGTTCATATTATATATACAAGATTATATCTAAAGAAAAATCTTTTTTAGATCTGATGTTCTGTACACCTTGATATGCTACAGTAGATCCGTCCCTAGGACTGATGCCAAGGCGGCCGTTTCGTTGGCTGCTGCACATGGCCTGGGCGAATTTTGTCGAGCTGCTGCCGTTGGTCCTGTGGCGCGAAGGATTTAGGGTTTGTCTCCGCTGGGCAGGGTGTGTCTGGTGGCTGACCTTAAGTCAGGGTGTTTTCGCCGGTGGCGTGGCGTGCAAACAAAGAGACCTCATGCTCGTGCACCCTGCAGCACTCTATCAACTGGAACTCATCCGGTGCTCTAGGAGGATGTGGACTTATGATGCTAAATGTGAAAACTTCATGCTCGTGCACCCCGCACTCCATACACCGGAACTCATCCAGTTCTCCGGAGGATGTGAACTTATGGTGCTAGATGTCAATTTGTCTGATCTACACCTCCGGTTGCTAGCAATGTGATCAAAACAATGGTAGTAATTCTGTTGCATACAATCAGGCAGCTCATATTGCAAAAGCCCGCATATTTCCTTTATCCCCAATTGAGGCATCCTCTTGTTTCTGTTCTTCTTAGTTCGAATTAACAGAGTTGTATGACCTTTAGGTGCACTATTGGACAATGTGGACTTAAACTAGTATGACAATAGAACTACAAATTTGTTATTTCTAAGTTGTCTAAAATTTTCTTAAATTTAAGTCAATTACCGTGGTCAATAGATTTGTATAGAGATTGATATGTCATATGATTAGATATTAATCCAATGAATAAAACATGTGACTTATACTTAATAAAATTTTAACCACCTTACGAATAAACAATCCCATGGAACTAATAACAAGCACACAAACACAGATCTCTAAACCTCGTACGCTAGCTAGCGTTGATTGGACGGAACGGAGAGCCGGAATATTTTTTTACCGCAATGCATCATTGCAAGTTCCCTCGTTTCCATGCCCAAATTCGCTGCTCTATGGCCAAACCACCATAGTTTACTGCTCTACGTTAGCTGTATTAATTCAGGAGTATGCTCAAGTACAAGCTAAGCCTCATGTCCTCAGGAGCAACGTCGAGTCCTACACATGTGCGTGGCACACGGTATATAACACAAATCCAAGAAGCCTTCTTGCTCACAACATCCCGTTCACAGTAGCAGCGTTAGCGTGCTACACTCGCTATTGCATCCAAAATGGCAAGCATTGCAGTATTCTTGCTCGTCTTGCTCCCACTGCTTCTTTCCGCGGTGGCCGCCGCGGCGCATTCCAGTGGCGGCTTCGGCTTCAAGGCCACTCTTATCCACATCGACGCGAACGCGGGGTACACGAAGGCGCAGCTGCTCTCCCGTGCCGTTGGCCGGAGCAAGGCCCGCGTCGCCGCGCTTCAGTCGCTGGCGACGGCCACGGCGGCGGACGCGATCACTGCGGCCCGCATCCTGGTGCGCGCCAGCCAAGGCGAGTATCTGATGGACATGGGCATCGGCACGCCGCCGCGGTACTACTCGGCCATCCTCGATACCGGCAGCGACCTCATCTGGACGCAGTGCGCGCCGTGCCTGCTCTGCGTCGACCAGCCCACGCCCTACTTGGACCCGTCGCAGTCCCCCACGTACGTGACGCTGTCCTGCTCGTCCCCGATGTGTGACGCCCTCTACTACCCGCTCTGCTTCCACGACGTGTGCGTCTACCAGTACTTCTACGGCGACAGCGCCAACACCGCAGGCGTCCTCGCCAACGAGACGTTCACGTTCGGCACCAACACGACGCGGGTAACCGTGCCCAGCATCACGTTCGGCTGCGGGAACCTCAACGCGGGCTCGCTCTCCAACGGCTCCGGCATGGTCGGCTTCGGCCGGGGGTCACTGTCGCTGGTGAGCCAGCTCGGCTCTCCCAGGTTCTCCTACTGCCTCACCTCCTTCTTGTCACCGACGCCGAGCCGGCTCTACTTCGGCGCCTACGCCACGCTCAACAGCACCAACACGAGCAGCGGCGGGCCGGTGCAGTCCACGCCGTTCGTGGTCAACCCGGCGCTGCCGACCATGTACTACCTGAACATGACGGGGATCAGCGTCGGCGGCGATCTGCTGCCCATCGACCCGTCCGTGTTCGCCATCAACGACACCGACGGCACGGGCGGGGTCATCATCGACTCCGGCACGTCGATCACGTACCTGGCGCAGCCGGCGTACGACATAGTGCACGAGGCGTTCGTGTCGCAGGTCGGGCTTCCCATTGCGAACGCCTCGTCGTCGGGCCTGGACACGTGCTTCAAGTGGCCGCCGCCGCCGCGCGGCGGGATGGTGACGATACCGGAGTTCGTGCTCCACTTCGACGGGGCGGGCATGGAGCTGCCGCTGGAGAACTACATGCTGGTAGACGCCAGCACGGGGAACCTGTGCCTGGCGATGGCGCCGTCCAGCGACGGCTCCATCATCGGCAGCTACCAGCATCAGAACTTTCACGTGCTCTACGACAACGAGAACAGCTTGTTGTCGTTCGTCCCTGCGCCGTGCAATCTAATCTAGTTGTAACGTTGCAAGCATGCATGTTAAATTCCATTTCGTTTCTGTTTATGCATAGTTATGTCTTCAGTTTGGTGCTTGGTGGGCCTTTTTAACTGTAGGTTGAAGATCTGTACCAGCGAGATTTTGGCTGATGCATGTATGGCTGTAGACTTGTAGTGTCGTTCCCTGGGCCACAGTGAATTAATAAGCAAGCCATCTAATTTGTGCCATATATGGCTTTACAATAACCCGGTTGAAATGTCATAAGCAACTCGCATCGTGGCATGTGTATTTGGACGATTAGAGTATGTTCTCACTTACAAATGAGATCTCGAATTCGATTCTTGGCTCCTTCTATTGGTGCGACTTCATCGGTGACTATTTGCTGCAAAGCATTAGGGACTACAGAGCATCATAAGCAGCTAATGTGTAAGTCTGTGGGTGCGTCTGCGTCCACATTCTTGATGTAAGTTAGATTCTTCTATTGGTCTTTTTTTTTTAAGCATGCAAGTATCATGTGTGTGTTTTCGTGACACAACATTTTTGTTTTTGTTTGTTGCATCCTTTTTGTGTGATATACATTGACTTTGTATCTGCACCGAGCATATTGACCCCGCTAGGCATCCCGTGCCTAGAACATATTATGACTGCGCATCTCAAGTCTTTGAGTTCACTTGATGTCAAGTCTTCAACGAGGAAGCACATTGAGAGGTGCGGTATTTCTCTGAAAATTTGTATGTTGCGTCAAACGAGGATGAAACACATGGGGTTGTTGGTGATATGTATAGGAAACCTCGGTCAGTAAAGAGGTTAGTAGTTAGTTTTATTTCTTTTCTAACCTTGTTGATTGGATTAATATGGATGATTAGACAGTGTGGCACCCGTATGTATCAATCGTTTAATAGGATTATGATCGGTTCCACATATATATGTTTTCTTTTTCTTTTTTAAATATGTTTTTTTTCATGGGCAAAATTATGATCCATTTCCCCCTCTTTGTTCGTGTGTGTTTTCCATCTATGCACCAGACTTCGCTTGAGACTTCTCAAAATGATGTGAATGGTAAAACTATTGGCGATGGTCTGGGCACCTATGGTGTTGCTGAGACTAGAAAGACGGGTGATGAGGTTAGTCATTTTGTTCGAATGTCGAAACTTCTTTTGAACATTTGTCACATTCCATTCAAATATGCTGAAATTTTTAGTGATAGTTGTTTAGCCTTCCCTTTTTTCATCTATCTTTTTTTTTTTTTTGTTTTCAACAGACATATGCTATGAACAAGTTGATCGACCCATCAACTTGTCCAAGATTTCATTCAATATTTTCAGTCACGGATTGCGCGATCCGACGTGAAAATCATCACTGAGTTCCATGATGAACTAAGGAAGATTGAAAGGGAAAAACACACACCTTCTATTGCTATAACTGAAGACCCCAAAATTCTAGCTGACAAAGAAGTTGACGGTGGTGGCCATCATTTCTATAAGGACATATGTTGTAATAACTTGCTTGATGAGGTGGTCAAAATCGGTGTTGCTGCTGCTCAAGAGGCGACTGACATCAGTGCTCAGGCCCAAGATGAAGCTATTGCCAAGCCTAATGAAGTGGTTCAAGCTGCAGTTGAGGATGATACTGGCAATGATGAATTTCAGCTGGCTGTCGAAGAGGACTTATGCAATTGATCAATATCCCAAGAATTAGATAGAACATGCCCATCTCACATGTCAAGTCATATCAAACCTGGTCTGGTTACTTCGACCACAGTGTATGGACCTTCCCATTTAGGAGAAAAATTGTTATTTTGATCTATCTGTGGACTAATTTTTTTTTTTTTGCATTAGCCTCTGAAAAGTAGCACCATCATTTTTGAGACCAAATGACATCTTGATATAACAATAAGTGCCATACGGCGTGACGAAGAAAGTTTTCTCTTCATCATCTTTACTCATATTAATCTGGTGGTACTCTAAATACGCATCTAAAAAACTTAACAACTCACACCCGGAAGTAAAACTTAACAACTCACACCCGGAAGTATAGTCTACAAGTTGATCGATACGTGGAAGAGGAAAGTCATAATTCGGACAAGTTTTATTGGAATATGTGAAATCAAGACACATTCGCTATTTCTTGTTACTTTTTCTAACCATTACAGGATTGACGAGCCACTCTGGGTGGTCGACCTCACGAATAAATCCAGCCTTGAGAAGCATGTCAATCTTTGACTGAATTGCCTCCTTTCGATCTGGTGCAAAGCGCCTTAGCTTTTACTTGACTGATTTTTTGTCAGGCCAGAGAGCTAGCCTATGCTCGATCACCTTTCCGGGACTCTAGGCATATCGGATGCATGCTAGGCGAATACGTCTAAATTGGCTCGGAGGAAGGAGACGAGTGACTCTTTCTATTTAGGATCGAGTCCCACCTGACTAGTACCTTTTAGGTGGTTGCGCTAGCACTTCTGGGTCCAAACGACACTTTGACGCTTTCTGGAGAAGCTTCCTTTTCGAGTGAAACTTCTTTGGTCTGGTCAGACGGTTTTGGGGCCATCTTTGGTCTTGAGTGCTTGACCTGTGTGGAAGGTAGATTAGTATCCCTAGTTGGAAGTTCATTGACCAGTTCTAAGGATTTACGATCGTATGCGTATGCCATCTTTCTATCCCCTCGAACCGTAATGACCCCTTTTGGTTCTGGCATTTTTAAAGTTTGATAGTCGTAATGCGTAGCTATTAGAAACTTTGCCAATGCCAGACGACCAAGAATTTCATTGTATGCAGTTTCAAAATCTACTACATCAAATGGAATTTTCTCTATTCGGAAGTTATCTGGCCTTTCGAATGTAACCGATAGGGAAAGTTGCTCTATTGGTTTAGCAGTAGATCTTGAAATTATTCCATAGAAGGCATATTTCACATGCTTTACTTTTGACGGGAATTTGACTTCTTCTAATGCTCCCTTAAACAAAATATTTAGAGAACTACCATCACTTATTAAAACTCGATTGAGTTTGCAATTATTAATAGTAGGTTCTACAACAATAGGGAATCTACCTGGTTGAGTTGAAGGGATGGAGCAGTCTTCTTTGTTGAAGGAGATGACTGCCTTCGACCATCTGGATCGCTTGACAGTGATTGGAGATTCGGTGAGGTTCACTTCCCGCTCCACGACATTTAGATGGCGCTTGGATTCATATGTGGAGGATCCGCCAAACATCATGTTAACGGTGTGCTGTGGTTCCTAATATTCCATCTCTTCATTGCCATCATTGTCTTTCTTGGAGCTTGGCTCTCTAAGCTCCTGTATGGAAGATAAATGGCCTTTACCTAAATAATAGTTCTCCAACTTGTTCTGCCAGGCTCTACAAGTGCGCAGATCATGCCTTGCCACCTGATGAAGTGGACACCACTTCTTGTTCTTTTTGTATTCATCTATAGGAGCTTTTGCCTTGTTATGACCGAAATAATCCTTCTTGCCCTTGGTGAACTTTTTAGGAATTGCAAGGACCTCTTTATTATTAGGCTTGTGATTCTTCTTACCTTTGATAGCCTTCTTATGTTTCTTCTCTTATTTATCCAGGCTAGGTTAAGGGATCTTCTCTTTTCGATCAATGGCCTTATTCCATTCAACCGCCTCACTGGCGGTTGTATACCTATCATCCATATCAAAAAGTTTGACGGTCGTCCGTGGAGGATTAATAGTGATGTCCTCCATAAACCGTCGATTCCTTAACCCTGCTTTAAAAGCCTCAATAATGGAGGAATCTGCGACCTCAGGAATAGAGTTTTGAACCTGGCTGAACATTTTGATGTATTGTCGAAGAGTCTCGTTAGGTTGCTGTCAGATCCGATGGAGATCATCCTCCTTTCTGGGGCGATCGTACGTCCCCTGGAAGTTTGCGATCAGGAGGTAGCAGAGTTGCTCCTGGTGTAAATTGATCCGATCGGTAGGTTGAGCAACCCAGACCGGGTAGATCCTTCAAGTACCCCTGGCAGGTAGTTTGCCATCACATTGTCGTCACCACCAGCAGCTTTGATGGCGGTGGTATAGATTTGAAGAAATTTTAAAGGGTTTTGAGTCCCATTGAACTTCTCCATGTTTATTGATCGGAACTTATCTGGCCAACGTACTGCTTGGAGACCTGCCGAGAATGCTCAACAGCCCGTAATCGAGTCATGGCGACTTCTTTGGAAAGGAGTCGGATTGTAGTCGGTTGGGGACCGATTCCTCGGGTTGGCATACCGAGTATCTGGTGTACCAATCCGGTCGTGGGCGTTGGTATGACGCATTCGATCGACTGTCTGGTTTAGGTGATGTCGAAGATCACCTGAGCCAAGCAGTTGCTCCTCCTGACGTCTTCCCTTGTGACTTCCTTGTCAGAACCTTTGAGGAGGTCTAGGTACCGGTCGGTCTCCAGTCCGACCATGCTGACCCCCTGCTAAGGGACGAATGCTGGGATGAAGTCAATGTATGACTCTGTGAGTTTCTTTGTTCCTTATGCATCTCCGTACGTTGCATGGTCTGCTGAAGGTTCTTCGATATCTGTCCTGCAAGCTGGACATACCCCAAAGTCTCTGTTAGAGCAGGGTCCAGGTTATTTTAAGATGTTATGGATTCATTGCAAGTTTTGAATTGTTACCGAGGGTCTTAGAGGATTCCTGTGGCAGAAGGTGTTCGGTGACTCGAATTACCTCCCGACCCTCTGGCTTGCCCCGTTCCAACTATTATATGGAATGGGGGTAGAAACATGTGAATTAACTGATTGATGCCCACCAGTTCCACTACCTCCGCCGTGCCGGGTGGGTGCTTGAGTGTTCGGACCATTTCCACCAACGGGTGCTGGCGGGTTATGCTGTGGAGGACTGTGTACGACATCTTGATTGGTATCATTGATTGCGTTAACCTCGTGCCTCCAACAGTAGTCTTCTGACGTGCTCCCATCGTAACTAAGGGAGAGCCTTCCACTTCTTCGGCAAGGAGCCTTCATGATGGGGAGAGGTCAGAGATTATCACCTCTGGTGGGCTTTGTGGTGGACTCAGCCTGATTTGGCGAATTCCCAACCGTAGGTTGAGTTTGATCATCTTCACCTGGCCTTCGACCGGTGGCAACTTGATTGACACCGTTACTAGGTGTCGGTCGGCTCCCGGAATACGTAGGAGCCGTCGGCGAATATCGATCGTCCATTACCGTATCGAGAGTACCTTGACCCTCTGATTGCAGTGCTGAGTTTTATCGTTGTTTTTTCTGGTCGAAAGAACCAGGCTTATAGAGGCACTCGGATATTCTGGACTGGTCAGAATGACGGATTCCTCTAGGGGCGCCACTGGTGGCGAGTCTTGTTCCATCCAGTCGATCTCGTCGGTCTCGGCGAGTGGAGACCCTACAACAGAAGAGGACGACGACGACATCACGTCATGTTCCATGGTGCGGATACATGCGTCCATGTCAAGGTCGGAATAGTCCACCAAGTCGAACCATTTCTCCTCATCCCATGTCCTTGCCATGATCGCATAAGCGATGATGGAACAGAAGAAAAATGAGGATTGCTGAGCGAAGGAATTTCTAAGAACTCAACGCTTTCTTCCCCATGTACGGCGCCAGCTGTTGACGATCAAGTCAGCGATCTTACGAAATAAAAATAAGGAAATTGGCTAAGAGTTCCTGGAAGGGAATAGAGTTGCTCTTTATTGCAATGAATTGGCTATTACAAAGATGCCTTAGGAAAGGCGATAGACTAGCCCTAATTACACTGAGTATATTGCTTGCTACACTTTGGTTTGCTTTAATTGTCTTTAGATAGAATCCAATTGCCTTCTGATCCTCTCTCTGTTGTTCGTCATCCACCTTTAAATAATTGACAAAGAGGTGGCGGTTACTCCTAGAGAAGACACCTTTTGGAAGTGACGCGTCTGGTTAGGGAGATAATTACAGTCGGTGAAATGCTAACTGATCGCCAGTTGGTGTTAACAGGAGGCAAAATAACTATGATACAATTATTGTCAGTGACTTAGGGCTATAAATGTCATGTGGTTTGGGGCTGATAAGACACATATCCTATTCTTCACACGAAGGGAATGTATTTGGAATCGGGTCTAAGTACCAGTTCAAAGACTCTTTGAGCAGTTGTTTGGTCAAGCAATAGGTACAGAGCCCCCTCCGACCAGGTTACTTATGAAGCAACCTCTGGAATTCTAATGACCACAGGTGTTGTTAGCCATGTGGTTTACGACCACATAAGTTGTGTGGTTTTTAATTAAATGTAAGACCAATATTTAGGAATTCATGTACTTGCCAAGGATAATGAAGAGGATTATGCACTTTCCAAGGCTGATGAAGAGGATCATGGACTTGCCAAGGCTAACGAAGATGATCATGCACAGGGGGTGCACCTGACAATGATGAGTTTTAGCTGGATGTCAAAGAGTCATCTCCAACGCTGATGAGCCCCACTGATACAGAGTTGTAAGCCGAAGTGGACCAACAGAGAATTGAGCTCACCCCTAGTAAGTACATATCCCTTCTAAAATATTTTTCCTTTTTTTTAACTGCCCCTTGATGAAACATATTCAATAGTCTCATTTTTTTTCATTAAACCTTTTAATGAACCCTTTGAAAGTTATGCCAAGGCAAATGAATTTATGCCTATATCTGTACTTTTGATCAATAGTCTCATTCTCATGAAACAGGACCAGTTGTCTCATCTTCAGTCTCATTAAGTTTCACCCAATTCCTTCAAGTTTCATTAAGTGTTACACAAGTATCATCCTTGCTATTCAAGTTTTTGGACATGTCTCATTCTACTTTATCTAGTCTAATACAAGTTTCAGACAAGTATTGTCCTCCCCATACAATAGTCTCATTTTTCATGAAACCTTTTAATGAACCATTTGAAAGTTATGCCAAGGCTGATGAAATTATGCCTATATCTATACTTTCAATCTTATTTTCATGGAAACATGATCAATAGTCCCATCTTCAGCTTCATTAAGTTTCAGATAAGTATCATCCTTACCATTCATATTTTACACAGGTCTCAACCTTGTTTATCTAGTCTAATACAAGTTTTTTCAAACAAGTATCATCCTTCTCATTCAATAGTCTCATTTTTAATGAGACCTTTAATGAACCATTTGAAAGTTAATGTCAAGGTTGATGAAGTTATGCCTATATATGTACTTTGATAAATAGTCTCATTTTCATGAAACATGATCAATAGTCTCATCTCCAGTTTCATTAAGTTTCACACAATTACTTCAAGTTTCATTAAGTTTCACACAAGTACCATCCTTGTCATTCAATAGTCTCATTTTTTGTCTTTTAAATGTTTTATGTGTTCATGATGTGCAGCTTATAGCACTATTCAACTACCCACACCATTAGATATTGGTCTCAGAGGGGACCCCACGACCTGAAGATGCCCACACTATTCTTCCACTAACTAAGCCAATACCCGACAGGGAGCGGTTTCCTAATCCTGGAAGTGTACCAATTGCCACAAAACAGAGGTCAAAACGGTACAAAAAAACTATGGAAAAAGTTGAGGCTTTAGGGTAATCGGTAAAATGCAAGACTTTTGTGTAACACCCCGGCCCAACCCTAAGCTCGGAATGCCACTAACTACACTAACTATCAATTTTAACATCATTTTATAATAAATTACAGCAAGCGTATCACAATAAAACCCGTCCACGAGTCACAATAATATAAGCATAATGATATGACAACCAAAGATAATTTACTCCTAGACGCATAACAAGGTAATAAACCAAGATTAACGCAAACCAATCGATTAAGTCTATTGGATGAATAATCAACTCTAACTTATCATCTAAGGTTATTCAACACCATCATGTCCTCAATATAAGTCATCATGCTAAAACAAAAATATCTCATGTCCAATGAATCAAGTAATTGAGTGTAGTTTGTGATTCCAAGTGTGCTAGCCCTTCCCGAGTGGAACGTCACCAACGGTCACCTAAAAACAACGATAGAGCAAGAATGAGTCCAGGACTCAGCAAATACATAATAAAGCCATAAACAACATTTTGTCAACCATAATCAAGGCTATCATCATCATCATCTATCTATTGAATGTCATTCTCATATTCAAATGAACAAGCCATATTTCGTATAGGTAAAGTCGCACAATTTAACATTTTACTCATATATGCGAATGAACCATCATGCTCATGCCCATATGCATCTCATCAACTGATACTGGTATAGCGGAGTGTTCACCCGTCGATGAACCACTCTATCCTTCACTCCCGTGAAGTCCCCACCGAAGTAGGATTTTATCTAGAGCACTCCGGACTAGTCATGTATCTTTCTCACCAACCTCACCGGACTAGTTACATGACTTTCTCACCGACCTGGCTCGTGCAACATCTTTAATTATTCATCAACATAATCCATCTCATTAACTCAATATCTCATTCTCATTAACGCAATATCATAATCTCATTCAATCCATGTCGTCAATACTATGTATAAGAATAAGCTTAACAAAAGCATAATAAATAGCATGATAAGTAATATCAATGACAATGGCGAACAATCTATTGTTCACCACTCTACCATGTACTTGCCTTTAGTGTTGCGATGCGTTAGGAGGCAAAGACGATGCCGCTAACCTCGAAGCCTCACCTCCTACACCATTAGATTACTCAATAAGAACTACGACATCAAGACACTACTCGCAGCACATACCCCAAAAACCCAACGTTTAAATTACATTCTTTACTCGAATTGAACTAGAATCTAGCAGGAAGCTGTAAAGGACAGCAGTAGTAAAAGTAACATAACTTTTGCGCTGAAATTCATAAAAATACAAACTCGGGCTTGTTTGAAAGGTAATGAAATTATCTACAACAATCTAGTTGGTGGAAATCCCTAATTCTATATACATCTAACTCCAAAAGATAGATGAACACCGTCTGTCAGAACTATTCGACAAAACTGGGCAGCAGCACGAAAACAGCCATAACTTCTAATTGGCTAAACCAAACTTAGCGTTCTTTATCAATATCGAAAGCTAAGACCAAGGCCTACAATAACCTAGTTGGGTAAAAACCCTGAATCTTCCATTAACACTATCATATTTTAAAAGACAACTTGATAGTTCATTCTCGTCAGGATTCTGGACAGCAGAGATGAAAACTATCATAACTTTTGATCCGTACGTCGGAATTAAGTGATCTTGGCGGCCACTGAAAGCTAAGAACATTATCTAAATATCTCTAGGAGATGAAAACCTCTAATTCGGCCTCTAAAAACCCGAAACCGTCGCACAACCTTCTGGACAGAATTGAATCTCTAACCGTAGCAAATCGAACCAATCAATTCTAAGCGAATTCACATCTACTACTAATCAAACAACAAATATCGACACCCGTTACCCTTCAAGCACCCAGGAAGATGATGAAGAAACCCCACGAAGACCATCTCTCCTCTTATCCTCCTCTTCTCTTCTTTCCTTCTTCCTTCCTCTGGTTGATCTTCCTCTTCCTGGCCGGCAGTAGTGGAGAGGTAGTGCTACAGTGTCGGCGGCGCTACAGTGCGTGCTACAGTAAAAACTGCTAGGGTTTGTACCTCTTAAGCCCCTTCCCCACTTGGGCCAAAGAGCTATGGGCCGAAGGCCCAAGTTGTAATACTCCTCCCAAATTCTGAATTTTTCTTTCTAATTATATTTAATTTCAGTATTAATCATTTATTTGTTGTATGTTTAAACGGGATATTACATTCTACCCCCCTTGAACAGAATTCGACCCCGAATTCTACTTGTCGTTCTATACGCAAGAGGACCACAACTAAAATTAATCACAATTAATACGTACCCGACGTGAACAACTTTGGATTCTGCTTGTGCATGCAAGATTCCAACTCCCAAGTCACTACCCTCTCGAACTTATGGGACCACATCACCTTGATGGATACCAACATCTTACACCTGCACACTCGTCTCTACCTTTTTAGGTACACTCAACAGATAGGACTTGAAGGTACGACCGTACTCATAGGTTAATAGCTCTAATGAAACCTCACACTCCAGATCTCTTAAGTACTCTCTTGACACTGGATCAAACAAAACATTGTGAACCCTGCGCTTAGACTCGAGACGGTTCTAGCGATACGCTATCTTCCAAAATCCCCGTAACTTTCAGAAACAAATCAATGGACCTTGAGCTAGCATTCTCATTTGGTACCAAACCACACAACTTGTACATAACACACATAACTTTTGTTCCATCTCTCAATCAATCTCCTCACCTTCACAAGGAGCACCTCCTTTAACTGTGCATACACAACAGACTCATTTTAAATAAACCTTTTTACAAATAGAGCCCAACTAAAAAAATAAAGGTTTCTCATCGCAACAACGCATTACCAACTCCCCGCCAAAACAGTCAAATCCAAAATCAAAGATTCATCAGGAAAACCTTTTCAGTTTCTAATTAGTCAGTTTGCAAATAAACACCACGTAAGCCAAAGGAGAAGTCACTCAAATGTCCAAATTAAACACTTTTATTTTTCTGAACTAGAAAGAACCACCATGCCAACATAAAGCCAATCAAATGGTACTGACCTCCATCATAAACACACAACTCAAATAAAAATTAAGATAGCATTTCACTACCCAAAAATCGTTCTTTTCTCAACTTTTATTTTAGGAAATAAATCTTCTCTCAAATCATGGGATTCCAAATCATCACACTAACTATTTCCTCTTAACCAGCAACCTCAAAACAATACTCAACCTAAAAACAACAACCGCACTCATCTAGAGGGCTTTACTAATCCACCAAAAAGATACGCTAGTCCACTCCTCTATCAAAAGACTTACTTTGACAAGTAATTTCCAATGCACCTCAATATATATTTCACTCACAATCACATCAACTCAATCATTTACGGAGAATCAACTTGAGATTCACATCACACACTCGTATACTACACCCAAAGGATGCTATCAATGACCATCATACTATTCAAAATCCACTTTTATTCTACCATTTATACATATAATCCGTGGACAACTAAGATTCTAGCATAAAACACAAGCCCAATTTCAACATCCAATACTCCTACAATAAAATTCTGGCATAGTTGATAGGAAAATCCTCAGATTTGATGATCACCCCACAATCAAAACAATATCCTCAATCATTAAAATCAACAATCATAACTAATCAATTGACCGCCTAAAACAATTAATTTTGCTAATCTCGGATACTCACTAAACAACATCATTAAATTTCACTTACACCACCTTGCAAATTACACAATCACAATACCTTAACTAATTGACCAAGATTCAAACTTTCGATAATTCTAATATTCCACCAACATAAACAAATGTTCTTGGATCACCATTCACTATAAATTCTACTGGTTGTAACAAAAATCAATTTTATTTCAACGACAATCATTTCATTTAAATCAAGTTCCCTCCAAGAATTATATCACGCAATCAATTTATCCTCCAATGCTCCTCAAATAACTTGCAATCCAAGGTCTCACAACATCCTATAGTTGACCACTACTAACCAGTTACCACTATATACTCTATAAGGTTTTGTAAAACAAATCAATTATTCATTTTTCAAGAGAAGAGGCAAATAAAAATAATTTTTCAGTACATAGAAAAAAATATTTTACCTTTCATAGTAAACATAAGACCAAGAGAAATAGTCAAATAACAAAGATCTCGGGAAAGTAAAAGAGGAGACCACAGTTGAGAACATAAGTCCCACAAGAAAAGAATATCAAACCTCAACCAATAAGAATAAAGTATTACTTTGGAAACTCGAGAAACTCTTAAGTGACAACGACAGAAAAGTTAAACGAACTTCAATAAGTTGCAAGTTACAAAGCTTAACTCCAACCTCAAATACTTCTACTACACTCTTTCCTTTAACAAAGAAAATAATTTTCTTTGATTACAACAACACTTTGCCACCTCAAACAAGAAGAGCTTTTAAGACCAAATCACCTTAATTACTTAAGAACCAATATAACTTTTTAACACATCGCTTTGCTCCACAAATTTCAGATACCACATAAATCATGAACTCCAAAAGATTACGAATGCAAAGCTCGAAATATTTCATTTGGGTGATACCCCGAAAGACGATCCTGATGAACAGGGTGAACACCCTGATGAGCGTGCGGGAAATCCTCAACATTCTCGCACTCCACTAAAACCAATTCAAGGGTCTGGTATGGGCGATCATGAGAAGAATAGTAGCCTAGAAAAATCTTCCTGGGAGCTCTTAGTATCAGTCAGAGGAAGCTCAGGAACTTCAACACATCAATGACTTGCTTGAGAACCCAACTCAAGAGCTCGCTCGAGCGCCAGGTTATGATCCCTTCGTCGAAGAGATCGCACGAAGGCTTCGGAACACGATGGCAAAACTCGAGCGTCCTCGTCGACATTATTCCGGAAGTCGTAGCAGTACGGCTCCATCATCCGCCAGTTGTTCGACCAACTCATTGCACGGAGATCGACATGATTATTAATCACGCCGCTCTCCTAACTTGAGGAAGGCTCCTCGAACATCTGAAGATCGACAAGCTCCCAGAAGAAGTGATCGCTCACCACTTCAGGGCTGAAATCTGTGGCAGCAGATGGAATACGAGGATTATTTCCCTCGTAAGACTGAGGCCTACTATAGGTCAAGTCCACATGTGACTGGGTATCGTGGAGTACGATCACCTAGTGATATCAACCCTTCTTTCCAACAAAGAAGGCACCAAAAAGTTATTACCGGATGCCGGGCGTTCCCATCCGACTTCCGAGCAGTTCGCTGGCCACCTCGTTTCTGACCAGCGAACATGGAGAAATTCGATGGAACTCAAAATCCCATTGAATTCCTTCAGATCTACACAACAGCTGTCCGAGCAGTAGGAGGAGGAGAGCATGTAATGGCGAATTACCTTCCGACTGTGCTCAAAGGGTCTGCTCGATCGTGACTACTAAACCAGCCACTCGAGTCGATCTACTTATGGCAACACCTCTATGACCTTCTACTAACAAACTTCAGGGAACCTATAATCGCCCTGGAAAGGAGAACAACCTGCATTGGATGAGACAGAACGACCACAAAACTCTACGTTAATTCATCAGGCATTTTAGTTAGGTTCGTAATTCAATTCTAGAGGTTTCTGACTCATCTATTATCAGAACCTTCAAGCAGGGAGTCCGCAGTAGAAGGATAACATAGGACATCGCTTTGAATCCTCCTGCCACTGTCGTCGGACTCTTCGAGATGGCTGATCGATATGCTACTGCTACTGAAGCGGTTGAGTGGAACAACACTATTGATCGAGAGGACAACGTTCCTCAAGAGGCAGGCGAAAGTGGTAAGAAGAAGGACAAAATGCTAAGAAATCCAAGAACAAGGCGAAAGGTCAAAAATCTCAAGCCACTAGTTCTAAGGTCTTAGCCGTAAGCGACAAGGAGCCATGTAACTCCAAACAAAACTCCGACCGAGGCAAAGGTAAGCGCCCCGATCGGAAGAATGACAAACCTAGGTGGTGTCCTTTTCATAAAAAGGAAGGACATGACCTTCGCAACTGCTGGGTTTTTCTACGAAAACTCGAAGACTAGTACTTCGGCAAAGGGCCACTTCCTACTCTTGAACAAGTAGGTCAAACGGCCGGTCGAAAGGAGTCAGATGATGATGAGGAGATGCCGTTTCAGGATCCACAGCACACCATCGATCACATCTATGGAGGATCGTCGACATACAAGTCAAGGCGATAGCTTAAGGTTGTCGAGAGCGAGGTAAACTCAATTGACTCTCCTCTTGTCAATAAGATGCCAAAGTGGTCGGAAGTCAGCATCTCTTTCAAGAAGGGTGATTGCCCGATCCCTTTGACTCGACCAGGTCGATTTTCGATCGTGGTCGAACCCACCATCAACAACTGTCGAGTAAATCGTGTGTTAGTTGATGGTGGTAGCTTGTTAAACATTCTGTTTACGAGTACCCTGGACAAGATGCAGGTGCCTAGGACAAAGGTAAGACCGATATGATATTCTTTTCATAGAATCATACCGGGGTCTTCGGCCAAACCTATTGGCCAAGTTTCTCTTCCTTTAACATTTAGTTCACCAAGTAATTTTAGGACAGAGAAGATCTCCTTTGACGTGGTCGATTTCGAGACGACATATAACGCTATACTCGGACGACCAACTTTGACAAAGTTCTTAATAGCTACTCACTATGTGTATAAATGTCTTAAGATGCTAGGTCTCAAAGGAGTGATCATAATTTATTGTGACAAGAAGATGGCGCATAGCTGCGACCATCGATCCCTCGAGATGGTTGGATAGATACCAGCTCGAGAAGAAAGTCAACCTTCGACTAGCAAGTTGAAGCCTAAAGCTGCACCAAATCCGAACAACCAAGTTAAGGAGGTTCCTCTGGACGCAGAGGAGCCCTCGAAGACCGTTCGCATCGGGGATACTTCCGACCCCAAGTAGGAAGACACCCTCATCACTTTCCTCCGAGCAAACGCAGATGTCTTCTCGTGGCAAGTATCTGACATGACTGGAATCCCCAGGGAAGTGATCGAGCACAGAATAGCTTTATGGCCTGACAAAGTACCTGTAAAACAAAAACTATAGAGATTTGCCCCTGATCGACGAGATGCTATTAGGTCAGAATTGGACAAGCTGCTTAAGGCAAGCTTTATAAGCGAAGTCGATCACCTAGAGTGGTTGGCCAACCCTGTAATGGTTAGGAAGTCAAACGACAAATGACGTATGTACGTAGACTTCACTTATCTTAATAAAGCATGTCCAAAAGATGATTTCCCTCTATCTCGTATCGATCAGTTGGTTGATACTACTGCTGGTTGTGAAATGTTAAGTTTTCTAGATGCATATTCTGGTTACCACCAGATCAATATGTGTCGAGAAGATGAAGAAAAGACCGTGTTTATTACACCCTTTCGTATATTTTGCTACGTCAAAATGCCATTTGGTCTAAAAAATGCAAGAGCTTCTTTTCAGCGTTTGATGCAAGCGATTTTTTCACCTCAACTAGGCCGAAATTTGGAAGCCTATGTTGACGGTCTAGTCATAAAAAGCATCAAACGACTTAATCACATCACAGACCTGCAAGAAACATTCGATAACCTCAGAAAACATCATTTGAAATTCAATCCGGAGAAGTGCATGTTCGGAGTCTCTTCAGGAAAGTTGCTTGGATTCCTGGTCTCAACACTAGGAATCGAAGTAAATCCCGAAAAGATAAAGGCCATTGTGCAAATGCGCCTTTCGACCATGAAAAAAGAAGTCCAGAAACTCACAAGATGCATGGCGGCGTTAAGTCATTTCATCACACACTTGGAAGAAAAATGACTACCTTTCTTCAAACTTCTAAGGAAGCATGAGGGTTTGGAGTAATCAAAAGAGGCTTGACGAGGATTAAAACATCTATGTGTTATCTTTAATACATAACAGACCATACGTCTTCATGGTCGTAACCCCTAAGGTGCACGACCTGACTGGTCGTAGAGATTCCAGAGGTTACATAATGGGTACCCTGGTCGGACAAAGGCCTAAGCCAAGCTCACGACCAAGAGAATTGCTCGTAAAAGGTATGAACTGATTCCAAGTATATTCTCTACCGTATGACGAATGGAGCACGTGCATATTCCATACCATACGATGTTTCTTATCCAGACACAGTAAAGAACAACCTCTATGCGGTTATATGTCTCATATACATATAACCGCCGAACGGTTGGTTCTTTATCAATCGTCGCTAGCTCAGACTCGCACGCAACGCTTCACATCGAGCGCCTTCTCGGAAGTAGCGCGCCTCTTCAAGGGCTATTTAAAGATGGAACCTGGACGGATCAAAGGGACAGGATATAAAGGAAGACAAGATAGAGCCATCAGACTAAAGCATAAGCCTTAGATTCGTGTTATAGGTCTGGTATTGTAAGGGAACAAGCAGTGTTCTCAGAGCATATTCTGTAAAACCCAGTTCATACTGAATAAAGAGCAGTCCCATCATTCCCTTAGATTTCCCACATCACTTTCTCCTTTTCTTTTCGTAAGATCGACGTCTTGATCGTCGACAGCTGGTGTCGTCCGTGGGGAGCGCGGCATAGAATCTTGGAAGAATTTTTCTGCTCATCAAATCTTTGTCCATTCCCCGCTTGTGATCGCTGATGAGGTTATGGTGGGAAGTTGGGATGAAGAAAACTGGTTCGATTTGGCGGACTACGCCAACCTCGACATGGACGCGTGCATGCGCGCCATGGAGGAAAACGGAATCTCTTCATCATCCTCCTCCGCTGGTTCGCCCATGGCAGAAATCGACGAAGTCGACCGGATGGATGAAGACACACCGCTACGATCAGTGGCGGTTTTAGAGGAAGTGCTTCCGACCAGTTCGGAACACCCTAAAGCCTCAGCAAGCCCGGGCCTTTCGACCGGCAAAAAAGGTGACGAAAATTCAACACCGCAACCCGAGGTTCAATATACCTTTGATGCGATCATGGTTGATAGGTACTCACCGACGGCTTCTAGCAATTCCAGGAGGCAACCGACACCTGGTGACGGTGTCAATGAAACCTCCATTGGTCGTAAACCAAGTGGGGATGATAAAGCTCGACGATTCGATCGGCAGTCGCGGATCGGTGAGCCCTTCCAAAACCTCGGAGGTGCTGATCACCGACTGCTCTCCGTCGTGGAAGCTTCTCGCAGAAGCTCTGAAAGTCTCTCCATCGATTACAACAGAAGCTCATCGGAGGATCACTGCTGGAAGCACGAGGTCAATGCGATCGGAGATACGGATCACAATGCTGTGTATGGTCCTCCATACGTTGCCTCGCCACCACGTCATAATGGAGATGGTACGGGCGGTCAAGCACCAAATGCCGGAGGTGACAGAACTGGTGGACGTTCACCAGTTAATACGCCTGATCCTTCCCAAACCAATGTAAGGGACTAGGCAAGATCGATCAGGAGATCGGGGGATTCAAGCCATCAGACACCTTCTTCTGGCAGAAATCCCTCGAGACCTTCGGTAACAATACAAAACCTACAGCGAGTTAGAGATATGTTAAATACTTCTGACCCTGCCCTGGCAGAGACTCCAGGTTTTGCCCAACTTGTAGGTCAAGTGTCAGAGATCATCCAATAGACGATGCAGCGCACAGAAGCATATAGGGAAAGAAGGCACCCGCAAAGTCAGACCATGACTTCATCGCAGCATTCTTCCCGAAGCAGGGGTCTGCATGGTCGTGTTGAAGATCAGTTGACACTACGACCACCTCGACGATTCCGACCAACAAGTCACGAGGGGAGGAGACTATTCCAGGAATCCTCACCCTCGCTTCGTCGAGAGGAGCAATCGCTTGGACCTGGTGATCTTCGATATCACCTAAACCAGGCAAGTGGTCGAAGGCGTTCTACTAACGTCCACGACCGAATCGGGACATTGGAGCACCGACAGTCCGTTCCTAGAAATCGGTCTCCAACCGACTACAATCCGACGCCTTTTCAAAGAAGGCGCCACGAAACTATCACAGGCTGTCGAGCCTTCTCGTGAGGCTCCAGTCATGCGTTGGCCAAATAGGTTCCGACCGCCAATTTGGATAAATTCAATGGGACCCAAAATCCTTTGGAATTTCTCGGATATATACCACCGCTATTAGAGTGCTGGTGGTGATGAAAATGTAATGGCAAACTATCTTCCTACGGTATTAGAAGGATCACCGATCGTGGTTGCTTAACCTTCGGTCCGGGTCGTGTATACTTGGGAGCAACTCGCAACCTTCTAATTGCAAATTTTCAGTGCGCACGATCGACCGGAAAAGAAGACGATCTCCATAGAATACGGCAAAAATCAAGCGAGACTCTCGGCGGTATATCAAAAGATTTAGCCAAGTTAAGTAACTCAATACCGGAGGTTGCGAATCTTCCGTTATCCAAGCCTTCAAAGCAGGATTAAGAAATCGAAGGTTTACGGAGGATTTAGCTATACATCCCCCACGAACAACCATCGAGCTCTTCGACATGGCTGACAAGTACGCAACGGCCAGTGAAGCGGTCGAGTGGAACGAAGCCATTGATCGAAAGGATAAAATTCCTCAACCTGGTTTGGATAGGACGGAAAAGAAGCAAAAGAAGACTCTCAAGAAAAAGAAGCATGGCAGAGCCAACGACAAGGAGGTTCTTGCTGTTCCTGAAAAATTTACCAAAGGAAGAAAAGATTATACTGGTCGTGGTAAGGCTAAGGCTCCGACCAATAATTACAAGAAAAATAAAAAATAGTGTCCTCTCCACTAGCAAGCAGGACACGACCTGCGCAATTGTCGCGCTTGGCAAAAGAAGCTGGAAGATTATTATACAGGTAAAGGTCCACTCCCGTCGATCCAAAAGCTCGGGGAAACAAGCTCCAAGAAGGACAAAGATGGTGACGAAGAAATAGAGTACCAAGAACCTCAGCATACTGTCGATGTGATCTTCAGTGGGTCCTCTTCGTATGAGTCCAGACGTCACCTGAAAGCCATGGAGCGAGAAGTCAACCTTACCGAACCTTCGATCGCCGTTAAACCTTCAAGGTGGTCGGAGACGATAATCTCCTCAAAGAAAGAAGCGCCCCATTCCTTCAACTCGACCAGGTAGGTTTCCAATTGTCGTTGAGCCTACTATTAATAACTGCAAGGTTAATCGGGTCTTGATAGATGGGGGTAGTTCTTTAAATATCTTATTTGCAAGTGCTTTGGAAGACATGCAGATTCCTAAATCCAAGGTAAAACCTGTGAAATATGCCTTCCACGGCATACTTCCTGGGTCTACCGCTAAGCCGATACGACACTTGTCCCTACTGGTTACGTTCGGAAAGCCTGACAACTTCTGGACAGAAAAATTTTCATTTGATGTGGTAAACTTCGAGACTGCATACAATGCAATCCTTGGTCGTCCAGCCTTATCAAAATTCCTAATAGCCACGCACTACGGTTATCAGAGTTTGAAAATGCCGAGACCAAATGGTGTAATCACGGTCCGAGGCGATCAGAAAATAGCCTACGCATGCGATCAGAAATGTTTAGAACTGGTCGATGAACTTTCGACCAGGGGAACTAACACCGTTAACATGCAGGTCAAACATTCAAGGCCGAAGATGACACCGAAACCTTCCGACCAGATAAAAGAGGTACAACTCGACGGAAGTGCTTCTCCAGAGGGTGCCAAGATACTGGTCGGGGCAGCACTCGACCTTAAATAGGAAGAGTCGCTCGTCTCCTTCCTCCGAGCTAACCAAGACGTATTTGCCTGGTAGGCGTCCGATATGCCCGGAGTCCCCAGGGAGGTGATCGAGCATAGGCTAGCTCTGACCTAACAAAAACCGGTCAGCGAAGCTCTGACGTTTCGCATCTGACCGGAAAGAAGCAATCCAGTCGGAGATTGACAAACTTCTCAAAGCTGGGTTCATTCGTGAGGTCGACCACCCAGAGTGGCTTGCCAACCCTGTAATGGTTAGAAAAGCCAATGGGAAATGGCGAATGTGTTTGACTTTACAGATTTTAATAAAGCTTGTCCGAATGATGACTTTCCCCTTCCTCACATCGATCAACTTGTAGACTCTACTTTCGGGTGTGAGTTGTTAAGTTTTTTAGATGCTTACTCAGGGTACCACCAGATCAATATGAGTAAAGAAGATGAAGAGAAAACTTCCTTCATCACTCCATATGGTACTTACTGTTATGTAAAGATACCATTTGGTCTAAAAAATGCTGGTGCAACATTCCAAAGGTTGATGCAAAAGACTTTTAGCCCACAGATAGGTCGGAATCTTGAAGCCTACGTCGATGATCTGGTCGTAAAGAGCATCAACGGCGGCGATCATATTCTAGATCTACAGGAGACTTTTAATACCTTAAGACGTCATAACCTTAAGTTAAATCCAGAGAAATGTGTGTTCGGAGTTTCGTTGGAAAAGCTTCTTGGATTCCTAGTTTCGGCTAGAGGCATCGAAGCAAATCCAACGAAAATCGCTGCCATCGATCAGATGCGCGATCCGACCACAAAGAAGGAAGTTCAGAAACTAACCGGTTGTATGGCAGCGTTAAGTCGTTTCATAGCACGGTTAGGCGAAAAAGGACTACCTTTTTTTAAGCTTCTCCGGAAACATGAGAGTTTTGAATGGACTAAAGAGGCAAGCAGCGCCTTTGAAGAATTAAAATGATACCTTACGAGTCCCCCAATCTTAGTCTCTCCGAGATTGGGAGAAACATTGCTAATTTACGTGGCTGCAACGCCACAAACGGTTAGTGGTGTACTGATCGTAGAACGAGACCATGTTCAACGACCAATATAATACGTAAGCGAAGTCTTGCATGGACCAAAAGAAAGGTATCCGCAGGTACAAAAGTTGCTCTATGGTCTCTTATGGCTTCAAGGAAACTAAGACATTATTTTCAGGCCCATAAAGTGGTCGTACCTACTGGATATCCTCTTGGTGAAGTCCTAGGAAACAGGGAGTCATCAGGATGAATAGCAAAATGGGCGGTTGAGCTTGGGGCGTTCGATCTCCATGTTGTCCCACGAACAACAATCAAGTCCCAGGCAATAGCAGAATTCATTGCCGAATGGACAAACCCTGAACCCACCCAGGGGCCCGAGTACGAGCACCATGATGAGTGGACAATGTACTTCGACGGTTCCTTGATGTTGCGCGACTCGGGTGCTGGGGTCATCTTGATTTCCCCTACTGGCGAACAAATAAAGTACGCTATTCAGTTAAACTTTCCTGCTACTAACAATGTGGCAGAATACGAAGGTTTACTGGCAGGACTTTGAGCAGCTCGTTCGCTCGGGATTCGCAGATTGCTAGTGAAAGGCGATTCTCAACTAGTAGCGAATCAAGTAGGGAAAAAGTATCAATACTCTAGTACCAAGATGTCATCATATCTGGCAGAAGTACGAAAACTCGAAAAGCATTTCTTCGGTTTTCAGATCCAACACATTCCTAGAAAGGAAAACTTTCTGGCAGACCAGTTGGCCCGGATGGCTTCCACAAGGACATCCGTCCCGCCCGGAGTTTTTCTCGAGAAACTCGATTCACCCTCGGTAGTCGAGCCTTCCGAGGACATAGATGTTCGCAAGGAGGTTGCACACCTTGATTATGCAAACATGGATGCTCCACAGGTCGATGATGGTTGGCGCCATCACGATCACGGTAGCGATTGGATGACATCGATCTATAATTATCTTCAGCATGATCTAATTCCAGAAGATGATGTAGAGGCTGATCGTATAGCACAAAAAGCCAAATCATACACTCTAATTGAACGTACCTTGTACAAACGAGGATCTCACGGAGTGTTGATGAGATGCATATCTCGCTCGGATGGCATTAAATTGCTAACCGAAATTCATGGAGGAGTCTGTGGAGCTCATCATTCCTACAGAACTTTGGTTGGTAAAGCCTTTAGGCAAGGATACTACTGGCCAACTACCCTTCATGATGCAAAAGAGCTCGTGACGAAGTGTGTACAATGTCAGTTTCATAGCCGACAAGTACATCAGCCGTCTCAAGCTTTACAAACAATTACTCTTTCTTGGCCTTTTGCAACCTGGGGACTAAACATTCTAGGACCTTTCCCAAGAGCACCCAGGGGCTTTGAGTTCCTTTTCGTCATGATTGACACGTTCACTAAATGGATCGAAGCCGAGCCGGTTGTAAAAATTACAACTGAAGCCGCCAAGAGGTTTCTCACAAAAAGCGTCATTACACGATTTGGTGTACCCAGTCGTATAATCACCGATAACGGTGACTAGTTCTCGAGCAGCAATTTTCAGGAATTCTGTGACGACCTAGGTATCAAGATACATTTCGCTTCTATTGCTCATCCGCAGAGCAATGGAGCAGTGGAGCGAGCCAATGGTATCATAATGCAAGGAATCAAACGACGAGTGTTCGACCAGTTACTTCAACGGTCAGGGACTTGGGTTCAAGAACTTCCTTCTGTATTATGGGCCGTTCGTACCACAACTAATCGTGTGACCAGTGAAACACCATTCTTTATGGTTTACGGAGCTGAAGCCATGCTTCCTCCAGAACTTAAATTGGTTATGCTCGAACTGATTGCTTTTCCGAAAGTGATCAGTGTGAACGACGACTTGACGACATCAATTTCCTTGAAGAACGACGAAATCAAGCTTTGCTACGATCAGCAATCTACCAGCAAGCCATGCGTCGGTACCACAGTCGTAAGGTGCAACCTCGCGACCTAGTCGTAGGTGATTTGGTTCTTAGAAAATTCGAGAACCAAGCGGTCGCAACAAACTTTCACCTAAGTGGGAAGGTCCATACTGCGTGGTCGGTTACCCGACCAGGATCGGTAAGATTAGCTATGTCGGATGGGCAAATTTTGTCTAATTCTTGGAATATTGACCAGTTGCGTAAGTTCTTTGTTTAATTTCCTGTTTTTATTTCATTTTATATTTCAATAAAAGATGCATTTTCTTTTTCTTTTAAAATGATAAGTATGGTTGTTTATACTCATTATTCGTCGTATCTGGTCATATACCTTTATTGTTGCTGGTTGGTCGGAGAAGACACTCATTCTCTCCGATATTCCTTTCAATAGGATCTCAAATACTCATGGTTGCTGACTTAAATGTCACAGACCACACCGGTTTTAGTCGTGATCATTGCTTCAATGATACACACGCACAATCAAATACTCTTTTTTTAAAGAAACATACAAGTATAAGGAGTACCAACTCAGATAATTTATATGGTTTTCGTTCTTTCTTGAATTTCAAGACTGTTATTTTATTTTAACATTCTGTTCTACTCAACTTTGGCTACTAGTCGGGACACGGAAAACCTCCTGGTCGAAATCTCTCCTCTCTGCACGTGGTCCTGCCCACTGGAAGGAGCTTCCTAGTGATGGTCCTTTTCCTACGATCCTCGTTGCCAGTCGGATTTGAGCATGAGCACGTTTCGCGAGATATTTTACAAATCTTCAATTCTTGAGATTTGATACGACCAGATCCGAATAGTTTCTAAACAAAGGTACTTATCTATTCATTTCCTTTTTTGCATACATTCTAAATGCATATCTTGTTATCAACAAATCCAGTCTTTGTTATATCTTCAGACTACAAGAGGTATTCGATAATGGACAAGATCTAGACTAGTCAAAATCATCAGCTGGTTCCGACCACACGATTTCCTAGTATCCATTAGATCTCTGTTATACACATTATCAGAACTCCTACCATGGTCTTTGTTGTTACTCAATTTCTTGGTCTATTGCTTTCTTTTAGTAATGTTCATCTACTAATATAAGCAGTCGGGGGCTAGGAGATATATGAGTATTTAACAACATTGATAAGACAAAGTAGGATTTTTATTGATAAAAGGTAAGTTTCATTTTACATAGTCTAATATTACATCCATTTACATGTTGAGACCACCAGACTGGTCGCTAAGCGATGGAGATCCGACCTCCATTTCTTCAGCAACTTTCTCTCCGAGAGGTCTTACTTCCTTGAGAAGTTTTGTTGCTTCACTTTCAGAGTAGTCGAAGTCCTCTTTCACAGCTTTAAGACTAACAGAGGGGTCAGAAGCCTTTAGTTTTGCTAAAGCAACACTAACTCAATTGACAATAGCTTCCTTCATCGTCTAGGTATGGTTTTCCCTCATAGTTTTGAGCAGGCATTTGAGATCTTCCAGAAGTTGGCCAAAATAGTTCATCTTTTCCGCTGGGTCTCCTAAGGAAGGCAAGCTTGATCATGATCCCATATCAAAGATTATTTTGTTAAGAGCCAAGATTTTCTCATCAAGGCCAAATACAAGGGCTACCTTTTGGCCACACTCAAACTCGAGGGTCTTCTCCGCTCGTTCAAGTGCTTGGGTTTTTTCTGCACAAGTGGATAAAAAGAAGTTAACATGCTCTTTAAAATTGGAGTCATCGAGCACTGGTTAAGTCTACGACCAGTTACCTTTAATTTTCTTCTCACAAGAGTCGAAAACCTCCTTTTGCCTGGTCATCGTATGCTCGATCGACCGGTCTTTACCCTGATTTTCTTCCCTCAGTTTTATTATTATGGCTTCTTTGGCCACAATCTCTTCTTTAATTTTCTCTAAATCTATCAAATATGATAGAAAGAGAAGATTAAGCTATAAAGAGAAACAAGATAATAAAACTTAGGAGGTCAAAAAGAGAAAAGTTCTTACTTCTTAGATCGGAGTGTTTATGCTCCAAAGTTTTTATTTGCTGGGTCAGTCCTCTGACCACAGCATATTTCTCGACCATGTGCTACAAAAATAAAATCCCTTTATTTGGTAAGTTTTCAAAGAAACTTCAAAAGAAAGAGTTGTAAGGATGGTCGTAGAGCATTTACCCGAATTGCCATGTCATTATATTCGGAAAAGATTGTATCTGGACCAATCTCAGCTTGATGGTCCGATATATTTCCCCAGGCTTCATCAAGTTCCAGGAGGAGGTGGAACCTGTTGAGGATCTTTGGAGATGACTACCTTCGAAGAAGGAGTAAGGATTACTAGAGGATCCTGAGCAGATGTTGAAACTTGCTCGGGGGCTACTTTTACTACTTCATCCTCAGCAGTTTTTGCTTTAGAAGCATCCTGATCAGGAACCTCCACGACCACCTCTTCCTCAGAAACCTTTTCCTGAGGGGTGCTCTGGTCGGACACGACTGGAACACCAGAGGATCTGTTTAAGATTAATTCCCTACAGTTAGGAGATATTTTTTAATCTCTTTTACCATTCTTTTCATAATCTTTAAGCTATTCGTTCAGATTGGATAATGAGAGTGTCGTTTATTTGGATTCTTTTTCTATCTGGATGCATGCCCACTAGAAAAAATATCCAAGGTTCGACTTAACCTCATTCCTTATTACAAAGATATGAACATAATGAAGCTTTATTCTGTTAAGATCTGAACATTACAAAAACAAAATCCCCTGGTTACATTTCTTCTATAACCTTCTAAGCAAAAATACTTCGACTAACCCTTCGAAGAATATCTTCAGATTGATCGAAGTTGATTTCTGGCAGAAGGAGACTGGAGAAGTACAACCAAGTAAGCGTTGGTTTCGCACTTTTTTCTTGATCAGAGATTATACATCAAAGATGATGAAGTGTTCACTCGATCTTCAAAAGCCATATTCACCTTGAAAACAAAACTCATAGACCAAATTGACTTTTAGACCACCTTAAGGTCACTCTCCATGGATCTTGATCCTGAAATGGTGGTCTAAAAGTCAATTTGTCCCATGATTTTTGTCTTATCAAAAGACATAAAGGTGTTATGAACTTTGGGATTCTGAATCCCATCCTAGGGAAGGTTTGAGAAGGAAACTTTCTAACACGAAGCGAAACTAAGAAAGCTGGGGATTTCTTCTAAATTTCCTCTTCAAAGATCTACCTTCTGCAGGTTATTTATAGCCTTCAGATTTTGATAGAATTAAAAAGAAGATAAGAGTAGAAGTCCAACGGACACAAAAACTCTTCAATTCCCAAAGCAAGTTCTCAACTTTAAAGTGAATACAAACCACTTCAAATGCCCTTGCATTTAAATGAGCGTCATCCCGATACGACTTCATCGGAAGAAAAGTGTTCACACGACCTATTCATTTAAAGTTCGGGGGCTAGCTGATGAGGATTAAAACCTCTATGTGTTATCTTTAATACATAACAGACCATACGTCTTCATGGTTTTAACCCCTAAGGTGCACGACCTGACTGGTCGTAGAGATTCCAGAGGTTACATAATGGGTACCCTGGTCGGACAAAGGCCTAAGCCAAGCTCACGACCAGGAGAATTGCTCGTAAAAGGTATGAACTCATTCCAAGTATATTCTCTACTGTATGACGAATGGAGCACGTGCATATTCCATACCATACGATGTTTCTTATCTAGACACAGTAACGAACAACCTCCATGCGGTTATATGTCTCATATACATATAACCGCCGAACGGTTGGTTCTTTATCAACCGTCGCTTGGCTCCGACCAGACGCAACGCTTCACATCAGACGCCTTCTCTGGAAGTAACTGCCGCCTCTTCAAGGGCTATTTAAAGATGGAACCTGGACGGATCAAAGGGACAGGATATAGAGGAAGACAATATAGAGCCATCAAACTAAAGCACAAGCCTTAGATTCGTGTTATAGGTCTGGTATTGTAAGGGAACAAGCAGTGTTCTCAGAGCATATTCTGTAAAACCCAGTTCATACTGAATAAAGAGCAGTCCTATCATTCCCTTAGATTTCCCACGTCACTTTCTCCTTTTCTTTTCGTAAGATCAATGTCTTGATCGTCGACAAGGCTAACACTGCCATTGAGGCTGTCAAGAGGTATCTTACAAGTGCTCCTGTTCTGGTTTCTCCGAAACCAGGAGAGACGCTCTTAATTTATCTAGCTGCCACACCACAAGTAGTGAGCGCAGTACTAGTCGTAGAATGTGAAAATGTACAACGATTGGTTTACTACATTAGTGAAGTTTTACATGTGCTTAAGGAGCGTTACCCTCTGGTCCAAAAGGTTCTATATGTCCTCCTCATGTCTTCGAGGAAATTGCGGCATTATTTTCAGGCGCACAAGCTAGCTATGCCGTTTGAGTTTCCCTTGAGAGCGATCCTCCAGAATAGGAAAACAGCGGGATGCATGGCAAAATGGTCAGTCGAACTTGGGGAGTTTGACATCCATTTCATGTCCCGAACGTCCATTAAATCCCAGATCTTGGCAGACTTTGTTGTTGAATGGACAAATCCTGAACCTATTCAGGATCCCCAGTACGATTCCCACGACCAGTGGACGATGTACTTTGACGGGTCACTTACTTTAAGTGGCTCAGGGGCTGGGGTGGTCCTGGAATCTCCTACCGGAGAGACCTTAAAGTATGCTATACAATTAAACTTTCAGGCCACTAACAACATGACAGAGTACGAAGGTTTGCTAGCTGGCATACGAGCTGCGAAAGTGCTCTCGATTCGCTGACTACTTGTGAGAGGAGACTCTCAACTAGTCATAAATCAAGTCAGAAAAGAGTACTAGTGCTCTAATCTGACAATGTCTCGGTACTTATCAGAAGTCCGAAAGCTTGAAAAGCATTTTCTTTGTTTTGAGGTACAATTTATCCCTCGAAAGGATAATTTTCTCGCAGATCAGCTTGCTCGTATAGCTTCTTCCCGATCCATAATACCAAAAGGAGTCTTCTTAGAGCAAATCCAGAAGCCATCCCTGATCGAAAAACCAAAGACATCTCCTATTAAGGCAGCCTCTCTAGAATACGAGGATACCTGGATGCCTCCCATCTACGAGTATCTTCAGACGGGTTTCGTACCCGACGATGATCTCAAGGCAGATCGTTTATCCCGAAAGGCCAAAATGTATACTTTGGTCGAAGAAGTACTCTATAAACGAGGCACTCAAAGGGTGCTCATGCGATGCATTCCACAAAGTGAAGGATTAAAACTCCTTCATGACATACACAGAGACATCTGTGGAACTCATGCTTCCTACACAACGCTGGTCGGTAAGGCTTTTTGACAAGGTTTCTACTGGCCAACGGCCCTCTACGATGCCAAAGAGCTGGTTAAAAAGTGTGTATAATGTCAGTTTCATAGCAGGAAAATACGCCAACCGGCTCAGGCATTACGAACAATCCCTCTATGGCTCAGGCATTACGAACAATCCCTCTATCTTAGCCTTTTGCGACCTGGGGTCTCGATATCCTAGGACCATTACCTAGAGCTCTAGGTGGATTCGAGTTCCTTTTTGTGGCTATTGATACGTTCACGAAATGTATAGAAGCCGAGTCTATGACTGGGATAACAACGAAAGCAGCAAAACGGTTCATGATGAGATGCGTGATTACTCAATTTGGAGTTCCAAGTCGAATAATCACAGATAATGGTAAGCAATTTTCGAGCGCAAAATTTCAGCAATTTTGCGACGAGTTGGGTACCAAGTTGTGTTACGTTTCCGTTGCCCACCCCCAAAGCAAAGGGGCAGTCGAAAGAGCGAACGACCAAATAATACAGGGAATCAAAACTCGAGTCTTCAATCAGCTTGTTAAGCGCTCAGGGGCTTAGGTACAAGAATTACCCTCAGTATTATGGGCTAGTCGGGCTACAGGTGAAACCCCCCTTTTTATAGTTTTCGGTGTTGAAGCCATGCTACCGTTAGAACTAAAGATCAGGTCGGCACGAGTTGAAAACTTTAACGACTCCGCCCAAGAGCAACTTCGAGTGAACGACATCAACCTGCTTAAAGAGAAGAGAAACTAAGCTTTAATCCGTTCAGCGGTCTATCAACAAACCTTGCGCAGATACTACGATCGTTAGGTCCAACCTCATAGCCTCGTTGTAGGCTTGTAGCCGACTTGGTATTGAGGCTTATCCAATCCCAGTCTAATCAGAACAAACTTTTCTCCTAGTGGGAAAGTCCTTACACTGTGGTCGAAGTTACGCATCCAGGTTCGGTACGATTAGCAATGGAAGACGGCCGAATTCTCTCAAACTCTTGGAACATCGACCAGTTGCGCAAATTTTACGTGTAACAAACTTCCACGACAATAAAGTATAAATTTCTTTCTATCTTTATTGTCTTCTTTTGAGTATTGCTTTTCTAATTTTTTGATCATTTTTTATACGCTCAGTTTTTCTTTACCCTGGTCGAAGGAAGGTCACAACAACTAGTCGAAGACTTTTCTCTCTGCATGTGGCCCTGCCCACTAGAAGGAACTTTCTAGTATCGCCTTATTCCTACCTTTTGCTGCCAATACAAAGACACTGGGCTAAAAAAAATATGGTCGAACGATTTTAAGCCAACTCTTTTCACCTTAGTTTATTTCTTCATTCATTTTGAAAAATACTCTAAGAAGAGTGCACTTTTGAGATTTATTCGACTGCTTTTGGTAAAATCGGTCAGTTCTAACTGGTCGGAGGAAGAAACACACATAGTTGAAGCCTCTCCTTTCTGCATGTGGTCCTGCCCACTAGAAGAACTTCCTAGCATCGTCTTGCTTCCTACTCTTGCTACCAGGGAAAACCTATCAAGTGCACTAAAAAAGTTCAAACGAATTTATAAAGTCCTCTAGAAGTTTGTCTAACTCAAGTTGTTGTTCTTGATTTGATTAATCTGGATGGAGATGGTAACATCACCTAGTTAAATTCTTTCCTTTCTGCACGTGATTCTGGCCACTAGAAGGAACTTCCTTGCATCGATTCATTTCTACTCTTTCGACCAGTGCAAGATAATTGTGATCGAAAACTATAAGTTAACCAAACCTCTTTGTTTCAGAAACCCTTTTTTACTATTTACTTAGTTTATTCAAATAAACTAAGCAAATAGTCGGAGGCTAGGATAAAGTTACAAATGTGGCTTCAATTCTTAGTTTTTGTTTCTTTTTCCATCCATTATCTTATGAGTTACTAACTACTGGACAAGATGATTTGCAGGAAAAAGGAAGAAGAAGAAAGGACTACATATATCTGGTCTAATTAATTATCTTTTCTATTCATTATCTTATGAGTTACTAACTACTCTACGAGATGATTTGCAGGAAAAAGGGAAGATCATATATATATATATATATATATAGGAAGCCTTTTTCCTACTCCCGGGAGTAGTTACTCCCTACTCCGTATCTCACAACGTAGGGAGTATCATGCGCAACTGAGAGTATGGAGACAACCCATTCATGCTTGTCTGAGCAAATATGGAGATAGCCGTTGTTGGATTCTTTAACCCATCCATTTTTTCGATACGGTCCTGCCAAATCTTTTCAAGATGTTTGTCATTGAAAATCTGCCCGCTGTCGAGAATATCCTTTGGGTGAGGGATCAATCATGGGATCTAGTGGCAGAAGACTCCATAATAGAAGCAGGGCCAAAGAAATCAGAGCAGAAGTTAAAGTACTCTTCTTTCTCTGATTCAGTGATGACAGCTTCTCTTCGGGGACCGGGAGGAAAATCCATGGCGACTTCCTTCCCAGCGTTGATTCAGTGGAGTCGTTTTGTTTTGACCAATCGCTCTTAAAGGAATGATGTTGGTTAGATAAAATGACCCTTAGGAGATGGAAAAATCAATTTGGTAGCAGGTAAAGAATTACTTACCAGCTAATTGAGAATCCAGTTTCTTAATTTCTTGGTCTTTGTCCTTGGCGATGCGGGAGATCTCATGAACAACCAAAGTCTTTTCTCTGACCTCGGTTTGAAGAGTTCCCACCTCGATTTGAAGAGTTCTCGCTTTGATCTCTTTTTCTGAAAGAGAACAAAAGTTAAGAAGGCGAAGATCAATATCATAAGCAGCCGTAAGTTCAAGGACTTACTGTTTATTTCTTCCTGCAACTGTTGAGTCACCGAGTTTGCCTCCTGAAACTTCTTCAGAAGGTTATACATTTCTTCCCTTAGCTTTTTTGTCTCGGCTTTTTCATAGTCGAGCGAATCAGCTAGGGTCTTTTCGTCACTCTTGAACCTGCAAAGTTTAAGGGTAGACATGAACACAGAGCCAAATGGTTGTAAGTTTTTCTACGACCACCCTTATAGTCGTAAGTTTTTCTACGACAACTTTCTGGCCATAAGTGTTTCTATGACCAATACCAAAGTCGTAAGATTTCCTACGACTTCCCCTACAAGTACTGTACAAGTGGTCGCAACATAAAACGACTACAAGTTTCAGTCATGTACCATTTCTTTGCCTGTTTGTAGAGTCCCGATTTCTCTTATCGTAGCTTGACAAGTTGCCAGTTGTATTCACAAACGGTGGCGATTTGTACCAAGCCTTTCTACAAAGGAAGAAGACTGTGAAAAGCGAGAAAAAACCACACTCATAGGTATCGTTAGATACTTACATTCATGCTTGTCTGAGCAAATATGGAGACAACCGTTGTTGGATTCTTTAACCCATCCATTTTTTCAATACGGTCCTGCCAAATCTTTTCAAGATGTTTGTCATTGAAAATCTGCCCGCTGTCGAGAATATCCTTTGGGTGAGGGGATCGATCATGGGATCTAGTGGCAGAAGACTCCATAATAGAAGCAGGGCCAAAGAAATTAGAGCAGAAGTTAAAGTACTATTCTTTCTCTGATTCAGTGATGACAACTTCTCTTCGGGGACCGGGAGGAACATCCATGGCGACTTCCTTCCCAGCGTTGATTCAATGGAGTCGTTTTGTTTTGACCAATCGCTCTTAAAGGAATGATGTTGGTTAGATAAAATGACCCTTAGGAGATGGAAAAATCAATTTGGTAGCAGGTAAAGAATTACTTACCAGCTAATTGAGAATCTAGTTTCTTAATTTCTTGGTCTTTGTCCTTGGCGATGCGGAAGATCTCATGAACAACTAAAGTCTTTTCTCTGACCTTGGTTTGAAGAGTTCCCACCTTGATTTGAAGAGTTCTCGCTTTGATCTCTTTTACTGAAAGAGAACAAAAGTTAAGAAGGCGAAGATCAATATCATAAGCAGCCGTAAGTTCAAGGACTTACTGTTTATTTCTTCCTACAACTGTTGAGTCACCGAGTTTGCCTCCTGAAGCTTCTTTAGAAGGTTATATATTTCTTCCCTTAGCTTTTTTGTCTCGACTTTTTCATAGTCGAGCGAATCAGCTAGGGTCTTTTCGTCACTCTTGAACCTGCAAAGTTTAAGGGTAGACATGAACACAGAGCCAAATGGTTGTAAGTTTTTCTATGACCACCCTTATAGTCGTAAGTTTTTCTACGACAACTTTCTGGCCATAAGTTGTTCTATGACCAATACCAAAGTCGTAAGATTTCCTACGACTTCCCCTACAAGTACTGTACAAGTGGTCGCAACATAAAACGACTACAAGTTTCAGTCACGTACTATTTCTTTGCCTGTTTGTAGAGTTTCAATTTCTCTTATCGTAGCTTGACAAGTTACCGGTTGTATTCACAAACGGTGGTGATTTGTTCCAAAGCTTTCTACAAAGGAAGAAGACTGTGAAAAGCGAGAAAAAACCACACTCATAGGTATCGTTAGATACTTACATTCATGCTTGTCTGAGCAAATATGGAGACAACCGTTGTTGGATTCTTTAACCCATCCATTTTTTCGATACGGTCCTGCCAAATCTTTTCAAGATGTTTGTCATTGAAAATCTGCCCGCTGTCGAGAATATCCTTTGGTGAGGGGATCGATCATGGGATCTAGTGGCAGAAGACTCCATAATAGAAGCAGGGCCAAAGAAATTAGAGCAGAAGTTAAAGTACTCTTCTTTCTCTGATTCAGTGATGACAGCTTCTCTTCGGGGACCGGAGGAACATCCATGGCGACTTCCTTCCCAGCACGGTGATCAGATGACCCACTGCCTTGGCCAGAGGTTTCTGCTGCTACCTCCGCCGTCTCCATCTCCACAACCACCTCAGTGGTCATAGCAACTTCAGCAACAACAATTTCTTCCACCACAGGAATAGTGGTCGACTCTTTGACCACTACCACTGACGTGCCTTCAATTGCTGAAGAAGTAGCAGTGGGCTTCTCGACAGAAGCATCTTTAGAGGTTGAAGGAGTTGGGCTAAGATCACAAAACAGATAGCACGTTAACTCGTGAAAAACAAAAACTAAATGTTATCCTTACACTTTTGTCTTTTCACATATCTCTGTGTCTTGGACTTAACCAGGAATTTGGAAGCAACCTTCTCGACGGAAGATTTCTTCGACTTCTTCTCGACCACTCCTGGTCGGAACTCAAGCAAGGGAACAGGGGTCGTTGCTTCCTGAGCCTCTTGACTCCCCGAGTGGGCGAGACCTGTCTCGACCACCTCAAGAGCGCTACTCCCCTTGACTTCAGGCTTTGCTGGAGCAGCAATTTTCTTCACAAAAGACATGAAGCTTTTCCAGTTCTCCTATTCCAGCTGCTTGACAAAGCCACAAGAGGCAAAACTACGAAAACCTTATTATCGTAATAGAAGGGTACCTTGGCCTTCGGGGCTTTGCATTTCAGTGCTATGGCAGCATTAGCCTCCCTTGCCTTGGCCGCAACATCCATGTCTGCAGCAAATTGTGCGAAAGGTTTGTTTAGAACAACCGGGCTCGAACTTATGGCGTCCTTATCAACGACCCTCACAAGTCGACGCCTCTTGGTAGGAGGAGCTTTTACTTGCTCCGTTTCCGCCACTGCCCTAATAACCACCAAATCGACATCCACGACATCTTGGCGGTTTTTCATACCTACTTTCTATTAAAATCAAAAAAAACATAACCAGGTGGACGTAAGTCACTCTACGATCATCTCCTGGTCGTAAGATCTTCTACGACTAGTGCATAGTTGTAAGATCTTCTACCACAAAACTCCTAGTCGTAAATATCTCTATGACTATAGAAGCCTAAAGACGAAGTCGATTTTCGATTACCTTTAGGCGTTCCTTCTTCTCCTCTGCGGACAAAACCGCTAGGATTTGAGGAGCTGCCACATTTGGTGGACCTTCCTCACAGATGATCTTGACACGGGCAGCAATTTATGCCTGTGAAAGATCTGTGCAAGCAGATAAAAAATTCAGCCGACTAGTCCAGGGTTAACCAAAACAAAAACTAAAAGTAAGAATTTCACTTACTCTCCTCGTAATCTCTGGTCGGGTCTGTTGCCCTCGATTACCTCCACATAGAAGGAACTCGTTTCTTTACGGAGCTAATGCGGCGCGTGATGAAACCCTTCACCACATGCCATCTGGTGAGTCCATCTGCTTTCAAGTCCTTGATAGCTTGAATATTTGGGACGATCGGTTAAGGTCCTTGGGAGTAGAATCCTAGGAAGAAATCCTCTCGACAGCTTTTCCCACAAAAGAAAGGCTCTCCTCGTTGGTGTTCTCCCAATAAAACCACCTCCTCTTCCACCCTGGCCACGATGACTGGGTGAATATCTGAATGTAGTCCCTTGACTTCCCGTCGTAGAGCTTTAGACTGCAGCTTCTAGCGATTCCAGCTTGGCGAACCATCCTATAGTAGTACTGGAAGAGCTCGAGGCCCGGTGGAATTCCCAGGTACGCCTCACACAAGTACACGAACACACCGAGCATTGTGATGGAGTTAGGGACAAGGTTCACCAACTTCACCCCAAAATGTTTGAGTACCAAAGTGAGGAAGGGGTGGGCAGGCAATCGCAGGCTGCACTCACAGTACGCCTGGAATACAAGAATTTGGCCAATCTCCCCTGACGGCCAATGCTGTCCAATAGCTTCAATCCACTTCACGAGCACCTTTTTTTGGAATCCTCTTGGTGGTAACCAATGCTTCCATCTTCGCATCGTCCATCTCTAATTCAGCCCACTCAGAAATGTTTTCGGCCATTTCTCTCAGAAAAGGAGGGGATTTGGACTCAAAAGGATTTTAAGGAAGAATACGAGTTAGGTGGCGGTGGAAAACGCGAGAGCTAAATGAACAGTTAGAGCAATTCGGGAAAAGGTAAGAACCCTAAAGTCATCCATGTGGTCAGTTTTTATAACCACGCGCTTGAAATGAAATGTCGTGGAAACTCAACGGTTCCCACCACTTCGGGGATTGTTCTATCAGACAGATCTTCTTAAATTTACCTGTTCGAGAAAACCAAGGCTATCTTCACACCTCAAGTGAAATTACCTTCTTGACCAAGTATATTTCTGGTCAAATGAAATACCACCTGGAAAGGTTTTACTCCCGATTACCATGCTACGACCACTTCGTAGTCGTAAGTTTTTCTACGACTACCTTGTAGTCGTACTATTTTTAATAATCTCCTTGACCAAGCATATTTCTAGTAAAATAAAATATATGTTGAAGAGTTTTTCCTTCGACCTTCACTTCACAACCACCTCGTGGTCGTAAAACTATCTACGACTCCTTTTCCAAAGTAAGTTATTTTCACTTGAAGCTAAGGGGCTAGATGACGACGATCTAATAATCCCTATTTTATTATTTATCTGTAATTAATATTATGGGTAAATATGATGTCATACGGCTATTAAGTATACCCATTATAGTTTTAAGGGGGAGGCCAACCAGGTGGTCTTAAGTTTCTCTACGTCCAGCCCCATAGTCGTAAGTCCTTCTATGACTACCACGTGATCGTAAGTTCTTCTACGATCACATTTGGTGTAAGTCCTTCTACGACTAGTACCCAGTCGTAAGCTTTTCTACGACTACCCCCTGGTCATAAGTCCTTCCACGACCAGCTCAGTCACAACTACCCCGTTGTTAATTGGGTCCACTTGCCTGTAGGCTCAATTGATTATGGGATCTGAGTAGCCAATATACGCTGTTATTCTCTGGAGTAACTGCATGTAACACACCATTATCTCTAATTGATAACTACCAGACGACGTGGGGAGGTTACTACTCCGGTGATTACTACCATTATTACATCAATTATACGGAATAATGAGGCGCCTCTTGACCTGGAACGACTACCTCATCATATACTATATAAGGGCTACAGTCAGAGAGAAATGGAAAGGGCGATTGATTGATACAAGACAATCGAGCATACGCAATCGGTAGCAATACAAGCCTAAGTCTTTTAACTGATTGTAACCAGCATAGACAATACAATACACACAGGAGTAGAGTTGTTATTCTCTCTGGAGAAAGCCCGAACCTGTATAAAAATCCTCGTGTCTTTTCTGTCTGTATGATCAATTGTGGAGACCCCCCGAATCCAATAATTTTTACGTAAGATCGGCTCTAAAACACCGACATCTTGGGTTTCATTAAGTTTCATGCTAATTCAGAAGTGTTCCACGAAGTTTCATTGTAGGTTATTCATATGTGTATCATGAAGTTTCATCGTAGTCTACCTTCGTCTAACTCAAGTTTCATCTAGTTTCAAATAGTGCCATTCAGTTATTTGGGATATGTTTCATTATGTTTCACCGAGTATCATTGTGTTTATCCATATTTTGTTGACAACTTTTCCATCTAGTTTAAGTAAGTTTCATAACAAAACATTTTGTTCCTTTTTTTAAGTTTAATTAAGTTTCATACTACCCCCTCTGGTTTCATTAAGCGTCAGCTAGCTCCATTTTTTTAGCAGGCAAGTTCCATACATGCCTCTCTAGTTTCATCAAATTTCACCTAATTTCATGAAGTTTTTTTTGGGCAAGTTTCATTTAGTTCCAAACATACAAATTTAAGACAGAGTCATCAAGTCTCATGGAGAGTTTCATTAGGTTTCAAGAAGCTTCAGTTAAGTACCAATACACATTTTTTATAGGAAATTCACACAAAAAGGTCACTGACAGCACATTTTTTCATAAGATTCACACAAAGGTTGACCGACAATACCACAGTTTCAGACAAGTACCATTTACGGTTCATATCAAGTTTTTCAGGAGATTCACACAAAGTTCACTCACATCACATTTTCTCATGAGATTCACACAAGGTTGCCTGATAGCATACAACATGAAAAAATCATCATTGATGACACAAGGTTGTATCGGAAATAGCAATCAACAGGTGGTTGTTTCCTTCCTATGAGTCTTGAATTGGCTACTTCATCATTTTCTATGCCTTCTTTTTCTCCATAGTTTTGTCATTGTCAAAGGCGGAAGACCGTATTCTTGTTGAGTTTTTTTGACGCCCTTTAAAAGTTTTTTTTGTAGGATCTCCAAACGCTAGCGTGTTACTTTCACCAACAGATATCTCCTTTCTAGTGTTGTGCCTGTTGGGTTCAGGAGGTAGTTGTCGAGACAAGTTAATAGCGGCTAGCTGATCAGCTAAATCATCAATGGCCTGAAGGGCAAGCCTATACCCGTACTCTGTTCTACATGCCTCAGTATCCATACAAACTGACTTTTTGCAAACACAGACATATTTCATTCGTCTACTTGTAACTTCATTGACATCTATGTACACAAGTTGTTTCCTAGAACTTTCTAAACCTTTCAGTGTCCATCTATCAAACAGATATTTTTGTAGGATTAGATTAACATTCAGTTGTGTCATGACCTTAAGAATGTGCTCACAGAGCAACCCATCTCTCCCAAACTTATTGCATACACAACTGAATGCTTGATCCCCCAAACTAGCATTAACCAAGTATGTCCTATTCAATTTTCCTCCACACACACTCTGGACACAATAACAATCACGAGCTTCCCCATTGACAACATTGTACATTGTGGTATTCATGAGCTGTTCCTGAATCTTGGCAATATAGCACGAGTGTAGAAGGTGGGAGCCTGTTTTTCTATCTAATATCTTGACCACAATGTTGCATTAGTTTGAACATTAACATACCGTTGATTGTCATCCCTGTCCAAACAAGACTGTGCGAGCTTCTCATATTGTGTGATGAAGTTTCTTATCGAGTCATCTGGATGCACAAAATCCTTGAATAGTGCATTCATGCCCTCACTTCGCTATGTGGTGCTCATGAATGGAAAGAAGCTTCCAAAAAGTAGCAAGGCACCAATTTCTCCCTATTCCATATATGTGATGCATGTACTTGCGGTTTGATAGATCGTAGTGATCAACCAACTTAGCCCATCTGTCTTTAAATTCTTGAACAGTCAAAGAGTCATCAATGCACGATCTGAGGTCATCTTCAAAACCTTCCAACTTTGACAGCAGCCCCCCAGCTTGAGCTTTGCAATTCTGTATATGTGCCACATGCAGCGCCTATGGACGTTGTTCGGCAGTACATTTGCGATTGCAATCTCTATTGCTTTGTCTTGATCTGTCATGGTACTCTTAGGATGTTTGTTATCCATTGCTTTTAAAAATGTCTTAAACAACCATTCAAAGGTCTCTATCATTTCATCCTTGAGAAAAGCATACCCAAACAGCACAGTCGGTCTATGGTTGCTAACACCAATAATGGGAGAAAACGAGAGTCGATACTTGTTTGTGCAGTACGTTGTGTCGAACACAACACAATCACCAGATCTCTTGTATGCTTCCTTTGAAGATCCATCGACCCAAAAGAGACTGCTGACTATGTTACTACTATCCAATTCCATACTGTATAAGAATGATGGGTCCTCTGCTTGCAGCTCATGAAAGTACTTAATTGTTGATGCCATGCCAATGTACTCACTCTTTCATCTCATAGCCGACCAGAGGTTACTCACATCTTTCTTTGTGAAGAGGATGTTTCTCATGTTCCTGTACATATCGAACTGGATAGACATCACCCTCTTTATAGGGATATTGTTTGTGTGGAGCAACTCTACGAGGGCATAGTCATCATCTATGGTGTGTCTGTGTGACCTCAAAAAGCGAAGTGTCGAGGGACTCAAAGGAGGGTAATTGTGATCCAGCTCAACAATGATAACCACCCATTTCTCATTGCTCTTAGCAACCACCATTCTTGCCTTGCAGTCAGACTTGTGTAGCTTGTTACTCTTTCGCTAGCCGCTGCTAGCACTTGCTCCTGGTTCATCCTTTTTGCACCATGCACAGAGAAACATGCGAATTCATACATGTTGTATTCTCCTGTAATATAGCTCTTGGTACAGCTTGAAACTTTTGTACCAGAGCCACCACTATGCGTATAATCATTGTAATATTTTTGTGCTTCTTCCTTGGTGAAAAACTCAAGGCCAACATATGGTTTTGTAGGTTGTGAACTGACACAATCTGCATCTTCATCTTACGCAGGCATTTCTTCATCACCTGCACTTACATCCCTTTGCGCATTACTTGTGGCAAAAAAAACTTCAGCAAAGGTGGCCTTCACTCCATCGTCTTGTGCAGGTATAGTCTTGGCCGAGGTCATATTAACCTGTTCGTGCACAGACAAAAGATGGACAAGGGGGAATGAAACATCACATTTAAGCATCCAAGGCAAACATTTCGTTGAACATGTTACATGCAAAAAAAAAAAAAACAAGCAGCAGACATGGGGAAAAAATTCTCGTTGAACATGTTACATGCAACAAACAAGCAGCAAACAGGGGGGGATTCGGACCTTGCCTGGGACATGCTAGAGAAGCAGACAAAGGAAGACGGCGAGGTTTTCTCGTCGGCTGACGGAGGAAGCCAGCGGTGAGCTGGCATGCGCGCTCCCGCGCGCACCGAGGAGGAGGAGTTGACGAGCGCGCTTCCGCGGGGCGTGGGGAGGAGGATGACGGGGAAGGAAAGCTACACGGTCACGCGATTAGAACATCCGCATCCTACGGTTGAATCCTATACCAAGGATGACACTTAACGGTATAGCGTGCCGTAGAAATATCCTAAAAATTAGCTATAGTTTGATTTGCTACCAATATTTGGTAGTGCCAATAAAAATTTGGTAACGCCAACAAAATCCAATACCGCACATAGGCAATCCTAGGGCAAGGAAATCGCTCACTAAAATTTTGGTGACGCTAAAATTTGAGTTGACTGTAATATTTTTTCGTTAAATTTTAGTTTTATCTAAATTTTAGCTATACCAATTTTTAACTTAGTTCATTAGAGCTACGAGCCAAACAGCCCCTACAAATCACACGGCCGCCCGACTCAGCCGCCGTTTAGCTGTGCGATTCTCATTTTTGCCGTAGTCCTCCCGTGCACCGTGCGCCGTGCGCGCTACACCCGTGAGTCGTGTGATCCAATGACCCGCCCGATCGTGCTGTGCCCTTATTGGGTCGCGCCTGCCTCGTGGTGCCGCCGGTGTAGACCGTCAGAGTGGCGGGGAGTGAACTGACAAATAGTTTTGTAGATATAGCATTCTTGAACTCCGTTTGTGTATATATATAAAAAAAAATCCCCGTTTAGAATTTAACCGGTCCTGACATAAATAATCGCTAGAAAAGCTGATAAGTACGATCCTTTTCTTTCGCACAAAGAATAAAGCAACAAGAGCAAAAATTCCGCACTTTGTCATATTCAAAGCTGGAATGGCTAGCGCAGCAGTGCGACCAGGGTACCTTATCAACTAGGCATCAGGTCGTTACTTGGTTAATCGATGGGAACCTGCTGGTTGATACGACAAATGAAATATTTTGGTTTTGATCAACACTGAATGCCTTTCAGAAAAGCAGGGGAAAATTAGATCAGTCCTATGTCACATCAGTGCGTGATTTTTTATAGCTTTTCCTCGTTTCTTTTGTTAATTCAGCTAGCATATCATGCTTTCGAAGAAAAACGAAACTGACATAGTTCTGATTACAACCTCAAGTCCTGAACCACTATCCCAGCGATACTGCATCTTGCGAGAGTGGGCAGTGAGCGTTCGAGACCATAGCTGATGGCCGGTCTCATTCTTAATCTCTTGTTAATATTGTTGCATGCAGTCGTGTAACGTGCGTTGTGATTAATCCTCCAACATGCATGTAGCACATCTGCAGTCACGTTACATCAACATCACTCCAACCAGCATTCCATTATGCAAAGGAAGGCATAATTCTGTGGCGAGCCGAACTAGTGGTGCAGACGAAATGGGACAGCATTTGCAATCGAACCGACATATGCTTTGTCCAGTGCCTTTAGTTCAGTCGATTGCAAGCCAGGCATAGGCTGTTTGGTTTGGTACCCATGGAACCAAAGTATATTCAGCTAAAATTTGTAATGTTGATCAGATTTAGCCTCCGTTTGGTTTGATTCTAAATTTTTGGCAAAATTCTGTTGACATTGGTTCTCTAATTCATTTTTGTGGCCAAACTCTACCAAAATCCGGATGACCGATTTAACCGCCCCGATTTTGGTAACGCCAAATTTTGGCTTAGCTTTCATGTGCAATTTTTGTCCTTAAACCAAAAAAGATCCTAAATTTCCTAAAAAAGACCCTAAATTATCCTGAAGATGTCATCTCCACTTATTTTACTCGAGTGCATGTACGAACACAAGAAGTGGTGGCCGGCCAAGACCGAGACGATTTGCCCTAGGAATGAATCGCACTTGGTGACACCATCTTCTATTGGATTGCTTGCATCGTACATGCTTTGATTAGGTCATAGGTGCTTCTACTCCGGTGATAAATATCCCTAAATTGTAAGTGTTGAAATTGGGTCCATATGTGTAAAAGTTCATTTATTCCTAAAATTCCAAAGCAATCGAAGTCTTAGACCAGTGTGGTCGAAATCTTAGACCAATGGTTTTAGACCGGGGTGGTCGAAGTCTTAGACCAGGGTGGTCAAAGTCTTAGAACAAGGTGGTCGAAGTCTTAGACCAGTGTGGCAAAGTCATAGACAAATGGGGTCGAAGCTTTAGACCAATGTGGTCGAAATCTTAGACCAATGTGGTCGGATCTAAAGACCAATGTGGTTAAAATACACTGGTCGAAGCTGTAGATCAGTGTGTAATCAAGATCTGATAAACACTGCTTAATTACTATTAATTGATTTTGAATTAGCAGTTACTAGTGGTTTAATATGAGCTTTATTATTCAGTTACTAGAGAGTAATTGACTCGACCTCAAAAAGAGCTGGAGACGTCCAGACCAAGAATTTTTTTAGAAAACACTTCCATTTTTCCATCTTCCTCTCTGTTCTTCTGTACTGAAGAGCTGTGTTGTCGAACTAAAGTCGTCCCTTCTCCTCAGCGTGCACCGGGAAGAAGGGTGAGCGGATATCTCCGAACCATTGTCGCAGAGTTCTCCTGCACGGGGCGGCAATAAGGTTTTTGGGCAGCGCATTTGCGCGATCGCTCACTGCGTTACATCATCTACGACATGCACAGCTTTGAGACTGCGCTGCTTTCTGTCCTTCATCAAACCCGACTATAAGTTGGTCGTACGACCACTCTATATTATTATAGTCCTATTTTTGTGTATATTTAGAAGTGCAATGAGTTGCCTGCTGTTGATATCGCTTTATGCTTCACTAGTTATTTGTGATCTTTGCCTCATACTAAAATCTAGAATTAAAATATTGTCCATATTTCCAACATTCCAAAAACCTTATTGTGGATATTTTTGTGATTCAGTAATGGCTGGTGCTTCTGATGCAATGAAACCTGAGTGGTTTTCTAGTCATAATTTTCGTAGATGGCAGACAATGATCAAGTTTTGGCACATATCTTTGGGGCTGTGGTGGGTGATCCATCCACAGTATCCATTTATTATTAAACAGACCATATGGTTTGACACAGATAACAATACAACCCTTTGATACATTCTGACCATTCTGGCCGACTAACTCTATGATATATACATGGACTTCAAGTCTGCCACAGAGTTGTGGGATACACTAGAGCACAAATATACTGAAGCAGAGGCTAGTCGTTGGCTCTATATGTGTGAATAGTTCTTTAACTACAGCATGAAAGATGCTAAGTCGATAGTTGCACAGGCTCATAAACTCCAGTTGCTCGTTAGAGAAATTGCACATTTGGGTTGCACATTGCCTCCTAAGTTTGTGACTGCGGGTATTGTTGCAAAACTTCCTACTTCATAGCAAAATTTTGCCACTGGCTTAAAACACAAGAGGGAGGAGATATCTATTAAGGGTCTCATTGCTGCCCTTGATGCGGAAGAAAAAGTAAGAGCAAAAGATGCATCAAGCACTTCCAGTCAGAATAATCAGATCAATGCAAATGTTATAGAGAAAAGATATGACAAGTATAACAAAGGCTTTAAACCAAACAAGACAACTAGTTTTAAGAAGAAAACTAAGAAGAAGGATATAAGGAACGTCACCTGCTTTGTGTGTGGGAAAACGGTCATATAGCGAAAGACTGTCATTTCCGCAAGAGCAAGGATGTTGTACAGCAAAAGGAAAAAGCTATTAACATGATCATAGGCGAAGTCTCAACAGGAGGGTATGGTAATTCACCTATTGTATTTTCAGCATGTCAATCCATTGATTGGTGGGTTGATACTGGAGCTAATATTCACGAATGTTCTGATATTTTCTTGTTTTCTTCTTATCAGGCAGTTGGGGCTTCCTCCGTCCTAATGGAAAATGGGTTGCATGCTTCTGTTCTTGGTATTGACACAGTGGATCTGAGTCTTATTTCAGAGAAGATTATCCACTTGAAGAAAGTACAACATGCACCAACAATAAACAAGCACTTTGTTAGTAGTTCTCTCCTACGTAGGGATGGTAATAAGCTAGTATTTGAGTCAAATAAAATTGTATTGTCTAAGTTTGGTAACTTTGTTGGTAAAAGCTATGAGAGCAGAGGGTTGTTCAGCATGAGTACTTTAGAGTATAATCTGAATGTTGCAACTGGTTTGAATAAATGTGAGGCCAATATATGATATTCTCGTTTCTATCATATTGGTTTTGATAGTATTGCTCGAATATCCAGATTAGATTTAATTTCAACATATGAAATTATCAAAGGATCAAAGTGTCTAACTTGTGTGCAAGCAAAACAACATCGAAAACCCTTTAAGGGGTTATAGGAGGAAAAGAACTTGGCACTTTTAGATCTTGTCCATTCTGACTAGTGTGAGATGAATGGATTGTTGACCAAAGGAGGCAAAAGATATTTTCTAACTCTTATTGATGATGCATCACGATATTGGTATGTGTATCTACTGAAAATAAAAGATGAAGCTTTAAATTACTTTAAATCTATAAGGCCGAGGTTGAGAACCAACTAGAAAAGGAAATTAAAAAACTAAGGTCTGATCGTGGAGGAGGGTATATCTCTCATGAATTCTTCCAATTCTGTTCTGAACATGAAATAGTCCATGAAGTTACACCACCATACTCACCCCAATCAAATGGGGTGGCTGAGAGGAAAAACCGGACACTAACAAACTTGGTGAATGTCATGTTGGAGAGTGACGGTATGCCTAAGATATGATGGGGGAAGCTATATTAATAGCAACTTTCATTCTAAACAGAGTAATTACTAAAAGGTGAGATTACTCCGTATGAGGGATGGAAGGGGAGAAAATCCAATGTTAATTTTTGCGAACTTGGGGGTGTTTGGCAAAAGTCAATATACCATTGCAGAAAAAGAGAAAACTTGGACCTAAAATAGTCGATTGTGTCTTACTGGGATATGCTCATAACCGCACAACTTATAGATTTTTAGTAGTAAAATTAGAAACTCCTGAGATTATTGTTAATACAATAATGGAGTCTAGAGATGCTTTATTTTTTTAGGATATTTATCCTATGAAAACTGCAGGCAGTACTTCTCGAACTAAGGATAATCAAACTATGAATAATAGTAATTTACCTACCACTATATCTAAACCAATATGTGAAATGCCACCAATTTGTGATATTCCCGAGGAAGACAACAATTTAGTCGAAGGGGCTTCTTGTAGGAGCAAGCGACAAAGGGTTGAGAAAACCTTTCACAAATACTTTATTGTATATCTCATGGATGATGTGCCAAACACTCTTTCAGAGGCTTATGCATTATCTGATACTGAGTATTGGAAATAGGCAGTCCATAGCAAGATAGATTCCATCATGGCTAACGGGACTTGGGAGATCACTGATCGTCCTGTCGGGTGCAAACCTGTTGGATGCAAGTGGATCTTTAAAAAGAAAATGAGGTCTGACGGTACTAGAGAACCCTCTCGAGATACAAGGAATCGACTGATTTTTTTTTGAGCTACGGCACTACCGCACAGAGGAGCGGTAGTACCGCTCGGTGCATCCCGAGAAGGTCTACCAGAACCTCACAGGAGGTCCTCAAGACCTCCTGGAGGTCTTGGTCGCTGTGCAATGAGCCAGTCCCAGGAGTCCAAGCTGGCTCGCACAAACAAACAATGGTGTGATCAAATTCATACAACAGGCAAAGGGGAAAAACAGACTAAGATAACACTTATAATAACAATGACCTTAAGGTCAAGGTTTGTACAAGAGGTGCCTCACTAGGCTAACAGCAAAAGAGAACTACAACACAACAGAAACAAAGTAAACACAGGGTTCATTCGGCTAGCCCACATGCTACCAAGTGGAGGACGTCCTAGTGCGCATGGTCTTCAAAGAGCTCCCCTCCTGAGAGCACCTAATCACCTGGATCTCCCTCCTCTGCTGTTTAAAACAGAGGCACAAGCCTGTGAGTATGTTTTAATGTACTCAGCAAGCCGTGGGTAAAGAGAATGCAAATAACATTTATGCAAGGCTTGATAATGGAGAGCTGCAAGGTTAGTTTTTGCAGAAAGCAATAATTGATAGTGAATATAAAAGTAGATTGCAAAGCCCAAGTTAGAAAACATAATATATAAGTACATTTGGTTTCAAAGGAGACAGTGAGCACCCACTTACTCCCAAGGCACCCACTAAGACCTCTCTGGAGCACCCACTCCAGAGCTAAACAAGACCAACCCCTGGACCACTTCGCGAACCAGCCATGACCTCTCTGGAGCTGGCCAAGGTCTCTTCGAGGTAAAAGCCATGACCTCTCGCCTAGGCGCCCAGGAAAGCAATTTTTAGAAAAAGAATTCTACCCCTCATTCGAAATCTCTGGGCGTGTCCATAACCGAAGACGCGACTATTCGAATAGATTTACACTCTGCAGAGGTGTACAACTTTACCCACAAGAGGTAATCGCTTTATATTACACACGTTACCTTAGACATGTGGATCAAGTAGAGACTACCACCAGGCTTTTACAAGGTCCTGCTCTGACTTAGTCACAAACACTAAGGTTTCGCCAACCCGGTGTGTGGCCCCCTCTTGTGTCGTGGTGCGCCAACAACACCTCCTCTGCCATGGAACCAAATCAGAACATGACCACTTATTACACCCGGTCCACCCTATATTGGACATGTGGTTGCACGACATGGCCCAAATCAATGGCTCCCAAGGTTCAGTCCTTAAATAGCTACTCAAGCAAGGCTAACCTCAACCCAATGTGACCCCAAGCACCAACTCTGGGGCACCCAGGTGACTCCAAAGCTATAACTGTAACACCCCAGCCCAACATGAGCCTGGAATGCTACTAAACAAACCCTAATAATTCTAATCAAAGCAAACTTAAAAAATTTCGGCAGAACCTCCCTTGTAAAGTTAATTACACGGAGGTTCCAACATACAAGTGAATCATAAATTAACCAAACTACCATCTAGAGACATCAAAAGATAATCAAAGATATGCTACATTTCCAAAGAATCCAGTTGAAGTATAAAGTTCCACTACTCATCATTATTACACTTAAACCACCTCAAGACACAAGATATAATAAACCTTTGAGCATCTCGCCCATTTTCTAAAAACAATTACGATCCAAGATCATTCAACTTTATTTAGTTCATGTGGCATGTGTGTGACTAGCGATCTACTTCCCCATGCATGTTGTTCTTGGCTCGGGTACCTAAAATAACCACAAAGCAAGAGTGAGTCCACAGACTCAGCAAGTACGTAAATAGAAGCCATAACATCAGCATCAATATATAGAAGATCAACCACAAAACATTTCACATGCAGATGCAATGCTCAAGGATCCATTCTCTTTATCTTTTCGTGTGCATTACACCGTAATGCAGAGTATGCAACCGCCGCCAAGATACCCATGCCGCAGGCGCGCACGCACAGGACCAATTGCCCATTACTCCGCAAGTAATGGGGACCTCAAGCCCACACTCCACGAGTGTGGGGATCTCGGCCCGTGACCTTCATGACGGAATCTCAAAGGAAACATACTTGGTCACCACATGACCAAGCCTCAATATGATCTCAATATGCACATGCTCATCGCTTAATCATCATCAAATTACCACAAGACAAGAATAACATATAACAATAGAGCATGGACATATATGACGCGCCCACCAATCTTAAATCAACATCAAGCCAACAATCTCACTATGCTACCACATATCGAGAAACACACAATCATGACCAATCAAACACAACCACGAATCAAACAATGCACTTGCCTTAACCACGTGAGAACTGGGAACGTGAAGTAGGTGCCGCCTCCGGTACTCTTCCCCCACCTAAATTCAATCAAGAACATAGACTAAGACCACAGTAACGAACCACATGAATTCTAAAAACAAACACAACTAGCAATAGCTCGCAACCCAAACCCGACTCCAAATTTCTAATTGCTGTTCTGTACCTTCTGTGAACAGTCAAGTTCTAAAATTCATATCTTACCGTACAGTGGTCCAAATTAGGTGTTCTTGGACTTCATTGAAAGGCAATCAAATTTCCCAACTAAACCTAGTTGGTGAGCTTCCCTGATTCGGCCTTCTAAAATCACTTTTAAGATGATTAACAAAACATCGATTTCACGTCACCCTTTCTGGACAGCGCACTAAAACTATCATAACTTTCAGATCGTTTAACCAAATTTCGTGTTCTTGTGCTTCCCTAAAATCTACGACAATTATCTACAACTTTCGTTATACTGAGATCCTCTAATTCTATCTTTAACTGATCGCAAAGTTCAGATCACTAAAACCTGTCCAGAAACTGACAGAGTTGCAGAACAGCCGCACCAATAAAATCATAACTTTTGCTACCGAGGTCCAAAAATCACGATATAGCACTTCATTGAAAGCTATTGACGTCCTCTACAACTTTCTAGGAGACGCCCGAGACTGAATTCGCACTTAACTAAATCAAAACGCCCCTCTAACTCGATCTGTCCTGAGGAGACAGAAACCGACATTGCTTCAACAATTAACTATGCATCTAATTAGAGGAAACAGGGTTACCCTTGAAGAACCACCACCAAACGTGATGAACACTCAGCCCAGGCCACGATCTATCCTTCCCCTTTCCTCTTCCTCTTCTCCTCCTTCTTCTTGGTCGATCTGTCTCCGGCGAGCCTCCTTCTTCCTCCTCGACACCGGCAATGGACAACATCTTCTTGGCTGCAGCAAGGGGCTTCAAGGGAGGAGGAGATGCTGCTGGACATGGGGAGGCATAGGAGGAAAGAGGGGATGGGGCGCCAAGGGGAGAGGAGGGGTGCGCCAAGAGGGGAGAGGAGGGTGGCTAGGGTTTTGGGGTTGGGCGCCCCCCTTCATTGGCCGGCCACCTTATGGCCAAATGGGCCAAGGCCCAGCCCAAGTTGCCCACATAAAGCTGCAAACCCTCCGTTATCTGCGTAATTAAGTATTTTCTATTTGATCCTTCTCCTGGATCAATTTCTAAATAGTCCTTTTCTTCGAATATTCGGCTTTCTCTCAAAATCTACTCTAGAGTATTACAATAACTTTTGGATCCCCCAAGTGACTCCATAGCAACAACTAATGGAGCACCCACTACTCGCACCTTGCCAACTTGCCCGAGCATAAAATAAGTTTTGGGTTCAACCTGGCCAAGGACCACCTTGGTCCCAGCACTGCAAATTTTAACAAAGTGGTCTCGCACCACAAACAACACAACTATGGCTTCAACCCTAGTTGCTTATCAGTGGCACCAACCAAAGTTCCATAATTAAATTAGTCAAGTTAAGCAATAATGATTCATGAGGAGACCAACGTCTACTAGAGCATGGCTAAGCAAAAACGATACCCATGTTGGCTATAATCAATAAGAAGCCAACTAACAGTACCCATCATAAGGTGTTCAAGGGAACATGTCAACATGTGAATTGCCAAAGAAGCAAGGAGACATAAAACAGACAGGTATTTAACTAGAACCCAACCCGTTTTATAACAGAAATAGCCATGCATGTTTAAAATAAAATAAGATACTTTATAAAGATAGGCTCAAAATGATCAAGGACCACGACTTGCCTTCGGTGGCGAGCTGCTGAACTTCTAAGAAGGCTGCTGGATCTTCGGGCTCCTCAGCACCAACGGAATCTACACGTTACAAAGAAAAACAACTAGATAAAGCAACTCCAAAAAGCAACCGAAAAGAAACTAAGCAAGAACCGAAGGAAAAGATCCACGAAGAGGGGGAGGCACAAGAGGGAGGTCCAGAAACGAAGGTACAAATTAAACAGAGAGAGAGGTCTAGAGGAGTACAACTAAACCCAGGGCACTCAAAGCGAAAAAAATAAGAAAGAAATAAAGCAAGAACACTAAAGAGCTTCAAAAAGACAAGAGCCCAAACCGAAAAAGGATTTGGTTAAAGTTTGGTTTAGGTCAAGTTAAGATCCAGATTTCTGAAATCTTTAAGTTAAGCTTTGAACTCTCAACAAAACCAAATGGTCATTTTTATTTTTAAAAGCTTAAAGACTCAGGACAAACGGACGTTACATATTATAAGTACAAGGCAAGACTTGTGGCTAAGGGTTAAACCTAGAAAGAAGGTGGGGATTATTTTGATACTTACTCTTTTGTTGCCAGATTGACCACCATTCGAGTGCTCATTGCATTAGCTTCTTCCCATAGTCTACACATCTATCAAATGGATGTGAAGACAACTTTCCTTAATAGAGAGTTGGAAGAATGAATCTATATGGAGCAACCGGATAGTTTTATGATTTCTAAATAGGAAAACAAGGTATGCAAATTAATCAAATCCTTGTATGGTCTAAAGCAAGAACCTAAACAGTGGTACGAGAAGTTTGATAAAACTTTAACTTCTGCTGGTTTTGCTGTGAATGTGGCAGATAAGTGTGTATATTATCGTTATGGTGGGGGTCAAGGAGTGATTTTGTGTTTGTATATCAATGGCATACTTATCTTTGAGACTAACATTGTTGTTATTAACGAGGTCAAATCTTTCTTGTCTAGATTCTTTGATATGAAAGACCTAGGAGAGGCAGATGCTATTCTAAATATCAAATTGATCAAAAATAAGGATTGTATCACTTTAAACCAATCCCATTATGCTGAGAAAATCTTGAGTCGGTTCGGTTTTGAGAACTACAAGATTTCTCCTACTCCTTATGATGCTAGTGTTAAGCTTCGAAAGAATAAGAGATTAGGCAAAGATCAATTGAGATATTCATAAATGATTGGGTCCTTTATGTATCTATCTGGTGCCACAAGACCTGACACATCATTTGTTGTGAGCAAATTAAGTTGGTTCACTTCTAACCTAGGAGATGATCACTGGGAGGCACTTGAGAGAGTGTTACGCTATTTGAGAGGCACAACCTCATATAAAATTCACTATACTGGGTATCCATCTGTATTAGAAGGATATAGTAATTCAAATTGGATCTCTGATACAGATAAGATCAAAGCTACAAGTGGTTATATCTTTACACTAGTAGATTATGCAGTTTCATGGAGGTCGTGTAAACAGACCATATTGATGAGGTCAACCATGGAAGTAGAACTTGTAGCACTAGACACAACCACTGTCGAGGCTGAATGGCTTACAGAGCTTCTGTTAGACTTGCCATTGGTTGAGAAACCAATACCGGCAATCCTAATGTAGTGTAATAACCAAACAGTATTGATTAAGGTTACAAGTACTAAGGATAACATGAAGTCCTCCAAACACTTCAAGCATAGGCTTAAATCTACCAAAAACCTGAGAAACTCCGGAGTGATTACTTTGAATTATATACGCACTGAGAAAAATCTGGCAGACCCTTTCACAAAGGGGCTAGCACGGAAGGCGATTTTCATTGTGTCTATAGACATGGGAATGAGGCCTATTGGAGTTACAACTCAACAGTAACCCATACCTTCTTGATCGGAGATCCCGTGACTTAGGTAATGGGAAAAATAAGTTGATGTTTGAATAAGAGAGTATATTTTAATAATATATGTATCTGTGTCCTAATAGACAAAGTACTCTCAACTGTACGGAAGGGTGGATAAAAACCTTAATGTATTTTAGTGTCCAATGAGGAAAAAAGGTATTAGCCTACATGATACTTAGAATGAATACACCTACTTGAGCTTAACTGTGAGGTTATAGTTCACGAGAATAGGGCATTCTCTAGAAAGCTCATAAGAAGATAAGGGAGCATGACCAAATAATGCTCCATTTAGGCTTGGTTCTTTGACAATCTAGTATAATTTGAAATTTTAAGTGAAATCTAATCACGAAAGAATGTGAATTCAAGGCATAGTCCATTCATCAGTTGTGAGAAGATGAATCTTGTTATTCTAGGTGCAAGTTCAACTCGTACGAGACTTACACTAAAAGACTGGTATATCAACAACTCTTCAGCACAATAATCTTTATCATCATTTTTGCTGCTTGCCTTGGAATTGATGAGGGATTGTTGGAATTGTGCCCATATGTGTAAAAGCTCATTCATTCCTAAAATTCTAAAGCAATCGAAGTCTTAGACCAGTGTGGTCGAAGTCTTAGACTAGGGGTTTTAGACCAGTATGGTCGAAGTCTTAGACTAGGGTGGTCAAAATCTTAGACTAGGGTGGTCTAAGTCTTAGACTACAGTGGTTGAAGCCTTAGACCAGTGTGGCAAAGCCATAGACCAATGTGATTAGATCCAAAGACCAGTGTGGTCGAAGCCTTAGACCAATGTGATTAGATCCAAAGACCAGTGTGGTCAAAATACACTGGTCAAAGCTGTAGACTAGTGATCGAAGCTGTAGATCAGTGTGTAATCAGGATCTGATAAATACTGCTTAATTACCATTAATTGGTTTTGAATTGGCAGTTACCAATGGTTTAATATGAGCTTCATTATTCAGTTACTAGAGAGTAATTGACCCAACCTCAAAAAGAATTGGAGACGTCCAGACCAAGAATTTTTTTCAGAAAACACTTCCATTCTTCCATCTTGCTCTCTGTTCTTCTATCCTAAAGAGTTGTGTTCTCGAACTAAAGCCATCCCTTCTCCTCGACGTGCATCGGGAAGGAGGGTGAGCAGATATCTCCGAATCATTGTCGCAGAGTTCTCCTGCATGGGGCAGCAATAAGGTTTATGGGCAGCGCATCTGCGTGACCGCTCGCTACGCTACATCATCTACGACATGCACTGCTTCGAGACTGCGCTGCTTCCTGTTCTTCATCGAACCGGACTGTAAGTTGGTCGTACGACCACTCCATTCTATTATAGTCCTATTTTTTGTGTATATTTAGAAGTGCAATGAGTTGCCTGCTGTTGATATCGCTTTATGCTTTTCTAGTTATTTGTGATCTTTGTCTCATACTAAAATCGGGAATTAAAATATTGTCCATATTTCCAATAGTAAGTTTGTGTGAAACCTCAAGTTGAGCTATTTTGCATCAAAAGGAAAAGAAACAAGAACTAGGTTCAGCCAAGAGGGAGGAGAGAGAGGTAGGCCAAAGGGGAGCTTAAGCATGCATGAGAAGCTTATGATGCATGAGCCAAGCACTAATTAATCATGGTAAAAAGCTTGCGGTGCATGAAGGAAGCCCTACTCCAAAAGAAACTAGTTGAGGAGGAGAAAACCTTAGGCAAGCGCATGGACATGAAAAGTGTAACACCCCGATTTTTAGAATCGGGTTGTTAATATTTAATTTGGTGATCTTTTAAATATTTGGCTCTGCTTTAAATTTTTCTCGTGTTTGAGTAAAAAGATTGCTTTTGAAAATCAAATCGAATTAATTAAAGTGTTGCATTTAAAGTCAAATCAAATTGTTTGAAAGACTACATTTCAAAATTTAAATTATTTCGACTTCTTGTTTTAGCGTGTATTTCAAAACTCATCAACACACCTCACTGCCATTTCTTTTCTCATGCTTACAATTGTGCAGTGCTACACACTGCCACTACTATTAATCCACTACATATACTACTAGTAGCTGATAGTTGCACACATATATTGCGCCATGCAAGCATGCTGCTTCACACACAGAAGAGAGAGAGATGCAGCAGGGGAGCTAGTAGTATATACTTATATGCATGAGCTAGCTAGCTAACTATGGCACTCACTGTCATTTTATTAACCCAACCGAACTTACTACAACCCTATTTTTGTAATCCCTCAACCAAACTTCCCATCTCCCAACAAAGCATGCCAACGCTTTGCCCCAACCAAATGCCCTCTTTGCTGCAGCCTATCACTGCCATTTTTCTACCATTTCGATTCTCAAGAGAGCACTCCTCACTGCCTAGTTATTCTAAGCATGTCCAGCACTATCCACACTCCACAGCCGATTCATCCCCTGCCAATCTGCCATTTCTTTACTCAAGAGAGCTATCTCCACTGTCATTTTTTTTGCCACAGCTGAACCTCATCCATCCCATTTCTTTAATCCCCAAACAAAGCAGCTCACTGTCAACCCATGTCACATTTTCCCAACCATTTCTTTAGCCCCAGCCGAACCCATTGCCCTGTCCCATTTCTTTTCTTTCTCTCACCCCAAACAAAGCCACATGCATGCCCGTATGCCCAGCCGAGAGCCACTATCTCCCACTGCCATTTCCCATCATTTGTTCCCAACCAAAGCACTCGCAGTCACTTGTTTTAGTCCAGTCAAACCAACACCTCCCACTGCCATCTTCCTCTCACGCCAGCTTTTCCCCCCAAACCGAACAACACAGTCCACTCTTCTCTCCTTGAACACAAGCAAAGTTCTTCACCTTCTCTCCTCTCAATCCCATCCAAGGACTAGGAATCATGCTTTGCATGTCATACCACTGTGTTCCCCATCACATAAGCTTTCCATTTATGCAAGAGTTGTTTGCATGCATGGTCGATTGAGTGATTTGGAGAATAGAAGAGAGGAGGAGGCAGTGAACTGTCGGTGTTGTACCCATGCCATTGATGGTCAGCATAGTGTCACGGTGCTGCTCCAAAGCATGCAGCGGCAATAGCTTGGGCAGCTCCATGTGGTGGCCATGGCGGCTCTAGGCGCACTGGCCGGTGCTAGCTGCAGCAAAGCCCAGCTCGGCGGCGCGGTGCTAGGGAGGACGTGCTGGCTGTTGGCGCACAGCAGTGGCATGCACACCGAGGCAGCGTCAACGATAGTGTTCACCGGCAGTGGCTGAGCCGAGGCACTGGAACGGCTCCGAGGCGCGCCAGGGTGCGGCGCGGCGGCCTAGTACACGGCGGCGACACAAGGAGGTAGCGGTTTTGCACCGAGAGGAAGCCGGCCAGTGGCAAGACGGCGGTGCATGCATGCGCAGCGGTCGGCGCCTGGCATGGCCGGTGGAGCTACGGCGCGGCATCGGCATGGGAGCCGAGGAGCTGAGGACGCGAGGACAAGGTGCTGTCCAGCGGCTTCATGCGGCCAGCGGAGCAAAGACGGTGGCGTGGAGGAGCTGGCCGAGAACGCGACGCATGCATGCAACGACCATGCATGCAGCGGCGATAGCGAGGCAAGGCGAGGCGGTATGGCGTGCCGCGCTTGAGCGCGGTGTCGACAAGGCGGCTCCTTGGGCATGGCCAAGAGCGACGGCGCCGATGCGGAGCGGGACGCGGACGCGAAACGGACAAACATCGACGACGACTACGGTGGACGCGGACGACAGCCGAGAAGATGACGTCCGGCCATGTTAGGCACGCCTAGTGCCGTGGTAAAATACTTCGCGATAAATTGTGCTATCGCATTACGATATTAGTTGTGCATGTTGCATATTAGTCATGTGCATGTCATCTATTTATGCATGTTTAATTGCAAAAATGATTTGGTAATTTAAGATCGGTATAATTCTCCAGTTATGTATTATTTGTGCGTAGGCGTGATTATGTGTTGACATATTGGTGAATACGAATAATTAGATTATTGAGGCGAAATGTGTGTATTATTGATCGGTAGATGCTAGATTGAATATATCATTGGGATTGTTGATCGGATAATATTATTTTGGAGTAGTAATTTGTGGTGATCTTTGGAGGATAAATTTATTGGAGGTTTTCCCTCACATCGAATTAGTAATTTTGGGGTTAGGACGATAAGGATTTTATGATTTATTACTTGATGGATAGCTCTTGTGATAATATTTATTGTGATATGGAGGTTGAATCGGATGGTTTATTAATCACGAGTAATTTGGTCGGATGTCTTAAGTGATAGTTATGTGAGTCATTTGTGCTTGAATTTGGAGAAGGTAGCAATTGATCATTTGGTTGCGAATAAATATTTGGATTTGCCATGTACTTAGTAGGTAAGTCCCATGTGCTGAGTCGGTGGAATTGTACTATCTATTGGATTAGTGGATAAATGATTATTAGTCGATCGTAGAGGCACTTATATAATTGGATTGGTAGAGGTCGTTCACAATTAAGTTTGGTGGTATGGATATAAGTTGATCAATTAGTGAGAAATTAGATGTTTGATGTGTTCTTAAATTGTAAAGATCATTAGGTATCGGTTTGTCAATTAAACCTTGTTCGGTGGAAAATTGAGTGTATGTGATTGTGATTTGCCGAGGCGAGACTAGTAGAGCTAGATAGTTAGCATTAGCTTAAATATTATATCGGAGAACAATCGATGGATTCAATCATGGTCATATGCCCATGAGTCGGTGGATTTCGTGTAATTATCGGATAGGTTGTATATTTGGAAAATCGTGAGTTCGAGCATCATTCGATGGGTTGACTACCTTGATAATGTCTTAGTGGAGGTTAGTACGGGATTTAGATCAAGATATGAGAATATGATTGGAGAGTGTTATGCATGTGATTGGATTCGACACCGGAGAATCGGTTAAGTATATGCTTATGAGAAGATTAGATTGTCGGTAGATGTTTTCCTTTAGAAAATAAATGAAAAAGAAAAGAAAGTACGTAGGCCCCACTTGTCATGGCAGAGGCTAGGTCAGCCCATGTATAAAAAGGGTTTAATTCCATTTAAAATGCAGAAAAGAATTATTTTTACACTAGAAATTGAATTAACTTTGAAAATTCTTAGAAAATTCATATGAACTCCAAATGGGATGAATCCAATTGGGTTGTCCATAAAATATTATTATATATTTAACCATGTAGTTTTTATCTCCACTAGAATTCTGCAAATTTTCATAAAATAATTAAATTCGGGTGAACAGTAACAGAACATTGATTTTCAGCATTTTCTAAAAAACTAATTTTCAAATTGCTATAACTTTCACATATTAACTCCAAATGAAATAATTCTTTCACCTAAATTAATATAAAATCATGACTTAACTACAGTAGAAAAATCATGTATTTTTGAGCACTTTGAATTTTTCAACTTTTCTCGATGTTTATTCGATATCGCCTTTCTATAGATTCCGAGTTGCCGGAAATAAGAGAGTACGTAACCGACAGTGAGCAAGTGAACTCCCAGCAAGGCAAGCATCCTTTGAACTTTCTTTTTGCATCATATTTTATCCCAGTTTTGTTAGAATAGATGCAATGATAATTGCTTGCATGCTATTTTATTATGTCGCTATTTTTGTGTGTGTAGTTTAGTTATATCCTAATTCATTGAGGTTGTCCTTGAATTATTCCAGCACCACATGCTTAATATAGGATGTGTGAATTTGTGTTATTCGGGTTTGCTTAGTCATGCAAGTCTAGAACCGGTAGTTTGATTGTCGGGAATAACCCGACAATTATGGGATAAACACAACTCTCATTATATACTTTTGTTTCAAATCTTCGTATCTGTTTTATGAGTTAAATTTTGACATTTTAAAGAAATTTTTGGTCTGGACAAGTGTTGGTTAGTGATGGTTCTTTGTGCACAAGAATTGGGTATGTGGTTTGACTTATCTGGACAATTAAGGACCGAACTTTGGGTACCTGCTGTTCGAGCAACACTCGTGCTATCACACGCGGTATATGGGTGCTGTATGGTTAAGTAGAGGGAAGATTTTGTTGTGTTGAGTCCCACGGTGGTGAAATTGTAAGGGCATAGGACCGAGAAATCCTATGTTTTCCTTTTGGGCCGATAGGGCATAGAGACCGTAACGTCTTATGTTTCCTAGGAGCCCTGGGTTGAGGGACTTAGCCCAATGGAATCTTCTTGCTAAAAACGACCATATCTTGGTTTACCCGGCCGGCATACCATAGGAAGTATGCTATATTCAGAGGCATCTGGAGGCTTACGGGCTAATCAAGTCGTGTGGGTAAAGTAGTACACCCCTGCAGGGTATAATCTATTCGAATAGCCGTGCCCACGGTTATGGACGACCGCTTGAAATTTATGGCTGCTTATTGTTAGACTTGGAATTAAAATTTGTGGTTATAACTTGGACGTTGGCATGAATGGTCGTTCATGCATTGTTGTTGTATCAAAGTGGACAGCCACTTTGCTATTTGTATTATTTATTTGTTATTCAATTCATTACTTATTCACATGCTTTACTCCTACTTCAAATCTGATTTTTAAATGGCACTTGAAAAACTAGTATGTGTAGGTTGTACCTTATTGCGTCTCTTTTGCAAAACTAAACCAATATGAGCCCTCCCTTGGAATAGCCTTATGCATAACTAATTTTTATTTGTGTAAGACTTGCGAGTACTCTTTGGTACTCAGCCAGATGTTTGCTGGCTCTTACAGGTGAGGAAGATATCGAGCCCGACGAGCTTGTCATTGTCGATTTAGGCGACACTGATGAGTAGTGCTATCATTTAACTCCCAGTCGGTTGCCGATGGGTTATAGGGCATACCACTGCTGGTCTTTTGGTTTATTTACTTGTTTCCGCTGCTACTTAATACTCTTATTTGAATTTGGTCGGACGGCCGTTTGTAATCGTTGTAGACTTAAACTATATTGTTGTCTTTTGGACTATTGATGTGTATTTGTTGTATGGATGTGATCAACGTTGTATGAGAGTATGAGTATATTGGTCGCTGATCTTGGGAGCCAATATAAGTCATGCTCACTGTTCGTAGCTTCCTATTTAACTCACTAAGTGTAGTGCTTGACTTGTTGGAGAACCGACAATCATGTAGTGCTCGCAGAGGAGCGGCGCACATGATCGTCGGGGCTCTAGTTTTCAGTTAAGCCTCTCATTTAGATTGAGTTAAGTTGGAATCCATTTACCGGAGGTCCAGAGTTATGTCCTTAAGAACATGCTTAGTCTCGGTCTTATGGAGATAACCCGGGGTCCCCACAAAAAGTATGCGACACATGGGAAGACACAAGGACCGAGGGCTTTGCATGGAGGAAAGTTTGCAAGAGAATTCAGTTAAGACAAGACAAAGGAGCTAAACTCAAACTCAAATCCTAAATCAATGTATTTTCAGCCTAAGAATCCGAAATAGATTTGGATTGGAGCAATTTGATTCAGATCTTTCTTTAAAAGAGAAATTAATTCTAAAATTGCTTGTAATAGGATAGTTTAATTCATTTTCAGCAATTAGAGTAGTTTAAATTTCGAATTAAAGTAGGAGTTTGCAATGGGAGTTGATTTCGGGTAATGTTCACACGACACTGATCACTAACTTGGATTACTGTTCACACGAGCGTAATGTTCACCGATCCTATATATATTCAAAAGTAGACCCCATTGTAGGTAAGTTTGAGTTTAAGAAAATATAGAAAAGTCACTTGTTTATATGGCGCATAATGAGTACATGTGTTTCAGAAATTCCCATCTATGGTTTTGTGATTGCGTGAATATTGGAGGGTGGCTTTTCTTCCAAGATCTGTGATTCCTTGTGGACTATCTCACCAATTCGTGGCATCCTCAATTGCTCACATTTTGGTGTTGTTCTCTAGGTTTGATTTTGTTTCTCTCCTCTGATTAATTCAACAACAACCAAGTATCATTACTTGCTTTAGAGATACACTTATTCTTCCCTTTTGCCAAACCAAGGAGGAAAGCTAGGGTTTTTCTTCGATCAAGATTGAAATTCAAGTACCGTGAAAGATTAGACCACATTACGCATCAACAATACGTTGATCCGTATCATGCTTACACCCTTTTTTATTAGGATTTTTTATATGCCCCTTCGAATGTTCCAAATCCCGATCTACCATTGCAAAGTGGCATCTTCCTTACATGCCACTACAAACTCGAAATCATACCCTTTTATGTCACTACCGTCAACTCCGTTAGATTTTTCCATTAACTTTTTTCAAAAATACCCATATTACCATCCCATTTTTCTCTTCCTTTTCTTTCTTCTCCTTCCTTCTTTCTTCTCCTTCCTTCTTTTCTTTCCTTCTCGTCCAACTTCTCTCTCTTCTTGTGCGCACCCATCGCCGCCACCCCCTCCACTCGCATCGTTGTTGTAGCCTTCTCTGCTCCTGTCGGTGTGCTTCTGCGTCATCCTATCGTAGTCGCTCATCCTGGTGCTATAGCTACTCAACTTCCTTTGGCACACCTTCCTGCTCTGCCTCTTGTCGCTCGGCCTCGTGGCGTCAGCGGCGGTCGATGACCACTCAGACATCTAGGTGGCGATGCCCTTGTCATTGGTGGTTGCAGCAGCGAGCGCACTGGCGAACATCAAGGTTCGACTCCTCGCTATTGGATTTGGCCGCTAGAGGAGCGCCTAGACGTCCGCACCATTACTAGTGACAAGGCAATGTCTCCAAGCCCGGGTATGCCCCGATTCCCACCTCGACTAGATTGACACTTCATTTTGATTCGATCGGACCGCGTAATTCCGCCACCACTGTTGCTTGTTTTCGGCATGTCAGAGGTGCACAGGGATAGTGACTACCACTGGGTGGTGCATGTGTGGATCTACAGCAAGAGCACCAGGAGCTGCTGCTGCAGTGCCGCACCGACTGCAAGGACTCGTGGCCTAGACAATGGGACATATCCAGTGCCGCCATATATCCGTGGGATACTCCTACCTCTCCTCTCCTTGGTTGCTATCCCCCATCGGTGGCGCCTCTCTCCCTCGGAAGCTCTCTCCCGACGACGATGCCCTCCTTGCTCGTGTTCTCCCCTAGCGGTGGCGCCTCTCTCCTTCGGCTTCTCTCCCTCGGTGGCGCAAGGTTGTGGGGGCGGCCGACACTGGGTAGTGCGGCGAAGACAGTGAGGTTGGCGAGGAGGTTGGGGCGGCGATGGTGCCATGGGAAGTGGAGCAAGAGGAACCAGGGCGAGGTTGCCGAGGCTAGCTACGCAAGGTCGCGGGCGAGGCCGATGCCTGCCAGTGCGGCAGAGACGGCGGGGTTGACGAGGAAGCTAGGGCGGCGGGGGAGCCATGAAAGGAGTAGGAGGAACCAGGGGTTTGGGGAGCCGAGGCCGGCTATATATGCGAGGTCGCGGGCGAAGCCAGCATTGGTAAGCGTGGCGTAGCCAGCGAGGTCGGCGAGGAGTCACCCAATGGCCGCGACAGCTACTCTATGTGTGTGCGCGTGTGTGCTTTGTGCGACAGAGCAGAAGGAAGAAGAAGACGACAAGGAGAAGGAAGAAGAAGACGACAAGGGCAAAATGGTATTTTCACAGCTACTTCACAGCTTGATTGGTCAACAATGACAATTTGCTTTGCAATGACAGATCAGGGATTTAGGAACTTTGCAGTGGCATATTACAATTTTGCGTGATGTTGAAAGCTTAGATTAGGTCCGAATTAGATCCGGACACCAATCCTTAGATATATAGCTTAGAATATTTGATCTGGCACGAATCCAGCATCGCGCATTGCTAGGCGCCGAGCTCTTTTTACCGGTAGGCACATATGTGCAAAATTCACCTCTAAATTCGGCAGTCACATCAAGATTTGTAGCCATGATCTAGTGGTCTCGTGCAGCTGGTAAGTTACAGGTCGCCAACTTTTTGCTCCACGCAGCATGCGATGCCCCAAGAGCATTCCCTGCCTTGGTGCTTAAACCACCATCGAGAAGAGAATTTTATAAAGCCTCTCATGGACCATCTTGGCAGTTGCTTTCGTGCACAGCTAAGCTTGCATTCTATGCGATGCGTCTGCATTGCCACGGTGCAAGAATATTGTGTGCGGCGCCATGTATATATAGGTCGCTTGGGTGCACAAACCAGTGGGGCATTAGGGACGAGCTAGCTAAACATGCAGCATATATTGCTGGTGCTAGCAGTGCTCCTGCTCCTAATAGCCTCGTTCTATGCTTCTCCGCCGGCAAGCACCTCGGCCTTTGCCGGCGATATCCGCGTCGACCTAAGGCATGTCGACGCCGGGAAGCAGCTGTCCAAGCTCGAGCTGATACGGCGCGCCATGGAGCGCAGCAAGGCGAGGGCGGCCGCGCTCTCCGTGGTGAGGAACAGTGGACTCGCTAGCAAGAGCGCGCAACAGCCTGGCATGCCGGTGCGCCCGTCCGGCGATCTGGAGTACGTCCTCGACCTCGCCATCGGCACGCCGCCGCAGCCCATCTCGGTGCTTCTTGACACCGGCAGCGACCTCATCTGGACGCAGTGCGCGCCTTGCAAGAGTTGTCTCACGCAGCCGGATCCGATGTTCTCTCCGGGGAAGTCGTGGTCGTACGAACCCATGCGATGCTCCGGCCAGCTCTGCGCCGACATTCTGCACCGTGGCTGCCAGAGGCCGGACACTTGTACGTACCGGTACACCTACGGCGACGGGACGATGACACTGGGAGTCTACGCCACCGAGCGCTTCACCTTCACGTCGTCGTCCGGCGAGAAGCTAAGCGTCCCGCTCGGGTTCGGCTGCGGCACGACAAACGTCGGGAGCCTGAACAACGGGTCCGGCATCGTCGGCTTCGGCCGGAACCCGCTCTCGCTCGTGTCGCAGATGTCCATCCGGCGCTTCTCCTACTGCCTCACGCCCTGCACCAGCACCAAGAAGAGCACCCTCCTGTTCGGGTCCCTTGCCGACGGCGTCTACGGCGACGCCACCGGCCCCGTCCAGACCACGTCGCTTCTTCAGAGCCGCCAGAACCCGACCTTCTACTACGTCCGGTTCACCGGCGTGACGGTCGGGGCGAGGCGGCTGCGGATACCGCAGTCGTCGTTCGCCCTGAGACCCGACGGCTCGGGAGGGGTGATCATCGACTCCGGCACGGCACTCACGCTATTCCCGGAGGCGGTGCTCGCCGAGGTGGTGAGGGCATTCCGCTCGCAGCTGAGGCTGCCGTTGGCGAACGGCAGCAGCCCGGACGACGGCGTCTGCTTCGCTGTGACGACGTCGAGGGTGTTGGTGCCGAGGATGGTGTTCCACTTCCAAGGCGCGGATCTCGACCTGCCGCGCCGTAACTACGTCCTGGACGACCACAAGAAGGGGCACTTGTGCCTCCTCCTGGCCGACTCCGGCGACGACGGTGCGACGATCGGCAACTTCGTGCAGCAGGACATGCGCGTGCTGTACGATCTGGAGGCGGAGACCCTGTCGTTCGCTCCGGCGCGGTGCTGAGGCGCGCGCAAGGGGCAGTCGCGCCGCGCGGTGTTGGGCACGCATGCGGAGGCGGGGCATAGTTATTTTGGGTTGCTGACCATGCACGATTGCACGTGACCAGCTGTAAAGATTGTACTGCTCGGCTTCTCTGCTCCACGTATAGGCTACGGTGGATGAAATCAAACGAGGCCTGTAATAAATGATTTGCCGTTGTTCGGCTTAACCTGCTTGGCCCATGATTATTTTTATAGATTCAGATGGGCTTAGCTTGGGCCCAAAGCTCGTACTCCAGGAGGCAGCTGTGACGGGAAAAGCCTTTGTGACATACTCCTATCTCATCCGTTGTCTATTTTATCTTTTATTATATTTCTAATTTCTTAAAATATATTTACACGGATCTCAAAGTAAAATAAGACATATTGAACGAAAGATGAGATAGGAGATGTCCCTTTAAGAGGTAAAAATCCACTATCACGTGGACAGTGGATACATCATGCATACTAGTGTACTTTCTTATTACTAGGATGAAATAGCGCACTACACCCACAGTACGTGAGGTTGTTTTGAACTATACAAAAAGAATGAAGTTCACAGAAAGCCTATATGATGTATATATACATAAAATGATCTACGATTTGCATAAATAGTAGATGATGTTTGTGTAGGGTTTGATAATAGACAAAGAAAACAAGATATATCTTTGTTCCAGAACAGACAGTATGACAAAGGAATCAAAAGTGTTATGTAATTCTTGGTGCAAGCTAAGAAAAGCCAACAAAAGGTAAATTTTAGAGCTAGCACTAATAGAAGTTCCAGTTTCTTGAGGAGCTACTGAATAATGCGATGGCTACCCACATGATAGTTCATCGATTAAAAGAAAATAATTTTAGATTACTTATCCAAACTTGGCAAGGCAATGCATTCCATAAAATCTTGCGTTAACCGATGGAATATTCTTAATGTTAGCTTCAAACATGACATAACACCTATAATACAGAAGCTAAACGAAGCAACTGTAGAATAATTACAAATGATTAAAAAAAACTCACCCCAGATTGGTATGCAGACTTGTCACTGTGGCCTGGGGAGCAATCCTTTGTGAATGATAGATGCTGAGAACCAAATAAAAAATTATTATCTAAAATCAAAATAAGATGACAATGAAAGAACTAAATTAATGCACACATAAATCCTTTCAACCTCAATTAGTGGTACTGAGATGATTTGACAAAGCAAAATGTCTCTCCCTTGCCTAACAAAAGCCATGCTAACGCAGTAGAACAACATAAATCCAAGAATACCATTTGGCTTCTGTCCAGGGAATACAGTACCAAAGGTGACCAATATGTTAAGAACGTAATATACCAAGAAAAATAGTTACCAGTTTGACAATTCCTTCAACCATCCTTTTGTGCTCTTGTATTGTTTTATCCTGGTAGCAACACAGCTAATTAGTTTACAGTGTCGCATTTCCTGTCAAAATTTTAGCTAGAAACATATTACCTTGTTGAGCCTCTTGCGTTCAATTGTTGCCCGATCAATTGGTATAAATCCCCATCGTACCCATTTCCATCTATATAAAAGTGAGAAAATATGTGGATACTGTAGAGGATAAGAATTTTGCTCTCATTTTTAATCAAAAGGCAATAAAAGGCAACATGCACAGCTACATCGACACAAAGTACAGAAAAAGCAAAATATTGTGATGTACGCATTATTGCAAGCTCCATGTTGAGTAAGCACGTACAAGAACAGCTCAATGTTCTAACATGCTATATGAAGATTAATATTTTTCGAGGCTTTTCAGAATGGTCAACCATACAAAACAGAGAGCCCTTGCCAATATATAAATATACTACAAAATCAATCACACCTACAAATTTCTAATATTTCCCCCTTCCCATAGAAGGTAAAGTTGAAGGATACCCATCCGGACGCGTATAGTAGCATTGCGATTCCTAATCTTTTTTCACTGATTTATAGTAGCATTGTTATTCCTAATCTTTTTTCATTGATTCTTTCCTAATAAATAAAGATTTTTTCTGTAAATACTGCTTATTTGATTCCATTATCATATGGTAATACTATATTTGTATTTATTTATTTTATTATACCTTTATATATTCTAAATATATAGAATAGAGGAATCTCCATTTGTTAAGTCTCGTGATCGTATCAAGATTCAAGATCTATTTTTAGTCGGCTCAATCTTTAAAAAAGAAGAAGATTGAGCCGAGTTTAATTGCAATCAATTAGAAAAGTTACTAATCCCCCAAATAGGAATGTGGGTCATTTCCAAATAGTTCTTACTTTAATCATATGCATCAAAATCTTCAAGATAATCTGATTTGCATCTCCTCAACAAGTTCATATATTTCATTAATTTTGAAATAAAACCAAGTCATTATTACTATAACTGTATCACACTAACTTATGACATCAAGCCAGAAATGAAATCTTCATAAGTACACAATGTTGAGAACATAACATGATACAATTTAATTTCAAAATTCAAGGTGCTTCTGGTATTCGTAGTTCATAAAATTCATAAGCTAAAAGATACAATAAAGTAATTATGTATTCGTGTTGATGTTGACATTAGCAAGCCAAGAGGCTAAATAAATCTGTAAAACAAGCAATTAACGTGAAAAAACTCTTGTTAGAAAGCATTGTAACTTTAGCAAACCATATTTGATATAATCCTAAGATGGCCCTTCGTGATTAGAGCATGAAAAGAACTCACAACACAGCGGCAATAGAAGAATTCCGTGCTAATTACTTCTCAAAGAAGGGCTATACCCGGATTAGCCTAAAAAAAAGATGGCATGGTGAGTTTAAGGAGGACAAATGTTCTTTATTAGCAATTTAGCAGTATGAATCTGTAGGGGACAAATCGCTACAAGAATGTATGCATGTGCACATTTGGAATTGATAATTCAGAGAAAGAAAAAAAAATCTTACATGTGTAGCTAATTGTTCTGGCCAATCTAGATAGATATGGAGTTATTTGGACACGAAGATGACACATCATACACAACAAGCTAAAGTGACATAAACCATTTTTTTGGATATATTCCAACTAATTACTTCTCAAAGAAGGGCGACAATAGATGGAGGGATTGCTTACCAGCAAAAGAAAGGGGATGGAGATAGACAAAGATCGAATTCGCATGAGCAGGGCAGACGACCATCTGCAATTGGACGACCATGCCGGACCATAGTCGGAGATCCATCTGCTAGCGCCGGCGCTACCACGCAGAAGCCCTAATCCAAGAGACGACGGGGGCGGTGCGAGCGAATGGAGGAGGGGGTGGCGCTAGCATGGCACTGCAGACATGATATATCTATCTATATCTTCTTAGACCATGCAGGTAAAAATTTCTCTAGATATAGTTTACACATCAATATGGTGTAGCAAAAACAAAAACAAAAACAAAACAAACTAAAGCGATTATAATTATCAAACAATCTTTTACTAAGTACCTGCATGGAAGCTCCTATAGATCCTCTCATTCCAACCTGAAGCACTTCCAACCTAGGAACACTACATACACAAATAGGATGTATGAACTAAGATAAGACGAATGCAATTTTTGCAGCAAAAAATGAACTGAAATACATGATATGCTAGCCTTACTAGAAATTAAACATTCTAAATCATAGAAGAAAAAATTTCAAATAAAGTAGTACATAATTTCCTATTGCTGACTCAATGGCTCTATAACAACAAGACGCATCCAGGTGCCACTTTGGCACAATAGACCAAACAATATGCACACATCAAGCTTATTACCAAAATAGTTTCATAAACGAAAAAACATAGAATAGTTCTAGCTATTCTAGAATGACAACATTATTATCAATAGTCTTAAAAAAACCAGTTTTGTAGAGAATGAAACCTAAAATGGAATAATGGAATATATTGTTAATTTCTCAATTTATTTAAATAAAACTTATGGTAGATGCATTAGGTTTATGCCAAAACCCCAATGATCAAGGCTGCGATGTAACATCCCCATTTTTGGCTTGTGTTTCAAATGTAATAAAATGAGGATAATTTAAAACTTTTCTTACATCCTTGTGCTTTTGAACTTTTCTGAAAATTCTTGTAAAAGAATTTTGGGAAATTCAAAATCAAAAGCCTCATTTATCAAGACAACAACCTCCTTGGTCAAATCTTTTGTTAAACCCTTGGAAATAATTTTCCTTGGTTCTAAGGTTGCTGGGTAACGCCCCTAAATTATTTCACGCTTTTAGAAATTATTTGAATAGCTTTGGAGGCAGGTCAAACCAACATTTCAATTGGTCAAACCCTAGTTTATCACTTCTGGAATTTTTAACATAAAATATAATGCATAAAAACTTCCGAAAGTTTTAGGGGAGTTCAATCATCTAACTACTAAGCTTCAGTTAAAATTTCATCAAATTTGGAGTTCATTTGGCCCTCCAATTAAATCCTCAACTTTTCAGCACAAAATTCAAATTAAATCAGGTCTAGTACTGTTCACCCGACCGAGCTCGAACTCAAGTCCGACTCGGCCGAAGTTGGCTCGACCGCCGCTGCGCCCCACCGATCGCACTCCCACGGCTGCGCGCGCTCGTGCCCGACTGGGCCCGGTGTCGTCATTGGTCATCTTCTTCCTCCGCGCCACGCATGCATCGCGGCGCGGTGAAGTCGTGGGAGAGCAGCGCCTAGTCACCTCCCAACCGCTCCTCGGCATGCATTTATTGTGCTCGAGCTTGCCACAGTCTCCTTCTACTGCTCCCCGCTCGGCTCCCATGACCCTAGCCGACCTCCCGTGCGATAGAGCCGTTGCTGCATCGAGCTCCTCTCGCTACTTAAGCACCCAGCTCTCCTTCTTTGTCCTCCTTTCACCCTTCCGCAGCCCGCTTGGCACCCTCTCTTCTTGCTTGAGCTCAATCGCCAAGATCACCCCGCCGCCATTGCTGGCTTCGAGCTCTGGTGCACCGGTGCTCCAGCTGGCTCTTTCCTTCAAACTTTGCTCGGCTCCTTCCTCTGGTCCCCGGAGTGTCGACACTAATCCTATTTCGTTTGTGTCTTCAGGCCTCTTCAATTCGGGATTCCCTTTCTTTTGAAAATCGCCTTCGTCCTCCTCTCCAGAAGGTGGCTCCTCCTTCAATTAGGTGTTCCAGTCTTTCGTGGACCTCCCGGTTATCATCACCACTGCTTGGTCCTCTATTGCTCAGGATTGCTTGCCCCGCGTTGTCTTCCTCGGCTCCGGTGGCGGTCGTCGTCGCTGGAACTCCCTCGACCTCCCTTGGACCTCCTCTGGGCCCAGGTGAGTTCACAATGACCTCCTATAGCTTAAGCACTCGATAGTTGAGGTCGCGGCGAAGTCTTTCTCGGTTTTCACTTTTCCCGTACTTGATCTCCGCCTCGTTCCGGCTCGCCGGCGATATGGGTCGTGTCCGGCGACATTTGTGCCCTCAAAATGTTCGCAATAGTATTGCGAACATTTTTGCCCCGTTGGACCGCGCCGCCGTGGTCGTGGTCGCCGGCGACGAGCCGGTGACCAAAGCCGGTGTCCTGGGCTGTTGTCGCGTTTTTGTCAAGTCATTGGACCTCCTCGGGTTCATCGTGACCCTCCAGGACCTCCCCGTGTTAGATTCGCACCGTGGGATCTTGTCGGCAAAAACTCTAGCTCCCAAGACCTCTTCGATTTAATCCTAGCCCTTAATGACCTCTTCCTGTTTAGATCCACCGTAGATCCTTTGTTCTGTAATAGCTAGGTCCTAGGACCTCTCGGTTGTGGTCTTAGCCGTTCATGACCTCTTCCTTGTGATCTGGACCGTTAGATCTCCTAGTCTAAGTTCTTAGCCGCCAGGACCTCCCACCATTTGGAATCCTGGCCGTTAAAGACCTCCACAGGTAAAAACCCAGCCGTTAAGATCACCCTCCGCCTTGGGGTCCTCTTTGCAAAAGACCTCCTTGAGGTCCTCTGTGCAAAAAAGTCACCCCGGTCGTTTTTGTCAAAACCACCCTCTTGAACCGCCTCTCGAGGTCCTCATTGCAAAAGACCACCCCTGGCCTTTTGTAAAGAAAACCTTCAAAACCACCCCCAGGGTCCTCTTTGCAAAAGACCACCCCTTGGTCTTTTTGTAAAGAGAACCTCAGGACCTCCTCGTGCTGGTCTTAGCTGTGAGGACCTCCCCGCCTAGATCTGGACCGCTCAGACCTCTCCCATGGAGATCCGAGCCGTCGCATCTCTCTCTGCAAAGCGCCGTGTTGGAGGACCTCCCAGGGAAATCTCGACCGTTAGGACCTCCTCGGTGAGATCCTAGCCATCAAGACCTCTCTCGCCAAGCACACCGCTTAGGTCCTCTCCCGCTCAGATCTAGACCGTTAAGACCTCCTCGGAGACCTTAACCGTCCGCACCTCCCTTAGCGAGATAGCCGTAGGACCTCCTCGTGGAGCTCGGGGCCCCCAGATCCAGATCTGACGGCCACGACCTCCCTAGTGCGCGAGGACCTCATCCGTGTGTGTTGTGCATCCGGTGGTCGGAGCCGTTGGATTCAATATCAACGGCTAAGACCTCTCCTAGGCGCGGCAAGGTCTTTGCGCCCGGGTGCTCGTGCGGGTTTTGGCATCTGAGATCATGAGTTGTGCGATCTTTGATCAACGGCCCACGACCTCCCCAGTTTTTATTGGTTTTCCAGATTTAGTTCCGAGAGCTTTTATTTGCACATATTAATTGTTTTAAACTTCAAAATTGCATATCTTTTTCTCTGTAGCTCCAAATTTAACAAACTAAAGTTCTATAGAGGCATCTGTTAAAGTACTTTAGCTTAGTATAGGTTTTGCAGTAGTCTTTAATACTGGAATTAATCATGTCTTAGATTTATAACTTAGAAAAATCATAACTCTTTCAATATAACTCCAAATGACCTGAAATTTTATATGGGTTACCACTATACCAGTAAGTAGCTACCATAAAAATTTCAGCTTCAAAATCTTTCTAGAAAATATTTTTGCTACAGTGCTAATTATGGTGAAAATAGGTTTTAGAGAATACCTTTGCACCACAAATCCAAATTAGGTTTTTCCAGTTCCTATGCCTAGGTATATTCCTATTTTGCCTTGTGTATAAATTTAAACGCAATTGGATAATTTTTGCTTGCTCTTTTGTTTAAGTGTTGCTCGTCTTATTGGTTGTTTTCGCTCTTTCGCTTAGGATTCGATATTTGCGGTAACCCGAGAACGACCCTCGCAACAAATTGAGCAACGACAAGCGAAAAGCAGTTTGATCATTTCCCATTGATCCCATTACTTTTAAAGTCTAATATTTTGTTTAACTTCTATGTATGCATTGCTATTTTGTTGTTAAATTGATTAGTTAGACCTCTAGTTGCATAATCTGTAGGTAAATGGTTATCCTCTACTACCTGAGCCTAGGTTATTTTGCTGTGGTTAGAGTTCGATGGATGAACCCTTATCACTTAGTAGATTACGAGTGAATATTGCTTAGCCATGCCTAGTTATCGGTAGTATTGGGCGATCATCGACTTAGTCGGTGATCTTGATCACACAACTACTTATACTACTCCATTATGTCCAACCCTTGTGTTCTATTGATTTACAAATCAAAAACTGAAAACAAAACTATATCTTGACTTGGGCACAATGGTATGTTGAGGTGATCTGTTGGGTGTGTTGGAATGGTGCCTAAGTCCCCAAGGACCGAGTTACTTGTGTCACTAAGCCAGCGCTTATTGCGTGCTAACCACACGAGGGGATATGGAACCTCTCTTGACTCAGACTTTGGGAGGTGTTAATTATGAGCTGGTCGGTGGGTGTGTTCTTGTGTGTGTGTGTTTTGGAGGAGCATTAGCGCACCGGTTAGGGCTGTCTAATGTGTCTTTCTCCCGTGGGTTGCGGCTCTTAATTAGCATCGTCCATTGGAAAGCGTCTTGTTAGACTTAGCCATGCTCGCATACCAAAGGAAGTGTGCTAACCGTGGTGGTGGAAAGGCGGTCTATCGTGTGGGTACATTGGTACACCCTGCAGGTTAAAACTATTCGAATAGCCTCGTCCTAGGTTATGGACATGCTTGGTAAGGTCGTGCAAGAACTAGACTACAACCTTTTAAAAACTTAAACTTGACATGGGTGGTATGAAGGGTACTTCATGCTATTGTTGTGGTGACTATGGGTTAGTCACTTCTAGGTTGGTTTTGTTATCTATCTATTGTTATAATTGTCTCTCTTTTATTTGAACCATAAAAGTTAATTGCAAACTTGCTTTGAATCTATTAACTTATTGCAAATGGAAACTTGCTTTATGTGAAAATAAGTCCGAGCCTCCTCCACTTAAATAAAGCTTGCATGTAGTTAATTATAGCTCTGTTATCTCACACGTCGGTCTTGCAGTACAAAAACAAGTTTTGTACTCATCCGCTTGCTTAATATTAATTGTTGCAGAGGAAGAAGGTGAGCCCCAAGGGCCTCACTTTTGTGAGTGTGTTATGCGCTGTTTGGGACGATTAGTTTGGCGGTCCGGTTGGTTGCCTTGTGGGTAAAGGCACACCGATTGGCTTTTGTTTATTGCCATCTTATGGCCCTTTTGCTCCATTGCTTAAGTTAGTTGCTTATGTGTTATTTGGCAGTGGCCTCTCTTTGTAATAACTCTCTTTATATTATCTATGTCTTTTAGTTGTCACTTTGCTTGGCTCTATGTGTATGAATGGAATTGATGCATGATTTTGTAACGGGTGTGTATATCTGCACTCAGGAAGTATACATATCTCGAGGTTTGGTTTATTTGATTTGTACTGTTAGGACCAAGTGGATGGTTAAACAGTACAAGCCGAATAAACCGGGGTCCTCACATGCGATGAGCAATGTGTTTCTACCTCTTCTTGCAAAAGAAAACAAGGAGGATGAGAATAAATTATCATAAAGTAACAAAATGCTCATATAATAATTACAACACAACACTATGAAATATAAATAGGGAAATAACTACACAATAAGATCGTAAGCATAGATGTGGACATTACATTGCATATCTGAAATGTAAGAAGGCGCATGGTAGCACATGTAGGCTTTTTCTTAACATCATTTTAATAATACAATAGACTAATGTAAACTTTTCTCTATTTTCTCTGACTAATGTCAGAATTTATAAGTTTCTCATGCAGACAAACATGTAGGATTTTCTTAACATCATTTTAATAATACAATATACAATTACATAAACATATTTTCTGAACCATGTAGCAGAATCTTGCTGAAATTTGTGAAGAACTTGGAGAAATTCCTCATCCCAACAAAGCAACCATGAACGCATACAACCTCTGCAACAATCACACATGCACAATGCATACCAACAAGCTAAAATGCGCACAAGTAGGCCTTCAATGCAATAAATGATGTGTCAAGGAATAACTAACGATACAATAAAGCATATAGTCGTCGATCAGATCTATGTAAAAAAACATATGATCAAGTCATCAACATGTTCAGAGGGCCAGAGGAGGGAGGAGGGAGCAGTGGGGGCAAGGAGGAGGGTGGCAGTAAGTGGAGGAGGTGAGGAGGCAGGTGGAAGCAAGTGGAGGAGGCGTCCATGACTGTGAGGATGAGGGCGGCACGGGGCTCAGGACGACGGCGGTTGTAGCGACAGCAAGGTCGAAAGGGAGATGGGGGCGACGCGAGGGCGAGAGTGAGGGGCTGAGGCAATGACCTCTGCAAGGGGATTGGGAGAGGAGAAGGGCACGACTAGGGGAGGAGGGGGTGACGCGTGTGAAGGAGAGGAGGGTGCAGTGAGGGTGGTGCAGGTGAAGGGGAGGAGGCGTGCAGCAAGGGGGCGTGGGCGAAGGGGAGGAGGCAGACGAAGGGAAGGAGGGGTGGCAGGGACAGCGCGAGCGAAGGGAAGGAAGCGGGTGAAGGGAAGGAGGGGGCGGCGGGGGCGGCGTGGGCGAAGGGGAGGAGGTGGGCGACGGGGCTAGCACGAGTGAAGGGGTGAAGGGGGCGGACAGCATGGAAGGCAGGGAGGAGGGAGCGATAAGGGCAAACACGGCGAGTGAGGAGACGAGTAGGAAGCAATCGTGGGGCGGCGATAGCAGATGGCGCACGAGAAGGAGTCAAGGAAGGGGGAATCAGTGTCGTGGCGAAGGAGGAGGTGGCGATGCGAAGAGGGGAGCAGATGGCGGCGGGGCAGGGGTAGAGGAAGTGATGGGGCAGGGGAAGAGGAGTGGCGACGGGGACGGATTGGAGGGAGGGGAAGGGACGACAGGAGTTGGGATGGTTCTATACGCCACAAGAACCTGATAGAAGGAGAAGGGAGGAGAGGCGTATGTTGCCGCTCGGTGTGATCGAATAGCCAGGAACCGACTCGACGTCGTTTGGCTGCCTTGAGTATGCGCCTGCTCATGATTGGCGAAAAATTGCTAAAACGCAGGCGTGGATGCACTGAGGGAGCAGCGATCTCTCGTGCTATAAAGAGAGTAATATTAGCATGCATTTTTTTAGACTTATTATTAGCATGCATGTGGATGCGGTTTAGGCATTCAGAACTTAGATACAAAAAACAAAAGTTTACTAGGAAAATGGTTGTTTAAGTTGCTTAATGAAGAAGGGGTATGGCAATATTTGCTACTAAGGAAATATTTGGGTGAAAAGAGCCTCTCGCGGGTGGTTAATAATAATAAACCTGGGACTTCCAGTTTTGGTTGGGTCTTATGAAAATTAAAGACCAATTTTTTTGATTTGGTTCATTCCAGGTTAAAAATGGAATGCAAACCAGATTTTGAAAAGATATATGGTTAGGAGATATTCCTCTAGAAAATCAATATCCAAGGAGAAAGGATGATATAGTGGCAAATATACTGAGATCAGATTCTTTACATATTTCTTTTTGAAGATCTATTATTGGACCTAATTTACATGCTTGGAATGAGTTAATTTCGATAATTGCTAATTTACCATTGAGCTATCAAAAAGATGCTTTCAAGTGAAATCTGAATAAGTCTGGACTTTTCTCGGTACCATCTTTCTATGTGGCACTATTTGGAACTAATCAAGCTCCCATTAGGGATTTTTTTATTAATTAAAATTCTATTAAAATTGAAAGTATTCCTATGGTATCTCAAAAGAGGGGTAGTATGAACATAACCTGTTTAAAAGAAATTGGAGGGGAAGCAAAAAATACTCATTTTTATTAAAGAGGAAACAATTCATCATCTTTTTATTGATTACCCCTTTGCACGTCTTGCATGATGGGCTATTCAATGTGTGTTTAATTTATCTCCTACTGTGAGTACAGCAAACATGTTTGGGAATTGGTTAACCGGTATTCCAGAAATTTTAGAGTCACAACTCCTAGTGGGAGCTAATATCTTATGTTGGTCTATTTGGTTATGTCAAAATGATGTTGTTTTTTATATAAAAAAAAAAGACTATCACTAATCTCTTGTAGGTTATCATTTTGAGTGGACACTGGCTAAGTGCTTGGGCAAATTTACAGAAATCGGTTCAAAAGGAGGCAATGTTAGCTGGAAGCGCCAGGTTGGAGTTTGTGACGAAGCAAATCTTAAGCCTTCATGGGTGGTGTCAACGATCGAGTCACCGATCTTACGAAATAAATAAAGGAAGATAGCGAAGAATTCTTGGGAGAGAATGGGACTGCTCTTTATTGATATGAACTGGCTATTACAGGGAGTGCCTATGACCAGGCAGTAGACTAATCCTAATTACATTGAGTAGAATGCCTGCTATGCTTCAATCTAGATGGAATATGAATGAGTTCCTTGGTCTCTTGAATGAGATCAAGTCTCTTGTCTTGTATATCTTTTTTCCTCTATCTTCCATCGTCTGTGTTCTTCTTTATGTAGTTGATGAAGCGGTAGCAGTTACTCCTGAAAGAGATGCATGTTGGAAGCATCGCGACTGGTCGGAGCGAGGTGGCGTTTGATGAAGTATCAACCGTTTCACGGTTGATTATCTGTGAGATACTTAACCATGTGGTAGTTATTGTCAGTGTCTTAAGATCGTGAGACGTCGCGTGGTATGGAGAATATAACATGTGTTCCGTTCATCGCATGGTACAGAATATACCTGGAGTTAGATCCAGATGCCAATTCATTACTTTTACGAGTAGTTCCCTGGTTGGGGACTAGGTACGGAACCTCTTCCGACCAGGGTACCCATGATGTAACCTCTGGAATCCTTACGTCTATGGGGGTCGTTAGCCTTAGGGGTTACGACCATGAAGATATATGGTCTTTTATGTATTAAAAATAATACATAGAGTTTTTAATCCTCATTGGCCGTTTAGTCACAGGATTTGTAATGATTGAGTTTATTTTCCAATCATTTTATGGTTGTAAGGTTTCCAACCACTTTTTTTACCACCTTTAGTCATTGTGGTACATTAACTCTTAATAAAATGGGCTGTGTGCATCCTTGATGCAGAGGTCGGAAGAAACTTTTCTCTTCCATTATCTAAAAAAGCATGCATGTGGATATGTATTAGCATGGTTCTCGATCGTCAGAATGAGGTGTTCCAAATCGCATCATCTCCTTCACCAACACCTCGAATGAACATCTCTTAGCCGGCGGCATATCAGGTGCACATGGGTGCATCTATGGACATATTATGCACATGGTGCATCCTGGCCATCCAAAATGAGATTCGCGACCGAGATCGAGGGAGCCAGATCCCACCTCCCACTTAACGCATTTTTGCGAACCCCCCCTACCTGAACGAACTCCCTCTCATTTCGGTCCCACGCTCACCTCCTCCAGCCCTACTCGCGCGTTCACCTCGCCCCTCCCCGTGTGCTAGGGTTCACTGTCGCCCTCCTGCGCCGCACCACCCCTCCACTAGCGCATTGCATCGCACCTCCCCTCCACCGGTGCCCTGTCGCACCCTACGCCGCCTCCTCCCCAGCGCAACGCCGAGCTGCCCCCACCTCTTCTCCCCTGCGCCTCTCCCCTACGCCTCCCCTGCACCGCTTCTTCCCTGTGCCTCTCCACTGTATTCTTGAAGGATCCTTCCATTCTATGAGTGCGCTTTCATTTTTTCTTTTTGTCTTGTTTTTTTTTTCATTTGGATCTCAGTTGCAAATAATGGGCTAATGTGATCTTATTTATGCTAGATTATGTGATCTTGTTTCTTGTTATCTTATTTATGTCAGATTATGTGATGAAGCTACAAGCGCTTTTGATAGCACTACAGCAGCTAGCACCAAGTTGTTTCTTGTGTATTGATAAGGCATGGAGCCGAATTATGAATGCATTGTTGTAATTTTGGTTTCAAGAAATGTTGTGTAATACCTCTTGTGCACTAGACTGGGTAAAATGTATTGCTTTGTAATGTTTCAAGAAATGTTGTTTGAAATGTTGTCTCAAGGCTCTCTGAAATGCATGGGGTGTTGTATGAGTGCTATCTAAAATGCTATTCTGATATCATGCTATTCTGAAATCATGCTATTCTGATATGAGTGCACATCAAATGCAAGGGGTGTTGTCTGAGTGCTGTCCAAAATGCTATTCTAATATCATGCTATTCTGAAATCATCCTATTCTGATATGAGTGCACACCAATTGATATTCAATCGTTCTGTAGCTCACCAACATTAGTATTGCTTTTGATGTGCACTGATACAAGAATAGCATGATTTTGTGATATAGATGGAAGTTAGAAAAGATTCTTTAGTTGAATTCAATAAATCAGTGGTTATTATTGTTTCATGTGATGTTGACCTTCAAATGTGTTAGATTCATGGCTTGTCGACATGATACTATTGTTATAAAAACAGTTACACCTGGGGCATATTTTGGTGAAGAGGTCTTCAATGCATATAGATACTCCAAAACAAGCCATATCCAAGAAATAGTTACAGAGTGCCATGAAACATTTCAAGTTCAGACAACAAAATCATAATGTTGCTTTCATTGCCTCTATTAACTAGACATTTTTAGGAATAAGCTTACACATTCAAGTCCATGTTTCCATTCCAAAAAAACATAGCAAACACATTTGGATCATTCATACAAAACAACATGCAGCACCAACAAGCTAGATACCCAGGAAGAATTCAAGATATCTAGAAGCCATTCATCTCCAGAAGGTATGTGCGTCTCTTCAACAGCAGCTTCACAGCAAACTTGAATGGTCCTTCAAATGCTCCAGAGACGAATGCATCTGTTTCCTTACGACTAGTATGGCTTGCTTCCCTCGGTTGAGGGCTTGATAGCAACCAATGTAGCACCTCATTGTTATGCCCAATTATGAAGGAGCTGATGTTACTTGTCCGTTCTTTGACACAATGCATCATCTAGCACACAACAAGGATCAATCATAACTCATTTTGCATACAACAATTTCAAAACTGATACTGTAGGCAAAGGAAAAATGTTAACTCATTACAACTCAATAATTTCCAGTCAATCTGATACTAAACATCAGCTACATCCATCAATTCTTCCCCCAAACTTGCCAATTAATATGGCTATGATAAATACAAGCACCACAATTCCTCAGTCTGAAATACCAAAAATACTCAGCACCCATACAGAGAGCTTCTTCAAATGTCACTCACCATCCTGCACAAATAGGATCTCATTCATTCTTCAGGTATAGTCCCACCTCCCATCCTGCATCTAGCACGGGAGCAAGGGCTGAGAGGGGCACAGCACAGAGCAAGGGGGAGGAGGGCGCGACGTGTCACATGGGGGCATCTCTGCTCGGTGCAGGGGCGACTGTGGATGCAGGGGGCGATGGCGCACCTGCTTGGGTGGGCGGCGCAAGGCAATGTGAGGGGTGGTGGCGCACCTGCTCGGCTCGGTGCAGGGGGAGGGGCGCAGCAAACCCTGGCAGGGGGGAGGTCCATGGGACCGGCTCAAGGGAGGCGCAAAGTAGGCCACCGGTGGAGGGGGAGGTGCGGTGCAGGGCACCGGCAGAGGAGCGACGCGGCGTAGGAGGGCGGCGACGAACCCTAGCACAGAGGGAGGGGGGAGGGGCGAGGTGAATGTGCGAGTCGGGGCTGGAGGAGGTGAGCACAGGGGCCGAAATGAGAGGGTGTTCGTTTAGGCGGGGGGGTTCGCAAAAATGCATTAAGTGAGAGGTGGGATGTGGCTCCCTCGATCTCGGCCGCACATCTCGTTTTGGATGGCCAGGACCAATATGCACCATGTGCATATGTCCACAGATGCACCCATGTGCACCTGATATGCCGCCAGTGCCCATCCATGTTTGATGGAAGGAAAACCTCTTGAGCTCAAATTTTGGAACAAACATATATGCATTAATTAACAGTGTGAGAAATTGTTGCACTAGCTTGCTTATATGACTCTTTTAAGTCCCAATTAAAGAAATAGAAACCACTAGCTAGCTAGCATTGTTTGGAGGTAGACAGACAGGAACAGGACAGGCCGAGGCTAATGAACCAAAACATATATAATTACGGAAAATCTGTCGCGTGAAATAGAAGAATTGTTGTTTGTTGGGGCATGTAGATGCAACCCTCCCTAGCTAGCTAGCATTTTTCCTTGACAAATGAAAGCGATGAGAATGCAATGCATGAGAAACTAATAATGTTGATCGTACTAGTACCTAGCTAATGATCGATGGAGATGGAAATCAATTTCCTGGATTATTCTTGCGGTGATCATCAAATTCAAAGGAAGATATATAGTATATTCTTCAAGATCACTCAGATTGCAATTAAGCTGAAGCATTCAAGCCTTCAAGGGATGGGTGTCGGGACTCGGATTCCTGAATCCGAACCCTCTATGTATTTCTGCACCAGTCCTATGATTAATAGCTAGTGCACACAGTAGAAATATTGTTGATAACAAGTTCAAATCATGAAATATCATTAATAAGCAACTGAGTACCGGCCTTATGGCCACTTATTACAAAAGAGGTCAAAAGACCTTAAGTCTTATAGCAGCGAAAACATCAAATGATAAACTCTAAGTGGTGGCCCATCAAATTGCCCACCGGCATTCGACTGGAGAGCGCAACCTAGTACTCCAGTTGTCCTTCGTCAAACCCGCAGGCGTAGTAGTCGTAGTCGTTCACGGCATCATTGTAGACTTCTGAGATTTAATTATGAGTGTAGCATATGAGTACTTAAAGTACTCCGCGAGTCTTGAGAAAGATGCATATGCATAGCTTTAACAAATGAGGCTTATATGGTTCTTTTGCACAAAGTAATATTTTAGTTTCAACAGTTTTCATAAAACATATTTGGCAAACGTAGTTTCGATAAATAAATTAATTGTATCACTAGTGGAGGTTTTAGCTACCAACCACTAGCATCAAGGCTATAGCCGCCAAGGTTAAAAGGATAGGGCTCTAGTTGCCCAATTGACTCTAGCTGCCAGAAACTACCCGAGAGTCTCAACTGCTCCCGATTCCTAAAATTTACTCTTTTGAAATCAAAACCAAAATCTACCATGTGAAAACGCACCTTGCCCGCCCTTGATCGTGGGTACGGCTATTCGAATAGTTTTACACTCTACAGAGATTATACAGCTTGATCCACATAAGATAATCGACTTATAATGTCGGCCATGACACGCTTCCTTAGGCTTGCGACTAAGCGATTATCACAAGGCTTTTACAATACTTTATCCTAACATTAGCCCGCCCGTTGAACTTAACCCCAGGTCATGGACGTCATTTACCATCGACCCAGAGCTCACCGTTGGGGGTAACCTGCCCGGATATGGACGTCAATTACCATCGACCGGCGCAAGACCCGATAGACATAGACGTCAATTACCATCGTTTGCACTTCCCAAGTAACTCCTACCATCTACAGCCTGTGGGTGTAATGCTAGAACATAGTAAATTATTCAGCCAGATTCTTCCCATTTAGGACATATGCTTGCACAGTATTGCTCAGTTTAGATAATCACAAGTGTTAGTCCTTAATATGACTTGGGCAGAACTTTACACAATACAAGTTCTCATGCTCTTGTTGCACCCGCTTAAACTTACCACCCGCCCAAGTCTAAACAGGTTTTCACCATTTTATTTAATTTTTCCAAATACTGACATTACCTAATATCATACATATTCCAAATAAAGCATAAAGAGTAATAATGGTTTTTCCTCCCAAGGGTTGATCAAAACCGAAAAGCAGGTCTAAGCGATTCTACCGCGTTTAACTATTCCACAATGTTGTATTCGATATTGCAGAATTACATGGTACAATTATTAAAGGAAGACAATAACAATTTTAGGTTTAACTAACAACCTACAAATTAAACTCGTCATTTTAAATGAAATAGCATTGCATAATACATTAAAACTGAAAACAATATTTACAAATCATATGTACAAAATGGTCAAAGGAGACTCACCTTCGTTGACGTTGGTGGAAAATTCTTGCTGCTGGTCGAAGACTTCTACGGCAATGTTGGGTTCTACGCGCAAAACGAGAAATACTATTAAATAAATAAATACAAATAAAATAACAAAAATTATATAATATATATATACTAGAAGAAATATCAGGATTTTATATGAATTTAGAAACTCAAATCACTAGATTCGGAGTTCGGACGACAGAGAACGAGCGATCGAAAGATCGAATGGAATGGAAATTTCTAGAAAATTACCAAACGAGGGAATATTCCTTGGAATCTTCTTTTTGGCTGGGATTTTGGTTTTAATTGAGTGTATGACGTGTGGGGCCTGGTTGTCATTGACTCGAGAAAAAGAATTGAAGAACTAGAAAACAATGGGGTTCTCATGATTCAAAATCAAGATCTTTGGCAACGGAGGACTAACTTTCCTCATCTAACTAACTAAGCAAAGGAAAGGAACAGAGACTATTTCTATTGCACGCACAGGCACCAGCAATGCGGCTCTGGCCACGGCTTGTGCCAACGAGGCGCGGGGGGGCATGGCCAACTAGCAAAATGTGTCAAGGGCTCCTCGGGGAAGGCATGGGAAGCAACGACGCGGCGAACGGTGCACGACGGCGGCCTAGGAAACACAGGGAGCGACGGGCGGCAGCAGGTCAACATGGGCGGTGGTGCTTCGGAGAAGAACGCGGGGGAGAACACGTGAGCACAGGCACGACCTTGGCACATAGAACACGTAGGTGAAGATGGTTTCGTCGAAGAGTGGTCGAAACGGCGAGGCGACGGTGAACGTCCATGGAAACGGAGGCGTCACTAGTGGCGGAGCTCTACGGCGAAGCATTGGATAAAATGAGACTTGGAATAGCTAGAGAGAGTGGTGGTGATGGTGTGGATGCGAGGAGTCGAAGAATGGCTTACCAAAGACAGCGAATCGACGGCGGAAGTCGAAAACAGCCAATTTTGGAAAAACTTGATTCATGTCAATTGGCTGCACGAAAATCAAATTAACCTCGTGGATGATTTGCTTAGAGGCTGGAACACGAAATGACGCGAACAAAAATTGAAAAAAAAACTCACGAGAGCAAAAGATGGCGAGGTTGGAATTATGACCTGTTTACGGAGATGATGGCTCGCGGTGACAACGGTGTTTGGAAGCTCTGAAAAGTTTGCAAAAGTGAGGAAGGGATGCAACGCAGTCACGGGAACCCAATTTGTAGGTTTGCCTGAGAAGGAAACTGACACGGAGTCTACGGCCGATGTGGTGATGGTTTTCAGCTTTGAAGGTTTGAAACTGAAAAACTGATGAATTAATGGCTAAGAAATGGGATTGAGTTTATTATGGGCAGTGATTGTAGATGTTTTTCACTGCCTTAAATTTCTTTAGTGGGAGGGAATTGATGTGAGCTTGCATGGCTTTGCCTCTGGTGGTGCTTGGTTGAAGGAGAAGCAACAGAGGAGAGAGACAAGTAGCAACTCAGCTGGAAAAGAGAATGAACAGGAGAAGAAAGAATGGCATGCTAAAAGAGAAGGGTTCAACAAATGATGAAAAAGGAACTCTCGTATCAGACCTAAAAAGATCATTGGAGTTAAGTGTGTTGGAATGGGAGTATAATTAGGATGGATGACCTCGCGGTAACTTGGATTTTTTTAAAAAAAAAGAGAGAAGTGCCAAGAAAAAATAGATTGGACCTAGAAAATAGAACAAATATTTTTATGGAGATTTGAATTTGAATTTTCGAATTGGAATTTTGGGTTGGAATTGGAGTTTTGGAATTTGAGTGAGAAATTGGATTTTGATATTTCCTTCTAGAATTACACATAAAATACAGATAAGATCCAAATAAAATCTAGACACTTTTAATTAACTAATTTGAAATTAAATTTTAGAGAAAGCGAATTTTTGGGATGTTACAATGGGCCGGAGATGGAGGTACATACGTACTTGATTGGCCAGCCGACCGGGTGATGCACGCATGAGGCGATCGAATGCTATACATGCACTACGCGCTACTTCAACTTGAAGTTGGTGGCCCTTTTCTAGACTAGACATAAAAGCTTGCCTAGCCAGTAGGACTAATTAGCTTGTTGGTCCCTTGTCCTTGCCTCCGGGCACTGTGCTCGTCTTGTCTGTGCCTCAACAGCGCCGTGCATACTTGGGGCATGGTGTAGGCTGTTAAGAAACCGGGCCCAGGACCGGGAGTCCTAGCCCAAGGTGGGCTCCTTATCCCAAACCATAGCAGGTCGTAGCCTATAAATAGGGGGTACTAGTCATTGTAAAGGTTGATCGCTTGATGAAGGAATAAAAAGAAGCAAGAAGTCCCCCTACATCTCCGTGTTCAATCTATTATTCTGTTCTTGTATTCTTGTATTCTTGTATTGTCCTTACGATTCTACGTTTGTCTATGAGATAATCGCTCGGACTGGACTCGCCAGCGATGGTTCCTCAACACGTTATCAGCACAATCGACTCATCTCGCATCGAAAAGATAACCGTCGATGAACGACACTCGTAGATTGAATCGTACTTTCTAGATCGCTTTAAATTCTACAAATTTGCTTTCTAGATTGGTTTTCTACGGTGCAAATTCACTCTAATCTACCGCGAGCAGACTTGAAGTCGCCGGCACAATGTCGATCAGTAGATTGCATGAAAGAGTGGATGTCGATTGTACCGTAGATTGAAAGTTGTAAATTCGTTCTAATCTACCGCGAGCCGACTTGAAGTCGTCGGCCAAGCCGATCGGTAATTGCATGAACATAGTATGTATCGCATGAACAATACATTGCATCGCGTGAATACTAATGAAAGAAAATCTGGTGGCCTTGTATGGTGTCAAACCCGGGTATTAATACACCCAGATTCTCTGTGTATTTCTGAACTAGTCCCATGATCAGTAGCTAGTCCACACAGTAAACAAAATGATAACAAATTCATATCACAACTTTATTAATAAAAATTAACAGAGTTGATTACAAAAGGGGGGTTTACAGACCCACAATAAGATAAACACAGCGGAAAACGAAGAAGTAGTAGGGTCCAGTTAATCTGCCACAGGCAATCGACTGGGGAAGCGGCCTAGTCGTCGAGATCCACATCGGTAGCAAAGTCCTTCTCCTCTCGAAATTTGTTTGCATAAGCAAGAATGAGCACAACTTCCATGCTCGCAAGTTACACCGTCAAGTAATGTAATGACATGCATATATGGATGTAACAAGGGATGGCTTATAAAGTTATTTGCATAAAGCAGCATTTTCTTTGAATACTGGTACTAGATTCCAAAGCAGTTATTCTATAACTAAAGTTTATAAAATTCTCAATTTTATAGTCAGATAACGTTCACACATGAATGGTGAAGGATATCCTCCTATCACATGGCTGTTTGCCTAATTCCCAATTGGATAAACCAGTTTTGAAGAAGTTTGTTTTCAAACAAAACCAAAGTCTAACTTTGAGTAGTTCTTGCTAGCATGTCCATAACCGCGGACACGGCTATTCGAATAGTTTTACACTCTGCAGAGGTTGTACGGCTTTACCCACATGACAAGACTCTCTAGTTTGTTCGGCATATATCTATACCACCGCTCACTACCTTTGGTAGCGGTCTAGAGCACGTGTCGAGGCCTTTACAATGTTCTGTCTTAATGTATTCGTGCCCGCTAAGGTTTCGCTACCATTGGAGTGGCCATCCTCCGGAAGCCCCCTCTTGCGCCAGGTGGGACTAATGTCTGACCAACGCCCACACATACAACATAGCACAAATAACACTAAGACGTCATAAATTATTTAGCCAAGTCCCGCCCATACGGGACATGTGGTGGTACGGTTAGGCGTAGCATCATGCGCTCGAAGACCGGTCCTTAAGCGGCAGGCGACTTTCCATAAAACCCCGGGCCTTAACCCTAACAGTTAAGCCCGTGCATGAACTCGCACCCACCAATCATCCATTCCGCCCAAGTCCAAACCATCATTTTATTTTATTTTCCAAGTCATTTGTAAAACTTCCATGACACACAGATGCCAAGGGTACAATTTAATCAATAATTGATTGATGGCTGAAATTCCACAAAAACAAGTTTGGTCTAAAAGCATGGCTAAGCAATACGTTTAAATGATCCTAGTTCATACTATTGTATCAACCAGGTTTGATCTAGGGTGACAATGTGTTTGATTCAATATCAACATTGGCCATACAAAGGATTTTAGGCATAACTATAGATTTAAAAACAGGAATTTAAGATACTGATATAAATAAGCATGCAGTAATAATTTAAAACAGAATATAAATAATTTAAAATAGTAGGATGAATATGATCAAGGGTATAACTTGCCTAGCTTGATGAGGTGACGTTGTTTTTCTTAACAGATCACCTTAACAGAACTTCTGGTGTTGAGGTGATGTTGTTTTTCTTAACAGGTCACCTAGTACTCACAAGTACTATCTTCAGGTAGTCCAAGTGTACGATCACGATGATCATACAGTCAAAATCAATCCTCTTATGTTGCTCTTGATAAATCTGATTCTCCAAGTCGTTGATGATCACACAGTCAAAATCAATCTTCTTATATTGCTCTTCAATTGGTGTTGAAATCGATTCTCAAGTCGTCGAACTCTAATCGCAATACAACCAATTCAACTCAAATTCAAATAAATTCAAAAGGATAGATCAAATTAACTCCAAATAGAAATATTTTACTTTAGATAGCTAGATAATAATTTTATATGAATTTACAAACTTGAATGGACTAAAACGGAGTTCGGGAGCAAAAGATATGAATTTTAGAAGATTGGGAATACATGGAATGATAAACTAGGGTTTTAAAGGAATTGCAGGTCAAATGAACCCAAAATCAAATGATTTTGGTTTAGATGGCTAGATCTTGATTTTATAGGAATATAGAAATTTGAATGGACGAAATCGGAGTTCGTATGAGGAGAAACGAACCCGGAAGTTCTAAATCTAAATAAAACCTAAAATCGATTTTATTGATTTTCCCGAATTATTTTTCTAAAGGAAAATCGATTTATTGCGCAAGCATGACGCCACAAGGATTTTCCGAAATTAAAAGAAATGAATTGATTTTTCGACATGGGCCCCATTGGTCAATGACTTGGCTCATGTGGACCGAGTCCACAATGGTTCGGACGCGGGGAGATGCGTGGCTTGCCACGCCAGCAGCCACGTGGCAGTGAGGTGGATGCTGACTGGGCAATAAGTGGTGACGTGGGTGCTGACTCGCCACCATCTCGACAAAATTGGTGACGTGTCATCTACGTGGCAGTGCCACGTCAGCACGTAAAACGGCGACGTCCTCGGCTTCGTCCGACAACGGTGCACGGCGGCGTTTCGCCGGCGGCGGATGGTACCGGTGTATAGCTACGACTATTGCGGTCATATTGGTATACCTCACGGTTGCGGTGGGCGGCGTGATGGCGGCGACGAAAAAGGCGCGAGGCGGACGGTTGTTGTCGACGGCGAAGTCCGGTGGCGTTCTGGTGAAGCGGGTGGTAGCACCTGGATCGCGGCGACGTGGTGAAGACGGTGGTGACGTCGGCGAGGTTGTGGAGGCAGTAGTGGCGGCGCAACCGACGGCGACGCGTACGGTGGCCGCGAAGAAAATCCCGACCCGCGACGTCGAGAGGTAGAGAGGTGTGGGTGGTGCGAGTGTGTTGAGTGAGTCGAGGCTCACCGTGGTGCCTTTATAGTGGCGGAGGGAGGTCGGAGGTCGGAGTTCGTGCACGGGTGGTGCGGCGGCGGCCGTTACGCGGAATCCCGGCGACTTCGTGCGAAATAAAGATAGAAACGGTCGGAAGGTGGCGGCGTAGTGCGTGGGTGTAAGTGCGAGCATTTATTTGTGTAACGGTGGCGAGAAAAGCGGCAGGGCGGAGCTCGCGACGCGGCTACGGCGGCGGTTTCCGGAGGAAGAAGAAGGAGTGGGGACGAAAGGTGTGAGCCGTCAGATTTTTATCTGACGGTGGGAAGAAATGGTGTGGCGTGGAGAATTGTGAGCCGTTGGATGTAGATCGGAGGGTTCACAGTAGGAGGACGTTCGGAACCCCCGAAGGTGCTTCAAGATCTGACCGTGAATTCTCGATCCAATGGTGCGGAGAAAATGGGTGGCGTGGGGAATAGATGACCGTCGGATGGCGATCAGGCGGTGGGGACGCGAGCGAGGAGAGAGAGAGGCGCGGGCGGCTGGAGTGGGCCGGATTGGGCTGGCGCACGGTGAGAATAGAAGTGGGCTGCGGAGGTTTCGGCCCAAAAGCCGTTTAGGGTTTTTAAATTGATTTTTCTATTAATTTAATCCAGATAATTCATTTAGGCTTTGGAAAATAGCAATTTAACTCCAAAAATTCTAGAAAAATTCACAGAAATTCCTAGAGTTATTTTGGACTTAAATAAAATAGTTCCAACTTTACGTTGGCTTTTAATTTTGCAAATAAATTATTTTGGCTTGAAAATACTTAGGAAAAAGCTTTTAAAAACTCAGAAAATTCTAGAAATTAAGTAAATTTTTATTTTTCAATTTAAATCCAATAAAACTTCACTAACTTCAAATAAATTTTAAATTTGACCTTCAAAACTTTAGAGATTCAAATCAGGCAATCAAACTCTGGCAAATTATCAGAAAATCCAATTAGAATAATAAATTTATTTTAATTTATTTTGGTAACATAACTTTGGGATGTTACATATGGCCTGCCGGCACCCCGCACGGGCTTCCTCTCACACTACCGCTGGCTTGAAGCCGGGACACTACCGGCCCGCAGCTGCGACGGCCACACTGGTCACCTGCATGTGACGGCACCGCCACCAATGCTGACCATGAAGCCAGCACAGCAACAGCAATCGGGCGTTGAAAGAGAAAAAAAAAAATCACGCCTGTGCCGTGCAACACCGGCCCAAAGCCGTACACACAAAAAACAATCGGCCAGCGGCACCCCCGCACGGGCCATCGCCGGCCTGGAGCTGCATCTCCACCGACCAGCCTCCACAGCCGCTCGTGCGCGCTACCACTTGCCGGCCCAAAACCGCACCTCGGCGCTCGAGCGCGCCGCCGCCGCAGCAGCGGCGCAGCACACCGCCACCTCGAGCGCCACGCCACGCACGCGCGGCATGATTCGGAAGGCATGAAGCCGCCGTGTTGAAGCCACCGTCGGAGGCCACGCCATGTTGCGCCGGCAGGCCGCCCTCACGCTACACCGTCGCACCCGGCTCCGCGTGCTAGTAGCCACCGTCGTGGCCCTGCACGCCCACACGCCGCCGCCTTGAAGCGGCGCCCGCCTCCGGCGCTGGCACAGCATCCCCGAGTGCCCCTCGCCATCGCCTTGAAGCGATGCCCTGCTCCGAGCCCACGTCGCCTTGAAGCCCCGTACGCTGCAGGCACCGTCTCGCTGTGCCTCCCCTACCGGCACCGCGCCTGTAGCGCGCCACCACCCACGGCCGCCTCCCCGCGCACGGTCGGCTCCGCCTACATGCGCCGGCTGCCCGCGCCGCCGCTCGTGGTCGCACCCCCATGGCCACTCGTCGCTGGCCGCCTCCTCTTGGCGCCTATGGAGCTGCGCTGGCCATGGAGTCAACCAACCCCGAAGCGCCGCAACCAGCAAACGCGCTGGCCTCGCATGGCCCCGTGTCGGCTGCCTCACCCAAAAACCCCGCGTGCGCCGCCACTTCAGTGAACTGAGGGGCAGGAAAACCTAGGAGTGCGCCCTTTTGCTCCGGCTGCTATGGGCTTGGGAGAAATAGCCAAATGGGCCTTAAGAATTGGCCCAGTCGAAAAGGAATTCCGTGAAAGCAAAAAGAAAAGAAGGGCCCGTACGTAAAGAAAAAAGGAGGAAAATCGGGTAAAAAAAAAGGAGCGGTAGAAAAACCTAAAATTTTGCAAAAAGGGCCCTCGTGATTCTGAAAATTATGAGGATAATCGCGCGGTGAGGAAGTTTGGCATGAAGGCCCTCGTAGTTTTGAAAATTATGAGAATTCTTCGCGGATCTAAAAATTTTACAGAAAACCCCCTGGAATTGGGAAATTTACGAGATTATGTACATTCTTGCAGAATAACCCCTTAAAATTCTGAAAATTGCGCGCAAATTTTCTCTGTAATGAAATTTTGTGTGTTAACCCCTGAAAATTGCAGAATTCGCCGAAAATATTTTTCCAGCAGAAAAAAGCTTCGAGAATTCAAATTTTGAATCAGTTTTTGCATTTGAAGCATGTTTAACTTTGTTATTATTATTTCTATGCAATTTATTTATTGTATTTACTATTTTGATTATCTGTGATTGTTTATATTGCTTTTAATCACTGAAAATAGCAGTAAATCATGAAAAATTTATAATACAATACGGGAACACGAACCTGGAGTTCGAAGAGCATTATGAGAATTTTGCAACCATTCTATGTAAATTACCAGCAGCAATCGTATGAATTCTTTGCATGAATATGAAAATGACTGGTCTAACGAACCAGTAGGTCAAAGAACTGGTCCAACATGGCCAGAATTTGTGTAGAATTTGTACCAGTCTTTAATTATGTGGTAATATAATCACAGATGAGTAGAAGATTGGGAAGACTCTCTCTACCTTTCACCCGAATGCGGTGCAATCTGCACGCAACTATCGTCAATAAGGCTACAAGTAGTATGCCGAATTAATGGACATCATGCAAGTTACGGAAGCTCGAGATGATGTTCTAAGAAAGAACTACATCTCGCAGTCACCTAGTAGCAATGTTGGCCATGAAGCCACTGCTAGCAGCTACAAGGTGATGAACCCTCTCAAAAAGGAGAGGGGCAAGAAGGGTAAGGTCGTGGGTCACACCTTATTGATGCTTTCCAGTCTAAGAAGAAGGGCAAAGGACAGTATGAGGCACACCTCGCCATTGCAGGCATAGAGGATCCACATCCATTAGTTGCACTTGTGAATGTGGACAGCCCAATAGCAGCCCCCATCACTCCTCCTTTGGACATCGCAGCGGCCGCAGCTGTAGTTGCCCAAGAGGAGAATGAGGCAGAAGTTTCTGAATACTTCGCTGATTTGATCTAGTGCACACATTACACTCGGATCTTTTATAGTAACTTGCAATTTGCACTTGAAGCAGAACATTGAATTATTTTTGAATAATGGTTGTAAACTCTAGGAGAGCGCTCTAGGAGAGCAAAACATTAAATTCTTATGATGAGTCCTGCAAGACTTTTTCCCGTATTCATAATAGCAAGTTATGTTATGATATCTGAAGTATTTTATTTATGTGTTGCTTGCTTTCTGCTATATATTAATAAAGTACATTATATTAGAACACGTGTGGCACCCTATGGAGGAAGTGTGCTTAGCAGGTAGCGGCACAATAAATATCATCCTGAGAGAAACGAAAAAATTTCAGTCGATCAGCAAGAATGTTGGTAGTCTTACGACAATCGCAGGCAGCGATACTTGTATAATAGGCTCAAGAAGGGTCATAATTATACTCCCAATGGGCACAACTTTGGTCATTGAAGAAAACTTATTGTACCCAGAATCGACTAGAACTCTCAAAGATATTCGCGCTAATGGTTTTCACGTAGAGACTGAAGAAGAGTATGGCAAGCAATACCCGCTCATTGAAAAGCGTGAAGAAAGTGGAACAATGGCATTAGAATATCTTTCTTCATATGAAATTGGGCTATACTACACTAATATTAAGGCACCAGCAGCCTATACTGCCCTGAAAATCGAATTTAGAAGCTCTGAACTTTTGTATCTCTGGCATGATAGATTATGCCGCCTAGGTCTTAGAATGATGATAAATATAATTAACAATTCACAGGAACATAACATCAATGTAAAAACTTTCCCGAATCAGGAAGATTTTGTTTGCCCTGCATGTGTCACCGAAAAATTAATTACTAGACCTTCTGCTCTGAAAGTGAAGGATGAAGTCCCTTCATTCCTGGACCGTATCCAGGGAGAATTTTGCGGACCTATACAACCCTGTCAGGGTCATTTAGGTATTTTATGGTGCTCATCGATGCTTCTTCGGAATGGTCGCACGTATGTTTATTGTCTACGAGAGACCATACTTTTGCAAAGCTACATCTCACAGATAATTAACAGTATAAATATTTTTCCTGATCATCATGTGAAGTCCATTAGAATGGACAACACCGAGAATTTACTTCAAAAGCATTTGGTGATTATTGCATGAAAACGGGAATTAAAAGTTGAGCATTCCGTACCACATGTCCACACCCAGAATGGACTAGCAGATTTTTGGAGAATTGTAATTTACCAACTACATGTTGGGGACTCGCGGTCCTGCTCGCAGCAGCTCTCATCAATTTTAGATCATCAGCCTATAACATTCATCCACCTATGCAACTAGCGCAAGGGTTAACACCGAAAACTTCTCATCTTTGCAGGTTTGGTTGCAAGGTTTATGTACCTATACCACCACCGCAGCGAATTGCAATGGGCCTTCTCCAAAAGTCTGAGATATACGTTGGTTATGTGACAGAATCCATAATCAGGTATTTGGACCCTATGACTGGAGATTTGCATAATGCCCAATTCGCTGATAGCATATTAGATGAGGCTAGTTTCCCGTCATTAGGGGGAGGGAATCAACCCTTGATGAAAATATCGAGAAATAACGTGGCAAGCCACAGGAAGTCCAGAAGACAATTGAAGTCTAGAAGACCATTGAAGTCCAGAAGATAATTGAAATCTATGCGTATGATCCGTGCACTAGTAAAACAAATAAAAAAGTCTAGAAGACAATTGAAGTCCAGAAGATAATTGCAGTCCAGAAGATAATTGAAGTTCAAAAGATAATTAATTTGCAAGCATTAGCGAATCAACTGCCTGACCACTTTAGTGATTTGAAGAGCGTGACCAAGTCGTATATGCCTATACGCAATGCACCGGAGAGGGTTGAAATACCGATGAAGGTATCCCTAATCCCGTCCAGAGGCCTCAGAAAATGATAAGAACTACGGCCCCTCGAATCCAAAGTAACCGGGGACGCTTGGTGAAAAAGGATAAGAGGGACTTGACACAGCCCATCATTGAAGTTCCCCAGAACCAGAAAGGGAGCCAGTTGAGACCTGGCATCGGTATGGAATCTTCAAAAAGTCATACCAGAATTGAACATCCCTATGAACGGAGACATCAGCATGGATGTGTGCGCACACATTGGAGCTGAAAAACTAAAGGGGCTTGCCTCGCAATTGGAAGCAGCGGTGAGCAAGTAGAAGAATTAGAAAAATCGCCCCTTAAAAAAATAGCTATAAACTTTGTGACCTCGGGAGAATCTATGAATATGAAAACAACCAATGTCGACATCTACTTTGCAAAGAAAATTGCCACAATCATCGATCTTGATCCAGAGCTTGTATCGCTCGCTGAATGTAAGAAAAGATCAGATTGAGAAGATTGGAAGAAGGCAATAGAAACTTAATTGTTCTCTCAGAATAAAAGAGATGTGCTTAGGCCTGTAAGCCGTACGCCTCCCTATGTACACCCCCGTAGGGTATAAGTGGGTATTTGTTCGAAAGAGAAATGAAAAGAAATAAGGCTCGTTGCACAAGGTTTCACTCAAACGTCCAGGAGATGATTATGAAGAAACCTATTTCCCGATCATGGGCAGAACTCCCTTCAGATATTTATCTCAATGGCAGTGAACTTGAAGTTAGAAGTGGAATTGATGGATGGGGTACCAGCATACATTTATGAAATATTAGATTCGAACATTTATATGAAGATACCTGAATGTATCCCTGTCCCGAACCAAGACAGAGCAAATAGAAACCTGTACAGTGTGAAACTCAGCAGAAAGTCATTGTACGAAATTAAACAATTAGGCAGGATGTGGTATAATCGTTTGAAGCGACTTTCTATACAAGAAAGGCTACACGAACAATGAGAATAATACCTGTGTATTTATACAATGATCTCAGGATGGATTTCGTATAATCTCAGTGTATGAAAATGATCTGAATATTATCGGAACCCTGAAGGATATTAAGAAAGCATGCTCTTACCTGGAGTCGGAGCTCGAAATGAAAGATTTGGATAAAACCAAATATTGCTTAGGTTTGCAGCTTGAGCATGTCCCTGAAGGAATATTAGTGCATCAGTCAACCTACACTCAGAAGGTATTGAAAAAGTTCGACTTTAAAAAGACATACTCTTCGAAAATGCCAATGGTCAGGTGATCCTTGCAGCAAGATAAGGACCCGTATAGGCCTAGGGAAGAGGGGGGAAGTCCTGGGGCCGGAATTCCCATACTTGAGCGCAGTAGGAGCACTCATGTATTTAGCAAACTGTACTAAATCGGACATTGCATTTGTTGTGAACCTATTAGCAAGGTATAGTACAGAACTTACCAAAGGCATTGGCAGGAAATGAAGGACATCTTCCGATACCTCCAAGGAAGTAAAGAACTTTGTCTGTTCTACAGAAAGAACCAAAACCTAACTATGAATGGCAATGTAGATGACGGGTACCTGTAGGACCCGCATACAGCCAAATCGTAAACATGCTATGAATTCCTATGTGGTGGAACTGCAATTCCATGAAAATCGTCTAAGCAATATCTTGTATCGATTTTGACGAACCACTCGAAAATAATAGCATTGTACGAGGCCTTACGAGAATGTGTTTGGCTTCGGTGGATGATTCACCACATCCAGCGGTCATATGGATTAAATACCGTGCAAACCCCCACTATTATCTATGAAGATAATGCAACTTGTGTTGCACAAATACAGATGGGTTATGTAAAGAATCCTCTCACAAAGCATACCAACCCCAAGTTCTTCTATGTTCATGAATTGCAAAAGATGGACGAAATTAAAGTACTGCATACTAAGTCATGTGAAAATCTTGCAGATTTATTCACTAAATCACTTCCAGCGTCTAGTTTTGAAAGATGTATACGTAAAATTGGAATGATGAGACTTAGAGAGGTGCAAAATTCAGGAAGAGAATCTTTACGAACTCATTACTAAAGCTTGATCATGAAGATCGAGTACCCAAAGAATAAATCCTAGAGATTAAATGAAATTAGGTGGATTGTACTCTTTTTCCCTTGACGAGTTTTTCTGAAGTTTCTCGGCTAAGGTTTTTAATGGGGCAATTCGTGCAGTATAGCAGAACATGATTCATGTACTCTTTCTCCAAATTTTTTCCACTGAGTTTTTATGGAGTTTTGACGAGACATGAACATATCGGATGAGTGCCCAAGGGAGAGTGTTAAGAAATCGGGCCCAAGATCGGGAGTCCTGGCCCAAGGTGGGCTTCTCATCCTAAACCCTAGCAGGGTCGTAGCCTATAAATAGAGGGTACTAAAGGTTGATCGGTTGATGAAGAAATAAAGAGAAGCAAGAAGTCCCCCTACATCTCTGTGTTCAATCTATTATTCTGTTCTTGTATTCTTGCATTGTTCTTACGATTCTACGTTTGTCTACGAGGTAATTGCTCGGACTGGATTCGCCTGCGACGGTTCCTCAACATAGGCATCTCTGGGCAAGTCCGCCTCTGGGGATATGGATAATCCTACGTTGTTCACGCTGCTTCGCGGTGCTATTTTTGTAATTGATTCGAAGAGAAGACTACTTTTGCTATTCCGAATGTCAACATTGCCCAAAAACTCGGAAAGCTGGACTGGGACGCACGGCTGAAGAGCTATTATTAGGGTGTATCATGTATGTCATCCCACTGAGAGCGTGTGGGTTGTCTAGTAGCGGCATAGCGCGGCGTCTGGGCTGGTGGGCTGTTGTCGATTATGATTGGGCCACGAGTGTCTGCGCCGACGCCACCGAATTGTTTTAACTTGAGATAACTCGGGGGCCTAGGACTAATCTTGACGCAGATCAAATGGCAACGCTGCAAGCCTGCAAGGTGATGCCTAGTTGCGAAAAAAAACCCAGCCACCCTCGCTCGCGATCGTGGCTCCACTTAGGGTGCGTTTGGTTCATCGAATCATTTGCTCTTGAACCGTCCGGTACGGGAAATGAGCTCGTTCAGGTGTTTGGTTGGTTGAATGGAATCAAACCGTTCGGGATGAGATGATTCAAGAAATGAGAATATTCCATGTTTATGTTGTATCATCCCGTTCGGGAAAAAATCTCGAACCACACCGTTCACTCGAATTCCAAGGCGTGCACGGAAAAAGGGCATGATTTACAAGCTTCAAATGACCATATTTTCTAAACCGAGTATCCGATTTGTGATTCGATTGAACCGTTGTGTTCATTGTCATTTAATCAACAAAACAAGACCACTCTTGGCATATTTTACTACAAAAAAATATTATTCATGTACCATCCTATCCCACCAACCAAACACCATCTTGAACCATCCAGGACTATCCTATCTCACCAACCAAACAAAATCATATATCATCCTATCCCACCAACTAAACACCATACTTGAATCATCTCATCCAGGACGATCTCATCCTACCCCATTCAACCTCATCCCACCAACCAAATGCACCTTAGTTGCGAAAAAAATAGCGTTTTAGCATTGCTCGAGCAGCGGCCAACGACGCACATAGTTTCCGGCGATGTCGGTGGCGGCGACAGCGACGTACTCTCCGGCGGGGGCTTCTGGTGACAAGCGTCGGGAGACGAGGGAGGAGCTGCGGCGCCACCTCGCCCAGGGCGCCGACTGGCCCCGCGCCGACGGCCGCTCCTTCCAGGACTGCCGGCCCGCATGTAACTTCCCGCTCCTCCCTCTCTATCTTCTTCTATGTAGTGGCTACCTCCGTCTAATGCTCCCATTCGTGCTTAAGTATCTCGATTTAGCGCCTTTCTGCCCTTATCTAGTCTGCACTTGAGGTGTTCGACGTTATGCGTGAGGATTGACGGCATGTCTGATGCTTGATATCGAGCGCATCTTTGACCTTTCGTGTGCACACCTGAGCTATTGTTCTGAATTCTGATGCTTTCCTGAGGTGCTTGACAGATGCGTGTTCATTTGAATTGGAGCTGTGAACTACTTGCCCTTTCTGTCCACTCTGTGAGAGTGTTAAGATGCTCAATTTTGTGCTCCATTTAGCTGATAGAAGTCCTCGATTTCATGCCTTGGTGGTGATTCTCTAGTATACACTTTAGTCAAGGTGTTCCATGCTATGTTTGTACTTAGCTTGTGTCAAAGGTGTTTATTTGGGCATCTGTACTCTGTTCCGTGCTTTTGCATATGATGCTAGTATTCCCTTTACTCTTTGGGAGAACACTGAAGGTGATGATGGTATGCTCAATAAGAGGATTGTCTAGTGCATTCTAGATGTGTTTTCTTGTTATGCTTGTCTAGTTTGTTCTTGAGTTAAATTCATGCTATACATCTCTAGCTTAAGCACACATTGACCGTGTTCTACACTTTGCAAGTTGAAATTTCCTTACTGAACCGTAATTTTCTGCGTTCTTGTCATTCAAGTATGTGCTTGATGTGTTAATGCTAATGGAATTTTATCTTTTGGTTTATCCAAGTGTTCTTAAGGTGTTTGATCCTTCTGTCATGAAATCAATGATTAGTTGTGTCGTACTTTTCTGTCGTTGTTTAGTCTCTGTACCTGTATTGTGAGCTACTGTCTACTGAGCTGGTATCCCCAGCTTTACTTTGGCTGTATAAAATATAAAAAATTATCAGCTTTCAATAAAAGCTGGGAAAACCTGTTTTAAAAAAATGCTTAGCTGTGTGCATTTTCCTCCATGCTCGAGTTAATTATAAAATGTGCAAACACTGGTGCATATGATTTGTACATATATGCCATGTGCCCTTTGATTGCTGCACAGCATCACACAACCGAAACATGCAAACTTAGGCAAATGCTTGAATGTATGCAGATGCATCCTTCTACCCCCTTGAGGGCATACCACAATTTTGTTTCATGTATGAGTATTATGATCTATATAACATAATTGCGCAATCTTACTTTATTATATTATCTGAAAATGCGCTTTGCTACCTCTCCCTCTTTCTTCCTCTTAGCACTGTACTGAAATCTGTTGCAGATATTGCCTATTTCTGTATCATCTGTGGAGTTCAAACTTGGAACTAATGAGTCTCAATTCTGCATCGGATTCATTAATGATCTAATTGTGTCATGCAGTTATGCAAACAGGACCAACAACTGCTGCATCAGGATCTGCTTATGCAGAATTTGGGAAGACAAAGGTCATTGTGTCAGTGTAAGTATAACAGCCTTTATATACTACCATTTGCTTGTATGTTTTATGGTTTGGATTCCAAGTGTGAAATAAGTCTTTCAGTACATCAATTTTCTATTACAACATCATAGTTTCCGACTTTCCGTTGTCTATAAGTATGCCAATTTGAAGGATAGTTTGAACTTTGAAGTCCTTGAGCTTTAACATGTGCTTCCTAGCTTTGTAGCATGTGAATTTCTTGTATCTTGTTAGTGAACTTGTCGGATTGTGTTAGCCATGATGACTTGTCTTATTGATTGATTGCTCAGTCGTGTTTATTAAATGATTATCACTGCAGGTTTGGGCCGAGAGAAAGCAAGAAAGCAATGATGTACAGTGACATTGGTAGGCTCAATTGCAATGTGAGCTATACAACATTTGCCACTCCTATTCGTGGACAGGTGTGCTGTTTATTTGATTCTCCTCACCCTTATTTGGAGAATTGTTTTATTGAATCACCTATGTTTGAAAATAAGTATTGATAGCATGCATCTTCATGTCAGGGATCGGAAAACAAAGAGTACTCAGCAATACTTCATAAAGCCCTGGAAGGCGCAGTAATGCTACACACTTTTCCAAAGACCACTGTTGATGTTTTTGCCTTGGTTCTTGAATCTGGTGGCAGTATGGCACTATTCTTGACTTTGCTTGCGGTCATTAGTATATTACAATATATTACCTGTTGCTTTTTTTAGGGAATGTTCTTAAGTTTACTGATCCAGTGCTTATTTCGAAATTGTGTTCATGTCTAGTGTTGCTCATCTTAGTCTTATTTGGAAATTGTGGCCATGTTTAGCGTTTCTTATGTTAGTAACACACTGGAGTCTCTAATGTTCTTGGTCTTGTAAGATAAAATTAAAGCTAAGTTATACCTACAAGTTCCTGGTATGAACATGGTGTTTTATTGAAGTATTTACTTATTTTAGGGGAAAAACAGATTTTGGTATGATAAATTCACATAGTACCCAAATTTTGTGTTTCATCACATTTTGCGTGCGTGAAAAAAAAACTGAACTAATTTCATCCTTACTGGCGTTTCTGTCATTTGAGGTGATCTTCCGATCATCATATCTTGCACTAGTCTTGCATTGGCAGATGCTGGAATCGTGATGTATGACCTTGTTACATCTGTATCCGTGGTATGCCCCCATATTCTCTCTGCTTTATGACAGCTGTAATTAACCCAAGAGATATTTAAACTTGAAGCTAATCAACTTCTACTTCCTTGTGCCAGTCCTGTTTTGGGAAGAACATTATCATTGATCCAACCTCAGATGAGGAAGCAGGGCAAGACGGAAACCTTATGATAGCTTTCATGCCAGCCCGCAAGGAGATCACACAACTTACGCTTACTGGAGAGTGGTCTGATGGCAAAATCACCAATGTAAGTCTGATGGCAAAATCACCAATGTATGTCTTATCTACTACATTAAGAGATCATATCAAAACAATAGCATTTACTAACATCTTGCTTCCTTCAACAACAGGCAGTAGAGCTCTGCGTGGATGCTTGCAGTAAGCTCTGTGACATACTGCGGGAGCGCTTGAAAGATCCTTCCAGCTTGGCGAGTGAATAACATGGTAGCAGCGCCATGTTGCAAACTTACAACAGATATCCTTAGCTGTACAAATTTTGTAGGCAAGGGAGGCTAGGCCTGATGTATGCGGGAGCACTTTTTACATTATTATGATGATTGTTTCCTCCATGGCAAAAAGAGTGAACCGTTAAGCCAAAGAAAGTTAAGACTTGTAGTGTTTGCCATACACTCATGTATTGCAATCCTGTGAGTTCCACAAGCTTTGGCTTAATGCGGCACTTGTAACTTTCTTATTCTATGCATTGTACTATGCCTGAGATTCTAAAGCTGAAGCTAGTGCCCTGTATTCTGGGTTCGTAGCCTAGAATTCTTTTTGCTGCCGTTTGTTTTGTTCTTCGGCTGGCAAGGCAGAAAAGCTGCTGTTTACCACCCCAATACCCCATAAATTCCAAGTCTCCAATGCATTTCCCTAACATTTGGTGGCATATGTTTTTTCCATGAAGTTGTCTATTAACTCAACCATAATAAGTTAATAATACAGAATATTCCAATGGATGAATCCTGCAACTTACTAAAAAATAATCAAGTGTGTTAGTATTTGGGCATGGCATTTGGGGGCATATGATGCGATTGAGTACACCACAGCAGCTAGGGATGGGAATTAGTAAAGGATAATCTATTTTATCCGATATCTGTATCTAAGAAAGCACAAATGTAATAAGTAAAATCTGTATTCGAATGAAAAACGAGTGCTATCTGGGAAAAATGGATAGTATCTGTATCCGTATTCGGTGTTATTCGTATCTTGCTACTATTAGGGAAAAATGAGTAGTATCCGTATTCGGTGTAATTCATATCCGGGAAAAAATGAATACGAATACTATCCTTTTTTTCCCAAACGTTTCTGTTTCGACGAGGTCTTGATTCGGTGTCGAATCTATGGCGGTTGGGTGTTCTACTGAGATTTGTCGTAAAAGTTGTAGGATATTCGTATTCGATCGAATTGACTACATATTCGATTCAAATTCGTTACGACATTCGATTCGTATTCGAGAATGTTCGAATTCGTATTCGAGACTATTCGATTTGTTTCCATCCCTAACCGTAGCAACATCGCCAGTAGAACCAGAACTCCAAAAGGAGAGAGAAAACAACAAGAGCAACTCATAGACTAGTTTGGTAGTAATACAGTACAGGAGGAGGAGGTGTAGAGAGAGAGAGAGAGAGCTCATCAGAAGCAAAGAATAAACAGAGGGAGCCCATCCCTCGTGATCGACAACCGAGAAGCTGAGGAGGGTGGGAGAAAAGAAAACGAACTAGATAGCGCATCGACTCTAGCCGTCGGCGTACGGCAGCCGGCGAATCTGTCCCCTTCACGCTGTGCTCCAGCTAGGTGGATCTTGGAGGAGGAGCGGTTTCTTGCGGCCACAGAGTGTTGACGCTTCCTCCTCCCCTGGAGCATTGCACTGGGGGATCGAAGAGGTAAGCGGCGGCGGAGCGTTGGATCCTGCGGCGGCGGGGTACACTGCGTTGGGGAATCGGGTGGAGCGGCGGCGAGAGAAGGGTCGCCCTGTGTGATCCAATGGAGAAATAGGTTAATGGGCCCTCCCCCGCGCCCACACACAGGGTGATTAGGTTATCCAATGAGTCAGGCTAAATCATTCTTACACCTACTCTCAGTGCCCTCTTCATAGTCATCAAGTATTGACTTGGCACTCTCAGCCAAGTCCCCTCACTTCGTGACATGGCAATGAGTTGCATAATATTGTTGTATGGTTGTGAAACCACATATTATATTGTCTAAGGCTAATTTCTCATATGTAAATATTTTTGTTTTGTCAGCGATGACACTTCCTATTATCTTGTTGTCCATGACATTGCCATTCTTGTGAAAGCTCCTGATGATTTTATGGTCATCTCAGCACACTCGGACTCAGTTTGCATGCCTCCCAAGAGCTTTGCAAGAAGCCCAGTGATAGGACCAACATCACTTTGTAGCCATATTTGGCGATGTCTGAGGCTGCCATTATTTTCTCTTGTGTTTTATGAGCTACAATTCGCACAAACATATCTTCTTGTCTAGAAAATGCAAGTGACGGAATCAAGGTTATTAAATCGTAAAGTCGAGTCGAGTCGCAAGAAGGGCGACTAGTCGACTTGGTCTATTAACACCCAAAAAGGATAGCCACATCAAGGGGAGTTCAAGAGCACTCGTGAGCTTGGATTGAAACTTTGAGAATGTGGGAGAGTTTGAAATAGTAGATTATGCCTTAGTATGCAACACTCTTAATGGCTTGACCTTGCTAGATTCAAGTGACATACTATAACATCCCAATTTTTGGGTCTTTTTGAAATTTTCAAAATAAAAGGAACTAGTTGAATTTTCTTGATTTGTTTAAATCTTAATTTGAAATTTCAAAAATTAAAACAATTTAATATGGATAAATCAAACTTCAATTAATTCAAAATTTGGTTTAATTGATTTTCTGGGTTTTCTCCAAGTTCTTTTGTTATTTCTTGGAGTTTTAGTTTATTTAATTTCTTTTCTGTTTTCCCATAATTTCTTTTCTTTCTTGTAAAATTTAATTTAAATTAATTATTTCAAAGTGTTGGCTCTTAATTTGGAGTTCTTGCTTATATAAATATTATTCGAATCAAATCTTAGTTCAACCCCAAATCAAAATCCAAATTCCAAGTCTCAATTCAAATCTTTGTTCTAAAATCCAATCCATTTTGCGTCCAATTTTGAATTCATTTTCCTTTTCAATTCATCTCAATTCCAAAATCAAATATTTTCTCGACCTTTTTGAATTCAAAATTCTCATTTTGAATTCTTCTCTCCTTAATTTCATATCTCAACTGAAATTCAAAATTCAAATTTCTATTTTGAATTTTCTCCAAATGTAAATCTCATAATTTCATTTCATTTTTATTCTCGGGCCGAAAATCTTTTTCTTTTCTTTTCCCTATTTATTTTCTCCTTTTCCTCTCTTTTATTTTCTTCTCCTAGCTCTGCCCGTGCCACTGCTTGCTCTCTAGCACCAGCACCCGTGCGCCCTGCGCACCCGGCCGCACCGCCCCTTGCCCTGCTACGCATGCACCCTAGTTGCCATGCGCGCCAATTGCGCCGCCATGCTGTGCGCCGCCAATCGCGCCATCCGCGTCGTGCGCCCGACATCGCGTCGCGCCATGTGCATTGACCATGTCGCTCGCGCCATTTGCGCCGCACCGCACGTTCCCCCGCTCTCAACTGCGCCGCGCCACACATTCCTCCTCCATCTCGTGTACATTCAATGCTCGTCATCTCTGCATGCGTTGCTGCCGCCGTAAATTCCGCTCGCGCTCGTGTCCGCCCGGTCCTCGGCATCATCTATAAGTAGAGCATCAACACCCCTCTTCACCCCTTCACACCCCCTCCATATTTTTTCATCTCCGGAGCGCCACCGCACGAGCTGTCTTCCCGTGTGCCGGCCGCCAACCCCATTTTGTGTCCTGTCGCTCTGGTGAGATTCTCGATGTCTTAACCGCATCACATCGTGTTCCCGAATGCCTTGAATACTTCCCCTCAAACAATTTCGTCCTCCATGCAATTCTTCACAGAATTTTGCCGTCGACTCTCTTTAGGCTGAAATCGACTCTGTCAACCGATCTTCTTCTCTGGTTAGTATTTTGTCTAATCGACCGCATCATCACATGTTCCCAGTCATCCTCTTGCTATCCCACCCCTCAATTTGTCCGATTCATCGCCGTGGAAAGCTCCCACTGCCGCCACCTTCTTCCCCGTCGCCAGCACCGTTGCGCCGCCTCCTCAGAGCACCTCCGGTCTCTCCGTTTGTTGCTGCACCATGCCCATGCCCTAGCACAGCCCGTGCTCGCACTACTTTTCCTAGGGCACCGCCGGTTTGGCCGCGTCGCCACCTATGCCGCCGCCATTGTCGCAACCGTGCACCTCCTACGCCGTCACCACCGCGGCACCGCCCATGGGATCCCCACCTCCGTGGGGTTCCATTTTGCCTGTTGGTCGGCCACCTCGCACCACCCCTCGCTGCACTGGCGCCACTCCTGAGCCGCCCGAGCTCCTCTGTTTTGGCTCTATGTTGGCTCTCTAAGAGATGTAGTGACTCAATGACACCTAGGCCCCGCTATCATACTCAAAATTCTCTCTTTCCCTCTTTCTTTCTCTAGCATGTGGGCCCAATATGTCATACCCTTTGTTGTGCTTTGAAAAATCAGAATGGAATATTCTCTGGAATATTCCCTCTCTTCCAATTTTCAACAATTTAATTTTCGGCAAATCTTTCGGGTGTTCGTTCTCCCTCATATGAACTCGAAATCAGTCAATTCTTTATCCTTAATTCATCTAAATTCCTAATCTCTCTTATGGTACTAATTTTATATTTTTTGGATTTTATTTGATTTTTTCTATTTATTTTGCCTCGTTTCACGCGTGTAGAGTCCGACGTTACCGAAGCAACTTTGGACCAACTGGAATGTGTGACCTCAACCATTGACGAAGGCAAGTCTACTTTGACCATATTGTACCTATGTTTTCCAAAATCTGTTTTAAGTTTTAAAATTATTATGCATTTCTACTTACATAAAATGGTAAGTTCAAATCATACGTTGTTAGTTAATCCTAACTTGATATTACTGTCATTTGAAGTTGTTATCCATGATCTATTGTCACTCGAGCATAGCAAATCCATGATATTGATTATAATATTGCTGGAATAGTTAAAATAGTATAATTGCTTAGACATGTATTGTCGATCATGATCACCTTTGGGAGGAGACTATTATTACTTTTTATGCAAATCTTTTTTAGAAATGTATGGCAATAGGTATTGTTGTTGATTTATTGAATAAAATAGTGAAAATCTGTTTTAGACTTGGGCGGATGATAAGTCCAAGCGGGTGCAGCTAGTGCATGAGACTTGTATTGTGTAAAGTTCCGCCCAAGTCATATTAAGGACCGACGCTTGTGACTATCCAAACTGAGCAATACTATATAACCACATGTCCTACATGGGAATGACCTGGTTGAATAATTTACTGAGTCCAAGCATTAAGCCTGCAGACTGTAGTTGATAGGTATTCTCTTTATTATGGTAACCAAGGTTCATGTAATGTAACACCCTGGCTATTCGGAAGCCAAGATGTCACCTAAAACATCTAACATACATCCATAATGCAGAAGAATTTGAACTAAGTATTTCAACTAAAGACAAGATTAAATTAAACAGACATGGTGAAGGTATCATTCCTTCACCTTCTAAGTTATTTAATACCGATCATCAATAAAGAAGGTTCACACGCATAATAAATCAACATCCATGTGGAGAAGGTATCCTTCCTTCACCAATTATAATTTAATTATTACAGTTCATCATTAACGAATGTAAGATAGAACTAAATTTAATCTTGAACATGAATAGGATGATGTGAACGAGTAGTGCGTGTCTACTCCTCCCAAGTGAGCCAACATCGGGGTTACCTAAAATAAACAAACAACGCAAGAGTGAGTCCATGACTCGGCAAGTGCAGATGAAAGAAAAGAACACATATACAAACAGACATCACCATTCAAGAATGCGAACCTTGCATCGAGTGAACACTTATGAAAACATGAAATGAATGAATGTAATCAAGGATGGACTGCACACATGCATATCTGGGGTATAGTGAGTGACACACCCGTCGGTGTTCACTTAAGCCCGCACCTTAACAAAAGTGCGGGATCCAAGTCCTATATGAAGAACGTTTCATATAGGTGTCCAAAGCTGCCCATACTTTGGAATTGATGGGTCTTACGTGCCCATACTGGAATTGATGGGTCTTTCAATCCACTCCGTGGACGGACATGACAATGTCCAAATTTGCCCACATTGGAATGGTGGGACTTACAATCCACTCCCGTGGACATAACATGAATAAAAGGATGCATGATATGAACATGAACAGTGATAATACCATCTCTCAAGATATACTCCACATAATGAAAGAACATAACCAATTCCGCATCTCGGGTAACACAATATGTCACACTATATTCATGAAAACATTCACAATCACAAAGACTCAAAAGCAACAAAGTACTTGCCTTCGCGTTGCGGCGCGTTAGCGAGCAACGATGGCGCTCCCAAACCCGTAGCCTCGTGGCCTAAACAATTAAATAACCGAAATAAGAACAACATAGAATCCAACCCGAATTAATAGTCTACAATACCCCCCTTGAATTCCCAAGGAATCGCCATAAAACCTAATCTGAAAAACAGGCTGCAACCCAAAAACGTGTCGGGACAGCAGCACGAAAATGACAGTAGTTAATGACGTGGGACTCGAAATGAGATGAGTCCAGATCCTACCTCATCTTAACGAACATATCTATAACATTCAAGTTGATGAGATTTCCCAATTCGGCCAATAAACTTCTCTAATAAAGAAAACAAAACAGCAGCACAGCTTCTGTCTGAACAAACAGGACAGCAATACTAAAATAACCATAACTTTTAATCTACAACTCCGAATTGAGCGTTCTTTAACAATCTGAAAAGGTTATGAAATTACCTACAATAAACTAGTTGGCACGACATTCAAATTTTGCCTTTAACAAAAAGTGGCACACGGGTCAAAACTAAAGATAGAAACTGACATACAATCTGGACAGACTGATCTACAATCTGGACAGTCACAAAGAAAAGTGCATAACTTTTGATATATAAATCCAAATGAGGTGTTCTTTATCAATCCTGAAAGCTAGTGATATCACCTTCAAAATTTGTTATGGGCAAGACCTCTGAATCACCCTCTAACTAGGCCATATATCAACCTAAACAGAGACTGCTAATTCTCGTCAGGATTCTGGACAGCAGATATTAAATCTATCATAACTTTTGACTCGAAAGTCGGAATTAGGTGATCTTGGCGGCCACCGAAAGCTAAGAACAAGACCTACATATCTCTAGGAGATGGGAAACTCAGATTCGGCCTCTAACATCACGAAAAAGTCCACGCAACAATCTGGACAGAATCGAATTTCTACCCGCAGCAAATCGATATAATCAAAATTGAACCAAAACACATCTACCACTAATCAAACGATGAGGATCGGCACTCGTTACCCTTGTAGCAACCAGGACGTAGGTGGGAGAACCTTGGAGAAGATGATCTTCCTCCTCCTTTCTCCTTCTCCCTTCTTCTCCTTCCACCATGGCGGCGGCACCTGAGCTTCTTCCTCATCTTGGTAGAGCAAACACGGAGGGGGCTGCTACTGATCAGCGTGCTACTGAGCGCGGCAGATCTTGTAGCAGAGGGTAGGGTTTTGGGGAAGGAGACCCCTTCTTGACTCCACTACAAGGCCGGCCCACTTGGCTAGGACACCTTGGGCTAAAAGCGAAGGTCCAATCCTCTCTCAAATCCTGAATTTTCTTTCAATTTTCCTCTAAACTTTAATGCATTCAAATTTGAATAAATTTCTCTTCCGAATAATATGTTCTCTCTATTTGATATTCGAGGTATTACATTCTACCCCTTAATGAATTCGACCTCGAATTCTAACCGTCGAAATAAACGAAAGAATAATTGCCACTAAAAGAAACATCTATTAACATATGCCCGAGCAAACATGTCCGGATACAACTCGCAAGCATGCGAGATTCCAGTCCCAAATGACCTATCTCTCGATCGACAAGACCACAAGACATTGACGTAAACTACATCGACCTAACACTCAATCCGACATTGCCAAGTACACTCATCGAAGAGATTCAAAGGTAAGATCCTACTCGATGGTCAATGACGTTAACGAATATTCAAACTCTAGTTCTCACGGTACTCACTCGGCACCAAACATGCTAAATGTAGTACACCACATATGGACCGAGACGGTCCTTGCGATACGCCAACTTCCGAATTCCCGTAGCTAACGAAAACAACCCAAAGTACCTTGGCTAACCTTCCAATTGATACTGAACCACACAACATGCACATAGAACACGAACTCTTGTTCCACCTCTCAATTGAACTCTTCACTAAAATAAGGATCACCTCCTTTAACCAGAAACACACAACAGAGCTCTCTTTAAGCAAACTCTTTTACCGACCAAACCCATCGAAAAGAAAGATTCACATCGCATCTATGCGTTACCACCAAGACTAAAGAGTCAAACACGTAAATCGGAATTTCATCACGAAAAACCTTTCCACGTTCCAAGTGGCGTTTATAATAAACGCCACGAAATCCAAAGGAGAAATCACTTGAATGCCCAAAAAAATCATTTATTCCGTCTGAATCGAAAGAATCACACATATCAACATAAATGTCGAGCTCAACTTGAAAGACATCTCACAAAACACATAGCCCAAACAAGAATCAAGAAAACGTGTCTCTACTTTAGGAAGCATCAATTTCTCGTTTCTCTTTCAGAATAAAACTTCTCTCAAACTTTGGAATTCCAATTCATCGCATAACACCCTAACTCATCTCTCTTAACTTGGCATTCTCAACGCTATGCTCAAGTCGAAATACATCATCCACACCTCAGTATAGAGGCTCTATCGACTACACTGAAACTTTCTCTCAACAACTCCTCTACCGACATGAATTAATTTGACAGATGACTTCCAATGCATCTCAAAATAGATATCACATGCAATCACATCACCTCAATGTTTTAAGAATAAACAACTCAAATTCCCAAAGACACACATTCATATACTTCCTCAAAAGGGTTCTATCAATGACCATCCCATTGTTCGAATCCACCCTTATTCTACTTTCTCTACACATAATCATTGGAAGACTCAAGGTCCTAGCAAAAGAATGTGAAGCCCAAAATTAAACTCCAAGACTCCTACCATGAACTTCTCATATAGAAGATAGGGAAGCCTCAAATTAAATCCCTAAAATTCTCACAATCCAAACATACTGCGCATTGACATCAACACAAAAGCATTTCTTCGATCCAATTATCTTTATCAAGATTCTAATTCTTAGAGAGTTACTTACTACGCCCAAGTCATTCATGGCAATAATCCAACAATCTCGGCTATCTCTTTAATCTCTTTAACGATCGATCACTTTGCTAATATTACTCCCATTACAACACCATCATATTTCATCTACACAACCACGCAAGGTACTCAACCGCGACACTCTAATACATTGATCAAGATTTTCATACTTTGATAATTCTATGTTCCATTGAAATGAACAAAAGAACTTGGACTACGCCTCGCTATAGATTCTACTAGTTGTAACCATGCAATCAGTTTAACCTCCAAAGGCAACCTTCTAATGAGATAAACTCCTCTTAAATAACTATATTACGAAATTATTTCATCCTCCAATGCTCATCGAATAATTTCCAACCCAAAGTTTCACAACTACAATCATTAAACACCTCAAAAGACTCCGTGAAACGAATAGATTGATTCTTTCTCAAAAGGAAGAGCGAATGAAATCAATTTTCTTCAACTAGGAAAACATGTGCCACCCGCAAATGAACAAAGGATCAAGAAAAAATAGTCACTTAGGCAAAGTACTGGAAAACATAAGGGAAAATCAATAGTCGAGGGCTCAAGGCCTATTGAAAGCAAATACCAAACCACAAATGAGAAGAAGGTAATGCCCTTTGAAAATTTGATAAACTCTTATGGAACAAATGCATAAGGTTTAAGCACACCCAAATAAACCGCAAGTGGCGAAACGCGACTTAAATCTCAAATACTTTTACTTCACTCCTTCCTTTAACCAGAAAGTTATTTTCGTGATTACTACATCACTTTGCCACTTAAACAAGATAAGCTCTTAAGACCAAATCATAAGAACCACTTAAGAACCAATAAAATCTTTCAACCCGTCTCTTTGCTCAAATGCACAAAGTTACCACATAACTCATGAGGTCCAAAGATAACAAACGCAAAACTCAAACACTTTCACTAAAACAAGATCATGCAAATGATTTTTCGTTGAACATTATCATCACAACCACAATCGACAATCACACTAATCAACGAAATAATATGCTATTGGCGAGAATCATCAAATCTCTTAACACTCCATGAACTTTTGAAAAGAATCACAATGAACTACTTCATCATGTCTCTAAAATCTAAATAAGGTTACATATACTTGATCTAGGAAAACCTAGTGCAAAACCTTATAATTGAAACAAACTCTTTCAACAAGATGATAATAGAACATGACAATCTCACCAATGTACACCAAATGAAATCTCGATTAGCTTTCATCCATTTAACTCTTAGTGACACTCAATGCCAAGATAGTACACACTAAATGCTCTCTAGCCACACATGGCACAAACATGATCCTACCTTTGTTTGCAACCTCAACAACAGATTAAGAGGATATAATCGAGATTCTAACTTATGATCAGCAATTAGAATAAAATGTCCTTAACTTCAATAATATAGGACACATAAGTCAAGGTTTCACAAGGCGATACATCATCGCTCATCTAGTCATTTAAACATGTTTCAATAATTTTTAGCATGGCAAGAATCAAGTAAAGCTATCATTTAAATAAGATCATCAAGATCCAAATAGAAGACAAATTCAAGATTAATATTTATCAAGACAACATTCAACACATCCTTAACTTAACCATCACTAGCGGTTAGAATAATCGAAAGAGGACCTAGATTTCAACTTATCTAACAAATTTATCGATTATCCGATCGTAAAGATCAACCCGATACATCCACATTTTTTCCACAATTCTTAACAACAATAGCTTCTTGAACAAATATGAACAACCTCTTATCTAAAACTCATCCTGTACCAAATACAACGACATTTCACTTTAAGCAATTCACTTCCACTGATACTAGTTAAGAATAGACTGCTTGCACAAAGCTAATAACCAAAATCGATAACTCATACCATAATAATTAATTCATTTAATTAACACTGCACTTAAGCATGTCAAGACATCACTTAAAGATTTTAACCTAATCTTTCGTAAAAGAGGCATTACATTCCAACACTAGAACTAATCCAAAAGAAATACATAAAGTCAAAGCTTTCACATGTTAAAGAATTTGCAATGAAAACTTTCATGACTGAATACTCGTGAATAAATGATTCACATTCTCCAATAAGAAGGGCGAACTCCCAAGAAAAGATAAGTTTTTTTTTTGCCGATATCCAACGATCCCAAGAACAACTTTAGACCAAGAGTCGAGAACAAGTAGTCGACTTATGGAACCAAGAAAGTCCAATGAGAACTCATCGGAAGAAATGTAAAACACTAACTCAAGAAAACTTCATCAAACGCAACTATTACCGAATCGCCACATACGTAACCAAGGAAGAGAATAATATTTTCTAAAGAATCTCACCTCAACACTCCACTATGGTATTCGGGTAGATACTACTCTATTCTCGCTACCACAAATATGGTGCAATCGACAAAGTCCAGGCCACAACCACGGCCTCCACTTCTTAACCTCCATCATCGACACGCTTAAACAATATAATCAATTATGATTATACATGATCATATCATGACAATCATAGAATAGATTCATAGATATGGAATATCATAACATATCATAGATTAACAACAAGAAAGATAATACAAAAGCAATTCAACAATTGCTCAACGAATGAAACATAACAATAGAAATACGGAAACAATGGATTTCCCAACCCCACCTATCGTGCACGATTGTGTCAATTTAATATTCAATTACCACGGACCTAAAGCCCGCTCGATACCAATCTGTAACACCTCGGCTATTCGGAAGCCAAGATGTCACCTAAAACATCTAACATACATCCATAATGCGTAAGAATTTGAACTAAGTATTTCAACTAAAGACAAGATTAAATTAAACAGGACATGGTGAAGGTATCATTCCTTCACCTTCTAAGTTATTTAATACGATCATCAATAAAGAAGGTTCACACGCAGTAATAAATCAACATCCATGTGGAGAAGGTATCCTTCCTTCACCAATTATAATTTAATTATTACAGTTCATCATTAACGAATGTAAGATAGAACTAAATTTAATCTTGAACATGAATAGGATGATGTGAACGAGTAGTGCGTGTCTACTCCTCCCAAGTGAGCCAACATCGGGGTTACCTAAAATAAACAAACAACGCAAGAGTGAGTCCATGACTCAGCAAGTACAAAGTGAAAGAAAAAGAACACATATACAAACAGACATCACCATTTAAGAATGCGAACCTTGCATCGAGTGAACACTTATGAAAACATGAAATGAATGAATGTAATCAGGATGGACTGCACACATGCATATATCGGTATAGTGAGTGACACACCCGTCGGTGTTCACTTAAGCCCGCACCTTAACAAAAGTGCGGGGATCCAAGTCCTATATGAAGAACGTTTCATATAGGTGTCCAAAGCTGCCCATCTTGGAATTGATGGGTCTTACGTGCCCATACTGGAATTGATGGGTCTTTCAATCCACTCCGTGGACGGACATGACAATGTCCAAATTTGCCCACATTGGAATGGTGGGACTTACAATCCACTCCCGTGGACATAACATGAATAAAAGGATGCATGATATGAACATGAACAGTGATAATACCATCTCTCAAGATATACTCCACATAATGAAAGAACATAACCAATTCCGCATCTCGGTAACACAATATGTCACACTATATTCATGAAAACATTCACAATCACAAGACTCAAAAGCAACAAAGTATTTGCCTTCGCGTTGCGACGCGTTAGCGTGCAACGATGGCGCTCCCAAACCCGTAGCCTCGTGGCCTAAACAATTAAATAACCGAAATAAGAACAACATAGAATCCAACCCGAATTAATAGTCTACAATACCCCTTGAATTCCCAAGGAATCGCCATAAAACCTAATCTGAAAAACAGGCTGCAACCCAAAACGTGTCGGGACAGCAGCACGAAAATGACAGTAGTTAATGACGTGGGACTCGAAATGAGATGAGTCCAGATCCTACCTCATCTTAACGAACATATCTATAACATTCAAGTTGATGAGATTTCCCAATTCGGCCAATAAACTTCTCTAATAAAGAAAACAAAACAGCAGCACAGCTTCTGTCTGAACAAACAGGACAGCAATACTAAAATAACCATAACTTTTAATCTACAACTCCGAATTGAGCGTTCTTTAACAATCTGAAAAGGTTATGAAATTACCTACAATAAACTAGTTGGCACGACATTCAAATTTTGCCTTTAACAAAAGTGGCACACGGGTCAAAACTAAAGATAGAAACTGACATACAATCTGGACAGACTGATCTACAATCTGGACAGTCACAAAGAAAAGTGCATAACTTTTGATATATAAATCCAAATGAGGTGTTCTTTATCAATCCTGAAAGCTAGTGATATCACCTTCAAAATTTGTTATGGGCAAGACCTCTGAATCACCCTCTAACTAGGCCATATATCAACCTAAACAGAGACTGCTAATTCTCGTCAGGATTCTGGACAGCAGATATTAAATCTATCATAACTTTTGACTCGAAAGTCGGAATTAGGTGATCTTGGCGGCCACCGAAAGCTAAGAACAAGACCTACATATCTCTAGGAGATGGGAAACTCAGATTCGGCCTCTAACATCACGAAAAAGTCCACGCAACAATCTGGACAGAATCAATTTCTACCCGCAGCAAATCGATATAATCAAAATTGAACCAAAACACATCTACCACTAATCAAACGATGAGGATCGCACTCGTTACCCTTTGTAGCAACCAGGACGTAGGTGGGAGAACCTTGGAGAAGATGATCTTCCTCCTCCTTTCTCCTTCTCCCTTCTTCTCCTTCCACCATGGCGGCGGCACCTGAGCTTCTTCCTCATCTTGGTAGAGCAGACGGAGGGGGCTGCAAGATCTGCGTGCTCTACAAGTGCGCAAAGATCAGAGCAGAGGGTAGGGTTTTGGGGAAGGAGACCCCCTTCTTGACTCCACTACAAGGCCGCCCACTTGGCTAGGACACCTTGGGCTAAAGCGAAGGTCCAATCCTCTCTCAAATCCTGAATTTTCTTTCAATTTTCCTCTAAACTTTAATGCATTCAAATTTGAATAAATTTCTCTTCCGAATAATATGTTCTCTCTATTTGATATTCGAGGTATTACATGTAACCGCTCCGTGCATTTTCTCGGCCGGCAAGTAAGATGAATCGATGGTTACGGCCTACACGGTCAAACTTGTTTTTCGGATGAAATTCGATCGAATTCGCTTAAAATTCGTCCAAAAATTGAATTTTGAATTGGCTAAACCGGACGTTGTAGTTCCGGTTTTTGGTTTCCCGGAGGGGGTCCGGTAGCCGGTAATCGGCCGATAACTGGCGGTTACCGGTTGGGAATTTTATCCCTGATGGTAACTGTAACTTCCATATCTTGAGATGTGCATAATATGGTAACTGTACTTCCATATCTTTGGGTCGTGAGACGATGGTAAATGATTTCTATGTCTGTCGGGGCTTGTGCCGGGTGATGGTAATTGACGTCCATGTTCGGACAGGTTATCCCCCACAACGGTGAGCTCCGGGTTGATGGTAAATAACGTCCATGACTTGGGGTTAAGCTCATCAAGCGGGCTAATATAAGGATAAAGCATTGTAAAAGCCTTGTGATAATAACTTAGTCACACACCTTTGAAAGTGTGTGAAGCGGACATTGTAAGCCAATTATCTCATGTGGGTCAAGCTGTACAACCTCTGTAGAGTGTAAAACTATTCGAATAGTCTTACCCACGGTTAAGGGCGGGCAAGGTGCGTTTTCACATGGTAGATTTTGATTTCAAAAGAGTAAATTTTGGGAGCCCAGGAGCAGTTTGGACCCTCGGGTAGTTTTTCTGATAGCTAGAGCCAGTTGGGCTACTAGAGCCCTATCCTTTGAACCTTGGCGGCTAGAACCTTGATGCTAGTGGTTGGTAGCTAGAACCTTCACTAGTGATATAATTAACTTAATTATCGAAACTACTTTTTGTCAATTATGTTTTATGAAAACTGTTGAAACTTAAAATATTTCTTTGTACAAAAGAACCATATAAGCCCCATTTGTAAAAACTATGCATATGCATTTTCCCCAAAACTTGCGGAATACTTTATGTACTCACGTGCTACACTCAAATTAAATCTTAGAAGCCTTCAACAACGCTGAGGAGAACTAGAACTACTTCGTCTGTGGCTTTAATGAAGGGCATCTGAGTATTATGTTGCGCTCCCCAATCGAATGCCGGTGGACAATTTGATGGGTCACCACTTATAGTTTATCATTTGTTGTTTCCGCTGCTGTAAGACTCAAGGTCTTTTGACCTCTTTTGTATTAAGCGACCTTAAGACCGGTACTTTGTTATTACTTTTATGTTATTCCGTGATTCGAACTTGTTATGGACACTGTTTTCACTGTGTGCACTAGCTACTAATCTGGGACTAGTGTAGAAATACACAGGGTTCGAATTCAGAAATCTAGTCCCGATACATACTTGAACTTATTACTCTTGAAAATTGGTGTTTTGTAGATGGCTTGGATGCGTACCCTTGGTGACCTTCCAATGAGGAGCTTTTGGAAGGCACTCGGAAAGTTGTGAAGGTTCGGAACTCACTTATCCGGAGTGGAGAAGGGCTACCATGAGTGGAACACTTGAATCCCTGCGCTAGTTCAAGTAGGAGCATACTCTTACGAGAGTGCTCCAATGAGGATTAGGGGAGATTACAGAATCTCCAAGACCTCGGTTAAAAATTCGGTTGTCTCTTGCCTCCTTTTACATTTTCGCATTTACGCTTGTTGTCTTTCAATTGCTATATCACTATACTTATGTAGGATTGGACTTAGGGTGCAAAATTTCACTAGAATTGTGTAGGAGTTTGTTTGAGCACAGTAGAGAGCCTTAGTCACTCTAGGTTGGGATTAGAGATTTAGTTTTTGTTTACGTAATTGCAAAAATTCAGTTTTAGCCGCAAATTCAAAAAAAAAACTCTAATCCACCCTCCTCTCTTGGGCATCTGATCCCGCTTCACGGTGGAAGGTGGTCTAGGACTAGCTTTAAAGTTATCCCAATTGCTAGGGTGTCGAGATGAAAGTTCTTCAAATTGAAAGTTTTTGTTCAAAATTTCATCATAATCGAGTAGAAAGTCCCAAGATTTGTGCTGAAAGTTGGTTTAGATGCAAAGTGAAAGTTGAAAACTTCTTCAAATTTTGAGAAGAAAGTTCTAGATTTTAGTTGAAAGCTGTCTCAAGTACAAATTGAAAGTTGCGTTTTTTTATTTGTTCAACTTTTGAGATGAAAGGTCCAGATTTTAGTTGAAATCGTCTCAGATTGGAATTGAAAGTTGTGGGTTTTTTAAAGTTGGAAGTTGAAAGGAGGGAAGGATGGGGGCGTGCAGGGCGGAGGCTTCCAATAGCCGTCGTCGGTCGGAAACCGCATGTTCTAGCGCATGTGCGCGGATTAGCGCCATGGGGTAATTCTCTAACTTCAGCAACGACAAGACTCTCTATTATAAGCAATCCGATTAATTACATAAGATACATCCAATTACTCACTCCAGCCACAAAACGAAGTCGTTTTGGGTTACGTGCAACCAAACACTTATAAACTTTGACTATAAATTCCTTTTTGAATATTTAAAATAGATATGTGAAAATGATATGTCTAGATTCGTCTCGAAAAATACTTTCATAATATTATAATTTTATTAGGTTTTATAAAAATATTACAATAGAAATGAGTGGTCAAAATTGCATTTTACAGACCGTGTCAATATGCAAAACGATTTCCTTTTATGACCGAAGGGAGTATAAAGTAATCTTACAACGGAATCTCCATAAATGAGTAGATGCCCCCTCACTCGACCGGATCCCGCGGATGCAACACCAACCGGAACCTAGTCGCCATCGCAAGTGTGACTTAGTACATCGCCAAATACTGTTCACACACTCACAAACCATTGTTCACACAATGATCCTCTGCATTACAGCAAAGAATCCGCATCCAAAAAAACTGGACACTGGTAACACCTTTTTGTGCATATCTATTCACAAATGGAAGTTTCTAAAGTTGAAGGACTGGATGTTCAAACAGGAAATTCCGATACTCTACCACCACATGTTCAAATAGGGGATTCCGATCATCTGCCACTGTAAACTCCTGTCCAAGAATTATTGGGCAATTCATTATATGTTATTGAATAACTTCAAATCTTCATAATATATCACTGATGTCTCACTGACATATGTTCTATGAATCCATATGCCAGTTTTACAATAAGTGATATATTGTGAATCATGTAGTTATTCAGTAACACATCGTGAATTTTCTCAAGAAATTATTGCAGATATTAAAAAATGTGTTATCCTGAAACTATTTTTTTTCAAGAATATGCAGACAGCGGGATATCATTGCATTTAAGTAGTGGTGAAATGTTTTACAAACAGTTCAAACAACGGCCGAACGGAAGACCAGAAGAAACACAGGGAATCCTGAAACTAATGGTGAAGAAGCTTCTCTGATCACAACAATAAGTTAATCTGGTGCAATAAGGATGTAAAACCGCTGAGACAACAATGGTTTCATACTGTATAGACGAATGAATTAATCCAATGTAATCGCGTGTCTGTACTGTGAAAATCAAACAATACACCCACATAAGCCCTGTATGGCTGTATCGCCTCTATATCAACAAAATACAAGAGAGAGAGAGAGAGAGAGTGGTGTATCCGTCCAGTTTTATCCTCCTGTTTCTTTCTTTATAAGTTTATCCTCCTGTTTCTTTCTTTATAAGATATGATATGAATGCCTTCTCATCTCTTCTCCTTTCCCGTTGTGATCTGATCTCACATTCGGTGAGCCTTCAAGGAGGCAGCTATGATCTGCACAGTGTACGTATATACCAGAATGGAAACCTCATAAATCATACTTTCTAATTAGCCTGTGAATACTTATTAGCATCTCGTCAGAATGAGGCGCTCCAAATTGCATCATCTCCTTCACTGCATCTCGAATGCACATACTTGAGCCTCTCAACTGGATTGCAGACCCCGCTGCACCTCCAGTCGAATGATGCAACACAAACGTGTCCTGATTGCGCCTTCCACTCGCAGTCTGAGAACCAGTTTCAGAAACAAAATATTGGTAAGCAGTGCCACAGTGATATTCAGAAATGGTGCATGGTATACAAAACAACTGAAGAAAACTGACCTGGTGGTGTTCCACAGCACATGTCCCTGTCATCAATGTGCTCCACATCTAACCCAATAAACCATGCGCCCAGCGACACATCTTCATTTGCATATTTGTGCAATATAGGCCTGGGTGATATGATGAACACAACGTCATCAGTAGCAACTCATCAAATTAATTTTTTGCCTGAATGAGTATGCCGTTCTCTATTCTTACTGGTTGATTGAGATGTAGGTGGCAAGATCCTTTGAGATGGCATATATCTGCCCGCTGGCATGGCGAAAGTACTTGTTCCCGTCTTCCCCGAACTTCCAGAACTCAGGCTCATGGTATTTTGCATTTCTGATGAAAGGTGCAGCAAAATAAAATTTTAGCATTTATTGAATTTCATACATTGGAACTCCAAGTATAGCTATATGTTGTTTCCAGAAGATTTACATATCGGCAAGAACTGGTCCTGACTTCATACACCCAATATAGACTCGGGGTTTCAATTTATGCCGGCCAAGGGTTGTCACAAGCATTCCTGAACCACCCACATCAGTTAATTACTAAATAACAAATCTCTCCAAGATGATTGAGGGTTTCAAAGGGTACATAGTATTGAAGCTTACCAAGGTTGACATGAACATCATCATCCACCTTGACATAGAAATCAGCATCCCATAAGGCCACAGCAGTGGAGAAGAATATCTTGGTCTTTGCAGATAGCTTGTGATAACCTTCAACATGGTCCTAGATGCATGTATGGTTGCATCAGAATACTATGGACAACAGCCCCCAATCAAGGTGGAAAACAGATTTGGCTGATTGTGGTTTTACAGAAAAGGGAAAAAGAATGATGCAACTCAATGCTTCGAGAACATCACCATACCAGCCTAAGAAAGTCATGATGAATGGCATCCTCTGCATCTATAGCCTTATCAAGGACATTGTTCGATGTAGCACTGTAAAGCATAACCATCAGTTATTAGTTATTACTTCAGTCATTGTATTTAAATTCATGACACTGAGGAATAAGTAGGTCATAAAATTTCAGGAAATATATAACACCCTCTGCCAAGAATTTCTAAAACTAAAAGAAAGAAAAGAAATGCTGCCCGGTATGGGCTCTTCTATGCCGCATCTGATATTTCCTATATCAATCATATTATCGCCATTATGATGCATTCCTTGTGTAGTTTCAATCTAGTGGTGACTGGTGAGTGCGCTGCTTCTTTACCAAAGTTTTTTTTGAGTTCTAAACTATTAGAAATAGAAATCCATTGAAATGTTGACATATGTCTTTTGGAGTTTAAGCAAAATGAATAATTATATAAATCTATGGGAACCACAACAGAGCAAGAAATTGAGGATTTATGGACTTTTTTTATAAATATGGAAAGCTTCCTAGAGATGTTTACAAAATCTTGGCTTAAACTTGTGAAATATTGAGCATAGTGCAAGTAACCTTACCTATGTCCTATCATAAATCGAATGATGATTCCCTTTTCCTCTTCCAATTTCTTGAGTTTCTCACCTGATAAATAGCAGCGGGAGATAAGCAGTTAGTTTTACAAGCAACTATTACAGCAAGCGCAACAGATACAAATAACAGTCAGCCACAGTCCAAGAACTCAAATTTAGCAGAAACTAGTTAGGCGAAAATGATATGACCGGCGATAGTGTCATTCTAAAAGGCTGCTATGATGATTAATGATTCTATTTGACTAGTTGCATACTTGTATATTCCTGTGTATTTTCCTTGTTAACTGCACAATCGTTCTACTTGATTAAATGCACATTCCTTGTGCAATGCTTCTAACTAGGAACAAGAAATTCAGCAAGCGACAGTGAGCCAATACAAGGAAAACAATTAGGCTGCATTGCAAAAGTATGAACCTTGCGGCATCCAGGTCTGCCTGACAGAATCTCGACGCTTCCTGCTACTGAAAGCGGTATTGATTGCAATCACTACAAAAGCCTTCTTCCTTTGCTGGCTTATGCCATCTGCACTTCCATGCAGCTCATGTGTGCTGCGCTTAGCTGCCAGCTCCATTTGTAGTGTGGCAATTGAATTATCTAGATATCTAAACAGAAAATGCTATCCAAGTTAGTCCGATTAGACAATCCAAAGATGCCAATAGGTAAAGAACATTTTTCAGGATTCATGTCAACGTACTGTATGGCCTCATGAGTCTTTGCCACTTCCCTTATGACGTCCCTATCGTCAGCAGGTCTCTGAAACTAAGAAAGGAGCGTTACAAGAATTACATCTCAGAAGGGAAACTGAAAATTTTAGGATTTTCATACCTAAACATCCACTTTTACTTTGCATCTCATTCATCTAAAATAACTTACTTTATCTTATCTTTCTTGAAATAACTTGCTTTATCTTTTTTTAGTACAAACCAGATGCTATAATGTAAAACAGGTGCTATCAAGCAGTGATTGATGAATGCTTAAATGGTGTGCAGTTGTTTCTGCATGATAATACTGCCATAGTTTACAAACAGGAGTTTAAAAAACATAAAAAAAATACAATCATGAATCATGGTACATAGTATACAATAATGTCTGAAATAGCAAGATGAGCATAAACAAACAAAATTAAAAAGAAAAGGAAAGGCTAAAAGTTTATGGATCAGTCAGCCCTACCGGCTTGGCAACAAAATCTTCAGAAACGATCTGCAGTTCCCTCTCCTGCCGCCGGTGCTGCGCTACCACTGGGTTCTGCCATTCTGGGACCGCTCCAAACCTGATCAAATAATCGGTGTCGAACATCAGTTACACCAAACAGAGCACCCATGAGCATTGCATCGCGACACGGCACAACTTAGATCAGGGGCGAATCTACATTGGGACATGGGTATACAGATGTACACCCAAATTTTTTAGCAAAAAATCTAGTATATAGTAGGTGTATTAACAATATATACTAATATGGGGCTCAGTACACTGTATTTCAATCCACAAGTAATTTCAGCTCATGCCACAACCTCCCTCTCCGACTCAATACTCCCCTGCGTGCGGCTCAAGTTCCCAACAGGCCAAGTCCCCCAAGCTAGCTAACTCTCTCTCTCTCTCTCTCTCTCGCTTGCTCCGTTCAAGCGGCGGGCGCAGGGAGGCGCTCGGCAAGGGGCAAGGGCCCACGGCGAGACAGCGAGCGATGCGGGGATGGAGGGCACAGCGGCTGGCGGGGCAAGGAGCTCGTGGCGGCGACCGGTGGGGCAAGCGGCCAGCCGGACATGGAGGGCACTGTGGCGTCCAGCGGGGCAGGGAGTGGTAGACAAAGAGCAGGCAGCAGCTAAGCATCCGGCGGCAGCGAGACAGGTGCATCTCACTCTCAATCTCTCATTCAATTCCTAAATCTCAAATTTCCGGTGCTGAGCTAGTATTGATTTGTAATAGGTGAATTGTGTCTTTGAAAATGTAGACCGTAGAGCATCAAAAAATGAAGAGGAAATATATAGATTTAAAATCCTGTGGGGTAGAGTTAGATTGCAAATTTTCTTATTTATTTTGTATTTTCTCTAAATTATTTCATATGTTGTCTACGAGCAATTTTTACTTTATATTTTGCTATTGCGAACCTTTCTGTTTTTCATTGAGCAGTATTTTTATATCTTCCAACACCCATCTGTAAATCCTGATCCGCCACTGGCTTAGATTAAACAAAGCAAAAACTCGTCTTCGAAAAAAAAAAGGCCATTATGTGAACCAACAGTACGCATATGGTTCAAGAAACTAATCTAGGACTCACTGGTCGGAGAATAGCATGCCGAGGCCGAAGCTGAAGCTGAAGGCGCAGAGGAGCAGTATCCACCTCGACAGCAACCTCCTCTCCGCGGCGGCGGTGCCGTTCTTGGGCTTCATCTTTCGTTCAATCTCTCTCTCTCTCTCTCTCTCTCTGTGCTCTTGCCTCTCTATCTCCTGGGCCGAGGGACTCGTACTGTGTGCTTTGTGAGAAGCGAGAAGAGGACGGGTTTATGAAGGTTCAAAGTAACCGAAGCTGAGGAGGGAAACAACAAGAGGGAGAATACTAGTTTAATGGGTTCAGAAAATGCTACGTTCACCACGCGGGGTTATGAACAGAGGATGACAGTTTGTAAGGGAAAGACAACGCAGGATGACTGTTATGTTCACATAGAATAGTCGACGTGAATGCATGCACCGTAACACCGTATACTGTTAAAAAAATTCACCGAAAACAGCAGGAGAGAGGCTCCTGTATTAAATATATTAATAAAGAAAGATAATTACAAAAGAGAAAAGCAAAACCAAAAAACTATTTACGGGCGTATACAGTTAATTAACGTACAGACGTCCAAGAATTAGAAATGGATATTAAAACCGATGGTATATAATTTTTATGAGAAGAAATACGAGCAATTAATATTTCCAAACCTTATATTTTTATATTTTCTTACCGAGAAACCTTTTTCCCGAAGCATATTGAAATATCTACTTTTGTATCTATTTAGGAAATGAAAGGTGGAATGGTTGTTATATATCGATCCGTTTCAAGGATTGATTATATGTGGATACTTTACCTAAACAAAGTTCTATTAGGAGGTTGTTGACTCACAAACCTAATTAGTTAGTTTAACCTCATATTACTTATTCAGGTACGAATGGAGACCTCCTCCTCTTATATAAAGCAAGGTAGGGGACTCTCATTGTGCATACAAGTTTACGAGCAAAAAGATCAATAAAGAGAGAGGACTAATACTACATCCTTATGTTATTGTCTACTGTTTATTATTTATGAGTTGAAAGCTTTGTTCGCAAAGCGGCCTCGATTATACAACATGTTATCAGCACGATAACACTTTAAGCTAAGGCTTCCAGTTACGTTGCTTTAATCTAAATTTTCAATTCTAGCAGTAATATTCTTTTTAGTAGATTAATTTTTATTCTACTGTTCAATGCCATCAATCCCGCTTGCCGACCAAGCGCGCACCTCCGTGTGTGTGCCGACTGCACCTTCCCGGATGTATGCTTCCGTGCACGCGTTGACGCGCCGCCGCCATCGTCTGCCAGGCGCTGCCTCCGCGGCACGTTGTCGGCCAATCGAGCCGATACAGCACGCGCCGCCGAACACCACTGAGATTTGTTCGGGTATGCTCCACATACCTTCGCCGATCACCGTTGATGGGTCGTCCGACCAAGCGCCTCTGTGCACTCACCACCGGCAACTACCGTCTAGGCAACGGCAGCACGCCTCCGCATGCGCGCCGCCGTCGTGAACCGAGCACTAGGCGCCACCTCTGCGGCGCGTTGTCACCAGATCTATCTCGCCATCCCGATTGGATAGGACGTCGCCTCTGCGCTGCACCACCAATCAGGATCGATCTCTCGTCGCTTGCCTCCGCGTGCGCCGTTAGGACCCATGGGGCAAGGACCTTGCCGTCAGGCTAGTTGTGTCTTGCGTTGCCTCCGCGTTGCACGTCACTGGCCAAATCGACGCCTTCACGCAGTGGCGGCCACCGCCACCATACTCCGCCGCCGTTGCCGTCGCCTTCGCGCTAGCCCGTCGGTGAAGAAGAGTGACGGGACGACCTCGACGCCTCCGTGTCATGGTCGCCGTCGTCTACCTCCGCACCCATACCCCCCGTACGTCATCGTCGCATTAGTACCACGGGCCACCGTCGTTGTCATCGAGCCGCGTCGTTGCCGCCGCACCACTCATGCGTGCTGCTGCCACTACTTGTGTCGTCATCATCATGAGCACCGAGGCTGTCACTTGAGCCCAGACGCACTAGGGTTATGGGAAACCCTAGCGGGTTGGCTAAGTGGGCCGCGCAAAGGCCCTATTTGGGTTGTTGGTTCTGGCTCATAAGGCCCGATCAGCATGACATCCGATCGGCCTTGGCCCTTTTGCAGAAAAGCTCTTGGTGGAATAAAGTACGAAGGCTTCCACTTGGTGGAATTTTTCAAATTAAACATCGGAAGTTTTCTGGTTCTTTTATTTAATTTTTTGTGATTTATTTAAAATACCAGAAATTACTTTTCTATTAATTTATGAATGTAGTAATTGTTCTATGCCTAGAAAATTGATAGGAATTTTTTTTGAAATCCATAAATTTGGCATTTACTACTTATACAAGTTTTATTGTTGTAACATACGTTTTAACTCATGTTGTACATTATGTACCTATTCATTACCTTATTGTAATTTTATATGTTGTTATACAGTGTTATAGGCAGTGTTCCCCCTAGACGCCCGCCTAGGCGCTAGGCGCAGCCCTCCCGCCTAGGCCCACCTATGTGGTGATTAGGCGCTAGGCGCTGGTCTACCGCTCGACTAGTGCCTAGCGCCTTAGGGAACACTGGCTATAGGCAACATGACTGACGTCACAAAAGGGGAATTCGATGAATTGGCAGTTGACAAGAGCAACTACCTAACCTGGGTCCTAAATGTGGAGTTCTACTTAGCCTCCAAAGGGCTAAGTGCAACTATTGTTCCTCACAACAATACTAATAAGCCTCCAGAGGAAGACAAGGCTAAAGCCATATTCTTCCTACGTCATCGTTTGAATAAGGATCTCAAGACTGAGTATTTTGACTGAGAGAGATCCATTAACCCTATGGGTTTCCCTTCAAAAGAGATATAATCAGCAAAGGGAATTAATGCTCCCACAGACGGAGCATGATTGGATGAGTTTGTGCTTCCAGGATTTTAAATTTGTAGTGGCTTATAACTCAACACTCCATAGGATAATTACTCGTTTCAATCTCCGTGGAAGAGATTTTACGAAGGGACAACTTATTTAGAGAACTCTTTCCACCTTTCATGCTATAAATATGCTGCTAGCACAACAGTACAAAGAAAAGGGGTATGAAAACTACTATGAACTGATAACCACACTTCTAGTGGCGAAAAAGCATAATGAGTTCCTCATTAGGAATCATAATGCTCGTCCTACAGGAACTCAGGGTGCACATGAGGTGCATAACATTCAGGAAAGGACGAATGTCAGTGGAAAAGGAAAGAGGACTAGGGGAAAGAAGTCTAAACCATTTTTCTTCAAGGCAAAAGATAAGGAGAAGTCTTCAATAAAGCACCAGGTGATAATAGGCTCTGCTATAAGTCTGGGCTCAAGGGTCATGGGGCAAAAGGTTGCAAGACACCTAAGCATCTGGTGGAGCTCTATCAAGAGTCTCAGAAAGAAAAGACAGAATAAACCAGAAGCTCACTTTTTGGAAGCACCATCAGAAGGAGGGCGAGAGGAGAATGAAACCCATCAATTCACAGTAGAGGAGGAATCGGGAAAATTATGCTCTATATGATGACGAATATTCTCCTCTACAAGATGATGAGTTGCTGGATATTCATCCATAAAAGGATCAGGAGAGTCCTAAGAATTAATCTATGTTATCTCCTTAAATTTAGAAGTCAATTCATGGTGTGTCGATGGTGTTACTAAATTGAACACCAAATTTTGTCAATCCTGAATTAGTCAGCAACATTACTATTAAGAATTTAAATTACTTGTTGTAATCTTTTGTTCATAAAATGAATAAAGTATTTCCAATTCATTTGCATGTCTTATGTTGTATTTATGCGTATGCAATGTTTTTCAGGCAAATTATTTATCTACTACTTATAGTTGACATACAATGGAGGAAGATCATGAAATCTATCTTGTAAACAATTGTACCACAAATTCTATCACAAGGGATATGAAGTATTTTCAGATCTCAAGTTTTAAGACTAGCAATATCATGACCATATCTGGCAACTGTGGTAATATTGCGAGTACTGGAAGAGACACAGTAGTCCTATCGATGAGAACGAAAATAATCAATGAGAATGCATTGTTGTTCCTAGACTCAACTATAACTTTACTAAGTTTCAAAGATATCTGAAATAATGGTTTCCACGTGAAAACAGAGGAAGAGAATGGTCCTACACGTTTATCGAAAAGAAGTAGTAGGGAAACTCACTACGTTCTCCTCCGGATCGTACTACACGTTTATCAAACGTGATAAAGAATATGTTGCGATGAACGTCCAGGTTAAAGACCCCGAACTATTTAGAATGTGACATGAACGTGTGGGTCATCTTGGAGACAATATGATGCGTCGGATACTACAACGTTTTGCTAGCCACAACTTGAAGTCCAAAGACACCCCTAATCAATCACACTTTGTGTGCAAAGCCTGTGTGAAAGGCAAGTTGATTATACGACCCTCATATTATAAGATCAATGATGAATTACCTGATTTTCTTGAGAGGATTCAAGAAGATATATCCAGACCTATAGATTCTATGTCTAGGCCATTTAAGTACTTTATGGTACTAATAAACACACCCACTCGATGGACATATGTATGTCTATTATCCACTAGGTATCACGCATTTTCCAAGATGATTTCACAAATTATTGCACTAAGAGCGAAGTTTCCGAATTATAGGATCCAATCCATAAGAATGGATAATGCTGAGACTTTACCTCAAAAACATTTAATGACCATTGCATGGCCTTAGGCATAACAATGGAACATTCGGTCCCGTGTGTTCATACTCAGAATAGACTTGCTAAATCATTTATCAAGATGATCGTTAGACTATTGTTAATGAGATCCAGTCTACGAACTATGTGTTGGGGACATGCCTTATTACATGCATCAACATTAATACGGCTCCGGCCATTTGCATACCATAAGTTGTCACATTTCCAATTATTGCATGGGAAAGAGTCAAGTATTTTCCATCTGTGTAAATTCAATTGTGTCGTTTACATTCCTATCTTACCTCCTTAGCGTATGTCAATAGGACCCCATCGTAAATTGGGAATTTACGTGGGATTTGAATCTCCGTCTATAATAAAGTATTTGGAGCGTATGATCGGGGATTTGCTAAAAGCAAGATACGTTAGTACTGTATTTAATGAAGGACTATTCCCAACATTAGAGGGAGGAAAGAACCCCAAGTTGGAATATCGAAAACTATCATGGAATGATAGTAGTCTTCGAAATAGCGATCCACACACTAAGGATTCTAAACAAGAGGTTCAAAGGATAATAGATTTGCAAAATCTTGCAAATCAGCTGCCAGATTCATTCACGTATCATAAAGGAGTTATAGTCACATATACTAGTAATAAATGCACTTGAAAGAGTAGAACCATCCGGTTTTTGGGTTCTACATCTAACTCTACCACTCTTAGTAAGAAGAGGGGGAGACCTCCTAGGTTAAAGGATCTCAAACCACAAAGACGTCCACAAAAGAGATGCATTGAACAGGGGAAGAAACTCTATGAACCGAACATAAATGAAACATTTGATGGACATTACACCCAGAGTGAAGAGATGATAGGTGGTGCCCCGTAAAAGAGTAGACGGGGAGGCACCCCATGCTGGAATACAGGGACATGTGACTAGTGAAGGGGTAAGCACACCTGCCGACACTAGGGCACCTGAACAATAGTGGAGAGCTGATAGATTTAAATAAAGTTCCAATTGAATTGAACAAAAAGTTTTCCATAAACTATGTGAAAACAGGAGAGGTCTTTTATAAACAAATGAGTTCTAATAGCAGTTGTTTCATCCCAAAGATTGTCTTCCATATTGAAACGGATCCGGAACCAAAGATGATTGCAGTATGCAAGAATCGTCAAGATTGGGATAAATAGATGGTAGCAATCGAGAATGAAGTAAACTCGCTTAATAAGAGGAAAGTCTTCGAATCTGTGGTCAAGACATCTCATAATGTAATTCCTATTAGACACAAGTGGGTGTTAATAAGAAAGAGGAATGAGCATAATGAAGTGGTGAGATGCAAAGCGAGATTGGTATCACAAGGATTTACGTAGAAACTCGACATCGATGAAACTTACTCTCCTGTAATGGATAACACAACGTTTTGATATCTTATAACTATGTCAGCAGGAATGAATTTGAAAAATGAAACTTATGGATGTCATGACTGTATATTTATATGGGTTACTAGATTCTGAAATCTTCATGAAGATTTTGGAGGGATTAAAAGTCCCATGTATGAGTGAGATTGAACACCGCAGTATGTATAGTGTTAAATTGCAAAAGTCACTATATGAGTTGAAACAGTTGGGTCGTATGTGGTACAACCAACTGAGTAATTCATGTTACAAAATGAGTACATAAACAACGAAGTCTGTCCGTGTGTGTTCATAAAGAAATCCAATAATGGATTTTGTATTATCTCTGTGTATGTTGATGACTTGAATGTAATCGAAAACACAAAAGACATTCTCGAAGTGAGCTCATTCTTAAAGATGAAATTTGAGATGATAGATTTGTGTGAAACCAAATACTATCTCGAATTGCAGATTGAAAATTTGCCTGGAGGCATATTTCTGCATCAAACCACCTACACCAAGAAAGTGTTAGAGAGATTTTATCTTGATAAATCTCGTCCACTGGTTACACCCACGATTGTTAGGTCGCTGAAAGTGGAGAAAGATCCATACAAACCTAGACAAGACAACGAGGATACATTAGGACCCAAAACCCCTTATTTAAGTGCTATTGGAGAATTGTTATACCTTGCCAATTATACCAGGTCTGATATTGCATTTACAGTAAATTGTTTGACATGATATAGTTTCGAGCTTACGAAGAGGCATTAGAACAGAATTAAGAGAATCCTCAGGTACCTTAGGGATACAACTAATCTTAGACTCTTTTATTATAAGGGTCAAGATATAAGGTTGAAAGGTTAGTTAGATGTTGGCTATCTTTCTTATCCCCGTAATGCCAAGTCATATACTGGATACGTCTTTCTAAGTGGTTCTACATCTATCTCTTGAAGATCTATAAAACAATAGATTGTTACTACGTCAACTAATCATGTTGAAACCATTGCACTATATGATACAACTTGGGAGTGCATATGGCTTAGAAGACTAATTCGCAATATCCAAGACTCTTGTGGTGTAATAGGTGGATAAAATTCCTGCAGTCCTCCATGAGAATAACATAGCTTGCATTGTACAAATGAAGAAAAGCTATGTCAAGACGCATATGACAAAGCATATACTCCCTAAATATTTTTACTTATATGAGCAGCAGGAAAATGAGAATATAGAAATACATAAAATCCAATCAAATCAAAATCTTACGGATTTGTTTACAAAGACCTTGCCAGGACCATGTTTTGATAAAAATTTCCGCGGTATTGGTACGAGAAGACACAAAGAGTTGTTGTCTTCAGGGAGGACATATGATCTTCATATATGTTCATCATTGGATGAATAGATATTGTACTCTTTTTTCCTTACTTGAGTTTTGTCCCAATGGATATTCTCATTCGAAGGTTTTTAATGAGGTAGCATGGTAAGAATTTTTTTTATTAATGAACTTTATATTAATTTATTTTTATTGTTAACCCCTGCGAACTTTATTTCTAATTCTGATCCTTTTGGTCACGCCACCACCCGTGGCGTGACAAAATAACACTGTCACGCTAGCCCATATCTTGTCAAGCTTTTGTCACGCCACCACTAGTGATGTGATAGTGTTGTTTGGTCACGCCACCACCAGTAGCGTGACAAAGAGTGATATTTAGCGGACTTATCCTATAGCGTGACAATGTTGTTTTGTCACGCTACAGTGGTGGCTTGACCAAAAGGGTCAGAATTAGAAATAAAGTTTGTGGGGGGTTAACAATAAAAATAAATTAATAAAAGAGTTAATTAATAAAAAAAAAGTTCCCTGTGTAATGGCAAAAACACGAGTTATGTACTCTTTTATTTTTACCATTTTTACTATTGGGTTTTCGAAAGAGGTTTTTAATGAGGCATGAGTGTAATGTTGGCAAAGTGTCCAAAGATGTGAGGGTACTATTATTAGTTTTTACCACCTAGGAGGTGAGGGTAATATTAATCATCGGATCATGCAGGATTAACAGTCCACGTTAAAGTGAGTGCACCTTAAAATTTCCCTTATCCAGAGAATTTGAAGTGAAAACCAACCGTTAGAAAAGAAACCCAAATGATTACAATTTACTTTTCTACTTATCAATCAAAACCACCAACAAGTTTACAACAAGCATCAAAGCTCCTGTGTTAGAGTAGCAATATTAGCAGGAAAGTAAATAAACCGGAAGCTTCGACATCAATCCGGGGGTAGGCCGCGTTGGCACCGAAAATGGGAGTCCCGGTCGTTTACGTAGCGGGGGGTTCCGTTCCGTATCACATTCGAGTTCGGGAGGACGCGGCACGGGACACGTGATGCCGTGGAGTCCAGTCCACGCGCGCCGACCATGTGCGCCCGCCGCGTTGCCCCGAAAGGGCTCGTCTCGCGGTCGCTCTCGGAGGTAGCACCGCACCCTCGGGGGCGTCGCGCGCCAGCAGCCGCCGGTGACGCGACGGCAAAGCACGCTGTCGCTGCGCTTCCTTGTAAAAAGCACACGTTTTCTTTTTTCTTTTTCCATTCCCTCGTGTAACGTGCTAGCTGTATTCGCGGATTCGCTCTTTCAAACTCGATCCTTCCGACGGGTAAATATGCTTTATACCTCTGCAAGCAAAACTTAAGTTTGGTCTTTTAGCCCTCAGCAGGATGATCAACGATAAACAATGCCAGCTAAAATAAAATCTCTTGCAGAGATTTTATTTCCTTCGTGATTTCGTTGGGGGTTAGCACTTAGCGATAGAAACTGATAGTTACAGGTAGTGGTAGCTTTCTAAGTCGTTAAAGCACAAACAATTGATTGACGCTTCCAAAGCAACGCGCTCTCAGGTCAAAACCCACTGTAAACTTCAGGGAAGCGACGCTGAACCTGGATTGGCATCATTTGCCGTTCCAATTAAAATAGTATGAGTGAACGGTATTATAACATTACACGAACTTGAGCCGTCCAATCTGGGGAAGAACCGTTCAGCTCAAGCGACACAGTTAGCTATAGTATTTGGGTGAACAATATTTCTGCTACGGCATTCATGAACAGTGATGCTACAGTGGACTTTCGGCCGTCGTTTTTAACGGAACGGCATAAAACTTCACTACGTTGCTATCGAGCAGAACGCAACGGATTAAGATGCTCTCGATCGAGACAAAACGCGACATGATCCTCGACTCCTCGTCCCTCCACTATTAGTTTATGCCCCAAATCACCCTGCCGTTCACTTCACCCCATCACCCTACTGCATGATCCTACTACGCCCTGCAGGCCATCATGATTTCGTCCGGTCGGCAGACGGGTCCCACGCCGTCTACAAGGTGCCGGACTAGTGTCAACTAGGAAAATTCATATCAGAAAATGGTGATATGCGTATGGAAACATGCTGAAAAATAAGAAGAAAGTTCAGGCTCCACTAGCAGGCTCTAAATGGTGTTTGCAAGACAGTTGATCGGCACACAAAGAACGCTAAGAGTCGGAATGCTTGGAGGTAAGAGGACATAAATGAGCACTGACTTTAAATATCTCCCAGACGACAAGAATAGGTCGACATTCTTTTCCCATCTCGATAATTCTAGCACAGCACGCCAGCACCAACAAAGAAACAGGGTGCAACAGCGTCTGGATTTAGGAGCTGTTTTCATAGCGCAAACGAGTCAAACCAAAATTTTGGTATAGCCAAAACCTGAGTAAAACCAAATATTAGCAAAATGGATATTGTTTGGATCATGACCAAACCAAATTTTGGTGTTACCAAATTTCTTTCGCGAACGATTTCCTCGTCGTTGGATCGCCCACATGTGACATTGGACTTCATAGATGTTACCAAATTTTCAGAAGTATTACTAAATTTTGGTAGCAAACCAAACAATAACCTATTTTCGTTGGCATTACCAATATTTGACTTGGTTTATAAGAGTAGCAAACCAAACAAACCCTTAACAAGTCAACTGAAATTGACCAGGGAGGTGTGATGATAATAACTTATTGCAGGAAACGGTCAATCACAATAGAAGAGCAATTTTTGAGCTCCTATTTGACAGTTTCAATCTTAACATAAATGGGCGAATCAGAAGAAATTAGGAGAAACGTGCAACGGTGTTGAGCATCATTTCAGAAAGAAGTCAGTTATGCACAGATGAAACATCCAGTCTTCCACGCTAAAAGTGAACATGATTTTCCTTTACACAAAATCATACACTGGCAGAAATAGTACACAAAATCACCCTTGCAAGTCTGCTCAGAACATTCTGCCCCTTAATCCTCGGAGTGGCACGTCCAATATATCAGCCCACTGCAAGGGTGATGCAATGTCAGAAACTCAGAATACACAGTGGTCAAGTGAACGAGGAAGGGAGCGAGGGAGGAAGTTGATGAAACACGCAGATATACCTTATCAATACAAGAACACATTGCAGAACACCAGCAACACCAGTCCACACTGAAGGGCCCTTGTCTGTCAAGGCATCTTGCACCAACAAACCCACTGATCCAGCTAGGCAGACAAAAGAAACAACATACGCCACAAAAAGCCAAAGTTTCACTCTGCGAATTAAGAAACATCTGTTAGAATAATTTTATGCAGTATCGGGAGAAAATCACTCTTCCATTGCAAATTCCATTTACAAGTACATTCTCGTACACATCATTAGTCTATTATACTCTTTTGAGAACCAAAGAGGGATAATTTTTCAGATGTGATAGAAAATATGTGTAAATGAGATTTGATTAGGAGATACAGCAAGGATTGTGTGATGACTTGCCAAGGAAAAAACGAATGCAACCACACAGCACAATACTAGCAACTATGATGTTCTTTTGGTAGAAAGTACTATCATAGTTCGAGATTTCTACTGCACAACACAAACGATCCAAACTGTGAGGCCCTTACCTCCCCCATCGAACCTACACAAAATTATTTTCAGCTCTGTGATCATGTCCTTGCCACTAAAAGACATGCCTAAACTACACCTCAAGTTGAAGATTCACCTTGTGTTAAAACTTTCCCTTGACTTCATTCAAATTTATTGAAGCAGGTTTACCTAACTCTTATATTGGCCTTGAGAGGCATGGCTTGTAAAATTTTGGCGCATATAGCAAGGCATAAATTGAGGCAAACTAAGCTACCAACTCCCAATGTATAAGCCCCTCAGACCCCTGTGAATCCGTAAATCAGAGAACATTTACTCATAATACATTGTATCAACAGGACAACAGCTTTTCTTTATTTCAACATCTCTTATACTGTTATACATCATTGAACATATCGTATAAGTGCGTAGAATTTTGAGTTTACAAGCTTTATGTTGTCACAGGTATCCTAATATCTAACAGCTACAAATATAACTTAATCTGACTCGTCCCAGTCACTCTATAGTCATACACATTTTTTTTCTGTAAATAATTACTAATATTAGCAACCAACTATCAAAATTAAAAATAAATATAATAGATTGGTCTAAGTCTCAGAAGATTTAACTTCAAGATAGTTAGCATGCAAAATGGATGATCATCGAATTAAAGTTGTGGAGAGCTAAAACGTAACAAAGCAGACAAATTAACAACACCTAAAGTTTTAGTTTTCCCCAAATAAAAAATATATTTTGATGCTATATCAAATTTAAAGAGAAGAACTCCTTTTCTTATCTCCACCAGCCATCAGAAAGTTAACCGACAGAAATTAACACAAACAATCGGAAATAAGTTCAACAAAATTAGAATATAAGTAGTTTCTCAACCAACAGATTGACTTTAATCCCACTGTGCTGGCATCTTATTCTTACTGGCACATGGATTCCCCTCGGGAAAAAAAGTTGTCTGGAAAATAAGTTAACATAACAGAAAACAGTATAAACAACTACCTAGGTGTTTGGCAAACAAAGAGGTGTTAGGTTCAGATTCCATTACTGTCAACAAAAACAGGGATATGGAAACAGAGTGATCCATGAGCGATGTTAGGAGCATTTGTAACAGTGGAACCAATGCTACCCTCATAAGATGTATAAAGTGATTTAGTTAGTAAAACAATCAAAAGAGAGGTCCACTAGTTGACTTAGTTGTCTAAGTAGTTCTGTAATCAATCAAAGGAAACACTGTTAAGACTTTTCTTAACCATTTAAACTTGTAACCAGATTAATCAACCCTTGAACAGCATATGATCAAGTCTCAGGATGACTTAGGAAACTAACAAGATCCAACATACAACAGTTTTTTAGACCCTTTTTGAAAGACCAATGTTTAAAATAAATCATAAGAACCTCTCTGCAAGTTTACTGAATCTTTTCAGCTTATAATCACATTTGGATCCTAAATCCTAATTTACACTTGTACATGTGACTAAGTCCAGTGATAATTTATGAAGATGAAGCTTGATCGACAGCATTTTTTTTTTTTTGAGAAATCAGCAGAAAGGGTCTCTACCCTGGTATTCTACTGCAATCAACTGGTCAGTGACGAAGATAATATGGTTTATACACACGGCAGGCAAAGCTCAAAAATCAAGCAAAGTTCAGTTTGGAATCATCCTAGTCTAACTACATACAGAGAGACACTAGCGAGGCATTTGGTTCGATGCATTTCTGTTCAGCACGAACCATGAAGCCAATGCCTCAATTTTTGGAGACTGAACAAACAATTGGTTAACTCATACAATACTAACTTATCATAAATTTTCTTCCTGAAATTATACGTCGTGGATACTGTGACTATTTTTAATCGTGCAGGCAATGTGTATATATTCAGGGTTCAATTCAATCATCTGGCCTAGATTAGCCTCAATTCATCGACCGATTCGACCAACTAGTGCCTAATGGAGCAATAGCCTCACCTCCACTCGGAATCGTCCCCATAGGGCGAGTAATAGTCGTATCCGATCTCATCCTTGTTCACGCAGTTGAACATGAGCGCCGCTAGCAACGCGAAGATCCCTCCAACCCCACGCCCGACAAAAGCACACCCATCAATCCCTACCTCGAAGCCACAAAGAAGACAATTTAACCAGAAACAAAAGCGAAGGGATCTTGCTCTCACCGGGGAGGTAGTGGAGGAAGGAGACCTGGACGGCGCTGCAGACGACGGCGTCGACCCAGAACCACCAGCCGGCGCCGAAGACCGCGCCGGCCATGCCCGGCCCGATGATCCCCCACAGCAGCGCAAGGTTCTCCATGGCCGCCGTGACCTCTCCACCAACTCCTCTCCTTCCACGAAGCAATCCTCTTGCTTCTTGAGTTCCTTCTCGCTTTTTTGACAAAATGCTACATTTTACTTGTGCCTAACGTGAAATGTCATTATGTTCGACGCAACTGACTATTGACCGTATATTATTTTTTCACTTCGTTAATTTGTCTTTTTAGGAGTGTTTTATTGGTGTTTCGGTTTTAAGTGCCTAGCCCACATGCAAAATGTCCGATATGCCCCTCTGGTAGGTTTTGTCGGTCCGATCGCAGTCAGTCACGGACCTGGCTGGGTCTAGCCTTCCTAGCACTCCCGTGCCTTTCTTCTTTGAGCACACTTGTTACTTCCTCCCTTCGCTCTCTCTCGCGACTACCCGATACTCCCGGACTAAAGGAGACCAGTGCGGTTGGTGAAATCCAGCGGCTACGTAGGCTCAGCAAGTATACTCCGGGACCGAAGCCCTTTCTCTTCGTCTCTCCTCCTTTCATTGTTGATAGATATGGTGAATGCCTAAACCCTAGCTTCGATGGAGGCTCCGGTTGGTGGAGGAGTGCGCGCAGTGGAGGACCTTGTCGGTGGAGGGGCGCGCATAGAGGAGGAGGGGGTTGTTGGAGGAGCGCTCACAGTGGATCCAAATGGGTATGTCTCTTCCCCTATGGTTGTTCATCGATGGACTATTCTTGCGGCCTCCCCAGCCCCCATCTTAGCTAAGTCGAATGAAGTAACAAGTGTGCTCAATGTTGTAGTCCCCCTAACCGTAATAATTTTGTTTTGTGTGAATGTCAAGTAGGATTGCACCTGAAAGAGCCTTTACAGTAGGTGTTTGAGTTCCACTGTACTTTACCAGGCTTGACGGCGGTAGCCAACGCAGATACGGGCGACAAGATCTGGATTGGGTAGTTGATTTGCATGGGTTTACCTTTGCTAAGTTCATGGAACAGCTGGGAGAGAAGACTAGTTGGGGATCATTTCAGGAGGTCCATGTTTGGTGCAATGATCTAGTGTGTGGTGGTGGGATGGAAAGGGTTCAACACATCTTTGATATGTTGGATGTATTTAGCAGCCGCAGCAAAATGAAATGGGTTTACTTCTTAGTGAAAATAGTTGATAAAGCTTCCTATCTGTCTAACTAGTCTAGTGTTACAGTCGACCCCTTGGTGAATGATTGTGCTGAGACTACCACTGCAACAGTAGTATCAAATGTTGCTCCAACAGCAACAACAATGGATGAGGCTGAGGACCAAGGAAATGACTTGTCGTCACTAGTTAAGGTGGACTGGTCTACTATTAACATTGATCAAGGACCTAGTGAATTAGATACAGATGTTCCTATGACTGAGGATGACATGTTTGTTCTTTTGGGCTTGAGGGATAGGTCTGACATAGCAAGGCATAGGGCTGGCATGGGCATGGCAGGGGCTGAATGTGGTGTTGCACCTGTGGAGGGCACTGAAGGGGCAGCAATTCCTGTGGATGATGATATACTCGAGGAGCAGCACATCAACTATGACAGGGATCATCCCAAGATGGAGATGGAAAGCATGTTTCCATCCATGAAAGACTTTAGATTAGCCATTAGGCAGTTAGCTATAAATGAGCAGTTTGACATATTCACCCAGAAAACTGACCTTACAAGGTTTATTGGGAAATGTAGGGTTGAAGGATGCCATTGGAGAATTGTAACTCGCAGGGATTGTAGCTAAGAAAGCAATCAGGGTAATATCTTTGTTGCTAAATCTTAATTTTTGCAGATATGAAAGATTTTTTGATTTGTTTGTACTTAATGGTGTTATTGTTTTTGCAGGTGTCCAAGATAGTCAATGACCATGTATGTTAACTATTCTAGCAGCAGGATCAAGACTAGTATAGCTTCTAAGTCCTGGGTGGTAGACAGGGCAAAATCCGTACTGATGAACCATCCCAACATGGGAGGCAAGGAGATGCAAGAAAAGCTGCAAGATGATTACAATGTTACCATAGAATATGACATAGTATAGAAGGGAGACAAAAAGCGATGGATTAACTATATAGATGTTGGGAATAGAGCTTGCAGTTTCTATACAACTTCAAGGCTGAGGTTGAGTTGAGGTCCCCTACCAGCATTGTAGAGATCGATAGTAAGAGAGTGAAAGGTAATGCATACTTCCACATATTCTTTATTGTATTTAGGCCCTGCATTGAGGGATTTTTGAGAGGATGTAGACCATACATTGGCATAGACTCAACTGCTCTGAATGGAAAGTGAAATGGCCATTTAGCTTCTTGTATAGCTTTAGACGGTCATAACTAGATGTTCCCAGTAGTATTTGGGTTCATTGATAGGGAAAGTGAGGATAACTAGACGTGGTTCATGAGACAGCTCCATAGAGCAATAGGTGATCTTCCTAACCTGGCTATGTGCACAAATGCTTGCAAGGGTTTGAAAAATACAGTGAATGAGGTTTTTCCTCATGCTAAGCAAAGAGAGTGCTTTAGGCACCTTATGCAAAATTTTGTGAAGAAATTCAATGGTGACTGCTTTGGACATATGTGGCCTGCAGCTAGGGCATATAAACAAGATGTTTTTGACTACCACATGAACAAAATTTTGACAGCATGCCCTGAGGTGGCTGACTATCTTCAAAGGCATCACAATTTAATGTGGATGAGATGTGCTTTCAAAACAGACATCAAGTGTGATTATATTAACAATAACTTTTCAGAGTCCTTCAACAGTTGGGTGAGAGATGTGAAGAACCTGCCTGTGCATGAACTTGCAGACAAGTTAAGGGAGATGGTTATGGTGTTGTTTGAGAAGAGGAGAAGAATTGGAGAAAGGTTGCAGGGGAGGATTCTACCAGCTGTCTTACAGCAATTGATGCTCAAGTCAAGGGGATTAGCCCACCTGAAGGCTCAAGCATCTGCAAATTGAAGTGCTCAAGTGAGGGATAGTAACAACAGCAACCTGAGGCATGTTGTCAAGGCATCAAGTCATGAGTGCACTTGCCTTCAGTGGCAGCACACAGGTAAGCCATGTGAGCATGCATTGGCATTCCTTACATCTTTGAGGAATGTGAATATGGAGGATTATGTACATGAGTACTACTCACTAGAAAGGTTTAGATCTACTTATGAAGGGGAAATTGAACCACTAACAGACAAGTCTCAATGGCCAAAAGTGCACATTGGCTTTGAGCTGCTTTCTCCATTAGCCAAAATATCTTCTGGAAGGCCTAGGAAATTGAGGATGAAAAGTTGCTTGGAAAAGGATGGTAAGAGAAAGCAACCGGTTCAATTAGGAAGCCTAAACAGGTGCAAGAGATGTGGGGAGCTGGGGCATAGGTAGACAGCATGTCCATTGGGTGGGACAAATAAAAGGTACATGCATATTAAATTCAAGGTTCTTTTGGTTTTTTCAGACTGATACATTAACTATTGTAATTGTGGGCTTCACATAGGGGGTCCAGAAAAGCAAGAAAGAGTGCAGCAAGAACATAAGGTGCAAGCACTTCCATAGGAGGATACCCAAGCACTTCAACAGTGGCTGGTACAAGCATATCATTTGAGGCCAATGTTGACCATTCCTGCTGCACTGGGTGATAGCCTGGTCCTGTCACAAGAAGGTGAAATAATTTTGAAGAAATACTTTTGTTTGTTACATTTCAGTATCCATATGCCCTGGTCCCGAGTAGATCATCTTGCAGACAACTGGCAATGGCTTTGGGAGGTGAGGCATCTCCAACAAGACCTGCCAAGAAGATTACCCCAAAGAAGAAGAAACAAAAGACTTAACTAGATCATACTATGTGTGTTTGATGTATTCTGGATTATGTATGTTTCATGTATTCTGGATTATGTACTGAATGGATTCTAGATTATGTATGTTGTTTGACGGATTTTGGTTTATGTATGTTTGATAGAATCTGGATTATGTACTAAATGGATTCTGGATTATGTACTGAATGGATGTTTGCAAGTGCTTTTGGATTATGTATGTTTGATGGATTCTGGTTTATGTATGTTTGCAAGTGCTTTTTTAGCAACATAAACAAAATGTACTCTGGATGTACTAAATGGATTCTGGATTATGTTTGTTTGCAAGTTCTTTTTAGCAACATAAACATAATGTACTCTCGATGTACTTGACATTTTTTCAATAGCAATTGAATTCTGGATTCTGGCAATATTCAGTACAAACTTACTGTGCTATCTGGATTCTGATAATACCAATTGAACTTTGATAATATTCAGTACACAACCTAACAAAACCATTCAGGGTCCATAACATCCATTTAGCGACATAAACAGAGAATAGGCATTCAGTACTATACATACTATAACATCCATTTAACATTCATCCATAAGTCTACATTGCATAAGCATAAGTATCCATCCATAAGCATTTAGTACTATCTAGACAACGCCAAACTACCATCCATTACATAGGCCACTGCCTACTTCACAAACATAATGAACACTACAAGCAAAAGGAATAAACCAAGCACTACATACACAACTATCTGCATCTCTGCTATCTTTGTGAGCTTGCTCAGCTTCGCATCCCCATTGCAAGCAAATGCCTTCAACAGAACCATATCTTGCTTGAACCAGCCAACATTGGCCTTCAGAGCATCCAACTCAACCTGCATAGAATTGTAGCCTTCCTTGAGGTCAGATGTAACTTCAAGCGGTCCGAATGAGATCCTCAGGGCATGTAGTGTCCTTGTGAAGAAGGCCCATGTCCACCAGGTACTGGTGGTACTTGTCCATCCACATGAAAAAATTACAACCATTCGAATCCTGCCAAGCACAAAATCAAGTGACAATTTAGCCATGGTTCAACCCTAATCAGTACCAATTCTTCCTAAATAGAACAACCCGAAAACCCTACCCACGACGCAACTCGAAAATCCTAGCATCCCTACCCAGTCAAAATTTGTCCTTATAAATCGCTCTACACTTAACCCTAGCCACGATGCACCCCTAATCACTACCAATTTCTCTCTAATTTCCCCAAATTCGCCCAACCATACAACCCTAGCCTTGCGCAATTCAACCCAAATAAGTGCCAAATGCAACAAATATAGCAAAAGGACCCAACAACTTACTCTGGATTGATTCCTTGGGCACTTGAAGAAAACCTTCCCCGGGTTGTTCTTCGTCTTCGAGGTAAGCTCGCCACCTTCTCGACTCCACAAGTAGGGCAGTCCATGAGGGGAAACCCGCTATTCCCATGCCCGACAACAGCGCATGGCTAGGGGTAGAGCGGCTTCCGTAGGAACTCCCCTCAGACATCACAGCTGGGCTCGGGAAAGCTCGTAGTTGGCTGATTTTCGAGGCAGTCGCGAGTGAGAGAGAAGAGCAAGCGACAAAAAAGAAGGGGAAGGGCACAAGCGCATAGGGTATGTCGCCACAAGAAGGCTGGACCCAGCCAGTCGGGACCGACCGCGATCGGACCGACAGAATCGATCGGGGGGCATATCGGATATTTCGCATGTGGGATAGGGCACTTGAAACCGAAATATGAATAAAATACTCCGAAAGGGCAAATTAACAAAGTGCGAAAATAACATGTGGCAAATAGGCAATTGCGTCAAACATAATGGCATTTCACATGAGGCAAAAGTAAAGTGTGGCATTTTAACAATTGTCCCTTTTTTTCGAGTGGAGACTGCGTTATGCGGAGAAGTGGAGCCTTGTTGCTTGGGCCGAGATGAGATTGGGCTTAAATCAAAATTATTCGACCCAATGTATGGGCCAAGTGGCCATGGTCCCATGATCGACCCATACACTTAGCCCATTTAACTTTCGGACTGAAACCCAAATACATAATGAGATGTAGCCCATAGGCCTCATGGCCTAGTCCCTCCTGCCAGCATACCTCGGGCCACTCAAAATAGCCAGTGCCTCCTTCCCACCGACTAAAAGACGAATTAGCTGATATCGCCGCTCGTCAAAAATGAATTCAAAAATTGAAAGTCTAAAACTTTTAAGCCCAGCCCACCCCTTGCAGGGATGCTTCTCATCCTAGAGCCACCGCCTACCACCCCAGCGGCGGTGGCCAGCCTGCCTATCCTACGTAGCCAGCCCCCTACCTTAACCACTAGCCATGACTGCCTCCTCCTCCTCCTCCTCGGACCTCGACTTCTGTGCGGCGGTCCTCCGCGCCAGACGGAGAAGGAGTGACGCTGGCATGAGTCCTCCATCTCCAGCCCGGACTCCGTCCAGTCCAGGCGTTGTTCACCCTCCCCGCAACCGCCTCACCTTGGCACGGTCGACAGTAAGAAGGTTCTCTTCGTCGACGGCAGCCTCACATGTGTGGCTACACCCCCTCCCGTGGTCACTTAGATCCTGGTCGCTCAGGTTGCCCAGAACTCCATGGATGAAGGCTAGCGTGAGGTCCGTCATCGACGCTCCTAGCATAGAAGGCCTCAGCCGCGACGCGCCAACAACTCTCTCTAGGCTGGCCCCTAGGGATCTGGTCGGGCTCTACTTCAATTGCTTCGCAAGTGAGCACATTGTGGATGTGTGCAAGAACCCAACTCGATGCTTTTGTTGCAAGTACATCAGCCACACCTCAACTCTCTATAAGAGAGCCTTCATCCCCCCTACCGCTTCTGGAGTAGCCGCTCGAGACCCCCGTTGCGGCACCGTGGCCTCTCCCCGCATCGCGCTAGGCATCCTTCAACATCATCAAGTGCCACGCGCATCCCAGCGGACACACCATCGTTCCAGCGGCACCTGTAACATCCCATTTTTTTGAGTTTCAAAACATTTTTGAGTAGTTCGGTCCCTTGAAAAATTTCACAAAAACTATTTGAATTTAATAAAGCTTAGATGGGGCTTTCAAATGTCAAAATAATTTAATCTGAACATCAATTAAATTCAAAACTATTTTATTTGACTTCTTTTGTGCTTGAAAATATTTTCTAGATTTTTCTAGAATTTTTCAAGTTCATTTGTTATTTTTAATTTACCATTTGGATTTTCTGGTATTTCTAAAATAGAAAATCTATTTAAAATATCAGGAAATCAACTGGGCTGAATTTCCTATTCCCAACCTATTCTCTCCGAAGCCCAGCCCATTCCTGTCGGCCCAATCCCGCACGCAGCCCCATCTCTCCTCTCTCTTTTGCTCGCCGCACCCTGACCCACCTATCGGTCACACGCGTGTCGTGTGTGACGCGGGTTCGCTTGAGCCACTGTCGCTGACGTGTGGGCCCTACCCCGCAATGTTCGTCGTCTCTGTAGCCGCTTTCACCTCAGACTTTGCCGCCACCTTGCTTTCCTTGGCGTTCACGCCTCGGACTCTCCCGGCCACCGCACTATAAAGGGGGTTACCCTTGACCTCCGCATCTCAATCGTAGCGCGCCTGGGTCCCAAGCCCTAGCCACCGAAATCACCTCGGGAAGAAAAGGCACCGCCGAAACCTTTGTCACCGGATTCTGTCGCAGATTGGTGAACCTAGCCTTCATCGTCACCATCATCAGCATCGCAACGTCCCGATCTACACCACCCGTCCCTTGAATTCGCCGGAGCATCACCAGAATCTAGTTTCCATTGAAGACCGTGCTCCTCCACCGCTTCGACCTCGCCGTCGTCCACCACCGTCCATCTCCTGTCACGGTGAGTGCACCATCGAGATCCCGTCGCCTTAGCTACACAATGTGTGCCTCCACTTGCTCTGCCGTGGACCCAAATGCTAGCGACCTTAAGTTCCCGAGCCACCGCCGCCGTTGAGTCAACGTGGAAGCCACGTGATCTCCACATGTCTGCAATGTTGTAACATCCCAATTTTTTGAGCTTAAAAATCTTTTAATAGTTAGTAGGGAGAAAATTCACCATTTGGATTTATTTGAATTTAAATTTTAAAAGCTTAATATTGGACTTACAAACAAAAACCTTTAATGTGAATAATCCCAACATGAACAATAGTCAAAGCTATTTTATTTGGGTTCCTTGTGCTCAGATATATTTTCTAGATTTTTCTAGAATTATTCTGAGTTCATTTGCTATTTTCTATTGCTTATTTGAATTTCTGGTATTTTCTAAATTAGAGAAGCAAATAAAAATCTCAGTTAATCCTTCGGGCCGAATCTCCCGCCCAACCCTTTTTTCTCACGCTGGCTGCTCGCATGCCCACCCGCTGGCTCACCGCGCGCGCGCCCGCCTGCGTTACCGACGTATGGGCCCACCCACGCTTCGCCGTCCCTCGCGCCCGGCTTCTTCGCGAGCGCGCGCGCGGTCCGCCATGTTTCCGAGCTCGAGCCTCAGACGACAACGCGAGATTTCCAGAACCCCTTCTAGAAAACGCGAGAATCTTATCCCCAACCTCCCGCACCTTTCTAGATCAAAATCAAATCCGGCCGCGTCTCTAACTCCGTTTCCTCGTGACCGCCTCTGACTCTTTTAGGTTTCTTCACCAGACGCCTAGCCCTCCCGGCCCCTATAAAGGCACCCTGGATCGCTCTCACCCGCAACCTCGAGCCGCCACCTCACCTCCTCTCGAGCCCTTGCGCCGCCGCATTCCCATCTAGGTTTTTTGGCCACGCTTACGTTGCCGCCGACGGCGCCGCCGCCGTTGTCGCAGCGTCGCCATCGAGTGCACCGCCGTTCAAAGATCACCGTGGCTACCTCTGTGAGCCTTCGCCGCCGCGTAACCTCACCGAGCTCCACCGACAAAACCGTAAAGCCCACCGCCAACCTCGCAGCCTGCCACCTCCGTCATCCTCGACCACCCGACCTACCTCAATAGGTTCGCACAGCGAGCTACACACCGGCACCATTCACCGCCGGTGGATCGCGCGCTCGCCGTTGTCGTCGGCTTCCGAGCGCCGCCCCGTGTCCGACGTGGACGCCACGCCACCCGCCACCTCATCCTGTGCGCCGATGCGCCTAGGTGTCCGCCGAGTCACGGCGACGCAGGCGCCGCGCGGCACCCACCGGACTTCGATTCATTGGCTCGGTAGACCTAGTCACCGTGAGCGTGTCACCGACATGTGGGTCCCACCGCCGCACCAATTTCATCCCGTCCGAACGCCCTCCGATGACGCCAAGATTGCGCAATAATCCGATTTTTCTTCGAGAAATAATTCGGAAATTCTGGAAAATCCAAATTAGAGTTTCTTTTAGATTTAAAACTTCGAGAACCCATAACTTTTGCATCCTAACTCCGATTGAGGCCATTCAAATTTCTAAATTTATCTAAATTCAAGCCCTATTTATCTAAGATTTCTATTTAATTTTTGGAGCTTGTTTTGCCTCTCGTTATTTATTTGTTTTGTTTATTTGTTTAGCTTTATAGTAGACGCGATTCGCTTTGGGAATTTCGTTGAAGAAGGAGCACCCCAAGATCAAGATCAAGACATAGATCTTTTCCAAGACAAGTCATACCTTTGATCATCTTGAACCCAGTTTCAAATTACTTTGTGTTAAATTATTGCATCCTACTTTAATTATTTATTTAAATGCTTTGGGCATAGTTATTATCCAAATTGTTATCACACCTTGGCCTTGTATGTCATAATTCCTTGTCACCCTAGATTGGTTACTAGTTGGTAATATTATAGCACCAACGTGGGTTGGTTAGACGCGAGTACAATTGCTTAGCCATGCTACGAGTCTCACATCTCATGTAAGTTGCAATTTATTAAATGTGACTAAGTGACTATGGAACTTTGTGTAAAACCGTGCTATGTGTTATTACTTCGTGATGGCATGTGTTGCACTAAAACCAATCGGGTGGTAAAGAATTTAGACCGAGGCAAGTGGTGGATACTGTGTGATATGGTGGGCTTTGTGATGGGAATGATAATATTTGTGATTTAGTTAGAACATAGAAGTCTTGCCTTGGTCAATTAAGGACTTAACTTTGTGCGCCATTGAACTAAGCTCATCGCACGACCACATGCCGGTATGGGACGCCTAACTTAGTGTTATGGATTCTGGCATTGATGTTCAGTGGATAGGTTAGGTGTGTGACAGGTGGAGGTGCGACTACTTAGTGGTTGTATCATGACGGTTCGCCGCTTCTCTCGTCTAGCGGTGTGTGTTATGCCAAAGCGCCGTTTGGGTTGGCATAGCGTTTGTAAGCACATCGGGAGTGTCAATGTTGAGATGAAGTTTCAACCGCTTTGTTATTATTAGTGCTTGCTACACTAGTTGTATCTTGTGGGTAAAGTGTACAACCTCCGCAGAGTGTTAAATCAATCTATTCGAATAGGCGCGTCTCATGTCATGGACATGCTCGAGGATTTCACACGAGGGGTAGTTTTCATAAAATGTTGGGATGGGAGTCAGACCTCAATCATACTGGCTATGTGAAATAATCATTTAGCTTTGTGTCTTTGTGGAAACAATTGTTAAATTAATATTGTCTATTTTTTTGAATTATACTTTCAATCTATTACTCGTATTCAATTGTAAATGTTGCTTTTATGCAAAAGAACCACAAAAGCCTTTACTTTGGAATAAACCTGCATCTATAAATTGTATTCGTGGTATGATTTTATAGTACGGTTGTGTACTCACGCTTGTTGTAAAACTTGCGCCCAAACCTACGTAAGAGGAGGAGTCTCACGCCGCTCGAGGAGGAGTTCGCGAAGGTTGTTGATCGTTAGGGTCCGGATCCGATCGGTTGCTCGTGGTGAATTGGTGGGATCTACGCCGAGTTATTTCCGCCTGGCCGCCGCTTATCTTTGTTAGCCTCGCGTGGCTTAATAAGTGTAAACTCGACCATAAGGTCAAAACCCTTATTTGTTATTCAAACTAATCGCTTACTTTATTTATCGCTTGTGTGGATCGATATTTACCTATGTTGACCTCGTGCACTAGCGTGATCCTGGACTAGTGCAGTATACACAGAGGGTTCCAAAATCATAATTTTGGGTCCCGACAGATGTCCGCACCACCTCAGCCTCGTGTCCACGTGTTCTCCATGTCAGTGCCGCGTCAACCCTCACCCGCAACGCATCAAAACCAATCCACGTGGACTTGGTCCACGGTAGATCTATCCTTTGACATCTGAACCCCACATGTTAGTTCATTGTTCCATGAACCCATGAGCCATAGACCAATAGACCAAAACCATATACCCGGTCCATAGACTCAGGGTCCCACATGTCAGTCTCTGTTTCCTATTTTATTTTAATTTTGAAATCCATTACTGACATCATGCCGATGCAATATTTCAATAATCTATTCGAATAGCTGTGTGCGCGGTCATGGACATGCTTGAGGATTTCACACGAGGGGTAGATTTTCATAAAAACAATTCGGAAGTAACAACTGTGTGGTTAAACTCATGTGACTGTGTGAAAGAAATTGATTAGGCTTTGTGGTATTTGTGAAAATAATTGTTAAATTATTAATGTTTATTCCTTTTAAATTACACTTTCAATGTATTATTTGTACTCAATTGCAAGTGACGCTTTTTGTAAAATAACATTAGAAGTTATTTCTTTTGAAATAAGCCATAATCTCTAATTGCATTCTGTGGTACAACTTGTTGAATACTTGGAGTACTCATTCTTGTTGCAATCATTTAGCTGAAATGGCAGAGTCTTCGCCGCTTTCGAGGAGTTTAACAAGTAGGGTGATCGCTAGGTCTTGATTCTAGTCGGTTGCCTGTGGCAAGTCGATGGGTTTTCACTGAAGTTGTTTTCATTCCGCTGCCATCTCTTTAATCAGTGCTAGCCCCGCGTAGCTTGATAAGTGTAAATCCGACTATAAGGTCACAACCGTTATTTAATAATCAAACTAGTCGTTTATTCTTATATTCGTCTTGTGTGGAATGATATTCATCTATGTTGTCACTATATGCACTAGCGTGATTCTGAACTAGTGCAGTATACACAGAGAGTCCAAATTTGTATATTTTGGTCCCGACAGTGCCAGATGGTAGCTAAGCCTGAGCCTCCACTATCGTTGGGATTTTTTTTTGAAATAATATTTTTTTAATTTTTTTTACAAAACTAGGTAGTCGTCTCAAAAAATTACAAAAATAGGTCTCTGTCGCCAGTTCAACTGGCGAAACCATTAATTTTAGAGATAATTTCAGGACATAAAAAATTCTAGAAAAATTACACAAACAATTACACTATGTAAGGAGCGATCACAAAAATTTATAATTTTAGACCTCATTTGGTATATGTACAAATTCCTACAAATGGTATATTTAAATGAATTTTGGAGACAAATTCAGAAGGGATAAAACTATGAACAAATTACACAAGCAAGAACATTGTATCCGAAAGATCCACAAAAAAAATTTGTAATTTTTTAAGTTTATTTACTATATTTAAAAATTCATAGATTTACATGCCGCTGAACCGCAACAGAACTCGCTTTCTGTCGCTATTCAACTAGTGATAGGAGCTCTGCCGCTGCATGAATCGACGATGAGACCAAATTTGTATTTTTGAGGCGACTACCTAGTTTTGTAAAAAAAATTAAAAATATATTATTTTAAAAAAAATTCCTATCGTTGGGCCATCATTCTGCTCCTCTTGCCCAAGTCGGTGGTAGTGGTCGCCTTGCACGGCCCTACCCCCAAACTACGGAGCACACTCCAGTCCGGAGGTCCAGGAGACTGGTCGCCATGCATTGGTCCACCTCCTGAGCCTGGGAGCACGCACCAGTCCAGTCGGCAGTGGCAACCATCTCCCCAGAATGACAACCTTCGGGGATGCCGATGATGAGTTCCCGCCGGGAGATCCCCTCCACCATCCAGACAGGGAAGTTTGTGTGGTCCCCATATCACCGGCCATGCATGATATGAAATGCTACCTTGAGCGCGCACTGATCGTCTGTGTCGGCAGAACCAGGCCGGATGTCTCCGCCCAGGATGTATCCTGTGCCCTCCATTCCGTACGTGGTCTTTGCTGGATTGCTTCACAGTTCATCCCTTCTTCCCAGAAAACTACCTAGTCGTGTTCGACAGCCACTCCATCAAAGACGGTCTCCTGCATGAGGGGTCGATCAGGACTGGCCGCTTCCTCCAATTGCTCCGGCACTGGTCTCGCCTTGCAAAAGCCGCCAGTCACCCGCTGAGGTATAGGATCAAGATCAACTTGGAGGGTTTGCCCATCCACACCAGGAGTTTCGCCACGATTTCAGCTATCCTTTCACCTTCATGCTAGATAGAGGCCTTCGATGAGTCCTCCACATCGCGAGCGGACCTATCTGCGTTTCGCCTAGTCGCTTGGTCGTTTAGCCCCAATGCTATTCCCAAACAAAAAACAGTAATCATCACCGATCCAGAGCTCCTCCCTGACGGTTCAATGGACGACCTAGGGGCCTAGGTTTTCTCTCCACCATGTAGCTCGAGAGAGTCACACAAAGCTATGAGTTACAACGTTCTCATCCACATCCATTCGGTGGAGGATTTCACCCCGTCCTCCCGGGCTCCCAGCCAACCTTCCGTTTGCGCCTTCCAGCGATGATTCTGGATTTGGTGGCTTGCGGGACACGAGTTCAGATGATTATGGACCACATCGTCACTTCTTCCCGACAAGCTCTAGCATGGTCAATGGCGCACTTCGCTGCGCTGGAGGTCGTCGAGAGACTTCACATGGAGCATGGGGAAGCTTCACCAGGAGGTCAGTTTCCTGGAAGCTACCTCCCTTGGTAGTTTCCAGGGCCAGACAAAAGGTTGCGGCCTTCGCAGGCGTTGAGGTCAGGGTGCCAGCCTGCAAAAGGGTACTATTGGGCCCGCCACCCACTAGTCCACTACCGCTGAGGTCGTGTCGGAGATGAAGACAACGGGCGTGTGACAAAAGCATAATTTGAACGCCAAAGCTCCTGCGTTCCAGCCGATCAGCAAGGTAGCCCACATTGCATGTCAGACTAACCGGACTGGCTATCTATTACAAAGATGGTACAGGACCATGCATTAGCAAAACTACCCCTGGTCGGACAACTACAAACCTCCTCCCCCGGGCCCCCAAATGATCAGGTTCTTACCTGCGCCTCGACATGTAAGCAAAGCCATTTACCTGAACTTACCCAGGGTAGCGTCAGTAACCCTATGCCTCTGGGAGACATGCAGCTCTCGGCTGTGGTGGATTTGCATGCCCAGCCTGCAGCAGTTGACTGCCCATCTCCAGCCAGCCTAACAACCAGAAACGATGGGACGGCCTTACCCACCTACTCGCTGTGAGTTAAGAATACCTTAAGTAACCCCATCCTTCCTATGCTGGATGTGCAATGTTCGCGCCGCAAGCCCCTTCTAGTGAATTTCTCCCCGAGGCGTAGCACCCGTCTTGTGGCCTCAGTTCACAAAGGTGTCTCGGAAGAGAAGAGATCCCAGCTTACCTTGGTCCGAAGCTAGGCTTAGCATCGGAGGATGAGGGCGACACACTTCCAACTATAGCCTCCTGCGAGAAGCTCTTTGATCACCCACTCTCATGGTCGCACTTAGTGGCACTTGCCGAACTTTTCAGGATGACAGTCCCGGGCAACCTTTCGCTCGACCTGGAGGTCCTCGTCTCTGCTTCGTCCATGCCACCGTCAGTTCAGGCCATTGCAACGCCGGTCAGCGCATGCTAGTGAGCTACTAGCGGGGGTCGTTGCTCACTACACATTGCACATGGAACCCATCAATTGCCATTTTCTCAATTGGAATGTAAGAGGCCTCAATACTACGGCCAAGCGTAATGTTGTACGCGATACAATAGCTTCCTCTCTAGCTTCAGTAGCTCGTCTGTAGGAAACAAAAACTTGATGTAATTGACTCTTCACTTGCTATGGAAATCCTTGGGTACTTCTTCAAGGGGTTCTGCTATCTACCGGCCACTACTACGAAAAGGCTAATATTGGACGTCTCATCACAAACGGTTGGCCAAAACTGTCTGTATTACATGAAATCACAGACGGTTTTGGTTTAGAGACCGTCTGTGTAAATGGATGCGCTAAAAACCGTCTGTGAGGAGGAAATATCACATACGGTTCGTGTTTAAAATCGTCTGTGAAGTATCACAGATGGTTCGTAAAAATAACCGTCTATGAAGTAAACTATTATCACAGACGGTTTGTAACAAAAATCGTTTGTGAAACTTCCAAGACGGTTCTTTTAACTAACCGTCTGTGATAATGGTATACTTCACAGACAGTTTTTTGTCAGAATCGCCGAGATAATTAAATGTTTCGACTCCCGCGCGTTATGCATGCGTCTCTTTGTCTCCCGCGCCGAGGGACGCCGATGCGTCTCTTTATCTCACGCGCTGACGTAAATGTGTCTCTTCGACATTAATTTATAAGAGTGATATATTATCGCGCGCCATGGCAGCGCGCATGGTACGTATTGCATGAATAGTACACCATGGTGAGCACGCGGAGTATGACGGAGCAGGCGAGGAGGTCGGTGATCGCCATCCTTGAACTTCCTGACGAGGTCGTCATCCACATCGTCGGCCTCGTGGCCGCGAGCTCTCCTCAACCCATTGCTGACCTCTGCAGCCTACGAGCCACGTACTGTTCTTTTGTTTTTGGTATAGAGCTCTGGTTATAGTCAGTTTGTGAAGATGACTATAGCGTACAAAACCAAAAAGTCGTATCATGATACGACGCAAAAATAAATTCTCGTGATGATTTCGTTTTGTGTCCACAATATCTAGTAATATTAATTCTTGTATTAAGATTCTATATATCGTCTTCAATTTTAATTAGTTGCAAGGCCATGTACAAGGCATCCAAGGCGCGCGCCGTGTGGATGCGTGTGGCGCTGGAGCGGGAGGAGGCGATGAAGTGGCAGGACTACAAGCGCTACCTCACCGTCGTCAACCACCTGGCCGCCGTCGGCAACCCGGAGGCCTGCTTCATTGTCGGCCTCGCGCTTGTCTTCGCGCCCCAAGACATGCAGCGTGGCCTCGTGTTCCTTGAACGGGTGACCGACGCCGTCGCCGACCACAAGACCGCGGCCTACGTGCTCGACCTCCTCCTCTACACGGCAAGAGAGACACGCGACGTTGGGAAGTAGTACATCAGGCAGGTCGAGGGCGAGCCGGCGCGGCGGGTACAAGATGGCCAAGAGGACCAACCGAGAGTGCAGGCGGTGCCAGAGGCTCGCCGTGGACATGATCCAGGCGGCGGCGTGGGGGAGGATGGTCGGGCCGCCGCTGGGCCGGGTGTGGGCGCTATCGGAGGACGGCCACCGGTGCACTAGCACCGGCTGCGGCGTGTTAGGGTGAGATGACTACGCCGTCTTCTGCAGCGATGATTGCAGGATTAGATATGAGTATGCCAAATTCTTTGCATAGGTGTTGGACTACTTGCCGTAAAATTAGCTGTTTTATGTATATATATGTTATAATTTGCATTTATCTATATCAGAATGTGTCAAATGTTCTGAATTTTCAATTTGCATTTATGTATTTATCACAAATCACTTCCAAACGAGAGAGAACTTCTCTTTATACGCCATGTTGTTCTGCATATCAATGATTTATCACAAGATTAAACCTTAACCTAAAGCAACTCCCCAAAAGAAAATAGAAATAAAAACTTATGATCATCATCTGGAACCAATTTATTCAAATACTAGAATAATTATCATGAATTAATTTAATTTTTACCAAATTTTTGGAACTATATTTCACCTACAGACAAAAGGATGACGGTTCTATTATGGAACCGTCAGTGATACATGTCACAGATGGGTCCATAATATAACCGTCTGTGATATGATCGCATCACAGACGGTTCCATAATAGAACCGTCTGTGATATGGTCTCATATCACAGACGGGTCCATAATAGAATCGTCTGTGAGACGTATCACAGACGGGTCCATAATAGAACCGTCTGTGATATACCTTTATTAATAGGAGCCCGCACGCTAGGGTTTGCGCCCTAACTCGTCACTCCTCAGCGCACGCTAGGGTTTGGGACTTTGGCCAGGCTCCCGCATCGTGACTCCCCCGCCATCGATTCGACCTCGCCACCATCTTCCTCGCCGAATCGAGCTCACCGCCATCTCCCTCGCCGAATCGAGCTCGCCCCGCCATCTCCCTCGCCGAATCGAGCTCACCCCGCCATCTACGCCGCCGAATCGAGGTACGCCGCTCCCCTGTGCTCCCTCGGCTACCTCACCTCGGCCAGATCCGCCTCCCCGGATGTGGGTTGTCTTTGGTGGTGGCGGTGTTTGCCGATTGCCGCGTCGTGTTCGTGACTTTGGATCATGATTTCTTTATTTACCATGGACGTCTAAGAAATCTACCAAGCAGCACGAGGAGGATGAGACAGCATGCAACCAATGACATCCTACCTGTGCGGACTGCTTCATCAGCATGAATTGATGTCTTGAGATGTTAGATTACCTGCTGTTATGTATTGTGTATAGATTAATTGTGCCTTGAGCTGTTAGATTACCTGTTGTTATGTATTGTGTATAGATTGTGCCCTTGGATGATACTTCTATGATGAATTGATGTCACAAATGCAATTGAATGTGATATTGTGTATAGATTAATTATGCCTTGAGCTGTTAGATTACCTGTTGTTTTGTATTGTGTATAGATTGTGCCCTTGGGTGATACTTCTATGATGAATTGATATCACAAATATAATTGGATGTGATATTGTGTATAGATTAATTATGTCTTGAGCTATTAGATTACCTGTTGTTATGTATTGTGTAGATTGTACCCTTGGATGATACTTCTATGATGGATCCTGATCTCTTTTCTATAAAGTCTCTAAGCAGTGTTTGCTTATACCTTTAAAACAAGCATCATATATATATATATATATATATATATATATATATATATATATATATATATATATATATATATATATATATATATATATATGGGAACGTATCTAGTGTAAATAGGTATTTGAGTGGTAAGGTGTAAATATGAATCACAGCCATCGGATCTCACGCGGACGGCTTGGATGCAGATGGGTGGGATGCCCCCATTCACTTATGCCACTTTCGCAATAACCCCCTGCGGTCACGTTTTTTTCGCAAAAACCACCGCTGGTTCCTCCCGCCCCGCACCCTTCCCTTCGTAGGGCTCCTCCTCTCAGGAAGCCGCCGGCTCCTCCGTCCCTTCCACCTGCCCTCCCGCCGCGGGCTCCTCTCTCCGGCCGCAGCCTCCCACCGCTGCTCGCGCCTCGGCTTTCCCGCGCTTGCCGCTCGGCGCCTCGTCTCCTCGCTCCTCGCCTCTCCTTCCTTGCGCCGCGCCGGCGCCCTCCACGGCCGCAGCCTCCCCGTGCCGCCGCGCCTCCCGGCTTCCTCCCACCGCCGCCGCGCCTCAAAGCCGCACCCCGCTCGGTGCCCCTAGGCTCCTCGTTCGTTCCCAAATCCAGCGGTCCTCTCGGAGCCGCCGCCGGCTCCTCCCCTCGGGCCGCAGCCTCCCACGCGCCGCGCGCGCCACCGGTTTCTCCCACCGCCCGCTCAGCGCCCTTGTCTCCCCGCGTGTCCTCGCCCTCTCCCCTGCGCGCCGCCGCCGCTGCCTTGACTCGGCGCGCGTCTCCGGCCTTTGCACCGACTCGGTTTCCGCCACCGCACTGACTCGGTTTGCTCGTAGGCCAGCGCCAAATACCAGGCGCCTCCTTCCTCCGAGTGTTAATCTTTGTGAGTTTGATATGATTCAATCTGAGTGTTCTCCAGCCCTGCTCCCGGGCTTCAGAATGTGTGAATGAATGTGCTTTTCTGGGCTGTGTAGTTTGAATGATGATCATATTTGTAATCGCAGGGAGATGACAATGCTGTTGTTGATTCAGAGACGTACAAGGAGGAAGGTGATGAACAACAGCTGCAAGTAGTGTTCTGAATTGTTAGGGATCTTTCACTTGATGGTGCAAGCTTGAGTGATGGGTGTTCCCAAATTACTAGGATGCAAGTCACATTCAAGAATAATATGTTGTTAGCTTTGTTCTGGTAAGCTTCTTAAGAAAATGTAAGCAAAGAAATTGTAATTCTGGCTTCATGTATGACATTGTAAGCTTTGTTCCTGTGACACATGCTTGATGTGTAAATAACATTGTGCTTTTGTCTTTGTGAAGTTGCTTGTTCAAGTTGCTGGATGTATCTGACAAGGGACAAGTTAAAGCTACTAGCAGGCTGCACACATGCATGTTCGTTCTTCTGAATGTTTCTTCGCGCATGCACCTGATGATTAACTAACTGGCTTTTGAGATTGCAAGCAACATATGTCGATAGAGATGTGATTGGCAAGCTGCAATGAAGTAGCTAGATCGAGAACTATTCTAAATTAGATTGTTCATAATTACTACAGGTTACAAAGATATGATACAGATACATAATAGTACATGCTGCGGCAGCAAGAGCAGATCGGACTAGAGACTAGTTGAGAGTACAGGTTGAGAGCTAATTAAGAAGATCCCAATGTGACATCGATCTTAGATGGTCACGTTAATTCGCTACACGCTATATATGTACAATCTGAGTCTGAGGGAACCACCACCTATACTATAACATTAAGATCCCACACCCAATTCTGCAAGACTGTCGACGTTAACATGCATCCAAGGGCACAGCACCACTTCACTAATTCACTTGCTTATTGCTCTGTTAATTATCGGTGCCATGCCATCGATCAGTGCCTGAAAGCTTAATTTGGTGCATCATGTCATGCCGTGCTCAGCCATGGGGAAGAAAGGCCACTTCTTGCGACCCTCCGCATCCATGGATACCCGACCACCGCCGGCCTCACCCGCAAACCAATCTGACGGCACACTCGTCGCGGCCACTGTCGCAGCGCCACCATCGGCATTGCCGAACACAAACTCCCCACTCTTGGGCAGGTCATCGTCCACGCACACCCTCGCGCGCCACCACTTCTTCCTTGCGGTGCTCACCTCAAAGGACCGCAGCGCTTGATTGCCCGCCGCTTGGGGAAGGCACCGCCACGGGATGTGGCCATCAAGCGAGCCCTCGTTGCTGCGCCGCAATAGCCGGCGCAGCTACGCGACGCGACCTCCTCCGCCCTAAGATCACGAGGCCGCTCCGTCACCGGGGGCGGCGGGGAGGAGGACGTCGAGCACACCGAGCCCGAGACACGAGGGCCGCCGATGGGGCTCCTGTGGTGCACGGGCATGCGCGTGGAACCCTCGACGCCGCGATCTTTGCTCTGCCTCAGTGCGTGGGAGGATGACGCCCGAAGAAGCGGGCGAAGGGACCTCCGGCGAGGCGGGTTGGTGGTAAGGTGTAACACGAATCCTGACGAGGCGCTGAGTCGGGCGGCGCGGGAGAAGCCGGGAGGCGGCGGCGGCGATGGGAGGCTGCGGCCGGGAGGAGGGAGCCGCGGCGGCTGAGAGGACCGCCGATTTGGGAACGAACGAGGAGCCTCTAGGTGCCGGCGAGTGCGGCTTTGAAGCAGCGGCGGCGGAGTGGGAACCGGGAGGGGCGGCAGCGACGACAGGAGGCTGCAGCCGGAGAAGCGGCGCGGCGCAAGGGAAGGTGGCGAGGACGAGCGAGGAGACGAGGCGCCGAGCGAGCGGCGGAGGGAAGCGGGAGGCGCGAACAGCGGTGGGAGGCTGCGGCCAGAGGAGGAGCCGGCGGCGGGAGGGGCCGCACTGGAAGGGGCGGGAGGAGCCGGCGGGTTCTCGAGAGAGAGGAGCCCTACGAAGGGGAAGGGTGCGGACGGGAGGAACCCGGTGGTTTTTGCGAAAACGGACCATGGGGGTTGTGAAAGTGGCATAAGTGAATGGGGCATCCCACCCATCCGCATCCAAGCCGCCCGCGTGAGATCCGATGGTTGTGATTCATATTTACACCTTACCACTCAAATACCTATTTGCACTAGATCGTTCCTATATATATATATATATATATATATATATATATATATATATTATGTATATATTGTTCATAGTCCTCACCACTTTGGGGTTGTCCACATGACATGAGGAGGATAAGGCAGACCACGGACAACTTTATCGAACCCTGCAAGTTCAAGAAGCATGGTCGCGAGAGGCGTCGGGACATCCAATTACACGGATGTTGTCGACGAGTAATTGGGCGTCGTTGTGTTTAGAAAGTGACATGGACGCACAACTATTCCGATGGTATCGGCCATGTTACTTTCGAACACAACGACGTCCAATTACTCCGTCGGCGACATCCGGTAATTGGATGTCCGACGCTTCTCTTGGCAACCATGCTTCTTGAACTTGAAGGGCTTGATGAAGTTGTTCGTGGTCTCGCCTCATCCTCCTCATCTTTGCGTACGCACCCTCGAAAGTGGTGAGGACACGAACAATATATATATATATATATATATATATATATATATATATATATATATATATATATATATATATATATATATATATAGGAAAAATATTATCTACTCTCAGTGTAGTTACTCCTCTTCATCTACCTTTTAATCCTCAATAAGATCCGTGCATCTTTCCAAGCCTAACGGGAACTGAAAATCACCAATAGGAGAAAGACCGATCCAATTCCTATATGGCGTTTAATCTTTTCCAATTGATCCTTTCCTTTCGCCCAGTTACAAGGCAAGTGTCTTGACATACCACCTCTGCAGCTTTTTTGTAATTGATTCTTTCCTTACCACATGCAGTTTACATATACTCCAGTTCATAAAGTGTGCATGCTCCCTAATTATATATACTCCATAAGTACATACGCTGTAATACTCCCATTCAAAAAGTGAAGATACTTTCTCTCCATGTACATATACTCCCATTCGTAAAGTGTAGATACTACCAATGTACATGTACACTCTCATTCATAAAGTAGCTATATTCCCTTGTGTATACTACCTATATGTATTTTTAAGAGGACCAATACATACTCCTTTTCAGGAAGTGTATACATACACCTTTGACTACAGTAAATACACATGAACTCACGTGATCGATTCGCCATCAATGAATTAGGAGACATGGGATGTACATACTCCTTGCCGTTCCCTAAAAATCGGGGACTAAATTTGGTGTACAAATTTTAAACGAGACCCACTTGACAAGCTGAGCATATGCCGCCACAAATCTCGTTGCTACTCCGGCTAATAGTTCATTAACGGGTGTACTAATGGTGAAACTTGCACCCAAAACCCGATCTAATTGGTGGTATCTCGGAGTTAATCAATGGTAGATAATTAGGGAGTAACTACACCCGGGAGTAGCAAATAGGCTTCCTATATATATATATATATATATATATATATATATATATATATATATATATATATATATATAATGCAGTTTTAAATGTAGAAGTAGCTAATGCTTGAGACTTTATAGAAAAATAATCATGAGACGGTTTATTTACAAACCGTCTATAGAAAAAGTCATCACAGACGGTTTCAATAACAAACCGTGCGTGATAGTTTTCTATCACTGACGGTTTTGAGTTAATAACCGTCAGGAAAGTATCATCAGATAGCAGTTTCGTCGTATGCGAGTCTATGGTCGATGATGACATGATTCATCACAGACGGTTATTACCGTCTGTGATGAATCATGTCATCACTGACCCATAGACTCAGACGGCTCACGAAATCGTCTGTGATGACGTTTTTGAACCGTCTGTGAAGACCTTTTCTGTAGTAGTGGACAATTCACATGAGGGGAGGTATCCTCCTAGGGTGGAACACAGAGAAAGTATCATGTACCTCCTTTTGTCTCTCAGAGCATTCTATCACTGCCAACATCTTCTTCCCGTGCAGTTCGTCCACTGGGATCACGGCGTATATGGCCCGACTGAGATGGCCCAAAAGCGAGCCTTCATACAGGAATTACATCAAATCAGTGGCTCTATTCAAGGACCTTGGATGATACTGGGTGACTTCAACCTCATTCTCCATGCACAAGACAAAAGCTATTGTCATTTAAATAGATGCCTGATGAATAGTTTTAGCCATGTCATTGGCGATCTAAGCCTTGAGGAAGTTCACCTAAATGGTCGTGCTTTCACATGGACTAACGCTCGTGGAAGGCCAACACTGGAGCGCATCGATCGGGTATTCATCACGATGAACTGGGAGATCCTATTCCCTGACTGTTTCCTTCGTGACCTCCCTTCCATAGCTTCGGACCACTGCCCTCTTCTACTCTCCTCGGTGTTCTGCTTTGGTGCCAAGAAGTTCTTCCAGTTTGAATCCTTCTGGACAAAATTGCCAGGCTTTGAGCAAGCAGTCCAAGACGCTTGGCGCTGTGACCCGGCCATCTATGATCCGCTAAGAAGGTTGGACTACATGCTCAGAGCAACGAGTCGTGGCCTTCAGAGCTGGAGCCATCGTCAAGTAGGGCATGTGCAGTCACCAATATCCTGGGCCAAAGAACTCCTATGGAGGTTCGATGTTGCCGAAGAGGACAAGCTTTTGTCTCCCTGAGAAAGATGGTTCCGAGTGGAACTCAAAAAGAAAATGCTCGGTCTTTGCTCCTTCGAGAGGATGATAGCACGTCAACGGTCGAGGCTACGGTGGCTGCGTGAAGGCGACGCTAACACCCATTTCTTCCACCTTCACACCAACCATCGCAAGCAACGCAACTACATTGCCCAACTTAAGATGGATGATGGTTTCATTGGGTCGCACTCAGAAATGGAGCAAACCTTCCACAACTTTTACGTCTCTCTCATTGGCAAGACGGACCAACGGGCTCACACCATACACCTTCACTCCCTCGGCATCCCCTCCTTCAACCTCTCTTCGCTGGACGATGACTTCTGTGAGGGTGAGGTCTGGGAAGCAATCAAGAGCCTGCCGAGTGCCAAAGCTCCGGGACCGGACGGATTTACCGCCCTTTTCTATCAAATGTGCTGGGAACCTCATTAAGCAAGACATAATGGTGGTAATATCCAAGCTTGCAAATCTAGGCAGTAACAACTTCCATATGCTGAACCAGGCCCTCCTAAGTCCTAACCCTAGTGCCGAAAAAGCTAGGAGCTCAAGAAACAAAAGACTTCCAGCCAATTAGCCTCCTGCATAGCTTTGCCAATTCTCTCAACTCAAGCTTTTTGATGAGCATCTTTTTTCTTAAACGAAAAAAAAAAGTAGATGTAAGTAGCAAACTGACCTGCAAGCTGCGCTGGTTGAGATGCTTGACGGCGAGGACGACCCGGCCGCCGCTGCCGGCGGCGGCGGAGCGGAATAAGGCGTGTTAGACGGAGCCGAAGCCGCCCTCGCCGGCCTTGTGGGCGCGGCTGAATCCGTTGTTGGCGCTGCTGAGCTCCTCCAGGTCGAACACCCGCAGCCGCTGCGCGCCTCTCTCCTCCGGCAGCTCCTGTATGCTCCTCGTCGGCGTCGACACCGACGAAGCCTTGCTGCTCTGCTGGCCGTCGGATTTGGGCGCCGGCGACTTGGGCGGTGTCGTGGCGCTAATCTGCTGCTGTTTCTTGGTCTTGTTCTTGCCGCTCTTGAAGGTGAAGCACCCCATCTGATCACAAATTCACAAGGTTACTGATTAAACTGGAGAGGAGAGGCAGCCGGGCGTGGGAGGGGAGGGGATTTGGCCGGGCGTGGAGGCGCTGGGGCAGAGGGGAAGCAGAAGAGAGCGGGCGCGCCCCCATACCTGGAACTGCTTGGCCCGGACGAGGAGATCCCTGGCGACGGAAAAGGACTCGGCGACGGATCCGTAGCTGGAGGCGACGGCGAAGAGGACTTCGGGGTCGGGGTCGTCGTGGTGGTCGAAGAAGACGGCGCGGAAGAGGGTGCGGCAGGAGAAGTTCCGCTCCCGCAGGATGCGCCGCCGGTACGCCGCCTCGTCCCACCAGCGCGCGTCCGTCCCTGGCCGCGCCGTCGCCATCGCTGCCGCCAGGGGGCGGCAGCCGAGCGTGGGAGGGGAGGTGATTTGGCCGGGCGTGGAGGCACTGGGAAGAGGGGAAGCAGGAGAGGCCAAGAGAATGAGGACGCGAAGGCTCCGAAGGCACGCAAAACCAAAAAAAATCGCACGGCGAGGACGCAGCGACGCGCGGGATCGGACGGGAAAGGGATTTCGGGGCGACGTGGCCTGTGTGAGCTCGCCCCAAAGCTCCCTCGAATTACCCGGTACGTTTCAAGTTGCCGTTGAGGCGCTTTAGTTATTAAAGAGACAATAGAAAGGGAATTTCATCTCTTCGTACAAATGAGGCGTAACAGGCCTCGCTTTACCACGTCGATCTCTTCGCCACAATTGCGACTTGTCACACTTTTTTAAGCTCTCACATATACTCAATTTCTTGATCAACTTTGCATAACTTGGGACGTCTATTTTGTTGACTATACTTTTTTTTTTGTAAGTGACACTCTGTCTAACCTTAGTTATGGTAAGATTAACACTGACCAAACATGCTCAAAGAGCCACATGTCGTTAGAGGGAACTTTAAGCTGAAGCTGATTTTAAGCTGATAACTGCGCGCAAAAATGCAATTGCTTTTCAACAATCTCAACTGCAGCAAAGCCGAACTCACTCGTGGCAGCTAGCGCACTAAAAAGCGGGACCCAGCGGCCAGTGCAGAGATTCTTCTGCTTGGCCGAGACGCAGAAGACAAGTCGCTGCATTAATAATGGAGATGCTCCCCATACTCCGGTCGAGTCTCCTCCCCTCCCACTACCACCCCGCGTAGCCGCCGCCGCGCCACCACCTAATGCATTTGCAATTCTCGTAGTCGTAGCACCGCCCAGTCGCGCGCGAGAGAGAGGCGATGGATGCGGCGGGCGACGAGCGGGCGGCGGAGGCGCAACGGGAGAAGGACGCCGGCAACGCTGCCTACCGCAAGCTCTTCCTCGAGACGGCCGTCCGCCACTACACCCGCGGCGCCAGCCTCGACCCCCGCGACATCTCCTTCCTCACCAACCGCGCCGCCGCCTACCTCCTCCTGGCCAAGGTCAGCCACCTCGCCTCCGATCCCCCCAAAACCCTCGCTTCTTCCCTCGCCACTTAGGCAGCCGCTTCACTTCGCTGCTTGCGCTTGGTTTCGTTTCAGTACAAGGAGTGCGTGAGGGACTGCGACGAGGCGGTGGAGAGGGGCAGGGAGCTCCGCACCGACAACAGGCTGGTTGCGCGGGCGCTGTCGCGGAAGGCGTCGGCGCTGCTCAAGCTCGCGGGCTGCGCCGGGGACTACGCGCCGGCGATCAGGGCGCTGCAGCAGTCGCTGGCGGAGCACTACAGCGAGGAGACGCGCGCCAAGCTGGACGAGGCGGAGAGCGCGAGGAAGGAGTTGGAGGAGCAGGAGCGGCTGGATCAGGAAGCCGCCGACCACTACCGCGAGAAAGGTTTGAATGCTTTTCCGATTCAGCGTTGTTCATTAGGGCAATGTAAGATGCAAATGAGGAAATGGTTGCTGTCTACCGATCATGTGAGGTTGTTGGTGTTGCTACATTCGTCATTAACAAATGGAACAGATATTTAGGGGGCATCATCTCACCTATATGGTACTTCTTATTCCCATTCATGTAGGATCCTCATTCTCATCTTAGAGTACCAAGAAATTTCTCCAAAAACATGGTCATAAAGTGTCAAGTATTCTAACACTCTGGGGAATTTCAAATGTTAACTTGATATCTGCAAGGAAAAAAAACGAAAGTACTAAATTACAATATACTTGTCTGAGAAATTTCTATTGTTTACTTCTCGTGTGTATTGGATTAAGTCTCAGATCTTTGCAACGAATGTTCTGGAGGTTCTCATAACTGTGGAAGGACAGGAGCATTTATAGAACGGTATAACTGCATAAGTGATAGGGCTCCTAGCAATCTATGTTCTTTCTTCAAGCATGATATATGCAACTCCTAACTAGTAATACGCCATGCCATTATGATGTACAACTGCTGACTTCTGAGTGTGTGCACACGTTGTAGGCAATGAATTTTTCAAGCAAAAAAAATACGAGGAAGCAGCAGCTTACTATACTGAGGCTATGAAAAAGAATCCAAATGATCCCAGAGTAAGAATTTTGGTTTTTACAGTGATTATACTTCATATAACAAGTGAATGCAATTTTAACTCATTGGTTGAAATATCCATTAAAATTAGAAGAGTCTCTGATAAATAAATTTTTCTTCGGTAAACATATCATGTATGGGCTGCATAGTTGTTATGCATTGTTCATTGTAAGCCATGCTCTGGAGCTGCCCCTTTTTACATTGGCACGCTGATTCTTGTAATGTTTTGTTTTGATGATTTTTCATGACTGATCATCCAGGTTTTCAGCAACAGAGCTCAATGCCACATCTATCTGGGAGCTTTGCCTGAAGGTCTTGAAGATGCAGATAAATGTATTGAACTGAATCCTACTTTTCTGAAGGGCTATGTGCGTAAAGCTAAAGTTCAGTTCCTGATGAACAATTATGAAAATGCTCTGGTAACTTACCTAGAGGGTTTGAAGTGTGATCCGAACAATCTGGAAGTACTTGATGGCTTAAGGAGGTAGCTTTGCAGCCCTTTATTGGCCTTGTTGAGATTATTATTTGGAGTGACATTTCATTTTGTTGACTTAGATGTGCAGCATGCATTAAGAGGGATAATGGTGGTAATGTTGGGCCTGAGAACTTGGAAGAGATCTTGGTCAGTCTAGTTTCTTTCTTTTAATAAGTCTTCCTGACTACCTGTTTCTGTTTAACTCAGGTAGCAATGAAACTGTACCTTGACTAGCAAGGTGCCTACACATAATTAATCTTAAGAAGGAGCACACTGTAAACTGTTATGAATAGCGCTTGTATTCAATATGGGGCCAATGGGCCAGTATATATACACAAGTACATGTGGTAATATGCAAAGAACCCCTTATAACAATGGGGAATAACAAACTATACATGTATCTCTAACACCCCCCCTCAAACTCATGATGGATCAACAACACTGAGTTTGGAGAGGTAGAAGCTATGCTGTGCTCGAGTCTGGGCCTTCGTGAAGAAATCCGCTATCTGAAGCTCAGAAGGCACATGCAAGAGTAATCACTGATCATGCACACGGACCTCGTGAAAGAAGCATCAACACCAATATGCTTGGTGAGCTCATGCTTCACGGATCACGAGCAATCACGATAGCACTGTCTTGTCGACAAGAGAGAGTCGGTGTATTGTGAAACACCAAAATCCTCAAGTAACCACCGTAGCCAAGTAATCTCTGCTGTCAAGAGAGCCATAGCTCGCAACTCACCTCTGCACTCGAGCGGGACACGATCTGTTTCTTCGTCTTCGGGCAATAAGAGAACCACCAAGAAAAACACGAGAAGAGAGATAGACCGCGATCGGAGGATCGGCCGCCCAAGTAACATCCGAATAGGCGAAGCTATAACGAGTGGGCGTGGAAAGAAGAGACGGCGAGAGATAGTCCCATGAAGGTATCGCAGAACTCGAAGAAGGTGGGCATGTAGTGGACTGAGTGGGAGCTGAAACAAACCGACTCGAGAATATGAACTGGATAAGTGATATCCGGACGAGTAAACGACAAGGTAGACAAGACTCCCAACAAGGTGGCGATAGCGAGTCGGATCGAAAGAGGCTCGCCATCGAGGGTCGGAGGTGAACATTGAGCTCCATGGGAGTCTCAACGATCTGTTGTCGGTGAGAGAGCACGATCAAGAAGATCTCGAATATATTTCTCTTGAGACATAAAGAAACCATCCGGGTGGAAGTAACTTCAATCCCAAGGAAATACCAAGAGGACCAAGATCCAGGCATAAGGCGCTCACTAAGACGAGCCTTAACAAAGGCAATGTACTGGAATCATCTCCGTAATGATCATATCATCAACATACGGGAGAAGAAGAGTCCGACCACGAGAGGAAGTGTGGACAAAGCGCGAGATCATGATCACCGGTGAAAAACCACAGACCAGTGACCACAGAGGAGAAGCGCTCAAACCAAGCACGAGGGCTTGCTTAAGGCCATAGAGAGAGCGGCGGCGCGGCGGACCATGCCCTCGAGAAGAATACCGGTGGCGGATGCATGTAGACCTCCTCACGCAACTCGCCATTAAGAAAGGCATTCTTGACATCAAGTTGAAAGCAGACCGATGGCGCAATGCAGGCGCCACCGAAAGAAGAGTGCGAGCGAGTGGTCATGTGGGCCACAGGAGCAAAAGTCTCGTCGTAGTCAACACCATGCTCTGCTTGAAGCCACGAGCAACAAGCGCGCCTTATAGCGCTCAAGAGAGCCATCGAGCGAGTCTTAATCTTATAGACCCACTTACATGTGATGGGATGAGAATGAGATGGAAAAGGAACAAGATCCCAAGTACCCGACGCTCGAGGCGCAATCTCTCGGCCATGGCAAGCGCCACTCGGGGTGAGTATGACATCCGGTAGGAGAGCAGGCTCACGAGTAGTTGCACGACAAAAGCAAAGCGAGCAGGAGGCCGAATCGATGGCGATCGCGAGAGCGTAGCGAGGGAGAAGATGACCCATCGGGAAGATGGAGCATCGAAGAAGATGGAACATCGGGAGAAGATGGCTCATCCGGAAGATCCTCAATCGAGGTCGGCGAGTGTAGAAGATAAGGGAGAAGGCATCAGTGGGAGGAGCTCGGAGTCGTAGAAGACGACACGGCGGCGATAACGGCGGAGAGGCCTGTGGGGAATATGTGGAGACTCGGTGGGACGGTGGGCGAGGCAAAGCAGATATGGGTGTATCCGGAAAGGTCAAGAAAGACAGAGACTCCACAGAGGAAACCGAAGAGAGGCGGGGCGTGGGTAGAATGGGCGAGACTCGTCGAAAGTCACATCGAGAAACCCGCATCCGACGACCAGCAGGATCCCAAAGACCGATAGCCCTTGTGCTCGCGATCGTATCCCGAAAGACACACTCAACGATCGAGCGGTCGGTTTGGTGCGTTCTCGAGGTGAGGAGAACGTAGCAAACGCAACCAAGCAGATGAAGGTAGAGTAGTCGGGAAGAAGGCCACGAGGCGCTCAACGAGGATCGCTCCCGAAGAGCGTAAGAGGGTGGATGTTGGCGAGATAGGTGGCGATGGAAACGACCTCGGCCCAAAAGTGAGGTGGAATAGGCGGCGATCATCGAGCACGAGCCGTCTCAAGGAGGTGGCGATGCTTGCGCCACGACACCATTACGAGCATGAGCACCGGGACAAGAGAATCGAAGGCGAGTGCCCTCGCCAAGGAAGGAAGCGCAGTAACGAGAGGTACTCGCCACAGAACCAAGACGAAAGACACGAATAGGAGTGGAGAGCGTGTGTGAATCATAGTGGCAAATTTTTATAGATAGACAAGACCTCACTACGAAGACATGAAATATATCCAAGTATGGCGAGAAAAATCATCTATAAAAATGATATAATATCGATGACCCCCTTTCAAACGAAGAGCGGGACCCCAAACATCCGAATGAACAAGATCAAAGGGCGCCGAGACACGGACTCACTATGAGGATAAGGAAGCTGAATCATTTACCCAACTTACCACGACAATCTAAAGACACGTCTCTGAGGCAGACCCGAAGACCACGGCGAACTAAGGGCGACGAGGCGAGATCCACACAGATGACCAAGACGGTGATGCCACCGCTGGAAAGAGCCGTGAAGACGAAGCGGCGTAAGCGAGGGCGGCGGCGGTGGTGGCGGCGGAAGGAAGATGAAGCGAGTCAAGCTCCAGAGACGCCGTGAGTCACGGCGCGAGGGCAGAACCAACCGAGCTCCGTGTGGCGATCCCGAACACAACAAGAGTCGAGTCGAGAATGACCCGATAACCAAGGTCGATGATGTCGCCCAGAAAGAAGGCGCATGGTAAGGCGAGGAACATGAGCAACGGAAGAAACATGAAAAGATGAGTTGGCGTTCCTCTACGAGAGACGAAAGAGATGTACCATCGCCAGTAAGAACACCGGCGGGAGAAACAAGAGGTGTAATAGAAGACAAATTGGAAGGATCAGAGTCATGTGAAAAGATGCTCCGAATCAAGAATCCATGGGGAGGTACCGTGTGTAGGGGTGGTTTCTCGATTGCAAGAGTCGATGAGCGAACTCGCAGAACACTCGCCGAGGAGAGCACGAAGCGGCAAGCATGCGTCAAGTCCGCTATCTCCGCTCGGTGAGAGAAGCTCGTGAAGAAGTCGATGCTGACGCCGTCGTGAGAAGCACTAGTGCCGATGGAAGAACGGCGTGAAAGATGCCGCTTCTTCTTGTAGCAGGACTCGATGTGGCCATCCTTGTCGCAGAGGAGCAGTGAGGACGGCCACCTCGAGACGGAGGCGGCCACCACCACTGTGGTAGCCGGAGGAGGCGGTGCAGTGACGAGCGGCGAGCACGAGAGGAGTGGCATCGGACCGGCACCACTCAAAGCGAGTCTCCTCTGCGCGTATCTCGGTAAGAGCCTCCGAGAGTGACACGAGGTGGCGTGCAAGTAGCCGGGCACGCCTCGCCGAACTTCGGGGCGAAGGCGAGTAAGGAACTCGAGACCGCTGAAACTCCGGATCAAGACGTACAAACCGAGCAAAGACGGACAGTCAAGCGGCCCGTGCATGCGAGAGAAGTCCAAGCGGCGCCGATACGAGCTCGAGCATAGAAAGCGTCAGCGGTAGCATCACCTGCTGAAGAGAGTGCTCTGGCGGACCACGGGCGAGTGCAGGGCATCACGGAGGGCTCGAAGCGGCCGGCGAAGATGAGTCCACATCCGAAAGCCGAAGAGTCCCACAACTCGTAAGAGAAGGCGAGGTCGACATGGCGATGAAGACAAGCAGCCCTCGAAGCGTCGCCATCGTACCACCGAGTGTAGGTGGTCGACGATCTTGTAGAGATCCGAGCCTCTTGGTAGCGAGGCGACCTCATCATCAGCGATGAGCGGCCTCGTGAGCGACCTTTATCGGTTGTCGGGGCAATGCAACAGGCGTGGGCTCCGTCGGAGGAATAGGGCAAGGCGGACAGGTGACATCGCCAGAGAGGACGCCCCAGAGACGAAGACCACGCATGTGAATGCGCATGTGAGACACGAAGTCGGTGTAATTAACACCATCAAAGATCACCGGGCAGCGAGGAAGGGAAACGGTGCCCATTGGTAGCGGCGCCGACGGCGCGGCGACCAAGACAACGAAGTCTAACAGGCGGCGCTGGACGGCGCGGCGGTTAGAACGACGTTTTTTCGAAACCCTAAAACTTAATGGGCTTTCGGCCCGTTAGAAACACACGCACACACGCGCACACGCAGGAGGCAGAGCGGCTGGCGGCGGCGCGGCGGGGAGCGCGCAGCGGCGCGGAGGCGGCTTTGGCGCGAGAGCCCGGCGGCGGCGCGAGGCGCGAGAGCGCATGGGAGCCGCCGCGCGGAGGCGCGTGAGGCCGACGGCGAGCCGGCGCGTGGAGGCCGACGGCGCGAGGAGCCCGACGGCGAGCCGCGCGCGGGAGACGAGGGAGGCCGATCGCGAGCGGCGTGGGAGGCCGGCGGCGCAGTGAGGCGCGTGGAGCCCGAGCGGCGAGCCGGCGCTGCGTGGGGCCGGCGGCGGGGAGCCCGACGGCGAGCCGGGCGCGGTGAGGACGCGGGAGGCGGCGACGGCGGGGAGCCCGACGGCGAGCGGCCGACGGGAGGCGCGGGAGGCCGACGGCAAGCGATGGAGGCGGAGCGCGACGCGGGAGTCGGCGGCGGTGGTGCGAGTCGACGACGGCGCGTGGAACCTAGGTAAGCCAAAACCCTAGTTTTGGCTCGATACCATGTTATGAATAGCGCTTGTATTCAATATGGGGCCAATGGGCCAGTATATATACACAAGTACATGTGGTAATATGCAAAGAACCCCTTATAACAATGGGGAATAACAAACTATACATGTATCTCTAACACAAATATCTTGGTCTTCTCCTCACCATCAGAAAACCTTCCTCACCATCAGAAAACCTTGGAGGGCGGACTTCCAACCGGTAATTGACAAGGTCGCTGGTCGGCTGGCATCCTGGCAGGTCCCCATGCTATCGCAAGGTGGTCGCCTGGTTCTTGTCAAGGCGGTCCTCACGGCAATTCCGGTGTATGCCTTCATGGCTGTACACCCTCCCTCCCTACCATGGAGCCACTTGTCTGTCCAGAATAGTGCGTGCTTCCCGTTTCCTACTTGGACTTTGAGCGATGCTTGAAACAGAGCTCTTTCCGTGCGGCTCGCCAGGACAGGCATTCCTCGCCAAGGGCTGGATGGCCAAACACGCTGTAGCCAGAGCCAACGGATGCGAAGAGCGTTCCCGAGTAATTGAAGGTCATGAACACCAAGGCCATCGAGCTGAGTTGGCCTGCATACCGATTGCCATGCGACAAGACAGTGCCCCCCCTGCAACAGTGTCGGTTCCTTTCCAGAGAAAAATTCGTCGGTGTTTGTCCAGTGCCTTGATTACGACGACAGACCAGGCTATAGGCGAATACCTTCAATTCTGGGATCTGGTCCAAGACTTCACCATAGACCACGAGCAAGAGGATGAGTTCGTATGGAGTTGGGAATCATCGGGGCAATATAGTACAAGTTTCCTGGGCTCAATCAACTTCGTCTGCGCGCCGGCCATCTGTAAATCTTACACTCCACTAAAGTGCAAACTATTCATGTGGCTGGCCTTCAGAAAACGCTGCTGGATAGCAGACCGCCTGCAGTGTCGGGGCCTGCCGAACCAAGGCTGCTGTGTCTTCTGCCACTCGTAGGATGTGCGATGACAGCCCAGTTCTGGTCGCTCTTCCTTTCAGGGTTGGGGCTGCAGCCTGCAGCCTGCAGCAATGCCCCACCCACGCACTCGTCTCTGGTAAGCAAAGAAAATCGCTGGACGCAATCATCACCTCGGTCGCCTGAATGATTTGGAAGGAGTGCAACAACAGGGTCTTCAACCGTGAGATCGCACCGCTCCATCAGCTCCAGTCCTCCACACCATCCGTGATGAGCTCAATCAATGGCGCTTGGCGGAAGCCAACTCTTATGACGCGCTACTACCTCATAAGTAAGGATGTATGTGTCCGTATGCAGATCGTTTTTCCGGATGTTAGGTTGCCTACTCGTTATGTGTAATCTCTCCTCCTAAACCGACGGCGTGAGGCCCTGGGCTGACATCGCGTGTAACCAAACTATGTTTCTCTTTTCTCGGAAAAAATATATACTTTTAAGCCCAGCATCCGATCCACGATCCATTTGAATCGTCGAAAGTTTAGGAAGAATAAATTTGCTACTTTGGCTCATCAGTTGGTAAGTCTGTTTCTTGTTACGAGATATTCAAAACAAGTATATTGTCTTGTGCTGCTGGGAGGCAGCCACATATTCCCATGAAGCGTGTGAGAATGCCGGTTGGACTTTCTATGCACAATGTTCCTATGATGCATGGAAATATTTGTATGCGCATGTCAGAAAGAGGGTGCCGGTAAGCGAGTGGTCCATTAGAATTTAATGGATTATTATACGTTTTTTTTTATAGTTTTTTATACTTAAAATGAATCGAAACTAATTTATTTATTAAGACTACGACAAATTAGCACTGTGCAAAACATAATTTATTATTATTTTGCATTTTTTAGGGGAACCGAGAGTTTTCGTTATAACGAAACACAGGAAATACAATCGTCATGCACTTGATCAACAAGGAAGTGGGGACACATCATCAGCCACTAGATCGAGCCCGTCATTGCGCACGCAAAATGTTGCACAGCAATGAGCCGCCTTGTTGCTATCCCAGCGGTCAAACTAAAAGAAACATTTTGTAAACAAAAAAACAGCTCTCCAACTTCAAACACTTGCGACGACGGAACTATCAGTGGCCGTCTGCGTCCACAACTTTACCGACTCTGGGCAGTCTGGTTCTAGCCTGGCCAGTGGCGAAGCCAGGGTAAAACATAGGTGGTACTCATGTGTCAAAAGTTAAAGTTAGCATGAGATAAACATATCATAGATAGTTTTTTACCATCAAAAATCATAAAAAAAAATTAAAAAACTAAGTGAAATACTTATGTTGCTGTCAACAGTGCTCTATTTTTGCAAATCTATTACAAGTCAACAACAATAAAAAAAACGAATTAGCTATTGTTTCCGATTCAATCCACCGACACACTGACCATTGACAAAAAAAAAAATCAGAGATAAGATGCCCATGTTCTCTGCAGCTCTGCTTGTATAATGCACAATGCACTACCATAACCAGCACGCGGCTTGCCTGTTGCTTCACGCGGTCATACCTCCCGCATGCCACGCCGTCGTGTCGTGCTTCCCGTCTTGCCGCGTCCTCGCCGCGCCGCCTCTCTAAGTCTATGCGGCTCTGCTCGTCTGCCATATGTGTTAGGGTTCGTGAGTGCAGCAGACCAAGTCTTCCACCCGCTGAGCCTCCAAGAAGCAACAAGTGCAGCGGCTAACGGCCCACCAAGGTATTAGACAATACAAGAAGCCCACTGCCCACAAAGTCGTCTTCTTTCTCCAGGCGCCCGACTTCTTCTTCCTCCACTGCGACCTAGACACCCAAATATCCAGTGCCGGTGCTAAGGAGGGGTCCCTGGGGTTCGGTGGGCGGGGGTGGTGCTCGAGCCCCAACTAGCCCTAACAGTGGCTCCACCATTGGTTCTAGCACAATTAATGTTGGAGAAGTTTTTTAATACAATACGGATGTACACATCTAACGTATACCCCACTCAGGCACACGTTTTTTCACTGAATATATACATGTGTACTCAATTTATTTAGATGATCAAGCAACGTCGAGCAGGACTCGAAAGCTGTGCACACGGCGCCTAGCTAACCGACCACTCGTCGGTTATATCTGGTGAAGCCTCTTCGCTTGGCCAACAGAAGGGCATCTCGGCATGCCAGGGCTTCGGCTACTACTAGGGGATCCGAAACATCAGGATAGTTCTTTGCAGACGAAGCTATGTCCACTCCTCTACTGTCGCGAGCCAAGTCCCCCAGAACCAGCTTTGCCCTCCATGATGTTCAACGCTCCATCAGCGTTGATTTTACTCTAATAGTACACAATTCTCATCAGGACACACCCAATTGCTTCTTTCTTGCAACTCCAAGGACAGAAGGGTATCCACCACTCTCTCCACTGAACTAGCGGGGTTGTACAAATCATCACCGTGCGTCCAGTTATTTCTAGATGCCAAAATGAACACACAATGGTAACGAGTGATCGGTGCTGCTTCCTTTGGAACAAGCTGTTCGCAAAAGATATCTGACGCCCATGTCACTGGGTGAAGTTTTGGAAGTTTAAGCTGAAGGACGTCCTTCGCTGCAACCCAAAACATCTTCCCGATTCTTCATCAGACTTGCGGATAGCACGGATCTCCGAGTCCGTGTGACGGCGTTTCAGAGTCGCGAAATCCGGACTTTTGGAACAATTTTCAGCTTCCACAGTTTTTCCTTGTCCGCAAACCATCATGATCATTTTGAGGAATAGAACTATCCACCTCGTGCGCTGAGTGGCTTCGACTGTGCTGAATCAAGCGTCGATATGCTGATTGTTTTCATTACAAGGAAAACATCACCATGCATGTACATCACACGCACTTACACAAGTGTGTCCTCTTAGCACATGTGTAGTAAGATGGATGCTAGAGATAAATATGCAACCTTATAAAATTTCTACTGAAAACGCTTTCGTGTGTGCATAACCAACCGTGGATACCAAGATTTGAAACCTGATATATTGATCATTTGAATCGTACACCCGCAACTTCGCCACCACACCAAAATGTGGTTCCGGTCTGTATGCTGATTTAAAGTAGTTTCTTTCGGCTAATCGGCCTACGTCCCTAATCCCAAGTTTTATTTCGCAGCACTGGTATGCATACATACATTTACGTACGGGAAAAAAAATCTCTACGCCCCTAGCTGTATCACTCTGTGCATGTAGCTTGTAAATCAACTACATCGGTATGTGTTAGGCGCTCAAATACTACTCGTATCATGCTTTTATCATTTCCATTCTGGTTATTCGTAGTGCGGCCATGATATGATATAAGGTAGGATTCAGCTACCGTGCTTAGGGAGTTTTGGCTAAAATAGCACTGCTGTTGTGCGCAACAGCAAAACTAGGCTTCGCATGTATCAAAGATAAAAATAGCATCTTGTCTGTGTCTCAGAGGACCGAATTTGCCGAGAACACGACACATAGCGGATCCAGCCCCCAGGGTGTGGAAATACCAGTACGGCCCTAGCGGCACGGAAATACCCTCGTCTGGCCCTAGGGGCATGGATTCTCTCTCTAAAAACGTATTATTTATAGAAATTTCTAATTATAGTAAATGAGCTTCAAAAATTTTGACATTTTTTTAGAGGCTCTTGACATAGTGTACTTGCTTGTGTAATTTTTCCAGAATTTGATATGTTCTATATTTTTCTCAAAAATTCCTTTAAGGCTACTATTTGTAAGAATTTCTAAATATACAAAATGAGATCCAAAAATTATGAAATATTTTTTTGAAGTCTCTCTACATAGTTTAATTGATTGTGTAATTTTTTTAGAATTTTATATATTATGCATTTTTCTCTACAATTCCTTTAAGGCTACTGTTTGTATGCAAATAAAATAATTGATTTGAGAAAATTTTCAAAAACATACTCAAGATACTTTCAACAAGATGTCGAATCCCGCCGTTGCCATCATCTCGTTCGATGACAACACGGTCACATCCCCGAGGAGTGATCAGATCAGATAAAATAAAATTAAAATTATAGATAGTAAAAGTAGTAGTGCGATTAATACTACTCGGAGCACGAAGAAAAATAGTATTGATACCCGAAGTCGACTGGGATGTAGAGAAAATTGTACTCAGACTTCACAGCAACATTTTGGTTTTTATCTTCTTTACGGAGACTGCGATGAGAATAGGGTAAAGGTGAAGGTAAAAAAGAAGAAAAAAAATATTATCACATGTACCAAAAAATTCATTCCACAAATTTTTTCCACGTGGTCGGCCACCTGGCCCGTCCCTACTGATCAGATCAAACCTTCGTTCTCGCATACCAGCCAAGATGTTACAAAACCATTCAAACAAAAAATTTAAGATAAAATCATGTAATTTCATTCCAAAAATGTATTGTATTATCACATGTACCAAAAAAAAATCTATAAATTTTTACACATGAAATCACGGCACGGCACAGCCGGGGGAGGGGGTATTATCGCATGTACCCTGATCAAATAGGATATTCTTTGTTAATTTATCAGTTTAATGTGGATATCATTCTTTAATACTGTATTATCCCATAGGCTAGATAAGCTCCAAAGACACCCGATCAAATAGGTCTATTTTAATTCACAGCTCATGCAATCCTCTCCTCCTGTGAGCTCTCTTCCTCAGTGTCCAATTCTTGATCTGACAGCCTACATACGACACCCTGAAGAGACACAACAGGAGTTTTTAGCTAAAATATCACTGTTATGAAGTGAAATAGCGAAAATAATCACCGTAAACGAATTGACAAAAATAGCACTGGTTCCACGCTAAAAAATCACAGAAGATAGCAAACATATATATATTAGTCATTTAGCTAGCGATTTCTGTATGCATGGATCAGCTAAGCTTAGGATTAGCTAGCTAGCTCGATCGTGTAGGCGTATGTGCGTGCAGCTAGCTAACACTAGATAAAAATAGTGTTTGTGTTTGTAACTTGTAAGTGCAAGACACAGTGCATGCCTAGCTACTTTGGACTTAAGAGAAGCTCAGGTATGCTTTGGAAATGGGACATCATCAAGTGATTAAAAAAAAGAGTGATAGCATGCATGCAGTACAATGACGATTGCATTGCATATATATGATTGTGCATGCAGTACAATGACGATTGCATTGCATATATATATGACGGTTTTTATCTTCTTTACAGAGGTAAAAAAATAAGAAATAAATATTATCATATGTACAAAAAAAATTATTCCACAATTTTTTCATGTGGCCGGCCACCTCGGCCTGCTGATCAAATCAAACTTTCGGTGTCGATGGAGGGGGTATTATCACATGTGATAAAATCATATGAAACAATATTTTCAGATTTAGCGATAATCTGAGCACGCTAAAAGCAAGATTTTAGTTTTTTAAAAAATAAAGGGTGAGGCTACCGCACTCTTGGTCCTTAGGGGTTAAGACGAGGCAAATCCGACCCTTAGGGGTTATAAAATTTCAAAAAAAAATGTAAAATTGGTATAATTATATTGAGAATAATTGTGGAAAGTATTTTGAGCATATTTTTTTATTTTTTTCTCAAATCGATTATTTCATTTGCATACAAACAGTAGCTTTAAAGGGAGTTTTCGAGAAAAATTCAGAATACATAAAATTATGTAAATATTACACAAGCAATTAAAATGTGTCCGAAGACTTCAAAAAAAAGTTCATAAATTTTAGATCTCATTTGTCATATTTAGAAATTCATACAAACAGTAACCTTAAAGGAATTTTCGAGAAAATACAGAACATATAAAATTCTGAAATCTTAAAGGAATTTTTGAGAAAATACAGAACATATAAAATTATGAATAAAAATTACACAAGCAAGTACACCGTTGCAGGGGCCTAAAAAACATAATTTTTGCAGCTTATTTGGTATATTTAGAAATTTCTACAAATAATATTTTTTCTAGAGGAGAGAGAATCTGTGCTCCTAGAGGTCGAACGGGATAATTCCGTGCTCTTGGGGACGGACAAGGCTATTTCCGCACCCCTAGGGGCCGGACGTGGTATTTTTGTGCCCATGTGGACCAAACAAGGCATTTTCGTGCCGCTAAAAGGTCGGATTCGCTATGTGTCACGTCCTCGGCAAATCCGGTCCTCTAGGGTACAAACAAGATGTCATTTTTGTTTGTGTTGTATGTGACGGCTAGTTTTACTATTGTGCATGTCAACATCGCTATTGTAGAAAAAAAACTCCCGTACTTAGTTGGGTATTTTCGTTCGTAATACTCTCACCACATGGTATATCTGGTTGTTTGTTTGCAGTGTTACACGACTGCACCACAAGGACTGCATTGCATGCACACGTTTCTCAGTAACTTCGCCTCGTGACCTATATATATGTCAGATTGGGAGTAGCCCCACCTAAGCTCCTACTGTTTCCCTACGTTTGTGACATTTCATAGCGACTTGATTGAAAACTCAGGGGATGACCATATCTCGGTGATGGATGATTGCCGGTCGGTGCGAATAGTGTTCTCAATAACTTTGCCTCGTGAGTCATGACCTATTTGGTAGACTGGAAGTAATCTTTATGCACTCAAATAAAGTCAGTGCGCGACATCCTCCTAGTCTCCTACGGTATATCTAGATATAGAGCTGGAACTTGGGTCGTGCTTTTTCGGATTGGTCCAAAGTACGGGCGACACGGCACGGTCTAAGCATGACACGGCACGACACGTGGTGGGCGGGCGGCGCGGCACGCGGTGTGGGCGGGTGGGCACGAGAATGCGGCCGTTGGGCGGCACAAAGACGATCGATTGGGCGTGTTTGGGCGGCACAAAGACGAAATAGGCCCAATCTTCCTGTTCTAGCCCAATCCCTCCCTCTCTCAGCCTGGCTCAATCACTCCCCCATCTCGCCCTGGTCCAACCAATAACCCTCCTCTGCCACCCGGCCTGGCCCAACCAATAACCCCCTTCTGCCACCCGGTCTAGCCAAACATTCCTCTTGAGCTCCCCCAACCCCCATCCCCAACCCCTTCTCCCGAGCCTCAGCTCCAAAATTCCCAATTCCTAATCACATTCTCTGATTCCCCTCCCTCCTGCTCCAACCACCTCCCTCTCCATGCGCTGCCGATCGCTGCCCTCCCTCCCTCCGTGCCGTCGGCCGCCCCTCCCTCCATTCCTCCAACCACCTCCCTTTGACTCCCTCTCCTTCCCCACGCGTTGCTCTATAGTTACTTAGGGCTGGACTTGGGCTGACACGACACGACCCCGACACGACGGGCTTTGGGTCGTGCCTGGGCCTGACCAGAGGCGACGTGGGCCGGCACGGCACGGCACGGCGGGGTGACCGGGCCGAACTGGCACGGCACGACGCGGCCCGAAGCACGGCGGGCTTGGGTCGGGCCGGCACGGCACGACCCAATGCCCAGCTCTACCTAGATATGTGACATCTCATATCCACTTGAATACTCAAAGGGATGGTTATGTTTTGTAGAGGGTATGTCCTTTCTGTCTTCTTGAAATCGACATTTGCAACATGAAATTGCAGCTTCTACGGCCTCAGCGGGAGAAAAAAAATTCAGTGGAGGAGGACCTCACGTAAGGCCTTTTATATCTACCGTTGTTTTGCTACAGTGCAAGGAGGTGAGGGAAAGATCGGACGGTAAGGAGGAGGGGACCTCTCCGTGAGGCCCTCCCCAAAGAATTTGCTTCCCTTCAACGGAGGGTTTGCAAAGGATAGGTGATTTAGGTCTGAACCCATCAGATCGTGCATCCAGGTCAAAGGATGGTTGATCTAAGGATTGAAAGCTTGCTATTATCATCAAACAAATTAAATGATAATGAGCCTCGTACCATAGTTTTAAGCATTACCCATTGCGTACATTCGTGGAGAAGATGGGTAGATGATCATAATCTTAGTGTAATGAAATAATTGGCAATGGTGTCGACATGTTTGGAGAGATCCTTGTTTTTTGGGTAGTTCTTGCTGCTGTCAGATCATTGGCGGTTTGGCCGGCTATGGGGGCTGTTAGACTTGCTAGTGGTTGGCGGTCTACCCGGCCTTGGGTTGGCGGTCAGGCCGGCCAGGGCACGACGGTCAAACCGGCCACATACGGCGGTTAGATCGGCCGAAAATGAAAAGTTGTGTTTTTGGAATTGACCAAAAATCATATATGTAGAAATGTGAGAGGATGTGCTTGCACTTGGTCTCATTGAAAATGGAGTTTCGAGGAAAAACTAGATAGATTTTAAAATTTTCAAAGAGAGTGCAGTTTTCAGACACGGGAAAAAAATCCTAAGTCCCAGACGATCTGACTGGCCGTTTGTCGGCAGTAAGAACGGTGGGCGATTTGACCGATCGAGCGGTCGAGCCGTGGATCGCGAGCATGGCCGTCGTGGGCGATGGTCTGGCCCGACGGTGAGTGTTCATGCACCGGGAAGATGGTGAATTTCGTGGGTTAGGCCAAAGTTATGAAATTTAATGCATATGTGTTGTATAATGCATATTTTGGCTAACGTGGATCAAGTTGCGAAGAACTTATGCCCTAAATTGATTTCTTGGTCTATTGTTATGCAGGTGGCTTGGAGTCAATGATCGTCAATGGCGAGGATGGCCAGGTGAAGTAGTTGGACTTAAGCATTCGATGCTACGGGTTGCATCAAGTGGCATGAGGGTCGGTGCAAGTGTCGTGATGATTCCAGTGGGAGCTGGATGGGAGAGACTTGCCAACATGAAGAAAGTCATTGATCAACTTACGTGTGGCGAAACATGGGATTGCTTCACGACGATTGGATTAAGTCTTTAGAGAATGATCGAGAAGGGGTATTTCGATATCTTCGCCAAACTACCAGGTGGTGACAATGGAGAAACCACGATGCAAGACAACGAAAGGAGGGGTAGTTTAGGTTAAGAGAAGATGAAGATCATGAAGAGACAGATTCGGGAGACTCGGCTCGTCATCTGCTTTGAGAAGCTTGCGTGAGTATAGACCCATTTGTGTGTGGGCTTAACGGACGTCCGATAAGGTTTTCTCTCTAGACCTAGCATTCACTATAAAAGGCTAGAGTGCAGGATTTGGACTCAACCCTCTCAAGTGAAGAAACTCTAATTTGTGATTTGGGAAAAGTGGAGATAGATGAGTCTAGGGTTTCAGGGAGACGGATTGATTGAGTGTTCAAGTGTTGAGATTTTGTCCTCCATGGTGAAGTGGCTGTAAACCAACAATGTCTTGAATCAATCCAAGCAAGGTTTGTCCCAAGATGAGTTATATCTTGTTCTTACTCTCTCTTTGATGCCTTTAGGATTTTTGTGTTCATTTGGTTTGCTTGGGTCTTTTGCTGTGATCTAGTTTGCTAAGACTTGTGTGAATTGATCCAGTGTCATCTTGGTAATCTTCCACCCACGAGCAACTTTTTGGATCAAAGTTTGATTTTTTTTTTGGTTTTTATGCCTCATTGACCTCGATCAATAAATTCGTGGAACCTTAGCTTCGATCGTCCCGATCGTCGATTGGAATAGGTCGTCGATTGGAATAGGTTCTCGGCCTTCTTGTTGAGCTATGGTTGAAATCTCGGAGGATTTGGATCTCAGAATAAAAGTTATGACGATTTGAGATCATCGCAGGTTATAGCCAGCGGTAAGACCAACCCTTCAACGATCCGACTGACCTGCTCTTGGCAGTCAGATTGGCCAGGAGGCTTTTGACCTCGGGAATTTTCGATTTCAACGCAAGACTTCCGTTGTGCTTGTGTTTTTTATCTTCATAGATTCGATAGCTACAGGTGTGAAGAAGAAGTTGGATACCGCCGGGGTTGAAAAAAAGTTGGTGCTCCTATTCAACACCCCCCCCGCCCCCTCTAGCCATCTTTTTTGTCCAACGACATTAATGCCGCATTAGCAGTGCAAGACCATCTCACAGGTAACAATATATATATATGAAACTAGTACGGTGACCCATTTGTGCGGCTAGATTTGTTTCGAAGTTTATAGTATCAAATGATATAAGTTGGATGTTTGCGAATATATTTACTTATCTTGTAGGCTATTTGGATTTTTAAGACACCATAAACATTGAAAATGATAATAGAATCTTGAAGAAAAATACAACTTGAAGAACGTAATTGAAGTATTAGCTTTGATGTAAGAAAATCATTGTGTATAATAAGTTGTTGAGGTTCTTAGAAATGTAACCACTCTCCATCAAGCATGAAATCATGTAGCCGCATGCCCCTAATCTTCCTCCATTAGTTACTCTTTTCCCAAATGTATGCATACACATGTACCTCTATTTAATCTAAGCAATATATTCATTATTTGTACGGTAAATTATCTTATTAGTTTATATGGTATTAGAGTACCTTGCCCATGCATACACTGATGCACATGTGTATGTATACATGGGTAAATTACCTTGAACTTATCTTCCCTAACACATTGATTACCCCCATGGAACTGTGTGTCTTTTATCTTTTCTCGCCACCAAAACTTTTATGCTTCAACCTCCAAAAGTAAGCCTAATTCTTGATTAATCTCTCTCAGTTGTTACCCCCATCAAATGCAATACTCTACCACACAGTTATCTTCTACTTATCTCTAATTATTGCCTAATGCCGACCACTGCGACATCAAACATGCATACACATGCAACTGTTGCTGATCCCTGCCGAGGACACCCATCATGATTTCTCTGGTGGCCCCCAAACCTATTCCATACGTCTGCATCATCTCTACTATGATATCTTTGCTCCTTTGCTTCTGTACGCCCGTGCTTCAATTTGTAGGAATGCATGCATGATGTTATACTGCTCGATATCCACTTCTCCCGTGTCAGTCGGTCCTCTTCTTCGACGTTGGCCAACTCAACATTGTGGCTTCCTCACTAACTGCGGTGACTTCCCATCTTTACTAATGTCGGCATGTCTACTTTAGTCACTGTCTAACGATATAGAGAATCTTCTTCCTATCTCCAATAACGTCGGACCCCTCACCAGCGATGGAATACTCCTAGCTACCCGATGGGCCCATATCGTCTATAGTTCGTCGCTAATGCAAAGCTTCATCTCTTCTCTTCCAGGGTTTCCCTATCATCGAGCTTAATTGGCCACTAACATCTTCAACAACACGGACGCTCACCACTCATTGTCGTGGCCAGGTCATACTGGACGTCTCATCACAGACGGTTCCAAAGGAGCCGTCTGTGTTTTAGAACCGATCTTACGTAAAGATTGTTTGATTCGGGGGGTCTCCACAATTGATCACGCAGACGAAAGAGACACGGGGATTTTTATACAGGTTCGGGCCTTCTCAGGAGAGAATAACAACCCTACTCCTGTGTATCTTGTATTGGGTATCTGGATTACAATCAGCTGAGGGTCTTACTAACTGTCTCCCAAAAAGCCTCTCCCTTCTATCTCCAAAAGACACCTATTTATACTATGCAGTGGTGACTGTTATCGTTCCAGGCTAATTAGTTGCTCATTATTGCGTAATAATGAGAGTAATTACTGGAGTAGTAACCTCCCATCTTTGTCAAGCGGTTATCGATCGAGAGATAGTGGAGAATTATCTGTAGTTATGTCGGGCATAACTACGTATTTTGACTGCTTGGATTCTCACCATTAAATGGGCCTTCTAGCAAGTGGACCCAGTTGGTCGTGAGGAAGTCACAGCAGAGCTAGTCATAGCAGAACTTACGACTAGGGGGGATAGTCGTAGAAAGGCTTACGACTGGGTACTGGTCGTAGAAAGACTTACGATCGGACGTATGCATGTGACGTCATATTACATGATTATGGAATAATAAAATGAGGATTATTAGATCCTCGTCATCTAGCCCCCCCCCCCAGCTTCAAGTGAAAATAGCTTACTTTGACCGAAGGGTCGTAGATGATCTTTTGACCATCAGGAGGTCGTAAGAAGGACGTTGAAGGAAAAACTCTTCAACATACGTTTCTCTCGACCAGAAATATGCTTTGATCGAGGTAATTTGTTAAGAATATTTACGATTGCAGGATAGTCGTAGAATATCTTACGACTTTGGAGCAATCGTGGCCTTATGACCGGAAGCAAAACTTTTTCGATCGGCTTTTCATTTGACCCGGGGGTCAAGATGGTAATTTCACTTGAGGTGTGAAAAGTGTCTTGGGACTTTCGAACTGGCAGGTTAAAAGCCTATCCGTCGGAGCAATTCCCAAAGCGATGAAAACTGTTGGGTTTCCATGGCGTTTCGTTCCAAGTGTGTGGTTATAAAATGGGTCGTGGAGGTAAAACTTAGGGTTCTCACCTTTTCACCTAACAGTTTGTTGCTTTCTCGTCTCTTCCGTCGTCGGTGATTCCGTACACTTGCTTGGATCTTTTCCCAAATCCAATTCTTCCCGCCTTTGAGAGAAAATGGCTAGGATTGTCTCTGAGCGGGCTGAGTCGAAGATGGATGATGCCAAGATGACCGCTCTGGTCACCGCCGAGAAGATCCCCGAGGGACTTCTCGTGAAGTGGATTGCGCGAATGAGCAGCATTGGCGTCGGGAGAGGAAGGCCAAATTCGATTTTCCAGCGCTTGTGAGTGCGGCCTCCGATTGCCTGCTCACCCCTTCCTCACACTCGTGCTCGAGCACTTCGGGGTGGAATTAGTGAACCTTGGTCCTAATTCCATCATGATGTTGAGCGTGTTCGTGTACTTGTGTGAGGCCTACCTGGGGATTCCGGCGGACCTCGAGCTTTTCCAGTATTACTACGGAATGGCTCGTCAAGCCAGGATTGCCGGTAGCTGCGGTCTGAAGCTCTACGATGGTAAGTTGAAGGAGTACATTCAGATGTTTACCCGGTCGTCATGGCCGGGGTGGAAGAAGAAGTGGTTTTACTGGGAGGTTACCAAGGAAGATAGCCTCTCATTCGCCGGAAAGGCCGCCGAGCGGTCTTCTTCCTGGGACTTGACTCCCAGTAATCTCGACCGGATAGCCCCCTATATTCAAGCTGTCAAAGACTTGAAGTCGGAGGGGCTCACCGGATGACACGTGGTGAAGGAATTCATCACGCGCCGAATTAGCCCTTTGAAGGCACGAGTTCCTCCCATGTGGAGGTACTCAGGAAAGGACGACCCGACCAGGGACTATAAGGACGATGAGTAGAAAAACTTACTATTTTGGCTTTATCCTTGATTAATCCCGATTTAGTCTGCTAATCGTTCTGTTCATGCGTTTAGATCTTCCTCAGGGGGAGGTTGATGCTCGCGTCAGGCTCGTTTGCGAGAAAAGCCCGGCTAACATAACTGCTCCTCAAATCCTCGCGGTTTTAACCGTAGAAGAGAAAGAGGAGCGCCTAAAGGTAATTGAAAAAACAATATTGCCTTTAGGCGTTTGTTGTCGTACATCGAGATATGAATAACAGGTTTGTCGTGGAAAATCTTACGACTAGTTACTGATCGTAGAAAAACTTACGACTTTTGGGCTGGTCGTACTTATGAACAGCTAGTGACCGTAGAAGAACTTACGTCCACTTTTCTTTTTCTGTTCCTTAACAGAAAGTAGGCATGGAGAACCGCCAAGACGACGAGGAAGTCGATTTGGTGGTTGTTGGGGGCGACTGTGCAAGCGGAGTCGGCGAAGTCCCCTCCAACCAAGAAACGTCGATTGGTAAAAGTCGGCGACAAGGGGGGTTCGAGTTCGGCTCCTGCTGCTCCTTTTGCTAAATTCGTCGCGGGCATGGCTGCGGCGAAGAAGAAAGCAGAAGAAGAGGCCCTTGCCCTTAAGCGCAAGGTCCCCAAGGTTAAGGTACCCTTCTATTACGACAACAAGTCATTCGCAGTTTCAGCTTCTCGTGGCCTCATAAGACAGCTAGAAAAGGAGAACTAGAAGAACTTCCTATCTTTTGTGAAGGAAACCGCTGCTCCGGTGGGATTTGAAGCCGAGGGGAGCAGCGCTCATAGGGTGGTCGAGACTGATCTCGACCACCCGGGAAGTCGGGAGGAGGCGACTCCTGTTGTCCCGAGTGCATCTCGACCAGTGGTGGCTGATAAGAAGTCGAAGAAATCTTCCGTCGGGAAGGTTGCTCCCAAGTTTTGAGTTAGGTCCAGCGACAGAGGTATGTAAAAAACATAAGTGTAATAACTACTTACTGTTTGTTTTTTACGAGTTGACTTACTTCTGCGTTTTGTGATTTTAGCCCGACGTCTTCAGCCCCTAGGGATGCTCCCATGGAGAATCCTGTTGTCACCCCTTCAGCTAGCGAGGGTGTGACTGCAGTAGTAGCTGAAAATCCGGCTACCATTCCCGCGATGGAAGAAGTTGCGGCTGCTGAGGTCGCCACGACCGCTGAGGATGTCGAAGTCGCTACGACAACCGAGGTTGTCGTAGAGACTGAAGAGGAGGCGGCAGAGGCCTCGAGGGAGATACCAGAGGTCGGTGGCAGCGAGAGTGCTGACCGTCGTGCCGGTAAGGAGGTTGTCGAGGACGTTCCTTTCAACCCTCCAGGTGGTGTTCCCGTCACCGAGTCAGAGGAAGAAGAGTACTTTAACTTTTGCTCTGATTTCTTTGGCCCTGACTCTATCGTAGGATCTTCTGCCTACCGATCTCGCGATCGAGTTCCACACCCCAGCAGCATTCCCAATTGTGGGGATGTTTTCGACAATGAACGACTCGAGGGGGTCTGGTGGAAATGAGTCGAGGAGATGGATGGGCTGGAGGATCCATCACGAATAGTTTCCATGTTTTCTCGGTCAAACATGAACGTAAGTATTCATCGATACTCACTTATGGTTTTATCTCTTTCTCTTATCGTTTTTCTCTCTTGTAGAGAGCCGTGGAGCAAGTCGCTACGATTCGCGAATATAATCGGCAACTTGTCAAACTTCGACAAGAGAAGGTCATACTCTGCGAGAAAGCAGAGAGGTGGTGAGTAACCGATTCTTGTAATCGTTCTGATTACTTATTCGGTACTCGTAGGAGGTTGTCGTAGAAAACTTACGACTAGGGAGTAGTCGGAGAATATCTTACGACCACTCATAGGCCATAGAAATACTTACGAACGCTTGTTTAAGTGTGTTCATGTCTTCCTTTTACCCTTTCAGGTTTAAGAGTGACGAAAAGACCTTGGCTGATTCACTCGACTTTGAAAAAGCCGAGTCAAAAAAGTTAAGGGATAAAGCCACTGACCTCCTGAAGAAACTTCAAGAGGCTAACTCTGCAACTAAGCGATTGCAGGAAAAAATAAACAGTACGTGTGGCTACGACTGCTCTTGATCTTGATCTCCATCTTCTTAACTTCTCATTCTTTTGTAGAAAAAGAAGTCGAAAATAAGGCCCTTCAGGCCGAGGTGGGGTCTCTCCGGGTTGAGGTCTAGGAGAAGTCCTTAGTTGTCTGCGAGACCTCCCGCATTGCGAAGGAGAAAGATCAAGAAATTGAGAAGTTGGGTTCTCAATTAGTTAGTAAGTAGACATTTTACCCGCTATTGATTTGATTTATCTTCTCATAGAATTGTTTATTTTAATCAATCCTTACTCTTTCTAGATCGACTGATTGAAATAAAACAATTCCACGAGGCTTCGACTTATTCCCAGGAGGAGACGAAATCAATGAAGATTAATCTTCAAGATAACATCTCGCTTCTGAACAATGTTCTCGATGGGCTTCGTGCCGGGAGGGTTGCTCCTCGCGACGACACGATGGCTGCTCATACGAGTGCCATTGGGGAACAGGTCGGTACTCTGCAAGAGTTGGTGTCTACTCTGAAGACCAACCAGAATGATTCGATAAGGGAAGCGGTCAAAGGAGCTGTGAGCTTTGTTTTAGCAAAACTCAAGGCCCGTGATCCTAACCTTAATCCTCATTCTGTTGAAGCTGACTTTGACTGCACCGAGTCTGAAGCAGAGAAGCTGATCGAAGAGATGCAGTCGGTTGGCGAGATGGTCGCAGAGGAGATGCAAATAGAATCTCCTTTAACAAAGTAGTCTTCTAATACATTCTTGTACAGACAAGTCTGTTTGGTTGTGATACATAAATATATGATCCTTTCTTTTTCCTGCAAATTATCTCGTGAAGTAGTTAGTAACTCGTAAGATAATGAAAAAGGAATAAATAATCAGACCAGATATGAGCGATTCCTCCTTTCTCCTTCATTTTCCCTGCGAATCATCTCGTAGAGTAGTTAGTAACTCGTAAGATGATAATTCGGAAAAACTAAGACTAAGAAATGAAGTCATGTTTATAACTTTATCCTAGCCCCCGACTACTTACTTAGTTTATTAGGAATAAACTAAGAAAGTAGTAAAGAAATGGTTTCTGAAAACAGAGAGGTTTATTTGACTTATAGTTCTCGAGTATCGACTATCTTGCACTAGTCGAAAGAGTGAAAACGGATCGATGCTAGGAAGTTCCCTCTAGTGGGCAGGACCACGTGCAGAGAAAAAAAGGCTTTGACTAGGTGATGTTACCATCTCCAACCAGATTAATCAAATCAATAACGACAACTTGAGCAAAACAAACATCTAGAGGACCTTTAGGATTCATCCGACTGTTTTCGTTTTTCCTGACGAAATTGTCCTGGCAGCAAAAGTAGGAAACGGAACGACGCTAGGAAGTTCCTTCTAGTGGGCAAGACCACGTGCAGAAAGGAGAAGCTTCGACTAGGTGTGTTTCTTCCTTCGGCCAGTAAAAACCAATCAAGTTAATTGAAAAGTAGTCGAACGCATCTCAAAAGGTGCACTCTTCTTAGATTATTTTTTCAAAATAAGCTAAGGTGACATGAATTTGCTTAACAATTTTCGACCATGTTTCTGAGCCCAATAAGCTTTGTACTGGTTGTTATAACAAAGCGACATTAGGAAGCTCCTTCTAGCGGGCAGGACCACATGCAGAGAGGAGAGACTTCGACTAGATGTGTTGTCCTTTTTTCGACCAGTATACAGGAGGAATGGGCATATAAAAAATGGTCGAAAATAAAAGCAAAATTCAAAAAAAAAAGATAGGGAGAACGTGATACTTTATTGTCGTAGGAGCCTGTTACACATAAAATTTGCGTAACTGGTCAATGTTCCAAGAGTTTGAGAGAATACGGCCGTCCTCCATTGCAAGTCGTACCGATCCTGGACGCGTTACTTCGACCACAGTGTAAGGACCTTCCCACTTGGGGGAAAGTTTGTTCCGATTAGACTGGGATTGGATAAGCCTTAATACCAAGTCACCTACAGCGAGGCTGCGAGGTTGGACCTTACGATCGTAGTATTTGCGTAGGGCTTGTTGGTAGACTGCGGAACGGATTAAAGCCTGGTCCCTCTTTTCCTCGAGCAGGTTAATGTCGTTTGCTCGAAGTTGTTATTGAATGGAGTCGTCAAACATGTCGACCCGTGCTGACCTGATCTTTAGTTCTGGTGGAAGCATGGCTTCGGCACCGAAAACTAGAAAGAAAGGTGTTTCTCCTGTAGCTCAGCTAGGTGTCGTCTAACCGCCCATATATCAAGGTAATTCTTGTACCCAAGCCCCCGAGCGCTTGACTAGCTGATCGAAGACTCGAGTTTTCATACCCTTCATTATCTGGCCATTCGCTCTTTCGACTGCCCTATTGCTTTGGCGGTGGGCGACAGAAGCATAACACAAACGAGTTCCCAAGTCGTCGTAAAATTCCTGAAATTTTGCGCTCGTAAACTGTTTGCCATTGTCTGTGATAATTCGACTTGGTACTCCAAATCGAGTGATCACGCATCTCATCATGAACCGTTTTGCTGCTTCCGTTGTTATCCCAATTACAGGTTCAGCTTCTATCCATTGTGTGAACGTATCGATGGCCACAAAAAGGAATTTGAAACCTCCTGGAGCTCTGGGTAACGGTCCTAGGATATCAAGACCCCAGGTCGCAAAAGGCCAAGACAAAGGAATTGTTTGCAATGCATGAGCCGGTTGGTGTATTTGCCGGCTATGAAACTGGCACTGTACACACTTTTTAACCAGCTCTTTGGCATCGTGGAGGGCTGTTGGCCAATAAAAACCTTGTCGAAAGGCTTTTCCGACCAACGTTCTGTAGGAAGCATGAGTTCCACAAATCCCCCCGTGTATGTCGTGAAGGAGTTTTAATTCTTCACTCTGCGGAATACATCACATGAGCACCCCTTGGGTTCCTCTTTTATAAAGGACACCTTCGGCCAAAGTATACATTTTTACCTTTCGGGATAATCGATCTGCTTCTAGATCGTCTCGGGTAGGAAACCCGTCTGAAGATACTCGTAGATGGGTGCCATCCATGTATCTTCGTACACTAGAGAGGCTGTTTCTATAGGAGGCGTCTCTAGTTCTTCGACTATAGATGGCTTGTTTTTGAAGCTGTTCCAGAAACACCCCTTTCGGTACCAAGGATCGAGAAGAAGCTAGACGAGCCAGTTAGACTGCGAGAAAAATATCCTTCCGAGGGATAAATTGTGCCTCAAAGCCCAAAAAGTGCTTTTCTAACTTTCGAACTTCCGATAAGTACCGGGACATGGTCGGATTAGAGCACTGGTACTCTTTTTCAACTTGATTAACGACTAGTTGAGAGTCTCCTCTTACGAGTAGTCGTCGAATCGAGAGCGCTTTTGCGGCTCGTATACCAGCTAGCAAACCTTCGTACTCTGCCACGTTATTAGTGGCCTAAAAGTTTAATTGTATGACATACTTTAAGGTTTCTCCGGTAGGAGATTCCAGGACCACCCCAGGCCCCGAGCCACTTATCGTAAGCGACCCGTCAAAGTACATCGCCCCTGGTGGTCGTGGGAATCGTCTTCGGGATCTGAGCGTGTTCAGATTTGTCCATTCGGCGACAAAGTCTGCCAAGATCTAGGATTTAACGGCCGTTCGGGACACGAAATGGATGTCGAACGCCCCAAGTTCAACTGACCATTTTGTTATGCGTCCCGCTGTTTCCCTATTCTGGAGGATCGCTCCCAAGGGAAACTCAGGCAGCCTGACTAGTTTGTGCTTTGAACATAATACAACAGTTTCCTCGAAGACATGAGGAGGGCATATAGAAGTTTTTGAACCTGAGGGTAACGCTCCTTAGGTCCGTGTAAAACCTCACTTACGTAGTAGACTGGTCGTTGAATGTTCTCACATTCTACGACCAGCACTGCACTCACTGCATGTGGCGTGGCAGCTAGGTAAACTAAGAGCATCTCTCCTGGTTTCGGGGAAACCAGAATAGGAGCACTCGTAACATACCTCTTGAGTTCCTCGAAGGCTAGGTTAGCCTCTTCTGACCACTCGAAGCCCTTATGTTTCCTTAGAAGTTTGAAGAAAGGCAGTCCTTTTTCCCCCAGACGTGCTATGAAATGACTTAACGCCTCTATGCATCCTGTGAGTTTCTGGACTTCTTTCTTTGTGGTCGGGGGGGCGCATCTGAGTGATGGCTTTTATCTTTTCGGGATTTGCTTCGATTCTTCGTGCAGAGACCAGGAATCCAAGTAATTTTCCTGAAGAGACCCGAACACACACTTCTCGGGATTAAGTTTCAAGTGGTGTTTTCTGAGGTTGTCGAAAGTCTCCTGTATGTCTGTGATATGATTGAGTCGTTTGCTGCTTTTTACGACTAGATCATCAACGTAGGCTTCCAAGTTTCGGTCTAGTTGAGGAGCAAAAGTCGTTTGCATCAAACACTGAAAAGAAGCTCCATTATTTTTTAAGCCGAATGGCATTTTGACATAGCAAAAAATCTCAAACGGTGTAATAAATGCGGCCTTTTCCTCATCTTCTCGACACATACTAATCTGGTGGTAACCAGAATATGCATCTAGAAAACTCAACATCTCACATCCTGCAGTAGAGTCAACCAGCTGATCGATACGAGGTAAATGGAAATCATCTTTTGGACAAGCTTTATTAAGATTAGTAAAGTCTACGCACATACGCCATTTGCCGTTCGACTTTCTAACCATTACAGAGTTGGTCAACCACTCAGGGTGGTTGACTTCTCTTATGAAGCCTGCTTTAAGCAACTTGTCCAATTCTGACCTAATAGCATCTCGTCGATCAGGGGCAAATCTCTGTAACTTTTGTTTCTTGGTAGTTTATCGTGTAAAGCTAGCTTTGTGCTCGATCACTTCACAGGGACTCGGGCATGTCGGATGCTTGCCACGCGAAGACATCGCGTTTGCACGGAGGAAAGTGATGAGGCGTCTTCCTATTTGGGGTCGGAAGAATCCCAATGCGAACGATCTTTGAGGGCTCCTCCGCGTCCAGAGGAACCTCTTTGACCTGGTCGTTCGGCTTAGGTGCAGCTTTAGGCTTCGACTTGCTAGTCGAAGGCTGACTTTCATCTCGAGTTGGTTGTTGTCCAACTATCTCGAGGGAGCGACGGTCGTAGGAGTGCGCCATCTTCTTGTTACAGTATATCGTGATCACTCCTTTGGGACCTGGCATCTTAAGACATTGATACCCATAGTGAATAGCTATCAAGAATTTTGCCAAAGTAGGTCGTTCGAGTATGGCATTGTATGCCGTATCGAAGTTGACCACATCAAAGGAGATCTTCTCTGTCCTGAAATTGCTTGGTGATCCAAACGTTAAAGGAAGAGAAACTTGGCCAATTGGTTTGGCCGAAGACCCCGGTACGATTCCATGAAATGAATATCGTACCAGCCTTACCTTTGTCCTGGGTACCTGCATCTCGTCCAGGGTACTCGTAAACAGTATGTTTAGCGAGTTTCCACCATCAACTAAAACTCGATTGACTTGACAATTGTTGATAGTGGGTTCGACCACTATCGGAAATCGACCTGGTCTAGTCGAAGGGATCGGGCAATCACCTTTCTCAAAAGTAATAGTGACTTCCGACCACTTCGGTAATTTATTGACAAGAGAGGAGTCGAGTGTGTTTACCTCACGTTCAACAGCTTTCAGCTGTCTCCGCGATTCGTATGCCGAAGATCCCCCATAGATGTGATCAATGGTGTGCTGCGGATCCTGAAACGACATCTCCTCATCATCCGATTCCTTCTGTCCACTTGTTTGGCCTACCTGTTCAAGAGTAGGAAGTGGCCCCTTGCCAGAGTAATAGTCTTCGAGTTTCCCTAAGAAAACTCGGCAGTTACGAAGATCATGCCCTTCTTTTTTATGAAAGGGACACCACCTGGGTTTGTTGTTTCTCCGGTCTTGGCGCTTACCTTTGCCTCGATCGGGATTTTGTTTGGGGTTGCGTGGCTCCTTGTCGCTTACAGTCAGGACCTCCTTAGAACCGGCAACTGGAGATTTGTGTCTCTTTGCCTTATTCTTAGATTTCCTAGCCTTTTTATCCTTTTTCTTGCCACTTTCGCCTGCCTCCTGAGGGATGTTGTCTTCACAATCGATAGTATTATTGCACTCGATTGCTTCAGCAGCACTCGCATATCTATCGGCCATCTCAAAGAGTTCGGCGACGGTGGCAGGTGGATGTAAAGCGATATCCTTTGTTATTCTTCTGCTACCGACCCTCTGCTTGAAAGCCCTGATCACAGATGAGTCGAAACACGGAATAAATTTGAACTGGTAGGCGCTGATGAATTGGCGATCGTTTATGGTGATTACGCCTTATCGTGCAGGTCATCTTCCTTCTGAGGCGATTATAAGTGCCTTGGAAATTTGCCAGCAAAAGATCACAGAGGTGTTGCCACGAGTAGATCGATTGAATGGCTGGTTTAAAAGCCATGATCGTACCGATCCTTCGAGCACAGTCGGAAGGTAATTTGCCATGACATGCTCTCCTCCTCCTGCAGCTCGGATAGCTGTAGTATAAATCTGGAGGAACTCGATGGGATTCTGAGTTCCATCGAATTTCTCCATATTCGCGGGTCAAAAACGAAGCGGCCAGCGAACTACTCGAAGGTCGGGTGAAAACGCCCGACACCCCGAGATAACCTCTTGCCTCCTTCTTTGTAGAAAAGAAGGGTTAATGTCGCTGGGTGATCGTACTCGTCGATACCCAGCCACATGAGGGCTGGACCTATGATAGGTCTCAGCTTTACGAGGGAAATACTCCTCGTACTCCGTTTGCCGCCGTGCATCCCGTCGCCGAAGTGGTGAAAGATCACCTCTCCTGGGGGCTTGTTGTGTCTTCCTTACGTCGGGAGAACGACGTGAATTAAGGTCATGTCGCCTTCCATGCGACGAGTTATCTGAACGACTGGCAGAAGACGGAGTCGTACCGTTGCGACTTCCTGGTCGTGGTCGATGAAGATGCTCGAGCTTGGCCATCGTATCGCGAAGCCTTTGTGTGATCTCTTCTGCAAAGAGATCATATCCTGGCACTCGAGCGAGTTCTTGAGTCGGGTTTTCCAACAAGTCGTTGATGCGCTGGAGTTCTTGAGCTTCCTCCGACTGGAAATAAGCAAGCTCAGGAAGGTTCCTCTGAGCCGCTATTTTCCTCCGTCGGGTTGTCTCAGAATGGTCTATTTCAGACCCCTGAGTTGGTTTTAATGGAGTGCGAGAATGTTGAGGATGTCCCGCACGTTCATTAAGGTGTTCGTCTCGTTCGCCAGCGGTGGTGTCCTTGCCATTGCGACGAGGTGGTGTAGAGTATGCTCGTCGGGAAGCATCGCCAATCCTTCTTCGGGGAGAACGATCCTTATCAGAGGAAAGGACGAAGACCTCCCGTGGATGACCTCCACTTGTGCTCGAGGCCGCCTCGCTTGAGGAGTAGTCGAGCGACACCATCTGGCGACTTGGAGTAAACCCCTCCAAGTAGGGGAACTCCGGGTTATAACCGTCTCGTCTGCCGGTGGGTCTGGCGGGGCGGTTGGATTTGAATGAACAGCGTGTCCGATCCTCTTCCCTGCGGAAGTACTCGGAGAGAGAGGACAATCAGATGCCGATGGAGTTCCGGAATGATGGCTTACAGAACCTGTCTTGCTAAGTCGTACTACGTTGGGGGGACTCGAACACTTGGAGGAAAAACTCTCGTCGTGTTGCGAATTTGCCCCAATGCAGTCCTGCTGTTGGTCATGTTGACCCTTGCCCCCCGAGGAAGTTGGTTCCTCGACTGGGCGTACTGTCGCAGGGGATAAGTATCCCTCCTCGACTCCGGTAGTGATGCACTCTCCGAGATCTGATAGAAGATCTCCAAAGGCGGCAACACCGTCAGAAGATTCGATACTCGGTTCGTAGTCGAAATCGGCATCCATGTCGACGTCTGCGTAATCGGCCAAGTCGAACCATTTCTCCTCGTCCCATTCTCCTGCCATGGTAGCATCAAAGAGAAAAGAAAGAACTGTTGACAAGGAATTACCAGAAGATCCTCACGGTCGGCGCCAACTGTCGGTGTTTTAGAACCGATCTTACGTAAAGATTGTTTGATTCGGGGGGTCTCCACAATTGATCACGCAGACGAAAGAGACACGGGGATTTTTATACAGGTTCGAGCCTTCTCAAGAGAGAATAACAACCATACTCATGTGTATCTTGTATTGGGTATCTGGATTACAATCAGCTGAGGGTCTTACTAACTGTCTCCCAAAAAGCCCCTCCCTTCTATCTCCAAAAGACACCTATTTATACTATGCAGTGGTGACTGTTGTCGTTCCAGGCTAATTAGTCACTCATTATTTCGTAATAATGAGAGTAATTACTGGAGTAGTAACCTCCCCATACTGTCAAACGGTTATCAGTCAGAGATAGTGGAGAATTATCTGTAGTTATGTCGGGCATAACTACGTATTTTGACTGCTTAGGTTCTCACCATTAAATGGGCCTTCTGGCAAGTGGACCCAGTGGGTCGTGAGGAAGTCGTAGCAGAGCTAGTCATAGCAGAACTTACGACTAGGGGGGATAGTCGTGAAAGGCTTTGGCCGGTGCGGTCGTACAAAGACTTACGACCGGACGTAATCGTAGCAGGACTTACGATTACACTATAGTCGTAGAAGTGCTTACGACTAGGGGGTAGTCGTAGAAGAACTTACGACTACCTGACTTGCTCTTCCCTTATAATATTAAGGGGTATGCCATGTGACGTCATATTAGATGATTATGGAATAATAAAATGAGGATTATGAGATCCTCGTCAGTTCCCTTTGGAACCGTCTATGATAGTGCCTCATCACAGACGGTTCCTTCTACCAACCATCCGTGAAGTATCACAGACGGTTGGTAATAAGAATCGTCTGTGATGAGGCACTATCACAGACGGTTCTTATTATGAACCGTCTGTGATATGCCACCCCTATAAATATCAGGACCCGACAGACCCCCTGCCCTAGCGCATCTGATCTGTTGTTTGGAATAGAGTGGCTTGAGAAGCTTTGCTCTGTGGTGGCTGTAGGAGGCTTGCTTGTTTTGCTTGCCTTGTTCTTGGTTGTGGGTTGCCTTGGCAACTTATGGCTATTTGGCTTGCATATTGCTTACTTTGTGAGGCTTGGCTTTGGTGGTAGCTCTCGGTTTGGGTGTTGTGAATGAGTGCTTTGTTTCGGCAGTGGGTGTTTTGTGAGAGGAAGAAGCTTATGGGGGAGGTGCATTTCGGCTGTGGCTCTTCTCTTGCCCTGTCCACTTAACTCTCACATTGCACTGTGGCCTGAAGAAGAAGGCCAGTGAGGAATCTCGCGGGATATTTGGAATTTTCGTCGTGAGCTCCGAGGGTAACGATCTGTAACTCTTTATATTTGCTTCAGGTTAATCTTTAATCAATTTTAGTGTATTTGGTTAATAGGAGGAGCAACGTATTTGCAGTTTATTAATATAATTTAACATTACTAATTGTTACGTGCGTAGGGTAGATGGACCGAAAGTGGATGTACGGCGCGAACCGTGTGAGTGAAGAATACATTAATGGCGTGATTGCTTTTAAAAGAGCCGCGGAGCAGGATATGTTGAATAAGGGGATAGAATTTATGTACTGTCCATGCATTGATTGCGGTAATCTGAAGATTTTTAACAACCCGGCGCAGATCGTAGGGCACTTGATTGAAGGGTTTCAAAAAGGGTATACATGTTGGACCGATCCACGGTGAAGAGCGATTATACAGGAAGTTAATAATGACGACATCGCCAAGGAAGTTAATAATGATGATATCGCCGAGGAAGTCAACGATATGCCGGATGTAGACTGTGCTTTTGATGAGGATATGTCGTACGATGACAATCTGGATCAGATGCTACGCGATGCAGAAGGGAACTACAGTGAGAGAGAGTTTTGTAAATTTGAGCGCTTAATGGAGGACTCGGGGAAACCTTTGTTCCCTGGCTGCAAGCCGGAATACACAAGGTTGTCAACCGTACTTGAACTGCTAAAATTAAAGGCAAGCAATGGTTGGTCTGACAAGAGTTTCACGGCGTTGTTAGGTCTCATAGCGGACATTCTTCCGTAGGGAAACGTGTTGCCCAACACCACCTACCAAGCCAAGAAGGTTCTTTGTCTATTGGGAATGGAAGTAGAAAGAATACATGCATGTTCGAACGATTGTATCATGTATCGTAAAGAGTATGCAGACTTGCATGTATGTCCCGTGTGCAAAGCACCCCGATACAAGCGTAAGAATACTGCTAAGGTGAAGCAAGGACCTCTTGCTAAGATGTTGCGGCATCTTCCTGTGATCCCACGTTTGAAGCGTTTATTTGCGAACCGAAAGGAGACAAGATTGTTGCGTTGGCACTCGGAGGAGCGTAAGAAAGATGGAAAGCTAAGACACCCTGCTGATTCTGCCCAATGGAGAAACTTCGATCGGACCTTCAAAGAGTCCGGTGCGGAACCGAGGACCATAAGGTTAGGGTTGAGTACAGATGGAATGAATCTTTTCGGTAACATGAGCAGCCGACATAGCACCTGGTCTGTGAATCTATGTATGTAGAACCTTCCTCCTTGGCTGTGTATGAAGCGGAAGTACATTTTGATGTCACTACTTATCCAAGGGCCGAAGCAACCTGGGAACGATATTGATGTGTATCTAGCACCATTACTGGATGATCTCGTGACACTGTGGAACGAAAGGGTACAAGTATGGGATGCGTACAAACGAGAGAACTTCTCTTTACGCGCCATGTTGTTCTGCACTATCAATGATTTTTCTGCCCTTGGTAACTCGTCGGGCTTCGGTGCGAAGGAGCCAAAGCCCGTCCGACCGCTTAGATGCTACGAGAGTGTATGGCTGAACAACTCGCGCAAAACTGTGTATATGCGTCACCGTAGGTTCCTTCCCAGGAGTCACCCATACCGCAAGATGAAGAAACAATTCGACAGAAATAAAGAGGACAATTCAGCTCCAAGGGCTTTTAGAGGGAAAGAGGTCTATGATATGGTTAAGGATATCAATGTTGTGCTTGGGAAGGGACATAAATTAAAAACCCGTCAGAAGAACATCTGGAAGAAGCGGTCAATTTTTTGGGACTTGCCTTATTGGGAGCACTTAGAAGTTCGTCACTGCATCGACGTCATGAACGTGGAGAAAAATGTATGTGATAGCTTGATTGGTCTCTTACCGAACATTAGTGGCAAAACAAAGGATGGTGCTAACGCACGGCGTGACTTGGTTGATATGAACATAAGGACCGAGTTAGCACCGAAAGAGACCGATAAAGGACGAACATACCTTCCACCAGCTTGCTACACTATGTCCAAGGCCGAGAGAAATGAACTGTGCCAGAGCTTGCATGGTGTCAAAGTCCCGTCTGGTTACTCCGCTAACATTAAGAAACTTGTTTCTATGCAAGATTTGAAATTAATTGGTATGAAGTCTCATGATTGTCATGTGCTGATGACACAAATACTTCTTGTTGCAATTAGGAGTATCTTGCCGAACAAGGTCCGAGTGGCAATCTTGAGGCTGTGTTATTTCTTTAACTCCATTGCTCAGAAGGTCATCAATCCCCAAGGACTAGATGCCCTACAGGCCGAGGTGGTGACGACTCTATGTCATCTTGAGATGTATTTCCCTCTGTCATTTTTTGATATCATGGTTCATCTCATTGTTCATCTTGTGAAAGAGATAAAGATATGCAACCCTGTGTTCCTACGTCATATGTACCCGTTCGAGAGGTATATGAGAATTCTCAAGTCCTACGTACGGAATCGATCTAGACCGGAGGGCAGCATTATCAAAGGTTATGCAACCGAAGAGGTCATTGAGTTCTGCGTCGACTGCATGGATCAGGTGAAACCGATAGGTGTGCCTCTATCTTGTCATGAGGGAAGGCTGGATGGTATGGGACCATCGGAAGGAAATCAATCACTCCCGATCTGGATACGTACGCTCAAGCCCATTTCACGGTCTTGCAATACATGACCCAAGTGTCCCCGTACATCGACGAGCACAAAGACATGGTACGCCAATGTAATCCGCACCGGTCGGAGGTTTGGATCACGAGAGCACAACCGCTCGGTTCAACGAATAGTTAAAGGTGCGAATCACCGGGAGGTCATCAAGTGATAATCTACGCTATGGTTGGCAAAGGGCCACAATTTACAATTGTCACATGGCAAGGATACGACATAAATAGGTACACATTTTATCTGGCGGCTCGGGATAGGAAGAGCACGATCGATCAGCGGTGTATGCATAGATGCATTCGTGATCGATGGTGAGGAGCTCGTACTATGGGCAAATAGAGGATATGGGAGCTCGATTGCGTGCTTTTCGAGATCCCCTATTTCGGTGCCGTTGGGTCCATCTCCCACGGTGAAGGTCGACAAATGCGGCGTCACTACCGTGGACCTCGATCGTGTCGGATACAAAGACGAACCATTCATCAAGCAACCAAGTTGTTCAAGTCTTCTATGTAACCGACCCGGCAAATAAGAAGCGCCATGTAGTTCTTCATGGAAAAAGAAGGATTGTCGGAGTTGAGAATATAGTAGACGAGGAAGAATACAATCAATTTGAAGAGTTGCCTCCTTTCGGAAACGGCATCAGGCTCGAGGAAGAACCCAGTGAGGAAGCTAGCTATATGCGCGTTGATCATCATGAAGGGCTATATTTTAATTAAGAATTTACTCCATTGTAATTAATTTATTCCATAACATCATGTGTTATGGATTTGTAATCTCTCGTACGTATATTTTGATGTCAACGTGGAATTGTCATGTGTTAATGTGTTATATATGAACCTGTCATCTTTGATATTGATGTCAATGTGGACGTTCATTGTAATGTGAAGTATCAAAATTAGTTTCACTTGATTTGGAGTTGAGTTAAATTAGATATGAATTTTTGAAGTCAAATATGTTATGAGTTGAGTAAGAGCAAAATAGGTGGCCTCCTTATAAAAAGGCTATCACAGATGGTTCTATTAAAGAACCGTCTGTGATATACCATATCACAGACGGTTGTATTATGAAACCGTCTGTGATACGTTCCATATCACAAATGGTTGTGATATCAAACCGTCTGTGATGTGGAACGTATCACAGACGGTTTCATAATACAACCATCTGTGATATGTTATATCACAGACGGTTCTTTAATAGAACCGTCTGTGATAAGATATCACAGACGATTCTATTAAAGAACCGTCTGTGATAGCCTTTTTATAAGGAGGCGCACCGCTAGGGATTTGCTCTTTACTCGTCACTTCCTCTCCCGCGCCCCTTAGGCTCTCGCGCGCTCTGTCGCCTCCTCTAGGGTTCGCCTGTTCACCTCCCCGGCCGTAAGCCCCGACGCCGCCGCCCCTGACATCGACGACGCTGCCGCCGCCTCGACGCGCGGCCTCCTCCCCGTGTCGGCCTCCTCCCCGCGCCATCCTCCTCCTCGTGTCGGCCTCCTCCCCTACACTGGCCTCCTCCCCGCGCCGTCCTCCTCCCCGTGTCGGCCTCCTCCCCGCACCGCCTCCTCCCGCGCCGCCCTCCTCCCCGCACCTCCTCCCCGCGCCTCCCTCCTCCCCGCGTCGACCTCCTCCCCTGCACCGGCCGCCTCCTTGCACCGTGAGTTCTTGTGCGGCATCCTCTCTGTGAGTATTCCTATATTACGTTTGTGCATCACTTTGGCTTTCTGTTGTTAGGTTTAATATATAGCTTTATTCCTTTTGGTTGTCAGTTCTGCATAGTTCAGATTATCTTTGTATGAGCTAGTTGATCTTTGTGAGATACATAGTTATTCTCAATCTGTGGATAAGGCTTCTGTGAGTATTCCTATATTACGTTTGTGCATCACTTTGGCTTTCTGTTGTTAGGTTTAATATATAGCTTTATTCCTTTTGGTTGTCAGTTCTGCATAGTTCAAATTATCCTTGTATGAGCTAGTTGATCTTTGTAAGATACATAGTTATTCTCAATCTGTGGATAAGGCTTATTGCTGAAATGATATTATGATTGTCTTGATATCATTGCTCTGTTCTGTTTTTCATAACAGAGTGCCTTATGTTGTCCCGGTGAATATATTGACTTTGATAGTCTTTGATAATCTGTGAACTGAATCTAGTACTAAAGATATTACAAATTGATCAGTGGGCTTTGTTGACATGCTCTGTGATGAACTTTGTTTTATACTGAGATTGAATGTGATAGTTAGTTCATTCTTGAGCTCTATTGTATTACTTGCTACTGTCAATTTGATATACTGTTAATTAGTTACTTTCGGTTGAATGCTAGTTATTCGATTCTTACGGTTCGCTCTGTGATGAACTTTGTCTTATCTCGAGATTGAATGTGATAGTTAAGATCATTTTGATAATGATTGAGATCATTTGTGATTAAGCAAAGTATTGTTTAGAGCTCATAGTTTGAATTTATATTATCATATTCATTTAATGAAGAGTATAGACAATAGGATTGAGATGACAAAGACTTGTTCTTTTGCAACTCTCCTTCTGAGAGCACAAACTATCATCAATCCTTCTTTATATAATTAATTTATTTACAACACAATTTTAGTTATTTATATAGATAGCAAGTAAATTTTGAGCTCTACAATATTACTTGATTCTATTTTGTTTCTATGTCTTCTGTACATGAATCATTAAACCTTTACTTAGCATTTCTTCGTCGATCCTGACACACTTGAGTGTACCTTTGCTTCATGCCAATCCTCCACGGCATGAAGCAAATGGTACATTCCAGTGTGTCGGCCTCGATGAAGTAGGCTCGGGCAAAGATGGGCTCGGGTTCTAGTTAAGCTCTGTGCTAATTTCATTCATATACATGTGGTACATGTTTTGCATTTCAATCAATTTAAATGACTTGAATGATTTACATTTGATTATACATGTGGTCCAGCATAGGTTAAGTTGAGTAAATCTGCTTGAATCTGGTTAGTTAGAGCTTAAGCATATTGCTTCGTGCATATATAGATAGCAAGTAAGCGACATGGCGTCCGCACCGTCATCGACGTCGTCGAATGCGTCTGGATCTCCGAGGAAAGTGGTACGTACGCGAGATGGCAGTGGAATATCGAAAATTCCTCCGGGCCTAATGACCGTCACAGAGGTCAATGCCAATGGGATCCCTGTGAGTCCCCCCAAAGCAGCGGGACACTGTGTCGGATGATCGGAGACGCGAGCTGTGGGACGAAGTTTTAAAATCGTTCACTTTCCCAGCCGTAGACCAGGCGCGCGTGGAACGGCAGGCGTTGCTCTCGATGGGAAAAGTGTGGAGGACCTTCAAGAGCGTGCTTGTCACGAAGTACGTGAACACGGGTCGAACGCCCATCATGGCGTATAAATTCTTGTCGCGGGATATATGGGACACCTTTGTGCAAATGAAGATGACGGGCGAATTTCTTGAGGAAAGTGCGACGCACAAGGCTCTCCAGACACTGAACACTCACCCCCACAAACTCGGCACCGCTGGGTACGCGGGTAAAACCGCGCAATGGGTGGTGGAGGACAAGAACGAAACAAGGCCATTTGCTGAGATCACAGACGAGCAAGCACTCTCCTGGTTAAGAGCGAGGGCATCAGTCACGTCTTCGGGCGAAATCTCTTTCACAAACCCGGCAGACTGGGATGTGGCCAACCGTGTGGTAAATATGTCTTCGAACTACCTAGTTGTTAATAAGTCCATAACTTCATAATGTCTATAATAACATGATGACCTCTTGCAGCAAGAATTGAGTTCTGCATGTTCCGAAGGCTCCTTCCAAGCAGACAGGGAGAAGGATATACTATCTACGGTCCTGGGAAACAAGGAGCACGCGAGGCAAAGGGGTTAACGTATCTTAGAGGGATGGAGTCCCAGACGACTACTGCACGTATAGGAGCAGGAAGAGATCCAAGGCCGAGTACGACACGGTGTTGGAACATGTGCTTACTACAAAATTTGAAGGAAGAGAACATGTGCTTACTGCAAAATTTGAAGAAAAGATAGGAAGATTGCAGGACCAAGTGAATCAACTCCTACTCCTCAACCAGTCGCAAGCCGCCCCTGTTGTTTTGGAAGCCAGTCCTCCTCAACATCGGAGTAGCGTCACGTCCACGCAAAATTATGAACATGTTGATGTTCAATTCCCTATCGACGACATCAAGGTAATATACATCTCTGGAATGCTCCAAAGATAGACCTATAGGACGCCTTAGCTAATTGCGTATCGTTTTGTAGGAGCCGACGCACTGCACGCTCCAAGTGAGGATGGTTGGGATATTTATTGAGGCTTGGCGGGGGGTGGCGTATCCATGCAAGGAAGAGATAGTGCAGCACGGTGCCCAGGTGGTGCAGGGTTACGCCAGGGTCTAGGTGGACATGGTACATGACAATTTTAGGGCCGTTCCGCTGGAGATTCGCCCGAACGACGACATCAGAACACTAGGGGATGCCGTGTACAGTTTTATCCAGTAGCCCAAGAAGGACATTGCCCTGGACCTTGCAGTGCCGCCTCAACCTTTGATGACTCCACCCCAACCATCTCGACACGACCATGCCTCTCCAACAGGACCCTCCATGACTGCACCTCAACCTTCGCTTCAGAAGCCCGTCTCATCGGTTCCCGTGGAAAAGACACCGAACGAACAAAAAAAGTGTGCCGCCGTATCGGTTCCCGAGTCGTCTAACAGGAAGACGCGTAGCGGGCAACTTGTTCAGGACAAATTGAAACCGAAGAACATTAAGGCGCTTCCACCTCCTAACCCTAAGAAATACTCTTTCGGAAGTTCGTTGGTGAACACCACAGTATTAGCCTACGCTGGATTAGGTTGTCAGAGTTTGCATAGCTGGTACTTGCACAAGACCAACGAGAAAGGGTGCGCTGATGGAATCACCGTCAGATACACGGAGGAGTATTTCCTCCACGAGCCGGCCCCCTTCGTCGTGGGCTTCGACGACTTATTCGACCTATTCAACCTCAAAGCCCTCGATGCCTCACTTCTACGATGCTGGACACTGTAAGTGTGTACAATCAAGTTCTACATTCACGTAATATCGATTAATATAACAACTCATTGCTTATGTATAGATACATGATTAAAAATGCCCGACGATTGAAAGAACCGGTGGGTTTCCTCGACCCACACATGGTCTCTGAGAAAACCATCTTGGCAGACGCATTCTACGTCGAGAAATACATAACGACATGATTGCTTGCTCAAAACGACAAGGACTACATAATGGTGCCCTACAACCAGAAGTAAGTGCTTCACTACTTGCTATACAAATTTTATTTGTACTTTATACGCAGCACAAACATAGGTTTAATGACTATAGCGACATACATGAGTAGGCACCACTGGATCCTTTTAGTCATTATACCAAAGAGAAACCAGGTACTATACCTTGATTCCCTACTCAACAAAAGCCACGACTTCACCCTTGTGCAAGGAGTACTTGACAGGTGTGCTCATTTCCTCCATACATAACTCTATTGTAGTCTTCCTTCGTTTGAAATGGCCGAGGTTAACTTTTTGGAAACATGTAGGTCGTTCATCTCCTATGTTGCCGATGGAGGGCTATACAAGGGAACGAATGCCACACTTAATCACAGGACGCGATTTCCGGTACGTGCTACAACACAATAATCCTATATCATACTTCGTAATAATATGTCTCGAACTGACTATACCCATATATGTAATTCTATTTTTGCAGTGCCGCCAGCAAAAAGGAGAAGAATGTGCATTCTACGTTTGCCATCATATGCAGAAAATCATGAGTGCTAAGTTGAAGGATCCCGAGGTTGGTCAATCTCGCAATAATTATTTCCTAATTATAAATTTAAATATATATGCTTACTACTTTACTCTTGCTAGCTACATGGCTTGAATATAGATTTAGATTCACTAGTTCAGAGAGAGATCTCGAATGTTCGAGGGAGGCTCTGCACCTTCATCATGACGGAGATCATTGACGTCGACGGAGAGTTTCACTACTCCATCAACACCGCTGAACGACCTTGAAACAATTGATTCATTAATTGTAATTCACTTTGAATAGTTGTAATTCAATTGTAACTCTAGCGACAATATTTGATACATATTCGTTTGTAATTGATTTTGAGTTAAATGATCACTTTGAATTGTCAACGATTGATTCATCTGTGATGTATCTATTTTCTGCCTGCTTGTTTTCAGAGGGCATGGCTAGCAATTCGTGAGGTTAGCTGAAAATCAAAAAAAAAAGTTAGGCTGAAAGAACTATCACAGACGGTTTAATTGTTAAACCGTATGTGATATCCACATATCACAGACGGTTGGTAACTAGAACCGTCTGTGATATGTGAGATATCATAGACCATTCATAACTAGAAACTGTCTGTGATATCCACATATCACAGACGGTTCTAATTATGAACCGTCTGTGATATGTGGATGGTTGGTAACTAGAACCGTCTGTGATATGTGAGATATCACAGACGGTTGGTAACTAGAACCGTCTGTGTTGTGACTTATCACAGATGGTTAAAAAACCGTCTGTGATAACCGCCATTAATCATAGACGTACAAAAACACAGACGATTCTGAACTGTCTGTGATGACGATTCCGAACCGTCTGTGATGACGTTTTCTGTAGTAGTGATTCGTGTTATCATCGTTATAACTTTATTTTTCTTCAAAGTTTTAGTTGTTTTTTTATTGGAATTCGTATACAACTCCAATTACTAATTTTATTTATATTATTCTGAATTTAAGTTATTTTGGGATTTTACTTTGGAATTCGTAACGGAATCAAATTGCAAGTTTTCTTTCATTTTTTTATTCCTAATTTCAGTTATTTTTATTTGAATTCGTTTAAAATCCCATTGCTAATTTTTTTTCAGTTTTTATTCTGGATTAAATTTATTTAGGGATTTAAATGAGGATTTCGTATGGAATCAAATTTTTAATTCTATTTTATTGTTTATTCTAAATTTCAATTATTATTTTTGTTGGAGTTCGTATCCAACTCCAATTGCTAATTTATTTAATTTATTCTGAATAGTTATTGAGGGATATTCCTATGGAATTCGTATAGAAGTCATATTATAAATTTTCTTTTATTTTTTTATTCTGAATTTTAGTTATTTTTAGTGCAATTTCTAATTTTCTTTAATTGTTATCATGAATTACAAATCAAATTGATGGTTTTATTTTATCTTTATTATGAATTTTAGTTATTTTTCATTGGAGTTTATATACAACTCCAATTGCTAATTTTATTTAATTTACTCTAAATTTTAGTTATTTTGGTATTTTACAATAGAATTCGTGTTGAAATCAAATTGCAAAGTTTTATTTTATTATTTCAAAATTCGAATTTTAGTCATTTTTTGTTGTATTTCGTATGTTAAATCCATTTATACTTTTTAAATTTATTTTTTGAATTACTGTTATTTAGGTATTTTACTTTTTAATTCGTATCGAAGTCAAATTGCTTATTTTATTTTATTTTATTTTCCAAATTTCTGTTATTTTTATTGGAATTTGAGTGTAAATCCAATTGCTAATTTTTGTTTAATTTTTATTTTGAATTTTACTTAGGTATTCATATGGAAATTAAATTGTTGATTTGTGTATTTTTATTCCAAATTCAGGTATTATTCGATTGTACTTGCCGTGAACTCTTTCTTTCTTTTAATGTAAGACCATTATAATCTGAACCCACTAAAATCGATGTTGTGAATCTTTTTTTTTCTACCGATTAATGTGGGAATTTCTAGGCCTTAAGAGCGAATGTGGCGGCTTCTTTTTCTATCGCTTTAATAATGTAACTAGCAGGGTGGCCTGTGCACTTGCGTGGATAGATTTGTTTCAAAGTTTATTGTATCAAATTATATTTTTTAGATTCTCGAGAACATATTTACATATCTTGTTGGCTATTTAGATTTGGAAAAAGTCTATATTACACCCCCTGAACTTTGGTCCGAGTCCAAAAAAAACCCCTGAACTCTAATACCGTTTGGTTTACACCCTCGAACTGTCAATACCGTTTGGTTTACACTCCTCGGGCCGAAACCACCCGGTTTATTGCCTACGTGGCACTCAGGCCCACTTGTCAAACGCCAAATGCAGATAAAGAGAGAGAGAGAAAGAGAGTGCTGGCACTGCTCATTCCTCCCCAAATCTCTCCTCTCCACTCTCTCCTAGTGCCGCCGCCTCTTCACCCGACCGCCTCCGGGTTCAACCCGTGCTGCTCACCTGCTCCAGCTCCTCCTCGCGTCCTCTCCGCGACAACACTCGAGGCAGATGTGCCCCGCACCTTAAGCACCTGTGGGCTACACTCCGGCGGCAATGGTGGCACGACTCCCATGGCGGTGGAGCTGGGGGGAAGAAGGGAGAAATTAGGGAGAGCACGAGCACCGAAGCGACGAGGGGAACTCACCAGGTATGTCAGTGAAGGTTGAGGAGGCCCGAGGTGAGCGGGCGGTGGGAGCCGGCAGCGGCACGGGCGGTTGGCCGTGGGGGCACCGCTCGGGTGTGGAATGGTTCTTGTGGAAGGTGGGGGATCCTTGGGGAAGGCCAGGGGGTGCTCCCTCTTCGAGGAATTGGTCCAGGGCTTCATGGATGGGGAATGGCAGTGCCGGCGGTGGAATCGGCCGTGTTCGGGGAAGAAGGCAGTAGTGGCGGCTCCGATGGGGAAATCCCAAATTGCTTGAGGGTAACGCAACCTCAAGTGCTAGCGCGCTTCGTGACGCAGTCGGTCGGCGGCGGAGCTCACCACAACGATCGGAATTGGCGAGCGGGCACGGCGGTTGAGCGGGCGCGGTGTGGCTTCTTGGATCTTGTGGAGAAGAAGGGGAAAAAGGAATAGCAGGGGGGAAAGAAAGGGCTTCGGGTGGCTTGATGATGGCCCTAAGTAGACATGGGGGTGGAGAATGCAAGGAGGTGGCCGGCGGCACATTCGGTAGGAGCTTAATGCCCAGCTCGGGAAGGAATGGTGCTGATGAGGCACACATGAAGGTGCTGACGAGGCGAAACCGTGCCAGCGTGGATGCCACGTCATCCAAAACCGGGTGGTTTCGGGCGAGGGGGTGATTTGCACTGGTTTCAATAGTTCAGGGGTGTAAAGTAAACGATTTTGTAGTTTGAGGTGTTTTTTGGACTCGGGCCATAGATCAGGGGTGTAAATTGGACTTATTCATTTAGATTTTTAAGATATCATAAAATATAGGAAACGACAATAGAAGCTTCAAGAAAAATATAACTTGAGAAGCATAATTGAAGTATAAGCTTTGGTGGAAAAAAATCATTGAGAATAATAAGTTGTTGGGGGTTCTTAGAAACGTTGTCACTGGGGGGTTCTTAGAAACGTTGTCACTCTCCATAATGGATGTATCATGTAGTTGCATGCTCCTATTCTTCCTCCATTAGTTACTCTTTTTCAAAATATATGCAAGCACATGTACATCTATTTAATCTCAAGAAATATGTTGATTATAGAACCTTGCTCATGTCTACACCATTGCACTATGGGCGACTTACCTTGAACTTATCTTTCTTTACACGTTGGCTGCCCTAGATGAATCAGTGTCTTCTGTATCTTCTCGTCACCACAACTTTTCTACTTCAACCTTCAACAACAAGCCCAATTTTGATCGATCACACCCAACTGCTACTCATTCCAATACAATGTTTTAGTACATAGCTATCTTCTACTTCTCTCTAATTATTACTTAATGTTGATCATCGCGACATCAACACCCATACATGTGCAATAGTCTCTGATCCTTGTCGGGGACACTCATCACGCTCTCCGGTGGCCCCAAGCCTATTCCCTACGACTTCACCATCATTACCCTGAGCTCTTTGCTCCTCTACATCTGTACGCCCGTGCTTCTATTCGTACAGATGCACACTTCTCCTGTGTTGGCCGCTCCTTTTCTTCAATATTGGTCAACTCAACGTTGTGGCTTACTCACTAACCGCGGTGACCTCCCATCTTCCCTGATGTTGATATGTCTGCTTTATTCATTGTCTAACAATATAGAGAATCTTTCCACCATCGTCGGTGACATCGTGCCCGTCACCAGCGATGGAACACTCCAAGCTACCCCAATAGCCTCATATCATCCATAGCTCATCTTCAATGCTAAGCATAATCTCATCTCTACTAGGGCTTCCCATCATCGAGCTTCTTTGGCCACTGACTTCTTCAATAACGTTGATGCTCACCACTTGTCGTCATGGCCATTGGTTCCTTCGACTTTGCCCTTTCTCTTCAACAGCTCCGGCAAGCAGCACGACATTGTCCTCATCTCCGCTGCCGGCACCTCGTCTCTTTGCTTCCTCGTAGGTCAATATCTTCTTGTAATTACATTCTTTCGTGGTCTCCTCCAACACCCTTCATGCTATACTCGTTATAACTTTTATTTTTACTCAAAATTTCAATTGTTTTTTATTCGAGTTTCTATGCAAATCAAATTGCTAATTTTATTTAATTTATTCTAAATTTTAGTAATTTATGGATTTTACTTTGGAATTCGTATGGAAATCAAATCACAAAAATTCTTTTTTTTTCAAATTTCAAATAGTTTTTGTTGGAATTCGTGTACATCTAGTTTTTCTATAATTTTTATTCCAAATTACAGTTATTTGGGGATTTTACTTTGGAATTCGTATAAAAATTAATTTTATTTATTTATTTTTTTCTTGGAATTTCGGTTATTTTTTGTTGGAATTTGTATACAAATCTAATTGCTATTTTTTTTTCAACTTTTATTTCGTATTCTTCTCGGGATAACATCGCGCATGGCAACTCTAAACCCAATTATTTTGTCCATTCTCTACTTCACATTACATTGCTTTCTCTGATTTTGCATTCCGAATTACGTGGACACTTCAACGTATTACCAAATTTTAAAAAGAAAATTACAAAAATTAAAGAAAATCGCGACAGAGCCCTCTCGTTGCCATTTCAATTGACGAAACAATTGAAATAGCGACAGAAACCTCCCCCACTGTTCCCTTTGACGACAGTAACCTAGTTTTGTAAAAAAAAAAAAAACAATTATTTAATTATATATTTTTAAAAAAATTTCCCGAGAGGCATGCAAACACGGAAACGTGCCGCTAGATACACCGTAGAGCTACTATAAAATCATGCGACCAAACGCGTTCAGTGGCAAGAGTGGCTGCGCGTGCCGCAGCCCCGACGCCATCTCAATTGAACAGAATTTCTCGCCAGGCAATTGCACATCTCAGCTGCTCATCCACTTCCATCCCGACCTTGAGAAAGCACTTGTGACATTGGGCAACAGATAAGCATCCATGTTAGCTACACTCCTACTACATTCCTAGGTGGGTCATGCATGCTTTCCCAAAACCAAACATCAACGCACACCGACTTTCGAGCTGAAAAGCTAAGGCCAGGAAAGACGAGGGAATAGGCGATTCGTCCCAGCTCGGTAAAAAGGCGACCAAGAACAAAAGGCGCAATAGTAAAGAAGGGGATTTGACTCAGAGCCTACTGGGAATCCACTAATGAATGCCACCAAATACACCATCAGCCGCGAAAGTAGGTAAATGTTCAATGTAGTGTGAGTTATATTCAACAGCAACACAATTCTTTCTTAAAAAAGATACCATCTTTCTGAAGCCTTTTTACAGTTTAATGTGTTTACTTTACGACATTTGCATCTTACACGTAGGATCTTTTCTCCTCTCAACCACTTGGTCATAGAGGCCGGGTGAGATGGTTGAACTCGGTCAAGGCGCAAGATGAGCAAGGCTATGGAAGGCACGAGTAGTCAAGGTCGAGTGGAACACGTGGTGCGTCAAGTGACTTGGGTTTGTTTGCAGATGAAGACGGTTCGGTGGGATTCGGACACGTGAGAGGCTTGATGGAGAGTTATTAGGGCCACATGGAGAATGATGAAGCACGTCGAGGAGAAGGAATCATGATATGATGGTGGAGGGGCAATATGGTCATTTAATTGAAACTGGAAAAGTGAGTGGTTTGTTGGTGAGAATAAAGGGTTAGTGGTGAAACTAAATCTTGACTGGAAAATTGGGATTGGGGCAAAAGATTGGGATTCTGTTGCTAAAAAGGAAAAGCTTTACGTAATGTACATGAAATCGTGATGTTACACCCATCGTTTTTCACTTTGGTGCTTTTGCTCCTTTGGATTACAGTGACTTTGTTTAATAGGGAATTGAACTATAGTTGGTCAGGCTTGAAACAGCTGTCCAAGGAATCCATGAAACCCTGCTCTTGCTGAGATCCAAGCAAGTGCAGACACTTCTTTTTATAGTCGGTGGTTTGGTAATTCATGAATCTGACTGATACCTCAGGGCATAACTAGTCTATTTAACAAAATTGTTCTCAATGCAGAGAAGCAGACATGAGAGATGCCAATGTTGAAATAAGGGATATATTGTGATCCGAATTTCTAATATGGATGTGTCCGGATTAGTTACCATATTAGCGGATTAGTTTCCTACTTGGACTCTAAGTCCTTTTACCCCTTTATATACCTCTTGTAAGCCGCACGGGGAGAGTTGACGCCTTATACCTCATTGTAATCCCCTGCGTTCTGTAATCGCTCCTCATATAGTGATCATCGCCGGTTGGCGCCCGTGGTTTTTTCCCGCAAGGGTTTTCCACGTAAAATTCGTGTCTCTTGTCCCTGTCGATCCGTGCATTATTTCTAACAAGTGGTATCAGAGCATAGGAGATTAGGGTTTGAAGAAGAGACACTCGGAAAAATAACAGATCCGTCTGGCGCCGCCGTCTTGCGCGTGCGCCTTCGCCTGGATTCTGTGCTCGGCCGCCGTCACGCGCAGCTGCGCCTTCGTCTTCGGTTCATCGCCTCGGTCCGTTGATTGCCGCATCGTCCAAGCGGCGCCGGCGAACGCGCGCAAGCCACGCGCGTGCACGCGGAGAAGGAAGCGGCGACAACAATTGTCTTTCGGTCCAAGCTTCATCCGCTGCGTCCGCTTTGCCTCGGTCCCGCGCGTCGCCTCCGCGCTCGTCGCGGCGCGCGCGTGCGTGCGTCATCCACAGGACCACAGCAGACCAAGACCAGCAGCATCGTTCTTCAATTAGGTCTGTGCGTGGAATCAGTCGAGCAATTGAAGAAGCAGACCAAAATTGATAGCTCCTCGGTCCGTGCGCCATCAACTTCATCCAACGCGCAAGCAAGCAAAGAGAAGATTCTTTTCTTTTGTTTATTAAATCACCAACTAATCTTTTAATACATCTTTGCTTCACGTGGAGGAAAACTTCCAGCAGCACAGAGCAAGCCTTCACGTGGAGTTTATCTAATTCGGTCATCTTTGCTTCGTCTACCCAGAGCTTGTACCAGGAGTACCGAAGTTGTTTGTTTCGCGTACACATAACGTGTACCCAACAGGTCGTGATTGTTGCTAGGTTTACACATATCAGTACCAGCAATTTTCAGGTTTTATTCCTCATGGCGACTTTGAAGTATGATCTTCCACTCCTGGATCGAGACACAAGATTTTCGCTGTGGCAAGTCAAGATGAGAGCTGTGTTGGCACATATGGATTTGGATGATGCATTGGAAGGTTTTGCAAAAGAACCTATCGCATGGACCGCAGATGACAAGCGTAAAGACCGTAAGGCTTTATCTCAGATTCATCTTCATCTATCAAATAATATTTTGCATGATGTTTTGAAGGAGAAGACAGCTGCTGCATTATGGCTGAAACTGGAAAAACTTTGCATGACAAAGGATCTCACCAGTAAGATGCATCTCAAGCAGAAGTTGTACTCTCATAAATTGCAAGAAGGAGAATCTGTGCTTGATCATCTTTCGACGTTTAAGGAGATCGTTGCCGACCTAGAGTCGATGGAGGTAAAATATGAGGATGAGGATTTGAGTCTTATTCTTTTGTGTTCACTGCCTAGTTCATTTTCAAATTTCAGAGATACCATATTATATAGTAGAGACACTCTCACTCTTAATGAAGTTTATGAAGCTTTGCATGCTAAGGAAAAGATGAAACAGATGGTACCTTCTGAAAATTCAAGCTCGAAAGGAGAAGGCTTGTTTATTCGTGGCAGGCAAAAGGAGAAGAACTCAAACAATGGACCTCGAGGCAAAAGTCCGAATGGCTACAAGAGCCGGTCAAAATCTAGAGGCAAGTACAAGTCGTGCAAATATTGCAAGAAAAGTGGGCACGACATCTCTGAATGCTGGAAGCTGCAAAATAAAGAAAAGAGAACCGGCCATTATAAGCCAAAAGGTAAAACAGATGATGAAGGTAAAGCCTCTCTTGCTGCTGATGATAGTCCTAATGGAGAAATCCTTGTTGCCTTTGCTGGATGTGCTAAGACCAATGATGAATGGATTCTTGATTCTGCCTGTACCTTTCATATGTGTCATAATAAGGATTGGTTTGCCACCTATGAACCTGTTGAAGGTGGTACTGTGTTGATGGGTGATAACTCATCTTGTAAGGTTGCAGGAATTGGTTCAATTCAGATCAAGATGTTTGATGGTATTGTCAGAACTTTGACAGATGTGAGGCACATTCCAGATTTGAAAAGAAACCTCATCTCTTTGAGTACTCTTGATACTAAAGGGTACAAGTATTCTGGTGAAGGTGGAGTTTTAAAGGTATCAAAAGGCTCTCTTATTGTGATGAAAGCTGATATTAAAACTGCCAATTTGTACCATCTGCGAGGTACTACAATATCAGGTAATGTTGCTGTAATTTCAAGTTCATTATCTGATTCTGATGCTACTAATCTTTGGCATATGCGTCTTGGGCATATGAGTGAACTTGGTTTGGCAGAATTGAGTAAGAGAGGACTTCTTGATGGACATAGCATCAGCAAACTGAAATTCTGTGAGCATTGCGTGTTTGGCAAACACAAGAGGGTGAGATTTAATACCTCAGTTCATACTACAGAAGGTATTTTAGATTATGTGCATTCTGATTTATGGGGGCCATCTCGTAAGACATCTCTAGGAGGTGCTCGTTATATGTTAACAATTATTGATGATTATTCTAGAAGAGTGTGGCCTTATTTCTTGAAGTATAAGTCAGAAGCATTTTCAGCATTTAAAGAGTGGAAGACTATGATTGAAAGGCAAACTGAAAAGAAGGTAAAGAAACTTGACCGATAATGGGATGGAATTCATTCGATGAATTTGAATCATATTGCAAAGTGAAGGCATTGTTAGGCATTACACCGTTCTGGTACTCCTCAACAAAAGCGGTGTAGTGAGCGTATGAACAGAACCATCATTTCCAAGGCCGTTGCATGTTGTCTAATGCAGTTTGCATAGGCGTTTTGGGTGAAGCCGCTTCCACGCTTGCTATCTCATTAATCGGTCACCCAATATTGCAATTGAAAAGAAGACTCCAATTGAGGTATGGTCGGTTCCCAAACAAATTACTCGAGAATTGAGAGTTTTTGGTTATCTCGCTTATGCTCATGTTGATAATGGAAAATTAGAGCCTAGAGCTATTAAGTGCATCTTTCTTGGTTATAAATCTGGTGTTAAAGGATATAAGTTGTGGAATCTCAAACAAGGAAGGTTGTGATTAGCAGAAATGTAGTCTTTAATGAATCGCTATGTTTCCGATAAAGCGCCTACTAACGTTCTGTTGAGAGTAGCGGAATTCAAGTGTTCAGTGGAACACTCTGTTGGTTCAGTAACACATCGATAAAGAGAATACCATTGTTCATGATGCACCTATTGTTGAGCAGCCACCACAACAGTCTATTGCGCTAATGTGCCTAGAGAGAGATTAATCCACCCGGAGGTTGATTGAAGAAGCTAACATTGTTGCTTATGCTTTAAGTGTAGCAGAAGAAATTGAAGGTAATGCGAGAACCTTCATCATACTCGAGGCTATTAGCTCCACCGATTGTAAGAAGTGGATAAGCGCTATGCATGATGAGATGGAGTCACTTGAAAAGAATAACACTTGGGAATTAGTAAAATTGCCAAAGGAGAAGAAGCTGTTTCAGTTGCAAGTGGATTTTCAAAAGAAAGGAAGGTATTTCTTCTCTGAGAACCGACAAGGTATAAAGCAAGGTTGGTTGCTAAAGGTTATAGTCAAATTCGGTATTGATTTTAATGATGTCTTTTCCCGGTTGTGAAGCATAGCTCTATTCGCACTTTACTCAAGATTGTTGCCATGCATGATTATGAACTTGAGCAATTAGATGTTAAAAGCGCATTCTTACATGGGGAGTTGGAAGAGGACATTTATATGGACCAACCTGAGGGTTTTGTTATTCTGGAAAAGAAAACCTTGTTTGTAGATTAAAGAAATCTCTTTATGGTTTGAAGCATCTCTAGGCAATGGTACAAGAGATTTGACTCTTTTATGCTCTCTCATGATTTTAAGCGGTCTAATTATGATAGTTGTGTCTATTTAAAGATCATAATGGTTCACCATTTATTTGCTTCTCTATGTTGATGATATGTTGATTGCTGCGAAAGATAAGTCGAAATAGCAAAACGAAAGCACAATTGAGTAATGAATTTGAGATGAAGGACCTAGGTGAAAAGAAAGAAAATTCTCGGCATGGAGATTATTAGAGAGAGGAAATCGCAAGTTATACCTTAGTCAAAAGGTTATATTGAGAAGGTTCTTCGTCGTTTTAATATGCATGATGCAAAACCAGTGAGTACTCCATTAGCTACGCATTTCAGATTATCTTCGGCTTTATGTCCTAAGTCAGATTATGATATTGAGTACATGTCTAGAGTTCCATATTCCAGTGCAGTTGGTTCTCTTATGTATGCCATGATTTGTTCTCGTCCTGATTTATCTCATGCAATCGAGTGTTGTCGGTAGATATATGGCTAATCTCGAAAAGAGCATTGGAAAGCGATTCGATGGATATTCGGATATTTGCGTGGCACTTCTAATGCTTGTTTGCGCTTGGGAATTCTAGAGATGGACTTGTTGGTTATGTTGATTCTGATTATCTTTGGTGATTTGGACAAGAGGAGGTCTCTCACAGTTATGTTTTCACCATTGGTGGTTGTCTTTGTTAGTTGGAAGGCAAGTTTACAATCTATCTTGTTGCCTTATCTACCATCAAGCGTAATATATGGCTATTTCAAGCTTGTAAAGAAGCTATTTGGTTGAGAGGTTTGTACATGAGCTTTGTGGAGATAATTCTTGCACTACTATATTTTGTGATAGTCGAGTGCTATATGCCTTACAAAGGATCGATGTTCCATGAGAGAACAAAGCACATTGATGTGAGATATCACTTTATTCGAGGTGTTATTGCTCAAGGTGATGTCAAAGTGTGCAAAATAAGTACTCATGATAATCCATTGATATGATGACAAAGCAGTTCCTTTTACTAAGTTTGAGCTTTGCTCAAGCTTAGTTGGTATCTGATCTAGTCCTAGAGACTAGTTGGCGACGGTGATTTTTATCTTATTATGGAGATATTTGATGATTGATGATTCTTCATTATGCTGCAAGAGGAAATTCGTCTCAAGGTGGAGATTGTTGAAATAAGGGATATATTGTGATCCAATTTCTAATATGGATGTGTCGGATTAGTTACCATATTAGCGGATTAGTTTCCTACTTGGACTCTAAGTCCTTTTACCCCTTTATATACCTCTTGTAAGCCGCACGGGGAGAGTTGACGCCTTATACCTCATTGTAATCCCCTGCGTTCTGTAATCGCTCCTCATATAGTGATCATCGCCGGTTGGCGCCCGTGGTTTTTTCCCGCAAGGGTTTTCCACGTAAAATTCGTGTCTCTTGTCCCTGTCGATCCGTGCATTATTTCTAACAGCCAATGAGAAGACAAATGCTAGGATCTCATGGTTGAGCATGATGTCACTCAGTGTTTGCATCGTAGTCTCAGTTTTGCAGTTGTGGCGTCTACAACAGTACTTCCGAAAGAAAAAGCTCATCTGAAATGACATTTGTAATGTAGTCCTCTGCAACATACGTACGTTCTTTCTATTGTAGATGAGATCTGATAAATTTGCCATAAAAATTTTGTTTTCAAACTGGTAGCATTTTCTCACCTAAAATCCCAAGTTCAGATAACACGATACTGCTACTTTTCATGTTCAACTTACTCTTACAACATGCAAAGCTGTATATTCTTCCGTGGACAAGTCATGGATTCCCCAGCTCCAACTTCATGAGGTAGCCGATCCCTTGCCGCAGCCACAAGAAAGTCACTGTAATCACTCTGAGGCAAGCTTTCGTGGATGAAATCCGCAAGGTTCCTTCCAAAACTACTCTTGAACACTAACTTAATCTCGTCCATACCGACGTCGTCGCTGCCCAACATAGCCCTTGTAACCAACATTTTATTGGTTGCTGGGTATTGCATACTTCTCTGCAGTAACTGACAAGACCAAGAACAGAAGAATGGGTCAGAGACCAGAGATGTACAGAGTACGAAACTGTCTGCTTTTCTATCACCTTGGAGTAATACTTGGAAGGACTGTAGATGCACTTGACAACAACTCTCAGAGATTCTTCAAACTCACCAAACCCATTCTTCTTCAGTGCCTGCATACACAATGTTGCATGATTACCTAAGCACACGGTCATTTTAGTAGGATTGTATGAAGTGGATGTCATAAGGTCATTGAGTTTGCTTACCTTGGTGTAGTCATGCCCATATATGTGCTTGTAACTGCAGAATGCCAGCCTGAGCTGTGGGATGCTCCTCTTGCTGAACATCTCAAGAATCGCAGCCTCGTCAACCGATCCCATGCCGCCATTCTTCGCGTCGTACAGTCGCCTGGCGTCACATTTTGCAATGTGCGGACTGAGTTCATCGTGGTGCGACTTGTGGGAGGTCGCAAGAGCTACCAGTAGCTGCTCGAACCGTCAACAGACAGCAGGGTAAGAAATGAGCCCATCTTGTTGAAAAGGACATGGAAAACTGAACAACAACGAGAAGTGAAGCCTACCCTCTGAAAAGGATGAGACGGCTCGGTGACCATGTCCTGCTCCAGCTTCCTCTTGAACATCACCAGGTATGCCTGCTTGGTGAAGAAGAGCTGGTTCTGCTTCCGCCGCGTGAAGATCTCGACCAGGGCTCGGTAATCGGTCGCGCCGCTCTCTATGGCGTCCAGCGCCATGATCGCGTCTCGCTCGGCCGGGTCAAGCATCCACAGGTAGAGCAGATTGCAGAGCTGGAAAGGAAGGCTCATGGTGAGACTGAAGCAAAGTGAGACGCTCTATCTAAGTTCTTACCTCATTGTCCTGGTTGCCCGTGAGGATTTTGTGCAGCCTTCCGACGAGGTCTTCGCCGAACGTTGCACGGTAAGTCGCCTTGATTTGTTGCCTCTCGGATGGGATTCGGTGAGCCAGGAGAAGGCTCAAACGGCGCGGCTGGTCGCGCGCATCATGGATCTCTCTGCACTCATTTTCAAAGCCTGCAGTAGCAGGAGACTGAGAGGCCATGTTCTCTATGTGCTGAAGTGTTCGATGTAGAGAACTGGGTTAGCTAGCTAGGCCGGCCAATGCACAGATATATAAGAGGCAGGCATTGTTCTTGGCTTCCTTTTCCTGAAGGAGGGAGAAAGTTATCTCAAATGACAGAAAAGGAAGCAAGGAAAGGGAAATGGGAGAAAGCAAATCTGTCCCCTACTCAGCATGGGCTTTGAGGGCAAGAATCATGAATTCAGTGATAGAGATCTTGACTATTGAGGCCTTTCTAGCTTATGTGGAATGCAAATGTATCACCCAGATCCTATTATGTTTATAGCCATCCTTAACGTATGATCCGGATAAACCCTGCGTAATCCTCTCAGTCTGCAATGAGACGTAGACCTTGAAACGTATTTTCATAAGCTAGTAGTAGTAGCATTTTAGAGGTGTCTAGTCTCTGGTGGACAGGAGAAAAGATCCTACGTGCTAAATAAGATGCAAATGTCGTAAAGTAAACACATTAAACTGTACAAAGGCTTCAGAAAGATGGTCTCTTTTTGAAGAAAGAATTTAGAGGTGTCTAGTCTGAGGTTGACAGGAGAAAAGATCCTACGTGCTAAATAAGATGCAAATGTCGTAAAGTAAACACATTAAACTGTACAAAGGCTTCAGAAAGATGCTCTCTTTTTGAAGAAAGAATTTAGAGGTGTCTAGTCTGTGGTTGACAGGAGAAAAGATCCTGCGTGCTAAATAAGATGCAAATGTCGTAAAGTAAATACATTAAAGTGTACAAAGGCTTCAGAAAGATGGTCTCTTTTTGAAGAAAGAATTGTGTTGCTGTTGAATATAACACACACTACAATGAACATTTACCAACTTTTGCGGCCGATGGTGTATTTAGTGGCATCCATTCGTGGATTCCCGGTAGGCTCCGAGTCAAATCCCCCTTCTGTACTATTGTGCCTTTTGTTTTTGGTCGCCTTTTACAGGATCGAATACAGCAATCAGAGGGGGTAAATGATTATCGCGATTTCTTCCTTTCAATTCAATCGTACTCGCCGTGTACTGATCTTCTCTACCTCCCAATGTGGTTAGCAACGATTGAGTGATCAACACAGCACGCGACGAAGAAGAGCTATCTCACCATACACTGCTCGAAAAAGAACAAATCTAAGACGATGCTCAGATAAACACGCCGCCGACGAGAACAAGAATTTCTTGGAATAAATCTGATCTCTTATTCGGAATCTTGTTCTGTGGCTACAAAGTGCTCTGACAACACCCTCAAACCCTAGCAAAAAAGACTCCAAACGCTTTCTCCCGAAAGCCCTCTGTAAAGCCACGAAAAACCGCGCAAAGCCACGCAGAACTCTTAACCTCTGCCTCCTTTTATAGGCTAGAGTCCTAAACCGTGTCCTTAACAAACACGACATAAAATCTTATCTCTTCCGAAAATCAAGGGACCCGAAACGCTTCCAAACACGGGTTTTTCAATATCTCTAAACCTTTCAGATATAAAACACCTTACATATCTCCTCGCGCGTCGTAAGCCTTCAGAACTACACCTCTCGAAGCTTCTCCGCGCATCATGCATCCATCTTTGATCTCCACGTGCCCTAGCGTAAGCCCGACCATCTCGTGACATCCTTGACTGTCTGAACCTTGGATTTCCCCATCCTAGTCCCAGTCCACCTTGTCATTGACTATGACCGTCTTCACACCCAACCTGCACATGCAAAGACCAAAGAACATATTCCCGTCACAAGTTCTCCAACTTGACCAATATCAGTCCACACACCCATAACACACTCTCAACCATCAATAAAAACTATCCATATCATCCTCGATCAGTTCAACAAGGTCCACGACCAGTTCCATCAAGTTTACGACCAGTTCTAGTGGGTCTACGACCAATTCTATCAAGTTGACGACCAGTTCAGTGGGTCTACGACCAATCTGAAAAAATCGGTATGACCGCTATTACAAGCCAGTCATACCGCTGGCCAAACAGACACGAGCACTCGAAGTACTCGAAAACCTTCCTACGACTACGCCCTGTAGCCTTCGATCATCGATCACGCACTGTAGCTTTCGACTTTCGACCAGACACTGTAGTTTCAACCTTCGACTATGCACTGTAGCACTCGAAGCCTACGACCATGCACTGTAGCTTCGGCCATCAACCACTTTCTACGACAACGAACAGTCGAAACCTTTCACGACCATACAGTCGAAACATTCTATGACTACGTTCAGCTACGACCACGTCTAGCTGAAGTCTCTCACAACCACGCAGCACTCGTGATAAACAGTACTCGTGAAGAATAGTGCTCGTAATGAACAGTACTCGGAAAGGACATCACTCATAGAGAACAACACTCGTGATGAACAGTGCTCAGAACTCTGTGCTACAGTGCTCGGAATGAACAGTGCTCAGAGCTCCAGTAGTCGAAAAGGACATCACTCGTAATGAACAGTGCTCGTAGCTACAGTCCTCGACGCTACAGTACTCGTGACCAGGTGGAACGACCGAAACTTTCACAACCGTAAATTTCAATACAACCCAAAAGACAATTATTCATCACCAAAAAGCACAACCTATCCACATGGTCTAATAATCTCCCCCTTGATGAATACATTGACAACACTTCAAAATCGTGAGATGAATTTTGAAAGAAAATAAAAAATTGCGAGAAGAAAGTTTCAAAACTGCAAAAACTACAAAGCAGAAAATTGACAAATCATAGCAGCAAACGAGGAACTCCCCTTCAGCACAATGTCTCCAATTTTTCCCATTTTTCTCCCCCTTTGGCAATGTAATCAGCAAGAACTTTAGAGAAAGAAAAGTTCAAAACAGAAGGAGCAGGGAGAGTAAAAATCAAGAAGCTTTGTAGGTTATCTAAGTTACTTTGTATTGATTTAGTAAGGTAAACAAGTCATCTTTTTGAGTAAAGCTATCATGATCATATAAAGTCATATATCATATAACAATGTCAAAACAAGTCTGTAGAATGATTAAGCAAATTAAATTAATGACAGACATCTCAACAATGACTAAATCAATCATAAAGAGCACAAAAAGATATCACAAGGAAAAGTTAAAGCCTAAAAATGAAGCAAACTTTAAAACCAGACGAGCTAGCAGTCTCATATAACAACCTTATGCTCCACATTCAACTCTTAAGCATGTGGCATGCTTGCAGCATACTTCTTTTCAATGGTGGCATGCTTGAAGTATACTTCTTTTCATTTGAGCACTTTTGTGTGCATTTCTTCTTCTTTTGAATATACATAGACATGTATGACATGCTTAAAGCATACATCTTTTGAATATACATAGACATGTATGGTACACTTGAAGCATATTTCTTTTCATGTGACTCTTCCTCAACATTTTTTAGGATATGCCAAATTGAGTGAGCATAAAATGATTGCAATGAGAGATATACGAGCTTCAAATCCAAGATTTAAAATAAAACTCACAATCAAGCTAACCCCTTTCGATGAACAATGCAAAGTAATCACTATAATCAATCTAGTCAATGAATTCCGCTATGTCATACTTTAGTTCAAATGTAGCACATTAATTATTACCAATCATGATTAAAGCTACACAGCATATGAGTAAATATGATAACGAGACCTTTACACCTCATTTGATTTCAATGGCTTGGTCTTGTTGAAGTGTTTAACAAGTACAATAAACAAAGCTTCTGAACTTTTAAATCACAAACTCCCCCTCAAAATATGCTCATAGGATGCAACACACCCAACTCACTTCGCAAAAGAACAAAACGTACAAAATCAAGTGGTTTTGTGAGAATATCAGCAACTTGAGAATCAGTCTCAATAAAATGCAAAACAACATCTCCCTTTTCCACATGGTCTCTAAAAAAATGATATCAAATATCAATGTGTTTGGTTCTTGAATGTTGCACAGAATTTTTAGCAATACAAATAGCACTAGTGTTATTACAGAAAAGTGGTACACTGTCCAATTCTAAGCCAAAATCCTTAAGAGTAGCTGTCATGCACAGCAATTATGAGCAACAAGAAGCGGCAGCTACATATTCAGCTTCAGTAGTGGAAAATGCAACAGACAATTGTTTCCTAGAAGCTCATTAAACAAGAGATGTATCTAAAAAGTGACATGAGTCAGAAGTACTCTTCCTATCAATTCTACAACCCCCAAAATCCGCATATGAATAAGCTCTAAGGGTAAGGTATGACAAAGAAGAATACCATAAACCAAAATCTAAAGTTGACTGAAGATACCTGAAAATTTGCTTAACTGCTCGACGATGTGAAGCACATGGGGAAGCTTGAAAACGTGCACATAGACATACAGCAAAGTGAATGTTTGGCCTTGAAGCAGTGAGATACAAAAGCGAACCAATCATGCTTCTGTATTCTTTTTTATCAACAGGCTCTCCATCCTCGTCAAGGTCTAACACTGCAGTGGATCCCATTGGTGTGGAGACTGGTTTGCTTGTCCCCATATCAAAGCGACGAAGGAGATCCTTGGTGTACTTGGTTTGATGAACAAAAATACCCTGCTTTGATTGCTTGATCTGAAAGCCTGGGAAGAACATGAGTTCTCCCATTATACTCATTTCAAATTCCCTGCTCATAGTATATGAAAACTTAGAAACAAGAGCATGAGAGGAACCACCAAAGATGATATCATCCACATAAGTCTGAACGAGTAAAAGATCATTTCCATGCTTGAGAGAAAACAATGTTTTATCTACCTTGCCCATTTGAAAATCATTTTTAAGCAAATATGATTTAAGCCTATCATACCACGCTCTCAGTGCTTGCTTTAAACCATATAAAGCTTTGGACAATTTGTAGACATGATAATAAAAAAAATTAGATTTTCAAAACCAGGCGGTTGTCTTACATAAACTTCTTCCTCAATATAGCTATTAAGAAAAACGCTCTTAACATCCATTTGATATAGACTGAAACCATTGGATGCAGCAAATGCCAGAAGGATTCTAATGGCTTCTAATCGAGCAACAGGAGCAAAAGTTTCACCAAAATCAAGACCTTCCACTCGGGTAAAAACCTGAGCCACAAGTCTAGTCTTATTTCGAACAACAACACCATTCTCACTTTGTTTATGCTTTAAAACCCATTTAGTTCCAATAACATTATGACCAAGAGGAGGTGAAACTAAGGTCCAGACTTTAGTGCGCTCAAAATTCTCTAATTCCTCATGCATGGCATTAATCCAAGACTCATCAAATAAAGTGTGACTTACATCTTGGGGTTCAAAAGAGAAAACAAAAGAAGCATGAGCATATGGAGCATCGGAGTTATACCTGTTGAAAAGAACTCTCTTATCTAACTCACCAATTATTTGTTCAGGAGGATGACGTCATTGAATATGCAAAGGAGCCTGTGTAGTCATTGGTAACAAAGGTGTAGCAGTAGTGGCCTCTACCTCATTGGAGGTAGGAGTAGAGCCACTAGTTGAAGACTCCATTAGTGTAGAGACTTGTGTCGAAGTGTGAATCGAGGTTACTCTTTCGTTGTAGTCAGAGTCATAGAAGATGTCTTCGGGTGTGTCGTTTGCCTGAATACCTGTATTGTCAGATCTAGTACTAGGACTAGCTTCATCAAAAGTGACCTCGTAGGTCTCTGCAATTTTGTTAGTTTCTAAGTTGAATACACGATAACCTCGAGTATGAGCTGCATATCCAAGAAGAATACCATCTCAGGACCTAGATTCAAACTTATCAAGATTTCCATGTTTAAGAATGAAACAACGACATCCAAACACCCTCAAATGAGAAATATTAGGAGAATGACCAAAATGAAGTTAATAGGAAGTCTTATGCAATTTAGCTCGCAAAAAATACTCTATTAGAAATATAGCAAGCAGTAGAAATAGCTTCAGCTCAAAACTTCCTAGGAGTAGCATGTTCATTTAACATTGTTCTAGCCATCTCAACTAAAGTTCTGTTTTTACGTTCTACAACCCCATTCTGTTGAGGCACACGAGCTGAAGAGAATTAATGATCTAAACCTTTTTCAATGCAAAAGGAAGCAAATAATATGTTCTTGAATTCAGTTTCATTATCACTTCTAATTGCTCGAAGTGCTCCTGGGAGTTCAGTGATAAGTCTAAGGGCAAGCTCTCTAAAGTGACCAAAAGCTTCGTCCTTAGATGCCATGGGAAAGACCCAAGAGTATCTAGAGTAATCATCAATAATAACTAAACTCTAGCAGGTCCTACATAATCCATGTGCAACAGTTGTCCAGGTGCATCAGTCATCACAAGTGAGAGTGGAGGGTGTGATGCAGAGACCATCTACCATGACGACAAGGAGAGCAAACAAAATCCATTGATTTTTCAATTTTAAGATCAGATATTCCTCTAACAAGATTCAAATTACTAATACGAGCAAGATGATCAAAACCAATATGACCTAATCTCTGGTGCCAGTGAAAAAAAATCTTTAGAAACAGATAAGACAAGGCACCTAAGATCAGATGAGGAGGAATATAAAAAATCACCCTTAAACAAACGACCAACTCGAGTAATTTTGCACACTAGATCACCAGATGAATCTAAAATGCAGCAAGAATGCCTTTTAAAGCTCACCTCAAGATTGTCATCTATCAATTGTGAGACCGAAAGCAGATTATAGCTCAACTTACTGACAAGAGCAACATCTTTTAAAATGAACTTGTCGTTGACGCGTATAGTACCTTTTGTAAGAACTCGTCCTTGAGCATTGTCCCCAAAAGTGATCATCTCATCACCGGTGGGATAAGTGAGGGAGGAGAACATCGTGAGTCTCTAGTTATATGGCGAGAGCAACCAGAGTCGATGAACCATATATTCTCCTTTTGCTTGCGACAAGCCTATAAAGCACGAACAATCGTCGCTATCTTAGTAGGGGTTAGAGAATAAAGATTTAGTTAACCAGTACTGAGATACACGATGAATAGGAGCAACAACAGGCAGAGACAAGGCACTTTTAGTTTTTGAGCACTGCCAGTCAGACCGCTGTTGATGTGCTAGTCTGATCGCCGGTCTTACCGCCCGCCGGTCTTACCGTGTGAAAACTGCCAGTCTTACCGATCCTATCACAAACACTCCCAAACCTGCAAAAGATTGTATAGTGGGAGCAAGGCGATGATAAGGAGTTTGACCAAACTCCACTCTAGAACGAGAAATCTTTCTTAACCTGTCTTTCTTTGCTTTTCAAAAACAGAATAGAACCAAATGACCCTCTTTGCCACAATTGAACCAGAGTAGTGTATCACCAATTATCCAGCAAATACATCAATCAATTCCACCATCAGAAAGGTATACCTCCAATCACACATCCCAACATCCAACAATTATACAATTCCAATCTTCAACAATTACATAATTCCACAATTTAATTAAGACATACCTCAATAATCTGACCAAGATTCTTTGCGATTCCAAATTTTTATTCAATCATAATCAACTAGGTCCAGTATAACCCACATATTCAAATGCAAGCTTCCAAACAACAATACAAACTACTCCAGATTCAAGGGTAACCCAATATCTCCTAACAGTCAAATCAATATTTCATAATCCTATAACCTCCATGATCCATCAAATATGTCTTCCAAGATCATCTTCTACTCGCACCATCTACACAATCCACAAATATGCTCCTCCTTAAATCCTTCATAATCAAGGCATATCCACCAACATACTCCAGAATCCACGAGAACTCCTTATAATCAGCGGCGAATCTTAAGATCTTGGATCCCCAAAATCAGGTTCAAAAGGCTTCTCCAAAGCTATCTAGCTTGGCATCCACACGCACTGATTATTCTCCCAAGCCTAGCTCTCGAGGGCTCGTTGTGTCGTGGAGCTGAACCAATGGCACCATCCTCCCAAGGCATCCAGTGCTTGTTCACAAAGGGCTCGTCCCTATAGAAATTTCAAGGGAGAGAGGGTCCATTTAACATTGTAAAATGGTGAGGAGAACAGTAGATAAGGGAGAATAAGGTAAGAAAGGATACAGATAAAGTGATAAGATTAGAAAGATGACCGAGATGAGAAGAGATAAAAAAAATTTGTTGTAAAAAATAAGTTTTGAAATCCCAAACTAACGGCCATTCTACTAGGTTACGACCTTCAGTCGAGATGCTCTGATACCACTTATCACGACCTGACCCAGGGCCACCCGAGAGGTCCTCCTGGATCAACCGAAAAGTCCATCAGGACCTCCCAGGAGATCCAGTAGAGCCACCCGAGAGGACTTCTAGGACCGCCCAGGAGGTCCAGCAGGACCACCCAGAGGTCCTGAGAGCGTCCCCGAGGAGGTCGTGGAGCCAGGGAGCACCCCAAGGACCTCCCACGGCCAGACCAGGGGAGGTCGTGGAGGGCTGAGGTCACCTCAGGACCTCCCACAACCGGACCCGAGGGTGATTGTGGAGGGCTGAGACTACCCCAAGGCCTCCCACGACCAGACCTAGGGTGGTTGTGGAGGATTGGGATCACTCCAAGGTCCTCTGTGCAAACCGAGCTAGTCCCAAGGATCACTGGCTAGTTCACACAGTAACAACATTGGTACATGCATCCACGCAAGCTTTATTAATACCAATAAAATTGTTTACAAGGAAGGCTTACATGCCGACAAACCAAAACACAGAGGAAGGTAAAGTGACAGACCACTCGATACACCACAGGCAATTGGCTAGAGGGCGCATCCTAGATGTCCAGGACCTCTTGGTCCACTGCACAGGCCACCTCAAAGCTTTCCTTTCCCTGCTCAATAACAATATCAAGCAAGAGTGAGCACAACAACCGTGTTCGCAAGTTACACCCGTGGAATAACATAATGACATGCATAAATGGATATCACAAAGGAGAGCTTATAGGGTTAGTTTGCATAAAGCTAGGTTTCTTTCAAGTATAAGTAAATAAATTGTAAAGCAGATTACACTATACATAAAATTCTTTTTCCAACACAGATTTTGATTGATTGATAACAAGTTTGAGGGGTGTAGGATAACCTCCTAACACCAGGCTAACCGCCAAGGGCTCCCCGCTCAGAACACAATGGATAGAAATCCAAGCCAGTTTTCAAAACCATTTGAAAACTAAAACCAAATACTAACTTAGAAAGGCTTTGCTAGCATGTCCATGACCGTGGACACGGCTATTCGAATAGATTTTCACTCTACAGAGGTGTACAACTTTACCCACAAGAGATAACCAATTTGCACTGTCCGCTCGAACACTTCCGAAGGTGTGCGGTTAAAAGGTTATCACAAGGCCTTTACAATGCTCCTTCTCACCACAGTTCCTCTCGCTAAGGTTTCACCCCCTTTGGGCTAACCACACGTAGGGTTTAGGCCCCCTCTTATGCCAGGTGGAAATATAAGAAAGTAGGTTATGAAGGACCACACCAACACATTCAAAAAGGACAACCATAGTGAGATATTGTAAATTAATCAGCCAGGTCATGCCCACACAAGACTTGTGGTTGCACGAAGGGGCATAGCAAAGTAACGCTCAAAGACCGATCCTTAATTGACATGGGCGACATCCTCAACCCTGGAGCGTTGGCTGACACGACCCCCGTGCACTCCCCGTGCACCTACCATGACACCAACCAAGGTTCGCTCACGTCCAAACCATTTTCTAACCTTTACATTTGAAAAACAGGTTTCCATGACAACCCAATGCCATGGTCAAAATATTTGAGATAAAACATTGGTCTTTGGCAAAACTTCCCAAATCAAGATTTTGGTCTAAGCATAGCTAAGCTTTTCTTTTTCCAGAGGTCCTGGTTATACTAAAGTACTAACTAGTTCTTTTTACTAAGGTGACAACAAGTCCAATTGCAATGTCGAAATTGGCCATACAAAGGAGTTAAGTCTAGCTATGAACTTAAAGACAGTTATTGAAATAATTAAGTAAAGTAAGCATGCAATAACACTTGAAATGGAACATAAATATGTTGAAATAATGAGTGCAACATGATCAAAGGTGTAACTTGTCTCCTACTCGAAAGGCTTCACAGGTCCACTTCTTCACAGAGCTTGGACTCTCCAGAGACGTCGAGGTCTACACGTTAAAACGACACACAATCAAACAAAGACAAAAAAGGATTCAAATGAACTCCAAAGAAACACTCCAAACAAGAACCACAGAAGGGCTTCGGAGGTTGGGAGGAGGTCCAAGGAGCTGGTTGGAGGAGGTCCTAGAGCTGGTGGAGAAGGGGCGAGAAAGAACTAAAATGGGGAGGAAGGCAAAGATAGGGAGCTGCCCAAGCTTATAAAGTCAGGGCTGCTGGGAGTTCCAAGGACAAACATGTTCAAGGCTAAGTGGAGGAAGAGATGGGAGCAGGTAAAAGATGGGACAAGAGGGAGAGATAAGTACAACGAGGTGACATCATTCAATGCGTTGTAGCGACATTTAATACTCACAGGCTTTCTGCTGCAAGCACAGAAAGGAAAAAGCGGACAAGACAGGTTCAAACAAAGAGGTTGGTCAAAGCTACAGGGGAAAGTCGAGCCCAAAGGAGAGGTCCAACCATGGGGTGGTCATAGGAGGAGGTCCTGCGGGAGGAGGTCCTAAGGGGGAGGTCCTAAGGAGGAGGTCCCGCAGAGGACAAAGGAGGTCCTGTTCCACCGAGGTGGTCTTTGAAAGAAGGCCAGAGGTTATGACCACAAGGGGTGGTCGTGACAAAAGAGGGTGGTCTTTGCAAAAAGACCAGATGTCATGACCACAAGGGGTGGTCGTGACAAAAGAGGGTGATCTTTGCAAAAAGACAAAAAATTATGACCACAAGGGGTGGTCGTGAAAAAAAGTGTGATCATTGCAAAAAGATCAGAGGAGATCCTGTGGACAAAGAGGTCCAAAGGGCTAAGAGATCCAAAGGACAGGGGATCCAAGGGGCAAGGAGGTCTTGACGGTCAAGGTCTCACTAGGGGAGGTCCTGACGGCCAAGATCTCACAAGGGGAGATCCTGACGGTCAAGATCTCGCAAGGGGAGGTCCTGACGATCAAGATCTACAAGGGGAGATCCTGGCGGTCAAGATCTACAAAGGGAGATCATAGCGGTCAAGATCTCACAAGGGGAGGTCGTGACGGTCAAGATCTCACAAGAGAGGTTCAAGTGAACGCGGGAAAGGTCCAAATGAATACGAAGAGGTTCAAATGAACACTGAGAGGTCCAATTGAGCGCGGGAAGGGCCCAAATGGATAGAGAAAGATGGAAGGTTAACCCAAAGAAATCCACAGGAGAGGAGTTTAACTCAAATTGAATTCTGGAAATCAAGGGCATTGAAACACAAGCCCAAGCTTGGAATGATTTGGAGGAGGTTGTGACCTAAAGAGGAGGTCAAAACCGAAGGAGGGTTTCAAACAGGAAAGGAGGCCTAGACCAAAAGGAGATATAAACCACAAAGGGATTCAAACCAACCAAGAGGTGACCTAGACTAAAGGAAATCCAAGCAAAAGACACGAGGGGGAAGAGAGAGATCCAGAGAGGTCAGGACAAGAGGAGGTCTGGACATAAGGAATATCCAACAAGAGGGAGGTCTAAACCAAAGGAAGAGTCTAGACCACAAGGAGAAACCTGAACCTCAGAGGTGGTCTAAACTACAGAGAAAAGAAAAATCTAAGCTTCTGTAGGATCGTTAATGACAATCAGAAGGGGGTGAATGATTGTAATCCACAGTGAAAACTTTTTCCTCAAATCTAATGTTTTCTGATTGATCAACCTGTCAACACAGTAATAACAAAAAAAAACAAAAAAACAGCAAACAGGAAAAGTTTTTTCTCGGCACTATGCACTGTAGCAAAACCGTACGCTGTACTGTAGCAACTGACAATATACTGTAGTAAATAGTGTGCAACACTGTACCTACAGTATATGTTACTGTAGCATATATAAAAAACTAGGACGTCGCTTTCACTAATGATGTTGTGTGCTGAGACTATAATATATCAAACAGCCAACTGTCCAACTCACCTAATTGTGCCTCCTCACATGATCCCTCACGACCGCATGATGTGGATAGTAGTGCCTTGCGCGCGAGACCATGCAATGCTCAGTTGCGTTGTGATACGCCGGCCGAGGCGAGGAGAAAGGCAAATGTGCAGACGACTTGTCGGCTCCCCGAACAAGAAACAGAGACGACGTCGCCGCCCTGCTAAACCCGAGACCGAAAGAAAAGGGAATGATGATCTAACGCACGAGCAAAACCACAGCCGCCAAAGCACACCTTGCTTATTTTCTGGAGATCACGCACCAACCCAAAAGCGCCCTGACCGCCGGAAGGCAAAGCCAAGACGTACAAAACCCTAACGCCCTCATGACCTCTGTCCACGCAGAGGACTTAAATACCTCTATAGTCACCAACCCTAATGACCCATGTATGGCCCACTAGTACTAAGGCCCAATATGTGAACTTAACACCTGATTACAAAATTCAATCCAGTCCAATTTTGGACACTCCAAAATTGTTACGTTTCATAACCTCCGAACCGCACCTCCGTAGCTTCAACACGCATCATCCATTTTTGATCTCCACGTGCCCCAACTCGAGCCCGACCGTCTCCTCCAGCTTCCTCGACCCTCTGGACCATGACTTCGCACCAAGTCATCTCCCGGTCACCGCCGTGGACCACGATCGCCTCCGAGTTACCCTGCATATGCAAAGACCACAACACCATTTTTTTCCGGCACAAGTTCTTCCCAACTTGACCGATACAAGTCCACACATACGTCACACACCTCAATTAACATCAGTATCAACATTGTCAATTATTCATCAACTAAAATATAATAAACCTGGCCACATGGTCTAACAGCTTCAAAGGAGGTTAAGGGAGATCCTGACCCAAAAGGTGATCTAGACCAGGAGGGTGGTCTTTACAAAAGATCTCAAGGGTGACCAGCAGGGTGTTCTAAGCAAAAGGGAGGTCGTGACCAGAGGAGGTGGTCTCGACCAAAAAAGGTGACCTTCGCAAAAGACCAGAAGGGGTGGTCTTTACAAAAGACCACGAGGAGGTCCAAGGGAGAAGGTCTAGAGAGCAAAGATAAGCACGGCGATGCGAAGCCGTCCGATATAGATCGAGCGGTACAAAAGAGAGGAAGGCGTGGGTGGCTCGACATGAAAGGGAAGGTTTAGACAGAGAGGGATTTCCTAAGGAAAGGGAATGTCCAAGCGGACAAGAGAGGGAGAACAACACCAGAGACCAAACAAACTCGAAGGAACCAACTTTTGGATTAGTTGAAGTTCAGTTTAGTCATTTTTAAAGCACTCAATTTCTAAAATCTCAGATTAAGCTTTGGAATTTGACAAAATTAAATGATTCTTTTTATTTTGAAAATTTTCAAAAAAGCTCAGAAAACCAAGGTGTTACAGAGTTACAGACCACGTCCAGCTGAAGTCTCCTACGACCACACAGCACTTGTGATGAACAGTACTCGTGAAGAATAGTGCTCGTAATGAACAGTACTCAAAAAGGACATCACTTGTAGCGAACAACACTCGTGATGAACAGTGCTCAAAACTCTGTGCTACATTACTCGGAACAAACAATGCTCGAAAAAGGACATCACTCGTAGTAAACAGTACTTGATATTACGGTACTCGTGCCCAGGCGGAATGACCGAAAAACCAAACGGAACCACCGAAACTTTCACAACTGTAAATTTTAATACAACCCAAAAGATAATTATTCATCACCAAAAAGCACGACGCATCCACATGGTAACACCTTTTTTCGCCTTTTTATTGCCACTTTTATTGCCACTGAACGCGTATGGTCGCATGATTTTATAGTAGCTCTATGGTGCATTTAGCGGGACGTTTCCGTGTTTGTATGCCTCTCGGTGCGCGCGCGCGCACGGCGTGGTGGCTTAGCGGTGGAGGCTGGTGCGGCCGAAAGGTGGGGCGGGGATGGCTAATTGCACGCGTTCGCTTTGACGGTGCACGGCCCACGCGCCGTCGGCACAGGTGCATGGCGCCGAGAGCGATCGGCTTGCCGCGCATGGATGATACTCCCCTACTATGATAGCAGCGGTCGGCGCGCAACAAGTGCGAGCGGATGATGGTGAAAACGAGGGCGCACGAGCGGACGGCGCGCCGTCTGCTGTCCGCGAATTTTGTCTCACGCCACAGTTGTTACAGCCTTACAGGCCGAATAAGGCAACAGCATCAGCTCAAAACGAAGTTGCCGTTCCACAAGCATACATACAAGGATGCAGGATTCACATGATGCAAACGGGTCATGCACTCATGTCTCAGGTGTAATTCAAACCTCAGTACACTATACTGCCTCCGACTAATAAGTATTAAATTGTTCCAATAAATGGGAAACCCCCAGGACTGGCCATTGCAATCGTCAAAAAAAATTTAACGTATTGTTCCTTTACAAAAATTCATGTAAACATATACATCTCCCAATGTGCTGGAAACAGAACAAAATTGCTCAGCTATGAAGCAAAAGAATGCTCCTTCAGCAGTTGCTCTGTACAGACAGGAGGGACAGTTTTTAGCTTGCAAAGTACTAAGTTTTTCGTGCTTTAAACAAGCATCTTGCGTCTGCCAATAGGCAGGGAAAACAAATGGGTCAGCCAAAGGGAATTAATTTACAAAACCCAAGAAACAACAGTGAGAAACACTAGAACCGGAACTCAGCTCATATCATCAGTGGAGCTCCGTAAAAGAGTATTACACATTGGCTGCCTGGCATTGCCGGAGCAACTATACATCTCACGACATCCCCGCCGCGTAGCGCCCTGCGTCAGGCTCATATATTGTATCTGTTATTTTCGATGGTGGCCAGTACCGAAGTACAGATCTCCCAAGAATGTTCCTCACTGGAAGCGGCCCCCTGAAATGTCACACAATCCAAACAAATCAGACCTGAATTCTATGAAGTGGAAGCTTCAGATGTGGATCGAGTTTGGTTTGGAGCATACCAGTTATGTGAATCAAAGCTGTTGTTACGGTTGTCTCCCAGCACAAACACATACCCTTCTGGTACAAGCTGCAGGAATAATAACAACGATTAATTAACAGAAATAATAAGGGTTAAACTCTTTATACACAATCTATGTATAAATTTGCCCACGGAAATACACAATGCTTAGATATTCTCTACTACAGTACCACCAGTAGAGGGGTTTGATGCTTCAATATAAGGTCAGTCCGACACTGGAAATGCAGCGTAATTGATACTTTCATGCCATGTACAATCTAAAATTTCAAATTATGTTTGCCTTTCGATGACTCATGTGAGAAAAACAAAATATTTCAATCGAAACTTCTCAACTAAGTATGCAAGATGATGCAGTATACACAATTCTTAGTGGTAGACAGAGGAAATAACATACCATTGGTTCCATCTCATAGTTGTGTGGCTCCAGCACAAACTCCTCATCCTGAACTGCTCCATTGACCAGTAACTTGCCATCACGCACCTATCAGAGAACCAAGTGCCCAATAGTTATAACTCAAGCAAAAAAAATCAAATTTTTTGCAGGATAGTAATCACACCAAGAAACAAACAGAAGGCACTACCATTGGGATAAAAGCTTACTTCGACATAGTCCCCTCCCTTGGCCACAACTCTCTTGATGAACACATCACCCGAGCTGTAGCCCAAAGCCTGTCATAACATTGCAATTCAAACATCACATTTTCATCACAATCACTATGAAGTATGAACAAACACGAATTAAAGAGGCGAGGGATCATACCTGAAGAGCTGGGGGAGCACGGAAGATTACAATGTCCAAGATTTCCGGTTCCCGGAATATGTAAGAAACCTGCAGATCAGAGATCACAACAACATCAGAACACACATAATGACAGTGTACCACAATATACCAAACTACACATAAGACACTTCGAACAAACGAGCTCTACCTTCTCTGCGAGAATTCGATCACCAACATCGAAGGTTGGGTACATGGACTTGGACGGGATGGACCTCGGCTCGGCCAGGGACGAGCTGTAGAGAAGTGGCACAGTCACAGCTGCAAAGGCCGTCTTGGCATCATCGGAGCAGGAGCTCATCCACCTCGACAACCAGTTGCTCCTGCTCATCGCGGCACTAGCACCACTGTTCCTCGCAATTCCCCCAGAACCAGAAGCGCCGGCACTAGCACTAGCACCACCTATCAACGCCTTCTTGGAGGGAATCGAAGGCGCCGGCGCGGGAGGAGGGGAAGAGGGCACCGAAGACGACGACGTGGCACCGCTGCAGGGGAGCCACTTCGCAGTCTGCAAGAACGGGAGGAAGGACGTAGGGTTGAACCCGAGAGAAATCGACGACGAGCCAGACAGAGACGCAGTCCCGATGACCCCAGCCGTCGACCCCGTCCCTGCGCGAGCACCGACAGCAATCCCACAGCGAGCGACGGTGGCCGCGCCTTGGACGAAGAGTACGTCCGCGAGAGTAACAGCGAGTGGCCTCCGGCGGCAGCGATGGCCTGGGGCTTCGGGTGGTTGTGGTCCTCGGCGTCATGGCGGTCGCCGCCGCCGCTGTTCCGGTGGTGCTCGGACTGGCGAGAGGAGGTGAAGATGCAGAAGGGGCGCCAGGCGCCGTCGTGGAGGAGGCGGCAGCCGGTGTTGGAGGCGGAGGAGCAGCGTAGGCCGAACGACGAGGCGAGGTTCTGCGCCACGTAGCCGGAGTAGGACACCGTGATGCGGATCGCCATGGTGAGCAAGCAGAGCAGCCGTAGGGAGATTGAGAGGAGGTGGATGGGGTGATCGGGGGAGAAAACGAAACGCGAAGTGATGATCAGTTAAAGAATGGAGACCATTTCGGCGGGGCTCGAGCAGGACGGCGGTGCGGGGGGTGTTGCGGCGGCGACTCTGGGAAGATTCGGGGGGTGCGAGGTTAATAGGGTTGCAGACTGGAGTGTGCGAGGAGGAGGTCGGGGTGGGGTGGGGTTTAAGGCAAGTGGTCCTCGCCGGCGGCGAGGTCAACTGTGGGTCAATGCGGGAGGTGGCGAGGTGGAGGTGCATTTGGGGAGAGAAGGTGGGAGGCGGAGAGGATAGGTGTTTCTTATAGACGCGTGGACGTTTACTGTCTAGGTGAAGTGGAGGGAAAAAAATTCAACGGGGAGGCCTCGAGGGATGCCCCGCTCGTCCGTTTGGGTGATCCGGACGGATCGACGGGGATGGATAGGTCCTCTCCAGTAATTTTTCTTTAGAAGTGAAAGCTTTCTGGATTTTGAAGATTTTTATATTTTGTTTCTCGGTAAAATTGGAAACGGCTTCCAATTCGCTAGACATCTCTCTAAAAAGATTTGCCGCTGATGTTAGTATTTGGGTGTGTGGGTGGGGTTGCTGGTTGCATTTCTAATAACATCTCAATGCACTCCACGATTAGTGTGCCTCACCGGTGTTTTCGACGAGCATTTGCAGTTGAACGGCCCCTACCTCTTGCTCCACATGGATTATGGTTTTTGAGTTGTCACGGAGCTGAACACGAGGTGAAAGTGGGGCTTTTTGTACTGTAGCATTTGGTCTACACCGTTTATTTTGGATTGTACAGTGAATACATTGAAGACAATGCTCTAATGTATGTCATTGTCATATGGTGGAAACAATACCCTAATGCATGTCACTGTGTAATGCAGAGGATCTGTTTTCAGTGATAGAGCAGGTTAGATTTGTGGAAAGAAACTATGCGACTGACATATCCCTGTTTTTAATGTGAAATTATTTGAACTCGTGTTTTTTTTAATCTTGAATAATAGTGCTTGCTCAAACGAGCTATAGTTGGACTGTGTTTCGAATTAGTGGCATTTTCCAAATTAGCATTACGAGAACTGTACCTTCCTGCACTGCTCCATCAAATGGTTCAAGGTTTCATTCACACGCATATATTTCTCAACATCAAAGATTTGTACCTCATAAAAAGATAATCATAATCAGTCAGTTACTCAAGGTTGTTCAACACCTTCGCTGGCCTGAAAAGGAGGCACATTCTCGAGAAACAAGACCATTCTAAGCTCAAAAGCAAACAAAGTCAAATTGGACCGTGCCGTGTCCTGCCTTCCATCCAACCGAGGCATGGAAACGTCTCTGTTCATCCCCTTTGGAGACGACCACCACCACCAGTAGTTTAAACGCCACCCATCATCGTTTCCTACACCTAAACCCAATGTTAATGTCGACCTTCAGCATTTGATTAGCTTCGTTGCTTCTTTGCAACTTCCACTGTCCCAGTCGAGGTGAGGGATTGGAGACACTTGTACCTGACACGTCATAGCTCAGTAGCGAAAGCACACCGGTAATTAAATCCACAAGGGAGAATTTGAGATGGAGCAGTGAGTGATTCCTAGATAAATAAATCCATTCAAAGATTTGGACCAGGAAACAGAGGGCAGTGCATTCACATCACAATTATCCTTCGGAAGCTACGGTTAGCTAGCTTATACTCTGTTTCAATATAAATAGTGTTTTTCCTTCAAAAAGTAGATAAACAACTTCATTTAAAGTGGAAAACTTCCCTACACTCTGCAGTTGACCCGAAAATTTCGAGAACTGTGTGTTCCAACTGGTATATTTGACATGCACGGAACAGAAAGTGTTCTAAAAAAACATTCACGGAGACGACATTCAAATATGCAGTTAAACAATGGAACATGCGACGTTATAGCAAACAAATTGACAGCCAGAAAACAATCAAACTTTTGTAAAATAAAACTGATCAAAATCATATCGAAATGTTAGAACAATTCAACAAAGTATGCTGAGCCTCTTAAGAGATTATGCACACAGACATGTGGGTCCATTGATGTCTACACCGGACTACCCAATCCCTACACAACCACCGGCCAATAATACCTTCAGGGAAATGTCAACTGCTAAAGAACTGACTCCATATAAAAACAAAATATTCCATTAATTTTGGGGAACTAATGTCTGGGCTGTCGTAAGCGCTTACGTTTCAGAGGAAGGGAAATGGTTAATACTCTGAACCTCTGGTAATGAGGACAATTCGTGTGGAGACTAGGAACCATGAGCCATCACAATCAGATGACGAAATGAAAAACGTGCTATAACGGTCTATAAAGTTGTTACATGTATGAGGCAGTCTAAACAATAGAATGACAGATAGGTTGAGATAAAAATCAAATTGATGCAGCAAGGATGATCCTGGGATGAAATTGTCTAGAACTTACATGGAAGGAACTGACCTCAGTCCTTGTGTTAATGACATGTTCAATCCTAAATTTGTTCAACCCTATGTCTCGCACCTGGGCGTAACGCGCGTTTGGGAGGTGATGCAGACAGTAGCTGAAAACATAAGAAAACTGTAGTGCTAGATGCATCTGTGGATGATGTTGAAACTAGTCCAGCCGTGTGCATGGTTCCTCACAACTGCAGACTTCAAAATCATGTCCTAGTCGAAACAAAAGTCACCCATTCCTTCGACCAGAAGGAGGCTTCAGCGTTGTTGCTATACATGACAGGACATCTACAGACAATGACTATGAAAGCTATGTACAATCACACGAATGACTTCCATATTACATAGAACTATGGTTGATCTTAACGTCTAAGCTTCCCATTGAGACCAGTCTAACTTAATGCCAATAAGCAGCACTGAGGATTTTCATCACTCAACAGTCTAACTAGAAAAGAATCCAAAAGTAATTACTTCCTACGTTAAAAAAAAAAAGCGATAGGCTTCCTACCCATTACCCAAGGCACTGAAATGGCCTAAAATTACTGGAAGTCAATGTCAAACTAGTTGTATTATTACAACCTTTACCTCTAGATATAAATGCTTAAGTAAGACATGAGAATTTTGATAACACTGAGAAGGGTCAAAGACATTACGAATCTAACAAGTGTCAGATAAAATCAATCTGATACCAAGCATTTGACAAGATAATCACTCAAACTCCACTAGAATTGCTGGGAAAATTAATTACAAGTTTTTCATAAGACAGAGGAGGGAATGGGGTCAAAAGGAGATACAAGAGGCACCCACATTTCACGTTGATTCAGTTACATCTAGCGTCGGCCCCGGGGCTTTGACCTCCCTTTCTGCACCATACAAAATAAAGGGTGTTGGGAAATGGGAATTTGAAAACAAAACTGTAGGACATAAAACAGCTTGTGCTTGACACAGTTATATTTTTGCTAAATACCACTAACAAAGGAAAACTGCTACGTAAGTGATGGAAATTTTACACACCGATGCACCACCAAAGCTGGACCCTGAAGCTGTAGCTCCACCTGAAGGCAGACAGAAGTGGAATGTCATACAAGTCACAGAAATCAGGATGGGATAACGAGATATCTTTGAAGTCAAACTGAAAGTAGGACAGAGAAGAAAATAGTAGGTGAGCCTCAACATTGGCAGTAATGATACTAATAACCAGAGCAGAAAACACAAAAAAAGTAAATCGCAGCCGCAGGGTATGTGCAGATGTGTCTCAGCTATAACACATGGCATAATAATGGATAAATTCAGTGCATGGGTGCTGATACTAACAAATTGCAGTAAGGGTACTAACATTCAGATCCAAAACATAATTAAGTCAATTGCAGCTACAAAATGCCACGAGGAAAGCAAATTGCAGGTGTGCACCAATACATAAACCCTTTCAGGCGGGGAGCCATCAAAGGAATGCAGTGCATGCAGTTGAAGACAGGTCACAGCAAAGAACAAGATTATCAGCTTCCGGTATGTAACTGTGTATTGATTTTTTACCACACCAAAGTCTCATGTGGAGCATTTTGCCCTTAATGATCACAGATCATTTAAAATGAGCATTGACCAACAGACATGACAGCGCATCAGTGCTAATGGTTGAGCTACATCAGTTAAATGAACACCAAATTGTTTCGAGTAGAATAATTACTGACTGACCATAAGCATACAATTTTCCAACATCTAGGCAATAGCAATATACTCCCTCCAGTCACAAATACATGTCGTTTTGGACATTAACATGGTCCCCAAAACACAACTTTGACCAATAATTTCTATTGTAATGTATAGTTAGAACACCAAATAAAATTATAATATTATAAAAATACTTTTCTAAGACAAATCTATACATACGATTTTCATGTATCCCATCTAAATATTTAAAAGATATCGATAGCCAAAATTTTAAAAGTTTGATTGCACGTATCCCAAAATGACATGTGTTTGTGATTGGAGGGAGTAGTATAATGAGGAAGTTTCTGTACCTCCGAACGGCGTAGAAAATAGTGAAGTTCCTAAAGCAGGCGTTGAAGCAAAAGATGGGGTGCTACTCCCAAATCCAGATGGAGCTGGTGTTGATCCAAGTGTAGGGGTGGAGACTGTCCCAAATGGTGTGGAGAGCTGGGCTGATCCAGATGTACCAAAAAGGTTGGTCGAGAGAGTTGGAGTTGTTGGAGTTGAAAAGAGACTCAAAGAGGATGGAGCAGAAGCCGGAGTGCCAAAAGCTGAAAAGGCACTTGAAGAAGTCGCTCCAGAAGGTAACAAAGCTGGCTGCGCTTGGCTTGTCGCTGGTGCAGCAATTTGTGTTGTGGGCTGTACAGGAGCAGGTATATGCAATGTTGGATGCACCCTTCTGGCAGCTGCTTCTTGTTTAGTTGCTTCTCTTCTATTTGCCTCTAGAAATGGATCATTTGCATTACCTATACGGCGCTGATCATGTAGATATTCAGTTTTCATTGTCTCAACATACTGATGAAGATTTTCCACCTAGATAAATAGGAACATTAGAAAATCCTTGGGTCCTAAGACAATACTAGTAATAAATAATCTCTCTTATTTTGTCTGCAACATATTGTTGTTTCTAAAATTTTGATCAGTTTATAGCATTACATTTACTCACTAAAAGTAGACAATATATGAATGATATCATGAGGATAATGTCAAAAAAGAAAAGAACAGCTTGAACAGTTCGTGTTCAATTTCCATATGACTAAAGTGTTACCTTAGAAGCAACATAGATGAAATAGTCATGCACATTTGACATAACCTTTGGTAGAGATTCCAAAGAAGCTGATGATCTCTTATTGTTCTCCATTTGAACCAACTGCTCTAGCTCACCAACCCACTTGCAACATTCTCCAAGATACTTCTCAAACCTGCTGACAGTTTGTTGCATAAAAAGGAAGGCCGCTTTGGGACCCCACTATAGAAATCAATGGTCGGTGCCAATGCCACTGGCTGATTGGACGGAGCTCCACCAGGTCCAGAGGTATTTGAAGCACCACCATTTGCAATTCCAGCACCTGGACGGATGAATCTTGGTCTCAACATCATATATGACCGAATAGCAAATTCTGTCTTCCACATCATTTCATTGACCACAGTCATTAACTCTTGAATGGAAACCTTCTCTCTCTCCATTATGGTGGTGGTCCCTCCGAGCTCCTATTAGAGCAGGCAACTAATATTTACACATTGTTTCACAAACTACAGTATTAAATATGTCAGCACTGATATGTCAATTTCATGCAATCCAAACATTCTTTTTTCACATAGTAGACCATATTGTGATTTTCCCTGGCAAAGAAACATGTCAAAATTTGAGGTAGGGTTTGAACTTTGAACTAAGACTACCCTCTAATGATCTGATTACACTTATTGCTGCACAATCAGGATAAAACCTGGCCTTGCCACAACAGTGAAGCTAATCTTGTATCTTGACTAAGTTCCATTACAACATACTCCATTGTGCTAAACTGCTAACTTGTTCATCATTCAGGGCGCTACTAAACCATTACGGCATTTAGACTACTGGTTTTCTGATTATCTTCTTGGGTCAAGTTTATGCCTATGATATTTACCTAATCAAGAAAAGAAAAGGACGGTGCAGAGGCATAGTTCTCCAATTGAGTGCTCAAGGCGAATGGGCCCAGTCCTGTTTGTCTAATGTATTGGTCACTAACTCATCAATCTTCCAATAGGTAAAAGATATACGTGTGATTTTTCATTGTTTGCCCTGCTGACAATGTGAAAACATACTAAAAATCTATCTTCTAGAAAACATTCCGCTGTCCTTTTAAACTGTCAACTTACAATGTCAGATCAGCTAATACTACACTAATCTTCAAGGTGTGGAACATGACCAAAACATTCAAACATAGACACCATGCTAAGAAAATGCCAAGAAAGTGATGAAAATAGCCCAACCTGAGCAATGCGACTGGCATCAAGCTCAAAATTGACATTTGAGATTGAGGAGTCATGAAGGCGACTGCACTGATCCAACCTCTCGCTCTCGTCCCTGTACTCCCGTATTTTATCCCTACAAAATTGCACGGTTAGCGAACCACATTCCAGGTATTTTTAGTACGAAATATCCCAAGTAGTTCAAAGTGCAAATTACTCCAATAAATCACCAAGTCCCAAACAGGTAATGAAAGCACGAAAACTGTTCTCTTTAACCCTATAAAACCCATAAAAGCACCACCTCAGCAACACATGAGGTAGCAGCTTAAGAACCCACCCGAATTGGCAGATCAGACATATAACACAAAAGGCCGGTTGCCTTTCGCCCAAAACCCCAAATCAACAATAATGCTAAACCACCTGAAATAGAAACCCTCAATACTAGTACAAGAACACTTTTTCTAGTAAATAAAGCAAATTGATTTCTGACAGACTTAAAAAAGACACAATGTTATCGCACAAAACCTTAAATTCAGATCGCGGCACACATAAAAAAAATTACTCCTTTCACCCAACCCAAAGACAGCACATTTCACTAAGCTGAACTAGTATACCTGTATAACGCAAAAGAAAATAAAAATCAACAAAGAGTAAGTTTAGCCAATCAGATGGAGCAAACCTAGTTACCTACAGATAAACAAAAAAAATGCAACCCAGTGCGCCCCAATTCAGCAATCAGAAGACATAGCCCAAATAAGCACTCTCCTTTACGAGAAAACAGAAAGGAAAAAACTCAGGGAAGCCCTACTCGATCTGGAGTAGCGCCTTCTGCGACTCGGGATGAAGCTCCTCCCACTTCGTGTTGTACCCGGCGGACTTCCCGTCCGTCGTATACAGCATCAGCTGCTGCTGCGGCTGAGGCTGCGCCGTCGGCGCGGCCAGCTGCTGCGGCGGCTGCTGCTGCTGCTGCGGTTGCTGGAAGTTGAACTGGAACGGCGAAGGCGACAGGGACAGCGCCTGCGCCGGCGCAGGCGCCGGCGTCTGGAACGGGTTCTGCGGCGCAGGCGCAGGCGTCTGGAACGGGTTCTGCGGCGCCGGCGAGGAGAAGGAGAACGCCATTAGTGCGTGCGGCGTGCGGAGGGGGATTGTCTCCGGCGACGGCGGCGCGGGGTCCGGGAGATCGAGGGGCTAGTGGGCTCTGGGCCGGGGCACGGTGGGCTCGGCGAGTTCTTAAACCCTAGGAAACCGATAGAATTTGTTTTTAAATAATATTAATTTAAAAGACTCATGTCCAACACAACGCGTGCACTGGCGACAGGGTCTCTGTCGTCAATTGAACTGACGACAGAAAATATTAAAATTTGAGAAACCGTCATTTCAAATGGCAATAGGGATCCCGCAAATCTCTGTCGTCGTTCCTCTCCCATATGAAAGACCCTTGAAACCCTTAAATTCAAGAAAAACTCGCTTTTATTCAGAAAAAAGATAAAAACGAGAGAGAGAAGGGAGAGGAGAAAAGAAGAGTAGAGGGGAGAAGAGAAGGTAGCGAAGCGCTGCTCGTTCGGTCTCCCACCTTTTAGGTAATTTTTTAACCGAATGGATTACATAGTTTTAGATGTACGGTTTACGTAGTGTAGTATGTTGTACATAATCCTTTTTTATAGGTAGATTAGTTTTAGATATATGATTAATCGTGAAAATTTTGTTTACAGTATAGTACGTCAAATATGTCGGATGTGATCAACTTCAAAATTTCCTACGGTTAGAGGATTATTCTTGAGGGTCCTAGGGGATTGGTTTGTGTTATTTTCAATCGGCGACTGTGCCCAAACAATACCAAAATAGCGTACATGGGGCGCTGTAATGTGGTGGTTGTTCCACTCATTCGATATGGACCATGTTGTGTATGATCTGAGATTAAGTTGTCTTACTCCCCGGACAACACAGCGTACATATTGGAAGTTAGTGCAGTTCAAGGGAATAAAGTCATGACAGTCATATGGTGAGGAAGGAACGGTGGGATTTGGTCCTTCTGGTCTAAGCATATGCCAAGCCCACTCATGTATCAGCAGCTGAACAAGAAAGAGGTGGTGATGCCGAAGAAGAAGTTAGGAACTCCGACCACAGTGCGACGCACACAATGGCCGAAGGTCCTAAAGTTTTTGATGATGTTGATGAAGACTCTATGGAAGGAGCTCCTTCAGTCAGGTAAGTTAGTGGGCTTGCTGATGAGGGTGGAGAACTGGAAGCCCTGGTGCAAAGGATGGATCTCGAAGACCAGGACTACATGGCATTGTCAGAAGATGAAGGATCCAACGATAAGGATGCTGTGGACCAGTAGGGGGTTCTATCCTAGTAGAACACATACTAGTTCAATAACCTCGTCGTTAACAAAAATTCCCGTATGCCGTGGGAGTACGACCAGAGTGAGTTCAGGTAAGGAGCTATGTACAAATGCAAAGAGATCATGCAGGACGCGATCAAATTCTGAGCTTTGTCGGTGTGGCGTACATTCTCAGTCGTCAAATCTAACTCTAGATGCTATGACGTGAAGTGCGACATAGAGGGATGCCCTTGACGAGTGCACGCATTTCAGCCTATGTGGGACACCTACTGGAAATGCTTTATAGTGGTCCCTCACAAATGTGTCGTCGCTGAGTCAGTGCAGTCCCACAGGATCCTGTCATCAGGCTTCATCGCGAGCCTCTTGTACAGTGAGATCGTGGATAATCTAGATTTTGAGCCACGATTCATCATTTGATCAATTGAGGCAAAGTTCCAGTACATAGTCAGCTATGCTAAGGCGTGGAGGGCAAAACAAAAGGCATGAATCAAGGTTCGGTACATTCGATGACTCCTACCACAACCTCCCCGGGCTACTCCGAGTCATACAAGACAGAAATCTCGGCACTCATGTCAACATTCAAGATTTCACGCATCCGAAGTGGGCTAATAAGAGGGTATTAAAGCGAGCATTCTTAGCCTTTGATCCATACATCAATGCATTCTAACACTGCCGTCCAATCTTGCGCGTGGATGATACATTCCTGACTGAAAAATACAAATGCTAGATACTGACTGCAATAATGACGGATGGGAACAATCCAGTTCTTCTTATGGTATTCGCATTCGTTGAAAGCAATAACACGAATAGTTGGTTGTGGCTGATGAGAAATTTGAGGATTTTTGTTATATAGAGTCGTTCTAACGTATGCGTCATACATGATCGACATGCGGGTCTGTTGAGTGCAATAACTCAGCTACAACATGGAGATAACGAACCACTTCCATAGCCAGATCTGCAGAGAAGGTGGTGCATGAGGTACTTGGGTGCAAACTTCTACAAGCAGTTCCACAACAAAGACTTGATGAACCTGTTCAAGCGGCTGTGCAACCAGAACCAGCAGTGCAAGTTTGAAGCACTCTGTAAGATTTTGGATGAACGGACCCAGACGCATAGAAGGGAGACAGCGAAAAAGACCGCCCCAAGCGCTGACCAGACCCCCGAAGTATTGCCACAGATACCCACAGATGGTCCTAGTGTGGCGAGAAAGACGGGGGCGTAGGTGAAATGCTTCTCGAACTGGATTGAGCACGAGCCTAAGGAGAAGTGGTCGCTGCTACATGATAGAGGTGGTGCTCTATATGGTGTCATGACAACCAATCTAATCGAGGTGTATAACTGGGTCATACGTGGCGCAAGGTGTCTTTCTTTGATTGGTATTGTGAAGGCAATTCTACGCAGTACCACAAAATTACTTTGTTGACAGAAACAACAACGCGTCGCTCGGCATGGCAAATGATAAAATACTCTACTCCGTCATGATCACCAAGTACATGGAGGAGAAGAGCAAGAAGGGCGAGATGCACCGGGCATTCAAGATATCCACAAAGGAGCTTCACTTTGAGATACTGTACAGGTATAAAGAACGCCGCGGGACGAACTGCGGAGGATCACCCATGAGTGCACACTACGCCCGCACTAGTTGCATATGCACTTGCAACAAGCATCTTCTTCTGCATAACCCCTGCTCCTATGCCATGGCCGCATGTTCGATGGTGGCGCAGCATTCTAGCTAATACCTTTCTAACTATTTCAACAAGGAGGATGTGATGCAAACCTGAAGTGCAGAGATTTATGGTTACGGCGTGATTGACCATTTCACTAGCCATCCGACCTGAGAACAACTTATTTGAGCCGCATACATTGATAGGTTGAAGAGAAAGGTTGGCCGACGACAGATACGACGCATCAGAAACGACATGAACGAAGCAGAAATCGAACGTCGTACAAAGAAGTACTCCATTTGCAAAAAGTCTAGACACATCTTCAAGAAATACCCTACAAGAAATCCATAGGACGAATGAGACATCGACAGTCCAGACGTCGCCACGGAGACCTCATCTGACCGCCCACTCGAGGGGGTCCACAAGATGAACGTTGAGGTCGCGACCACGGGAAAGGTTCATCCTATTGTAATATGTGGTGTCCAACGATTTGTAATATTAGTTTGATTTGTCGAAAAACTAAGTGACGACGTTGTGATTTGTGACAATGATGCGCTGAATGTTATGTAATGTCATTGCGATTTGTCGACAAAATATGTGACGATGTTGCACTGAATGTTATATTATGTAATATCATTGTTATTTATCGATAAAAGATGTTACGACGTTATGTTAAATGTTTTGCAACTTTTGTGATTTGTCAACAAAATGTGTGCTTGCAAATAGTAAAAAAAAAAAGGGTAGGGCCCTATTACCAGTTGGATTGGCGACAGAGATCTCCCTCACCGTTTTAATTAGCGACAATGTTCTTGTTGCCAATTAGAATGGCGATAGGAGTCTGTCGTCATTGATTCGCGGCAGGTAGCTAGTTTTGTAATAAAAAAAATCGACTATTTATTTTTGTAATTATCTTTTAAATTAGTATTATTTCAAAAAAAATCAAACCGAAAAAGGTTCGGGAGCGGAGTGGACAACTTGGTGACAGTTTTGCGGAGTGGACAACTTGGTGACAGTTTTGCCCCCCGATGGAATAACTCAGATAGAGAAAGTTTGGCTTTCGGTAAAAGGTGGGATTTTAGAAAACGACAGGGGCATTTGAAAGTTCTCAACTTTCGGAAAGGAGGGATTTGTGTCAGAAGAGGGATGGTATGGTTCGGTCAGACCACCAGCTACAATGCTGGACTCGAGTTCGTGCCGGTTTATAGCCCTGCCAATTTTGAAATTTCTTTGGTGACACATGCTACTATCCTTGTGCAATTGATAGCTCGAACTTGATGCAACTCTTTTCGCTTCCTTGTGACGAATGTACTGGGTTAGGACTGTGTAGTGTGGACTTTGACATGAATTTTGGAGGAATTATTAGTACTTGGACTACTCTGTTTCGGCATAGATAGTAACAGGAAGTACTCCTGCAGAGAGGTGCAACTGAAGAAACGAATGCATGTACGAGCAATTCAATATCCACAAAGTTCCACAACCTCCAGGAGATTTCAAGGAGTCACCTTTGGAGGAGTATCAACTGATGCTGGTTGTTTTTCTGCTGGTTTGTGCCTAACACCGGCAATGCCCATCAATGGAGGTCCAGTTTCCGCTGACGAGGAAAAGTGAGCTGCTTTTGACGTCTTTCTTACCATGAATCGATGGCAAACCTTTGGATGATCAACTCATAATTATGCTCCCTGCAGATTCCTAAGTGATCAAGATGACAACAACAGGCAAAGTTATTTAGAAATGAAAACGCCAAGAAAGGTGAAATGTTAGGTTGTATGCTTTGAATGACTTATCAAAGCAACAAAATTCTTGTAATCACAAGATTCCCCCAGATTAAAAAAGCTGGTAACTTTTAAGGTAATGGTGACAATGATGCTACAAATTCCTAACAGCACACTGGGCGTTAACCTTATCGCAAGGAAATTATATACTGATTGCCAGTATTTAAGAAAGCAAAGAGGTAACAAATCCTCATATAACAACTCCAGATGTTTTATCCTGATTTGAATGGTACTCTAGACACATATGGACATGGTCAAACTTTCAAGGCGTCAAAAGAGAATTGTGGAAACCATATTGATAGCCACAGTAAATCTAAATTGCAAGGAATGGAAGTTCAATGTATCCAGCAGTAAGATTACTAGTACAAATAAACTCCAAAAAAATTGAAGACTACATTGATACCCCCACTCGTAGTCCATCTGATGAAATCTCTCCAACTGAATCTCCAATATATAGTCTGTCATGCCTGCAACATATTTCCAACTTTTCATTTGTAGATTGACAAAAAAACTTACCTCGTTCATCCAATTGTTCAACCCACCTTGATTATAATACCAAGTTCACTTCGTCCATTCCTATATTTGCTACAGACATTCGTCTGCTGCCAAAAATACAGGATGGAAGGGTGAAAGAATGATCTGGAGCTGATGCTGCTAAGACAAGGCATGTTCTGGTCTGGCTCTGTCATACTGCACATGCACTACACAGCAGCGGTACATTTTCCAAGGCTTAGTGTGAGAAATCGAGTTTTGCTCTACCTAGCATCCAATTAGTGGTATCAGCTCTTTCACATATAATATGATTGTATTCTGGTACAAATACAATTAACTTCACACGACAATGAGTAGATGAATGAGTAGACGAGGGAATGTTCCACCTCTAGTCCATGAGACACTTGATGTCAATTCCACAATTGAAAAGGAAGGTAACAAACTTGATTCAATGTATAGATCAATTGAGTATTGAGATGCTCCTATGGTAATAGCATACTAAAGTGATTTTCAGCAACATGGATGGAAGCATGGGCAAACACTTGGTAGCAGACCAAGTGTTGTGGACTTGTTCAACATCAGCACGCCCTTGAGATAAGTATATAACTGATATCCAAATTCACTGATATGGGTATAATATCACAAGCCAACCACCCCTGGTGACAGGAGACCAGGTCATTTGGAGATAGATTGAGGGATGTTTGGATGAAGGGGATTTCTTTGGAAATTTTTGGGATTTAGTCAAATTTGAACTAAATCCTAAAGATTTGAATCCAAATCCCAACTATCCAAACAGGCCTTGAGTGCGCAGTTATCTCATATCATGTAGGAACACATATAATTTCCCCAGGACATTCTGGGAAAAAAATGATAAAAGAATCGCATCATGTATGTTACAATAGGTGTAATTGGGATTTGCAGGACAAGTCATATCAACTCAGTAAAAATGTATAATAGGAAGTATGGTACCTCATATAAGCTCCCATTGATGGACTTATATTTCAGATTTCGTTGAACAGAGAGGACTGATGCATAGTCATAGGGATCGCAGGTCAATGCCGCGTCCCACATACAGGATCCATCAACCCGGGTACGATTCGTGGAACATGATACACCATTCCTCTGTAATTTACAAGGAAAAGTGGCATGCCACGTCCCATGATCCCGTTCCTCGACCCGGTCGACCCACGTTCCTGGTGACTATGAACTGATGTCATAGCACGTGCTCCACATCTTTGAGCAACAGGTTTAGATTCGAAAGTTAAACACATGTCATTCAGGTATTGTTTACCATTTTAATTAGAAAAGCAGTCTCCAATGCTAATTCATTGGTTTGCAAATACTTGCTTTCTTCTACAACATCTGTTGTCAAGTTGAGAATTACAGGCCGCTCTGGATCATATTGAGTAAGTTCACGGACTTTTGCAACCCACTTAGCCGCTTCCCATACACCAAACCTATCATTTTCAAACGCAACAAATAGTTGAGTCTACCAAGCAATACATAAAATGAGGACTAGCAAGTTATTGTAATTGAAAGATCAAGTATGCTGCAGAAATTAATGGTTCAAGGGGGGAGGGAGTAATAATTTAGTACCCAGGTAATGCATACCTTGTATTAAATGATGATGTCACAAACACAGCTGGGTAAGGAACATCCTTCTGAATATTATCATAAGGAGAATACTTCTTGATTGCAAGGAACTCTTCATGGTCCACAGGAAACCCAAACTCTTCATAATCAATGGCTGTAAGAGGTAGAATAGGATGGAGAAGAGTGTTGCAAACATCTAAGAAAGGGACCTGGAGGATAAAATGGAAATTGTGGTGGACCATCAGTACGAATAACAACAGATGTGGTAATAGCACATCTTTGAGACTACCGAGAAAGGATGACTAATATGGCAATTCCAAATTCGAAGAAGAATTAAGGAACATAATTTCTCCACAGATAATCTGTTACTCGAAATGAAGATTAATTGCTTTTATCTGTTACATCTTTAATGACAAAAAAACAACATTGAAAAGGACTTAAAAGAGATTCACTAGGTCATGCAGCTTGTAAGTTTGAAATGTGTGGACCACTTGGTGTTTGATTGACATATCTTTAGCTTTGCTTGAAACTGTAGCATGCTCTATCAAATGGCTAAAAAAGCCTCTAGCAGGAACGTCTTTTGCAGTTTTAATGCAACAGAGCTGCCGAGAAAGCAGTATGACTTTGTGTTCTGGGTAGCATGTAGTAAAATGCAATGATTTTCAGGAAGATGGCAGTGAGATACCGGGACCAAATTCTGTTGAAGATTTCTTCTGCTCTAAAACTGCTTGCATTGCATAAAAAATGAAGATTTGTACTACAAAAGTTAAGCTTTTGGCGTTTGAATTTGGCTGCATTTTTCACAATGCTCGGTGTATATGAGCATTTTTTACTTCTTACTTGTAGTGCTACTCTGCAGCATCTGGACTCATTGTAATGTTTTCAAAATGAGTGCAATTTGTTCATGGGGGAACAGAACATGATCAAAGTGGTTTAGAATCTTTCCCCGTGTATTTATGAATCAGACCACAGACTAGGGAGTAGAAACTATCGCAAGAATCAAAGGAATGCCTGAAAAGGCAGCATATGATTTCTACACATAATCATATATACCTTCAAAACAGCAGCACGAAACAAATCTGGACGAATATTAATTGCCGAAGCCACCAGAAGTCCTCCGGCACTATATCCCCACCCAGCAAGCTTATTTTCTTGTATGATACCTTTTTCAAGAAGAAATTCACCACAAGAAACAAAATCATATATAGAGTTCATCTTTTTGGTACGTGCACCATCTTGGTGCCACTCCTTACCGCAACCTCCGCCACCCCTGAAAACACACGTTTTTAAGTCAATATAACTGTGAACTGTCAAAAGACAAAAGACAAAAGCTGACATGCTCTTTGAATATGGTATAAGCCCCATGAATTAGAAACGTTTAAGCTCATTATGATATTTATCTCTTATATGCAGAATTTATTCATGCAGGCGATGAAAGTTAATATGAATCAAGAAAGATTACTCCATGATATCTTTTGACTTTTGAGAAAGAATTCGTTAGTTATTTCAAGAGGTAAAGATGGTTGTATTTAACAAAGTAGGCTAGACATACCTAACATCAGCATATGCAATCACCCAACCACGATCGAGCAGGCTCTTTAACTCACTGCGCCAACGTTTATCCAGAACCTCACCATAAGCACCATGTCCATGAAGCAATCCTGGATTTCCCTCTTGCTTGTGCTTTCGTGAATATACTATAGTCAGTGGAATCAGAACTCCATCCTTTGATGGAACATCATAGTACTCACAAGCATAGTATTCGGAGAGCTCATTCCAATCCCAATCTCCAAAATCTTCACTTGACGAATCAGCTCTATTTGAAGATAGCCTGTCCATACTAGCAGCAAAAGCATTCCCATACAGTAGCTTTGTTCTCTCATGGAGCATGTTTTGTTGTTGCACTATTTGCCACTTTCCATTCAGTAAGTTGTAATCAACAACTGCATCAGGCATCTAAAATGATATATTATAAACGACTGCATCAGGCATCTAAAATGATATATTATAAAGGGCAATATTACTTAGTACCATCGCAAAGATCATCAAGTTGGAAAATACCATCCAATATGTCACTGACAAGTGGCCCTGGACCCCACATGCCATCCTCACACTGGATGGTATTTTTCCAATGTATACCTCTTGCGATGGTATTGATATAATTTTCTCTATTATAAACTTGCTGTTGAGAAAAAAATGCATTCACGAGCACGAATTAATCTAAACCATTATGGTTCCCTAGACTATGATGGGAAAAAATAAGATCTGCAAAGATAGTTGACACCAACAGTAATGCTATGATTTCACAACTCACGAGCAATACCTTCGAGATGTAGCCTTAGTGCAGAAAGGAGTGGCATTGTGGTAACAATTTAACTGTTGATTGCATGAAATAAAAGGATACCAAAGCACTAGGTTTACAATTAGGAAAGTAGAAATAGAACAATTTGTTGACTACCATGAAATAAAAAAAGGTCTGAACAATGAAATAGTGTCAAATTTGCTATTTCGTTTGGTTTTATATGAAGGCAATACTAACAACATCATGCATAAATGTATCTTTCCCTATAGGTGGTTAGGCTAGGCACTAATCAGCATAAGTCAACGAAATCAAGATACAGGCATAATCAACACTTATATAAAAGACAGAGGATGGCACAAATAAAATATCATAACTAAATATACTCAGGGGCGGACCCAGGCCTGGTGCTGGGTGGGCTGAAGCACCAGCCCAGCCCAAGCTGCCCCATGTATGTAGGCCCCATGTATGTAGGCCCAAGTAGCACCCCCAAATGACCAAATCCTAGCCAGCCAACCCTAGCTCCCAAATCCTGCATCCTGCCGCCGCTTGACGCCCCCCTAGCCCTCAACCTCGAGTGCCTCTGCCGCCGCCCGCCGCCCGGCTGCGCCCGGTGCCTCCTCCCTCTGGCGGTCCAGTCTCCTCCCTCCGACCCGGGTGCTCCGCCGGTCCGCCCGGCTTCGCCCGCCACCTCCTCCCAACTCCATTCGCCCGCCGCGCCGCCCGAGGGCCCGAGCCTCTGGTCCTCCCTCCGAGCTCTGGCCTCCTCCCTTCGCATCACATGTATGCAAAATTGGACTTTTGCGAAATGCTAATGAGCTTGTGGAGTTGTGGACAATGTTTACACTGGAATTAGTTTTGTTCATGAGAATATGAGATAGTTCATAGTATTATGCCTCTAAAATCTAAATTGAAAGTTGCTGACAGAGTGACAGTATAGAACTATAGATTACCCATAGTTCATTCTTCAATTAAATGATATTTGGTAAAACAGCTCAAAGAAATGTTAGTGAGCTTAAAAAGGCCTATACTTGCTAGGATTTCGGCAATTCCCAAATTTCAATATGGCAATTCCCAAATTTCAATAACTAATTAGAATGGTATATTGTTATTTGCTAGGATTTCGGCTAGATGGAGAAATATTTTTCAAAAGAGACCTCTAAGAAAAGTTTAGTAACTCAAGGTAGCGGTGTTGAGCAAAAAAGACCACATATTGAGCTTAATATACATGATATTGTTGCTGATCCGGGGCTTCGGAAGCCCATTGAAGAGTTTGATCCTGATATTAGAGATGACGCTCAGAGAGCATTTTTGGCTATGGGTCCATTTAAACCATTTGGCCATGATTTTCCATGCAACGATTAGGGGATCCAAGACGAGGGCATTTGTAAATTCATGGTTAACCAAATTTGATTGGCTAGAGTACAGCGTGCATAAAGATGCAGCCTATTGCTTTTATTGTTACCTCTTTAAGCCACCAAGGACCGACAACTTTGGGAATGATGCATTTACTAAAATAGGGTATACTAATAGTACTCATAATAAAGCAAGGAGGTATGCTACCGATTACAACAATTAGAGACAAAGTGTGGCTCATGTGTGGTCTGAGAAAAGTGTGGAGAAGGAGGAGCAATATAAAGCTCACTTGATTATTATTTTAGGTGTTATAAGATTTCTCTTTTGCATGCACTTGCTTTTCGTGGACATGATGAGTCTTCAAGCTCAAGCAATAGGGGGAACTTTCTGGAAATGCTGGGCAGGTACATAGAGAAGAATCCCAAAGCTGCAAATGTGCTTGGTGACAATGCTCCTGGGAATAATCAAATGACTAGCCACAAGATACAAAAGGAATTAGTAAGGGCTTGTGCAAAGGAGACAAGGAGTGCTATTATTTCTGAGATGGGAAATCGTCTTTTCGCAGTGCTTGTTGACAAGTCTCGTGATGCATCCATAAAGGAGCAAATGGCTATGATATGTTGGGAGCTACCTTTGTTTTCTCTATATTTCATATTGATCTTGTTATCAATTGTCATTTGTCAATAACTATTATTTTTATCATGTAGGTATGTCAATGATCAAGGATGTGCGATTGAGAGGTTCGTTGGGGCTCAACATGTTTATGATACTACACCATCTTCATTGAAGGTAGCTCTTGATTCTATGTTTGCAACACATGGTTTATCTACTTCTAGATTGCGAGGACAAGGATATGATGGAGCCTCAAACATGAGGGAACAGTTTCGTGGGTTGCAGACACACATATTGGACGAAAACTCGTATGCTTTTTACATCCATTGTTTTGCCCATCAATTGCAGTTAGTGGTAGTTTCTGTTACCAAGTGTTGTAGTTCTATCTTGGATTTCTTTAACTACACCACTTTGATTGTCAACACTGTTAGTGCTTCTTGCAAGAGGAGAGATCAACTTCTACAAGATCACCATGACAAACTTGTGGGCCAATTAGATAGTGGTGAGATTTTTGCAAGAAGAGGAAAAAACCAAGAAACTAATCTTGCAAGGCTCGGTGATACTCGGTGGGGCACACACCACAAAACTTTGGCTCGTCTTCAACTAATGTGGACCTCTGTATTGGAGGTATTGGAGAATATTAGTGAAGATGCATAGAATGCAGAGAAGAAAACTCAAGCATCAGGTTTGATAGACAAAATGGAGAGCTTTGAATTTGTACTTATATTGCATCTTATGATCAAAGTGTTGGGGAAGACCCAAGAACTATCACAGTGCTTGCAAAGGAAAAATCAAAACATCTTTCGTGTTGTAGGATTGATTGGGTTTGTGTTGAAGAATATGAATGACATGAGGATGAATGGTTGGGATGATATTTTTGAGGTAAAAAGCTTGTCTCAAAAGGAACATAATTGTGCTAAATATGGAAGATACAATACCAGTTAGGGGTTATTCAAGGTGTCGTGGCGCCAAATTGGTATGTTACTACCATCATTTCCATCATAGAATTTTCATTGTGGTGCTTGACCAAATTCTTATTGAGTTGAACAATCGTTTTGTTCAAAGATCAACTCAGTTGTTGAGATGTATTGCTTGTCTTGATCCGAAGAATTCTTTTTCCAACTTTGATGAAGACAAACTAATTCAACTTGCTAAGAATTATGTTGCGGACTTCTCTTAATATGATTGTGTAGTCCTACGGGACCAACTTGGTATATTCATTGTAGATGTGAGCGATGATGAAGATTTCTCAAATTGTAATGATCTTGGAAATCTTATTGAAGATGGTTCAAACTGATAGACACACATGATACCCATTGGTGTATCGTCTCATTGAACTTGCCTTGATTTTGCCCGTGGCAACAGCGACAGTTGAACGAGCTTTTTATGCTATGAATCTTATTAAGACTGAGCTGAGAAATAAAATGGGCGACAATTGGATGAATGATAGTATGGTATGCTATATTGAGCGAGACATGTTTGCAATAATTAAAGATGATAGCATTTTGCGTCGTTTTCAAAGTATGAAATCGCGTCGGAACAAATTACCTCATGCTATAACTTAGTGGTATGTTTCATTGTTTTGTATTTGTGAATTTACCTCTCATGTCATTTGTCATTCCGGTTTATGATTTATATATGCTACTTTGTCTATGTAGGTGACGATGGTGCCAATGTAGTGTGGAGATATGTCATGACTCATGATGGTTTGGTGGACCGAATCTCCCTTAATTCGGTATTTATTCTGGCTAGAATTCTTTTTTTTTTCAATGTTATTTATCTGTTTCACTATAATATCAGTTGTTGGGTAAGTGGTTATGCACGTTTTGCTATGTTATAGTTTAACTGCAATCTAGTGAGACTTCTGGCATGTCATAAGTTAGCAACCCCCTTGCTTCATTTCTGCGTCAGCCACTGAATATACTAACGCATAACTGTGCAAGCAGATTATCACAAGAGATACTAAGTTGCCATCACTTTACTACCCTATAAAGGAACGGCATTAAACTCCCAAACAAAAACACAAAATGTTGCTGAAAACATGACAAGGGCTGATATAAATTGGAAAGCAGATTAAATAGTGGGGGGATTGATCAGGGTAGAAGAGCAATGGAAAACACAAGGTTACGACGGACAAATTGATGATAAGGTTTACAAATAGAGACACAAACTTCAAGGTCACAATGGACAAAAGCCGGATATCAAAAGTAGTTTCTAAAGATATGCTTCTTCCATCATTACATGATCCATCTGTAGTGCTACTTTTAAAACTGAAAAAGCATCTTCAATAACAACAGAACCCAAGCATATCTGGAGCTAACCCATATGATCTTTCATGTAAATGATTTCTCTCTGAGAAATAGCAAAATCACAAAAAAAAAATGACAGTAATGCATGAACTATGAAAAGATGAAGACGAGTTATCTCAACAAAACAATGGGATGCACTTCAGAAATCCATAGATAAGAAAGGTGGAGAAGAAAGACAGTGTTATTGCATTAAAACTAGAAAGACACTAAGACAGTACAATTAATTAATTCTGCACTGGTACGTAAAACAAAAATAGCTGCTCAAGTGAGGGGGAAAGGGTACTAGAAGGATGAAAGATAGAACTAAGACAACCAACAGACAGATATGCATACCACAGGTGATGATATTGTGAAACGCATTGCTGATGAATAATAATCATAATTCGGGCCAGATAAAATCTGACACACATGATTGGGAAGAGGCAAGTCAAACGGTTGAAAATCTGATAGATGAGCAGGTACCTGAGAAGTGAAATGAATGAAAATATTTAAGTTATGATTGCATAATGGTATATGCTTTCATAGGAATTTTGGTTGCTGCATAGGTGTAACAGGTAAAAAAGGTAAAATTTTACAAAGATGAAAAGACCAGTTTCAGATATCCAATAGGTAAATTGGTAAAATAACTGTGGACTGAGTAAATTAATAAACAACATAGATTTACGATGTTGTCATTGGACAACAGAGCAACATACTGTTGGGGAGACCATCAAGAACTAAATAATATACTTTCTCGACTTAGTTCTCTTAGAGACAAGGAAAAACAATTGACTTACTTTGATGTTTTCAGGTAGAGGCAAATTAACTGAACAAAGTCTGAGTTTTCTGCCTTGTCTCAGAATAAGCACCATATGAGTATCACAAAAGTCAACATCTTCAAGAATTACACCTGGTTCCTCAAGGAAAACAATCTGGTTCATACATCAAAAGTGAGTCAAATAGATCGTATGAAGTCACCAATCTGAACTAATTCCATGCAGAAATTTCATAACAGCAATTATAACAAAGTGCTAGTTAGCCTAGTTTACATAGATGATGTTTATGGTGCGTTTGTCAACAAATATATTAAAAATACAGCTGCTATTTTCCAAGGAGAACTCCTTACAAATTTTGTGAAGATAATGCATGCATATCTAGAGAACAAGAGCATTCAGACAAGTTTGATATGACGTAGCAGATGCATAATACAAACCTTCCAACTCTTTGGCCCAGGAGATTCCACAACAGACAGCATTAGGTAATGCGAATTAACAAGCACACCTTCTCTTGCAGCATCTGTAAATAAATACAGGCGTCCATGATGGTGTTCGACAATGCAATGAACTTGGGATTCACCTTCCCATACCAGTGTCATTCTGGACAGGGGATCAGAAGCCTTTATTAAATATACCTGGAAAAGGACAATCTTGCAATGAGCAGTGAACAAAGGACCAACTAAAAATCATACAAGAAACAGTACCTTTGAGTGAGTGTCTGAAAAGACATTTAACGTTATAAACCGAAAATCCTTGGTATGTCTGATATTTAAATAAACATTCTCGTCAGGTTCTTCCAACACGAGAATATCATCCTTGTTTGATCCAATAATGCTACAAAAAAGCCTAACCAAAGAAAATTTTAAGGTATATTGCAATACAGCACAGCAGAGCACAGATGAATGGCTGCAATAAAACAATCCACCGACCTATATGGTCTTCTATCCTCATTTGTAACAATATAAACCAGTGCTTTCCCATCCATAGCCCATGAAATATTTGACACCCGATCGGCACGAGGTTTATCACAAAGTGTGCCCGTCACTAGATCCCTGACCATTAAAGTGAAGGAGTCCTTATCTTTGTCATACATAGTGTATGCAATGAAGCGGTGATCTGGGGACACTTCAGATAGTTCCTCGTATGAGTATCCTGCATACCAATGAGAAAAATGATTAATTACATTTGAGCACCCACATCTGGGCTAAAAAGATGTAATAATTGTTTACCTCTAAAGCTGTAGTATTGCATATTTGTACTCTGTAGTGCAGTGTGCCGAAAGAGTATGCATGCCAAATTTAGACAAACAGGCAAACATGCAAGATGGAAGGATGTGGATGCACCAAAGTATGTTCAAACAATACCAACCTTCAATTTTGATATTTGAAAAATCATAAATGTAAATATTTGTACAAATGTAGATCACAAGCAGATACAAGACCAATACCACAAGATCATAGCATTAAAGACAGCAAAGATAAGAACAAAAATCAAGTATCATGATTTGGGAAAACAATAATTTATGAGACATCAACGATCAACCAGAGTAGGCGTAGCATTATGCAGTTACAACCTAACAAGCTTAGTTAGCACTAACAACTGCCTACACTTCTAACGCCCCTAACGTAGCACACGGTATAGAGGATGAAAAGGTAACAAGAGTAGCAAGTCAAAAAATATGTCCTTCCTTTTTAACAAACATTTGTATCGAGAGATCAAATCTAAACAACTGCTACAGCAATGCAACGTCAAACCTTGCAATTCGCTAATCAGAAATTACAAAATAGAAGCGAAAATAGCAATGAATCGTAAAAAAAACATTTATCTGGAATAAATCGCATTAACACAATACTCAAAGGCAAAAACATCAAATTGTTTGTGTATTATCCATTGCACAGTAGCAAGTAGTACAAGAGTATTTTCAAAAAGTAGTACAAGAGCACAACTTTTTTTAGATAATGGAAGAGAAAAACATCTCCTCTGACCTCTGCATTAAGGATACACACCCCAAGTACAAGAGCACAACTACATAATTATAATCACGATTCACTAGTAAACTTCTAGGAATAAACAGTTAGCAACTTCACAGTATAAGACATCAAATGAACAAGTCAGGGGAAAACAGCAGCTTTACAGTACAAGCCCTCGAGACGAAATGGAATTATAGCAATGCAAATTTATTTCAGTGATTACCTCCGAACCGCTCGGCCTCCTTGTTGTAATCCACCAATTTTTGTTCAATACGCTTCCCAGCGGTGAAGTCGAACCCAGCGGAGGGGTCGCTATACGAGATGAACTCCCCGTGGAGAGCGGCGGAGCGGCGGCAGAGCACGGGATACTGCTTGCCCTCATCCGCGCGGCGGTAGTACAGCCAAGGGCCCCAGCGAACGGGCGGCGTGCAGGCGTCGGAGGCGAGGCGGGAGGCCATCTCGAGCTGGAGCTTCCGCGCGAGGCGGTCGGCGCCGGCGGCGGCGAGGCAGGCCTCGGCGTACTTCTCCTCGGCCTCCATGTGGACGTCCATGTGGCGCATGGCGGCGGCGTCGGACAGCGCGCCCATCCAGGCGTAGCTGTCGTGCCACGTCTCCCCGTGGATGGTGATGGGCTCCGGCTTCTGCGGCGGCCGCGGTGGGTTGAGGGGAGGTGGCGGGGTGACGGGGATGAGGGCTTGGAGCGGCGGTGGATGTGGCGGCGGAGGAGGAGGCGGGGGAGGAGGTCGAGGCGGTGCCGCATGGTCGCGGCGATCGGAGTCGCCGGTGGTGAGAGGGCAGTGGTGGAGACCGGAGTCGGGAGAGGTTTTAGGTGGGGTTTTGGTTCGCCGGATTTGGGCGAGGCGAAGGATTTGGGGGATCGAAATGGGCTTTTGATTTTAGGCCTTGGGCTAGTGGGTAAAATATGCGATGTGGGCTCCTCTAGGTGCAACATGTAACGGGCCGTGAAGAAAAGGCGTTCCCTCCTGGAAAATGCGCTTTAGTCCACTGATTGCCCATCGTTCCATTAAGGACTTCTAATTTGTTTTCGACCAAAATTTAATCAAAGGAGAAAATTGTGAGCTTTTTTTAGATAAATAAATTACTTATGAAAGTTAAAAATATAGTAGTATCACTGTCCTAATAAATCGCCTCTTTGCTAGTTCTCAAATATGTAGTGCAAAAAAGTGACAATGTGGTACTTTAAAAAGTATGTGAATTACATACTATGGAACCTAAAATAGTTGAGTATTATCTTCTTTACTCATGGCGGCGCAAAACTTCCAACCTGGTAAAGCTCAGCTCTTGTACAAAGGGTCATGATATAGGAAGTGCCTTTTCGTCCACCTTCTTCCGTGAATCCAAATGGCTATCAAAGGGATTGGGTCTAATCAATTTGAATCCGAACAAGCCTCGAGGGATTCTAGGTTTCTATAAATTTTTGTATATTTGGCTCTGTAGCAATTTTAAATTTCAAAAATAGCCCCATTCGAGCGGAAATTTCAAAATGGCCTCAGAATAGCAGCACGCATCTGCATGGTACCGAGGGCGCGACCACCGCCTCGCCCCGGCGCGCGGTGACCGCCCGCCCGGCGCGCAGCCACCGCCGGCGCTGATGCAGCAATGCCCCATTTTCGGATTTTTTTAAAAAAGAAGAACATCTAAAAATCAAAATAAAATTAAAATTAAATAAAATTTGGGAAAAAAATAGATTTTTTTTAAAAAAATATTAAATATTATTAAAAATAATAATTTTGAAACGATCGCGCTTGGCCGCCTCGGCTCAGGCTACCGCGCGGCCGCAGCACCAAGCGACGCCACAGCTCCCCTAATTCGCGCAGAGCACCGAGCGGCGTTAGCTCGCTGTGTCGCTTTCCACCGAAAGCAAAGCGTTTTTGTTTTTTTTCTTTAAGTCACGCCAAGTCATATCGCTTCACATCGGTCATTCGTTGTCTGCATTTTGCGTCACAGATATGAACGAACGCCGCGCGCAGCGTTGGAGGCGCGCGCGGCGTTCTAACGTTGTGATTAGATTAGGTAATGACGATTTAAATTTTTCTCTTATTGCGCTTTGTAGCGTTAAGTACGCATTTAGATTTCACTAATCGTTGGTTGTTCTCATTTGTAGCAATGACACATACTCTACCACCCCTACTCGAGGAGGCATGGGACGCCAAAGATCGCCGCTCACGTTGGATCGGTGGCAATAGATCGCCAACTCGTGACACGGACCGAGGAGACTTGGCCGTTGGACGAGCGCAGTGCGTTCCGAGACTTCGCAATCCGACCGGTGATTGCGTTCGCTCGGATGTCGAACATGGGGCAAAACCTCCGATTGATGTCGCCTTCTTTCCGCCCTGGTTGATCGTTGGCCGGAGACCCACACGCCCACTTCCGGTGGGGAAATGACCGTGACATCGCAAGACGCCGGCTTCATTACGGCTACCGCTATGAGGCCGCGGCGGTAGTTCCTCCGAGGTCGGTGGACCGAAGACGCGTCTCCATCATCGCCGCATCCTATCCCCGAGAGGTCTAAGGGCGCTCAAGACGGCCGTCGCGTCAATTCATGCATTGCCTGAATGACGCAACGGAGGAGGTGGTTCAATGCCACCTAATTGCATATTTGTTATTTATTTTCGGGTGGGTCATGTTCCTGTGAGGACCCCGATTTATTCGACTTGTAATGCTTAGCCTTCCATTGACCCTAGCATCACAAATCAAATAAACCAAGCCTCGAGATATGTATACTTCCCAAAAATGCAGTATACACACCCCGTTACAAAATTATGCATCAATTACATACATCACGATGACAAGTCTATCAAAAGACGTACATAATATAGAGTCATTACAACAAAGGGGCGACTGGCCAAACAACAACAAGAATCATTAACAGCGGAAGCGAAAGTGTCATAAGATGGCTAAGACAAAAACCAACCGGTTAGCCACATAACCATTGTGGCAACCGACCGCCGCCAAGCTAGTCGTCCATACCGTAGCAAAACTCACCAAAGTTGATCCCTTGGGGATCAACCTTCTTCCTCTCCAACAATTAAGCAAAGCAAATGAGTACAAAATTGTACTCGCAAGATATACGGGTAACAAAACCTAGTTACTACTACATGTAAGCTTTAATCAAAGGATAAGGCTCAAGGTTAGTCTTCAGCATGAAGCAAGTTTTATTTGCAATAGATAATAATTTGAAGGCAATTTTAACAATCTGAAATTTATTTGCATAAATAATCGCGATACAATAAGTAATAACATACCACAACCTGGAGATGACTAACCCAATAGCCATCACAACCATAGGACGAGGCTATTCGAATAGTTTTAACCCTGCAGGGGTGTACCAATGTACCCACACTTCAGACCGCCTTTTTGCCAAGCTATTAAGCACACTTCCTTTGGTATGCCGGCACGGCTAAGTCTTACGAGACATTTCCAATGGAAAGCGTTAATTAAGAGTCGCACGTATGGGGTTGACCCTCAGTAGCCAGCCGACGAAATGGGCTACCAGGACCATACGTTGTGGTGGAGTCAGGCAAAGCCAGGAGTCATTAGCCATTTAGGGTAAAGCTAGCCGGACATTTGCAAGACCCGGCGGGTGGAGGACCTAGAAAGGAACCACCCCGGTCACGCCTTTGTGATCCTTTTTCTCTATGAACTACAGCCAGCGATTCATTAATTAATGCCTCCCAAGGTACTAAGTCAAGAGAGGTCACATTTCCCTCTAGTGTGGTTAGCACGCAAAAATGCTTGGTTTAGTGTAACAAGATGTTCGGTCCTTGTTGACTCGGGCACCATTCCAGTCACACCCAATTCACACCATCTTACCATTGTGCCCAAGTCCAAATCATTTTGTTTTCATTTTTAGTTTTCACAAATAATCATAGCACAAGGCCGAAATCATAAGTCATAATAATTATTTGTGTGATCAAGGTCATCGACTAAGTCGACAACCGCCCAATTCTACCGGTAACTAAGCATTGCTAAGCATTATATCGCAAAGACAATAAAAGACTATAAATCACCCACCGGGCTCTAATTCACCAGTGAGGATAATATCCTAGGGTAGTGGCGGGGATGAATAATTTCAGGGCAACAATGCAATAGGACTAGCTACCTCTTAATCGACACAAAGAAATTAATTTTGACACAAAGAAGCATGCATACTTAGGTTTTGCAAACAAGATATTAGACTTTAAAAGTAATAGGAGAAATATGATCAAATGATGTTACACTGCTTGCCTTCCTGTAGATCACTTGTTTACTGCAGAGGATCCACTCACGTAATCAATAATTCCTTCGGAACCTAACGCGAAAAGGTGACAACTAAATAAGAACAAGAACTCCAAATAAAACCCAACAGCAAAAGATATCCAAATACCAAGAAATTTATACAGCAGCAAGATTAAGATTTTAGACAAATTTAGGAACAAGAATTTCTTCATTTAGACATAGTATGCAAAAGTTATGGTTAAAACAATTCTTCTCAGTCTGACTAATTCCAGATTAATTTCTATCTGTTACTGTTCATGGCATAAATTTCTAGAATTATCTAGAGTTTGCACAATTTGGAGTTAAAATGAATTAGTTATGATTTTTCTAAGTTGTAAAACTAGTATATATCACTTTTCAGGAACATAAACAAGGGCAAAGCCCATTTCACATTAAAGCATGTCTACAGAGAAATTTTACCAGTTTGAGTTTGCTCAGTTTGGAATTACAGAGAAAAAGTTATGCATTTTATAAGTTAATGAATTTTCTAGGCAGTATTTAATGTTGAGACAAGTTAATACAACTTACATTAGTTTCTGCTATAGAAAAGTGCCTAAGTTCATTTTCAAATTGAAGTTCTGCTTATTACAAAGCTAGTGCAATTGGAATCTGTGAGGACCTCGGTTTATTCGGCTTGTACTGTTTAACCATCCCCTTGGTCCTAACAGTACAAATCAAATAAACCAAGCCTCGAGATATGTATACTTCCTGCACTGCAGATACACACCCTGCTACAAAATCATGCATCAATTCCATTCATACACATAGAGTCAAGCAAAAGCAACAACTGAAAGACATAGATAATATGAATAGAGTTATTACAAAAGAGAGGCCAACCGGCCAAATAACACATAAGTAACTAATTTGAACAGTGGAAGCAAAATGGCCATAAGATGGCGATAAACGAAAGCCAATCGGTGTGCCTTTACCCACAAGGCAACCAACCGGACCGCCAAGCTAATCGTCCCCACACAGCAGAACATGACTCACAAAAGTGAGGCCCTTGAGGCTCACCTTCTTCCTCTGCAACAATTAATATTAAGCAGCGATGAGTACAAAATTGTTTTTGTACTGCAAGACCGACGTGTGAGATAACATAACTATAATTAACTACATGCAAGCTTTATTTAAGTGGATGAGGCTCTGGACTTATTTTCAACATAAAGCAAGTTTTCATTTGCAATATGGTAATAGATTCAAAGCAAGTTTGCAATTAACTTTTATGGTTCAAATAAAGAGGACAATAATAACAATAGATAGAGAACAACACCAACCTAGAAGTGACTAACCCATAGTCACCACAACAATAGCATGAAGTACCCTTCATACCACCCGTGTCAAGTTTAAGTTTTTAAAAGGTTGTAGTCTAGTTCTTGTGGAAATAACCAAGCGTGTCCATAACCTAGACGAGGCTATTCGAATAGTTTTAACCTCGCAGGTGTACCAATGTACCCACACGATAGACCGCCTTTCCACCACCACGGTTAGCACACTTCCTTTGGTATGCGTGCATGGCTAAGTCTAACAAGACGCTTTCCAATGGACGATACTAATTAAGAGTCAGAACCCACGGAGAAGGACACATTAGACACCCTAACCGGCCGCTAATGCTCCTCCAACACCACAAACACACACACAGAACACACCCACCGACTCAGCTCATAATTAACACCTCCCAAAGTACTTAGTCAAGAGAGGTTCCATATCCCCCTCGTGTGGTTAGCACGCAACAATTGCTTGGATCAATGGCACAAGTAACTCGGTCCTTAGGGACTTAGGCACCATTCCAATCACACCCAACAGATCACCCAACATACCATTGTGCCCAAGCCAAGATATAATTTTTGTTTTCAGTTTTTGATTTGCAAAATGGTAAAACACAAGGGTTGGACATAATGGAATAATAATAACATTTGTGTGATCAAGATCACCGACTAAGTCGATGATCGCCCAATACTACCGATACTAGGCATGGCTAAGCAATATTTATTCGAAATCTAGTAAGTGACAAGAGCTCATCCAACGAACTATAATCACAGCAAATAACCTAGGATCAGGTAGTAGAGGATAATCATTGACCTACAGATTATGCAACTAGAGGTCTAACTAATCAATTTAACAACAAAATAGCAATGCATACATAGAAGTTAAACAAAATATTAGACTTTAAAAGTAATGGGATCAATGGGAAATGATCAATCGCTTGCTCGCTTGTCGTTGTTCAAATTGTTGCAGAGGGTCGTTCTCGGGGTTACCGCAAATGTCGAAGCCTAAGCGAAAGAGCGAAAACAACCAATAAGACGAGCAACACTTAAACGAAAGAGCAAGCAAAAATTATCCAAATGCGACGAAATTTATACACAAGGTAAAATACGAATACACCTAGTCATAGAAACTGGAAAAACCTAATTTGGATTTGTGGTGCAAAAGACATTCCTTAAAAACCTATTTTCGCCATAATTAGGTAATCAGAGTGTAAAATATTTTCTAGAAAGATTTTGAAGTGAAACTTTTATGGTAGCTACCGTATAGTGATAAGCCATATAAAATTTCAGGTCATTTGGAGTTATATTGAAAGAGTTATGATTTGTCTAAATTGTTTAGGTATTAAACTAAAATATGATCCTTATGATTTTTAAAAATAGTAAAATTTGTGAAACCAATTTTCCTAGCAATTACACCATCAATGGAAGCTAATCCAATTGATTCATACAAAAAGGATCTATAGATTAAAAGATATGCATTTTACAAGTTTGCTAAAAGTTAGAAAAAAAAGATAAGTTCACTTGTTTACTATTTTTGAAAAAGGTTTTCCAGGTTTGATCATGGTCTACATTTATTTTTCTATTTAAGTTCAAGGTATAAGGGAGCTAACAAAACTGGAATCATCTAATTTGGAGCTAAGATGACAAAGATATGAAAATGAGAAGACCTTAATGTGATATGGATTTCTGGACTTAGCGAAAACCGGCAGATCGAGAAAGAGGCGACGTGGCTAACCCACAGCCACAGATCTCGGATCCAACGGACGACATTGAACCAGACCAAAACACTCCTCACGCGCGCGGAACAGAGGGCCGACGTGGAGGCTCCAGGGTCGTTGATCTCTTGATCCAACGGCCGAAGACCAGCCACGTCGCTCCCGCAGCGTTGTCGTCCGACAACGAACCGGCGACACCGCCGCTTGCTCGGCGCGACGCCGCGAAGCCGGGCCGCGGCGGCGCGGCCGAGTGGCAAATGGGAGCGCAATACCCCTGCGCACACGCCCTCACCAAAAACACCGCCGGGGATGGCCTACACCGCCGGCGCGGCAAAGAGGGGCGGAGACGATCCCGCGGTAAAAATGATAACCGCAGAACGCTAGGGGCTAAGCCCCACTATCCTGCGCGCTAGCTACTGGAGGGTGCCAGAGACTCACCGGGAGGTCGCGGTGAAAATAAATCGCCGAGGGGTGCTTTGGCGGAGGACAGAGACGAGCGGCGAGGCTTCACGCGAGGAGAAATCGGATCAAACAAAGAAGAGTGGGTGATGCCAATAGCTTCTCAACACCCCAGAGGAGGTCCAATGAGAGCAATAGAGAAATGAAGGTCTTACCGTGGCTGGAGACGAAAAAGAGGCGCCGCGCCGATTTGGGGAAATCTAAAATCCGGTGCCCCGTCAAGCATCCCGAAATGGAGTGGGGTTAAGCACCACCGAGGTGAGGAGAAGCAACAGAGCAAGGAGGGAGCCAGGAACCACCGGAGCACTGGGTTCACCGAGAAGCTCGCGGGCAACAATGGCGGCGAGGAGATTTCGAGCGCCTAAGCTCCACAAGGGCGGTGGGCACGGAGAGCTCAAGGGTGTGTAAAGGAGGACAAAGGAGGACAAGGGGGCTTAAGTAGGCCTCGAGGAGCAAGAGAGCACCGTTGTTCGCCTGGGTTCCGCTGCCACGCGGTCGCCTTGAGCGACGGGAGCAGTTGAGACGACGACTAAACGGGGCGGTGGAGTGACGGACATTTAATGCGCGTGCAGAGAGCCGTTGACGAAGACGAAGGTGACAGGGCACTGCGCACCCACGCTCGGCTCCGCCATGGCGCAGCGCCGCGCGAGCGAGAGGAGGACGACGATGGCCAGCCGTCCGATTTGCATCCAAGGGCTAGCGCGCGATCGCGTTGAAACGGCATCGGCGAACGTCGACCGCCCGATTGAAATCCAACGGCTGAGAAACAGAGGGCAACCGGAGTTGTCCGAATGCTTACACGAATTAGAGCCGTTCGATGGAGATCCAACGGCTGATGACGCGCGCGCTCGCTCGACCGCGCCGGGTGCAGTTAGTTGGCTCGGTCGAGTCAAGTGACTCGAGCCCGAGTCTGACTCGCACCCGAGGAACAGTGCAAACCAGTTAGGGTTTGATTTTTGAACTAAAACTTTGGGGATTTAAATGAGGCATCAAATCAACTCCAAAATTTATGAAATTTTAACTGGCGCTTCCTGACCTTAGGGTTAACCTTCCATAAAATTTTCAGAGATTTTTGTGTACTGAGATTTTCTCAAGAAATTCCAGAAGGTTATTTCAGAGGTTTGACCAAGGTTTGACTTGCCTCTAAAATATTTCAAATAATTTCCAAAAATTATGAAATAATTCAGAGGTGTTACCATGCAACCCTAGAACCAAGGAAAATTATTTCCAAGGGTTTGACATAAGATTTCACCCAGAAGGTTTTGACTTGATAAATGAGGCTTTGGATTTTGAATTTTCCAAAATTCTTTTTACAAGAATTTTCAGAAAAGTTCAAAAGCACAAGGATGTAAGAAAAGTTTTAATTTACCCTCAATTTCTTACATTTGAAACACAAGCCAAAATTTGGGATGTTACAAACCTCCCCCCCTTACAAAAATCTCGTCCCGAGATTTGGTCACTCGGAAAAGAAAGAGGGGTAGTCCGCACGGAGACGATCTTCTCGTTCCCATGTAGCCTCATCCTCGGAATGGTTTGACCACTGAACTTTAAGGAGCTTGATGGTCTTGTTCCTTGTTCTTCGCTCAGCCTCCTCGAGTACGCGAACAGGGTGCTCGCGATAGGTCAAATCTTCCTGAACATCCAGGGCTTCCAACAGAGCTTCCTCAGTTGGAACACGGAGGCACTTCTTTAGCTGGGACACATGGAACACATCATGTACCCCCGCAAGTGCAGCAGGCAACTCCAACTTGTAGGCAACAGCTCCCTTTTTCTCGATAACACGGTATGGACCGACATATCGAGGAGCTAACTTGCCCTTGACACCAAAACGCGGTGACCTTTCGAGGAGAAACCTTGAGGTAAACGGTCATTGGGCTCAAAGCTCAACTCACGACGACGGCGATCCGCATAGCTCTTTTGCCCGGATTGAGCCGTGCGTAAGCGGTCACGAATGAGTCGACTTGACCTTCGCCTCATTAATCGAGTCCGCCAAAGAAAGGTCTTTCACCGGTCTCGCACCAGTTCAACGGGTTCTACACTTTCTCCCGTATAAGGCCTCAAATGGTGCCATGCCGAGACTGGCTTGGAAGCTGTTGTTATAAGAAACTCGGCGAATGGCAAGCACTTCTCCCAATGCTTCCCATAGGAAAGAACACAAGCTCGCAGCATGTCCTCTAAAACTTGGTTGACCCTCTCGGTCTAACCATCTGTTTGGGGGTGATATGATGTGCTGAAAGAAAGACGAGTTCCCATAGCTTCTTGCAAGCTATGCCGAATCGAAGTGAAGATGGAACCACGATCGAAATGATCGTTTTCGCACTTCGCAAGCTCACTATCTCGGCGATATAGAGCTCGCAAGGTGACCGTACGAATCTTGGTCTTGATCGAAGAAAATGCGCCACTTTCGTCAACCGGTCAATGATAACCCAAATGGCATCATTGCCCTCGGTGACCTAGGTAGGCGCTGACAAAATCCATCCCGACCGAATCCCACTTCCACTCCGAATGGGCAAGGGTGAAGCAATCCACCGACGCCGATGCTCGCCTTGACACGACGACACATGTCGCACTCCGAACGAACCTTGCGATCTCCTCTTCATTCGGGTCCACCGAATCTCTCGCGAAGATCCTGGTACATCTTCGTGGCCCCGGGATGAATGGACAAGGGAGAATCATGGGCTTCGCGGAGGATCAAATCCCGCAACTCCATGTCCTTTGGAACCACGAGGCGTTGCCACAACCTCACGACACCAAGCTCATCTACGGAGAAGCACGGGTCGTTCCATTCTTGACATTTTCCTTGATGCGGTTCACCCCAACATCCGATTTGAGCGGCACTGATCCGATCCACCAAGGTTGGTGTACAACCAAGGCAATGAGGAACCATGCTCAACCAAACCCAAGTTGAGACGTGAAACTCCTCCGTAAGAGGGGGCGCGCTCTTGGAGCAACATCGCATTGCAATGCGCTGCGACTAAGCGCATCCGCAACGACATTGGCCTTGCCGGATGGTAGTGAATACCCACGCCATAGTCCTGATCAACTCCAACCATCTCCTTTGCCTAAGGTTCGTGTCCGGTTGGGTGAACAAATACTTTAAGCTTTTGTGATCCGAATACACTTCACAACGACACCGATTAGGTAATGTCGCCAAATCTTAAGTGCATGGATCACGCCGCCAACTCAAGTCATGGGTAGGGTAGTTGAGTTCATGAGGTCTCAATTGCCTTGATGCATAGGCCACTACCTTGCCTTCTTGCATAAGGACACAACCGAGGCCTCGACGAGAAGCGCCACAAAAGATATCGGCTTTGACGGACATCGGGAGAACAAGAACGGAGCGGTGGTCAATCGCTTCTTAAGTTCTTGGAAACTTTCTCGCAATCACGGACCACGAGAACTTCTTGTCCTTCTTGAGCAACTCAGTCATCGGCCGCTATCTTTGAGAAGTTCTCGATAAAGCGACGATAGTATCCCGCTAAACCAAGAAAACTCAACTTCGGTGACCGAAGTGGTCGACTCCATCACCGACTTACGCCTTGCTTGAGCACGAAACTCCTTCTTCTTCACCTTCATCAAGCGGCAGGATGTGAGCTCGACGAACGCCGTCCGAACTCATCCCAAGAGACGATGTGGCGGCGGCTGCATGGCAAGAAGTTCTCCCATCAGAGAGTGCTGCCCCCTGCGGTGATGGGAGGCAAAGAGTGCCCCGCCCGGTCCAGCATCGAGCAACGCCGAGCTTGCGCCAACCCGACGCACCAGTCATCCGCGCCCAATGGGTCCTAAGACCTGGAGAACGTGGGGGGCTGAGTGCGAAGAAACTCGGCCAAACCCCCACGAGACTGATGTCCGCCTCCCTGCCCGGATCCTGAGGCTCCGGCAAGGGCGGAGGTGTTGCGCGCAATAACATCCAAAGCAGACCTCCTGTCCTCCGAACAGTTGCGCTCGATCCAAGAAGGACTCACCATGGTTGGAGGAGGCGGAAGCTCCTCATCCAAACCAGGCTGCTGACCACGGCCGCTACGAGTACCTCCAGCCATCCTGGTTCAAGAAATTTCGGTTAGAACCAAAGCACTAATACTAGAAGTTGATGAAAGTGAAAAGCTAACGATTAGGGGAGTGAGATATCACCCTAACCGAAAGCCAAGAACAGCAAGTAACGAACTTTAAATGTTTCCAAAAAGGCTCCAAAACAGTAAGGGAAACACCAAACCAAATCTCACTTCTCAATGCCATCAACCCGTATTGAATGAACGAGCAATGGTTTGAGAAGATAAAATTTCAGCACGCTACAACAAGTCTAACACTACTCGAGAGCAAGGTTAACTCAGTGAAATAGGTGTTAGATACTTATCTAACTAGTATCACATCTTACCCTTTTATTCCCACAAGTTTTAGTTGATTAACCTCTCATTTTCTACCCTATTTAGAACCTTTGAGCTTACTGTCCGGAAATTGAACGATCGCTGTCCAGATTTTGCATCCAAGCTCCTAAGCCGAAATCTTCAACTTCCGAAGCTTCAAAATCTTGTAGAGGGCGGCTAACATTTTAATTTGCCAAACTCATTGGTTCCCAAAACCCAATTTAAACGATAACACTATCTTTTTAGAAGAAGATGAGGGAAAACAATTTTTTTAAAAACTCAATTTGGATCAAGATGAGAGAAGAAAGCTAAGATAGGTAAGGAATAAAATCTGAGGATTTACTTAAGCTTTCATAAATCATTTGATACTTTGAAATTAAGTTTTCCAAAATATCCTAAAGACGACCAAGCTTGGGTTACTACGGTTGGAATGGCTCTGATACCAAACTTTGTGAGGACCCCGGTTTATTCGGCTTGTACTGTTTAACCATCCCCTTGGTCCTAACAGTACAAATCAAATAAACCAAGCCTCGAGATATGTATACTTCCCAGAATTGCAGTATACACACTCCGTTACAAAATCAAGCATCAATTCCATTCATACACATAGAGTCGAAGCAAAAGCAACAACTGAAAGACATAGATAATATGAATAGAGTTATTACAAAAGAGAGGTCAACCGGCCAAATAACACATAAGTAACTAATTTGAACAGCGGAAGCAAAATGGCCACAAGATGGCGATAAACGAAAGCCAATCGGTGTGCCTTTACCCACAAGGCAACCAACCGGACCGCCAAGCTAATCGTCTCAGACAGCGCCGCAACACAGCTCACAAAAGTGAGGCCCTTGGGGCTCACCTTCTTCCTCTGCAACAATTAATATTAAGCAAAGCAGATGAGTACAAAAATTGTTTTTGTACTCGCAAGACTGACGTGTGAGATAACATAACTATAATTAACTACATGCAAGCTTTATTTAAGTGGATGAGGCTCTGGACTTATTTTCAACATAAAGCAAGTTTTCATTTGCAATATGGTAATAGATTCAAAGCAAGTTTGCAATTAACTTTTATGGTTCAAATAAAGAGGGACAATAATAACAATAGATAGAGAACAACACCAACCTAGAAGTGACTAACCCATAGTCACCACAACAATAGCATGAAGTACCCCTTCATACCACCCGTGTCAAGTTTAAGTTTTTAAAAGGTTGTAGTCTAGTTCTTGTGGGAAATAACCAAGCGTGTCCATAACCTAGGACGAGGCTATTCGAATAGTTTTAACCCTGCAGGGGTGTACCAATGTACCCACACGATAGACCGCCTTTCCACCAGCCACGGTTAGCACACTTCCTTTGGTATGCAGGCATGGCTAAGTCTAACAAGACGCTTTCCAATGGACGATGCTAATTAAGAGCCGCAACCCACGGAGAAGGACACATTAGACAGCCTAACTGGCCTGCTAATGCTCCCCTCCAACACCACAAACACACACACATGAACACACCCACCGACCAGCTCATAATTAACACCTCCCAAAGTACTTAGTCAAGAGAGATTCCATATCCCCCTCGTGTGGTTAGCACGCAACAATTGCTTGGATCAATGGCACAAGTAACTCGGTCCTTAGGGACTTAGGCACCATTCCAATCACACCCAACATATCACCCAACATACCATTGTGCCCAAGCCAAGATATAATTTTTGTTTTCAGTTTTTGATTTGCAAAATGGTAATACACAAGGGTTGGACATAATGGAATAATAATAGCATTTGTGTGATCAAGATCACCGACTAAGTCGATGATCGCCCAATACTACCGATACTAGGCATGGCTAAGCAATATTTATTCGAAATCTACTAAATGACAAGAGCTCATCCAACGAACTATAATCACAGCAAATAACCTAGGCTCAGGTAGTAGAGGATAACCATTTACCTACAGATTATGCAACTAGAGGTCTAACTAATCAATTTAACAACAAAATAGCAATGCATACATAGAAGTTAAACAAAATATTAGACTTTAAAAGTAATGGGATCAATGGGAAATGATCAAACTGCTTGCCTGCTTGATGTTGTTCAAATTGTTGCGGAGGGTCGTTCTCGGGGTTACCGCAAATCTCGAAGCCTAAGCGAAAGAGCGAAAACAACCAATAAGACGAGCAACACTTAAACGAAAGAGCAAGCAAAAATTATCCAAATGCGACGAAATTTATACACAAGGTAAAATACGAATACACCTAGTCATAGAAACTGGAAAAACCTAATTTGGATTTGTGGTGCAAAAGACATTCCTTAAAAACCTATTTTCGGCCATAATTAGGTACTGTAGCGAAAATATTTTCTAGAAAGATTTTGAAGCTGAAACTTTTATGGTAGCTACCTCTGGTATAGTGATAAGCCATATAAAATTTCAGGTCATTTGGAGTTATATTGAAAGAGTTATGATTTGTCTAAATTGTTTAGGGTATTAAACTAAAATATGATCCTTATGATTTTTAAAAATAGTAAAATTTGTGAAACCAATTTTCCTAGCAATTACACCATCAGTGGAAGCTAATCCAATTGGATTCATACAAAAAAGGATCTATAGATTAAAAGATATGCATTTTACAAGTTTGCTAAAAGTTCTGAAAAACAGTATTAAGTTCACTTGTTTACTATTTTTGAAAAAGGTTTTCCAGGTTTGATCATGGTCTACAATTATTTTTCTATTTAAGTTCAAGGTGTAAGGGAGCTAACAAAACTGGAATCATCTAATTTGGAGCTAAGATGACAAAGATATGAAAATGAGAAGACCTTAATGTGATACGGTTTACGGACTTAGCGGCCGGCAGATCGAGAAAGAGGCGGCGTGGCTAACCCACACCGCAGATCTCGGATCCAACGGACGACATTGAACTGCACCAAAACACTCCTCGCGCGCGAACGGAGGGCCGACGTGGTGGCTCCAGGGTCGTTGATCTCTAGATCCAACGGCCGAAGACCAGCCACGTCGCTCCCGCAGCGTTGTCGTCCGACAACAGAACCGGCGACACCGCTCGCTTGCCTGGCGCGACGCCGGCGAGCTGGGCTGCGGCGGCGCGGGCTGAGTGGCAAAATGGGAGCGCAATACCCCTACGCACACGCCCTCACCAAAAACACCGCCGGGGATGGCCTACACCGCCGGCGCGGCAAAGAGGGGCGGAGACGATCCCGCGGTAAAAATGATAACCGCAGAACGCTAGGGGCTAAGCCCCACTATCCTGCGCGCTAGCTACTGGAGGGTGCCAGAGACTCACCGGGAGGTTGCGGTGAAAATAAACCGCCGAGAGGTGTCCGCGGAGGGCGAGACGCGAGCGGCGGAGGCTTCACGCGGAGGGAGAAATCTGGATCAAACAAAGAAGAGTGGGTGATGCCAATAGCTTCTCAACACCCCAGAGGAGGTCCAGCCGAGAGCAATAGAGAAATGAAGGTCTTACCGGCGCTGGAGACGAAAAGAGGCGCTCGCGGCCGATTTGGGGGAAATCCAAAATCCCGGTGCTCCCGTCGAAGCATCCTGAAATGGAGTGGGGGTTAAGCACCACCGAGGTGAGGAGAAGCAACAGAGCAAGGAGGAGCCAGGGAACCACCGAGCTTTGGGTTCACCGAGAAGCTCGCGGGCAACAATGGCGGCGAGGAGATTTGAGCGCTGGAAGCTCCACAAGGGCGGTGGGTGCGGGAGAGCTCAAGGGTGTGTAAGGAGGACAAAGGAGGACAAGGGGGGCTTAAGTAGGCCTGAGGAGCAAGAGAGCACCGTTGCTCCGCCTCGGATTCCCGCTGCCGCTGCGGTCGCCTTGAGCGACGGGAGTAGTTGAGACGACGACTAAACAGGGCGGTGGAGTGACGGGCATTTAATGCGCGTGCAGAGAGCCGTTGACGAAGACGGAGGTGACAGGGCACTGCGCACCCACGCTCGGCTCCGCCATGGCGCCGCGCCGCGCGAGCGAGAGGAGGACGACGATGGCGAGCCGTCAGATTTGCATCCAAGGGCTAGCGCGCGATCGCGTTGAAACGGCATCGGCGAACGTCGACCGCCCGATTGAAATCCAACGGCTGAGAAACAGAGGGCAACCGGAGTTGTCCGAATGCTTACACGAATGAGAGCCGTTCGATGGAGATCCAACGGCTGATGACGCGCGCGCTCGCTCGACCGCGCCGGGTGCAGTTAGTTGGCTCGGTCGAGTCAAGTGACTCGAGCCCGAGTCTGACTCGCACCCGAGGAACAGTGCAAACCAGTTAGGGTTTGATTTTTGAACTGAAACTTTGGGGATTTAAATGAGGCATCAAATCAACTCCAAAATTTATGAAATTTTAACTGGAGCTTCCTGACCTTAGGGTTAACCTTCCATAAAATTTTCAGAGATTTTTGTGCCCTGAGATTTTCTCAAGAAATTCCAGAAGGTTATTTCAAAGGTTTGACCAAGGTTTGACTTGCCTCTAAAATATTTCAAATAATTTCCAAAAATTATGAAATAATTCAGAGGTGTTACCATGCAACCCTAGAACCAAGGAAAATTATTTCCAAGGGTTTGACATAAGATTTCACCCAGAAGGTTTTGACTTGATAAATGAGGCTTTGGATTTTGAATTTTCCAAAATTCTTTTTACAAGAATTTTCAGAAAAGTTCAAAAGCACAAGGATGTAAGAAAAGTTTTAATTTACCCTCAATTTCTTACATTTGAAACACAAGCCAAAATTTGGGATGTTACAAACATTCAAAAAGGAGTTATAAAGAGAAAGTTATACACTTTTGAAATTTACATTAAATATAAAACACAACTAAAAGCCCTCGGCTTCAAAAACTGAAAAACCAACCCAACCCGGGGAGGTCGTGGGCCGTCGATCCACAGTCACACGGCTCACAATCTCGAGCGCGGACCGAAAGACCTCTTCCCGCATTGGGAGGTGCAGGCCGTTGAGATTAGATCCAACGGCCACGACGAGTGCATGCACAAAGACACGCAGAGGAGGTCCTCGCGCCTACAGGTGGCCGGGACCGTCAGATCAAGATCGGGCGGTCCACAGCTCTAAGGGAGGTCCTACGGCTAAAGTTCACCCGAGGAGGTCCTGACGGCTAAGATCTCGCAAGGGAGGTCTTAACGGTCAAGATCAAGCGAAGGAGGTCCCGCGGTAAGTCAAGCGAGGACACCGGATAGCCGGGATTTCACCGAGGAGGTCATGGATGGCCAAGATTTACGCGGGAGGTCCTACGCGACGTGGTTTTAACGGGAGGAGATGCGGGCGGCTAGGATTCCGACGGAGAGGTCCTAAGCGGTCGGGATTAACGAGGAGGTCCGCAAGGACAAGGTTTCAACAGGAAGAGATGCGGGCGCACAGATCACCCTAGGAGGTCTGCGGTTCGAGATCAAAGCGGAGGGAGGTCTTTTGCAAAGAGGACCTCGGAGGAGGTCCGGGGTTTTCTTTATAAAAGACCAGGGGTGGTCTTTTACAAAGAGGACCCTAAAGGTGGTCTTTAGGGGTGGTCTTTACAAAAATGACCGGGGTGGTCTTTTTGCGCAGAAGAGGTCCTAGCGGCCAGGATTTAACCGGGGTGGTCCTAGACGGCTGGGATCAAAACAAGAGGGGAGGTCCGGGCGCTAGGATTTTTACAGAGAAGTATCCTACGGCCAAAAAGCTAATCTGAGGAGGTCCGGGATGGATAGGATGTGCACGAGGAGATCTTGATGGCTGAGATTTATAGGAAAAGAGGTCCTAGCGCTAGGTTTTAACAGAGGAAGATCCTAGGGTTAAGACTTCACCCACGGAGGTCCTGGGACTTAGGATTTGCACAGAAAACACTCTACGGCACAGATCTAACTTGGGGTGATCTTTAACGGCTACGATTACACCTAGGAGGTCGGGGACTTAGAAGGCACGCGCGTTTTGTCGGCAAGACAGCATTAATGAGCAACCTCGGACAACATTAATGCCAATCATTAGACTATGATTTCTGCCCGAGTACGACACGGCAAAACACGAGTTTGGTTTTTAGCTCACCGCCGGCGACGGGGACCTCGCCGGTGAAAACCAAAAGCACGGCTAGGTTCCGAATAGTAAGGAGAACCTACAGGTGCCAAAAGCTACACCTAAAACACCTCCTACCGGCGGCTAGCCGGAGATGACCGCCGGAGACAAAATACAGCCAAAACGAAAAACTAACTAGATCTAAAAGAACCGGGTTTCCAATACTAAGGTACCAACCTGGGACTGGAAGAGGTCCAGGGAGGGTCGCAAGAACTCCGGTGACGGTGGTGCTCGCCGGAGATGAGGAAGACGACACTCCCGGCCACGAAAGCAAACTCCCCAAATTGTCAACCTCTGTGAAGGTTAAACAAACAAGTTAGGGAGGCTTGAGGGGACCAAGACGACAAGACGACACGCCAAGATTGCAATATTGAACCACTGGAGCTCAGAGGTCGCCGGAGAGCTCCAAAGTGCAGCAATGGTGGTCGAGGCTCTCGGAAGTTTTGAGCGCAAGTGTACTGGGAGAAGAACTAGGGTTGTGAAAGAGGGTCTTAAGGAAACTTAGAGAGGAAGCTTGGAGTTCTAACATAGCCGGAGAGCCAAGGAAAAACATTTGCAATGCCACCCGGGTGCACTGAGCTAGGGTACATTCGAAATGATGGGAGTAGGTAACAGGGAGACTTTTTGGGAAAAAGGTGCTGACATGAACTAAAGGTGATCAGAGATAGCCGTTGACAAGAGCAAGAAATGACAAGGCACTGCTCAAAACTACTCTAGTTCTGACACACACGCATGCGTCTGAAAAACGAGGATGACCAGTCCCGGAGGTCCTACCAGTCAGGGTCTTGGTTGTGTTCTTATCCAGGCAGGCAAGGTAGTGGCCTATGCATCGAGGCAGTTGAGGCCTCATGAACTCAACTATCCTACTCACGACTTGGAGTTAGCTGCTGTGGTTCATGCACTCAAGATTTGGCGGCATTATCTGATTGTTAACCGTTGTGAGGTGTATTCTGACCACAAGAGCTTGAAGTACTTGTTCACTCAGCCAGATCTGAACCTCAGGCAAAGGAGATGGTTGGAATTGATCAAGGACTATGATATGGGTATTCAGTATCACCCGGGCAAGGCCAATGTTGTTGCAGATGCGCTTAGTCGAAAGGTGTATTGCAACATGTTGATGCTCCAAGAGCAGCAGCCCACCCTTATCTCAGAATTTCAGCGCCTCAATTTGGGTTTGATCGAGCACAGATCTCTTGCTACCTTGGTTGTGCAGCCAACCTTGGTGGACCAAATCAAGCGGCTGTGCATGATGTTGGTGTGAGCGGATCAGCGAGAATATCAAGGATGGGATAGCCAAGTGCTTTTCAGAGGATGAGCATGGCGTTGTGTGGTTTGGGCAGCGTCTTGTAGTTCCTAAGGTCATGGAGTTGCGGGAATTGATTCTCCGCGAAGCCCATGACTCCCCTTTGTCCATCCATCCCGGGGCTACCAAGATGTATCAGGACCTTCGTCAGAGATTCTGGTGGACCCGCATGAAGCGCGAGATTGCCAGGTTCGTTGCCGAGTGCGACGTGTGCTGTCGTGTGAAGGCCGAGCATCGGCGTCCGCGAGCCTTCTTCACCTTTGCCGGTGCGAGTGGAAGTGGGATTCCGTTGGCATGGACTTCATCACCGGGTTGCCCCGTACTTCTTCTGGGAAGGATGCCTTGTGGGTCATCATTGATCGGTTGACGAAGGTGGCTCATTTTCTTCCAGTGCGGGCAAAGATTGATGTGAGTCAGTTGGCAGACTTGTATATATCTCGCATTGTGTGCCTGCATGGTGTGCCCCGAACGATTGTGTCAGACCGTGGTTCTCTTTTCACCTCTCGTTTCTGGCATAAATTGCAAGAGGCTATGGGCACCCGCCTTACTTTGATTGACTTACCATCCTCGAGCCGATGGTCGACGGAGCGAGTCAACCAAGTGTTGGAAGATATGCTCGTGCTTGTGTTCTTTCCTATGGGAAGAAGTGGGAGAAATGCCTACCATTTGCTGAGTTCTCCTACAACAACAGCTATCAAGCGAGTCTTGGCATGACACCGTTTGAGGCCTTGTATGGGAGGAGATGCGAGAACCCGTTGAACTGGTCGAGGCGGTGGCGGCAATTTTTCGCCCGAGTCGATTAATGAGGCGAAAGCGAGTCGATTGATTCGCGAGCATCTGCGCACGGCCCGATCGAGCGTAAGAGCTATGCGGATCGCCGTCGCCGTGAGTTGAGCTTTCAGCCCAATGACTTTGTGTATCTCAAAGTCTCACCCTTGAAGGGCCATCAGCGTTTTGGCATCAAGGGCAAGTTGGCTCCTCGCTATGTTGGGCCGTATCGTATCGTCGAGAAAGTTGGGGTTGTGGCATACAGGTTGGAGCTGCCAGCTGCACTTGAGGGTGTGCATGATGTGTTCCATGTGTCACACTGAAGAAGTGCCTCGTGTCCCCTCGAGGAAGCTCGTTGGAGGTTCTCGATGTGCGAGGAGAATTTGACCTACCGCGAGCATCCTGTTCGCATTCTTGAGGAATCTGAACGGAGAACAAGGAACCGGGTCATCAAGTTCCTTAAGGTTCAATGGTTAAACCATTCTGAAGATGAGGCAACTTGGGAGCGAGAAGATCGCCTTCGTGCAGATTTTCCTTCTTTCTTCTCCGAGTAAACGGAATCTCGTGACGAGATTCTTGTAAGGGGGGAAGAGTTGTAACATCCCAATTTTAGACTTGTGTTTCAAATGTAAGAAAATGAGGGAAAATTAAAACTTTTTCTTACATCTTGTATTTCCTGTATGCTTTGGACAATTGTTGTAAAGAGATTATGGGAATACAAAGATCACAAGTCATTTCGACCCACATCTTATTCTTCTTAGTCATTCTTGTTCCATCTTGTGATAATCTCCTGGAAATAATTTTCCTAAATTCTTGGGTTGGCTTGGGGCTCCTCTGGAAAATTCCACAATTTTTAGAAATTGTTTGAATGCTGTTGGAGGAAAGTCAACCCAATTCAAAATCTGGTCAAACCTTGGACCAGACTTTGTTAAATTTTGGAGAAAAATCCACAGCACCAAAGCCTCTGAAAATTTTATTCTAGGTCCTCGTTTGAGTCAGCCAGCTCCTGTAAAAATTTCGTAATTTTTGGAGTCGGTTGGCTGCCTCAAACAATTCTCCAAAGAGCGGCTCCTTCTAAAACCGGAAAAACTAAATCGGTTGAGTCGGACTCGGGCTCGGACCGAGCCCAACTCAACCGACTTGGTTGGACCACGCCGCCCGACCGCACTCGGGCTCAGGCATTGCGCGCGCAAGGCTGAGCCATTGGATCTCAATTCAACGCTCACGACCCCACGATCCGAGGAGCTCTTGAGTGCCCTCGGCGCCGGGGTGGTCGGGCCCTGGATCTTCATCCGGTCCACGACCTCCGGGACCTCCTCGCCGCGCAAGACCTCCCCACCTCTCGTGATGCGGGACGCCCGGGACCTCCCGAGCACATCCGGGACGTCCGGACCTCCCCGGCTCTGCTTTCTTCCCACGACCTCACGGAGGTGCGGTCATCATGGTTTTCCCGCACCCTTGCGTGTGTCGAGTCGAGCGGTTGGGGCGGTGAGATGTCACCTTTGCCTCTTGTCAACGGCTCTTTCTCACGACATGCATTTATTGCCGATCGGCTTTAACCTCAAAGTCTCCACCCTGCTCTGCCCCTACCTACCCTTGTCAAATCCAGTCAGTCCATGGCAGGGGCATGGTTCATGCTCACAGTAGGCTTTTGCCCACACCATTGCCAAGCTTCCAGGCTATGTATAGCTTGAAACCTCCCTTCTCCTTTTCCTTCTTCGTTCTTTGTTGTGCTTGAGCTCCCTCAGTTGAGCTGGTTCCCAAACTCAAACACCTAAGCACACACCCTCTCTCTGCCACCATTATCGGCTTTGGAGATCTTTGAAGGCCTCGAGCTCCAGTGGTTCCATTGGTTCCTTTCTCTTCCTCTGGTCCTCTCTGGTCACCTAGGACCCTCCCTAATCTCTCTGGTTTGCCTCTCATAGGGTTGACCAGCTTTGCGGGAGATCCTGATTCGGCCGAGGAGCACCTCCTTTCTTCCTCGACTCCGGTGATCTGCTCCGCCGCCAGCGCTCCTCCGGGCTGCTCTGGACCTTCCCTACACTCGGGTGAGTTCATTTAGTCCCATTGGGCTCTAGGTTTTAGTAGCTTAGCTCGTAGCGCTCAGTTTTGTCGTTTTCGGTTTTGCCGAAAAGCTTGTCCTCCGCCATTCTCCGGCTCGCCGCCGTTCAAGGCCGTCGCCGCCATCGAGAGTGCCTCCGCTAGGTCCGCGGCACTATTGTGTGTATATCGGTGCCCTTGGTCGGCGCCGGCGAGGTCCCCATCGCCGGCGGCAAGCCGTTAAACGTGCTCGGGATTTTGCCGGTTCAAAACTCCCGTTTTCGTCATTTTCTTAGGACATCATTAATGCCCAATCATTGCTATTCATTGGCGCATTAATCATGTCTTAAACTGTGTCGTAGCGTCACTGGCATGTGGGCCCTAGGCTTGGACTGAAATCCAGAAGTTATTAATGTCCTTTTAGATCCTTTTATTACCAATCATCAGCCGCATTAGTTTTGTCGGAAGCCGTCACTGTGGTCGTGTTCTGGGTCACCGCTCAGACCACCCCCACGACCTCCTAGACTTGTTGTCCACCGTTTAGGACCTCCTTAGAATTAATCCGAGCCGTAGGACCATCCTTGGGGTTCTCTTTGCAAAAAGACCTCCCTTAGTCGTTTTATAAAAACCACCCCCTGGACCTCCACCGAGGTCCTCTTTGCAAAAAGACCTCTCCTTTGTCATTTTGCAAAGACCACCTCAGGACCACCCTCGGGGTCGTCTTTGGGAAAAACCACCCCTGGCCTTTTATAAAGAAAACCCCGCTCAGACCTCTTAGGCTCCATCCTGACCGTTCACGACCTCCCCGGTTTAGATCTGAGCGTTAGATCTCTTTTTGTTAAATCCTCAGTGCTCAGACCTCCCTCCGCCTCGATCTGGACCGTTCAGGACCTCCCTAGGCCTGATCTGAACCGTCCAGATCTCCTCCGATTAAAACACTATCGCTTAGGACCTCCCCGAGTAGATCTTGGCCATCCAAGACCTCCTCGTGTAAATCCCAGCCGCTCAAGACCTCCCCCTGGAGATCTTGACCGTCTAGGACCTCCTCCTTTGGATCCGTAGCGTTAGGACCTCCTCCTCTGGTCTAAACCGTTAGATTTAGATCTAACGGGCTAGACCTCCTTCCTCGATTTAAAGCCTTAGGACCTCCCTAGTGCTCGGGACCGCGGATCTCGTCGACGGCCACGACCTCTGATAAGCGCTAGGACCTCCTTTGCGTCTTGTTGTGCATGACCGGTCGTGGCCGTTGGATCTAATCTCAACGGTCCAGACCTCCCCAGTGCGGGAGGAGGTCTTGTGTGCGCTGTGCTTCGAGGCTCGTAGCCGTCAGATCTTGATCTAACGGCCCACGACCTCTCCTTATTCGTTCAGTTCAGTTGGACCTTCCGAGAGCTCGAAGTTTCTAAGTCTTTTGCTGTTTCAAATTTCAAAAGTGCATAATTTTGTCATTTTAATTCCTTTTTGAATGATTCCAGTTGCTGTAGCTTGGTTATAATGTGAACTTTAATCTGAGAATGAATTTAGGCCCTGTTTTGTAGCAGGAAATGATTTAAACAACATGATCTTGTTTAGTGAACTTGGTTATCTAGAAATTCTTTGAAAACTTGTAAAATACATAACTTTCTCTCTGTAATTGCAAACTGAGCAAACTCAACTTGGTAAAATTGGTCTGTAGACATGCTTTAATATGAACTAGGCCTTGTCTTTATTTATGTCCCTGAGAATTGATATATGCTAGTTTTAGAACTTAGAAAAATCATAACTAATTCATTATAACTCCAAATTGTGTAAACTCAGATTTTCTGTTGTTAGGATAACCCTATCTACCTACCATAAAAATTTCAAGTTCCAGATCGTTCTAGAAAATTTCGCCATGAACAGTATCTCTAATTAATTTAATTATGAATTATTTAGGCTGAGAGAACTTAGATTAGCCATAACTTTTTCATGTTAAGTCCAATTGGAGTGATTCTTGTTTCTAAAATTGTCTAAAATCAACCTCTAGCTGTTGTAAAAATTTCGTTGGATTTGGATGTTCTTTGCTGTTGAGTTCCTTTTGGTGTTCTTCGTTCTTATCGGTTTTTATCGCCTTTTCGCGTTAGGTTCGAAAAATTTATTGAACTGAGCACTCCTCTGCAGCAAGAACAAATCCAGCAAGGCAAGCAGTTTGATCATGTTAATCCTAGTATTTTAAGTATTTATGTTGATTACAACTTCTATGTATGCATTGCTACTTTGTGTTAAACTATTGTCGTTAGTTGGCCTAGTAGATGCATTTCCTTAGCAAATGATTATCCTCTACTACCATGAGCCTAGGTTATTCTTTGTGATTAGAGTTCGTGGATGAGCTCTTGTCACTTAGTAGCTACTTAATTAATTGCTTAGCCATGCTTAGCTTAGGTAAAAATGGGCGGTTATCGACTTGTCGATAACCTTGATCACATAAAACTTATTATGATTATGATTTCCACCTTGTGCCATGTCTATTTATGAAAACTAAAACTGAAAACAAAATGATTTAGACTTAGGCACAATGGTATGTTGGTGTGCTTCTGGGTGTGACTGGAATGGTGCCCGGGTCATTAAGGACCGAGTTACTTGCGCCACCGTACTGAGCATTTTGCGTGCTAACCACACTAGAGGGTATGTGACCTCTCTTGACTTAGTAATTTGGCGTGTATTGGCTTCGGGTCGCAGGGAGTCGCAGGAGGGATGGAGGTGGGAGCATTGTAGTGTCCGAAAGGCTTCCCCCGTGATGGCTGGTTGTCTTTCGGCTTGCAATGTAAGCGTATGGGTTTCTATCCATACGAGCGGCTCGGGGTTAATACACAATATTGGAAAACGTCTCGTAGGACTTAGCCGTGCCGGCATACCTTCGGAAGTGTGCTTTGTGGCTTAAAGGCGATGCAAGTGTGGGTACATTGGTACACCTGCGAGGTTAAAACTATTCGAATAGCCTCGTCCTAGGTTATGGACACGCTCGGATACGCCCCGTGAGAACTAGACTACAACCTTTTAATTAAAACTTGATGGGTGGTACGAATCGGGGATTCGTGCTATGTTGTGGTGACTATTGGGATAGTCACTTCCAGGTGGTTACCTGTATGTATCTTTATTACGCTTTTATGTTGACAACAAAATAGATTTGCAAACCTGCTTTTAAATGTACTACATTATTGCAAATAAAGTTGGCTTTATGCAAAATGAGACATACAACCTCTACCTAAATAAGCTTGCATGTAGTTTATGAATAGGTCTGCTATTCCACACGTCAGTCTTGCGAGTACCTTTGTGTACTCAGTTATCTTGCTTAAATGTAATTGTTGCAGAGGAAGAAGGTGAGCTTGAGGGGCCTCACTTCTGTGAGTTGTGTTGTGGTAGCTTGCGAGGCGTCTAGCTGGCGGCCCGGTCGGTTGCCTTGTGGGTGTGTGGCTAACCGGTCGACTTTTGTTCTAGCCGTCTTATGGCACCTTTGCTTCATTGTCTTTCTTGTATATTGTTCTATTTGGCAGTCGGCTCTTTTGTAATAACTTTACTTTATGTATGTCGTTATTGAACTTAGTGTTGTATGGTATATGGAAATGATGTGTAATTTTGTGATGATGTGCATATCTTGCAGTGCAGGAAGCATATGTCCATCGAGGCTTAGAATGCTTAATTAGTAATGCTAGAACCATTTGGAGGTTAAGTGTTACTAGTTAAATATTCCGGGTCCCCACACTGAGAGATCTTTCTAGATTCAAAAGATGGTGGGGCAAGATCATTGTTAGCTGGTGGGGCGATTTGCCTGGTTACTCCACTAATGAACGAGGCCTTAGCTGGATAACTAGCTATACGGAGTCATCCCTCCATAGCTAGTTTGTTAGGGGAGCTATGACCATATAGGCCACAGACATTTGAGGCAATAACAGGTAGGTGATGCCCTTAGATGTATGGGGAAGGAAATGTGCTACTCAAGTCAAACAAACGATGACCTCCTAGAAGGCATCTAGGGGTTCAGGATAGACTAACAAGATTATTTTTTTTAACTGGGGTGGTACCAGGCATCAGACAAAAAAAACAAACAAAGACCAACAACAACAAAGATGGGGATACAAGGGAATGAGATGCTCCTGAATTGAATAAAATAGTATCAGGGCAAGAGTTAACAAGAAGCGTACATAACACGACGTTGGGTACCTCCTGAGCTTTCCCAACTGAGATGGAGTTGACTTGATTACGAACGACCCTCAGGTCGCGATGTTTCGCAGGTGCATGTGATCGAATCATGGGCTGCGAAAAGAAACGAGAGGTTGCTGCAAGCTTCTTGGAACAGTTATTAGCATAATGACCCTAGAGTTTGCAGAGGAAACACGTGACTTCGGCTAGATTGCGGAGGCCGCCCTACTAACTTGCAGGTGCACGCGATTGGGGCACGGCCTGCGGAGGACGAGGGGTTACTGCAACCTCCTTGGGACAACTATGCGCATAGTGACCCTTGTTGTTGCAGAAGAAACAGGTGACATCAGCCATCTGTTGCTGCTTGAGACGATCCTTTAATTTTCTCTTTCTGGTCCCAGCAACAATGGGATTTTCGACCACAATATGAAAGTCAGGGAAAGTATAGACGGGTAATTTTTCTCGTAGCTCTTCAGACAAATCATCCAGGAACTTCTCTGGTTTGGAGGCATTGGCGGTTACGATGCTTAAGGATGACCGAAGAAGCAGTCGTTGCAGTTCTAACGGCCTGGAGATTACCCGGTTCATACTACACTCTTTGGGAGAGTGGTCGCTTCCCTCGCAGAGGAAACAAGTGACTTTGGCAGTCGGACAATCCCCGGGCAAGTGATCTTCATCACAATTTGGACAAGCTGTAGTACACTTGTTGCCGTAGTGTCCTTACTCACCACAGCGCTGGCAGACCTTAACCTACCCTAGTTGGCAATCTGCGGTGACATGACTCTCTTCACCACAGTCTGAACAAAAATGAGGTAACTGCCATTCCTCGGGGCAATGTGACCAAGATCTGTCACACTGGCCAGAGGGGAGGCACTTGCAAGCCTTGTCTGGACAGTTGGAGCCAGGGAGATCTCCATCCCAGCCAGCTTGCCAACCTAGTTCGCTGCTGGTCTGTCCAGACATCCTGCTACGAAGAGATGGGTTAGCAATGCAACCTGAAAACTAGAAGCTGAAAGGTGCGAAAGAAAGGCCAAAGACTAGGGAGTTCGGCTGAAAGTTGGGGTGGGAATAGATACTAAGATGGATAAGGGACGAGCCCGAAGCATGAAGGTAAAGGAAAACCAATTAACATCTCTATGAAATGGACACCAAAAGTTTAAACCAGCATAAAATCAATGCAAGATCTTCATTTACAGAATCAACTTCCCAGTATGACTAACTCGTATGGAAGAACGAGCAATCAGTTTTAGGAAGGTAATTTCATAATGCAACCCTTGGTTCAATGCAACCAAAAAGCAAGGTAAAACTACCTAAAGGACTGTTAGGCACTTTAACTAATTCATATCACTTCTTACCCTTTTATCTCCACAAGTTTTAATTGAATTTACCTCTCATTCTCAGCAATATATACTATTAATAGCTAGCTGTCCAGAAATTCTTGCTTGCTGTCCAGATTTTGTCTTCCCTCTTCTGGCCAAATTCTTCATCTCTAGGAGCTCCTAACCTCCTCCAAAAGACAGCTAACACTCCAAATTATAACTCTCATGGGTTACTCAAAACCAATTTAATCGATAAAGCAACTATCTTTTGAAAGAAGATGAGAGGGAAAACAATTTTCCAAATTCAACCAAGAATAAGGTGAGAGGAGCAAGCTAAGATAGATAAGGAGTAAAATTTGAGACTCTACTTAAATTTCCATAACCCATTTGACTCTTGAAATTAAGTTTTCAAAATATCCTAAAGACGACCAAGCTAGGGGTTTCTACGGTCAGTATGGCTCTGATACCAACTTTGTGAGGACCCCGATTTATTCGACTTGTAATGCTTAGCCTTCCATTGACCCTAGCATCACAAATCAAATAAACCAAGCCTCGAGATATGTATACTTCCCAGAAATACAGTATATACACCCCGTTACAAAATCATGCATCAATTCCATACATCACGATGACAAGTCTAGCAAAAGACGTACATAATATAGAGTCATTACAACAAAGGGGCGACTGGCCAAACAACAACAAGAATCATTAATAGCGGAAGCGAAAGTGCCATAAGATGGCTAAGACAAAAACCAACCGGTTAGCCACATAACCACAGGGCAACCGACCGGGCCGCCAAGCTAGTCGTCCATACCGTAGCAAAACTCACCAAAGTTGATCCCTTGGGGATCAACCTTCTTCCTCTGCAACAATTAAGCAAAGCAAATAAGTACAAAATTGTACTCGCAAGACTTAGGAGTAACAAAACCTAGTTACTACTACATGCAAGCTTTAATCAAAGGATAAGGCTCAAGGTTAGTCTTCAGCATGAAGCAAGTTTTATTTGCAATAGATAATAATTTGAAGGCAATTTTAACAATCTGAAATTTATTTGCATAAATAATCGCGATACAATAAGTAATAACATACCACAACCTGGAGATGACTAACCCAATAGCCATCACAACCATAGCATGAATTACCCATTCGTACCACCCATGTCAAGTTTTAATTTAAAAGGTTGTAGTCTAACTCTTGAAAGACCTTGCCAAGCGTGTCCACAACCTAGGACGAGGCTATTCGAATAGTTTTAACCCTGCAGGGGTGTACCAATGTACCCACACTTCAGACCGCCTTTTGCCAAGCTATTAAGCACACTTCCTTTGGTATGCCGGCACGGCTAAGTCCTACGAGATATTTCCAATGGAAAGCGTTAATTAAGAGTCGCACGTATGGGGTTGACCCTCAGTAGCCAGCCGACGAAATGGGCTACCAGGACCATACGTTGTGGTGGAGTCAGGCAAAGCCAGGAGTCATTAGCCATTTAGGGTAAAGTTAGCCGGACATTTGCAAGACCCCGGTCAGGGTGGAGGACCTAGAAAGGAACCACCCCGGTCACGCCTTTGTGATCCTTTTTCTCTATGAACTACAACCAGCGACTCATTAATTAATACCTCCCAAGGTACTAAGTCAAGAGAGGTCTCATTTCCCTCTAGTGTGGTTAGCACGCAAAAATGCTTGGTTTAGTGTAACAAGATGTTCGGTCCTTGTTGACTCGGGCACCATTCCAGTCACACCCAATTCACACCATCTTACCATTGTGCCCAAGTCCAAATCATTTTGTTTTCATTTTTAGTTTTCACAAATAATCATAGCACAAGGCCGAAATCATAAGTCATAATAAGTATTTGTGTGATCAAGGTCATCGACTAAGTCGACAACCGCCCAATTCTACCGGTAACTAAGCATTGCTAAGCATTATATCACAAAGACAATAAAAGACTATAAATCACCCACCGGGCTCTAATTCACCAGTGAGGATAATATACTAGGGTAGTGGCGGGGATGAATAATTTCAGGGCAACAATGCAATAGGACTAGCTACCTCTTAATCGACACAAAGAAATTAATTTTGACACAAAGAAGCATGCATATTTAGGTTTTGCAAACAAGATATTAGACTTTAAAAGTAATAGGAGCAATATGATCAAATGATGTTACACTACTTGCCTTGTTGTAGATCACTTGTTTGCTGCAGAGGATCCACTCACGTAATCAATAATTCCTTCAGAACCTAACGCGAAAAGGCGATAACCAATAAGAACAAGAACTCCAAATAAAACCCAACGGCAAAAGATATCCAAATACCAAGAAATTTATACAGCAGCAAGATTAAGATTTTAGACAAATTTAGGAACAAGAATTTCTTCATTTAGACTTAGTATGCAAAAGTTATGGCTAAAACAATTCTTCTGAGCCTGACTAATTCCAGATTAATTTCTATCTGTTACTGTTCATAGCATAAATTTCTAGAATGATCTAGAGTCTGAAATTTTTATGGTAGGCAGGTTAAGACATTCTAAGAACAGTAAAATTGAGTTTGCACAATTTGGAGTTAAAATGAATTAGTTATGATTTTTCTAAGTTGTAAAACTAGTATATATCACTTTTTAGGAACATAAACAAGGGCAAAGCCCATTTCACATTAAAGCATGTCTACAGAGAAATTTTACCAGTTTGAGTTTGCTCAGTTTGGAATTACAGAGAAAAAGTTATGCATTTTATAAGTTAATGAATTTTCTAGGCAATATTTAATGTTGAGACAAGTTAATACAACTTACATTAGTTTCTGCTATAGAAAAGTGCCTAAGTTCATTTTCAAATTGAAGTTCTGCTTATTACAAAGCTAGTGCAATTGGAATCATTCAAAAAGGAGTTATAAAGAGAAAGTTATACACTTTTGAAATTTACATTAAATATAAAACACAACTAAAAGCCCACGGCTTCAAAAACTGAAAAACCAACCCAACCCGGGGAGGTCGTGGGCCATCGATCCACAATCACACGGCTCACAATCTCGAAGCGCAGTGCACCGAAAGACCTCTTCCCGCATTGGGGAGGTCTGGGCCGTTGAGATTAGATCCAACGGCTACGACCAGTGCATGCACAGCGCACGTAGAGGAGGTCCTCGCGCCTACAGGTGGCCGGGACCGTCAGATCAAGATCGGGCGGTCCAGAGCTCTAAGGGAGGTCCTACGGCTAAAGTTCACCCGAAGAGGTCCCGACGGCTAAGATCTCGCAAGGGAGGTCTTAACGGTCAAGATCAAATGAAGGAGGTCCTGGCGGTAAGTCAACTGAGGGACACCTGGATAGCTGGGATTTCACCGAGGAGGTCATGGATGGCCAAGATTTACGCGGGGAGGTCCTACGCGACAGGGTTTTAACGGGAGGAGTTCTGGACGGCTAGGATTCCGACGGAGAGGTCCTAAACGGTCGGGATTAACGAGGAGGTCCGCAAGGACAAGGTTTCAACAGGAAGAGATCTGGACGGCACAGATCACCCTAGGGAGGTCCTGGACGGTTCAGATCAAAGCGGAGGGAGGTCTTTTGCAAAGAGGACCTCGGAGGAGGTCTGGGGTTTTCTTTATAAAAGACCAGCGGTGGTCTTTTACAAAGAGGAACCTAAGGGTGGTCTTTAGGGGTGGTCTTTACAAAAATGACCGGGGTGGTCTTTTGCGCAGAAGAGGTCCTAGCGGCCAGGATTTAACCAGGGTGGTCCTAGATGGCTGGGATCAAAACAAGAGGGGAGGTCCGGGTGCTAGGATTTTTACAGAGAAGGATCCTACAACCAAAAAGCTAATCTGAGGAGGTCCGGGATGGATAGGATGTGCACGAGGAGATCTTGATGGCTGAGATTTATAGGAAAAGAGGTCCTAGCACTAGGTTTTAACAGAGGAAGATCCTAGGGTTAAGACTTCACCCATGGAGGTCCTGGGACTTAGGATTTGCACAGAAAACACTATACGGCACAAATCTAACTTGGGGTGATCATTAACGGCTACGATTACACCTAGGAGGTCGGGGACTTAGAAGGTACGCGCGTTTTGCCGGCAAGACAACATTAATGAGCAACCTCGGACAACATTAATGCCAATCATTAGACTATGATTCCTGCCCGAGTACGACACGGCAAAACACGAGTTTGGTTTTTAGCTCACCGCCGGCGACGGGGACCTCGCCGGTGAAAACCAAAAGCACGGCTAGGTTCCAAATAGTAAGGAGAACCTACAGGTGCCAAAAGCGCACACAACATTTCTATGGTTGGGCGGACGACGAGGATCCCGTGGAAGGACCAACCATGGGATCCCGATGGACTGTGGCATCACTGGGGTGGTCTAGGGATAGGGCGCGTCGCATATACCCCGAGTTCCACAACGAATTCGAGGTCCTGCACGAGGATAATGTAATATGGGCTCCTTGGACGGATGCCTTCGTGTAGGGCACAGCGCCCGACGGGTTGAGCTTGCTGTGCCACCAGGATGCGGCGTACTGGAGGACAACTTGTCATCTGTTCTTCTCCCACATGGTTGAGGCCTACAACCCACAACGGGTGATGAGGCAGTTCGAGCTGCACCAGGAGATCCCCCCTGCTCTAGGGCGACCGCTTGCGAGGCGCAGTCACTTGTAAGTACATTGCATTGCTTAATAATGTTGTAGGTCATTTACTCATATGTTATGTCGGTACCATAATTTGTTGTGTTTGTTCCACCTGCAGGCAGACGAAGAAGGGCCGCAAGAGCGATGACTGGCTTCAGACGTAGCAGCCGTGGGTAGATGCATGGCAAACGGCCACTGATTCCATCTTGCAGGAGGCACGGCCTTACGATGAAGGGACTTACGGTACGTACGGCACACGTGAACGAGAATGACAGGCGCCCCCCGGCCCGACATGAAGATCCTACCCACACCAAACGGTTGGGCTTGGGCCTGGACCCGCACCGTGCAGCACGGCGTGACGATTCCATACATTCAGCATGTAGTATATTGACCACCCTCCGCAATAGGGTTAAGTAACCAAATTTCGTTTGTTTCGTAACCATCTAGGTGGACCGGTTGGAGAGCGTTCTGGAGCTCGCCGGCTGAGAACTCGAGCGGGGCACGAACAACACAGTTGAGCGTCTTTTTTCTGTGATGAAGACGCTTGTTGACGATGTTAAGCAAGTCGTTCGTAACATAAGTTGTGGAAGACCCACCGATGTCGACCTGAGGCATCGGAGGGAGCATCGTCGCGTACCCTCACCCCCTCCATCTTCCCGTCCGAGCGAGTCCACCCAGCGGCGCAGTAGCATGGGCGGCGGATCATCTTCGCAGTTGCCACGCAGGGACCGTATGCTGATGCCGTCGTCGTCGCAGATGGACCCTACGCTGATCCCGTCCTCGTCACGGAGGGGCCCTACGCTGATGCCGTCGTCATCACCACGGCGGGAAGACGACATTAGAGAGAGCACGGACGTGCAACCCGAAGCCACCGAGGTTATCCCAGATTCTCCCTCCCAGCCCTTCACTGTCGGGCAATTTGCAATGGGCGATACGGCGCCATGATATCAGTCCGGCTACACACCATACCGCATGATTCACCCGCAAGGTGAACTGCACCGAGCGATTCCCGATTCACCTCGCAGGCTGAGCCGAGTTGGTGCCCTTCCGTGGATCCTGCTGCGGATCCTAATGCTTGGATCACCGAGCTGTTGTCAACGCCAGTCCCGCAGGTGATGCCCCCCGTGCACGATGACACGGCTGTTGAAGAGCCCCGCTATGACTTGCGGTAGGACCCACGGTCACCTGATAGGCTGACGTTTTCACGGGGGCAGATTCGACAGAGACCTACGGCAGCAACACGGTGCGGAAGGCGGTCAGGTCCTATGCCAGCGATCGAGGAGCAACAGCGAGGAGTAGTAACATTAGAAGTCTATTATATGTTGTAACTTGTAATCCAGTTGCTTATTTGAAGTCTATTATATGTTGTAACTTGTAATCCAGTTGCTTATTTAGTTCGTTGTCTATGTAAGCAGAACAATTTTATCCTCATTCATGAAGGCCCGCGACGCATGGATGAAGAGTGCGAGTACAAACCCAAGTAGAACTGACGCTCTACTTCGCAAGAACTACATACAATAGAAGAAACACCGCGAAACTAACTAAGTTTACTAATTTGTGAAGCATCTTCTCAACTCTTACTGTAGTGATTGTTTTATTAGAAAATTGTTTATTACCACAAGGTTTGAAATACCAGATGCAAGAAAAGTTTTAAATTTGCACACACATGTTCTTACATTTCAGACACAAGTCTAATACTTGGCCAGCGAGGAGTTCAACACCGAGCTCACAAGGAAGGGAAAATGGCCCCGATCCTCGCAGTAGGTCGGGCCATTCCGTAGTAGTCCTTCGTCCTACCCGCCATGTTTTTTACTATCCCCTAAAGGCATGTATACTTACATAGTCCGGATGCTTGTGTTGCACTATACCGTAGTAGTAGCAAGGATGACTCAAGCAATTAGCCGAACTAGCATGCCATGTGACCACGTGTAATGTGCCTCTGTCTTCGGATTCTGATGTACTTCTGGTTCCATGCAAGCCTATCTTCCTCTTCTCCTTGAACCCAACTGCAATTTATGCACAGGCTATATATGGATGGTTTGGCTGCCATTCAGCTCACTCTTCACTTCCTCTTCTCCTTTCTTCCAACTCATATCTTTGCGCAATGACGCGACCCGACGAGTCGACTTTGCGCAATGATGTGACCCGACGAGTCACTTTGCGCAGATGATGTGACCCGACGAGTCGACTTTTGCGCAGATGATGTGACCCGACGAGTCGACTTTGCGATCATTGACCCGACGAGTCACTTTTGTCTGATGATGTAACGACGAGTCGGGACAAAATCTAAAAGACATCACGCAACACCGCCAAATGATTCCTCCTCATGCCGCCTACCTCGCGACGCGAATATCCTTGAACCCATTGCAATTTAGCCACGGGCTATATATGAATGCTTTGGCGACCATTCATCTCACTCTTCACTTCCTCTTCTCCTTTCTTCCATTCTATAACAACATGTCTTCGCCTCATCTAACTTTCGTGTGAGCGACAATTAGAATCGCCGCGATAAAGACCTCGTGTGTCCTCGCGGTGGATCAAGCAAATGTGTTCACCTCGCATACGCCAAACGAATCCATCCCGAGTGTTCATGAAGTGTTCAAATCTTACGGTAAATCGCCTAATCATCCTAAATGAATTCCATTGAAATAGCATGTTCTTTTTCACTTCAAGTCAGTAATTCTTTTCGTGAACACAACATGCCGGTTTTGGCGGTGGTGATGAAGTCGCCCCGAGAGTTCGAGATATTGCAATGCAAATTGCTGCCTTACAAGAAGACACTCGTGGTGTTGCAGCATTTTGTCCAGTGGCTCGACTCTCTGATCAACCAATGCAAAATGAAGCTAGCAGACTTAAAAGACTGGATGAAAGGATGGAAAGGGTTGAGAAAATGCTTCAGAAATTACTTCACATAGTTAGTTTTACGGTATTTCTTCTATTATTTGTTGTTCTTGCCAAGTAGAAGTCCAGTTGTAATAAAATTGTAATGTTCACTCTTTATCTATGTATCGTAGTCCTTCATAAATAGATCAACTGTCGTGTATCCCTGCATTACATGACGTATGCTTTTGCGACATTGTTGTACTTTGGCGATACGGCGTTAACAAAATATTATTTCGAGTCTAACAGATAGTTTTCCAGAAGTACGCGAAAGTATAACATATTTGGAATATCCCACAACCTCCTCTAGACCACAAATATACCTTGCTATCAAGACTGCAAACCCTATTTTTTTTTCATTTCTGCAAACCCTAATCGAAATGACTGAAGAAAATTGTGCAGTGCATATAGAGTATGGAACCACAACATTTCTGGCCCCCAACATTTCAATGTACTGTTTTAGGCCATCTTCATAATCACAACGAGCGTTCTCAGCCCCTTTAATTGTATTTTGTACAAGCTCCGTAAAGTAATATGGTTTAACTCGTCATTTTTAACAAGCGCATCGTAATATCACTTACCTTCCTCCTTATGACTCATTACTATCTTAATCGTCCTCGTAAAATTTCTTAGAAATTTAGCGCACTACAACAATATACGACGATCACAAAATGTTATTGCGAGTCTGACAAATTTTGTGCGCTTCATATTCTACAAAAATAACAAACAGACCAACCAACGTTGTCACCACACTTTTATTTTCAAAAAAATAATAACATCATACAATAGATATTTAATATTTTTATTTTTTAATAATATTTAATATTTTTTAAAAAAATTCTAAATTTTTTCCAAATTTTATTTAATTTTTTTAAAAAAATTTGAATTTTTTTTAGATGTTCTTCCTTTTTAAAAAAATCCGAAAATTGAAGCGCTGCCGCTACCGCGCTGTGGCACTGCTGCGCGCTACCGGGGTCGGGCACTGGTCGCCGCCTCGATACTCCGTGATACGTAATCTTTATTCTGGTCATTTTGAAATTTTCATTCGAAAGGGCTATTTTAAAATTTAAAATTGCTACAGGGCCAAATATGCAAAAAAATTCAGGTTTCTAGCGTGCCAGGTTGGGTTCAAGCCCAAGCACCTTAGGCATTGGATTCCTTTTTTTACCTTTTTTTACTAACTGAAATGATTAAACAAAATGTTAGCGAACAAAGCACTCCTACTGTCGTACACCATGGACAGAGTTTTATAAAAACAATGGTTTTGGCGCAGTATAAGACATGAGGCAGCCAATTGTATTCAATGGAACTGTTTTTTTTTATCAATTAACCTATTTTTTAATTTATTTTTATTACTAACCTCTCGTCAACTTTATTTTCAAATCTAACCCTTTTAGCCACTTGATAACACAATACTGTCACGCTATAGTCTAGTTAAATAGTACTTCTTGTCACGTCACTGGTAGTGACGTGACTAAACAACACTGTCACGCCACTAGTGTGGAGTGGTAGGATTTGGCCACATCTATACCTGTTCACAGGCGACCTGGCCTGCCGAGCCCGACCCTGTCCGGGCCAGGCTTGGGATTGATTTTTTTGCCCGAAAGCCCAAAGACCCGAAAAAAGTAATTAAGAATGATAATCTCTTTTTTAATTCTGGAAATAAATTAAATATTATTTTTATTCCAAAAAAGGATTAAAATAATATATTTAAATAAAAAAAATAAATTTTGGGCTAGGCCAGGCTCAGGCCTGCCCGTTTGAGATCGGGTTTTTCAAGCCCAGCCCCGCCCAACGTTTGAACAGCTCTACGCCATGGTGCTGACGTGGCAATATTGTTTTGCCATGTCACGAGTGATGGCATGACCAAAAGGGTTAGAATTAGAAATAAAGTTGACGATGGGTTAATAATAAAAATAAATTAAAAATAGGTTAATTAATAATAATAAAAAAGGTTCTATTTCATGCCTGTAGGCTGTAGCAATTATTTAGTGAGGTCTGGTCAACATATCTAGTCAGCAAAAACCCGTCCAGATTCACTGCTGTCTTGACACCTCCTCACACTCCAACCACTAATCCGCTACCCCCACATAGCGTCATCTAGTGGCGGCCAAACGGGTCGTCCAGCACGGTACCCGAGGCCGTGCCGCCCCGACATGACCAGCTCGTTTACCTGTACGGGTAAAGTTCTCACCACGATTAAAGCCAGGAGCCAGCCATGCATCTGAGTCCCGACCGCCCATGCCCCACTGCCAGCCTCTCCGCACCTGACCTCCCCACACCCGAGCGCCGCCACGCTGCACCTGGGCCGCCCTCCTCCTCCTCCTCTGCTCTGCACCGGCGTCCTTCTCCACCGGCAGTGCTAGGCATGACACTGTGCGTGTCAGGCCGAGCCGGCCCACTGGATCAGGGTGTCGACCCAAACACAACACGACCGATCAGATCATGCCAGCTCGGCCTAGCTATAGTTTAGGCCATGTCATGCTCAAACTAGGCTAATAGTCTTGTGCATCGGGTGGACCTATCTGAACATCAAAAATAAATTTTCTAGAAGAGAATCTCTGTGAGGCCCCTCCTCTACTACCATTGAATAATGTAAGACATCGTTATAGTGTATATGTGTAAAGAGGAATCGAACTACCGTAGGAAAGACCTCCCCTGGAAAATTTATTTCCTCTAAACACCTCTAGCGGCATCTCCCGACGCCCATTCCCAAACGACCGGACTCCCGGTGCCCACAGGTACCCTCTCTGACCCCACCAAACCCAAACGCCTCCCTCACACTGACACATGGAACCAACGAACCTCCGGTCCCACTCGTCATGCACCCTTACCCTTCCACGCCACACTGGCACCCCCCGCTTCGCAGTCTCGCGTTTCGCTGCAGCAGCCGCAACCGCCTCCCCCACACCGGTGGCGGCGCGAGGCACCAACTACTCGACCGGCTCAGCCTCATGAATCTGGCCGCCCCCCTTTCCACGACCGCGACAGCGCCCACCCCTCGCCATGAGATGCCATTAAATCCCTCCCCCGCCGCCTCCTCCTTGCTTCGCCGCTCGCTCTTCGCGTCCCTTCGGAGGATCTCGCCGGCCCCCATGGCCTCCGCGGCCGTCTCCACCGTCGCCGCCGCCGACAACGGCGTCGCGAAGCCGACGGAGAAGCAGCCGGTACAGGTCGGTGCGCCGCTTTCTCTCTTTTCCTGATGTCTCGCTATCTTGTTCTGTGGCTGAGATTCCGTTCGCGGGTTGTGTGCGGCTCGCGGGCTCTGTGTGGCTACGCTTGCATAATACTTTTTTCGAGGAAGTGCAAGCTTTGCACAAGCAGAAAAAAATACAACCGAATACAGATAGGAAAAAAGAAAAAAAAAATCATAATCATCACAACTCTGAAGTGCATTGCAAATCTCCCATCGGATCGTTGATGCTGTAGACTGTAGAGACTAGAGACCAAATGATTCCAATATTAGCTTTTGAGCTGATCTTTTACTTAGGTTCAGGAGTTGTTGTTATGCACATTTGAATTGAGTTCAGGAGATCCTCGAAGTTTAGGAGTAGCTCGGGTATTTGAAGTGTTTTATCTCAGGCAGCTGCGTTGCTAGGAATGCCAAGTAAGCTTAAGGGTAGTCAAATATTTCAACTTTATGTTGATGGTACCACAGTCCCTTTAGTGTGAGTCTTATGGTCAGCAGTCCCCAGATGTGAAACATTTGTTGAATCAATTTATTGTTCTACCATAAGTCGGTAATATGTACAAACATCCTTCAGACAGGGGGTAACTCGAGCAATGCATAACTTGTGATTGGAAAGAGAAAACCTATTTTGTTGTGAACACTGAAAAGTGAGTGCAATTTTTGCTCTCTTTTTTTGTGCGATTGCAGTTTCTCGTGCCCTTAGTCCAAAGAAACTACTGAAATGAGTTATAGGCAGGTCACTAGGTCCCAGTTATTTGCATATTGTATTGCTAAGGAAAAAAGAGCAGCAAGCTAGCACATCCTGACTTCCTGAGTGTTTGCAACTTATAGTACAGAAGGTAACCCCTAGAATTTTCTTCCGGAATTGAACATCAGAAATGGAAGAAAATCTTGATATGCATGTAGACTCTGTTGGTCATGATTTTAACTGGGTGTTATAAACTTATAATGGAGTCCCTTCTGTCATGTAATCATTCAACAAGAATAGTGGCAGCATAGACCATGCAAGATATCACAAATTCCCATCTTGCTGGTCACACCCATATTACATATCATTACTGCTACCTTTCTCATTTGTTCTGTGCAAACCTGTTTGTACGATCGGCCTCTGCCAAGTATTATTATTGTCCATCTGTTACTTCTTTCCGCGGCTATGAGTCTATGACCCATCTACATCTAAAGAATTTCAATGATGAAGCAGGTGCCATATTAGTCTTGCCGATTCATTAGTTCTTCATATTGTAAAATAAACCTGGCTGCTCTGATATAGTTCAGTCATTCCACATTGCCGGCAATCTGCATTCTCTGTTGTAAGAGAAATGCTATATCCTTGATACCGGTTATAAACTTTTGATGCATTCAAAATAACTAAGAATAGTTTTTGCCCTTATGAAGTGAAATATGCACACTTGACTTAAAGCCCATTTGGATTGGACGAAAGGAAACATATTCTTCCACTGAATGTTTACTTTCCTGTAGAGTCCCTATGACATTCCTGCGTTCCAAAAATGACATTAGAATAATGTAGAAATCTAGGACCACAATTCTGCAAAAACGTATGCATGGCAAGGAATAACGACATCATTTCTGTGGCCTTACCTACTTCATCATGGCCATAATTCAGGTTATCCCTGTATTGAGGTGAAAAATCTTTCAGGGTGTTGCGAGCCATAAATGTACAAACTTTTACCCTGGTCAATCGTTGTTTTCCTAGGCCCATTGGTAGAAAACTCATTATCATACAATTACGAGTTTCTCCTATAAATGATAGCAGCAGTCACTCATTGGACAAGAAGGCAATGATTAGAGAAAACCAGGCTACGTTTTCCGTATATAAAGTTTGGAGTTGTTTGGTTCGTTATTTTGGCAACATATGTTGCCATGATTCATGTCATAGGACACCTTGGCTTGAGAAAAAATCTTTGCCTTGCAAAGCATGCCTTAAGTTTGAGGCTTTGTTTGATTCAGCACCTCAAAAGAGATGACGTCATGACAGAAGACAGGTTGAAACAAAATGAAGACAACTCAAGGTTGTCAACCAAGATTTGCTTGGATTTTGGCTAGGCACAACAGCTGAAGCAAACTAACTTTAACCAGGAATCAAATCCTCTATTACCAAATTTCTGGGAAAGGGTTCAGAGCTGAAGCTGATAATGCTGAATTCTTACTTAGCAGGACAGTACGTAGGTCGTAAGTACATGATTTCTTGAATCTTGTCACATATTTTTGACTCAAAATCAAGTGGCTAGTCCTTTTTGTTGTGGTTCTCCTACTTGTCTGTTTTTTTTTTTTTTTTGATCGAAGGGGTGCTTATCTCCCCCGATTTCAATTAATGAAACCAGCCACACTATCATCTAATTATCTACAGTACACAGCTGCAGCACCATCTACAGTACCCCAGCTACAGTACCTCTCCCGGGTGCTTTCCCGAGCGGTCACCCATCCCATTTTTACTCTCTAGCCAGCACGCTCAACGTGCAAGGCCTTAGCCACCCGAAGCCAGCTCGCTCATCGAGCAGCTTCCTCTTACTTGTCTGCTGTTCTTTCTAAAAGTTGAACATGACCAGTTCAATTGTTTTAGTTTGAGGTGAGAGTACACAGTATAATATTTTGGTGCTTGAGTTAAGATATATTTGTAAGATGGCTTTATTGTGAGTGTGGTTGACCATGACTCGTTCAAAATAGATAAGACATAATGAATGTCCACACTCATCCCACACCCCGAAATCATGTTGTTTTTCGTGACTAACTAGTTCGTTGAACCACCAACCTGAGGCTTCATATTAAGTTAGCTAATTCATTTGTTCAGATGTCAATATTGAATCAACACTTAAAACTCTAAAACAAGTCAAATCTACAAACCTTTTATGTGTACAACCAAGGATCCAAAAACCGGAACCGGGCAAAATCCCGCTCGGTGCCATTTCTCCGTTACCGGCCGGTAACCGGACATCCCGGAAAAATCCCAGTTGGATTTCGTCAAATGGAGTTTGAATTCGGGATGAAACCGCCGGAATTTTGAATTTGAAGGATTCCGGTCAGGATTTTGGATCCCGGACCCCACCGGGAAATCCGGTAACCACCGGTTACCGGCTGGGTTTTTTTCCCTGTGTACAACACGATGCATAATTTTCATGTCCAGTATCTAATATGTTGAAACCCAACTGGCATGAACCAAATGTTTGTCTTTTAGAACTTCCATCCTAATATGATTAAACAGAAATTTTGCCTCTATGTATTCTAGTTTGGTTCCGAGTAACAAAGAATTTTATCGTGTGCAATCTCTAATCAGTTGAATTTTACTTCTAGTCAGAGTACATACAAACTTGAGCTTGTGGTTTGATCCTTTCTCCATTGCAGGTCGCAAAGCGTTTGGAAAAGTTTAAGACAACAATTTTCACACAGATGAGCATGCTTGCCATCAAGCATGGAGCAATAAACCTCGGCCAGGGCTTTCCGAATTTTGATGGCCCTGACTTTGTGAAAGAAGCTGCTATTCAAGCTATCAATGCTGGGAAGAATCAGTATGCAAGAGGATATGGTGTGCCTGAACTGAACTCGGCTGTTGCTGAAAGGTTCCTGAAGGACAGTGGGTTGCAAGTCGATCCTGAGAAGGAAGTTACTGTCACATCTGGGTGCACGGAAGCGATAGCTGCAACGATATTGGGTCTTATCAACCCTGGCGATGAAGTGATCTTGTTTGCTCCATTCTATGATTCATACGAGGCTACGCTGTCGATGGCTGGTGCCAATGTAAAAGCCATTACTCTCTGTCCTCCAGATTTTGCAGTCCCTCTTGAGGAGCTAAAGGCCGCAGTCTCTAATAACACCAGAGCGATAATGATAAACACACCACACAATCCTACTGGGAAAATGTTTTCTAGAGAGGAACTTGAATTCATTGCTACTCTCTGCAAGGAAAATGATGTGTTGCTTTTTGCTGATGAGGTCTATGACAAGTTGGCATTTGAGGCAGATCATATATCAATGGCTTCTATTCCCGGCATGTATGAGAGGACTGTGACTATGAACTCTCTGGGAAGACATTCTCTCTAACAGGATGGAAGATCGGTTGGGCAATTGCACCACCACACCTGACATGGGGTGTAAGGCAGGCACACTCATTCCTCACATTTGCCACCTGCACACCAATGCAATCTGCGGCGGCGGCGGCTCTTAGAGCACCAGATAGCTACTATGAGGAACTGAAGAGGGATTACGGTGCAAAGAAAGCAATACTAGTTGACGGACTCAAGGCTGCAGGTTTTATTGTTTACCCTTCAAGTGGAACATACTTCGTCATGGTCGATCACACCCCATTTGGTTTCAACAATGATATTGAGTTCTGTGAGTATTTGATCCGTGAAGTCGGTGTTGTCGCCATACCACCAAGCGTATTTTATCTCAACCCTGAGGATGGGAAGAACTTGGTGAGGTTCACCTTCTGCAAGGATGATGATACGCTGAGAGCCGCAGTTGAGAGGATGAAGACAAAGCTCAGGAATAAATGAAGGGGAGCATGTGGCTGTTGATTTTTAATATTAATCTGCTTGATCTGAACTGCATCCAAATGCATGTACTTTTCTAGCAGTAGTTACCCTGTCAGTGACTTCATCTCTAGTGTCGATTCTATTTGTCTCTTTAAGCAGATGCTGATGGATCAGGGTAGCTGCTGGTACAATCTTGTAGCCTTCAGAGCAAATCTGCAGGCGCTATTTGCTCAAGCTTTGCTGCCTATCCTATCACCAGTCCATCAAATGATCAAAACAACACTTCTGCAACATAAAATTTGTTCTTCTACCTTTCTCCAATTGATCTCAAACTTTTACCATATCATTACAAAGTTGCTCGCTCGAAGTCGATGATCAAAGAGCTGTAACAAACCACTCTTTTTTACCTTACGGTAACACTGGTTTTCTGGGGTCATATGAATGATATGTCCAGACCAAAATGCTGTCCACACAAGCTAATCCTTGATAGACTCGTAGCCGTGAACCCCATCCGTACATGACATGCTTATCATCAGGCATCCTCTATGACTACGAGCCACATGTTCTGGTGAAATTAACATCGCTTGTTACATCCATGGTGCACAATTCCGCACCTGCTGTTACTATCTAGCACCATACGCTTGACCAGCCGGATAAGAACAAGCGTGGCAACAAGAACGAAAAGAATCAACCACATGAGACATGGCACACCAAATGTACCCATGTTGCCTCGATGCCAATCTTTTCCAGGTTCACACTTCACACCGCCATGGCGCCATGTTTGCTCGGTTGTTATCTTCTCTCTCGGACAGCGACTGATACAACGAATAAACTCAACATCTTTCGGTTTTGTGCCATCAGCATGTTGCAGCGAAACAACAAGAACACTAATAATGTCCTCGTCAACCCCACTGGCCTTGTTTTGGCACCGTCTGATTAAACCTTCATAAATGGTGACTAATCAAAATCTGTTGCTAGTAGACAAGATTGCGTTTGTAGATTGAACTGGCTGTCGATGCATAGTTGCATATGGGCGAGGATGTATCATGCGAGCCTTGTCTGCTGAAACTACGATTGATGCGTTGGTTGCCGACCTCGCAATACTTAAAGAAAGAATGGCACATATGAGTAGTATTGTACGTTGTAGTTTCCAATACCATATTTTTCTCCCATGGCAAGTGCAGTTCCCAAGAGCCTGCATCGAGGTGCAATGATCAGACATCTTGCTCATCTGATTGGGCTTCTTGAATTTGTACGGGAGGGAGTATTGTTTATGATACTGGTGCTCATTGTTTATGTCATACCCCTGCCAGCTACTGCTACTACTACTATTGCAAGCAAACAAAATTACTAGTCTATGTGGCAATTGAGGTCTGAAGAGCGCTTACCAGTAATTCAAATGCTATAAAATCTGTTCAACAAATTGAAAATGGAACGCGCAGCAAGATCAGTTTCAAAAAAACGGAACACGTTTTTTTACGATTCTGAATATATTAGTAACTTCAAAGTACCCATGGTTTGACTAGAGAAGCATGAAAAGATCTATCTGTCGAACTCCTAAATTCAATGGTGCTTAGAAACATCTCTTCCTCAAACACTTGAAGTCAAACCACCAACAGAATCGCTCAAATTCAGCCCTTCACCCTTACACAGTCAAAAGTCACCCAAGAATTCAGATGTGAAATGGCGCAACTAGTCCAATTAGTTCGCTGGTCAGATTAACAATCCCTTCATTTTTCAACTCACCAAAGCGAGCCCGTGTTACCTGGTTCCATGATCCACCACCCACCAACACCATCACCACCCACCTACCCGGGGATGCCGAGCTGAGCCAATGCACCACCAAGAAACTGAAAAAAGAAAGCACAGCACATTTATGAAACCGCATGCAGGTCCGATCTGCACCATCACAACCTTGACATGAACAAACAACGTTCAAAGTTCAGAAACCACGAGCAGATCGACCAAATCCATCATGTTTGTCCCACATGATTTGAAGAAAGTAAGAAACATGCGACAATTTCAGACCTACTCCATGAGATGTGTGTGTGATCTTTACACAAGAGAGAAAGGCAAACTCCACGACCCATGTTAGTAGTAGTAGTATTATACATGCTGCCTTGCTTTGCTTTCTTCTTGGGAGAAAAAGGCGGCGAAAAGTGCCCCCTATGAAAGTGGTTGCATGCGCTTTGAACGCTTGCGAAAAGCAAAAACTACAAGCCAGATGATCCTTTCCCTGGCGGGCTACCGTAGTATTACTATTTGTCGGAGCTCACCTCACACGACGGCGTTTCCTTTTTTCTAAATGGCAACATTGTTTCCTAGCTCATGGCTGATGTATCATGCATATATTTCTAATGGAAAAGATATCACTTGATAGCTACTGAAAGCAATGTTTATTAGCAGCGACGCCTTGTTTGAAACTATGAAGAGATTTTTAAGCCGGTAAAGAAAGAAAGGGTCCATGTATATGACCTCGCTTCTCACGCAAGCGAGCATCATGAAATCAATAGGTCGATTTGAGTTCTTTCACACAGGAGCAAACACACACAAACAAAAAGAGAAAGTAATCGAAGTGTCAAATGAAACGACCATCATGCTGTGACCACTTTGCTCCCTTCCCAGATGCTCATCTTATTTCTTTTCGACATGTCACGATGATTGAAGCCTTGAACATAGGATAAGCAGATTATAACGCTGTGTTAGGCTCGTACCCGGGTTTATAATTAGCTTTTGTGTGACCAATTATTATGTCTCGAGCCTGCTGCTCCTGTAGAAAAAGAAAAGAGGAAAGAAAGGAAAAGATCAAGTTGGCTCCTGCTTTTCATACATACAGGAGAAGCTGCTTCGGTCAGAAAACCGACAGCCATTTCTCCTTGCCGCCCATCTTTCGCTGGGAGAAGAACAGAAGCTCCTGCCATGCACAGTGTCACAGTGATAGGCAGTGAGCTGAACAGAAGGTTCTTGCCAAGATCCAGAACTGTCTTGCTGAAAGCAAATTTGAAGGAAGCCATAGTTACATGAGGAGGCAGCATAAGAATGGCATGAATGATGCCTTGAGATAAGGTCAGGCTCATAACAGATAGCACAAGATTATCCTTTCCAAGAACACAGGATCTTTGCTGATTCAATGCGGCCGGACAAGTTGATGCCAGGCCTAACAAGCTGCAGATATAGAATCGTGTGCAGATTCAACTTAAGGAGCGATTCAGCATTGGGTTCTGCAAACTTCTCCGCACATTGGAAGGTGGGGATAATCCTAATTCCTAAGCAGGTTTTGTCCACAGCAAAACAGGAGCGATTAAGTATCACAAGCTCCGAGGTGAACTCCTGTTTGGTCTGTACTTGAGGCCACAACCAGACTGTTGAGCCTGCGAAATGTTCCTAGGGTACGGCAGATGGGCCAGGTTTATATGTCTGATTTTCCTGAATTCGACATTTTACAGGTCGAACCGTTTCATCAGCACCCTGTTCCCCAAGAGTGTACAGTGTATTAACATGAAACGAAGATAGACACGAACGAACAAACGACGACGAAACATTCAGAATCATTGCGATTTCTGACATTATGGAATGACATATATCTCACATTAATGCAGTGGGATCATCATTGATTAGCGTGATTGTTCTGATGCTAGAAATTATAGCAACAGCGGCTCCCAGCACACAGCAACGCATTGTGCCAGCTTAGCATTTGCAGAATTCTTTCCTTGCATTCATGTTTCTGGTGCAAAAATCTGGAGAAGCGAAGTGGACCCAAAACTATGAATTGACCCAAGTTTTGAAAAACACAGTGGGCTCAGATGCGGGGAATGGAGACAGCACAGTGTACTAAAAATACAATATTATCATGGGGACCTACATCACAGCTACAAGTTGCAGGACCAGAAGAAATTCACAGCCTCCCATGTGCATCCCCATGTACCATTGCAAAATGGAGAATCACTGCACATGGAGTCCAACTCAAGCAGTCAAGATTTAGATTGGAGCAATGAAATGCAGATGCAAGCACATCTATATGTGCAATGCATATAGAGAACTTGGAACATGCAGTAAGTAGTAAAGAAGGGCACTGAAAAGCTCTCTTCCATTGATACACTTGATCTATGTACAATTTACAGCTTGCAAGAAGGGGAGGGGACCGCCGATCGCGATTGCGATATTGCAGAATCTGAGCTGTTTTGCAAAAGAAAATTGTCAGCTCCGCTCTTCGGCGGCTCCCTTTGTTGCTGAACTCTCTTGACTCGGAGCAAGCGATTGTGCTGCTCCGGTCGTCCAAAACTCACAGATTAGTTATTGTCTTTCGCTACCCTAATGTACAGTTAGAAGGAAAGGGCATGGTTTCTTTGACACACTTCACACATAAGTATCACAGAATTTCCCATCCATCCTGTTCTGGACTGCCTTGATTGCCGCTACCCTAGCAGCCGTGGCTGCCCTATTCGCAGCCATGACCGCTTTGTGCACCTGCTCATCCACTCTCGGCAGGCGAAAGGCGTTCTCTGCAGCCTGTCGTGCAGCCTATAATTGTACAATGTAACCATTAGAATTTCAGAAGCAATTGCAAAGGTTACCCTTAGCCAGATCAATGTGTGCAAGCAAATTGATGTATACCTGTACGGCACGCTCAACAGAAGGATCAGCTGGAGGCAGGGGCTCTTGAGAGTCCCGGAATCCCAATCCCTGATCGCTTGTCGCCATTCCGAAATGTGTACATCCCAAATCCCTGCTTCTTGCCTTCATGCCAGGAGCCTTCGTAGCAATGGCCATTGGCAAAGCTGTAAACACCAAACCCATGGATCTTATCCCCGAAGTACTCCCCGCATACCGATCACCATTTCTGAAACAAAATTCAATAGCACGTTCGAAATTAGCGACCAATGTGCACAAATTTCTCACCGAGGTTACTTAAATTACGACCATATAAGGTGGAACAGTTGCCAAGAAATGGAACAGTGTGTTGCTGTGATCGAATCAAATTTCGAAAATTCGCTAGATGCTCACCGGAAATGGTAGCTGCCGAGGCCGTGCTTGACGCCGTGCTTGAACTCTCCGACGTAGGAGCTTCCGTCGGAGCAGGTCTGCGCGCCGATGCCATGGCTCTGGCCGCCGGCCCACTCGCCCGCGTAGCAGTCGCCGCTGTAGAAGCGGTAGACGCCGTGGCCGTGGCGGAGGCCCTGGCGGTACTGGCCGCGGTACCGGCTGCCGCGCGCCCAGCTCTCGATGCCGTAGCCGTCGTACTTGCCGTCCACCCAGTCCCCCTCGTACTTGCCCTTGCCGAAGAAGTTGTAGACGCCACTGCCGTTGCAGCGGCCCTTGTGGAACTCCCCCTCGTAGCAGTCCCCATTGCTGTAGAACTCGACGCCCTCCCGCACCACGCGGCCGTGCGCGGCGCTGGCCTTCCCCTTGTCCCGCTTCTGCGGCTTGTCGTCGTCGTCACCGATGAACCACTGCACGGACCCCGACGCCGGGGAGCGGCGCAGGCGCAGGCGCCCCGGAGGAGGCGCGCGGCTCCCGCCGCCGCCGCGCGCGGCGGCTGCCGCGGCCGCAAGGAGGACGAGGTGGTGGTCGTCGCGGAGCAGGAGAAGCAGAAGAAGGACGGCGAGGGGAGGGCGAGGAGCACGAGCGGGTGGACCGGGCCGCCGGGGCGGAGGTGCGGGTGCAGGTGGGGCGGGGCCTTGGCCTGCGCCTGTGCCTTTTGTCGTCGGGCTCCGGGTCCTCGACCACGACCGCCTGGAACGACGCGCAGTTGCGCATCGTCGGCGACCGCAGCAGCGACGACGGCGTCCGCGTCAGCTTGCCCCCACCGTGACCCTCCATCCCTCGCCGCCGCCGCTCCCCGACTCCCCTGGCGCCTCCCTCCCTGTCCTCAATTTCCCGCAGATCTTCCCCCGTTCGCTTCAAATCCCTCGGGCCGCGCAGGCAGGCAGCAGATAGGAGGAAGCAGAGCAGGAGTGTTTGGGGACGGGGGAGGGGAGAAGAGAGGAGAGGAGGGGGCGGAGAGGTCTCTTATAACTACTGCGGGGAGCGGGGGAGGTGAGCAGCTCCGCCCGGCACACCTTACTGATGCGCGGGGCACCGTTGGTGGGGCCCGTGGACAGTGGGATATCGGCGGATCCCGCGGGGTCGTGACCCGGGTGTTTCGCGCGGGGGTGGGGTTGGTCCGGGCGGGTGGCTCGCGCGGAAAGGCTGGGGACTGGATCCGGTAGGGAGGGACGGACCGGGGAGAGCTTGGGTGGGTGGGAGGTGGAGTCCACGAGTTTCGGATCTGAGAGGGAGGGATTGGGAGAGGGTTGTGGTGTGGTGTGAGTGCGTCCAAGCTTTGGGCACGCGCCGGGGGGCGCTTTTGATTGGGACTTGGGGCCAGGCGCGGGCGAAGTCGACAGCGGCCGCCGCGCGAGGGAGAGGAGAAGAGCCGAGACGCGCTGCGCTGCGCGCCACTGGATTGTCGAGGTTTGGGGCGTGCGGGGTTCGTCCGTGAGCGGAACGGCGAACCCAGGTTGGGAACAACTGGTTTCCTGGTAATACCGCGTGGTGGTGGGGGGTTTTTTTTTTAGCCTTCTGGGCGACAGGATTTCCTTCAAATAAAAGAAAGGCAGTGCTAATTCATGGAACGAAAAGATATATACTAGCAATATTCATTTGGAGAAATGCTTTTCGTAGTACATGTGCTACGACACCCCGGCTAGACCGTCTGTCAGGACCCCGAATAGCAACCTCGAGATCCTTTGTGTATTCTAAACTAGTCCCAAGATCAGTAACTAGCTCGCACAGTGTAACATAGATGAGATCATATTCATACAACAAACTAAAGAAAAAGCAGACAAATTAATATTTATAGAAGCAAAAGACACTAAAAGGTCGCAAGCAACGGAAACAAAACATCTCATGGAAGCCATTCGACACACCCACAGGCTATGGAGTAGAGGACGTCTCATAGATCTCACAATCTTCAAAATACTCCTCCTCAAAGAACTCTGAGCTTACTGGGTTCTCTTCGACGACTGATCAACCAGACGGTATAAAGCCGTGAGTACTTTGAATGTACTCAGCAAGTTGTAGCGAAATGTATGCAAATAGTATTCATACAGGGCTTGACAAGAATAGCTTTATGGTTATTTTGTATAAAACAGTATTGACTGAAAATACAGTAAGTAGATTGAAAGCTCAAGTTAAAGATTAATACATAAGTAATCAGTTTCTTTGAAACAACTAGTGAACACTTCATTCACTTCTCAGACCACTCTCACGATCAGATCGCTTCCTAGACCACTCCCACGATCAGGACGCTCCCACGACCAGGTCGCTTCCCAGACCATTCCCACGACCAGGACGTGGCACTTGGAACCAACCACGACCACCTTTTTGAGAAAAATTTGCCCCTCGTACGAAATCGTCAGGTATTGTCCATAATCGGGGGCACGGCTATTCGAATAGCTTTACACTCTGCAGAGATTGTACAGCTTAACCCACAAGAGATAATCATCTTATATTATCCGCTCACACACTTCCGAGGTGTGCGACTAAGAGATTATCACAAAGCCTTTACGAAGCTCTGTTTTGACCCGGTTTTGTTCGCTAAAGTTTCGCCTCCGACTGGCTCCACAATTTTCAATACACCATACAAAACAACACCCCAGTCGATCGGCCCCCTCTTGTGTTAAGTGTGAATATCAATCACAGTGTTCACACTTCCACTAAAACAAAACCGAATCAAAGCATTGCTAATTAGTTGGCCAGGTCCACCCCATAAATGGACTTATGGTTGCACGGTATGGCCCAGATCAAAGGCGCACAAAGTTAAGTACTTAGTGACTACTTAGGCAAAACATCTTCATTCCAATGTGCTTCTCGCACCCCCTTTACTGCACGATCATTCGCCTGAGTACGAAATTATTTTTGGTTTCACCCGGCCAAATAGCAGCCCTTGCCATGGCACAACAACTTTTAATAACAGTGACCGCGCCACAATTCCATATTTCATTAGTCAAGTTCAACATCATTGAATCATGAGATTGAGACCATCGCATAACTAAAGCAGGGTTAAGCATAATACGTACCCATGTTGGTATAGCAATAATGTCCAACTAGGAATAACCAACCTATGGTGTCCAAGGGAACATGTCAACATGTCATTCACAATTATTCAATGAGTCATACTGTCGAGTAGGCACTTAACTACTTTTCAAACTATTTTTATACAACTACCCATGCATGTTGATATAAAACAATATAATTTTATAAACTGGGTACGGCATGATCAAAGATCTACAACTTGTCTTCGTTAAAGAGTTGAGATGCTTCGATCGAGGTCATCCGGTCCAAGAACTCCTCGGAAACGCCAGAATCTACACGTTCGAACAAAGCTAAATAAATAAAACAACTCCAAATAAAATCTCAATAAATACCAAATTAGCACAAATAGCAAGAGGAAGAAACTAGAGGAGTTTGGAAAAAGGAATCACTCGAATCGGAGTTCGAATGGAGGAGAGCGGACTCTCGGAATGAGGTTGGACTAAGAGGGAGGTCTAAACTGAGAGGGAGGTCAGAGCACGGGGAAACTCACTAGGTCAGAAAGAGAGAAAGAGTTGAGGAGAAAACAAGAGGATGGTGAGGGCTCCTAGGTGCTCTATTTATAGCAGCCGAGGAGGAGAGAGAGATCAACAGGCGGGGCGTACGAGCGTAGCTCTAGGCTGGCAGGCCAGGCGGTGGCGTGCGTAAGAAAGAGGGAGGCACGGGCGTGCATGCGGCTGAGGGGACAAGGCGAAAGCGGGGTTGCTCAAAGGGCGCACGCGAATGGCAGAGGAGCCAGGAGGTGCCAGAAGCGGCGGTGACAGGTGCATTTAATGTGCACGACGGGGCAGGTGAGTAGGCATAAAATGCGTGCACGACACTGACCCGAGCGGCACGCGCACACAGCGCTGACGCGGACGGGGGGTGAAAGATGGCCAGGGCGAGGCTAGTCAAAACCGGTCGGAGGGACTGGTCGAGACCAAAGGGGTGATCGTGACCAAGGGGGGAGGGGGTCCTGAGGGGGAGGGAGGTCCTGAGGAGGAGGGAGTCGAAACGAACAGAGAAAGGGGAAATCCAAGCGCCCGAGAACTCCAACAACTCAAGATAAACCAATTTTGAATTAATTGAAGTTTGATTAATTAATGTGAAATTGCTTTTAACTCCCAAAATTTCAGGTTAAGCTTTAGAAATTCAACAAAACCGAATGGTCATTTTTATTTTTAAAGCTAAAAAAAACTGGGATGTTACACCGCCCGTGCCTCCTCCTCCTTAGACCGGCCCCACGCGTCGCCTCCTCCTCCGCCGCCCCGCACGCAGCATCCCTCCTCCCTAGGCGTGTTGTACGAGAATCTGACGTGAAAACGTCATGTGTATAGCACTCCTCGTTCATTTGAATTGGACAAAAGAACACTGGTAGGCGAATCTGGTCACTGTTGTTAATGGATTTGTTTAAATTCACCCTCGGTATATTGAATGCCCAAGTGTTGGACCAAAGAGACGACTAGAAGGGGGTTGAATCGGCGAAAATGACATCTTCAAAATCTTTTGCCTCAAGTCGTTCAAGTTTCTTTCACTCTAATAGCTATGTGGAGTTATGAAGATCAAAGACAATCATTCAAATAAGAACCAGGAAATAAAAGGGTCAAAACTCACCGAAATCCAGACTGACCAGTCAGGCCGGTTAACAGTGGCAGTCAAACCAGTGAACAGTAAAATCAGCACAGAAATTGAATTTCAACAGGGTTTCAAAATCGTAAATTGATCCAATTTTTGATCTGCAACTCCAAACTTCATGAAACTTGAAACATACCTTCTCTAGAATGTCAGGAACCTATTACAATCAAAGATCATGAAGATCATTGTCAAAGTTCCAATAATTTTTCATTCGAATGAAGATTGCTTCAAAACCGAGTCAAATACGAAAACGGTGATTCAGAAGATTTCGTGGGAGAAATCAATTCAAGATGACTAAGGATGATCTCCGATACATCCTAGCACCCTCAATCACAGGAGGAATCAAGTCAAAGGCCATCAAGAGTAAAACACCTAAAATCACCTTTTCTTTCACCAAAACCGGGCAAAATCAAACTTTGATCCAAAAGTTTGCTCGTAGGTAGATGATGATCAAGATGACCTTAAATTATATCCCACACGTCCTAGCAAGCAAGATCACTACAAGATCTCAACTAAAAACCTAAGAAACACCAAAAATCCCAAAGGCATCAAAGAGAGCAAGAATAAAATTGAACTCATCTTAGAGCAAATCTTGCATGGATTGATTAGAGAGATTATAAGTTTACAGCCACTCACCCATGAATTGTGGCAGAGCCACTACTTTTAAAAGATGTGCCATGGCAAAGGTTGTCATTTGGCTGGGTTGAACCCAAAATGATTTCTTACTTAGGCGAATGATCGTACAGTAAAAAGGTGCAGGAAGCACATTGGGATGTGGTTGTTTCGCCTGAGTAACCTCTAAGGACTTAACTTTGTGTGTCATTGATCTGGGCAATACTATGCAACCACAAGTTTATTTATGGGGTGGACTGGACTAACTAATTAGCAATACTTTGAGTCAGTTCTGTTTTGGTTGAGAATGGCGCACGAGGGGGCCAGGAAGGCGAATCCTTAGCGAGCAGAACCAAGTCAAAACGAAGCTTTGTAAAGGCCTTGACACGTTCTCTAGACTGCTTACCTAAGGTAGTGAGTGGTGGTATCGACGGATGCCAAACCAACTAGAGAAGTCGTGTTATGTGGGTAAAGCTGTACAACCTCTGCAGAGTGTAAAACTATTCGAATAGTCGTGTCCCCGGTTATGGACAATGCCTGGTGATTTCACGCAAGGGGTAGATTTTCTCAAAATATGGTCGTGGTTGGTTATGAGTTGTTTGGGAAGTGAACAGGTTGTTCACGAGTCGGCTAGGAAGTGAACAGGGTGTTCACGAGTTGTTTTCAAATAACTTGATTACTTATGTATTAATCTTTCAACCTGTACTTTGCAATCTACTTATTGTATTTCTAGTCAATACTGCTTTCTGCAAATTAACCGTAAAGCTATTCTTGTCAAGTCCTGCATGAATATTATTTGCATACAATTCCCCATGGCTTGCTGAGTACATTTAAAGTACTCATGACGTTATGCCCTCTGTTTGATCAGCAGAGGAGGGTGAACCAGGGAGCTCAGAGTTCTACGAAGAGGAGTACTTCGAAGATCTTGCAAGCTATTTCACGTCCTCCACTCGATTGCTTGTGGGCATGGCTTCCACAGACGTTTTGTTCTCTGCTGCTTGTAACCTCTTGGTGTTGAGCCCTGCGTGGTAACTCTATAACAACTCTGACCATAAGGTCTTTTGCTAATAGTAATATTATTCGACTGCTTCATTGTTAATCTTGTCGTATGGATATGATTTCACCTATGTTGCTATTATGCGAGCTAGCTACTGATCATGTGACTAGTTCAGTGTGCACAAAGGGTGTCGGGGTTCCATACCCAGGGTCCCGACAATTACCCAACCATGAACAATCTAGCATTTCCAAAATACACAAGGCATATCAAGCATGAATAAACTATCAAGGTCACATCAAGGCATATATAGCCAAGCTAAGCAAGATAGCACAAGATGAAGCAATAAATGTTATTACAAGTTATGCAAAACTTCACACTTAGCTAGTTCATCTAAGAGGTCCTAAAATGATCCAAGCCATGTCAAAATATCGATGTGAGATCAAGAAGTTATAATTAATCATTTTAGAGGCTATAAGTTCCAAAGTGAATCATTTTGCTCAAAATACCTCAAGCACCTACACATCTACAACATTTTATCATTTTGCAATTTGATAGCTCATGTTGATGTTGTGTAAAAGGTTTATCTTAGTAGAGTAGATTCTGGATTAGGAGTCATCCACAAATACTCTCTGAGCTTTAACCAAGGCGACAAATATTGAGGTTCATATCAAGAATGACAAGTAGTCCCCATGAGATCGTGTAGATCATCGAACTACCTCCATGTTTATGTCAAAGAAAATGATAAGCAGTCTCGTGAGAATAGTTTGGCATAATTTTAAGCACATGAGGATCACAAAGCTTGTTTTACTTGATTTTTTATTTTGCATGAAATTAAAAGCAATTTTAAGATTCACAAAAGAACTAGATGCTCAACTAAAGTTCAATCATAGATTCAAGTGCTAATAAAGCAATTTTGGCATGGCAGGTATCATAAAAGGATCACTAAAGGTGCAACTAACCAAAAGATCCATAAATTACAGTTTTTGGTCTAAGTTATCTTAGGATTAAAGCTCATCTAGCAATGAATAAGCTACACATAAGAAGATATGACAATTCTAGCTAGTCAATGAACAAGACATGACATTGAGCATGAATAAACATGCTGCAACACAACAGGGTAATAAGCAAAGATTCATCAATTTAAAAGACAGAAATGGTAAAACTTATATTATAATGCATCAATTTTTTAAATTTTTATATGAATGCAACATGATACAATAAGATGCAAGAAAAAGCATCAAAAACCAAAGAAGACACTTGTTGATACCACTAGGTGAAAGTTGGAGAATCCACTTGAAGAGAAGATCAGAAGAAAATCAGAGAGATCAAAGAAGATACCACTTGAAGAAGGTATTAGAAAAGATCCACTCCCTCTCAAACCAATCCATAAGGGTATACTACCGCCAACTCATTCCTCAAGATGACAAACCTAGTAGGATTTAAGGGTTTGGTGAGGATGTCTGCCAATTATGCCTTAGACTCCACAAACTCTAGCACAAAGGCCTCCTACTCTACATGATCTCTAGGGGAAAGACTAGACTATCTAGAGAGCGAAAACCCTAACACTAAAAAGCCTACAGGCTACTCAAAACCTGCTAAGGATTAGTGACTGGGAGACAAGCTCGACCTAGGCTATGAGAAGAGCGCGTCCTAGCAAACCATGAGATAAGAAGAGTGTCTATGAAGGACACATGCTAGAACAGTACCTCCTATCTACCCTGAACTCAACAAGCCTAACACCTGACAAGAATTAGATGCTATATGAAGGACACATGCTAGAACAGTACCTCCTATCTAGCAATTTTATTTTCTTCCTAAGAGCATGCAGTTTAAGATCATATAACAACAAACCATTAATAAGTTTTTCTTTGCTTACCTTGCTTAGCTTGAGTAGGGGATCATCCTCGCATGACTCATCATGGTCATCCTCGAAAAGCTCTTCATCATGGTCATCCTCGAAAAGCTCTCCATCATACTCATCTTCGACCGCTACTCCACAAATGTCAATAGGCTCCTTCTCTTCGGGCTCCATGAAGAACTCATGTTTGAAACTAGAGCACATATGGGTAAAGTGGCCACGAGCGCCACACATACTACAAATTTGATCTCTAGCAAACTATCTCTGGAAAGATTCACGCCTCACATGGTCACCGGTCAAAGAGTCACAAGAAGATGAACTAGAAGACTCACAAGACCTACTAGTCGTCATGCTCAAAAATCGGTGAAGATCACAAAAGAGCAAACCTCGCTCTGATATCACTTATTGGATCGAAGAGAAGAGTAGAATGGGGGTTGAATAGGCGCCACACAAAAACGACATTTTCAAAATCTTTTGCCTCAAGTCGTTCAAGATTCTTTCACTCCAATAGCTATGTGGAGCTATGAAGATCGGAGAATCATTCAAATAAGAACTAGGCAACAAAAGAATCAAAACTCGCCGAAACCCCCACTGACTAGTCAGACCGGTGAACAGTGCGGTTAGCACAGAAACTGAATTTCAGCAGGATTTCGAAATCGCAAAATCCTCTAGCCTCAGTCATCTTCCAGCACCACCTCGATCGTTTTGGACCTCGATTTTCTTAACCTAGTCCCGATCTAGTACGTCTCACCATAACCTAGCTTCGGTGTTCTACAACTATCACAAACAAGCAAATCATTACGTAGCACCGCACGATACACACAATCATCAATTCACATAATTGATGAGGCATGAGCACATACCTTCACAAAGGCTTTTGTTCAAACTTCGCCTTTTATGGTTCTTGTCTATCTTGCACCTTTTTTTAGTCCAACCATCTCATCTAGCATCCACGACCGTTATGGACATTGATTCTCCTAACTAAGTCTCGGTCCTCTTCGTCGTTGACTGCAAGTCACCAGCACAATAATAGACTAAGCAACCATTTTCGAGCATAAGTTCTTCATAACTTGATCATGTTAGTCAAAACATACATCATGCAACATCTATGCAATGAAACTCATGACTTTTACCTAACCCACAAAGTTCACCGCTGTCCCAGCGCATGAACACTACTTGGCCGGTCAGACCGCCGCCCATGGCCGATCTGACCGCTAGCAAGTCGGTCTGACCGCCAGCAAATGGCCGGTGAGACCGCCCGAACACTTAGCCAAATTTTCACCCCTAGAAATCTGCACCCTATCTGAAAAAACTTGACCGCACAGGTCAGTTTGTAGGGCCGATCAGACCGTCGGCACTTCAGCCTGCCCACGGCCTGTCAGACCGCCACCCAGGTCGGTCAGATCGCCTATGCCTGACAAGCAGAAGGACTTTGATGAAAACGATGATTTCTTCGAACACCTCGACGCTATTGTCAATTATTCAACATACTAATATTAGAATCATATCCATGTGATCTCCACACCATGTCTATGAAATTGGAGAGTTGGTTGCCATATGGTACTAGTAATCTCGATTGATGGAATCAAATGAGCATTGTGCTGAGTCGCTGACGTTGTAACCTCGAGGTTATCGACGTTTTTTGCTCTCACTCGACCGAACGAATGCCTTGACGCCTAAGTAAAACGCTCAACGCGCAGGTCCAATTCAGGTCTAGCTAACTGACTCTGCCGTCCATCCGGCCGGCCCGGTCCGCGACTCGGCGTGATGATTTCATGTCATGTGGGGGTGCGGACGCGCGGTGCAGCTGCCCTATATCGCGGCACTCCTTGCCCACCTTTCGAAACAGGAGACGCGTACGTCGAGCATGAAGAGCTCAGTCGATTGGGTGATTGGGTCCCTAAACGAGCGTACTTATTAGGGATTCAGAGAGATATTGTGCGGTATTGGTTGGGCCGGCGGTCTGGGTGGTGGGTGGGGGCGTATGGGCGGCACATCACGGCACAAATCTATGGGCTAGCTAATCTGCCGCTTTGGACTTTGGAGCGTGTTTACTATAGGCTGTGTGTTATGTAGCGTAGACTTTGCAGCGTCTCTAGAATCTAGATGTATAGTACGTAGGTGACGATTTCTTAGGCATTCTTCCCCCTCCGTTCTAGAACGCCACGGGTGACAATATCATGCTACTAATGCCCTGGTATGCATGCATGGAATGCAGTTATTGGTCAAGAAGGTTTCCCATTCGCAATGAAGGACGTGAGAAAAGTTCATCGTAGGGGAGAATCTTGAGCTAGGTTCACACGGGGAGAAAATACAGATGGCTAAATTGGTACGTTTTTAATTTGTAATAGTAAAAGTAGCATCCGCTCACACAAAAATACAAAAATGGTACTATAACAGATACCTACCGTGCTCTCAGTTCATGGAAGCCACATGTCGTGCTCTCTGTCTGCGGCAAGAATGTGTCTGCCCACGGTAGTCACGTGTGCATGCCATCCTGCCATGGATTAGGAGCGTGGCAGGTGGTCTGTCACGGATTGGGAGTGTGGCAGGTGGCTTCCGCGGAATGAGAGCACGGTAAGGGACATGTATAGTCTATCTAGCCTACGCACGGTGCTAATTTTATCATTTTAAATCGATGAGAAATTGCATTTGCTATTATTTATTTTTAAAGAGGCTAAATGAGCCAGAAACTATACTTTTCTTTCCGGTGGCCGAGCCAAAAGCTCGTTGCATCACGGGGGTGAAAAGCCATGCGCCGATGTGCATCAAGTACCCACCAATGGTCCACAGCATATACCTGAATTTTTCAAACACCACTCATTCAGCCCACCGAGCGAAAAAGGCGGCGTAATCTTTTTACATCCTTGTGCAAAATCAGATAGCCTTTTGCTCAATGTACCATCTTTCTATCTCTAGTGGCCCATCTTGCACATGCTCTGACAAACCAACAAATATCTGAGTTGCGTTTTTTCCTTCAGAAATAATGGAAAACAAGAACGTGCCGACTTGCAGGTTGCTGCTCCTTTTCTATACTGATGAGGAATCAAGAATGTGCAGTGTACAGTGCAGGAGAGGTGAAATAGCTAGTATACAGACTCATTAGCAGGATACGGTATGAGTAGTTACTACAGAGGAAATTGCACTACTTGTGCGCACTTAAAAAATACAATGGTTAGGTGTTTTTCTATTATGCGTTCCAAAGAGGCTCTAATTGTTGTGACTTATCAAGTGCAACCATTCGATTGAAAATCTGGTGGCAGAGGAATAACTAAGAAGAAATTAAGATGCATAGTTAGGGTGGAAAAAGATTCACTAACATTTTTTTATTCCACCTAGTGATTAGCACTAATCCTTGCATTAGGAACAGCATGTAGCAACTGGTATCTTCTACAATAACGGATCATCCAAAGCTCGAGCAGCTGCAAGCCTGCAACAGCACGTACGCATGCTTCGAATTCAGAGTGAAAAAGGGCCCGCAAACTAATCAAAGCGTCAAGACTGACAAATACAAGCAATTTTAACTTGCATTCGTCACTCATTGACGTAGCATCCAACACTGCCTGCCATCCACAAAGTTGGAAAAGGCTGCCTTTCGGTTTGGTCCGATTGAGATGCATGTGAAATCTTGTTGCCACACGGTAACTCTCTTTTTTTTCTCTCTCTCTCTCTCTTCTGGACAAAAAATATCCAGCTGCAAATAAAAAGAACTGGCCCTTCCAATCTCGTTGATGCTTGGTGTTTAAGAAATTTTGGCGTCCGACAGAGAGCAAGGCATGGACCATGCAGTCTACTGGCTGCTCAGTTCGCAGCGCAATCTTTATCACTGCCAAGTTGGGCTAACAATAATTTGATATACAGTTTTTCGGGTTTGGATCTAGGGTGTTTAGTTTGCTCCCATAGGTTGCCTAAGTAATATGTGGCGTGTCACGTCCACTGCAAATGGTAAATCGTTTGGTTAAAAGTGTTCCAAAGGGTCTATTTTTCATACGCACATTCTATAGTAACAAGTGTTAACAAATGTAGCAAGTGTGGTAAATATTACATATGTTGTTTTTTACGCGCTACATGAATTCTCCGTATTTCCTACACGAGTTTAACTGTTTTTTTTATATGAAATCTTACGAAATTCCTGTTAAATTACTGTGTTGCAAATATCGTTCGCGACATCTCTGGCGCACCAAAAGGAAAAGAAAAGAATATTTATATGATCAAATAGTGCCAGTTTCATCTGAGACTATTGGTTATTGAAGACCATGCTGATTGCTGACTAAGTGACTAGCCTTAACCTTGAAGTTCTCTGGTAAGCCATCCTAAGATAAAATAAACAGAAAGAAGCCAGAAAAATCAGCAACGCACTCATAAAGTCATAGGTCAAGCCACACCCTACAGATGAAACCTATCCAGTCTAGCAGCCTGGCAGATTGGATACATGGACCAACTGGCCAGCGTTTTTCTAGATATGCTCTGAATTATTGCAAGTAGGTAAGGAGCGTTCCCGGACAAAATGATGAGGCCTTGATCAAACCAAAGCTCCGTCCTCTCCCCTCGAAAGGAAAGAAAAACGGGCAGAGGGAGGGAAGGATTGACTACGCCGCGCAGGAGCTGGAGCCGAGGAAGTTTTCAGGAAAAGGAGCAGGAATCATGGCAGCACGGCCTTTCAGGGAGGGGGGAGACCTTTATTCCTCCATGGCCGTGCGCGAATGCGCAACTCGTAGCGTAGGCTCCTCTGCGCCGTGCAGACCGGTGACCTGTTTCGCGCGTGTTTGATTCGAACGCCTCGTTTAGATCATTAGATGCGGCGGATCTAGGTAAAAAAAAAGCTGGGATAGAAATGGCCTGTCAGCTCGGTCCGAGCGATGGCCTAGATAATAGATACTAAGTTACTCTACTAGAAACTGAAATTTCAATAGTAGTCTAAGCCTTAGCATTTGATTGATAGGATGAGGTTGAATGAGATGAGATGAGATGAGATGAGATGGTACAGGTAGGATGAGATCGTCCTGGATGAGATGATTTAAATATAGTGTTTGGTTGGTGGGATATGATGATATATAATTTTGTTTGGTTGATAGGATAAGATGATTCTGAATGGTTCAAAATGGTGTTTAGTTGGTGGGATATGATGATACATGAATAATATTTTTTGCAGTAAAATATGCCAAGAGTGATATTGTTTTGTTGATTAAATGACAAGGAACACAACGATTCAATCGGATCGCAAATCGGATACTCAGTTTAGAAAATATAGTCATTTGAAGCTCGTAAATCATGTCTTTTTTTTTTCCGTGCACACCTTGGAATTCGAGTGAACGGTGTGGTTCGGAATTTTTCCCCGAACGGGATGATACAACATAAAATGGAATATTCTCATTTCTTGAATCATCTCATCCCGAACGGTTTGGTTTCATTCAACCAACCAAACACCTGAACGAGCTCATTTCCCGTACCGGACAGTTCAGGATCAAATGATTCGACGAACCAAACGCACCCTTAGTCTTCTTTGGGTCCACCCTGTGTGGAACAATACTGTTTGTTTGAAGTTCAAATTCTTTCGTCTCTCGTGTCCGCGGCTAGCGTGTTTTATCCGGGTTCATCTTAGAAGTGGATGTTAACATGGCCAGTGAGAGTGAATGTTTTCTTTCATCCGAGTTTTTTCGCGAAAGATGTTCGTTCCAAACAAGACCTATCTTCCACGTAGAGGCTCCCTCCATTGTTCAGCTAGAAACATTCTCAAGGGTGAGCATGCATGCATTGATGCATTAACTGACACGACGAGTTTGTGCGATTTGCTCGCATGCACTTTCCGGGACGTCTTTATTGAGCAAGGACATGATCACTGTACATCATGATCTTTCATCTGTGCGACTGTGCCTTGCGCACACCCAATCCCACACAATCCCACTGTACAGCTTGGTTGGATTGTCGGGGAAAGTTGGCGAATACATTGTCACCTATGTTTGTCCTACGAGAGAATGAGAATCACTTGGATGGTAGATCGAGTTGTTCCATTCTCCATTCCGTTTCGTTTCTCCTTTTTCATCTTACCTTGCTGCCTAGCCTATCAACCTCCCTTTTCTGTCCCAACTGTTTGGTTTAGCCAGATTTTCTGGCTTTCTCATCTCCCTTTTCGCCTCGATTTGTCCATGTTTTGGCCGCATTTGTTATCCTTTTAAAAATTGTGACTGCTATCAAGGGCCCGGTGGTTGGCACAACTCACACACAAAAAAGCTAGACGTGTCGAGCTACGAAAGCAAACTTATTGACTTGGGCCTTATTTGGAACGGAGGGTTTTGAGAGAAAATTTAGATTTCTCCGAAGAAAAAAAGTAGGAACTTTGGAGGAATTACATTGTTGGTTGGATATATATATTTTTTGAAATTTCTGCATCCCAAATGGGTTCTTAGTAACTTTTTTGAAACCGATACTCCTAGCATTTGGTTTGCAGCTATAAAAAATAAGAAATAAATATGACAACTATGTGTATATTAAATCACCTTCAAGACAAGAAAAAAGGTGTGCTTGCAATATGCCGCCCGAAATAAATACTGAATACTTCGATTCCGACCTAGGAGGGGCCAAGAGAGAGCCCATCATATTATTTACCGGCCCAAAAAGGCCCAAAATACCCACCTCAGAAAATTCACACCACAGGGGCACTGCTATATGCCGCTCGCGCGGCCAGTAACCCCGAGCCACCCACTTGAGCCGTGGACGGCGTCACGCGAAGGCCCACCACGCCGGTGATTTGACTAGGTGGGAGACAAATCAACTCAAAATAGCTGAACAAATAAAAAATATTATTAGAATAATAGTGAAGTGGAAAAAAAAAGAACATGAGGAACAACAAAAAAAAGAGCTACTACGACATTCGGCAAAAAGCTATAATTAAATGAAAATAAAAATAAATAAAAGACTTTAATTATAAATTTTTGGTTCGAAATTAAGACTTTGGGCCTATTGGGGACGAATTCAGTTTTGGCTTTTCACTTGAAAAAGTCGGAAGCCGTTTCAAACGGGTGGCTTTCTCTAGCCGCTTTTGTAGAAGTCGGAAGCCGTCCGGGGGCAGCTTCTCGTGGCTTCGACGGGATGGGCTTCTGAGTTTGCCCACAGAGTTTGAGGGTATTTACCCCCTTACTACTGAACAAAACCCCCAAATCCCCCTTCTTCTCCTCCACTCACCCGTCCCCATCCGCTCGCTCCTTCCTCCCTCACTCCCATGACGTTGCCCTCCCTTCCCCGACGCCACTGTCCTCCCACGCCGGCGGTGCGGCCTCCTCCCTCCTCCTCCCGCATCGTTGCCCTACTCCCTTCCCCCCCGACGTTGCCTCGATCTCCGCTCCTGACATTGTCCTCCTCCTCCCGTGTTAGCACCGTCGCCCTCCTCCATCCTCCTCCCTCCACCGACGCCGCCCTCCTCCCTCCCTCGGCGCTGTCGCCGCCTTTTTTTCTCCTTTTTTTCATGATGTAGTTATTTTTCCTTTTTCTAATATAATGAATTATTTATGTAATCATTGAATTGATTACTTGTGTAATCATGGAAATAAATCAATTGTCATTAATTGACGCCAATTGCATTAATTATCGTTAAGATTTACTTGTGTGTAAATTGTCATTAAGATTTACTTGCTTGCAAATTGTTGTTAAATGTCGTTAATTACTGTTAATTGCATTAATTGTCATTAAGATTTATTTGTGTGCAAAGCACCATCAATTGTCGTTAAACGGCATCAAACAAGCTATCATTTCACTCAGGGGTATTTCAGACATTTCACAACTTAGAAGCTCCAGCCAGCCTACCTGAAAATCAAACTGACAAATACCAACAATTTTTAGCTCAGCCGTTTAGCCAGACAGTCGTTCAGCTCAGCCGAAAGTTGCTTTTCAAAAAAAATCTGTAACCATGCCAAACATGTTCTTTGAGAGAGCACTCACGATGTACTTGATTATTTGTGAGCTTTGAGCACCACTAGTCAGGCTTTTTACACTGCAACCGATGATGCGAAGTGACGAGGTGTGGGCCTAGCCTGGGACTTGCATAGTACATAACCAAGTTTCAAGCCTGCACATGCATCCTAACAGTCATAGGGGACCAAGATGGAGAGCGCACGATCTAGCTTAGAGCGGACGGGGGACACACGCCAACACGCGTTAGGCCGTGTTTGGCTAGTGGAGAAATCTATTCATGGGAGAAACAATCCAAGGGGGGATTGGGTTGATACCCCGCCCTCCACGCAATCCCCACCCAACCCTCTTCCACCTATCCAAGGGAGGATTAGAGACAAGGTTGCATGTTTGGATTATGGTTGGATTGAAAGGGATAACACCTGTTTAAAATTTTGAATTTATAAAATATTCCAAAAATTCAAAATAAAAATAGTAAATCATGAAAAATAGTATAGAGAAATTCAAAAAATAGTCCAAAAAATTCTCAAATAACCAAAAATTTCTAAAAACAATCCAAAAAAACAAATACCAACACTATGTTCCAGTTTAGAACAAATATCAAATCAAAATGTCATCTACAGTGCAATCAAATTGCATGGATATGGGTAAACAAATACCACAATCTTGATCATCATCTATCTCAAATTGCACTGTTTTCAGTTCCAAAATGATCACCATTCTAGGCTTCAGTCCACTAGTACTATGTTGTAGTTTAGAACAAATACCAGCAGTTTGGCCGATATCATCACAAGATCAAAGTATTTCATATTACAAATTGTCTCGTACAAAAAAGATTGATCATCTAATATCTCAAACTATAATTTCAATTCAGGAACTCCCCTTCAATCAGCGAATCATCAAGCTTTGCATTCAATGTTTTCCTAAAGAAGATTTTGAAAGATAACAAAATGAGTTGCATACCAAATCCTACAGCTAACGAGCATACTATACTGAGCATACCAAATCCAGAACTCAAGATATGAAAGCAGTATGGTATTAAACCAAATTCTTTGTTGGAGGAGGGAAAGCAACTATATTGAGCAGTCAAACTTTGAAAAATAACAAAATCAGTAAATATACAAAAGTGGTATGATATTAAACCAAATACTAAGGACCATTCAGTTCAGTTCAATTCAAATCAATTCAATTGGAGCCTCTACGGCATGGTTATATGACTACACGCATTACAACCTGTCCTCACACATAACATCACCAAGTTTCAAACTTCTAATTGAGTCTTAGCCACTTCACACTCAAACTATCAATATCGAAATTAAGACAGACAAAAACAAGTTATCCACTTACAATATGTCAATTAGAATAAGAAGATAACAATGCTTACTGTATGTTAAAGTGTCAATATGCTCATGCAGCTCTTTTATCAACCTCAAACCTTTTCTTGCACCTTCAAATATCATATATGAAATTTCAGTTAGGCTTTGCTCACCACACCAGAAGAGTAACAAAGTTAAAAAGATCAGTTATACAAGAATCCTCGTGTCCTTGAAGTTTTTATATCGGGTCTTAAAAAGATCAGTTATACAAGAATCCTCGTGTCCTTGAAGTTTTTATATTGGGTCAACCTACCAAAGCCCAATTATTAGATAAAAGATAGGAATGATGACTGGAAAGGAAAGCAAAATGCAAATGCATATAGTATTTCACTGAAACAAAAGCTGCATTATCATGAACCCCCACTAAAGATCAACTACTACCAATGGTTACAAAATCACTATCGCAATTAAGACAGACAGAAGAAAATGACAATAAACACAAATGTAAATAAGAAACAACAAACATGTGATGGAAGAAACAAGTTATCCACTTATCATCATACTTCTCAACCACAAGAGACGAGTAACAGGTTCCACACTGATAAAAATCTCTCTATTTTGAGCATCCTTGAATACACCAAAAGCTTTGACTTTCTCTTCATTTGATAGATCTTCCATTGTGTTGAAAACACTAATACAACTCTTGATGGAGAAATTATCAACACGTCTTGCATCAACTCGTTCTATGATTAGCTCTGCAGCCTCCTCAACTTGCTTTGTTCTTATCTCTAGATACCTTCCCACTATATCAGCTATATTTTCATCTTGTTTGTGCTTTTTCGCAGCCTTTTCTCCTTTATCTCTTGAGTTAGTATTAGTATTTTTCACAACCTTATCTCTAGAGGTAGCATTACTCTACCTTTGATGAGGTTCATGCAGTATTGCACTCGTCATATGTTGACTTGGTGAACTCATGTCATTGCATTCATCATAATATGAGTCCAGGAACAGGTTTTTAGTTTCAACATAATCATCAACATTGTCTACTTGTGTGAGAATAACATATTGTGCTGGCTTAGGAGATGTGAAGTTTATGCTACCCTAAGCTATTTGTCCTACGCAAGAAAGTTAAAGTTCACTAATTCGAAGATAAGCTAAATGGAATATGTTTCGCAAGAAAGTTTACTATCATATAAATCTCCCAAAGCATCGAACATGGGGAAATATTTACTACGAAACTTCTTAGCTCTAGGATATGACTGCAGAATGTACGAAATGAGATAATTAATTATGATATTAGCACATAGCACACTAATTTAATAGTGAATGACAAAAATTGATGTAAATATATTACCGTGATGATGTTGGCCCAAATCGGTGGATCGACAACTATCATGCAACGATTGTCATTCCAAGAAGCACCACTCTGTTTCCTTGCATCTTTGAGCATCTTATAGTCCCTTTTTAGCTCATTTTCTTTATCTTGTATTTGTTGCCTTTTCAAATTCACATACGGATGCTCTCATGAAATTCTTTGACAATCCTATTCCATGCTTCACTAGACCATTCATTATCGCCCTAGTAAGAAGGGTTGTTGAACTCATGAAGCACATCAACTAAAGCCTATTCTAGCCCAGGATTCCATGAAGCTCTAGACTTATTCACTGTTACACAAAATTAGATCAAAGTAATAGGAAAGTAGACTCAATTCTTTGGTGGAGCTTTCTTCTGTACATTTCTAGCTTGCAACAAATTGAATTTTAAAGATCCTCTTGCAAACATCATGATTGTAAAGTAATATCTGATTGAATTTATTCAAATAAATAAAGAAATAGCTGTTTTTCCTTTCAAACATCCAACATAACTACAAATTAGTCAAATGGAAAATTGGGTACAAGCAAAAAAAATACATCCAACTTAATTACATCCCATTAGGAAACAAAGCATTGTTTTGCTACTTTGGCCGGTTATGAACATAATCTTCCAACACCTTCTTTGCAATTATATCTCTAGCATTATTTCCATGATCCATTTGATTACTAAGTGAATCCACATTGCTCTGGTATTCACTGTCACCTCTTGGAAGATCGGCAAACTTTTCGGATGGTATATTGTTAGGTTGGTTATCTAACCAACCCTCATTGTCATCAAGCATTCAAATCATATTATGGAAAACTGTTGCAGCTGCTGGAATATTCACTTGGTTCTTTACACAATGGAATGCGCCTACTTTGAGGATGGGGAAGTGCTTCTTTAGAACTCCTAAAGCACTTTCTACGTGATTTCGCAAGATTGTGTAACGATGATTAAATAACTCTTTGTAGTCTCTTGGTCCACGGTGAACATGTCCAAACTCCTTGAGGTGATATCGAACACCACAGTAAGGTGGAAGGAACGATGGTGTGTTAGCATAACCACCATCGGTAAGAAAAAATTTACCTTCCGATACTTGAAAACCACTACTCAGAGCAGACCTAAGAACTCTAGCATTGGTGGCAGATCCCTCCGAGCTACATGAGATAAAAGTGAAGTTCAAGTCAAAATCACAAACTACCATGATGTTTTGACTCAATGTACCATTTCTATTCCTGTATGGAGCAACCTTATTTTCACTTATAGTAATAGGAATATGGGTACCATCGATAGCACCAATACAATTATGCAAGGCAAAGAATACATCCATGAGTTTTTACTTTTTGTGAACTAAATATTAATCTATACATGAATGTCAATGATGCACCTTAAAGTAGGGGAAGAAGCGAGGATCCGATCTAATCTTCTAATGAGTTTGATCAGCATTAGAAAGCTTGACAAATTTATAGGCGAGAACAGAAATTGCACTAAAAACCTCTTTAAGATGATGATGAATTGTTTCCCCGCTATGCTTGAATTCAAACTGTAAATCTTAAAAGCTTGCATTGTGGAAGAGCATGAACATGACAAATCCAAGTTTCTCCTCAACACTAACACCTCTACTATCTTTCAACAGTTTCTGCTCTCTAAGATAATTCATAATTATCCTAAAGACCACTGGCTCCATACTGAATGCAACTCTACAATCCATTTCATGTCCTTCAAGGATTTCCTTAAGCCGCTCCCTGTAAGGTAGTCTGGACGCATGCCTTGGTTTTTTTTCTCACTTTGTGTACTAGCAGACAATAGATGTAAAGTGGGCAAAACAACAAACATCATGCCGTCATCCTCTTCCCTCCTCCTTTTAGTTTGAAGCACCCTTCTCGAACCCATTTGGCCACTAAACACAAATACTAAACTACTAATCATTTGAAATAAATAAACAATATAGTTTTTAGCAAACAAGCTACAACTAGCATTGACATACAATCTTAAAAAACAGTATAGATAATATAGTATGCGATTGACCGAGAGTAGCATTAACATACAATCTTAAAAATATGAAGACAAATTTACCTAATTTCAGATTAGGAACTCCCCTTCAATCAGCGAATCATCAAGCAATCTTCAAAATAAGAAGACAAATTTACCTAATTTCATATCAGGAACTCCCCTTCAATCAGTGAATCATCAAGCTTTGCATTCAATGTTTCCTGAAGAAGAATTTTGAAAGATAACAGAATCAATGGGCAAGCACAACCAGCTTAGCAACCATATCGAAGGATTTGAACCATCTATCCATCTCAGATATCATGTTCACCAACACAAGAACAAGACCATGGTAGTTTAGCAATCATTTCCCCTTTTTATTCTAAGTCATCTCAGTACGAAAGGCTCCTACTATGAACTATGAATAGCTTAAGGACAGCTGAAAAAACAATTATATTATATCATCCGGATACCAGGCACGGTGTAAGCTCCATTGCCCAATAATCGACCTAACACAAAATAAAATTGTCTATAACAACAACATTTATCTGTTGGTGCTACACCATTTTCTCCTACATCCCCTAAGTTTCTTGACCTTTCTGTCCTCAAGCTAACTTTTTTGGGGGGCTATACATAGCCAATCATAAAGGATCTTTCTCACCTATACATTTGTAATAATACATTTCAAAATTTCCAAACATGTGTCCTGGATCTGTACCAGTCATACCCTCCATGAGACAATATGCAATGCAGCAATGGCCAAGTTAAAACAAAATCATGCATGATAACAAATGATGAGAGCATCCAATCCTCTAATCAACATCAAGGTTCTAGCTTCCAAGCGATTTTTGTAAGCAATACATCAAAAGAACACAGAACAAATTAATAAAAGGAAAATAGGAATCTAACCCGAACACCCTACTCTGCCGCCTCCCACTTTGGCTTCTCGATTCCCCACGCCTGGAAGAAGCTCCTCGAGCAACCCGCAACCCTTCGCCTCTAGTTCAGAGTTCTCCTCTCTCCCCCCGGTCGGATCTACGAGTAAGAGGTTAGTTGCAAAGCCCTAGAAGCCAAGGACAAAAGGGGGAAGGAAGAGGAAGGGAAGGAGAGGGATAGGGATTAGGAGACTAACCCCGGTCGGATCTGAGCGCAGCCGCCGGAGTAGGAGGAGAAGGCGTCGCCAGAGAGAAAGGGAAGTGGTGGCTGCATGCTATTCGTGAGCGAGGAGGAGATGCGACGCCGAGCGTGGAAAAACCACATCTCTGCAGGGAGTTTTTTCTCCCTAGGGGAACAGGTTTGATTGGGCTGGGGGTTTCCTTGTCCTGGCCTCATCCAAGTGCGCAAATGGACCACGCTGGGAATTTCACCCCCGCTGGGACACTCCACGTGGAACAGGCTGAAATCCCAGGCGTTCCCTGCTTTGCCAAACAAGCCTTGAATGGGCCATGGGCCTTAGGGGGTGTGCGCTATTTTCTATTCGCCGTGCGCGCAGCACATAGGAAATCTGCCACCACAGTGGGCTAGCCGGAGCCACACGTAGGAACATACGGGCCCGTCCGATCTAGTGGTGGCCAGATGGACGACATGACCCAGCACGGCACACGCACGAGCAGACCCGACCCATCTCGGCATAGGGTTGTGCCGTGCTAGCCCACATGCCGGGGAGGTAGCCTAGGCACGGCTCGAAGGCCTATTGTGCCGTGTCGTGCCAGCCCGAGCCTAGTTGGCCCAACGGGCCAGTTGCGGCCCACTTAGCCATTTAGGTCAAAAAAATTCAAAAAAATTAGGAAAGAATCCCAAAAAATCATTAAAATGTGTAGAATTCCAAAATAGATATGAAAATTGTAAAAAAATAATAAAGAGCTTTATTAATATTCAAATTTTGCCTTGTTAAAATCTTTGCCAAGTAAAAACTCAACATGAGAAAACTTTGGCAAAGGAAAAAAAGAGTACAATCTATAGCTCTACATACATCCTTATTCTACGTGTCGTTGTCTAGGTACATAGTTTCGAACACCTCCAACAACTTTAGATTTTCTACAGAGTGTTGTGTTTGTGAATCAACTTGTTTCCAGTCCTTCACAGTTAAAAGTATATCCACCATCTCACTTGTGAGATGTGTTCTTCTCTCCTCCAATATTCTTCCAGAAAGACTAAAAGCAGACTCAGAGAAAACCGTTGAGACAAGAACAGTTAACACATCATGTGCAAGTATGGATAATACATGATATGCTAACTTATGATGATGCTACTAGTGCAAAAAATTTAAAGTTTTCTGAGTTGAAATCTACCGTACCACTGTCCAGATAGGCTGATAGTTCCCCACTCCTTGGGTTAGAGGTTGGTCTTGGACTTTGTTGAGAAAATATCGCTATAGAAGAAGAAGACCTGGACTTGGAGGAAGAGCCTGCACCCCAGATTTTGCCCACAGATTTGTCTTGTTAATTGAGGTGGGTGCTACTAGAGGTCGTTGCAAGCGGACTCCCTGGAACTTATTTTCGTACCTTTGAAAAACCTCATATAATCGAGAACAAACATCTGTAAAATAGTTAGAATAGTTTAGCTATGCAGCATCACTAAGGAGATTAAGAACATTAGCAAATCCGTCAATTTTAGCTCTAGGATCTAAAGTAAATGCAAATGCATATGGGAAAGGGATTTCTTTCCAACATTTAAGTTATTTAGTTTTCACAGCAAAAACAGTCTCTCTTAAAAATGTGTTATTTTCATAGTTTTTTAAATGGCTAGCAATCCGTAAAATACAATGCACAATAATAGAAGATGTTAGATAATAGGCAGCGGACAAAGCAACAGTGGCCTCATAAAAAATTTCTAAAAACTAAAGTATCTTCTCAGCAACGAACCAATGTTGCTCAGTCAATAGTATAGTACCGTCAGTGCTCTGATAGTGCGTTTGAATAAAAACACAAAAAGAGCTCTTATATGGCAAAAGACTCTTAAGCATCAGGTAAGTAGAGTTCTATATTATCGGCATGTCCAAACTGAACTTCTTGAACGTACACCCATCGCCCTGCAGAATTTCTTATATGCTACTATTATTATATTAGAATTATTCAAGTAAGATATCGCATCACAAAAAGCTTTAATATACGAATTCAACCTCTTCAAACAACATTTGATTATAAGGTTAATAATATGACAAGTGCATCGCTGATGTAGGAAGAAGGAATCAACGTTAGTACTCAACACTGGAGTAAGAATATCTATGGCCCTAGAGTTCGAAGCGACATTGTCTAAAGTAATTGATAATACTTTATATGTAAGACCAAAGTCTTCCACGACTTTGGTAATACAGTCCACAATATTTTTACTCGTGTGTGCTACATCAATTAATTTGAAACATATAATTCTTTTCTCCATTATCCAGTCATCATTAACATAATAAGCCACTACACTAAGATAATCCTCCCTAGCCCGACCACTCCATACGTCCGAGGTCAGGGCCACCGAAAATGTGCACATACTAAATAATTTCTTTATTTTATTACGACGTTCATTGTAGTATTTTACTAGATCCCTAGTTGTTGTCTATCTAGAAACGGTAGAAAATCTAGGATTATGCGTAATCCTAATGTAAGTTTAGAAAACAGTAGACCCCCCAAAGCCTAACGATAAATCCTCGTAAGTAATTAAATGATAGAGAGATTGATGGGCCACCTCAGGAGCGTAGTCCCAGCTACGTACCATACCGTCGGGGTTGTACTACAGCTGCATCTGCCTCATCACCAATCCTTGCTTGGCCTTACATCTTGTACCATGTCTAAGCAAGTGTCATGTTCCACCTGTAGACCTTGCAGACAATTCATTGCGATAAATTTTACAAATAGCATACGGTACCTTATTTTCCTTTGCATCTGGTTTGGTTGTCCTGTCGAAATTCTCCCACACTTCCGATGTAGACTGCCTCAGCCTGTTTGCTCCGGTGGTCGCAAACAAAGATGTTGCTGTGGAGCCTGATGATGGAACTACGTCTTGCCCTTTCGGCAGCAACTGCGGTTGGTTTGAGGCAGCCGCAACCTCTATGGATGCAACTTTCTCTAGTGAAAGTCCGTAATCACCAAGAGTAAAGCTATCGTAATTTTTCATAACGAAAACTGTAAAATAAAAAATAACACTATTATTACTTTAATCTTAGCATAACAAGTAATAACAATAAAACTACCCAAAAAATAGTATTGTACCTTTTTTGCTGACTTGCTGCCAGAAATTGATTTTTCCAAAATTTGGCATATTTTTTTGAATTTTGCCAAATTATCTCACAATGAATTTGAATTTACACAACAAAATTTGAAAGAGAGATTAAGGAATGGATGGGTGCTAAATGAGGGAGGGGGTATGGTGGCTATTTATAGATTTTTTGTTTTTTTCTCTCTATTTTAAAGCCCCAAACGTTCAAAAAAAACTATCGGATTTTTTGAAAACTCGAACGTTATGAGCTAAACGGACTGTGTCATGCTGTGCCGGGCATGGCTAAAGAATCTAGGTCCCATTTAGTGTTTTGGTAATTAAAGACAATCATGATGTGTGAACTAACTTGTTTTGTCAAGTGATTGAAAAGGTAAATGTTGGATAAAGATAAAGAGCTCTAAAGGAACTCAAGTATTGGATATCAACATCATCTATCTGAAAGCGAAGGTATCTAGTCACATAGGATATTTTAATAGTTTTACCGGTCTAGGAATATGAAGGATAAAAGACCAGATTGCTAGTACAGGTAGCCGTATTATAAAGAGGGATCAATGACTAGTAACTTGATGGCAAAGTGTGTCACAGATGCTCAAACTATTTTTGGATGAATCTTGAACTTCCTTGTGTTTTTGGCCACAATTCATCTGTGTTTTTATTGCTTGGCCGGACTAACCACAGTTGACAGTCCAGACTGACTGGATCCCTGGTCTGAGTCACGTGGTCAGCTTTTTCCAAAGAGCTTCGTATTTGCATTTATGATGGCCGAACTGACCGCTGGTCTAAGTTCGGACTAACTTTAACCTCGGTCTAGGATGTGCGGTTAGCTTTTTATAGAGACGCTCTTTGGTTTCACCTTTTTTTATATTTTTTATTTTCCGGACTGACCGTCGTAGGAGGGCTGGACTGATCGGACCTCTGGGTCGTTTGACGTAGTCATATTTTTCCAGAGAAGGGTGTTTTCGTGGTTTGCTACTAAAATGTTCATGCCGGACTGACTGCAAGTGGCTATCCGAACTGACCGGACCCCTAGTCATACAAAGCGGCGAGCTTTTTCCAGTAGCATGTTTTTCCCTATTTTGGAATTCCTAGAACTCGGTTTGACCGGATCTTGAGTGTGTGGATTGACCGAACCTGGCATAAAGGATAGTTTATGTTGCATTAAATGCAGCACAACCGACTATTATACTGCAGTCCGGACTGACCGGCCCGATGCCTGCGGACTGATCGGACTTGCTGAATTTTGCAGAGTTTCGTGCTCTAACGGCTAGTAAAGTGGGTGGATACTATAAATACCTCACCCACTGAAGCAAAGAAGTTTTTAAGAACCTCATTGAATACTCTTGAGACATTTGCTTGTTCTTCCACTCTTTGAGAGCATAAATTTCATCTTGCAAAGGTTGTAGAGGTTTTTCAATTGCATTTGAGTTGAGTTTGATTATTGTGAGACTTGAGCATCTTTAAGAGAAGAATCATTGGTTTATTACTCTTGGAGATTGTCGTCTCCTAGACGACTTGGAGAAGGTGATTCGGTGATCTTCTCGAAGAAGTTTATAAAAAGACCCTGGCATTTGTGAAGGTTGGAGCTCGCCTTTCCAGAGTAGGGAAGGGCTACCTCTAGTGATCGAGGAGAGTGCTCGTGTGGAGCCGTCTTGATTCGTTCAAGCTTCCTCAACTTGGATTAATGAAGACCGACAAGTCTTCGAGACCACAGGAAAACATCGGTTGTCTCCATATTGTGGTTTATTTCTTCTATTTCTCTTTAGTGCAATTGTGTTTATAGCATTATTGTATCTTGATTAGGTTGTTTAGCTTAATCTAGTGCACTTAGAGAGATTTAGCATATTTAGGCTTTGAATTGTGAAATTTTGTTTCATAGCAAAATTTTGGTAAAATCTGTTTTTAGCCAAAAGATTTAAAAACCGCCCATTCACCCCCCTAGTCAGTTATCCTTGATCTTACAAGTGGTATCAGAGCTTGGTCTCTCATCTTTTAGGTTTTACCGCCTAGAGAGAAAAGAATGGCTAGTGATGGTTTTTCCATTGGTAAGACACCATAATTTAATGTCATAAATTATGCGTATTGGAAGGTCCATATGACCGTCTATCTTAAAGCTATGAGTTCTAGCATATAGAGAATTGTAGGAGAGGGTTTTGTTATGCCTATTGATCCAAATAATCTTACAAATTTAGATGAATAGAATGCTCTCCTAAATGCTCTAGCAATGAATGCTCTTTTTGGAACATTGAACGCGGGTGAATTCAATAGAGTAAGTTCGCTTGAGACGACTCACGATATTTGAAAAACTCTCCGAAATTCGTGAGGGAACATCCGCGGTGAAGGAGGCCAAATTGCATATGCTTAAAATTAAATATGAAACATTTGTTATGTTACCTTACGAAAACATAAATGAGATGTATTCAAGGTTGAACAATTTAGTTAATGAACTCAAAGGTCTTGGTTCAACTCTAACTTCTAACCGATCTTGATATTATAAGGAAAATGTTTAGGGCTCTACCGGACAAGTATGAGACATTGGTGATATTATTTCTAAATTCTTTCGAATTTCCAAGAATGACTCCTACCGGTCTTCCGGGAAATTTAATCACCAATGAGATCTACGATGAAGATCTCTTGGAGCAAGTTGCCTTCAAGAAGAAAAATATTGGTTTCAAAGCAAAAGTGGAATCAATTGAAGAAAATATTGAAAATGAGGATGATGATGATTCTGATGAATAAATGACTCTCCTTGTAAGAATAATGGAGAAATTCATAAAGAGACGCTCAAATCGAAGCTTCAACTTCGACAAGGGCAACAAATATCAATCCTCAAGCAAGAATCACTACACCAACATTAGATGTTTTGAGTGTGAGGAGAAGGGCCACATTGCATCTTATTGCCCAAACAAGAAGGATGAAAAATCTAAATCATTCAAGAAGGACTACAATAGAAAGAAGAAGTTCTTCAAGAAGCTTCACAAGAGTGGTAAGGGTTAAGCTCATATTGGAGAATGAAACTCCGATGAAGATTTTTCAGACTCCTGTAATATCCTGATCATTCATTAGTGTGTACAATATTATTTAGAGAGGGAAATTAAAAGAAAATTCAGGATTTGTAGGAGGATTGGACCTTGGGCTTTCGACCCAAGACGTCCTAGCCAAGTGAGTCGGCCATTTAGTGGAGTCAAGAGGGGGTGCCCTTTCCCCAAAAAGCATAGCACCCTGCTACAGTACCACCGTCGCACTATAGCACGTGGGTATTGTAGTAGCCCCCCTTCCCTACTGCTCTGCCAAGAGGAGGAGAAGAGGAGAAAGGAAGGAGAGGAAGTGGTAGAAGATTAAGAAGGGGGATCTTCGTGAGGACTTCAGCAAGGTCCAGCGGAGAATTCGTGGGGTAAATTTACGTTCCCCATTAGTTACTGCAATTCTTTATATGTGATTTGTCGCTGAAAGTCAGATTAGTACCCTACTATTGTAGATCGGTATTTCTGCAGTTCTAATGATCCGCAAGTTTGAATTAGTTCCAAGCGCAATCTGGGATTAGGGTCTCCTAGAGTTATGTGGGTAATTGCGATAGCTTTCTGGAAAGTCTTGGATCGCAGTTTTTGGATGGATAGATATTTAGTTATGATTTTTGCAATCCGAGTGCCTATTCAGTCTCTGGGATTCGGGCAACGAACATAGTTTTGCATATTAAGGCTTGGAAATGGATGAATCTGGACATTTGGTCTCCATCACTTAGATAGATAACTTAATAATGATTCCAGAGAGTCCAAATTCATATTTTTTGGACAAGTAGAACGAAAGTTATGGAATTTTGAATTGTTCATTGCAGTTCTGTCCCTCTATTGGGGACAATGGGGAAAGATTGCTCTGTAGAAACTTTTGTTTTATAATAGAAAAATTATAATAAATTTATTATAGATGATAGTTCTCTGTAGATTCCAGAATGACTTAGATCATTGTGTTTGGTTATACCAATTAAAAGATATGTAATTTCTAAGTCGATAGTACCAAAGATGACATAACTGTCTTCAGATATACAAACAAGGGTTTAGATGGATTAATTTGAACTTTCGATCACCTGAGAATTTGTGGGTATGTGTGTATAGATTCCATAGAATTTGAGTTCATGATTTTTGGAGCTTTGAATCAAAAGTTATGGTTGTCCTATGGTGGCTGTCTGTTTTGGACTGATTGGGACTTGGCAACGTAATGGTATTGTTTCGGATCGCGAATAGGAGCGATGAGTTTATTTTATTTTATTGCTATGCTATGTACAATTGAATGGTTTTCTTAGTATGCTTTATGAATGCCAGGTGGTGGTGAGAACCCAGGGATAGAGTCCTCTTTTCATCGTCATCTGTCTCGCGTTTGAGGCAAGTGCAAGCAGTGTAGAGTAATTGTGGTGCTATATTCATGATAATTGTCATGGTTTAATTGAATGGAAGTTTATCTATGATTTTGTCACTGAATGTTATTCTCTCATGGTGGGTTGAGAATATTAAGTTCTTTTGCATCATGGCATTCATTCTTGAATCTTGGCCTACGTGGTAGCTAAGAATTGATTTTTTTTGATGTCCCCGTCATGCATTAGACGGGCATGAGATCTCCGTCATGTATTGGATGGGCATGAGGTCCCCCACACTCTTGGAGTGTGGGCTTGAGGCCCCTGTGCCTAAGGACACAGGCTTGAGTATGCATCGATGAATGTACTACTCCGCATTACCGGTAATTGCAAAGAAGGAAGAAAGTTGCATTCTTGTCATTTGCATCGCATGAAAGTATAAGAGGTTCAAATATGGATTCCTTGCTGTTGTTTATATGAGGATTTTGTTATCTTCATTATCTGTTCAAGATGCTTTATCTTTTACACTGTTGTACTTTGCTGAGTCGTGGACTCATGCTTGTTGTTAATGTTTCTTTTAGGTACTTCTCGAGGCAGCGACATGCATGAAAAGGGGTAGTTTTGGTGCACTTCACTCATGATCACCCAGGGCAAATAAAATAGCTCATTTACTTAAACTTAAATGATCCTGCTATTACTTTTATTTTCAGACTGTGTTCAACCTTTATGATGATTGAGTTTTGTAATTGGTTTAGTCAAGTTTGTCTTTTGGATATTTATGTTATGCTTTATCATTTCTTTTTAGAACTTGAATTATTTACTCTTACATGCTAGAACATTACAAGTGACTTGTTTAGTCTTTCATTAAAAAATAACCTTTAAGAATTCTGATATATCCGTATGGTTCTGTTAATTGATGATTACAATAAGGTTTCTGTCTAGAATCTTGTTTTCATTATAGTTTTGATTAATGCTACCTTGTTAGATGTTGAAACGCTTCCTGTTAATTGTTAGTGGATAGAAGTAATTGAATTGTTGTGTTAGTTTAGTAGCATCATAGACTCATAGTTGAGCTGGGGTGTTACAACTCCGACTTTGAAGAAGGCGAATCCCTAAGAAAGAAAGAGCTTGTCGGGATTGCTATCAAAGAAGCTCCATCATTATTCTCTACACACCATTGTCTCATGGCAAAAGGAGAACAAAAGGTAACAAATGATAATTATGATGATCTTACTTATGATGAGCTAATGGATATGCTAGAGGACTTGGATGCATATCTTGGCAAGGAGAAGTCCAGATTTACGATTTTGAAGAAAGAATTTCTCTCTCTCTCTCTCAAAGACTTTTATGAGGAGCTAAAGGAAGCTCATGAAATTCTCCTTATCAAGGATCATTCAAAGCCCAAGATGGATATAGGTATTACTTGTGATATCATTGATAACATAGCTTGCTTAAATGTTGCATCTAAGTCAAGCATATCTACTTCATGTCATGCATTGATTGCCATGCTATGTAGCTCCAAAATTGATGATGTTGCTTGCATAAGTATGAAAAATGATCATCCTCTTGTTATTGAAAATAATGAGCTTAAGGAGCAAGTAAGCAAGCTTAGTAAGAGGTTGGATAAATGCTTCAGGGAAAAGCCATCATTGACAAAATCTTGAGTGGACAAAGGTGCTAATACAACAAGGAGGGACTTGGTTTCATTCTTAAAAAGGGAAAAAAAGGCCAATCTATAATGCGACAAGGTTTGTAAAGAAAAATGATAACTTGTGTTACAAATGTCATGATGTAGGGCATTTAGCTAAAGATTGCAAAATTCACGGCTCATCTAAATCCTTTGTATTTGATTCATGCTATATGCTTAAGAAATTTAAGAATGATAGAATTGTAGCTAAATTTATTGGCACTCCTATACTTGGAAATAAAAAGAATGTCGTTTGGGTGTCCAAAACCTTGATATCTAACCTCGAAGAACCCAAATAAATTTGGGTGCCTAAAAGACTATAACTTTGTTTTGGAAGTGAACTACAAGACCGGTGGAAGACATTGGGTACTTGATAGCGGTTGTACCCAACTTATGATCGGAGATTGGAAAATATTCACCACGTTTGAAAATAGAAAAGGAAACAATGACCATATCATATTTGGTGACAATAGCAAAGGAAAGGTAATAGGATTAGGTAAAATAGCTATATCCAATGATCTTTAAATTTCTAACGTATCTCTAGTTGAATCTCTCAATTTTAATTTGCTCTTGGTTGCTCAAATTTGTGATCTTGGACTAACTTGCATATTCTCTCAAGAAGGATTTTCCATTTCAAATAAAAAAAAGGATGACTCTTTGGTTTTCAAAGGATTTCGATTTAGCAATCTCTATTTGGTATATTTTTCCTCAAGTGAGTCATGCCTCAAAACGTGTTTAATTGCAAAAACCTCGTTCGGTTAGCTTTGGCATAGAAGGCTTGCCCATGTGGAATGATTCAACTTAAAAAGCTTTTCAAACATGATTTAGTTGTGGGCTTCAAATATGTGAAATTTGAGAAAGATAAGCTATGTAGTGCTTGTCAAGCCAGCAAGCAAGTAGCAAGTTCTCATTCATCTAAGAGTATCATATCCACCTCTAGACCATTGGAGCTCTTACATATAGATTTGTTTGGGCCAACAACCTATAAGAGTATTGAAGAAAATAGTTATTGTCTTGTGCTTGTGGATGATCACTCAAGATACACTTGGGTTTTCTTTTCGCATGATAAAATCGAAACCTTCGGTTTTTTCAAAAGCTTTGCAAAAAGGGCCCAAAATAAATTTGAATTGAAGTTAAATAAAATTCTAAGTGATAATGGTTCGGGGTTCAAAAACACTAGAATTAAAGACTTTTTATGAACTTGGAATAAAGCATGAATTATCCGCTACGTACACTTCGCAGCAAAATGAAGTTGTAGAAAGGAAAAATCGAACATTAATTGAGATGGCTAGGACAATGCTTGATGAATACAATACTTCCAATAATTTTTGGGTAGAATCCATCAATGCCGCATGTCATGCCAGAAATCGTATGTATTTGTATCGTCTTCTTAAAAAGACTTCTTATGAACTTCTTATTGGAAGAAAATCGAACATATCGTATTTTCGTGTTTGATTTTCTTGTCTTTGGTTGCAAATGTTTTATTTTAAGAAAATATGTTCGTCTCTCAAAATTTCAAAGTCATTGTCGTGTTGGATTTTTTTCTTGGTTATTCGTCAAATAGTAAAGTATATCGTGTCTTCAACCAAACAACCGATTTAGTTGAGGAGACGTGTGATGTTCAATTTGATGAAACTAATGGCTCTTAAGAAGAGCAAAAAAATTTGGATGGTGTAGGTGATGAAGGCTTGAGACAAGCTATCAAAAATATGACACTAGGCTACATCAAGCCAAAGGAAGACAACGATGATCCATCTTCTTCTATTCAAGTTGAACCTCCTACTTCCGCTACACCAAGTTAAGGTCAATTTGAAGAAGTGGAAGATGGACAAGCACCGGTCATTCATCAAAAAATTCACAACACCATTGCAAAATATCACCCCATTGATCAAATTTTGGGTGATGTTAGTAAGGGTGTTCTAACTCGATCCCGTGTTGTTTCCTTTTGTAAATATTACTCGTTTGTTTCCTCTATTAAGCCAAAATATGTAGAAGAAGTACTAGAGGATCCGGATTGGAGAAATGCTTTGCATGAAGAGTTGAACAACTTTATCAGCGATGATGTATGGACACTAGTTGAAAGGCCAAAGTATCACAATGTAATTGGCATAAAATAGGTATTTAGAAACAAACAAGATAAAAATGAAATGGTGGTGAGAAACAGGGCAATATTGGTGGCATAAGGCTACACCCAAGTCTAAGGCTTGGATTTTGGTGAAACTTTCACTCCCGTAGTTAGACTAGAAGCTATTCGTATTTTGCTTGCATTTGCATCATGTTTTGAAATGAAACTTTTTCAAATGGATGTGAGGAGTGTTTTCTAAATGGCAAAATTTCCGTACCGGCGTGGCCCACGGCCTCCCCCTTTTCTCCCCTTACCGCTTGGCTCCTTCGCTGCCGCACGTGGCACGCCTGCACGCGGCATTGTCGTAGTGTCGTCGCTCGTCGCCCTCCACGCCACCCCACGCCGACGCCGGCCCCTCCTGGCCTCCTCCCTCCGCATCGGCCCATGCTGCATCACCCCCTGCACCTGCCCTCTCCTGGCCTCCTCCCTACGCACCTACCGCATCCCCTCGTCCCTCTTCTCCCTTCGCGCCAACCGCCACTCTGCCACCTCCTCCCTCTTCTCCCGTCACGCCGACCACCGCCCGCCACTTCCTCCATCTTCTCCCTCCGCTCGGCCGTGGCCCCATCCCCTTGTCCCTCTTCTCCCTTCATGCCGGCCACCGCCTCCCCCCTCTTCTCCCTCCGCTCCAACCATCGGCCACGTCGCCTCTTCCCTCTTCTCCCTTCGCTCTGGCCCCGTCCCCGTCCCCCCTCGTCCCTCTTTTCTTCTCCCCCAGCAACGCCCGCGCTCGCAGGCCACAGCCTCACACCGACCTCCTCCTCCTCGGTGCCGGCGTCCTCCTCGCCGTTGGCACCGTGTCACCGCTCTCTACTGCCTGCCGGTCTGCCCTCTGGGCTTCCTCCCCCTCCCCTCTTCGCGTTGAGCCTGATGGGGTGTGTCTGGTTTGTGCCGTGCTTGGCACGACCCGACATTGTACATGCAATGCTGGGCCGACCTACCGTGCCGGGGTGCCAACCCAAGCACGACCCATGCCTTCGTGCTATGTAGGCCTGATTCGTGTACAGTGGGCCATGCCTGGGCCGGGACAATAGTGTCGTGCCTTGAGCCGGCCTAGCGTGTAGGGCCCTTGTGAGGACTCGTTTTATTCAACTTGTAATGCTTAGCCTTCCATTGACCCTAGCATCACAAATCAAATAAACCAAGCCTCGAGATATGTATACTCCCCAGAAATGCAGTATACACACCCCGTTACAAAATTATGCATCAATTCCATTCAATCGCATAGAACCGAAGCACAACAATAAAAGACATACAAAAAGAGATTTATTACAACAAGGGCCAACCGACCAAATAACAACTAAAAATAATTAACTAGCGGAAGCAAAAGTGCCATAAGATGGCGATAAACGAAAGAGCCAATTAGTGTGCCTTTACCCACAAGGCAACCAACCGAGCCGCCAAGCTAGTCGTCAAACCCGTAGCACATCTCACAAAAGGGAAGCCCTTAGGGCTCACCTTCTTCCTCTGCAACAAAAACATTAAGCAAAGCAATTGAGTACAAAAATGTACTCGCAAGACTGACGTGTAAGGATAACAGACCTATAATTAACTATATGCAAGCTTTATTTAAGTGGAGGGGGCTCTGGACTTACTTTTAGCATAAAGCAAGTTTTCATTTGCAATAATGTAATAGATTCAAAGCAATTTGACAACCTATTTGTAATTGTTGAAATAACAGCGATACAATAATAATAACAACAATAAAGACAACCTGGAAGTGACTATCCCAATAGTCACCACAACAATAGTATGAACATCCATTCATACCAACCCATCAAGTTTTAATTAAATGTTGGAGTCTAGTTCTCACGGGGCGTATCCGAGCGTGTCCATAACCTAGGACGAGGCTATTCGAATAGATCAAACCCTGCAGGGGTGTACCAATGTACCCACACTTTAGACCGCCTTTCCACCAGCCACGGTTAGCATACTTCCTTTGGTATGCAGGCACGGCTAAGTCTAACAAGACGTTTTTCAATATTATGTATTAACTACGAGCCGCTCGTATGGATAAACTCCATACGCTTACATGGTAAAGCCGAAAAGACAACTACCCACTCAGGGTAAAGCTTTTCGGACAACTACCATGCTCCCAACACCATCCCTCCTGCGACTGGGAGCCAATACACGCAAAAGTACTAAGTCAAGAGAGGTCCCATACCCAAAACACACTATCTTACCATTGTGCCCAAGTCCAAATCATTTTATTTTTATTTTTAGTTTTCATAAATAAACATAGCACAAGGGTTGAAACATAGAGTCATAATAAGTTTGTGTGATCAAGGTTATCGACTAAGTCGATAACCGCCCAATTCTACCGGTATCTAAGCATTGCTAAGCATCATATCGTAAAGACAAAATAAAAGGCCATAAATCATTCACCGGGCTCTAATTCACCAGTGAGAATAATATTCCTAAGGTAGTGGCAGGGGTGAACAATTTCAGGGCAACAATGCAATGGGATTAACTACCTCTAATCAGCAAAATTAATCATTGAGACAAAAGCATGCATACATACGAGTAAAACAAAGTATTAGATTTTAAAAGTAATGGGATTGAATGGATATGATCAAACTGCTTGCCTTTGCCTTGCTAGAGATATTCGACTTGCTGCAGAGGATCACTCTCGTAATCAACGTCATCTAACGATAAAAACTGCCAAAGCGAAAAACAGCGAATAAACACCAGAATGCCAAAAGTATCCAAAAATTAATAACACAGAAGATAGATTACGAATTTAGGAACAACAAATTAGTTGATTCAGAGTTTATTTAAATTAGTTAGGATTTCTTCTGATTGTTCTTTCCAAACTCACCTATTTTCCACAATAATCATACAGTCAAAATCAATCCTCTTATATGCTCTCCTCTTTCGACAGACTTTGATGATGATTGTGTGCACATCTATTAGCTGCAGATGGGCTCTAGATACCTACTTAACTATTCTAGCCTAACCATTCACTTAATTATCATTTTAATCAATTGATTTTCTCCCCGACTGCTACTACAACCTACAAACCAACCACTCTCAAAACTACAAAGCTAGTGGCCAAATTGATCATCTTATCTCATCTGTGCAACTATTTAGCAAGCGAGCAACTCCTGAGTAGAGGTGCTGCTAGCTAGATAAAAGTTCAATGGTTAATTGAACCAAGGACATATGTAACTACTTGTATTAGCGAGGTTATTAGTACATTGACAAATCTGCTCATCAACAGATTATCCTTACTGTTCAACCGATAGACAATACATAGCATTGCAGAAATGAAGTGCTGTAATCTAACTTCTTTCAAAACTCAACTTCAAAATTGCTAACTCTCAGCTGGTTTCTAAAAGTTCCCCCTTTAACACTGAGTTTCAGATTTGGTCAATTTGATAGCCAAAGACATAAGGCTAAGCAACTGGGTTCTTCTGGCATTTCAATTGTCTCCAAATCAACTCCTCTTCTCTCTTCATCCATACAACTAATAGTGTTTGTTAACTAACTTACTAATTTAATTATTCAGTTGCTAGGCAATTTGTCTTAAGTGATACAACAATCATTCAAAGGTTCTGATAGCAAGATCATTTAGTTTCTTACCTACTGGTCCTAAGGTCACTGACAAAACAGAGACAAAGAACCGAGATGTAGAACAGGGAAAGTGGCCGACGGCTTGGGTGTGGCTCATCGCCGGTGAGGGGAGTGGCGCGGAGGCTGTGGCGATGGCCAAAATGGGTTGCCTGATGGCTACTGAAGCTAGGGGTGGTCTCGGGGTGGCCGGAGAGGCACCGTGGCGGCGCGGCGACAGGACGCGGTGGCCGGCCGTGGAGGTGGAAAGGGGCGCCGGCATCGGAGAGGAAAGGGGTGGAAAATAGGGCGCGCATGAGCACCAGTGATGTACCTGGAACATGTCGGAGTGATCGACGAAGGCGGAGAGCGGCCGGAGTGGTCCGGCGACGGGAGCCTACGGCGGCGCGGGGTGGTCACCGAGGCGGGGTCGCTGTGGAGCAAAACAACACGAGTGAGTGATCGGGGAAGGAAGAAGGAGTCTAGGTAATGCTCACGGAGGAAGGAATTGAGCTGGGGCTCGCTGGAGGGGACGCGGCGGCAAAGAAGGCGGTGGAGGTCGGAGTCGGAGAAGAAACCGTGCGCGCGGCTCCTCGGTGGCGGTTTCTCCAAATTGGCCAAGGGGTTTTGCTCCTCTAGGTGAAGGACGCGCCGTGACGCGGCGGTCGGAGCTCTCCAGAGCGACCGGGACGGCGTCGAGCGGGTCGGCTCTAGAGCTCATATTGAGCTGAGAGGAAGAGTGAGGATGGAGAGGGAGGTCAAGAGGATGAAGTGATGCTCGGGAGCGGCCATTTATAGGCGAAGGACGGAGCGGCCGAGGAGAGAGCTCGCATGGGCGACGAGATGACCAGCGGCATGGCGTGGCAAGCATGTGGCGTCGGCTGGGCGAGCTGGCGCTCGGGCGGGCTGGCATAGGCGCCGCGTGGAGAAGAAGGGCTGACGACGGGGGCCCACAGGTAAGTGAGAGGGGGAGGGGTGGCTCGGTGCGAGCTGGTCTGGTCAGACCCGGGTTGCGAAGGGGCCCGGTCGGAGGAACAGTGCGAGCTAGATTTAGAATTAGGGTTTTAGTGTTGACCGGAAACAAGTAAGTTTGACCTAGTCGTTTGAAATAGAAATAAAATTCGAAAAATTCTGAAAATTTTTGTGGGCACTCTGAGGTTCACAAGGGACTTAGGAAAAATAATTTCAAACACTTTATATATGAAAATTTGTTAGAATTAAATTATATTCAAATCTGCATTAGTGATTTGATTTGAATTTTGGTGAAGTCAAAATCACTTCTAAAAATTTGGTAAAAATAATTACAATTCAATATAAATAATCTAGTATTTGAATAAATTATTTTTTGGAAACTTTCATTCATACATTTTTCTGGAATTCAAATAGCAATGGAATTTAAGTTTAAAAGTTTGAAATTTCAACACAAACTTTAATACAAACATCAAAATTTTAAAATTGCACACAAGTTTTAGGAAACCAAGAGCATGACCAAGAGATGCAACAAAAGTTTTTAAACTTTCATACTTTTATACATTTGAAATACAAACCCTAGTTTGGGGTTGTTACAACCCGTCTCTAGGGGTGCAAATGGAGCAGATAGTTCGTGACCGTCCATATGAATAAATTTGGATCTTATTCGGAGCCTGAAACTGGATATCCGGGATTTTCCTCGGATTTCAGATTCGGAGACGGATAGTTTTTGCCAGATACAGAAACATATTCGGGAAGGAGGTATCCTTCGGATTCGGAGCTATTCGTTTAATTTGTAGGATAGTATCCGGTAAACACTATTTTGAATATCCGGTAAACTCTAGGCCCAGTGGGACGAAGAGAAAAATCTGCACATGAGGATTTTCAGAATTTATTTTTTTAGAAAATAGAGGAAATCCAAATAAGCCAAGAAAAATAGTCAATGAACTTGAAAAAATTCCAGAACATTTACAAAAATACTTTGGAACATAAGGAACTTAAATAAAATAATTTTGAATTTAATGAATGTTTGATTCATTCATATTAAATCATTTTCATTTATGAAAAATCTATTTAAGATTTGTTAAATTCTAGAAAATCATGATAAAAATTATAAAACCTTATTTTAAACTAAAAAATTAGGATGCTAAAGACTTGCTTCCCGTCAACATTTTGTGCATCCCTAACTAGTTATTGATACTGATCTGTAGGCTTTGTATATGTTGTATCTGTCCTGTTATGTAGTTGGCTAGTTACATTTTGGACATCTTTTGTACTGCTATCACTGTGACTTGCTACTTGCTACTACTTCTTTAACTAGTTACCGTGATAGTGTGATGTAGTTAAATTTGCTTATTGAATTACTAATGTAGTTGCATTTTAGACATTAGTATGGTTGATTGATCTTTATATATGTGACACATATGTTTTCTGTTTTCGTGCAATATCCGACTAAATATTCATGACTGAGACAATTCATATTCGGTTCGGCATGTATTCGCTCTGTATTCGTGACCGAGACTATCCGCATTCGTATTTGTATCTGGCACCGTCTATGTCTGACTCCCATCCTAAGAAAAACATATAGAATATGATATGAGATGAGCGATATCCGTCGTCTGGAGTAGAGTTTGCCAAACAGGTCATGCCCGCTGGACTAGCCCAAGGCACGACACTGTTGGCTCGGCCCAAGCATGACACGCCACATTGTTCATGGGCTGGGCCGTGCTTGGGCCACCACCCTAGCATGATGGGCCAGCATAGGGGCCCAACCCAGCACGACCCGAGCACAACACGCTGTTAGAGTTAATTTTAATATATATATATATATATATATATATATATATATATATATATATATATATATATATATATAAGTGTTAAAAATTGAAAAAAATCATATAAATATTAAGAATTGAAATTAAAATCATATATATATATATATATTGTTTTATTTTGTTGTTTTTTAATTTTATATAGCTCATTTTATAAGTATATATAAATTTATTTTATTTTTTAAAAAATTATATATTTTCTAGAATTTTTTTATATTTTTCAATTTTTCATGTCTTATGGATAAATGGTGTATGTTTTAACGAGGCAGCTATTTAAATATTAATAAAATTATTTAATACATTTTCAATATGCTTATCTTATTTTTAATAATTTTCGCATGTATTTTTTAATTCTACATAATTTATGATTTTATTGAATTTTTGTGAATTTTTTCTGAATTTTCGGACTTAAGAGAGTCAGAATTGACTTATCAGGCTAAACGGTCTCAAACTGGCCCGGCCCGGCCCAACCTAAGCTGTCTAGACGGTATATGGGCTGACACGACACGGTTTATTTTATTCGTGGATCAGAATAGGTCATACCTAAACAGGCCACACGGGGCCGGGCCGACCGTTTGGTCGGCTCTAGTCTCGAGGTCGTCTGGCCACCTCTAGGCCGATCCGATGCCGCGTCACCAAGCAAAGCGAGACGAAAGCTCAAATCGAAAGGCCTCGACGGGGTCCACGACGCAGGCGGTGGTGCCCCTGCCCCCCATGGCGTCGTGGCTACTGCTCCCCTCCTTCCCGTGGCCTCCCCCGCCCCCTCCCCCTCCCGGATCCTCCTCCGGCCGCCGCGGCGGCGGCGGGGACGGGGACGGTGGGGACTGGAAGCCGAACGTAGTCGCCGCCGTCGCCGGCGTCCATCTCGGCCGCGCGCTCCGCCGTCGCCTCGCCGGTCTCCTACGCTCGCCGGTATTGTTTCTTGCTTTGCCTTCCATTTCACTCTTCTTCTTGGACGCAAGCTCTTAGGTTTCCACTGGGGACATCTAAGCCAATGTGATGAATGTTAAGCACACTCAGATAGCGTTTACTTCTTATCAGAGGTGGAGCCACAAATTGGACATAGGGGGCAAATTAAAAGGTTAAATTTTTGCATAGCGAATGATATACTAATGAGATTAATGTAAGTGATTTTGTAGGTATTTTTTGTGGGCAGCGTATCCGGTGAAAATGCGAATAGGTGAAAACTCTGTGAAAAATCAAACCTAGAAGTTTTCAAGCATTCTAAAAAATTATGAGATGTAGGGGGCGATTATGTTCTATATCTCTACAAAATTTCAAGATCAAACTCAAAAAAAAAATTGAAACTTTTGCGTTTGGAATTCGTATTTTCATGTGATATCGCTCCTTTGTGGTGGCGGAGTTGTGGGTGTACGACTCTACCTACCAGGATTCAAATCCTGGTGCCCGCCTTTTTGGACATGCGAGTACGCTTCAATAAGATTTTTGTGAGGTTGCGGATTTATCCTCGGCCTCTGCCTTCTAGACGTGTGCTGGGGCACTCACGTGTGGTGTGTGTGTGGTGGTGCGTGCACGTGTGTCTTCCTTGTAATTGAAAAAAAGCACCCATAACATAACATCATTAACATTATGAAGAAACTAAAAATTACTGATATAGATAGATAAGCGAGTGCATGGGTTACATAATTGAATTGATGCTTGTACATAGTAAAAGATAGATTAACACCACGAAGAAGAAGAAAAAGAAAAAGAACACTAACAGGGCAGCCCACTAATAGCATGCTTCATTGGGTGCCTTAGGGACAAATCATTAGAGGGACAATTTGATTAATTAATATGGACTAATATTAGTAATCACACAACCACAGGGGGACATGCCCCTGCCAGCTCCCCCTTCCCTCCGTCCCCTGCTTCTTATGATATGCCTTAGTTATACAACCGTGTCATTCTTATCATAAGCATATGTTGCCTTGGAACTGTTTCACTTACTCTTGTTAGTAATTGGATCAAGATTTTTGTGCTTGATCTCATAACTTAATCTGAGCTGAATTGTGCAATCTCTAGGAGGTGCGGCATCTTGATGTCTTGCCGAGAATGGATGACATTTGGTTTGGAGGATCACACTCATTTGAGACGCACACGATTCTTGGGGCGTTAGGGACTGTGTTCTCTGCATCGTATGTTTGCAGCTCTGCTTTGTTCAACTGGAGCGGATCAGATGGGGGCACATCGGTAACGGAAAATTGCTGTCCAGGCGGCCTCGTGGAATCAATTCGAGGAAAAGATTGTGGACTAATGTTCTTCTTGCTGTTAATGTCCTGTAAGTCAACGTTCAATCAGGTTACATGCTTTCCTTCTGTTGGATGGTAGCTTCTTTCACACATTGGTGGAATTAACACAGTTTTGCTTTCACCAAAGGGCTTACGTCGCTCAGATAGCAACACAAGGAAAGCTTCTTATGTGGGGAGCTAAGGTTGGTCTGCTGCTTGAAATTTCCAGTTCAGTTATATTATGTTGATTTTTGGTCTAATGCGATTGCAACAATGATTTACGATGAAAGATCAACAGCTTGATTGATAGAGGGGAAGTCTGGCGTTTGGCTACATCATCTCTTCTTCATGCAAATCTTGCTCATCTTGCTGTATGTGTTCCTGTTTCAATTGAGGTTTATACTCTAAAAAGAACCGTTGCTAACTTTCCTTCCTACCATCGCGATGATACAGTTCAATTGTTTTTCTTTGAATTCGATTGGGCCTATGGTGGAGCTCCTTACTGGTCCTAGAAGATTTCTTGCTGTTTATTTCACTTCGGCGCTGGCAGGTGTTTGTGGTGTTTATTTGTCCTTACCTGTTTTGGATGATCCATGTGGTGGTGTAATTCTTGGTTCATAATCAATTCTTGGAATTCTAACAGGTTCACTAATGAGTTACTGCTGTTGCGAGTCACCTGCCGTTGGTGCATCAGGGGCCATTTTGGATTGGTATGCCTAGTTTATTGCTAACACAGTTATAGAAATATTTTATTGCGTGCCATGCCAAAATCATATTTGCTTAACCCTATAGTGTGATATAATTCACTAGCAATATGAAATTACGAATTACTTTGTCACTTATAGATCAGAACATTGATAATCTGTTATAATTTGTTCTGATTATTTCATGTCTCCAATTGTTTCTATTGTAAGTTCTCAAAGTTAAAAATTTTGTATGACCTAGTTATATGTACTACTACATTGGTATATCTCTTGATTGCACATGTTGACTGAACAGGCCTTTAATGTGGTTGATTTTATCTGTTGTACATCTGCATTTCAATTTTTTCCGATTACGATTACCACCATTTATATTTTTTGTAACCCAGAGAGCCGTAGGCCTAATCTCATTTAATTAAGAAACCCCTGATAAAAGTTCTTATATCACACTGTTATCATCAACTTTATCTGCATGATCAGGTTGGTTCCTATGCTGTGTATATGTGGAGGCACAAAAGATTTTTTGGGAATGGAAAGGAAAGCTTAGAGCATATTGCACGTGTGGTTATCTTAAATATGGTATTCATTAAAGTTTCCACTTGTTTTATTTTTGTCTTTTTTTTGCTATTTGCTTTATTCCATCTGCAAATCTCATATGTTTTGTTTTATAGGGCATGGGTCTCCTTTCAAGGGGCATCGACAACTGGGGTCATGTAAGTCTCCTAATCTTCTACATAGTTCATTCTGCAACGCAATTAAATGTTTGAAGTCATGATTCATGAATTCACTTGAAAAATGACAGTTAGGAGGCTTGCTTGGGGGAGTGGCTATGGCATGGTTCCTTGGTCCAGCTTGGCAATATCAGTACGTAGCGAAGGATGGAAGAGTGGTGTTCAAAGACAGAGCGCCCATTGTCCAACTGATAAACAGTAAAAGCTTACCGTAGCAGCGTGTACTTAAAAAGGATTCCTATGTTGCTGTGTACAAATACCTGCAAAAATGTGGGAGAGAAACGGTAAAGTAAAATAAAAGGAAGGTTGACACTGTACCAAGCAGAGGGAGTGGCTGCAAACCATAGAAGGCATAGACTGATACCTGTGGGCTGTGGTTTGGCAGAAGAAACTGGGTATGGGCGTATGGCTGCTGCCGAGCTAATTCCGAGGAAACACCAGTTCCAGTTCACTTGGAGCTTGTTTGGATCAGTTACAACTGTGACAGGTTATGGTTAGCCAATAGTCACCTCCTGTAATTGTATTTAACATGTTTATCCAGTGTTACTAGCGCCTGGCGCCTTGTGTACATGAATTCATCTTTGATACGGCTAACTATTGGCTCGTGTGTTTAGTTCCTGACTTGGATATTGATTATTTTTGCTATCACATCACATGGGTTTCTTTTGTTCCTGTACCCAAGAGATGATCACATGAGTAACAATGCTTCTCAGTGCTTCATTAAGGTTACGATATTTTCTGGCAAAATATGTTTGGTACCAGCAAAATTCCTGGCAAATATTTGCGAATGGGCTTCAGCTTGGTTACACAGGCATATCGGCAAGTAAATCAATTCTTAAAAGAAAAGGCAATATGTAAATCAGAGTAAGCACCTATGATGGGAATAAACTGCAAAAAAACAAACAAATACACTAAACCTTTTGCGTTCAGACGAGAGTAAATATTCAGAGTTAAAAGCCTGGTGCACAACAAATAAAACACGAGGCATGTCACAGCAAAGATGTGTGTTGTATTATTCTCGTATTATTCTCTTTATGTTACACAAATGGAATTGGAACTTAGACTATTGGTACCAACGATTACAATATACCTTCTTATATAGATGGTACTTCTAACAAAGATATAATTAATCTAAAAAAAGAGTTGTATCACAAGACACCATCAACCTTGCCGCGGTTAGATGAAGACGAGTGGAGTCATTACATTCTCAAAGATGGGTGTTGTATAATGCTCAATATGTTACAGGTAAGGAAAAGAGCTACATCACAAGATGAGGACACCGTCAAGGGGAGTCATTACATTCTCCTTTACCATAAGCCCCCTACCCTTTGGTGAGAACTTACAATTTAGTAAAGGCGCAGGGCAGCCACCTTCGTGACAAAAGCCCTGGTAAATTAGCATAATATAGACCTATATCTACAGTTATATTCCACCTCAGATGCTCCAGAATCCACCATACAGTTAAAGTTACCAATGAACAAAACCCACCTTTGCAGTATCATAGCCCATGATTGCGATTCATGGTTCAGGAAGTTTCAAGCAGCAAATTGCAACCACAGAGACCTTGTATTCTGGATAGCTTTGTGGATAATTCATGACAAACAGTTGAAGCAAATCCAAGCCCACTTCAGGAATGGAGGAGGCTGCAAGTTTAGACTCAATGAGATCTATTTTGTTCAATAAACTGCAGAAGGATAGTGGACTGAAAAGAAAAGTGAGGCAGCTAAGATATCATTATTCAAAGGAAGCAGACTTCAACTGGTATTACTTGTGAGTTTTGAAAGGTAGTTCAATTAATTCAATGACATGTTATTAACAGCAAATAAAATAATATTAAAATGTCCAACTGACCTGGTTGCATATTAATCCGCAGGTTAGTACCAGTAGCATGGTCACAGAGAAGCACCCAGTGAATCCTAAAACACTAGTTAAGTCAAAATAATGCATATCTATCTCATACCGTCATTTCAGGAAAAGAACCACAATAAAAAAAAAACCAACAAGCGTGTAATATAAATTATTTATCTTACTAACTTGATATGAATAGCAAAGCAAATAATGCAGTAGATTGAATTCGATTGTTAGCCATCTCAATCTACGATGAATCAATTGTTACCAATTAACAATTCAAACCAACTATCCAGAACTCTTGGTCACCCCAAAGCGAGACTCCAGATTCCAGATCTCAAAGAATAATGAGCTAGGAGGCCATGACCAGCTAAAGACCACTGGCCATCTCACGAGTCATGACGTGAACTTGAACCATAATTCATAAAAGTTGTAACATTAAGTACACACGACAGAGACAAGCAATCAGATACTCACAATATGGAGATGGAGCAATTGAAGGAGATTTGGTTGTTCTGCTACTTCGCTTCTTCTGTGGAGGCATTGAATGCCGAAACATAGGCAGTGAGGGTGAATGTACTGGCATCATTTGATAAGTTGGTCCAGGGACTGCATTTGGTAAATGATTGGGAGTAGGTAAGTGACGGGGAGGATCTACATGACCAGGAATAGGTGGAAACGCTGGAGAAAGGTATGGTTTACTTACTGGAAGGGATCTACATGACCAGGAATAGGTGGAAACGCTGGAGAAAGGTATGGTTCACTTACTGGAGGGGAAGGAACAACAGATGGCTGTGGCGAGTGCATAACAGGATGCACCTTAGGGTCTCTACCAAAGCAGGGTGGTTTTACCATTGGACTACCAGCTGGAGGAAAGTGATTACAATGAAAACATGGAAAGCAAGGTTGTGTGTGCGGTAAAGGGGGAGAAGCCCGAGGAGGGAGACTCGGGTTCATATATGTTGAGGTGCCGGGTAAGGGATGCTCCCAGATGGTGACAAAGATGGTGGTACACTTGTAGAAGGTGATGGAGATGGGGATGGATATGGAGATATGGGGATGGTGATGAAGGAGATGGACTAGGAGATAAATCTGAGATCGAGTGTTGTAGGTATGATGACAGTTGAACTCCTTTTACTTTACCAAATACAGAGTGATTAAGCCCAAGGTTCCTTTCATCGGGTTCTTTGATTTGCTGAGCTAGTTGTTTCAGTCTATATGGTAAAAGAGTGTTGCTTCCATCTAACACCAATGCCTCAATAGTTGCTGGGGCTTCAACTGAAGAACCAATCTCATTCCTCAACTGCAAATATATTTTCTGCACATATATGACAGACAGTGAGTTTAAAATTGAAACAATGAAGCCATTCAAATATGTAACTATGATATCTCTTCAGAGGCAATTAAATCAGTAATACCTCATAGGAACTCAAGTTCAGTCCAAGTTCCAACTGATCCTTTAGCTCTGCAAGATTACCCAAGATCTGATAAATGGAGTTGTTCAGCACAAAGTTGAATAGGGGTTCTGTGTTTGCCCATATAGAACCAGACTGCGCAGGAATCACAGTAATTCCTCCGGGGAATCTCAACAGTTCAAAGGAAGATGGATGCCCAAAAGTGATGATGTCAAGGATAGGTTCAGCTGCTGCAGCATCATCTCTATTAAGGATGATTTCAGTACACTAAGGGCCGGCAAACTTATTGAAGTATCATTTGGATAAGGAAGAACACCAAAAACCACATGTGTGGAGTATTTAGAAGCTAAAGAGCGCATTGAAACAATGGAAACCTGTTTAAAAACATATTTGAATTAACCAATGGTGAAGGCAGAAGAAATAAAATAAGTAAGAAAATAACGAACATAGGCACCTTGCTATTAGGTACACCGATCTCTTCAGATATGTCACTCCCTAGCCTGTCCATGTGATCAGCAAGGAACGACACTGGCTTTTCCAAAGTGAAACCAACCTGGATTTCAGCTGAACCAAAGAAAACACTTTTATCAATATTCAAATCCATCATGAGGCATCATCAGAATGCAATGCTGTAAGTATAATATACAAACAATATTTTTGCACAAAAAAAACAAGTTCTAGTAAAAAAATTGCTAGTCAGCAAAGATAAAGAAAACATCATGATTAAGTTCTATTGACACAGGGACAGTAGAAAGTAAATAAACAACCCAGCAGCAAAATAGGATACTCCATGAATAATGGAAATGGCTTGAGAAGTAATGAGCCATATATGAAGAATCACTGAGGCACTTCTGCAGATGGGGAATTAACTAGGGATACAAAAGCGATGAGTCACACTAAACAAATGCAAAGGACTGGATCACTAGTTTGCTAAGCCATTACTAGTAAAGATGCAAAGTCATAAAACAAAAATTAGCCATTTGCCCCTTTTATTCACTAGTAGTAGTGAAAAACTGAAAATTGATCTCAATGGGAAATAGAGTATGCCAATAGTGCGAACAAGTGATTCAGGGATTAGAGAGACCATTACCATAGACAAGTTCTAAACTTATTCTATATCAGACATTAGACAAAGTACCTTAAATACATGATAAGATTAGATGATCCTGCAAACATATGAAACACTTTGATTGAGGGGCTTAGCTTCTCCTTAAATCCCTAGAATTTAGGGTTCTAAAAAATGCTAGCAGAGGCAGTGTGAGTTTATTTATAGGTTAGCTTATCCTTCTTAAATCTTGATGACATATATGATGGGTTTTAAGACATGAGTATAGAACAATCACCATCTTTTACGCTTAAAATATTCCCCATAACCTGTTTGTCTCAAAAGATTTTTATTTTATTTTTCATTTGGAGCTTATCTATCTTCACAACATAAGGGCAGATATACCTTCAGTCCTTCATTGAACAAGTTCTTACTTAATATGTGAGCACACATAAGTATGGAATGTCAACATAAAACATCTTTGAGAACAAGATATGAACAAAAGCTTCATCAGGAACCTTGAATGCTAGGTTGTCAAATTATATACTCATTTAAATAAAACAATGTACTAAATTAATAACACTTGTATGTACTCACAGGTGGTTCATTTCCCAAAATTATAACACGTATCTTCACATACACGAGGAACACTTCAAAGCAAAATCCAAGGGCAGTTTCTTAATCCATAATCAAACAAACACGGTCATGCAATAGCAATGATGAAATGAAGCAAACGACATATATGTCAAGCCTCCATTCAGTTTACACATCATACACCAAATATCAATCAAACAATACAGTGAGTAAAATGAACCATTTTTTTACAGATAGTGTCAAATTAAAGTAAAATACAGCATAGTTGCATTTGGAGACACCACCATCAGCTTATGTAGTAGCAGTGTAATCCATAAATCCATTACTCCTGTAATCACGAAAAGCACTAGTACTCTACAACAAATCCCACATCCAAGTTGACAGAAACTAGCCAGAAAATCTACACGCTGCGTACTAGAAAACCAATGAGAAACCACCAACATACAGTTACACGCTGTATACATAAGAAAGAAGATGGGAAACCAAGTACCATGTGATCTCTAAAGTCTAACCAAACATCTTCAGGAAGAACTTTTATGTTGCATCAATCATCAAACTTCCCTTTTAGGGCATGTACAATACAAGATGCTTATACACAAGTGTTTAAAGAGAGAATATAGCCACATCATCAAGCACCTATGTAAAAGTCACTACCTTCAATGCAAGCATCTCATTTATAGGTGCTTAAATGTTGTATTTTCTATTAATTAGATATAAGGTTCATCGATGCTACAAAATAAGCACCTTATTTGTCCAATATGGTAGAAAAAATCATTTTTTTTCTTGCTAAACACCTCTCTAAGCACTTACATCTCTAAGCACATACATTGTACATGCTCTTACTGTACAAACCCCAGGTCATATCAGAGATTTCATATCAACTTATAATCAAGACTATCAAGTAAGGTTCGATGCCTATATCTCAACTGAATCCAAAATTCGCTAGTTATTAGAACAAAAAACTAACCAGACACCAATCAGACAGTCAGACTCTAAGACACCCCAGAGCACCAAACGACAAAATTGACTAGGAAATCGTGCAAATCCTAGCTCCACCTTGACGGGATCGAAGTATCGAACACCCGGCCTGAGATCTCGAGGCAGCAATTCGTCGTCCCATCTCATCGATCCGCCGCCTCACTAGACCTAAGCGAACGCACAATAGCCGAGCTACCCCAACTAAACCCACAAATCCCCAAACCAGGAGCAAAACTTAACCACGGGAGGCGAAGAGCTCACCGGCGAGCACATCGGGGTCGTCGGAGAGGTACCCCGCGGGGCGGGAGGGCACGAGGAGGAACAGCGCCGGGACGAAGACTCCGGCTGCGAGCGCGAGCACGAGCACGCACCGGAACGAGACGACCCGGCCGATCGCGCCGGCAATGCTCCCTCCTCCTCCGCCGCCGGCGATCTCGAGGCCTGCCGCGCCGCCGAGCTCGACATCGACGGGCTTCCCCATTCCGAGCGCATCTGACTCAACCCGACACTCCCCCACTCCTCACTACCGCCTCCGCCCGCGCGAGGTGGGCGGCGCCTCTTCCTCTTCCGCCGGCCGCAGCAGCGGGTGCGCGACTGTCGCCTGTCGGTGTTCTCCCTTCGCGTTTTGGTTTTGACTCGCTTGGTTTTGTGTTTGACGTGGGTGCCAAAAATACGGGGGCTTTTGGCGACTTGTCGCTTTGCTCGAGGTCACGTACAATGGATCTTAACCGCTGACACGGATGAAAAAATAATAAATAAATATATTGTCCATAATTTTATAGTCGAGTGTATCATCAAAATTAACAAAAAAAATATCTTAGGTTCAAAAATATTAAAAAATTATGTCATCTATAAATACAAGTGAAAAGATAATATATTGTATGAGTTGTTTATAATGTTGTATATCGATGATATGAAAAATTACTATAGATAATAGTTGTTTATATCATTATACGTACCCTTGATCTCAATCCATATGCTATTCCTATTTTGGCGAAAATATTCGTACTCTTTACTCTTGGGCATCAGGCTCAGGCTACCCTTTTCTAACCAACTGCGAGGGAAAAGAAATCAAATCCCACCTCTCTTTCCCAAGCAACCGTGCTGTGAGGACATGTGGCTAGCTAGGTCACTTCTCACTTGTCATTTTTGTATTTTTAATCCGATCATTTGTCAATTGAGGGACACTGGATAGACTACACTACACAGATTGGTCACCTGTTTGATTTTTTTTTCTTCTCTTTACTGGGTGTTGACTGTTCAGCCAGCCTGATTTGTCTTTGGATTGGGTTGTTCCCGGGTTTGTGGCCGGTTTTAGATTAGTGCAGGGTCTGTGTCATTAGGTGGCCTAGATTAATTTGCCTGGCCCAATCAGTTAGTTGGAGTGTTGTTGGAAGGGTTCACAATTTTTTTAAAGAAAAACAAATCGTGCTTCACTGCTTGTACGCGTATTGTACACTGCGTTACGATTGTATGTATGGCACACGCTGAGACACTGGAGGAAGTATCGATTTTTAAGGAAAAGGGAAAAAAAACATCTAGGTAAATGAAAATTGTTACGTGCACCGACGCGTTCAGCAAACACAGCGTTGGCCTCGTCAGAGTACACGATTACACATAACCGGTTGGATCGTTGGACGGATGAACAATGCTATGAGAAACATCTTTTAACTTGAAAATCAGAAGAGGATGGTGAGCGAGGGAAATTCACGGCACAAATTGCAACATGATGTCCTCTCGCGTGCGTAAGGAAGAACATGCTCCTCCTCCGGTTCACGAAAATTCGTTGTTTTGACATCGATAAGGTCCTAAAATGTAACTTTAATCATTTATTATTATTGTAATTATTTATGAAACCCAACAAAATTATAATATTACAAAAATACTTTCCGAGATGAATCTACACACATGATTTTCATATATCTAATATAAAAATTTTTAAAAATAACAATAGTTAAAGTTTTCAAAATTTGACTATATATATTATAAAACGACTTGTTTATATGAACTTGAGGGAGTATTTTCTTAGAGCTCAATTATTGGCACTGTCACTGGCTAATGAAACAAGATGTACGCTTTCTGTTAGAGGATATCCTCTAGAGGGAAAAAAATGACACGACACGACACCAACAAAGAGCAGAGTAGATGGTTCGAAAACCCTAGGGAAAGAATAATGGTATTGATCCATCGATCGAAGATGCGTTGGCTCTTCTAGAAGGAACTATCATTGTCTTAGGCTGCTCCCAGTGGGTGGTTTCTTACTGCAGTTTCTTATTGTATGAAAGGCATTTAGATACCATTTTCTCAATGCATAGTATCTTAAAGTGTTGTATTTTAGACCTTTGATATAGAGTATTTACTAGTATTTCTACCTAGAAAACTGTGTATGAGTGGTATCTAAATAAGATATCAATCTGCTCTCTCTCTTCCTTAATTGCAGTGCCACATCAGATTTTTGTCTACGTGGTAGCTTTAAGAAACTTGCCAAAGTAGAGCATTGGGAGCAGCCTTATGAGGTCACCATCCATTAGAGTTCGGTCCATCGGTTGGAAAATGTCGCATCCATATTAATATTCATACGAATTGATCTCCATGCGTCCAAAAATAAATCGGATGTGGCCGTCACAAATCAACAGTGCCCAAAGTCAAATGGGCTGTTTGGTTCTATAGCTGGTTGCCAACTGCCTAGCCGGAACACCTCCTGTCAGCTGCCTCTTCGCTGCTTGGTTGCCTCCTAGGCGGCGCTCCAGGTCCAGGCGTAGAAAACAAACGTCTGGAGCAGGCCTCCCTGCTGCTATGATTCACAGTTGATACCTCGATCAAATGTTCTATTTTTATTCATTAATTTCAGGCATATACTTTCAACTAAACAACTCATCTTCAGGTTTGCCTAGTCAAGCAAAAAATCATCTACTTTTCAGGCTACCTCCAGTCACTACTTTTTTCCAGACATGGAATCCAGAGCATCAACCAAACAAGCCCAAAGAGCCTGGAATCAGATAGGGCAAGCGGTAGTGGAAGGTAGATGGTCCTTCGTGGCCGTGGTTGGTGGTGCCGATTAGACCTCGGATTGCTGGCGTTCGGGCTCAGTGGAGGATTCCTCCGCGTCAGAAGCAGTGGACTTGGAGTTGGCGTTAGGATCTCAGACGGCTCGTAGCGGAGTGGAAGCTTCTCGAATCCGCGTGAGGGGGGGGCTCTGCTAGGGCTACAGGAGATCGACAACTCTCGGCATCGCACGTCGGAAGGGAGACGAAGGAGGTGCGACACGTGGAAGTGCATATCAAGGGTGTAGTTCCTGGCGAAGGCCATGGGACGCGATGTAGGTTTGCATTCATGGCGGCGGATTCCAACGCAGTCGTGGCGTTGGATTCTGAAGAGAGCGGTTTTGGGAGAGCTAGGTTTTCTCGTCCGGGCAACTGAAGTTCGCCGGCTAGGGGATCGAGCTAGGGTGGTTCAACATATTCATTCCCCTCCTCCTTTGAGTAGATCATTTGCTGTAGTTGTGAGAGAAGGAGGGATGGATCGCGGGAGAGGTCATCCTTCTCGTCGTTTCGGGGACACCTCTCGTGGCTGGATTGGGGGGGGGGAAAGAGCGCATCAGATGAATGGATGGAAGAGGATGATTTGTTGGCAGAAGATGAACTTCGAGAGAAGTTGAGACAGGATCAAGAGCAGAAGAGGAGGATCCAGGAAGATCATAAAGGGGTGCTTCACCGTCCAGGTAATTTTCAACCTCCTTTCGGATCTGACAAATCCAGATTTTATTCCAAAATTTTTGGGGTTTTAGATCGCGAGACGTCTGATCAGTACAAGGGGTGGAACGAGGAAACTCGGGGTAGAGATAATATGGTCAGAGATGGGGGTTTTAACAGAGGTTTTCAGGAAGAGGGGATTCTAGGGGTGGATTTCTGGCTCGGGGATGGGCTTTTCGATCGGACAAGATCAGATCCAAATGGGAGGATCCAGGGGTAAAGGAGAAGAACAGAAAAAAAAAAGTTGGGGTGAGATTGGCCAAAACACGGGGGTTTTGAGATCTGAAGATAGAGGCACTTGCTTTCGTTGTTTGCAATCCGGACACCACCAAGCCAGATGCATAAATCCTCCTGTGTGTTACAAGTGTAAGAAGACTGGTCATATGACCTTTGGTTGTCCTGAGAATAAAAAGAATCAGGGGTTGAAATTATTTGGTTTTGGAATTCTTGGACAAAGTTTCTACACTCTTCAAGTGGCTGGATTACAAATTTCTGAGCAACAAGCAGCAATTGGAATTCTGATCATTCAAGAAGGGATGGCCTCTGTCCAGCGAATTGAAGCAGAATTAAAACATTTGATTCAAGACGATTCGAATAGGAAAGTTAGGAAGGTGTCTGAGACAGATTATGCAGTGTTCTTTCCTTCTAAATCTATCTTAGATACTTGGTCCAAAGTTGGAAGGGTTGAATGAGCTTTACACTCTATCAAGGCCAAAGTAGAGAAGTCTAATCTAGATCCTGAAGCTTCTTCTTACCTTCTTCCAGTCTGGGTGAAGATATCTGGCATTCCTATTCCTGCCAAAACAATGGAAATTGTCAGAGAAATTGCCAGTATTGTGGGTGGACCTATTGAGGTTGATGAGATCAGTCTGATGAGAGTTGATCCGGTTAGGGTTAAGGTGAATTGTAGAGATCCTGCAAGTATAAATTGTTTCGTGGAAATTTTCATCAATATTGTGGGTTTTGAAATTAGATTTGAGGCAGAAAGAGTTATGGAGAAGAAAAGAAAAGGCCATGTTAAAGTTGTAAATCCTAAAACTCAGGATAAAAGGAAGGATGAGGAAGAAGAGGAATCAAATGGTAGTACCCATAAGACAGAATGGGAGAAGCTTGCTGAAAAGTATGGAGGTGATTCTCACCAATCAGATCACAAAAGTGGTGGAGAGTCTCATAAAACTAAAACTAAAAATCAGGGAGGTTCGGATTCAGATGAATCTATTCAGGGTAAAGAGATTGTGGAATTCAACATTAATAAACAAATTATACCAGCTTTGCCACTTGCTTTCAGTTATCTTCCCATGTCTGAGGATCATTTGCCACTTAGTTAGGATGACAGTGAGGATGAATTGGAAGGGGAAAACGATTTGTCTGAAAACTCAGACAAGATGGGTGTTGAGATAGGATTGGAGGGTTCCCAAGTCTCTTCCAAAGAGATAGTGGTTCATACCAATGTGGGGCCTACTCTGACGGTAGCTTCTCTTTGGCCATGTCTTCAATGTCCAGTTAAGTGTTCTACTACTGAGATGAGGTTTCCATTGGGTCATGACACTGAGGTCAGTCAGAAATTATATATATATAAAACTCATTCCAAGAAGGGGAGCCTTTTAGGATTCAATTTTCTGTTGGCAAGATTATTAGTGGGGATGATTCTGTCATACTTGAATCAGGGGAGTACATTAATTTGAGGATGAGCAGAGAGAGAGGGAAATCTCTGCACCCTGAAAGTCAGGAAAGAGCAGAAGAGTGGATTCTAGCCAAAAAAAAGGGGTAAAAGTAGGGTTAAGGAACCACATATGCCTACCCGGAAGAGTAATCGCATCCAAGATCAAGGAATTCCTATGCAAGAGAAGGAGGCTATGCTGAAATCTATCCAGAATTTGGAATCTCAAGGTAATACTGATCACAACTCTTTTAATATCCTTAGTAATGCTTCTTTTTCGTATTTAGAAAATATGGCAGTTTCTTGTGGCATTTCTTTAGGGTCTCATACTGAGAGTCCCCAGGAAGTTATATCTGCTATGCAAGCACAAGAATTAGCTAGAGCAGCTTTGGCTAAAGCTAAATTGGAGAAAGGTAAGAGTTCTGAACAGAATGTGGAAGGGGATTACAAAGAGGATAGTAGGGATGAAGATGTGCAATTGGAAATGGTTGATAATGTTTCAAGGGGTGTTGTAGGTTTTAAATTGGGCAAAAGAGTGAGTAGTAGGCTGAAAAAGATAAGGATATGTGAGACCCCAAATTTACAACTTGGGACCCACTGTGTTTATTTGTGTCATTCCTTGGATCAGTAGCTGGCACACACAATTACATTATTGGTTCAAACACGTATCATAAAAATGTAAAGCTATTGCATAATATTAAACAAAATATAAATATATCTTATGGCTTTTGACTTGCAGAATGGACGAACAAGCCAAATATCTTTCAAAGAATAGCAGCAGGAGCGGATTCAAAGTATATCACGTGGAACCCTCACGATATACCCACCGGCAATCGACTGTGGGCTCGCGACCTATGTAACAGCCCTAACTTAGGGTTTGTATTTCAAATGTAAAATTTTGAGGAGGAATAAAAACTTTTTTTGTCTCTTCAAATCATTTGGAAGTTTTCCAAATTTTCCCTAGCAATTTCCATTTTCTAGAATTAAATTCTTGTGAATGGAAATTGTTGTCAGCAAGTTCTTGGCTTTCAAACTTGTGATCACCCTCGGAAATTATTTTTCCTATCATATTGATCATCCTATCTACCTCCCTGAATTATTTCACAATTTTTAGATTTTGTTTGCTATTTCAAATGGCCAAGTCAAACTAGTTGAAAACCTGGTCAAACCCTAGGTCAGCATGCTTGTGAATTTTCTGCAGAACTTTTCAGTGCATAGAAAGTTCTGGAAAATTTATGCAATGTTGTTCTCTGTCTCAAGTAGCTACCATAAAAATTTCGAAATTTTTGGAGCTCAGGAGCTACCTTTAAAAATTCTCCAAACTCTCTCAGCCTTTTAAAACCTCAAATCAGAAAACACTGTTCCTCGGGCCCGAACCCAACTCAGGCTCGAGTCCGACTCGTACCACTTGACTCGGTCGCGTCAACTAAACGCACCGCGCGCGAGTCCAATCGATCGTGACCGTCCGATGCAAATCGAACGATCCACGTTGCGTGCGCAACCGACTGTCGAATGCATACACCAATCTCAGCCGTCCATTTCAGATCCAACGGTCGGTGCGATACTGATCAAATCAAGCCACCGGTTCGCACCGCTTTGTGAGTCACTGGCGGGTGGACCCCACTTGTCAGCTTCGTCCTCGTCCTCTCCGCGTCTCACCGGAGCGCACCGGCGATCACGCATGTGTGCCACGTACCTCGTCGCTGCCACCTATTTGCCCTCGTGTCCGTCCGTGGAGCATCGCCAGAGCTTTATAACCTCACCGCACTCACTCATTCATCGTTTCCTTCGCTCTCTCACTTTCTCCGCCCGCTTCTCTGTTTCGGCCGGCGAAGAGGACGAAGGTAGCGCCGCTGTGTTAGCGCCGCCCTTGATCCCGCAACCACGCCGCCGTGATCCACGCTCGACGCCGCCTCCATTTTGCCCAACCCGGGTCCTTGGCGCCCGATGGATCACTGGGGCGATATCGTCGTCTCCGCCTCCGGTTGCGGCGGTCCCGCGAGCTTGCTAGTTCTCTGGTGAGTCTCTAACCTCGTCACTTGGTCCCTCGTGATCGCAATCATTCTCTGAGTCTAACGGTGGGCTCGTTTCTGTCTTTCGTGCATCGTGGAGGTCGTGTGGGTGTTTCTTCCTCGCGCGCGGTGTTCGCGCGCCGTGGCAATCGGCGCCTCGGACCTTCTTCTTCGACTTTGTCTTGTGCTTATTGCTCACGGAGTCGGCGATCGTGGCGCACCTTTCAGCTGCTCGAAGTCATGGCGCCTTCTGCGAGCCGTAGCTTCTTCTCGCCTCCGCCGTCGTGAGCCCATCTCGGCGACCATTGGGCTCGCGTCATCGGCATCAAGTTCGTGGAGCTGCGGTGCACCGTCGCGTGCCATCCCGAGCTCGAGCCTCGGCCATTCTCCGATCCCCACCTCGCCGTCGCGCGCGCGCGGAACTCCGTCGAGCAGCGGCGGCATCAAGGTCTAACCACCGCTCGTTAAGTGCTAACCATCTTTTAGTCTCGTATCAACGATTTGTGGGCCTCTTTGGTTAATCGCGTTTAGAAATCCTTTAATCCAGCCCGTTATTTGTTCTCGAGTCAACGCCATGTGGGTCCATGTTGTCGATTAGGTTTGTGTAGTTACGTTATGCGTTTTCTCTGTTGGGAAGCGTATTTCTCGTGAGAGTGTTTTGGGTTTGCACTTTAGTGAGCGAAGGCGTATTCTTTGAATACGCCGACGTCACTTTAAGCGAGTCTATTTGTCTGTCGGCGTTCGCGCGGCCCATTGTCGATGGTGGGGCTTCTTGATGGCGGTAGAAAAAGTATTCATTGCTTTAGTATTTACGGTTTATGTTTTCGTTGAGTGTTAATTCAATTAAACTTGTAAAATGCATAACTAATTCAATTTTTATCCAAATTGCTTGAAACCAGTCTTTGTTAATTTTCATTTTAATTGTACTATTTATGAAATGAGTTTCAACCTTGTATCTCAAGCAAAAATCTGTTAATTAATTTAATGTTGTAGATTGTAATCTCCAAATTAGAAAATACATATCTCTTCCAATAATTGACCAAATTCAATGAACCCAACTCTGTAAAATTTCATTTTCAGTATACTAACTATTAGGATAGGTTTTACACCCTGTTTCTGTTCATGAAAATTTGTTAAGTAATTAACTAGTGTTTTGATGTGTTTTTAGCTTAGAAAATTCATGGAACATTATTAATAACTTAAAATGAATTGTTCTCTGTTTCTAAAATTTTGTTATATCATGCTTAGGCTCTGTGTGAGTTTTGGCATGTTTTGATGTTGTTGTATGTTTGAGTTTTGTCGGTGTTATTCGTTCTTATTTCTTTGTTATGTTCGATCGTTAGGCTTCGATATTTGCGGCAACCACGAGGACGATCCTCCAACATATTGAGCAACAAATGCCGGCAAGCGATTTGATCATGATAATCCCGATTTTAAATTCTAATATTTTGTTTCATTTGTATGTATGCATTGCTTAATTTGTGTTAAAATGGATTAGTTAAATCAGAGTTGCATATCCTGTAGACAAATATTGATCTCTACTACTGAGCCTAGGATATTTCTTTGTGATTAGAGATCATTGGATGATTTCTTGTCACTTAGTAGATACGATTTGTTTGCTAGACATGCTTAGTATCGGTAGAATCAGGCGGTTATCGACTTTAGTCGGTAACCTTGATCACACAAAATTTACTACAACTTTATGTTTCAGTATTTTGCTATGCTTACTTGCAAAACTAAAACCAAAAACAAAAATGATTTAGACGGGCACAATGGTAAGATTGGTGTGATCTGTTGGGTGTGATGGAAAGGTGCCGGTCAATTAAGGACCGAACATCTTGTGAGTTTCATTATCCAGCATTTCGCGTGCTAACCACACTAGAGGTATGGGACCTCTCTTGACCTAGTACTTTGGCGTGTATTGGTCCCGGTCGCAGGAGGTCGCGGGAGGGACGGAGGTGGGAGCATGGTAGTTGTCCAAAAGCTTTATCTGAGTGGGTAGTTGTCTTTTCGGCTTTACCATGTAAGCGTATGGGTTTCTATCCATACGAGCGGCTCGGGTTGATACACAATATTGGAAACAGTCTCGTAGGACTTAGTGCTGGCATACCTTGGAAGTGTGCTTTGGCTTAAAGGCGATCCGAGGTGTGGGTGCGATGGTACACCCTGCAGGTTAAAAACTATTCGAATAGCCTCGCCCTAGGTGATGGACACGCTTGGGTAAGCTTATCGAGAGTTAGACTACAACCTTTTAAAAGTAAAACTTGTAGGTGGTACGAACTGGGATTCGTGCTATGTTGTGGTGACTATTGGGATAGTCACTTCTAGGTGGTTACTTGTATCTATCTTTATCTCATGATTATTTCAACGGTAAAAATGAATTGCAACCTTGCCTTTAAACTGTATTACATTATTGCAAATAAAGTTGGCTTTATGCAAATGAAACATATGACCTCCACCAAATAAGCTCGCATGTAGTCTATGAGCAGTCCGTTAGTTCACACGTCGATCTTGCGGGTACAAAGACAATCTTTGTACTCGTGTGCTTTGCTTAATGTTTTGTTGCGAGAGGAAGAAGGTGAGCCTCGGGGCCTCACTACGTGAGTGTCTTTGTCGCTTCGTGGGTGACGACTAGTCTTGGCGGTCGGTCGGATGCCTTGTGGGTTGAAGGCACACCGATTGGCTTTGTTTATAGCCATCTTATGGCACTTTTGCTTCATTGTCGTTCTTGTCTATTTGTGTATCTTGTGGCACCATCGGCCTATGTCCGTAATATTGTTACTATTTGTTTATCTTCCGTTTGTAGTGTAATGTTTGGACTCTATGTTTTGAATGGAGTTGATGTCTAATTTTGTAACGAGGTGCGATATCTTGCTTTCAGGAAGTATACATATCTCGAGGATCAGTTTATTTGATTTGTGATGCTAGGACCGGTGGTTGGTTAAGCATTACAAGCCAAATAAACTGGGTCCTCACAAAGTTGGTATCGAGCCATTCGACCGTAGTAACCCAAGCATAGCCGTCCTTAGGATATTTTGAAAGTCTTATTTTCAAATTATAAAAAGGTTTATGAAAACCTAGGCAGATTCTCAGATTTTATTCCTTACCTATCTTAGCTTTCTACTCTCATCTTACTCTAATTTAAGTTTTGAAACTTGGTTTCTCTCTTTCCTATCAAAAGATAGTTAATACCGGTAGAATCAGTCTTTGGGAGAACCATAGAGAATTAGTTTAATTAAAAATTTGTGGGGGCATAAGGGTAAGATATGTATGAGTTTGCTAAGTGTCTGATCTTTGTCAGTTGGTTTTTGTAACTTAAAAGTCTTGTGCTTGTTTTGTGCTGTTAGTAAGTTAATTGCAGTGGGTATTGACTTCGTGTTTTCCGGCTATTGTTAACTTGTCTTAGTGAAACAGGATGGCCGGGAGAACGCGCGGTAGTCAGCGGGCTGGTCATGATGAGGAGCTTCCCCCTCCTCCGACCATGGCTGAGGTTCTCGCTCAGATCGAGCGAAACCGCATGGATCAGACGCGCATCTTGGAGGTTATTGCTAGGAATACCTCCACTCCTGCCGGTGGTGGCGGCCACCAGACTCGCGGGGACTTGCGAGTTCCTCCGTACGACCGCCGACTTTCTCCGCTCCGAGGACCTCTCGATGCGGATGATTGGCTGCGCATGGTTGAGCGGAAGCTCAACATAGCTCGATGCGAGCGCGGACAAGGCACTCTTCGCGTCCCACCGCTTGAGGCGTGGCACTCTCATGGTGGGAGAACTATCTCGCCATGCGGCCCGCGCCATGTGGTCGCGTGGGAGGAGTTCGGTCGACTTTTCGTCGGGCCCACATCCCGGATGGCCTGATGAAGTGAAGAAAAGGAGTTCCTCGCGCTCAAGCAAGGCGCAAATGCGTGACAGAGTACATGCGAGTTCAATCATCCGGCTCGTTATGCTCGGAGAGGTGGCCTCGGATGAGGCTAGCAGAGAAGTTTATGGATGGCTTGTCCAGGAGCTGCAGGACAAGCTATCCATTGTGGACTTCTCGGACTTTCGTGCCTTGGTAGATAAGGCCATTGTTCTTGAGCATAAGGCGAAGGCGCTGGGTGAGTCCCGCAAGCGCAAATGGGAGGCGCATCGATGCGCTCACACGGCCTCGTTCGTCCTCGGTGGGCGGCACGATGGCCCGTTCTTTTGCTCCACCGGCGCCGAGACCATCCGCACCAGCTCCTCGCCCACCGCAGCCGTGAGCCACCACGTGCGCTGCGATCCAGCAGCAGAGCGGTCTCCGCAATCCGGCGCCGAGGTGATTTGTTTTATTTGCCACAACAAGGGCCATTATGCGAATGCACGCCCTCGAGTGTTGCAGCCCTCGCCCTAATGGAGGACGCGGCGGGGAGCGATCACCCGCGACGGTAAGATTATTCGAAGACCCGAGTGCGGCGTGGTCGAGTGAACCACCTTTGGTGAGGAGGCTCGGGAGGCGCGGATGTCGTGATTGGTACACTTCTTGTCAATTCTCGTCCGCTGCAGATATTTGATTCGGAGCATCGCATTCTTTTATTTCAAGATCATTTGCTGCTGCTAGTGGTCTTCTTGTGTTCCTTTGAAGTTCCTTTGCTCATCCGCTCTCGGGTCGGAAATGAGAGCCGATTTCTGATGTCGGGATGTTCCTATCATAGTTGAAGGAGTGGGATTTTTGGCAAATCTCATTACGCTCGATTCAATGAGTCGGATGTGATTCTTGGCATGGATTGGTTGTCCCAACACTTGGGGCAAATCGATTGTGCCAGAAGATTGTCTATCTTACCAGCCTTCCGGGTGAGCAAGTCGGGTTTCGCCACGGCTTGGGGCCCGTGTCTATGTGCATTAGAAGCAAAGCCACCTTGCAAATTCAAGATGTTCCCATAGTATCTAACTTTGTGGATGTCTTTCACGAAGATTTGCCAGGATGCCTCCGGTTCGAGATCCGAGTTTGCCATCGAGTTCTTTGCCCGCATCGCCCGATTTCAAGGCGCCGTGTCGGATGCCTCCCAATGAGCTAGAAGAATTGAAGAAGCAGCTTAGTGAGCTCCAAGCAAAGGGTTTCATCCGTCCCAGTTCATCTCCTTGGGGTTGTCCGGTGATCTTTGTGAAGAAGAAGGACAAGACTTTGCGCATGTGTGTTGACTACCGTCCTCTCAATGAAGTGACGGTGAAGAACAAATATCCTCTGCCCCGCATTGATGATCTTTTGACCGCTTATGCGGAGCTCGGTGTTCTCCAAGATTGATCTCGAGATCGGGCTATCATCAAGTCCGGATCGGTGAGGATATTCAAGACGGCTTTCACTACTCGTTATGGCACACGAGTACACCGTCATGTCTTCGGATTAACCAATGCTCGGCTTTGTTCATGAACTTGATGAATTCGGTATTCATGGAGTTTTGGACAAATTTGTGGTGGTCTTCATTGATGATATTCTTATTTATTCCAAGATCAAGCGAGCATCTTGAGCATCCAAGATTGTTTTGGGCAAGTTGCGGGAGCATCAGTGTATGCAAAGTTCAGCAAATGTGAGTTAGTTGAAGGAAGTGGCATTCTTGGGCCATGTTCTTTCATTTGGAGGCATAGTGTGGATCCCAAAGAAAGTCACGATGTTCTATCTTGGGGCCGGCCAAGTCGATCCAGCGATGTGCGGAGTTTTCTTGGTTTAGCGGGCTACTATCGCGCTTTATCGAGAACTTCTCCAAGATCGCAGCCGATGACCGAATTGCTCAAGAAGGACAAGAAGTTTGTATGGTCCTCTCGCTTGTGATGAGAGCTTTGGGAGCTCAAACGGCGATTGACTTGACTCCAGTCCTTACTCTTCCGATATCCACAAGAGCTTCGATATTTATTGCGATGCCTCTCGTCGGGGACTCGGATGTGTTCTTATGCGGGAAGGCAAGCGGTTGCCTATGCATCTAGGCGGTGAGGCCTCATGAGCTCAATTATCCCACCCATGATTTAGAGCTTGCTGCGAGAGTTCATGCACTCAAGATTTGGCGGCATTATTTGATCGGAAGCATTGTGAGGTGTATTCGATCACAAGAGTTTGAAATACTTATTCACTCGGCGGATCTGAACCTCGAGCGAGGAGATGGCTAGAATTGATCAAAGATTATGATATGGGTATTCGTATCATCTTGGCAAGGCCAATGTGGTTCTTGATGCACTTAACCGAAAGGTGTATTGCAATACTTTGATGATCCAGAGCGAGAACTCGCACTTCTTGCGAAATTTCAGCATCTCAACTTGGGTTTGGTTGAGCACGGTTCCCTTATCGCCACGATTGTGCACCGACTTTGGTGGATCGGATCAAGTCGGACAAAGCAATCGATGATGGTGTGGGTAAAATCAAGCAAAACATCGTGAATGGATCGACCAAGTGTTTCACAGAGGATGAGCACGGTGTTGTATGGTTTGGGCGCGTCTCGTGGTCCCAAAGATCCCGAGTTGCGGGATTTGATCCTTCGGGAAGCCCATGATTCGCCTTTGTCCATCCATCCGGGGCTACCAAGATGTACCAAGATCTGCGCGAAGTTACGGTGGACTCGCATGAAGCGCGAGATTGCCGGTTCGTTGCGGATGCGACGTATGTTGTCGCGTGAAGGCCGAGCATCGCGTCGGCGAGTCTCCTCCGCCCTTGCCTATACGAGTGGAAGTGGGATTCCGTTGGTATGGACTTCATCACCGTTTGCCCGTGCTTCTTCGAGGAAGGATGCTATCCAGGTGGTTATTGATGATTGACGAAAGTAGCACATTTTCTCGGTGTAGGTACGGCCCTCGGCGTCGAGAAATTGGCGCACCTCTACATATCCCGCATTGTGAGTTTGCATGGTGTGCCACGGACGATGGTGTCGATCGTGGTTCTCTTTTCACTTCCGACTTTGGCACGATCTCTGGAGGCCATGGGTACCGTCTTACTTTCAAGACCGCCTACCATCCTCGGGCCGATGGTCGACAGAGCGGGTCAATCGGTGCTTGAAGATATGCTCGTGCTTGTGTCCTTTCCTATGGAAAGAATTGGGAGAAGTGCCTACCACTTGCCGAGTTCTCCTACAACAACGACTTCGAGCTAGTCTCGGCATGGCACCGTTTGAGGCTTTGTATGGGAGGCGATGCAGAACACCGTTGAACTGGTCAGAAACTGGTGAAAGGCAGTTCTTTGGCCCAAATTCCATCAATGAGGCTGAAAGCCAAGTGCAGTTGATTCGTGAGCACTTGCGCGTAGCTCCTGTCGAGCGAAGAGTTATGCGGTCGGCGTCGTCGTGGTGAGTTTCACCAATGACTTGGTGTATCTCAAAGTCTCACCTCTGAAGGGACATCGTCGTTTCGGTGTCAAGGGCAAACTGGCTCCTCGATATGTCGGGCCGTATCGCATCATCAAGAGAGTGGGAGCTGTTGCATACAAGTTAGAGTTGCCAGCTACACTTGAGGGGGTGCATGATGTTTTCCATGTGTCGCAATTGAAGAAGTGCCTTCGTGTTCCTGTGGAGGAAACGCCATTGGAAAATATCGATGTGCAAGAAGATCTGTCTTATCGTGAGCGCCCCGTTCGTATCCTCGAAGAAGCTGAACGCAGAACAAGGAACCGTGTGATCAAGTTCCTTAAAGTTCGGTGGTCAAACCACTCGAGGATGAAGCCACTTGGGAGCGGGAAGACCGCCTTTGAGCGATTACCCATCCTTCTTCTCTCGGTGATGAGAATCTCTGGCGAGATTCTGTAAGGGGGAGATTTGTAATGCCCTAACTTAGGGTTTGTATTTCAAATGTAAAATTTTGAGGAGGAATAAAAACTTTTGTTGTCTCTTCAAATCATTTGGAAGTTTTCCAAATTTTCCTAGCAATTTCCATTTTCTAGAATTAAATTCTTGTGAATGGAAATTGTTGTCACAAGTTCTTGGCTTTCAAACTTGTGATCACCCTCGAAATTATTTTTCCTATCATATTGATCATCCTATCTACCTCCTGAATTATTTCACAATTTTTAGATTTTGTTTGCTATTTCAAATGGCCAAGTCAAACTAGTTGAAAACCTGGTCAAACCCTAGGTCAGCATGCTTGTGAATTTTCTGCAGAACTTTTCAGTGCATAGAAAGTTCTGGAAAATTTATGCAATGTTGTTCTCTGTCTCAAGTATCTACCATAAAAATTTCGAAATTTTTGGAGCTCAGGAGCTACCTTAAAAATTCTCCAAACTCTCTCGCCTTTTAAAACCTCAAATCGAAAACACTTGCCTCTCGCCCGAACCCAACTCGTGCTCGAGTCCGACTCGTACCACTTGACTCGGTCGCGTCAACTAAACGCACCGCGCGAGTCCAATCGATCGTGACCGTCGATGCAAATCGAGCGATCCACGTTGCGTCGCAACCGACTGTCCGAATGCATACACCAATCTCAGCCGTCCATTTCAGATCCAACGGTCGGTGCGATACTGATCAAATCAAGCCACCGGTTCGCACCGCTTTGTGAGTCACTGGCGGGTGGACCCCACTTGTCAGCTTCGTCCTCGTCCTCTCCGCGTCTCACCGGAGCGCACCGGCGATCACGCATGTGTGCCACGTACCTTGTCGCTGCCACCTATTTGCCCTCGTGTCCGTCCGTGGAGCATCGCGAGCTTTATAACCTCACCGCACTCACTCATTCATCGTTTCTTCGCTCTCTCACTTTCTCGCGCTTCTCTGTTTCGGCCGGCGAAGAGGACGAAGGTAGCGCCGCTGTGTTAGCGCCGCCCTTGATCCCGCAACCACGCCGCCGTGATCCACGCTCGACGCCGCCTCCATTTTGCCCAACCCGGGTCCTTGGCGTCGATGGATCACCGGGCGTATCGTCGTCTCTCGCCTCGGTTGCGGCGGTCCGCGAGCTTGCTAGTTCTCTGGTGAGTCTCTAACCTCGTCACTTGGTCCCTCGTGATCGCAATCATTCTCTGAGTCTAACGGTGGGCTCGTTTCTGTCTTTCGTGCATCGTGGAGGTCGTGTGGGTGTTTCTTCCTCGCGCACGGTGTTCCGCCGCCGTGGCAATTCCGGCCGCCTCGGACCTTCTTCTTCGACTTTGTCTTGTGCTTATTGCTCCTGGAGTCGAGGCGATCCCGTGGCGCACCTTCTCAAACCGCCAAGTGCAGAGCGCCTTCTCGCGAGCCGTAGCTTCTTCTCCGCCTCCGTGTCGTGAGCCCATCTCCGGCGACCATTGGGCTCGCGTCATCGGCATCAAGTTCGTGGGCTGCGGTGCACCCGCGTGCCATCCCCGAGCTCGAGCCTCGGCCATTCTCCGATCCCCACCTCGCGTCGTCGCGCGCGCGGAACTCCGTCGAGCCGCGGCGGCATCAAGGTCTAACCACCTTTCGTTAAGTGCTAACCATCTTTTAGTCTCGTATCACCGATTTGTGGGCCTCTTTGGTTAATCGCGTTTAGAAATCCTTTAATCCAGCCGTTATTTGTTCTCGAGTCAACGCCATGTGGGTCCATGTTGTCGATTAGGTTTGTGTAGTTACGGTTATGCGTTTTCTCTGTTGGGAAGCGTATTTCTGTGAGAGTGTTTTGGTTTGCACTTTAGTGAGCCAAGACGTATTCTTTGAATACGCCCGACGTCACTTTAGGTAGTCGTTGTCTGGTCGCGTTGTACATGAGCCCATTGTCGATGGTGGGCTTCTTGATCGTGGTAGAAAAAGTATTCATTGCTTTAGTATTTACGGTTTATGTTTTCGTTGAGTATTAATTCAATTAAACTTGTAAAATGCATAACTAATTCAATTTTTATCCAAATTGCTTGAAACCAGTGCTGTTAATTTTCATTTTAATTGTACTATTTACTGAAATGAGTTTCAACCTTGTATCTGAAGCAAAAATCTGTTAATTAATTTAATGTTGTAGATTGTAATCTCCAAATTAGAAAATGCATATCTCTTCCAATAATTGACCAAATTCAATGAACCCAACTCGTAAAATTTCATTTTCAGTATACTAACTATTAGGATAGGTTTTACACCTGTTTCATTCATGAAAATTTGTTAAGTAATTAACTAGTGTTTTGATGTGTTTTTAGCTTAGAAAATTCATGGAACATTATTAATAACTTAAAATGAATTGTTCTCTGTTTCTAAAATTTTGTTATATCATGCTTAGGTCTCTGTGTGAGTTTTGGCATGTTTTGATGTTGTTGTATGTTTGAGTTTTGTCGGTGTTATTCGTTCTTATTTGCTGTTATGTTCGATCGTTAGGCTTCGATATTTGCGGCAACCCTGAGGACGATCCTCCGCAACATATTGAGCAACAGCAGCCAGGCAAGCAGTTTGATCATGATAATCCCAAGACTTTAAATTCTAATATTTTGTTTCAATTTGTATGTATGCATTGCTTAATTTGTGTTAAAATGGATTAGTTAAATCCGTGAGTGCATATCCTGTAGACAAATATTGATCTCTACTACGAGCCTAGGATATTTCTTTGTGATTAGAGATCATTGGATGATTTCTTGTCACTTAGTAGATACGATTTCATTTGCTTAGACATGCTTAGTATCGGTAGAATCAAGCGTTATCGACTTTAGTCGGTAACCTTGATCACACAAAATTTACTACAACTTTATGTTTCAGTATTTTGCTATGCTTACTTGCAAAACTAAAACCAAAACAAAAATGATTTAGACGCGCACAATGGTAAGATTGGTGTGATCTGTTGGGTGTGATGGAAAGGTGCCGGTCAATTAAGGACCGAACATCTTGTGAGTTTCATTATCCAGCATTTCGCGTGCTAACCACACTAGAGGGTATGGGACCTCTCTTGACCTAGTACTTTGGCGTGTATTGGTCGGGTCGCAGGAGGTCGCAGGAGGGACGGAGGTGGGAGCATGGTAGTTGTCCGAAAAGCTTTATCCCGAGTGGGTAGTTGTCTTTCGGCTTTACCATGTAAGCGTATGGGTTTCTATCCATACGAGCGGCTCGGGTTGATACACAATATTGGAAACAGTCTCGTAGGACTTAGTGCGTGCCAGCATACCTTGAAAGTGTGCTTTGGCTTAAAGCGGTGCGAGGTGTGGGTACAGATGGTACACCTGCAGGTTAAAACTATTCGAATAGCCTCGCCCTAGGTGATGGACACGCTTGGGTAAGCTTATCGAGAGTTAGACTACAACCTTTAAAAGTAAAACTTGTAGGTGGTGCGAATGGGATTCGTGCTATGTTGTGGTGACTATTGGGATAGTCACTTCTAGGTGGTTACTTGTATCTATCTTTATCTCGCATGATTATTTCAACGGTAAAAATGAATTGCAACCTTGCCTTTAAACGTATTACATTATTGCAAATAAAGTTGGCTTTATGCAAATGAAACATATGACCTCCACCAAATAAGCTCGCATGTAGTCTATGAAGCAGTCATTAGTTCACACGTCGATCTTGCGGGTACAAAGACAATCTTTGTACTCAGTGCTTTGCTTAATGTTTTTGTTGCAGAGGAAGAAGGTGAGCCTCGGGGCCTCATACGTGAGTTGTCTTGTCGCCGTGGGTGACGACTAGTCTTGGCGGTCGGTCGGATGCCTTGTGGGTTGAAGGCACACCGATTGGCTTTGTTTATAGCCATCTTATGGCACTTTTGCTTCATTGTCGTTCTTGTCTATTTGTGTATCTTGTGGCACTCGCCGCCTATGTCCGTAATATTGTTACTATTTGTTTATCTTCCGTTTGTAGTGTAATGTTTGGACTCTATGTTTTGAATGGAGTTGATGTCTAATTTTGTAACGAGGTGCGTATACTGCTTTCTGGGAAGTATACATATCTCGAGGATCAGTTTATTTGATTTGTGATGCTAGGACCAGGTGGTTGGTTAAGCATTACAAGCCAAATAAACTGGGGTCCTCACAACCTAGTTCTTAACCTTCTTAATCTTCAGTCTTGTCCAATTTTCATATCTGTCCCTGTAGCCTTCTTTTATGCTTACTCACTAAAAGAATATAAATAGCGAGCATGAGTACACAACTATACTCGCGAGTCAACACACAATGCAATTAATATATATACAAGGCTAAACAAAGGGAGGTTCAAGGTTCTTTTATTTTGCACAAAGTCATTTATTGAAATAAGATAAGCAGTAGCAAATCCTAAGACTCAGCAGTTTTAACTAACACAGGTTTTATAAACTGAGTTTTTGTTGTAAAGTACTAGTGGAGATTCATCTCCTATATCATTGAGTGAGTCTCTCCACTCAATGCTTAGGCTATCCCGTATTTACCACTGGTCCCCGACCAGGTTTTCTCAATTCTCTGGGCTACAACTCAACATTTCCAACTGCTAGGCTCTAACCCACCCTTTTCATCCGCACACAAATGGTTTTATAAAAATGAAAGCTATATCAAGCAAGTTCTTAGCACCGCTCTTGACCGTAAGCACGGCTATCTAGATAGTTTTCTTACTTCGCAAAGTTTGTACACTTTACTCACAAGAGATATATCAACTTATACTACCCCGACACACTTTTGTAGGTGTGTGGCTAATGTTGATTATCACAAGGCCTTTACAATGTCCCACCTCAACACAACTCCACACCGCTAGGTATCACCTCCTTAGGACCTCCCTGCCCACGGGTAGGTCTCCCATTTGCACCCTGCGGTTCCTATGGCTTCTTCCCCCTTTACCCACACCGCATCACCACCAATAGCGAGGTTGCGAGGAGGTGGACAAATTAGTTAGCCAGGTCGTAGGTGTTACCGACTTATGATTGCACTGTTCTACATGAGAGGTCATTACCAGATTCGGTCCTTAATTAACTCGGGCGGTACATCCACATACCAACATTCTCTTGTGCACTCGACACCAGCCACTCTTTTCAGCCACCCGAGTCTAAATCTATTTTTCAGATTTTATTTTGTTTTCAAAATAACCTTAGTCCAACATACCAGCTAGGCTCCAGCCTTGGCTGCCCAATTCATTTTCAAGTTGTTTGAATGATTAATTGATATTGAGCAAATTATTGCCCGAATGATAGTGATATTACGTCAGGCTAAGCATGTCCTTTAAGTAGGTAATTAGTGGCTATTTGGTATTCCATCAATCTAAGGTGACAAGGATAATGTCCAAGTTTCAAGGGTTGGAATTTTATACACAATTATTATTAGAGTAAATATCAGAGAACCCTAGGTTTTGGGGCAGTTGTAACGCAAAACCCCAGTTTTTGAGTTTTATATTAGAAAACCCCAGGTTTTGGGGCATTTCTAACACAAAACCCCAGTTTTTACGTTTTTCCCGTTTTCCCCGGCGGTTCCGTTGAGTTTGGTTACGTCAGAGCTTGGAGCGGTGGAGGTGCCGGCGAGCGGTGGCGCGAGGAGGCCGGCGAGTGGGCGGAATGGGTTTCCCCCGAGGGTGGGGACCCCATGGGCAGAGGCGGCGGCACCGGAGAGGGCCTAGCGCAATGGCGGCGCGGCCAAAGGCGGCGGCGGGTGCCACGCGCACTCGGGCTACGCGGTGGCACCGGCGGTGGAGTGGCGCGCCGAGGGAGGTAGGGCGTGCATGAGCTACGTGCGAGCATGGGGAAGCCGGCGGGGTGGTCCAGGTAGCTTGGGGGCGGCCGAGGCGGTCCAGCGGCGGCGGCCGGGGGTGGAAGAGAAGGGGCACCACGCGCACTCGGGCTACGCGGCAGCACCGGCGGTGGAGTGGCGCGCTGAGGGAGGTAGGGCACGCATGAGCTGCGCGCGAGCATGGGGAAGCCAGCGGGGTGGTCTGGGTAGCTTGGGGGCGGCCGAGGCGGTTCAACGGCGGTGGCTAGGGGCGGAAGAGAAGGGCGCCGGCGGTGGAGGTCCTGGGCGGCAGAGAGGACAAAGGGAGGTAGGGGTAAGCTTCCTCAGTGCCGGGGCATGTGGTGACAGGGTTGCCCGGGCGAGGAGCTCACCGGAATGGCGGCACGGCGGTGAGGTGGCGCGGCCAACGACGGGAGCGGCGGTTTGTGCATGCGGGCGATTCAGTTGCCTCCCCGCATGGCTACAAGTAGCCCAGGACCTCCTTCTCCCTCCCCACCAAGTAGCCCAAGACCTCCTTCTCCCTCCCCACCTTACTTCCTCCCTCTCGGCCCTTGCGGCGACGGCGAGCACACGACCGCGCATGGCGTCGACGACTAGGTGACACAGGGAGGGAGCCAAGGCGAGCACGAGCGGCGCCTGGTCATGGGGATGCCGTAGGTGAGGTCGGGGAAGCCAGGGAAGGGCCCAAGAGGCGGCGCAACGGAGGCCATGGCCGGCGGGAGGGAGCTCGCGGTGGTGGGGCTCCTTGGTGGGCAAGGGGATGAATGGAGGGGGGAGGAGGCCTGGGGATGCGCCATGACGCGGTCGGGAGGGCACGGGGATGACCGGAGGTGGAGGTCACATTGTGGAGGGAGATGGCCGGAGCTCGGGAAGATGGAGCTTGGGAGGTTTGTCGCGGTTCCAGGGGAGGGGAGGGGAGGAGATGAGGGGGAAAACGGGAAAAAAGAAAAAACTGGGGTTTTGCGTTAGAAATGCCCTAAAACCTAGGGTTCTCTGATATAAAACTCAAAAACTGGTGTTTTGCTGTGAGACCCCGGTTTATTTAGCTTGTAATACTTAGCCTTCCATTGGCTCTAGCATCACAAACCAAATACACCGTGCCTCGATGGACATGTGCTTCCTAGAATTGCAGCACACATATATCTTTACAAAAGCATGCATCAATTCCATACATCAATATAACAAGTCTAGCAAACGACATACATAATATAAAGTTATTACAAAAGAGCCAACCGGCCAAAAGACATCAAAGTATCAATAACAGCAGAAGCAAAAGTACCATAAGATGGCTATAAACAAAAGCCAATTAGTGTGCCTTAACCCACAAGGCAACCAACCGGACTGCCAAGCTAGTCGTCCCAAACACTGCCACAGCATAACTCACAAAAGTGAGGCCCTTGGGGCTCACCTTCCTCCTCTGGGCACAACAAGCAAAGCAGGTGAGTACAAAAAATGTACTCGCAAGACTTACGAGTAACAAGCCTATACATAGCTACATGGAAGCTGTATCAAAGGAGATTGGTTATATGGTTAATTGGATGCGTAAAGCAACTTTCATTTGCAATAATGTAATAGATTGAAGGCAATTGGTAAAATCTATTTTTAAGCATTGAAATAACAGCGAGTAACAATAAATAACAAGTAACCACCTAGAGGTGACTAACCCAATAGCCACCACACATACCACGAATCCCCGATTCGTACCACCCATCAAGTTTTAATTAAAAATGTTGTAGTCTAACTCTTGAAAAGCTTACCCAAGTGTGTCCATAACCTAGGACGAGGCTATTCGAATAGTTTGAACCCTGTAGGGGTGTACCAATGTATCCACACGATAGACCGCCTTTCCACCAGCCACGGTTAGCATACTCCCTTTGGTATGCAGGCACGGCTAAGTCTAACAAGACGTTTTTCAATATTGTGTATCAACTACGAGCCGCTCGTATGGACCGAAACCCATACGCTTACATTGTAAAGCCGAAAAGACAACTACCCCTCGGGGTAAAGATTTTCGGACAACTATAATGCTCCCAACACATGAACCACCTCATTTTCCCACAACACAACACACACACGCCCACCTGCGACTCGTAGCTAACGCACGCCAAAGTACTAAATCAAGAGAGGTTCCATATGCCCCTCGTGTGGTTAGCACGCAATATTGCCTGGATAACAGGGACTCACAAGATGTTTGGTCCTTAATTGACCCGGGCACCATTCCAGTCACACCCAAAAGCACACCATCTTACCATTGTGCCCAAGTCGAAATCATTTTGTTTTCAGTTGTGGTTTTTGCAATTAAACATAGCACAAAGCTGAAACATAAAGATAATAATAAGTTTGTGTGATCAAGATTATCGACAAGTTGATAACCGCCCATTTCTACTAGTAGCTAAGCATTACTAAGCAACATACTCGAAAACTACTAAGTGACAAGCGCTCATCCAACGAACCAAAAATCACAGCAAGTAATCTGTAACATCTCAATTTTGGGCTTGTGTTTCAAATGTAAGAAAATGAGTAGAAATTAAAACTTTTTTACATCATGTATTTCCTGTATGTACTAAACAATTATTGTACAAGAGTTATGGAAATACATAGTCACAAGTCTTTGATCCAAATCTTGATCCTTCAAAAACATTCTTGTTCCATCTTGTGATAATCTCCTGGAAATATTTTTCCTAAATTCTTGGGTTGATGTGTAGCCCCTCTGAAAAATTTCATAATTTTTAGAAATTGTTCGAATATTTTGGAGGTCAGTCAACCTATTCAAATTCTGGTCAAACTGGGGACCAGCACCTTGTGGAATTTTTTGAGGAAAATGTATAGCACAAAAACCTCTGGAAATTTTATACAAGGTCAATCACTCAGCTAGCAAGCTCCTGTAAAAAATTTATAATTTTTGGAGTGAGTTTGCTATCTCAATCAAATCCTCAAACTCCAAATCAGCTTGAAAACTCAGTTTAGGTCTGAGTCAGACTCGGGCTCGAGTCAGACCCGAGTCCGACCCAACTTTTGGTCTCGGTCGAGCCAGCCGCTTAGACCTCCTCGGGCTCGCACCACTCGGGCATCAGCGGTGGGTGGTCCAGGCCGTTGGATTCTCATCCAATGCTCCCGACCTCCCCGCTGCTCCACTAAGCATTGGAGCACCCTCAGCCGAGTGATGTTGATCCTGCAGTCACGACCTCCCCAGGACCTCCTCATCCGCTTAAGACCTCCCCACCTCGGGTGATCTGGGACGTCCAGGACCACCCCGATTGCATCAGGGACGTCCAGGACCTCCCTCAGCCCTGTCCCTCTTCCTCTAGACCTCCTCGAGTTCTGGTCGTCATGATTTTCATGCACTTGCACATGTGTCAGGACCAGAGCAGTTGGGGGCAGGGAGATGTCACCTTTTTGCTTCTTGTCAACGGCTCTTTTTGCTGCCATGTATTTATTGCCGGTCAGCTTTAACCTCCAAAAGTCTCCACCCTGCTCTGCCCCCTACCTACTTTCAAAAGGTTTACAAAACTTAAGTAAGTTCTCTGATTTTACTCCTTACCTGTCTTAGCTTGCTCATCTCACCTTACTCTTGATCAAGTTTTGGAAAAGTTGTTCCTCTCTTCCTTTCAAAAATTAGCTACTATCGATTAAATTGGTTTTGGGAGAACCATGAGAGCTTGGAGAAAGAAATTTGGACAGCTAGCTAGTAATTAGTATAGGAGGTAGGAAATGAGAGGTTAATTCAATTAAAACTTGTGGGAATAAAAGGGTAAGAAGTGATATGAAATTAGCTAAATGCCTATACTCTATTAGGTGGTTATACCTTGGTTTTGGGCTGTTTTGAGCTAGAATTTAGTTCTGAAATTTTGGGTCTTCTCAAACGATTACTCGTTCTTCCATACGGGTTAGTCGTTTCGGGGAGTTGATTTGGTGACTTATGGTCTTGTGCTCTTTGGTGGTTATTCTTGAGCCCTTTTAATTGAGTTTGGATTTCTTTGCCTTTGATCTCGGGCTTGTAGCTAACTTGTCTTAGTGAAACAGATGGCGGGAGGGACACGTAGTGGTCGGAACCACGGGTAGTCCCGATGAGGAGCTTCTCCTCCGACCATGGCGGAAGTCCTCATGCGGATCGAACGCAATCGCTCGAGGAACGCAGAGTGTTGGAGGTTATCGCGAGGAACACCTCCACTCCCTCCGTGCCTCGGATCTCGGAGGAGGTGACCATCGGCCTCGTGGGGACTTGCGGAGTTCCTTCGCACGCAGCCTCCCACCTTCTCCCGGTCCGATGATCCTCGACGCGATGATGGCCGCGTGCGGTTGAGTGGAAGCTCAACGTTGCTCGATGCCGGAGCAGAGCGGGCACTTTCGCATCCCATCGGTTGGAGGGTGCGGCACTCTCATGATGGGAGAACTTCCTCGCCATGCACCGCGGACACGTGGTCTCGTGGGACGAGTTCAGCCGCCTTTCCGTCGGGCCCATGTTCCCGCCGGTGCGATGAAGTCAAGAAGAAGGAGTTCCTTGCGCCAAACAGGCGCAAGTTCAGGATCGAGTACCTCCACGAGTTCAACCATCTCGCGAGGTACGCTCGCCGAGGTGGCCACCGATGAGGCCAAGCAGAGAAGTTCATGGAAGGCTTGTGCGAGGAGCTGCGCAGACAAGCTCTCTATTGTGGACTTCCCGACTTCCGACCTTAGTGGACAAGGCCATCGCCGCCGAGAACAAGGCGAGAGCGCTGGGCGAGTCCCGCAAGCGCAAGTGGGAGGCTCGGCCGATCGCAGGCGGCCTCGCTCGCCCCCGAGTTGGGCTCGCACGGTGGCCCGTTCTTTGGCTTCACCACCGCCAAGGCCTTGGCACCATATCCACGTCCTCCGCAGCCGTGATTCGCCACGCGCGCTGCGATCCAAAGAAGCGAGTTGCTCCTCGCAACCCCGCGCCGACGCCACCGCTTCATCGCCACAACAAGGGCCACTACGCGAGTAGTTGTCCTAAGAAGGCTGGAGCGGCCCTCGCCCTAATGGAGGACGGGCAAGGGAGTGGTCACCACGACCAAAAGACCCGTGCTTGGGAGCGACCGAGTCAACCATATCTCGGTGAGGAGGCACAGGAGGCACCCGACGTGGTGTTGGGTGCGCTTCTTGTCAATTTACGCCCCGCTACGCTTTATTTGACTCGAGCTTCGCATTCTTTTATTTCGAGGTCGTTTTGTCGTTGATAGTGGTCTCCACCGTGTTCCTTTGGGGTTCCACCGCTATTCGCTCTCGGGTTCGGAAATGAGAGCGACCAAGTGTCTTGGGACGTTCCTATCCACATCGAAGGAGTGGGATTCTTGGCGAGTCTTATCCTACTCGATTCGGCGCGCTTGGATGTGATTCTTGGCATGGATTGGTTGTCCCAACACTTGGGGCAAATCGATTGTGCCAGGAAGGTTGTCTACCTCACCAGTCCTTCAGGTGAACAGGTTGGGTTTTCACCGCAGTTGCGAGAACCCCATCTTTATGCCCTTGAAGCAAAGCCAGCATTGGAGATTCGCGATGTCCCCACGGTGTGTGACTTCGCGGATGTCTTCCCTGAAGACTTGACTAGGATGCCTCCCGTTCGAGACCTGGAGTTCGTGATAGAGTTGCTGCCCTGCATCGCCCTATTTCAAAGAGGTCGTATCGTATGCCTCCTAATGAGTTGGAGGAGCTGAAGAAGCAACTAGGTGAGCTGCAAGAGAAGGGTTTCATTCGTCCTAGCTCATCTCCTTGGGGTTGTCCAGTTATCTTTGTGAAGAAGAAGGACAAGACCTTGCGCATGTGTGTTGATTACCGTCCGCTTAATGAAGTGACGGTCAAGAACAAGTATCCTTTGCCCCGTATTGATGATCTTTTCGATCAGTTGACTGGAGCTCGAGTCTTTTCCAAGATTGACTTGAGGTTGGGCTATCATCAAGTCAGGATCAGGGCCGAGGATATTCCTAAGACGGCCTTTGCTACTCGTTATGGTTTTTACGAGTACACCGTCATGTCTTTTGGTTTGACTAATGCTCCTGCTTTATTCATGAACCTTATGAACTCGGTATTCATGGAGTATTTGGATAGGTTTGTGGTGGTATTCATCGATGATATCCTTATCTACTCCAAGAGTGAAGAAGAGCATCTCGAGCATCTTAAGCTTGTGTTGGGCAAGTGCATGAGTACCATTGTATGCAAAGTTCAGCAAGTGCGAGTTCGTTGAAGGAAGTGGCATTCTTGGGCCATGTTCTTTCAAAGCAGAGGTGTGGTCAGAGATCCTAGCAAGGTCGTTGATGTGCTATCTTGGGGTCACCAAGTCGGTCCACCGATGTGCGGAGTTTTCTTGGTTTGGCTGGCTACTATCGCCGCTTTATCGAGAATTTCTCCAAGATTGCGAAGCCTATGACCGAATTGCTCAAGAAAGACAAGAAGTTTGAGTGGTCCACTGCTTGTGATGTGAGTTTTCAAGAACTCAAGAAGCGGTTGACCTTAGCCCCAGTGCTTGTTTTCCCTGATATTCACAAGAGTTTTGATATCTATTGTGATGCTTCTCGTCAGGGTCTTGGTTGTGTTCTTATGCAGGAAGGCAAGGTAGTGGCCTATGCATCAAGGCAGTTGAGGCCATATGAACTCAACTATCCTACTCATGACTTGGAGTTGGCTGATGTGGTTCATGCACTCAAGATTTAGCGGCATTATCTGATTGGTAACTGTTGTGAGGTGTATTCTGACCACAAAAGCTTGAAGTACTTGTTCACTCAGCCAGATCTGAACCTCAGGCAAAGAAGATGGTTGGAATTGATCAAGGACTATGACATGGGCATTCAGTATCATCCGGGCAAGGCCAATGTCGTTGCAGATGCGCTTAGTCGAAAGGTGTATTGCAATACTTTGATGCTCCAAGAGCAACAGCCTGCCCTTCTTGAAGAATTTCAGCGCCTCAACTTGGGTTTGATTGAGCATAGTTCTCTTACTACCTTGGTTGTGCAGCCAACCTTGGTGGATCAGATCAAGGCCGCACAGCAGACAGATGTTGGGGTGAGTCAAATCAAGCAGAACATCAAGGATGTGACAGCCAAGTGCTTTTCAGAGGATGAGCACGGAGTTGTGTGGTTTGGGCAGCGTCTTGTGGTTCCTAAGGTCATGGAGTTGCGGGATTTGATTCTTCGCGAAGCCCATGATTCTCCTTTGTCCATCCATCCCGGGGCTACCAAGATGTATCAAGACCTTCGCCGAGATTTCGTGGACCCGTATGAAGCGAGATTGCCAAGTTCGTTGTCGAGTGCGATGTGTCTTTGTGAAGGCCGAGCATCGGCCCAAGCAGCCTCCTTCGCCTTTGCCGTGCGAGTGGAAATGGGATTCTGTGGGCATGGATTTCATCACCGGGTTGCCCCGCTCGTCCAAGGGGAATGATGTTATTTGGGTCGTGATTGACAGGTTGACCAAAGTGGCACATTTCCTTCCCGTCAAGACTCAGCTTCGTGTGGGGCCTTTGGCCGAACTTTATGTCTCGAGGATTGTGAGTCTTCACGGTGTACCGAAGACGATTATTTCCGATCGTGGTGCGCTGTTTACCTCACGGTTTTGGCATAGTCTGCAAGAGGCTATGGGGACCCGCCTTCATTTCAGTACAGCTTTTCATCCCCAAACTGATGGTCAGACGGAGAGAGTCAACCAAGTGTTGAAAGACATGCTCCGTGCCTGTGTTCTTTCCTATGGGAAGAAGTGGGAGAAATGCCTACCATTTGCTGAGTTCTCCTACAACAACAGCCTATCGTGCCGTCTTGGCATGGCACCGCTTGAGGCCTTGTATGGGAGGAGATGAGAACCCGTTGAACCGGTCGAAACCGTGAGCGCGTTTTGGCCCAGATTCGATCAATGAGGCCGAAGGCCAGGTCTAGTTGATTCGCGAGCATCTGCGCACGGCCCAGTCCAGGCAGAAGAGCTACGCGGATCGTTGTCGCCGTGAGTTGAGCTTTGAGCCCAATGACTTTGTGTATCTCAAAGTCTCACCCTTGAAGGGCCATCAGCGTTTTGGCGTCAAGGGCAAGTTGGCTCCTCGCTATGTTGGGCCATATCGCATCGTCGAGAGAGTTGGGGCTGTGGCGTACAGATTGGAGCTACCAGCTGCACTTGAGGGTGTGCATGATGTGTTCCATGTGTCACACCTGAAGAAGTGCCTCCGTGTCCCGACTGAGGTAACTCCGTTGGAGGTTCTCGATGTGCAGGAGAATTTGACCTACCGCGAGCATCCTGTTCGCATTCTTGATGAATCTGAATGGAGAACAAGGAACCGGGCCATTAAGTTCCTTAAGGTTCAGTGGTCAAACCATTCTGAGGATGAGGCAACTTGGGAGCGGGAAGATCGCCTTCATGCAGATTATCCATCCTTCTTCTCCGAGTAAACGGAATCTCGGGTCGAGATTCTTGTAAGGGGGGAGAGTTGTAACATCCCAATTTCAGGCTTGTGTTTCAAATGTAAGAAAATGAGTAGAAATTAAAACTTTTTCTTACATCATGTATTTCCTGTATGTACTAAACAATTATTGTACAAGAGTTATGGAAATACATAGTCACAAGTCTTTGATCCAAATCTTGGTCCTTCAAAAACATTCTTGTTCCATCTTGTGATAATCTCCTCGAAATATTTTTTTCTAAATTCTTGGGTTGATGTGTAGCCCCTCTGAAAAATTTCACAATTTTTAGAAATTGTTTGAATATTTTGGAGGTCAGTCAACCTATTCAAATTCTGGTCAAACTGGAGACCAGCACCTTGTGGAATTTTTGGAGGAAAATGTATAGCACAAAAACCTCTGGAAATTTTATACAAGGTCAATCACTCATCTAGCAAGCTCCTGTAAAAATTTCATAATTTTTGGAGTGAGTTTGCTATCTCAATCAAATCCTCAAACTCCAAATCAGCTTGAAAACTCAGTTTAGGTCTGAGTCAGTCAGACTCGGGCTCGAGTCAGACCCGAGTCCGACCCAACTTTTGGTCTCGGTCGAGCCAGCCGCTTAGACCTCCTCGGGCTCGCGCCACTCGGGCGTCAGCGGTGGGTGGTCCAGGCCGTTGGATTCTCATCCAATGCTCCCGACCTCCCCGCTGCTCCACTAAGCATTGGAGCACCCTCAGCCGAGTGATGTTGATCCTGCGGTCACGACCTCCCCAGGACCTCCTCATCCGCTTAAGACCTCCCCACCTCGGGTGATCTGGGACGTCTAGGACCACCCCGATTGCATCAGGGACGTCCAGGACCTCCCTCAGCCCTGTCCCTCTTCCTCTAGACCTCCTTGAGTTCTGGTCGTCATGATTTTCATGCACCTGCACATGTGTCAGGACCAGAGCAGTTGGGGGCAGGGAGATGTCACCTTTTTGCTTCTTGTCAACAGCTCTTTTTGCTGCCATGCATTTATTGCCGGTCAGCTTTAACCTCCAAAAGTCTCCACCCTGCTCTGCCCCCTACCTACCATGCGTGCTTTTGGCAGGGGCATGGACATTGTTCACAGTGAACTTGCCCATGCCATTGCCAAGCTCCTGTGCTATGAATAGCCCGAGACCCCTTCTCCCTTTCCTTCTCCGCTCTTGTGGTGCTTGAGCTCCCTCGCTGAGCTGGTTCCCAAACTCAAACACCTAAAGAACACCACCTCTCTCGCCACCATTGTCGGCTTTGGAGCTCTTTGAAGGCCTCGAGCCCAAAGTGGTTCCATCGTAGTTCTTGGCTCGTCAAATTTTCATCTTGATCACCTTAAGCCCTCTCTAACTGCTGTGGTTACTCATCACAGGTGAGCGAAGCCTGAGAGCCGCCGTGGTCGGGATCACCTCCTTCTTCGCCTCCGCGAAGTCCCGGCCACCGAGCGCCCCTTCGGTTTCCTCCTCTCCTCCGAGCTCCCAAAGACCTCATCTTGGCCCCGTAAGTTCACTCTAGTCTCCTAGAGCTCGAGCACTTGTCTAGTTAGGTCGTATCAAGCTTTGTTCTTGTTTTGGTTTTTCCGAAAACTTGCGCTCCTAGCCTATCTCCGGCTCGCCGGCGTTCCAAGCTGTCGCCGCCGTCGAGAGCACGTTCTTTAGGTTCTTGGTGTTATTTAGAACTCAGCCATGTCCTTGGTTCTCGCCGGCGAGCTCCCCATCGCCGGCGGTGAGCTCGTGTTAGCACTCGGGCTTTTGTCGCGTAAGATTCGGACAGCCCAATAGCCAATGATTGGCTGTCGGAATCTTTGAGGAGCCTCTCGCTGCGAGTGGGCCTCCTCCTCCTGTTGTCGTACGGCAAAACCCCGCCCAGACCTCCCCGCTCGACCTCCCAGTGATGATCTAGCCGTTAAAGACCTCTCTGTGGTAAATCTTAGCCGTAGGACCACTTCTCGCACGTCCGCAAAGACCTCCCTCCTCAGGACCTCCCCTAGTGTCGATCCTGACCGTCTAGGACCACCTTGGTTAAATCCTAGCCGTTTAGATCTTTTCTCGTGCGCAAAAGACCTCCCTTGGTCATTTTGCAAAGACCACCCATGGGGTCCTCTTTGTAAAAAGCCACCCCTGGTCTTTTACAAAGACAACCCCGCCAGACCTCTTAGGCTCAATCCTAGCCGCTCACGACCTCCCATTTAGATCTGCGCGTTAGATCTCCTTTGTAAAATCCTTAGTCTCGTGACCTCCTCGCGTCGATCGGGATCGCTCAGACCTCCTAGGTCTAACTGAGCCGCCCGATCTCCTCCGATTAAAACCCTATCGCTTAGGACCTCCGCGAGTAGATCTTGGCCATCCAAGACCTCTCGTGTTAATCCCACCGATCAAGACCTCCTCGGAGATCTTGACCGTCTAGGACCTCATCCTTTAGATCCGTAGCTTTAGGACCTCCTCCTCTAGTCTAAACCGTTAGATTTAGATCTAACTGCCAGACCTCCTTCCTCATTTAAAGCCTTAGGACCTCCCTAGTGCTCGAGACCGCCAGATCTTGATCGACGGCCACGACCTCTAGCGCGAGGACCTCCTTTGCGTCTGTTGCATGCATCGGTCGTGGCCGTTGGATCGATCTCAACGGTCCATACCTCCCAAAGCGGGAGGAGGTCTTTGTACGTGCGTGCTCGAGGTCCGTGGCCGTGCGATGAAGGATCGACGGCCCACGACCTCTCCCTTTTTTTCAGTTCATTTGGACCTCCCGAGAGCTCAAATTTTCTAAGTCTTTTAATGTTTTAAATGTCAAAAGTACATAACTTTGTCATTTTAACTCCTTTTTTACTGATTCCAGTTGTTGTAGCTCTGTTAGAGTATGAACTCTAATCTGAGAATGAATTTAGACACTGTTATATAGTAAAAAATGACTTTAACTGCATGATTTTGTTTAGTGAAAAAGGTTGTTTAGAAATTCATAGAAAATTTGTAAAATGCATAACTTATTCTCTGTTATTCCTAACTGAGCAAACTAAGTTTTGTTAAAACCCACTACGAATGTCTTGTAATGTAGGATAGGTCTTCATATGATCCTTGTCAACAAATTAATGATTCACTAGTTTTAGAACTTAGAAAATCATAACTAATTCATTTCAACTTCAAATTGTGCAAACTCAGCTTTCTTTGTTGTTAGGATAACCATATCTACCTACCATAAAAACTTCAAGTTCCAGATCATTCTAGAAATTTTCGTCATGAACAGTGACCGAAATTAATTTAATTATGATTTTTCAGTGAGAGAACTTAGATTAGCCATAACTTTTCATGCTAAGTCCAATGAAGTGATTCTTGTTTCTAAATTTGTCTAAAATCAACCTCTAGTCTGTAGAAATTTCATTGGATTTGGATGTTCTTTGTCGTTGAGTTCCTTTTGGTGTTCTGCGTTCTTATCGGTTTTATCGCCTTTTCGCGTTAGGTTCGAATAATTTATTGAACCGAGCACTCCTCTCGCAGCAGAACAAATCCAGCAAGGCAAGCAGTTTGATCATGTTAATCCCAGTATTTTAAGTATTTATGTTGTTTACAAATTCTATGTATGCATTGCTAGTTGGTGTTAAACTATTGTCGCTAGTTGACCTAGTAGATGCATTTCCTTAAGACAAATGATTATCCTCTACTACCGTGAGCCTAGGTTATTGCTGTGATTTAGGGTTCGTGGATGAGCTCTTGTCACTTAGTAGTTTGCGAATTAATTGCTTAGCCATGCTTAGCTTCCGGTAGAAATGGGCGGTTTATGAAAACTTATTATGATTTATGATTTCCACCTTGTGTCATGTGTACTTATGAAAACTAAAACCGAAAAACAAAATGATTTAGACTTGAGCACAATGGTAAGATGGTGTGATTTTCGGGTGTGACTGGAATGGTGCCCGAGTCAACAAGGACCGAACATCTTGTTACACTAAACCAAGCATTTGTGCGTGCTAACCACACTAGAGGGTATGAGACCTCTCTTGACTTAGTACTTTGGCGTGTATTGGCTCCGGGTCGTAGGGAGTCGCAGGAGGGATGGTGTTGGGAGCATTGTAGTGTCCGAAAGATTTCACCCGTGATGGGATTTGTTGTCTTTCGGCTTGCAATGTAAGCGTATGGGTTTCTATCCATACGAGCAGCTCGTAGTCAGTGCACAATATTGGAAAATGTCTCGTAGGACTTAGCCGTGCCGGCATACCTTCGAAAGTGTGCTTGTGGCTTAAAGGCGGTCTAGAGTGTGGGTACATTGGTACACCCCTGCAGGGTTGAAACTATTCGAATAGCCTCGTCCTAGGTTATGGACACGCTTGGCAAGGTCTTTCAAGAGTTAGACTACAACCTTTTTAATTAAAACTTGATGGGTGGTACGAATCAGGGATTCGTGCTATGTTGTGGTGGCTATTGGGATAGTCACTTTTAGGTGGTTATTTGTATTTATCATTATTTTCGCTGTTACTTTCAACATTAAAATTGGTTTGTAAACTTGCTTTTAAATGTATTACGTTATTGCAAATAAAGTTGGCTTTGTGCAAAATGAGACATACAACCTCCACCTAAATAAGCTTGCATGTAGTTTATGAATAGGTCCGCTATTCCACACGTCGATCTTATGAGTACCTTTGTGTACTCGATTATCTTGCTTAAATGTAATTGTTGCAGAGGAAGAAGGTGAGCTTGAGGGGCCTCACTTCGTGAGTTGTGCGTGGTAGCTGCAGGCGCCTAACTTGGCGGCCTGTCGGTTGCCTTGTGGGTGGTGTGGCTAACCTGGCCGACTTTTGTTCAAGCCATCTTATGGCACCTTTGCTTCCACTGTCTTTCTTGTATATTGTTCTATTTGGCGGTCGGCTCTTTTGTAATAACTTTACTTTATGTATGTCGTTGTTGAACCTAGTGATGTATGTTGTATGAAAATAATGTGTAATTTTGTGATGATGTGCATATGTCGCAGTGCAGGAAGCATATGTCCATCGAGGCTTAGAATGTTTAATTAGTAACGCTAGAACCATTTGGAGGTTAAGTGTTACTAGTTAAATATTCCGGGTCCTCACATAATCCTAGGCTCAGTAGTAGATGATAAACATTTTTCCTACAGATCATGCAGCTAATAGGTCAACTAATCGACAATAGTTTAACACAAGATAGCAATGCATACGTAGAATTTGCAAACAACATATTAGAATTTGAAAATAGTAGGAGCAACATGATCAAATGATGCTACATCTGCTTGCCTTGCTGGAGGTCAGAGTCTGGCTGCTGAGGATCAGATTCAAGATCAATAATATATTCAGAACCTAACGCAAAAATACGATAAAACCAATAAGAACGAAGAACACTAAACAAGACTCAACAGCAAAAGCCATCCAAATCTCATGAAATTTATACCGCAGCAAGGTTATGATTTTAAATGAATTTAGGAACAAGAATCAAGTTATTTGGACTAAGCATGCAAAAGTTATAGCTAAAACAAATTCTCTCAGCCCGGAAATTCAACTAAATTAATTACTGGTACTGTTCATGGCATAAATTTCAAGAATGACCTAGGACCTAAAATTTTTATGATAGGTAGATTATGACATCCTAAGAACAGCAAAGTTGAGTTTACCCAATTTGGAGTTAAAATGAATTACTTATGATTTTTCTAAGTGGTAAAGCTAGCCCATATCATTTTTTAGAAATATAAACATGATGAAAACCTACTTCATATTAAAGTATGCTAACCGATAAATTTTACAAGCTTGAGTTTGCTCAGTTTGGAGTTATACAGAAAAAGTTATGCATTTTACAAGTTTTAATTTAATTTCTGGAATATTCAATAATGGCTGAAACAAGTTAATATTGTTTACAAAATTTTCTAGCACAGAACAAGTTCTAAAAGCATTTTAGATTAAACTCTAGTTAAACATGAACTTAACACAGTTGGAATCATCTAAAAAGGATTTAAAACGAATTAGTTATGAGTTTTCAGAGTTTGATACAATTTTTAGTTGACAAATAAAAATTTACCAGAATTAAACAAAACCTACTCGAAAGAAACGACGTGGAACTTTGTGGGCCGCTGATCGCGAATCGAACGACCCACGCGCGCAGTTGAACGAATGCGCTTAGCGCCCAACACCACCCCACCATTGGATTTAGATCCAACGGCTCTCAAAGGAGGTGACATTCGGACTTCCCGATTGCCCCAACCAAGCTGGGCCATAGATCTAAAGATGAACGGCCCAGATCAGCGATACAATCGGAAGTCCGAATGTACTCAAGATCTGAGACGTAGATCGAGAATCGGGCAGTCCACAAGGACTAGAACGCTAAGAGCTCTAACCAGCCGATGAGGTCCAGCCCGTTAGATGAAGATCCAATGGTCCAGAGCTACGGGGAGGTTCTAAGGTTAAGGTCCTAACGGAGGAGGTCTGGGACGGCCAAGATCTACCAGAGGAGGTCTTGGACGGTCCAGATTTACTCGGAGGAGGTCCTACGCGACAAGATATACAAGAGGGAGATTCCAACGGCTAAGATCTCGCGGGGGAGGTCTTCAACGGTCAAGATTTACACGAGGAGATCCACAAGGACAAGGTCTTAACAGAGGGAGGTCTTAACGGCTCAGATCTCCTCTAGAAGGTCCTGAACGGTCAAGATCTACCCGGGGTGGTCCTAAAGGCTTAGATCTCCGCGAGGAGGAGGTCCTGAGGTTTTCTTTGCAAAAGACCAAGGGGTGGTCTTTTGCAAAGAGGACCCCAAGGGAGGTTCCGAGGGTGGTTTTTACAAAAATGACCGCGAGGTGGTCTTTTTGCCCGGAAGTGGTCCTAGCGGCTCAGATTATACCCAAGGAGGTCTTAAATGGCTAGGATCTAACTAGGGGAGGTCCTAGCGCTTAAGACTTTTCGCAGAACTTGATCCTACGACTAAGAGCTAATATGAGATGGTCATCAACGCTGAGATTGACCCTAGAGGTCCTGGGAGTTGTCGTTTTTATGACAACAGGACCCGACATCGAACTTTGCCCGCCGACACATCACCGATGACCAAGGCCACGGCGGTGCTACCAACAAGTATAGAAATGTGCATAATACTAATGCGAACCCAAAGTGGCACTCTCGACGGCAGAGATGGGCTCAATCGCCGGCGAGCCGGAGAGGGGTGGAGGAGTACTTTCGGCATAATCCGAAAACGGCTAAAAGCATCGCAAGGACCTAAACTAGTGAGCCCTAGAGCACTACGGGGCTAAAGTGAACTCACCCGGATGCAGAGGAGGCCCGAGGGAAGCCGGGGAAGACCTGGCGGCGGAGCAGTTCACCGGAGATGAGGAAGACAACACGAACAAGAACTTCTGGACAAGAAGAAACACAAGAGATGGTCATGATCACTTTGCGATGGCCTGGAGGTGGTCCAGGAGCGAGGGATTGAACCGAGAAGGTCTTACCGGAGATGGGGACGACGGGGAGCACTTTCGGCCGTAAACCGCACCAACTCCGATTCAAGCTGCTCCTGTGAAGCAATCCAAGAATGGAGTTAGGGATGACGATTAGACGGTTAAGGAGCTCAAGAGGATAACCCAAGAAGAGAGCAAGGACCACTGGAGGACCCAAGTCACCAACGAAGCTCCGCGGCCGAAAATGGCGGATTTGGGGTTTTCGGTGTTTTGAGCTCCACCAGCAACGGGGAGCTAAGAGATGCTGTAAAAGAGCTCCAAGAGGGGTTCGGGAAGCTTATAAGGCTAGAGGACAAGGGCTGGGGCAAGGATGAATGGTCCAGGGTGAGCCCGACGTTGAGCGCAGCTCACGGCACTGCTGTGGACCAAAAGGAATGATAGGGAGGCAGAAGCAGGGCATGACTACGGCCGAAAGCGAGCCTACACGCACTAAATTCTCCGACCAGAGCGACATTGACGAGGGAGCACGACAAGACCGAGCCATACTGCTCACTGTACAGCGCATGGCGCGAGGAAGAAGAAGAGCAGAAAAAGGCTAGGGTGGTCGTGGGCGGTCCGATAAAAAATGGACGGTTAGATTTGCTCAAGACCTCCCGAGGTTCAAAGCACAAGGGGAGGTCGTGAGCGTTGGATTTTAATCCAACGGTTTAGATTTGAGGTGGCTTGATTCGACCGAGTCAAATGACTGGGGCTCGGGTTTGACTCGAGCCTAAGTCTGGCTCAGACCAGAGTTTAGTTTTAGGGTTTTTATATTGAGCTGGACTTTGGGGATTTATTGGAGGTAGCAAAACAACTCAAAAAAATTGAAATTTTTATAGGAGCTTGCTAACTAGGATATTGACATTGTGTAAAATTTTCAGAGGTTTTTATGTAGTGCATTTTTCTCCAAAAATTCTGCAAGGTCCTGGAATAGGGTCTTGACTAAAGGTCAAACAGGTTTGACTACCCTCCAAAAACATTCAAACAATTTCTAAAAATTGTGAAATTTTTCAGAGGGGTCACACACCAACCCTAGAACTTGGGAAAATATTTCCAGGAGATGATCACAAAATTTGACAAGAATGTTTTTGAAAGGTTAAGATTTGGATCAAAAGACTTGTGACTTTGCATTCCCATATTCCTTTTACAAGAATTGTTTAGAACATACAGGAAATACATGATGTAAGAAAAAGTTTTAAATTTTACTCATTTTCTTACATTTGAAACACAAGCTAAAACTTGGGATGTTACATTTGCGTTACAACGGCCCCAAAACCTGAGGTTCTATGATATTTACTCTTATTATTAAGGTAGTAGCTACAAGCTTAATTCAACATATTCAGATATAACATAGCAATGCAATTTCATAAGTAAAACAACATAATTGCAAAAATTAGGTGCAATACGATCAAAGTATTGACTCGCCTTGCTCAATATTCTAATAACCCCGATCCTGTTCTGGCTCAAGGTTCTGATAATCATCACGCTCAATATGCTGATAATCATCGTGTTCAATGCTCGAACAATCTTGGTTCCGGCCTCGCTCTTGTTGGGATTGTTGTCCCATCATAGCTTTAGAGTCTAACTACATAGAATACGATTGAATCCAAGAGTGACTGAAAGTAACCAAATGAAATCCAATAAATCCAAATACATTCAAACAAATGAAAACACTTCAAACAGAACTAGGCATACTTACTGGTATTTTGAAAGGAGGGGGGTACTTTAGATGAGACATAAATATATACTCATTTGGAGTTGATGAAGGGAATACTGTAGATGAATTATCGATGAGAGCTAATGAAGGAAATACTTCAGATGAAGTATAACTGAAGAAGTTTATGAAGGAAATAGGAAAGGTGGAGAAAAGCTTGAAAAAATGTGGGGTTTTTAATTAAGAAAAATTCTCATGTGATAGGGATAAAATTAGATAATCCCTAAGGAATTTGAATTGGGTTATTGGATCTTTGGAGTATTTAGGTTTTAAATTTTATGCTTTGATCTTTTAGGGTTTACACTACATATAATATTTTGAAAGGCAAAACCCTTAGTTTATTTCACTTTTTCATTTTCTGTTTCTAGAGTTACTGTATTTAGGGTATTTGTTTTCTCATGTTCTATGTATTTAGGGTTTATGGTGTACATTATCTATTTTTGACAAAAATAAAATTAAGACTAAATAACTTTCAAAAGAAACATGAAACCAAAGCAATAGCGAATAACATGCAAAAAGTTTTAAAAATCCAACATTTTTGTATTTAGGCATTTTGGATGTTACAAGATATCTCTAAAAATGTCATTCATGAAGTTTTTTTGGAATATAAGAGGGCTGGGTAAACCAGCCAGGAAGAGACAATTGAAAGAGTTGATTGTTAAGGAGAGGTTTGATATGATAGGAGTGCAAGAAACAATTAAAAAGGATTTTGCTGATAGGGATCTTCAAGATCTAGCAGGGAATGGCAACTTTGGGTGGCTTTGGTCTTCTGCTATTGGGCACTCTGTGGATATTTTAATGGGAGTAAGAAAAGATGAGCTAGATATTGAAGGGGGTGATCAAGGGTGATTTTATGTGAGTATGGCTTTGAGGCACAGGAAGAGCAATTTTAGATGGGAAATGGTGACTGTATATGGTCCTACTCAGCACAATCTAAGCCATGTTTTCCTGGAAGAACTTCATAATAAATGCCAGTCTTCTGTTTTACCTGTGGTGTTAGGGGGTGATTTTAATTTGATCAGGAAAGCATAAGACAAAAGTTCTGGTAATGTTAATCACACTTTGATTGATAGCTTTAATGGCTTCATTGCTACTCATGGTTTAATGGAGGTTAAAAGGGGTGGTCCAAAATTTACTTGGACAAACAAACATGCCTGCCCCATCATGGTGGAGCTGGACAGGGTCCTGATCTCAACAAGTTAGGAGACCAGATTTCCTCTTTGTAATGCTTTTAGTCTAACTAGGGTAGGTTCTGACCATTGTCCAATTGTGATGATACTGGATGTGATGTGGTAAAGAAATCTGGGATTTTTTTTTGAGAAGAAATGGTTTTGTCAGGACAATTTCAAAAAAAAAATGTTCTGGAAAAGTGGGAGGAGATCGGTCAAAAGATGTCTGACTATGTGTATTCTATGGATGGATGGAATGGGAGTTTGGCTTTATTAAGGCAATTTTTGAGAGGTTGGGGGCCAATCTGAATGGCAAGTTTAAAATTGAGAAGAAGAGTATCTTGGATTTCCTTAACAAAATGGATTTGCAGGCAGATAAGGAAGGTTTAGATGTTAAAGATTGGATAGACAGATACAAAGCTGAGAGAGATCTGGAACATTTGTTTGGTATGGAGGTGAAATATTGGCATCAAAGGGGGGTTGTCAAGTGGATTACACAAGGTGATGCCAATACAAGCTTTTTTCATAGCTATGCCAATAGGAGAAAAATGGAAAATACCATCTTTAATTTAGAGCATGATAGGGAGAGCATTACAGAAGAAGCTGTTATTAGAGACCATATTTACAAGTTCTACAAAGATTTGTTTGGAAAAGACAGGGAGGAGAGTGTGAATATTTTTGAAGATTTATGGAATGATAAGGGTAGGATCTCTGAGGTGGACAATGACACTTTGGTTAAAAATTTTACACAAGATGAAATTTGGGAAGTTATTAAAAGTCTGAGTAGTGAGTCTGCTCCTAGGCCTGATGGTTTTCCTTCCTGTTTCTACAAATCTTTTTGGGGAAGTATTAAGCACTACTTTATGGGTCTTGTGACTGATTTTTATGAGGGGCAACTTGATTTGAAAAAGCTAAATTTTGCGGTAATTACCTTGATGGCCCATAAAATTAAGGAAATTGGCAGTCAGACTGGGGGAGGTGGCCCATAAGGTTATCAATGAGAGTCAAACTATTTTTATTAAAGGAAGAAATATTTTAGATGGGGTGGTGTCCCTTCATGAGATTTTACATGAGTTGAGAGTTTCTAAAGGGAGAGGGTGATCATTAAATTAGACTTTGAGAAAGCTTATGATAAAGTTCAATGGAGATCCCTAGAAAATGTCATGATAAATAAAGGTTTCTCTGCAAAATGGGTAAATTGAGTGATGAGCTCAGTGAAAGGGGGGAAAGTGAGCATCAGTATTAATGGTATAGTTAGTCCCTATTTTACTACTCATAGAGGCTTGAGACAAGGTGATCCCTCATCACCTCTTTTGTTTAATCTAGTAGCTGATGTTCTGGTAACAATTATAGAAAAGGCTTAGCAGAATAATTTGGTTAAAGGGGTTGTTTCTCACCTTATTTCTGGAGGTGTCCTTCTGCTTCAGTATGCTCATGACACAATCCTTATGCTTGAATATAAATAAGAGTACATCCTCAACTTAAAATTCCTGCTCTACTGTTTCGAATGGATGATTGGGTTGAAAATTAACTATCATAAAAAGTGAAGTTTTTGTTGTTGAGGGTGGACAGAGTAGAAGCCCAGAGAGTTGCAAATTTGTTTAATTGCAAACTAGGTCAGTTCCCTTTGAATTATTTGGGGGTAGCCATTGGGGATAGTGATGTTAAGAAAAAGGCAATAGAGAAAATCATTGGTAAGCTAGAAAACAGATTGGGTACTTGAAAAAGTAATCTTTTGTCTTTAGGGGGCAGATTAATTTTGGCTAATAGTTGTCCTAGTAGCATTCCTATCTACACTATGGCTTTGTATAGGTTGAATGAGGAAGCACACAAAAAATGGATACGATCAGATCCAGATTTTCTGGAGAGGAACAAGTAATAAGTTCAAATACCATATGGTTAAGTGGAGTGTAGTGTGTAGACCTAAGGACTTTGGAGGCTTGGGGGTGATCAACACCAAGATTTTTAATGACTGTCTGTTGAGCAAATGGATCTGGAAAATTGATCAAGCTAATGGAGAACTTTGGTTTAGAATTCTGAAAACTAAGTACTTTCCTGAAGGATATTTCAGGTGTGCCAAAGGACTCAAAGGATCTCAGTTCTGGAGGAGTTTACATAAAGTGAAGCGGTTTTTCTACTGGGGAGTGAATCATGCTTTAGGAAATGGCCATTCTATCTCTTTTTGGAAAGATATTTGGACAGGTCACTGTCCCCTGAAAATCAGGTTTGCTAGGCTCTTCCAGATTTGCAGGGACCTTGATATTTGTGTGGCGAATTGCTGGGCTAATGGGGTGTGGGATATTAATTTTGTCAAAAATTTTGGGACAAAAGAAAGTGTCCAGTGGGAGGATTTGAAGCAAGTTTTAGATGGTGTTTATCTTAATCAGGACAGAGATAGGATGAGGTGGTGTCTAGAAAAATCTGGGTAGTTTACGGTCAAATCCTTATACAAACATCTGGTTTATGGGGGGGTGTAACTAGTAGAAAGATGCAGAAAATTTGGGTCAATAAAATTCCTCTCAAAGTGAAAATTTTCTTATGGCAGGCTTATCAGAGTAGAATCCAAATAGCGGATCAACTAAAATTGAGAGGGTGGCAAGGGGATACTAGTTGTGTCCTTTGTTGGGTTGCCGAGGATGTTAATCACGTGTTTTTTCGTTGTGTTTTGGCAAAATTTGATTGGTCTTGTGTTAAAGAGATTCTCCGCTGGGAGAGAGTTCCAGACTCTCTTAATGATCTGCATTTGAGATGGCTTAACAAAAGGGGTGCTAACAACTCTCACATTGGTCTGTTTAGTTTTGCAGCTCTATCCTGGACTCTTTGGAAAATTAGGAATAAGGGGCCAATTGTGAGGATTTTTCCTAAGTACCCGTTTGAAGTTATGTTCAAATTTGTATATTGTTTGCAGCAGTGGCAAATCCTCCTCACAGAAACTGATCTTTTGAAGATGGACGAACTGCTTGATGCAGCTGAAGCTTGGTTGAAGAACTTTTGCGATGGAAGGCAGTCATAGCTGATTAGATCTTTTATTTTCTGTCTTAGTCTTTGCATGCCTTTCTGTGTTTTTGGACTTGTAACCTAGGGGCATTTGTTCTGTCTTTTGCTTAGTTAGCTTGTGTGCAGGATTGTTAGCTAGTATCCCCAACTTGTTTCCTGTGTAGTTTGGTTGGCATGTAAACTGGTTATTAGCTTTCTATAAAAGCTAGGTTATCCCTGTTCCAAAAAAATGTCACCATCACTACAGGTCTTATATACTCGTTGTGATTACCCTATCCATCATGTGTAATGTAGCACTCACGTAAAAATGATTCAGCATATCATATCGACATGACAACTGCAAGAGTATAATGGTGTGATGAAATAGTGGTGGTGTACCTAAACTTCTAGGATATGAATTTTATTTTTATTTTTTATTGGGTTAATTGTTCTCACTTGCATAAAAATTAAGACAAAGCTGTTTGGGTTCATTAAGGTTAATTCCTTATATGCCACTGAAAATTTCTAAAATTCCTGATTGTGCCATTGACACGTGGGGTCCGAGCCCACATGCCAGTGACACAATGAGTGACATGTAAGGAATTATACAAACTTTTTATGACAAATAAGGAATTGCTCCATCAATATTCGATAGGTCTAATGTCCATACCCTAACTTATAGGCCCTCTTTGGAAATTGGAAAGTGAGAATTTCACACAAAACAACTTAATTTTCTCGCAGGAGTTGAAAAAATCCCCGTGTTCCAAACGGGGTAACCAATTTGGCATTTGATACATAAATTCGGCACTAATTCCATTTTAGAGCTATGGGTGACAAATAGAGTGTCAATCATCAAAGTGAAATTTTCTTTGGGCAAACTCTCGTGATCTGTGCCAAAACTCATATACGTGATCCGTGTCCAAAGGGGACAATGTAGAAGAGTGAAGAACTTTGGGGCGGAATGACTGTTCAATTCCAAAATATTCTCTACTACTTAAAAATTAAAGTTGGTGGTCGTCCGTTCTACCTATCCTCCCACTCGTGTCTTTCTCTACTGACATGTGGGCTACGTTATCAGCAAATTATCTCCTCGCATCACGCGCTCTCTATTCTTCCTCTCCTAGCATCACCTATGATGCCGCTGCACTTTCTTCTCCTCTCTGCCCTCACCTCCACACCCGCTCTTCTGTTCTACTCTGCCCCCCCTTTGCCCCTCCCCCGCTGCCGCTTCCATCGGTCAAATCTGGACAAGCCTCACTTCCTCCTCTTTGCCCCTGCTCTTTTGCTCTGCTCCACGCACCTTAACGAATTGAGATATATTATATCTACTTTATTTGATAAACTATATTTATGATATGGATGTTTCGTAGCAACGCACAAGCACTTAACTAGTTAACTATAATTCTACAATACACAAATTATTGCTACACCCAGATAAATCCAGCTTGCTCGGCAGGAAGGATAATACACAATTTAATAGAGTGGTATCTTGTTTTATATTCCCTTGATATGTGTCAATAGTGACACAATGCACGCACACAAAAACATCACATGCACAAATACATGTGATACAAAGTGTGATCAGCAAATAGATGAAGTTGCGAATACACATTTTTCCCCAAAATATGAATATATAAAAATTTCACGAACAAGTCATCGTAGTCATATAATGCTACTATGCTTGCCAACAGGGCGAGTTTGGCGCGTGATGATCCTAGTGTCATAGTGAAATACTATAAATATAAGAGAAGCTTCGCTCTCGTCAAATTTACAGTTGCTCCGGACAAAATATGCTATAGGGAGATCTCTGGAATTGATGAATACACATATTTTCCTAAACAGGATTGTATACAAATTTCGCAAACAAGTCGTCGTAGTCATATAAGGTTATTATGCTTGCTGACAGGGCAAGATTGGCGCGGGAGGATGCAAGTGTCATAATGAAATACTATAATACTAGCAAGGTGCCCGTGCATTGCAATGGATCCCAAATAAATCATACCATATGTTCTCAAAATCATTGAAGAACAAACTGAAGTAATTCTTCGTATAAAGAATGTAAAACTAATTAAATCAAAGTTTCCTTCTTGAAACGACTCAATGAAAAAGTCTCTTTTTTTTTAACTAATCAACAGACTCCTGCAAAAAAAAGAAGAAAAATATACATGCTTATGAAACGACAACCATCAATGGGGAAAATGGAGCCTGAGATTATGCATCAGAGTAGTAACTTTCCCTGACCTAATACCCTAAAAATTAGTGTATGAACTTCTAATAGCTTCCTGATTCATGTAGTTACTTAGATTTCAAGGAACTTTGAAGGGAAAAAAATATATATTTGAAATTCTCTTGACCAATGTTAGAACCTTCTTGATTGCTATCAAAACCATAGATATTCATAAAAAGCAGCTGATGTGCCACCCATAGATTACATTATGAAATCGTTGCGGTGTATAAGACCTAAGCGCACACAGCAATAGAAAGAATGTGCTCAACAGAAATTGATCAAAGTACAAAACAACGACCGGTAGATTGAACTGACATGGAACCGCATACCTATTTGATCTTGGCTCATGTGTCACTTCCTGTGAGATGCAATAAATATAGATAAGTAACTTGCTTCAAGGAGAAAATGGGTTTCCGTTGACATTTCTCAGTCCTAGGATTAATCACCATGAATGATAGCTAAGTATATTATATAGAATTAGAAGGAAGAAATTACCTTAGTTTTTCAAAAACTGAATGATGGACCAATGGAATGCATTAGCACTACACATGCCTCTACTCTTGCTTGCCCCGTTGCTCATTGTTAAGTGTCAGCTGAAGTTAACAACATAGTCAACAGTCAACACCCACATTCAAAACCCAAGGGAAAAAGTAAAAATAAAAACATGTATCATCTGAACAATGACAATAATAATTTAAATATAGCGGCGACTATGAACAAAAATATTACGAAGACAAAGGGAGTAGAGATTCATACCCTCTAAAACCACTTTAGTTTATTAGATAGTTGAGACATTTCACCAAGCATCAGGCAAGCATTCTAGCAAGGCACACATTAAACACCTCAAGAAGGCTTCAGTAGTGTTGAAATAAATTTATAGACTAGAACACAACACTTGCTGCATGCGTCAAAAGAAAATATAGAACCGCCGTCCCTAATTGCCTCAGTAGAAGCACATCCATATCAGTCTTGCCCAAGCACCATTTGTATGTAGCATGCATACAGAGCAAAATCAAAAGAAAATTAACGGATCAAAATGTAATGACCTTGTAGATCAAAAGTAGAGAAAGGTAAAAGGATGCCCCAACCCATGGTGGAGGAGGCACATTGAGAGAGAGAGAGAGAAAGAGAGAGAGAGAGAGAGAGAGAGTGAGTTAAGGACTTGCTGTAGGATTGGATCATTGGACATATGCCGTGGTGTGTGCGAGGAGGGGTGACACCCATGGAAATGCTACGCGCGGTGGTGCAGTACCGCAGTCCGGGCACAAGCACGGGACAATGGCGATGAGTGCCCACACAGCAAGGCGTAGCACACATCCCATGGCATACACAGGTGCCGCGAGGTCTGCCTCATGCACTCGCCGTGCGGCCAGGCCGAACCCAATGACCTGCAACCGCCATGTGGTCAACAAGTTCGGGACACGCTCCACGAGAGCGAGCAGAAGTTGAAAGAGGAGGAGCTAAGAGTTGCGGCGTGGGAGGGGACGCGCGTGCGGCCGAAGGAGCGATTGCGGTGGGAGGTGAGGAAGGAGGTGATGCCACCTCCTCCCTGGGCGGTTACGACGTTGTCGATGAGGATGAACAAGTGGTCCGAGTGCACCTTCCGTGCACGGTGGAACTGTCCTTCGTGGATCTACCCGGGCACGAGCAGCACAGATGTCGCGATGCCAGAGAGGCGCTCCCAGCGATGCACCTGGCCACCGCTCGAGATCTAGAATTGCCTCATCGCTCGAGATCCATTGCCGCAACCGAGAGGCATCGCCTCGACCCACGCTGCTAGTCACTCACCCTGTTGGCCATTGAAGCCATACAGAGCCACCACTTGGAGTCACATGGAAAGTTGACGTTAGGATCCCAGTGCCACCAATAACAACGACGACCTCGGCACTGGGATCATAGTGCCACAGTGACCTCAACACCGACCCCATGCCTCTGCTTGCACCTTTGCCTGTGACGCCAGGAGCTGTCGCTCGAGAACTAGAACCGCCTCGCAGCTCGAGATCTGAACCCCATCGCAGCTTCAGATCTAGGCTATCGTCAGCAATCAACTTCGCGGCGGCAGTGGAGCGATGAATCAAGCGGCAGTGGCAGAGACTCAGGCAGCTCCAGTGCCCCTGGTGGTGTCGATAGTGGAGACTGGATGGGGGGGTGTAACAGCCCTAACTTAGGGTTTGTATTTCAAATGTAAAATTTTGAGGAGAAATAAAAACTTTTGTTGTCTCTTCAAATCATTTGAAAGTTTCTACAATTTTCCCTAGCAATTTCCAATTTGTAGAATTTAATTCTTGTGATTGGAAATTGTTGATTATCAGATTCTAGCCTTCAAACTTGTGATCATCCTCTGAAACTATTTTTCCTAGCATCTTGATCATCCTATCTACCTCCCTGAATTATTTCACAATTTTTAGATTTTGTTTGCTATTTCAAATGGCCAAGTCAACTCTGTTTGAAATCTGGTCAAACTCCCTGTACAGCAGCTTGTGAATTTTCTCTAGAACAATGCAGTGCATAAAAAGTTCTGGAAAAATTATACAAGGTTGTCCTCTGTCCCTAGTAGCTACCATAAAAATTTCGAAATTTTTGGAGCTCAGGAGCTACCTCTAAAAATTCCCCAAACCTTCTCTGTCTTTTAAATCAAATTCTAAAAGTACTGTTCCTCGGGCCCGAACCCAACTCAGGCTCGAGTCCGACTCGCACACTTGGTTCGGTCGCGTCAACTAATCGCACCGCGCGCGAGTCCAATTGATCGCGACCGTCCGATGCAAATCGAACGATCCACGTCGCGTGCGCAACCGACTGTCGAATGCATACACCAATCCCCACCGTCCATTTGGATCCAACGGTCGGTGTGTTGTCGATCAAATCAAACCACCGGTTCGCACCGCTTCGTCTGTCGGCCGACATGTGGGTCCCACCGCCAAGCATCAACCTCGTCTTCTCCGCACCTCACCGGAGCTCGCGTCGCGTGCGTGCATGTTTGCCACGCACTCGTCGCCGCCACCTTTATGCCCTCGTGTCGGTGGGAGGCATCGCCGTGACTTCATAAAAGCCCCGAGCTCATCCACTTCTTCTCCTTTGCGTTTCGTGTTATCTCCGCCCGATTTCTTGTTTCGCCGGAGAAGGAATCGAAGGTAGCACCGCGCGTTGGAGAAGCCCTTGAGCCCGCAACCTCACCATCGTGAACCACACTCGGTGCGCATCCATTTTTCCCATCCCGAGCTCGTGGCATCCGGTGAATCGTCCGAGCCACTTCTTCGTCCCCAACTCCGTTGGTCTCGGCTCTGCAAGCTTGCTAGTGCTCGGTGAGTTTCGGCCGACACTTGGTCGCCGGATCGCATTGATGCAATCGAAGTTAATGATGGCTTCATTTTTGTCTTTGGTGCATCGTTGAGGCTGCGTGACCCTTTCTTCTCCAATCACGGTGTTCCGCCGCCGTGGCAATTCCGGCCGCCTCGGACCTTCTTCTTCGACTTTGTCTTGTGCTTATTGCTCCTGGAGTCGAGGCGATCCCGTGGCGCACCTTCCCGAAGCTTCTCGAAGTCTGTAGCGTCTTCTTTGCGAGAGCCGTAGCTTCTTCTCCGCCTCCGGCCGTCGTGAGCCCATCTCCGGCGACCATTGGGCTCCGCGTCACCGTCACCGGGTTCGTGAGGTCTTTGCGAACCTTAAGGTACCACTCACTCGTCTTGAAACTCATTGGTTTGCTAGATCACCTGCGCGGCCGCGCCACCGTGCCCGTGCTCGCCAAATGAGCCGCCGTGGCTTAGTTATCGCTAAACCTGGTTCTGTTAGGTCACTGACTTGTGGGCCCTCTCTGTGTTAAGTCTGTTTTAGGATTCAAATCTAATCGTTTTAATTCTCTGAGTCTCTGCCATGTGGGTCTATGTTGTCAGTTAGGTTTGTGTAGTTCTGGTTATGCGTTTTCTCTGTTGGGAAGCGTATTTCTCTGTGAGAGTGTTTTGGGTTTGCACTTTAGTGAGCCGAAGACGTATTCTTTGAATACGCCTTCGACGTCACCTTATGCGGGCAGTCCGCTCTGGTCAGCATTTTCGCGCGGGCCCGCCTGTCAGTGGCTGGGGCTAGCCGTGCGTCGGTAGAAGAAGTATTAAGTGCTTTAGTATTTCTGAAATGCTTTTCTTTGTAATCGTTAAATCAATTAAACTTGTAAAATGCATAACTAATTCAATTTTTATCCAAATTGCATAAAACCAGTGCTGTTAATTTTCATTTTAAATGTTCTATTTATTAAAATTAGTTTCAACCTCGTCTCTGTATCGAAAATCTGTTAAATGATTAATTGATGCTTTATGCATTTTCCAAAATTAGAAAATTCATATCTTTCTCAATAATTGTCCAAATTCAATGAACCCAACTCTGTAAAATTTCATTTTCAGTATACTAACTATTAGGATAGGTTTTACACACTGTTTCTGTTCATGAAAATTTGTTAAGTAATTAACTAGTGCCATGTTGTGTTTTTAGCTTAGAAAATTCATAGAAAATTATTAATAACTTAAAATAATTTGTTCTCTGTTTCTAAAATTTTGTTATATCTTGCTTAGGTTGCTGTATGAGTTTTGGCTTGTTTTGGTGATTGTTGTATGTTTGAGTTTTGTCGGTGTTATTCGTTCTTATTCGCTGTTTTGTTCAATCGTTAGGATTCGATATTTGCGGCAACCCTGAGAACGATCCTCCGCAACATATTGAGCAACAGCAGCCAGGCAAGCAGTTTGATCATGTTTAATCCCAGTATTTTAAAGATTAATATTTTGTTTCAGCTGTATGTATGCATTGCTTAATTTGTGTTAAATTGATTAGTTAAATCCGTAGCTGCATATCCTGTAGACAAAATATTGATCTCTACTACCTGAGCCTAGGTTATTTGTCGTGATTAGAGATCATTGGATGATCTCTTGTCACTTAGTAGATCCGGTCAACTTGCTTAGACATGCTTAGCTATCGGTAGAAGCTGGCGGTTATCGACTTTAGTCGGTAACCTTGATCACACAAAATTTACTACAACTTTATGTTTCACATTTTGCTATGCTTACTTGCAAAACTAAAACCAAAAACAAAAATGATTTGGACGGGCACAATGGTAAGAATGGTGTGATCTTTTGGGTGTGGATCGAAAGGTGCGGGTCAATTAAGGACCGAACATCTTGTGAGTTTTTGTTATCCAGCATTTCGCGTGCTAACCACACTAGAGGGTATGGGACCTCTCTTGACCTAGTACTTTGGCGTGTATTGGTCCCGGTCGCAGGAGGTCGGGAGGGACGGAGGTGGGAGCATGGTAGTTGTCAGAAAAGCTTTATCCCGAGTGGGTAGTTGTCTTTTCGGCTTTACCATGTAAGCGTATGGTGTTTCTACCATACGAGCGGCTCGGGTTGATACACAATATTGGAAACAGTCTCGTAGGACTCGGTGTGCGGCATACCTTTGGAAGTGTGCTTTGGCTTAAAGGCGATGCGAGGTGTGGTGCAGATGGTACACCTGCAGGTTAAAAACTATTCGAATAGCCTCATCCTAGGTGATGGACACGCTTGGGTAAGCTTATCGAGAGTTAGACTACAACATTTAAATTAAAACTTGATGGGTGGTACGAATGGGATTCGTGCTATTGTTAATGGTGACTATTGGGATAGTCACTTCTAGGTTGTTTATCTTTCGCTTTTGTTATTACTATCCTTCGTTATTTCAATCTTAAAATGAATTGCAAACTTGCCTTTAAAAGCAGTATTATATTATTGCAAATGAAAGTTGGCTTTATGCAAATGAAACATATGGCCTCCACTAAACAAGCTGCATGTAGCATATGAGCAGTGTCCGCTAGTTCACACGTCGGTCTTGCGGGTACAAAGACAATCTTTGTACTCAGTGCTTTGCTTAATGTTTTTGTTGCAGAGGAAGAAGGTGAGCCTCGGGGTCCTCACTTCGTGAGTGTCTTTGTCGCCGTGGGTGACGACTAGGCTTGGCGGTCCGGTCGGATGCCTTGTGGGTTGAAGGCACACCGATTGGCTTTGTTTATAGCCATCTTATGGCACTTTTGCTTCATTGTCGTTCGTTATTTGTGTATCTTGTGGCACATCGGCCTATATGTCCGTAATATTGTTACTATTTGTTTATCTTCCGTTTGTAGTGTAATGTTTGGACTCTATGTTTTGAATGGAGTTGATGTCTAATTTTGTAACGAGGTGCGATATCGCTTTCAGGAAGTATACATATCTCGAGGATCAGTTTATTTGATTTGTGATGCTAGGACCAGGTGGTTGGTTGAGCATTACAAGCCAAATAAACTGGGGTCCTCACAAAGTTGGTATCAGAGCCATTCTGACCGTAGTAACCCAAGCATAGTCGTCCTTAGGGTATTTTGAAAGTCTTATTTTCAAATTATAAAAGGTTTATGAAAACTTAGGCGTGTTCTCGATTTTACTCCTTACCTATCTTAGCCTTCTACTCTCATCTTACTCTAATTTGAGTTTAAAACTTGGTTTCTCTCTTTCCTTTCAAAAGATAGTTACTACCGGTGGAATCAGCCTTTGGGAGAACCATAGATAATTAGTCTAATTAAAATTTGTGGGAGCATAAGGGTAAGATATGTATGAGTTTGCTAAGTGTCTGATTTTTGTCAGTTGGTTATGTAACTTCAAAGTCTTGTGCTTGTTTTGTCTTTGTTAGCAAGTTATTTGCAGATGGGTCATCAACTTCATGTTTTCCGCTATTGTTAACTTGTCTTAGTGAAACAGATGGCCGGAGAACGCTGCGGTAGTCGTGGGCTGGTCATGATGAGGAGCTTCCCCTCCTCCGACCATGGTGAGGTTCTCGCTCGGATCGAGCGAAACCGCATGGATCGACGCGCATCTTGGAGGTTATTGCTAGGAATACCTCCACTCTGCCGTGGTGGCGGCCACCGACTCGCGGGGACTTGCGAGTTCCTCCGCACACGACCGCCGACTTTCTCCCGCTCGAGGACCTCTCGATGCGGATGATTGGTGCGCATGGTTGGCGGAAGCTCAACATAGCTCGATGCCGAGCACGAGATAAGGCACTCTTCGCGTCTCACCGGCTTGAGGCGCGGCACTCTCATGGTGGGAGAACTATCTCGCCATGCGCGCGCGCCATGTGGTCGCGTGGGAGGAGTTCGATCGGCTTTTCGTCGGGCCCACATCCCGGATGGCCCGATGAAGGCTGAAGAAAAAGGAGTTCCTCGCGCTCAAGCAAGGGCGCAAGTGCGTGACGGAGTACTGCACGAGTTCAATCATCCGCTCGTTATGCTCGGAGAGGTGGCCTCGAGATGAGGCTAGCGGGAGAAGTTTATGGATGGCTTGTCCGAGGAGCCGCAGGACAAGCTATCCATTGTGGACTTCTCGGACTTTCGTGCCTTGGTAGATAAGGCCATTGTTGAGCATAAAGCGAAGGCGCCTGGTGAGTCCATAGCGCAAATGGGAGGCGCATCGATCGCTCACACGGCCTCGTTCGTCCTCGGTGGGCGGCCTGATGGCCCGTTCTTTTGCTCCACCGGCGCCGAGACCATCTGCACCAGCTCCTCGCCCACCGCGGGCGTGTGAGCCACCACGTGCGCTGCGATCCAGCAAGAGCGGTCTCCGCAATCCGCGGCCGAGGTGATTTGTTTTCGCCGCCACAACAAGGGCCATTATGCGAATGCTCGCCTCGAGTGTTGCGGCAGCCTCGTCCTAATGGAGGACGCGGGCAGGAGCGTCACCGCTCACGTAAGATTATTCGAAGACCGAGTGCGGCGTGGTCGAGTGAACCACCTTCGGTGAGGAGGCTCAGGGGCGCGGATGTCGTGATTGGTACACTTCTTGTCAATTCTCGTCCTGCTGCAGTATTATTTGATTCTGGAGCATCGCATTCTTTTATTTCAAGATCATTTGCTGCTGCTAGTGGTCTTCACTGTGTTCCTTTGGAAGTTCCTTTGCTCATCCGCTCTCGGGTCGGAAATGAGAGGCGATTCTGATGTCGGGATGTTCCTATCATAGTTGAAGGAGTGGGATTTTGGCAAATCTCATTCTCGCTCGATTCAATGAGTCGGATGTGATTCTTGGCATGGATTGGTTGTCCCAACACTTGGGGCAAATCGATTGTGCCAGGAAGATTGTTTATCTTACCAGCCCTTCAGGCGAGCAAGTCGGATTTTCGCCGCAGTTGCAGGGCCACATCTTTGTGCATTAGAAGCAAAACCAGCCTTGCAAATTCAAGATGTTCCCATAGTATCTGACTTTGTGGATGTCTTTCCGAAGATTTGCAGGATGCCTCGGTTCGAGATCCGAGTTTGTCATCGAGTTCTTTGCGGTACCGCTCCGATTTCGAAGGCGCCGTATCGGATGCCTCCCAATGAGCTAGAAGAATTGAAGAAGCAGCTTGGTGAGCTCCAAGCAAAGGGTTTCATCCGTCCCAGTTCATCTCCTTGGGGTTGTCCGGTAATCTTTGTGAAGAAGAAGGACAAGACCTTGCGCATGTGTGTTGATTACCGTCCTCTCAATGAAGTGACGGTGAAGAACAAATATCCTCTGCCCCGCATTGATGATCTTTTGACCGGTTATGCGAGCTCGGTGTTCTCCAAGATTGATCTGAGATCGGGCTATCATCAAGTCCGGATCAGGGCTGAGGATATTCCGAAGACGGCTTTCACTACTCGTTATGGCCTGTACGAGTACACCGTCATGTCTTTCGGATTAACCAATGCTCCAGCGTTGTTCATGAACCTTATGAATTCCGTATTCATGGAGTATTTGGACAAATTTGTGGTGGTTTTTATTGATGACATTCTTATCTATTCCAAGATCAAGCGAGCATCTTGAGCATCCGAAGATTGTTTTGGGCAAATTATGGAGCATCATTTGTATCTGAAGTTCAACAAATGTGAGTTCGGTTGAAGGAAGTGGCATTTTGGGCCATGTTCTTTCAGTGGAGGAATAGTTGTAGATCCCAACAAAGTCGATGTTCTATCTTGGGGCCGGCCAAGTCGATCAACGATGTGCGGAGTTTTCTTGGTTTAGCGGGCTACTATCGCCGCTTTATCGAGAACTTCTCCAAGATCGCAAAGCCGATAATCGAATTGCTTAAGAAGGACAAGAAGTTTATATGGTCCTCTCGCTTGTGATGAGAGCTTTGGGAGCTCAAGCAACGATTGACTTGACTCAGTCCTTACTCTTCCCGATATCCACAAGAGCTTCGATATTTATTGCGATGCCTCTCGTCGGGGACTCGGGTGTGTTCTTATGCGGGAAGGCAAAGCGGTTGCCTATACATCTAGGCGGTGAGGCCTCATGAGCTCAACTATCCCACCCATGATTTAGAGCTTGCTGCGAGAGTTCATGCACTCAAGATTTGGCGGCATTATTTGATCTGAAACATTGTGAGGTGTATTCCACCACAAGAGTTTGAAATACTTGTTCACTCGGCCAGATCTGAACCTCGAGCAGAGAGATGGCTAGAATTGATCAAAGATTATGACATGGGTATTCAATATCATCCGGCAAAGCCAATGTGGTTCTTGATGCACTTAGCCGAAAAGTGTATTGCAATACTACGATGATCCAAGAGCGAGAACTTTGCGCTGCGAGAATTTCAGCGCCTCAACTTGGGTTTGATTGAACATGGTTCCCTTGCTGCCTTGGTTGTGCAACCAACCTTGGTGGATCAAATCAAGGCGAGACTGACAATCGATGATGGTGTGGGTAAAATCAGCGAATATCAAGGGTGGATCACCAAGTGTTTCACGAGAAGATGAGCACGGTGTTGTATGGTTTGGGCAGCGTCTTGTGGTCCCAAAGGTCCGGAGTTGCGGGATTTGATTCTTCAGAGGCCCATGATTCGCCTTTGTCCATCCATCCCGGGCCACTAAAATGTACCAAGATCTGCGTCGAGAGATTCGGTGGACTCGCATGAAGCGCGAGATTGCGGGTTCGTTGCCGATCGGACGTATGTTGTCGCGTGAAGGCCGAGCATCGGCGTCCGGCAGGTCTTCTTCACCCTTGCCTATACCGAGTGGAAGTGGGATTCCGTTGGTATGGACTTCATCACCGGTTTGCCGTGCTTCTTCGTGGAAGGATGCTATCCGGGTGGTTATTGATGATTGACGAAAGTAGCACATTTTCTCGCCGGTGTGTACGGCCCTCGGCGTCGCAGAATTGGCGCACCTCTACATATCCCGCATTGTGAGTTTGCATGGTGTGCCACGAACGATTGTGTCGATCGTGGCTCTCTTTTCACTTCTCGGCTATGGCACGATTACTGAGAAGCCATGGGGACCCGTCTTTCTTTCATTTCGACCTATCATCCTCGGATCGATGGTCGACGGGCGGGTCAACCAAGTTCTTGAAGATATGCTCGTGCTTGTGTTCTTTCCTATGGAAAGAATTGGGAGAAGTGCCTACCGCTTGCAGAGTTCTCCTACAACAACGACTTCGAGACTAGTCTCGGTATGGCACCGTTTGAGGCTTTGTATGGGGAGGCGCCGCAGAACACCGTTGAACCGGTCGAGGCGGTGAAAGGCGGTTCTTTGGTCCGATTCCATCAATGAGGTGAAAATCAAGTGCGATTGATTCGTGAGCACTTGCGCGTAGCTCACCCGAGCGGAAGAGCTATGCGGTCGGCGCCGCCGTGAGTTGAGTTTCCAGCCCAATGACTTTGTGTATCTCAAAGTCTCACCTCGAAGGACATCGTCGTTTGGTGTCAAGGGCAACGGCTCCTCGATATGTCGGGCGTATCGCATCATCAAGAGAGTGGGAGCTGTTGCATACAAGTTAGAGTTGCCAGCTACACTTGAGGGGGTGCATGATGTTTTCCATGTATCGCAATTGAAGAAGTGCCTTCGTGTTCCTGTGGAGGAAACGCCATTGGAAAATATCGATGTGCAGGAAGATCTGTCTTATCGTGAGCGCCCCGTTCGTATCCTCGAAGAAGCTGAACGTAGAACAAGGAACCGTGTGATCAAGTTCCTTAAAGTTCAGTGGTCAAACCACTCCGAGGATGAAGCCACTTGGGAGCGGGAAGACCGCCTTCGAGCAGATTACCCATCCTTCTTCTCCCAGTGATCAGAATCTCGGGGCGAGATTCCTGTAAGGGGGGGAGATTTGTAACAGCCCTAACTTAGGGTTTGTATTTCAAATGTAAAATTTTGAGGAGAAATAAAAACTTTTGTTGTCTCTTCAAATCATTTGAAAGTTTCTACAATTTTCCTAGCAATTTCAATTTGTAGAATTTAATTCTTGTGATTGGAAATTGTTGATTATCGATTCTAGCCTTCAAACTTGTGATCATCCTCTGAAACTATTTTTCCTAGCATCTTGATCATCCTATCTACCTCCTGAATTATTTCACAATTTTTAGATTTTGTTTGCTATTTCAAATGGCCAAGTCAACTCTGTTTGAAATCTGGTCAAACTCCTGTACAGCAGCTTGTGAATTTTCTCTAGAACAATGCAGTGCATAAAAGTTCTGGAAAAATTATACAAGGTTTTCTCTGTCCCTAGTAGCTACCATAAAAATTTCGAAATTTTTGGAGCTCAGGAGCTACCTCTAAAAATTCCCCAAACCTTCTCTGTCTTTTAAATCAAATTCTAAAAGTATCTTGTTCTCGGGCGAACCCAACTCGGGCTCGAGTCCGACTACTTACACTTGGTTGGTCGCGTCAACTAATCGCACCGCGCGAGTCCAATTGATCGCGACCGTCCGATGCAAATCGAGCGATCCACGTCGCGTCGCAACCGACTGTCGAATGCATACACCAATCCCACCGTCCATTTCGGATCCAACGGTCGGTGTGTTGTCGATCAAATCAAACCACCGGTTCGCACCGCTTCACCGTCGCCGACATGTGGGTCCCACTGCCGGCATCAACCTCGTCTTCTCCGCACCTCACCGGAGCTCGCGGCGTGCGTGCATGTTTGCCACGTACCTCGTCGCCGCCACCTTTATGCCCTCGTGTCGGTGGGAGGCATCGCCGTGACTTCATAAAAGCCCCGAGCTCATCCACTTCTTCTCCTTTGCGTTCGTGTTATCTCCGCCCGATTTCTTGTTTGGTAGGAGAAGGAATCGAAGGTAGCACCTGCCGCGTTGGAGAAGCCCTTGAGCCCGCAACCTCACCATCGTGAACCACACTCGGTGCCGCATCCATTTTTCCCATCCCGAGCTCGTGGCATCCAGTGAATCGTCCGGAGCCACTTCTTCGTCCCCAACTCCGTTGGTCTCGGCTCTGCAAGCTTGCTAGTGCTCTGGTGAGTTTCCAGCTTCGACACTTGGTCCCTTCGGATCGCATTGATGCACTGAAGTTAATGATGGCTTCATTTTTGTCTTTGGTGCATCGTTGAGGCTGCGTGACCCTTTCTTCTCCAATCACGGTGTTCCGCCGCCGTGGCAATTCCGGCCGCCTCGGACCTTCTTCTTCGACTTTGTCTTGTGCTTATTGCTCCTGGAGTCGAGGCGATCCCGTGGCGCACCTTCCCGAAGCTTCTCGAAGTCTGTAGCGTCTTCTTTGCGAGAGCCGTAGCTTCTTCTCCGCCTCCGGCCGTCGTGAGCCCATCTCCGGCGACCATTGGGCTCGCGTCACGTCCACCGGTTCGTGAGGTCTTTGCGAACCTTAAGGTACCACTCACTCGTCTTGAAACTCATTGGTTTGCTAGATCACTGCGTCGCGCGGCATCATGCGGTGCCGTGCTCGCCAAATGAGCCGCGTGGCTTAGTTATCGCTAAACCTGGTTCTGTTAGGTCACTGACTTGTGGGCCCTCTCTGTGTTAAGTCTGTTTTAGGATTCAAATCTAATCGTTTTAATTCTCTGAGTCTCTGCCATGTGGGTCCATGTTGTCAGTTAGGTTTGTGTAGTTCTGGTTATGCGTTTTCTCTGTTGGGAAGCGTATTTCTGTGAGAGTGTTTTGGGTTTGCACTTTAGTGAGTAGAAGGCGTATTCTTTGAATACGCTTCGACGTCACCTTATGCGAGCGATCCGCTCTCAGTCGACATTTTCGCGGGCCCGCTGTCGATGGTGGGGCTAGCCGTGCGTCGATAGAAGAAGTATTAAGTGCTTTAGTATTTCAAATGCTTTTACATTTGCCTTCGTTAAATCAATTAAACTTGTAAAATGCATAACTAATTCAATTTTTATCCAAATTGCATAAAACCAGTGCTGTTAATTTTCATTTTAAATGTTCTATTTAGTAAAATTAGTTTCAACCTCGTCTCTGTATCGAAAATCTGTTAAATGATTAATTGATGCTTTATGCATTTTCCAAAATTAGAAAATTCATATCTTTCTCAATAATTGTCCAAATTCAATGAACCCAACTCTGTAAAATTTCATTTTCAGTATACTAACTATTAGGATAGGTTTTACACACTGTTTCTGTTCATGAAAATTTGTTAAGTAATTAACTAGTGCCATGTTGTGTTTTTAGCTTAGAAAATTCATAGAAAATTATTAATAACTTAAAATAATTTGTTCTCTGTTTCTAAAATTTTGTTATATCTTGCTTAGGTTGCTGTATGAGTTTTGGCTTGTTTTGGTGATTGTTGTATGTTTGAGTTTTGTCGGTGTTATTCGTTCTTATTCGCTGTTTTGTTCAATCGTTAGGATTCGATATTTGCGGCAACCCTGAGAACGATCCTCCGCAGCATATTGAGCAACAAAGACCGAGCAAGCGGTTTGATCATGTTTAATCCAGTATTTTAAAGATTAATATTTTGTTTCAATTGTATGTATGCATTGCTTAATTTGTGTTAAATTGATTAGTTAAATCCAGAATGCATATCCTGTAGACAAAATATTGATCTCTACTACTGAGCCTAGGTTATTTCTTTGTGATTAGAGATCATTGGATGATCTCTTGTCACTTAGTAGATCCGGTCAACTTGCTTAGACATGCTTAGCTATCGGTAGAAGCTGGCGGTTATCGACTTTAGTCGGTAACCTTGATCACACAAAATTTACTACAACTTTATGTTTCAAACATTTTGCTATGCTTACTTGCAAAACTAAAACCAAAAACAAAAATGATTTGGACGGGCACAATGGTAAGAATGGTGTGATCTTTTGGGTGTGATGGAAAGGTGCCGGTCAATTAAGGACCGAACATCTTGTGAGTTTTTGTTATCCAGCATTTCGCGCTAACCACACTAGAGGGTATGGGACCTCTCTTGACCTAGTACTTTGGCGTGTATTGGTCCCGGTCGCAGGAGGTCGCAGGAGGGACGGAGGTGGGAGCATGGTAGTTGTCCAAAAGCTTTATCTGAGTGGGTAGTTGTCTTTTCGGCTTTACCATGTAAGCGTATGGTGTTTCTACCCATACGAGCGGCTCGAGGTTGATACACAATATTGGAAACATCTCGTAGGACTCGGTGGTGCGGCATACCTTGGAAGTGTGCTTTGGCTTAAAGGCGATGCGAGGTGTGGGTGCAGTGGTACACCTGCAGGTTAAAAACTATTCGAATAGCCTCGTCTAGGTGATGGACACGCTTGGGTAAGCTTATCGAGAGTTAGACTACAACATTTAAATTAAAACTTGATGGGTGGTACGAATCTGGGATTCGTGCTATTGTTAATGGTGACTATTGGGATAGTCACTTCTAGGTTGTTTATCTTTCGCTTTTGTTATTACTATCCTTCTGTTATTTCAATCTTAAAATGAATTGCAAACTTGCCTTTAAAAGCTGTATTATATTATTGCAAATGAAAGTTGGCTTTATGCAAATGAAACATATGGCCTCCACTAAACAAGCTCGCATGTAGCATATGAGCAGTGCGCTAGTTCACACGTCGGTCTTGCGGTACAAAGACAATCTTTGTACTCGGTGCTTTGCTTAATGTTTTTGTTGCAGAGGAAGAAGGTGAGCCTCGTGGTCCTCACTACGTGAGTCAGTCTTGTCGCCGTGGGTGACGACTAGGCTTGGCGGTCGGTCGGATGCCTTGTGGGTTGAAGGCACACCGATTGGCTTTGTTTATAGCCATCTTATGGCACTTTGCTTCATTGTCGTTACAGTTATTTGTGTATCTTGTGGCACATCGGCCTATGTACGTAATATTGTTACTATTTGTTTATCTTCCGTTTGTAGTGTAATGTTTGGACTCTATGTTTTGAATGGAGTTGATGTCTAATTTTGTAACGAGGTGCGTATATCGCTTCGGGAAGTATACATATCTCGAGGATCAGTTTATTTGATTTGTGATGCTAGGACCAGGTGGTTGGTTGAGCATTACAAGCCAAATAAACTGGGGTCCTCACAGGGGGAGAATAGTTGGGAAGAGGGGACATAGATGGACGGAGAGAACAAGGAAGGAGAGGGGACAACGTTTTTTTGGCTGACATGATGGTCCAGTGCGCGAGGGATTTGTTAGATTTTTTTTGTACGAGGGGTGGGACGATGCCCGCTACGCGGGGGTAAACCCCTTCTTTTATTAGTTAAGATAAGAAAAGCGTTGCTCTTGTTGCATTTACATTTGCTCCAGAAAGAAATATGCTGTACGGAGATCTCGTAATTGAAATAATTCAAACAACAATTATCCTTCTATGTTATGTACTAGAATCATAGGGACCCTAACCCAAATTTAGATCCTTCTAATTTGCACACTTCTAGGATACCACAAAACAGAACAATTATGTCAAGAACTAAAAGTATTAGGTATGTTATAATCGAACCAGTATTGGAGTTAACAGCTGAGATGGAAGCAGGGGAGGGTTACGAAGATCTAACGGTGGCTCGTGTAAGTAGACTTTGGCGCCGACTTCACGTCAGGAGAAAGCGCGCGCAAACTCAGGCAGTGACAACACGACCGTTATCCAACGGCTCCAATTTGATTACTTGAAATTACCGCACACTTATTACCAAACTGTAGCTTTTGTCAATTACTATTTAATTTCATCTGTTGTCATTATATTTTAACTAAACTCCAGGCTATATATATATAGCCTTCTAATAGAGCTTTAGCTCTATCTTTCGATCAATAAAAACCCTAGCCGCCTTAGAGTACTCTTAGTTCCTGTAGTTCTTATCTAATTCATCAAAAAATACCAGATTCCAACTAAGTTTGGGACTAATCTTAGGTCCTGACAAATTCCACCAAACACACACACACAACACAATTCTTCAAACTAGAGACGTTTCTCGAAGAAGGCATCCATGTAGCCCGTTACATTGATACACTATCCAACACTTAACCAACCGGCACAACACCAAATCAGAGCAAAAACCAATGAGAGACAAAACACGAAGCCCCGACAACGGGTCCAAGCCCACGGCCCAACCCCGGGATTAGGGATGGCAGTTTCGCCCATTTACCCGATTACTCGTGGGTAAAAACCCTAATAGAGGTGGGTATGTTCCTATTTTTCTGCCCACGGGTACATTCGTGGGCACGAATCTCTACCCGATGGGTAAACGGGCATGGGCATGGGTAACACCCACCCATGCCCGTTTCGCCCGATTACCCATGAAAAATATACTGACAGGTGGGCTTCATGTGTCACGCAAGAAGCAACTGCCGCCCCCCTCTCCCTATTCCTCCCCGATCCCATCCTCCAAATCTCGTTCCCACACGCTCGCCCGCCTTCCTCACGCGTGCACGCCTGACGCCACCTTCCTCACGCCCGGACGCCGCCTCCTCACGCTCGCCGCCTCGGATCTCCTCTCACGCCCGTGTCGCCGCCTCCTCACTCGGTGACTCCTTAATCCTCACGCCCCTCTCCTCATAGCCAGATCTAGATCTCCCTCTCCTCATGCCCCTCTCCTCATGGCAGGGATGCTCCTCTCCTGCCGCTGCTGGTGGAGTGGCCTTCGGTGGGGAAGATCGCGGCGCTGAGGAGCCCCGCGATGCACAGGGCGGCGGCGTGCGGTAGCAACCTCTTCTCCCCCAAGAGCCTGCCCCCGGTGCAGATCGACACGCGCCACTCGGGCCTCCTCGGCTGCCACTCTGTGCTCTTGGCCGCGGCAGACTCCAAGGGTGACGAGGAGAACGTCGCGTCGTGGGGGGGTGGTGCCCGAGGACTGCTACTACGGCAACTTCTTCGACACGGTTGAGGACGGGGTGTGCTCCAGCGACGGGGCCGACGACAAGGTCACGTCGCAGTTGAGCCGGAGGGGCGGCGGTGATCCAGGAACATTTTTTTGGTGAGCAGAAGTTTCAATCTTTGGGAATCTTTTGTTGCGTATATGATGCATGCTTCTGGCTTTGTCTGAATGCAGGCAAGAAACTACAAGAGGCTCCAGAATTCCTTCGTGCTGAGAAGCGCCTTTGGGGATGTGTGATGATTGATGTGTGATGAACTGATGATTGATGAACTTGATTACTTGTTGAACTTGTATGTCAGTCTCACAGTCATAGACCATGTTGATGCAATTGGTGTTTCAAGCTGTTCTATAATTAACCAACTATTGCTAGCATGTCGCTTATATTGCCCGTGACTATAACCATCTCTGATCTTTTTATATTGTGGTTCAGGCTGGTAAGAATGTTATGATTGCATCTCACATCCTTCACCTTTGTTTTAGAAATTTTTTGTCCTATGCAAAATTACTCTTGGTTGACCATTGATCTCAGTCACTTCATAGGTACGGGCGAGGTTCGTGGGTACACGGGCATGCCCGTGGGCGACGAGTACCCGCGGCGACAGGTATAGACGAGGTTTTTCACTCGTCGTCCTTCCCAGGCATACCTGTGGGGGAATTCAGGATCGCGAGCATAGGTATAGGCGAGCACTACTCGTGTCCGCGCGCCCGATTGCCATAGTGGGGGAATTCAGGATCGCGAGCATAGGTATAGGCGAGCACTACTCGTGTCCGCGCGCCCGATTGCCATCTCTCCTCGGGATATGGCATGCAAACTCTCTCCCCATCCCCGCATCTACACGCAACACGCCGCCGCCGCCGCCTCCAAAAACAGCAAAGAAAACCCTCAAACCCTCGCCCTGTTTCAAACTCCGCGAAACCTCCCGAATCCGAGCGAACGGTGGGCGAAATTTCAAAACTCCCCTCCCGACGAGCGGGCTCCTCCCCCGTTTCAAATTTCAAACCCCCACCTCCCCCCACGCGTCCCACACACACGTGCTCATCGATGTAAATCCACCCGATCCATCGTCTTCTCGTGTTGAGTTTGTGCGGGCATTTCGTCGAGCGCATGGAATGCGACGGTGGCGGCGGGATGAACTCCGTCCCGGACGGCGTCGTGCTGCACATTCTATCGATGCTCAGCAACGTCCGCGACGTGGCGGCGTGCGCCTGCGTCTGCCGCCGCTGGCGCGACTGCGTGCCGTACCTCCCGGCGCTCTTCTTCCCCGGAACGCCTTCGACGCGGCCGCCGCGGCGGGGGGCGCCGCGGACGAGGCCATCGGGCGGATGGTGGCCGCCGTCGTGCGGCTCAGCGCGCTGGTCATCTACTGTCCCTTCTCCATGGCCCGCCTCCCCGCCTGGCTCGCCTTGCGGAGCGCCTCGCTACGGGTGCTCGAGCTGCGGATGGACGCCGCCGCCGACAAGGAGGCGGACGGCGGCCACCTGGACTGCATTGGCCTGGCCACTGGCCTGGAAGAGCTGAGGCTCTGGGGTGTGCCGCTCACGGCCGCGCCGGCGTGGGGCGGCTGGAGCGGCTCCGCGTGCTGGAGATTGTCGGCGCGCCGCTGCGGGACAGCGCGGTGAAGGACGCCGTCGCCGCGTGCCCCAACCTCACCGACCTGTCGCTGCTTGGTTGTGATTGCTCCGGCGCTGTGTCCATCGAGCTCTCCTGCTCGAGCGGTGCCGGCTCGACTTCCTCGGCGCCGGCAACTGCTCGCTCTTGCTCGCCGCGCCCCGCGTCGAGTCACTTGAGGTCCAGGGCTTCACCTGGATCACTCTGCGCGGTGGCCACAGCCTCCGCCGCCTCTCAATCGCCAAGAGCACCGGTGCGCAACATACCTCAAACCCTTAACCATACTTTCATAGTGTTGCAAGGTAGTTTGTGTTGTTCGGATGCAATGTGTTATGTTGTGATGAAATGTTGCAGGGAGGTTGTACAAGGTGGACACTGGGAACCTTCCAGATCTGGAACATCTCTCGCTGCGCGGTGTCCAGTGGAGCTGGGCCGCGGTCGGCTCGGTGCTGCAGTGCGCGAGCGAGGTGAAGCACCTGGTGATGAAGATTGAATTCTGCGGTGACTTTGATGCGCTCCAGCCGTTCCCGGAGGTTGATTTGGTCGACTTCTTCAACAGCCACCCAAAGCTCTGCAAGTTTGAGATCCATGGTGCTATGTTTGCCGCCCTGTGCCAGAAAAATAGCCTGAAAAACGTGAGTGGCATGGCATGTCTATTGCTGTATTGCAACATTGTACCAAAGAACATTATAGATTGTACCAAAGATTGGTATAGGTGTGACCATATGGCTAATTCCTGTTGATTTTTCCTTGCAGTTGGATTCAAGATTCTTCATCCCTTGCTTGGAAGAGGTTTTGATCACCGTGCGCTCGCCTCTCAATGCTGAACAGAAGCTGAACACTCTCGAGTCGCTTGTGAAGTACAGCGTTAAGCTGCGGACAATGGTAATCAGAATCTCGCAGATGAAAAATTGCCATGACGCTGCTGATGATTTCTTTGAGGAGATATGTAAGTTCAAATACATGAACTACAAGAAAGTGCGGATTGAATAAAAGGAAATGCTGTGTGATTTATTCTTCAAATTAATTTGATTGAGGACTTGATTTTTTATTGTATTCCCTGATTTCAATTATTGTCATTGTTGATGGAGGATGCCTTTTTAGCCCTCTAGTAACTTATGAGGTTTTGTTGTTTACTTGATGTTCATCTAGTCGATCGTTTGAGGACTAGTGTGTTGTTGGAACAATTTTGATTGAGTAATGTGGTTGGAAGCTGTTGAAACTTATCTTTGTTGCCTTAGCAAGCATTTTCTCTATGATCATTTTATACATGAACATCAGTGTGGTGTAAATATGTGTTAGCTTGATTGTCATTATCGTAATTTATTGATTTACTTATTCACTTGTATTAAATTGGACTATCGGGATGTTTCTACTTTCTATGGCTGTTTAATTTGGACAACGTTTTGAGCACAATGTACCTTTAATGCCAATTGAATTATCAGCGGATTTAGTACATTCCTTTCAGAAACATCTTACAATTTCTCCCCAGTCCCCAATTAGTATGGTCTTGGATCTATGCATTGTTCGTTGAATCCTGAAAATATTCTTGCTAAGGATGTACAGAAACGTTTTATTAATTAGTCAATTAACAACTTGCAATAAGAATGGAGCTTTGCTATACCCATACATTGACAACTAAATGGAAATGTAACTATCTTCAAATTATAACATTTCCCATTGAGAAAATTCAGATAATAACCATATTTATTTGATGAAGATGTGTCAGTGGTTACTTCGGATGGCTTGCTTAAGTATTTATGGTGTGTTTTCATGCAAAATTATGTTGGTTTTGAACTTCACACTTCAGAGCCCTGCAGCTAGAATAGATAATCCAGGTATTCAGATATTACATGTTGAAAAATAATGTAAATGCCATATAAAGAATAGATTAAGGCGTGACGATAAAGTGCAAATGTGAGCATATTTTTAACGGAAAATTATATCTAAACCACCGCTGAAATGCCAAATTTTCCAACATATCACTAAAATTTGGCTTTCTAATGTACCATTATAAATAGGATTAAGTACATTCTTCGTCTCTGAACTCTTGACCTAGTTTAAAGTTTATCCCTGAATTGTAATACCAGATAAAACGCATCCTTCAAATATTAATACCGTGCAAAAACCGTCATTTATTCTTTTTGTGGGCGGTTTTGTGCCACGTGGAAAAAAGAAATGTTTAATCCGGAATATATTGCTTTCCGTCTTTGCCTAGACGTCCATCTTGGTGTAGCGTAGCGCAGCGCGCGCGCCGCCGTCGCGGCGCCGCCCGGCGGCGATGCCTCCTCATGGATCATCGGTCTCGCCGGTCGATGGCCTCCAGGAGCCGACGCTGCATCGCCTCCTGCCTCTCCATCACCTGGCGCATCAGCCCCTCGAAGAACCTCATCGCCTCGCCGCCCCCGCCTCAGCTTCGCCGCTTCCACTTCCCTCCTTCGATCGTCTCCTTCGTGTCCTCCCCGTCCGTACCTTCCGACCCCAACGAGAAGCTCACGTCACCCATCGTCATCACGCATGCCATGTCCGTGGTCCTCGGCGCCGCCTGCTGCGGCACGAGAGGAGGCGGAGGCAGAGGCTCGGCGTGGACGCGCGCGACCGAGGGTCCAGACGCGCTGCCGATGGGGGTGACCGGTGGCGCCATGGTCACTGGCGTCGGTCCAAGAGACACACATCTACTACATGTGCATGTGGCAGTTGCTCTCACCGAAAAGATCGAGCCATATACTCATACAATTTTTTACTCCATTCGGGATGCAAATTGAAGGATTAACTTAATTTGGGGTTGGGGATTGGGATTGATGCTTACTCCGACCGGATCTTGATCGCGCCGATGTCTCTGCGGCGCCACCGGTTGCCCGCCGCCGACCCGCCTCGTTCGCCCTCCTCGCCGGTCAGCTCCTCGTGCTCCAGACTTTGTTTGTCTATGATAGTTTTCTGTTCGGAAGGTTAGCAATTCTGAAATTGTAAAGTTGATTTGAACTTGGTATACTTTTCGGTTTAGGTCAGTAGCTTATCTAGTTTGATTTCTCGAGTTGATCTCGGATTTGAAGTCCGATTTGTAACTTGATGTGTAACTTCGGTTTGAGAAAAGCCTATATAAAGAGAGAAAACATAAAAGTTGTATTGATCGAGATGCAGCGCAAATTGAAATTACAAAGTTCTTCAGTTTTCGTTTTTCTGTGTTATGAAGTTCTGAAGGAGTTCAGAACTGAACTAAAGTTCTGAAGAAGTTCAGAACTAGACTGAAAGTGAATTCAAGAGTTTGATCCTAGCATAGACAGCTATGGAAACGAAAACACACATGGTAGAAAAAGACTAGAAGTAGAACTTGCAAGTAGCTAGAACAGCGAGCTACTTGATCGCAAAATCCAACACTAACAGAAATAAAATCAACCCCCAAAGATACCTAGAAAATCTTTTCAGTTTTTTCAACTAATGAGTACTGAACAACTATCCCCAGATCAAAATGAGTTACATATACGATACAAATTTGGTTTCTTGACTCCGTTTCTCTCGAGAATCAGAAACACGAAAACCGACTAGAACTGGACATGCTACAGTGTCCGAAACGAAAAATCTGACAGAGAAGAACTAGAAACTGACAGACTCTGACTCAGAATCACTTGACATTTGCGATCCATTACGAAACTAAATAGAAACCAAAAATAAACTATAGACAGCATTCTGAGTTTTCTCCACTACAGCCTAAGTTAGACAGTATTACTACCGTAACCAATTTGTATACGAATACCAATTGGTTCCGGTTTCACATCTGAATACGAAAACAACTCTGAAACTGAACGCAACTCTGAAACAAATCTACCCAACACACATGATGTCCACAGTCGGCACCTTCTGTTACATCGACCCGGAGTACCAGCAGACGGACATGCTCGGCGTCAAGTCCGATGTCTACTCCCTCGACTCCCCCAGTAGAAGTTGGGCGTGATGACCTCCGTCGACACCACCAGCGCATTCGAGTTCGGATGCACTGTCCGATCCATGTCGTCCGTTAATTGATCCATTAGTTAAATAAACACTGTTAATTAAGAACAACTCTTATTAATTACTGAAGTAATTACCTGGAGCATGTCGCGGGCGAGGTCGAGGGAGATGAGACCGCGCGCTGACCCATCTTTGGAGGTTGATGATCATGGCGAGAGCGAGGGGTCGGGAGAAGAGGTGCGATTGGCGATGAGGATGTCGATGTCCTTGGGCTTGAGGCCGGTGCGGCGGACGAGGTCGTCGATGGCGGAGAAGGTGATGAGCTGCGCCTCAGCGTGGGAGGTCTCCATGCAGGTCTCCTCCCCGAGGCCCGAGCGCTCGAGGATCTGCATCTGGAAGCGCACGCTCTTGTCGTCGTCGCTGATGAGGCGCGTGTGCTCCATGAAGGTGGCGAAGGGCACGCAGTAGCTGAGCGGCGGCTTGTAGTAGGCGTAGTTGATGAGGTAGACGGGCCTGGGGCGCGACATGCGGAGGCGGAGCCAGGAATCCGACATGGGGGCGGCACAAATAACAAGCAAAATAGAACCAAGTTTGATTCATCGATCTCATAGTTATAACCATACATATCAAGGCAATAATGCTATACAAAATACGAATAAGATTACATATGTATTAATTTAAACTTAGATCTACGACTACCGGTACGATCATATTCATTAATGATATCATCATTACTAATCTTTTTAGCCATTGCCTTCTCAATATAAATTACCAACAATCTCGTGCAAATCCATCTCCCATTGTAGTTCGAAGACGCGTCTTCATAACCTTCATTCTTGAAAAGATTCTCTCGACAGTTGCGGTTGATATTGGAAGAGTTAAAACCAGTCTTAACAACCTGTCATCACTCCGCCCCTAATCTTTGTATTAGCGGTCGTTGGGAGACCAGCCCTCACCCCTCCTCGCCTGGCGACATGACGTAGACGGTGCCGCCGACGAAGACGACGAGGAAGGCGGAGCAGAGGATATGCACGAGCTGCAGGGGGAGGCGATGCCACATTCTACATTCGCCAGCGTGGACGCCCTGGTGGCAGGGGAAAACATTTATTTTTTTCCACGTGGTACGAAACCGCCCATAAAAAAAATAAATGATGGTTTTTACACGGTATTAATATTTGGAGGATACGTTTTATCTGGTATTGCAATTCAGGGACGAACTTTAAACTAGGTCAAGAGTTCAGGGACGAAGAATGTACTTAATCCTTATAAATATTGAAACAATTTATCAGCATTCAAATTCAGCTATATATTCATGGTGACATGGAGGCGGTAGAGCTTGGTTAGGGTTAAGCTTGTGGGTGGGATGGTCATTGGCAAGGGAGGAGTTGGTGGTGAAGTGAAAAGGTTTAAGGTGACGAAGTGGCAAGGGCAAGGATTGCATTTTAAATTTGTAATGATGTTTTCCAAAGCTAAAAGTTGAGTGGTGCATTGAGCTGTTCACGAAGTGATTTTTTTTATAGTGGTACTTTCCTAGGTTAGTTTCTATTTTTAAATTTCAAAATGATATAATTGTGCACTATTTGGTGTTATTCGATATTTGTTTGCATATATCAACAAACTCCTGACTAAAGAAAAAAATTGTATATTCCCTCTACTTTTTTTGTGTGCTTCATTTTCTATTATGCGCATTCTTTGTTTTCTGCATCAGTATATTTCAAGTTTACAGAAACTCCCTCGGAGCATAAGAGCAGGTCACATCCCCTGACTAGCAGATCGCTCATGTACAGCAGATTGTCAAGTTTTGCGAGTCGGAGCCGAGAGATTTTCTTGATGGAAGAAACTTTCTTCAGCAAACATATTGTCGACCGTGTGTTTCACATAACTACTATGTTCATTCTCGTAATATTGCCTAACACAGGGGAGCTACTATGCTATGCATTAATACAAGGGAAGCATATCCTCTGCCGTTACTAGTACTACGGCTGTACGGCACCATCTTGCCTTACGCACATCCAACCGCTCTTTGCAAGCCAACGGGCAATATTACACGTTGTACTAGAATCCTGCCTTTCTCTCTCATCAATGGAGTCGTCCTGAAACCTGAACGGAAAAAATAACAGGCTGTCGTAATTAGATCTTTGCAATTCACGCTCTGCCGCTGGCCTACAAATCGTCGTCGCCGTGCGCAGCACCTGTATTCTTGCCTTGCCTCTCGGCCTGTCGGCCAGACTTGCCACTGGGGCAGAACAGCAACAGCATGAAAAAATTCACCTTGTTTTGAGTTTCGACCAAATCACTTGTGTGATCTGCTGACGCACTGAGCCGCCGACAACCATGGCTGCCAAATTCAGTGATCCGCACAAGTGCACAACTGCGTGCTTACTGGCGGATGCTTCATGCTTGCACCATAGCCAAAAAGTGGACCTCTTTCTCTCCCTCTCTCTCACTCCAAGTTCCAGTTTCTTTTTCTCTCAAATCCGTTTTTGTGGAGGTTCTAGATCTGTTTTTTTCCCGACAGATCTGGAACACCCCCATCGTCCTCGACTCCCTCCCGGCGGCTCCATGCCGGGAAGGCGTATGGGCGCGGTGGTGCGAATGGCAGCCAGATCCGAGGCGCACTGCGCGGGCGCCGTATGCGTGCATCGCGGTCGGCAGCGGCGTGGCGCCGTGTGGAAGCGAGCGGCGCGATGGTGCTCCCGTACGGGCCCATTCAGGTGGTGGCGATGGTGCTCCCGTGCAGGGCGCGTTCAGGCGGCGGCGGCGGCTTTGTTTGCACGCGGTGGCCCGTTGGCTTCCGGTCGGTATTAGAGGGCTGGTGCGGGAGGCGCAAGGGCCGCATGCAGGCGGTGCGGCGAAGCGGCCGTGCTGGCGGCGGGGCACGGCCGTTTGCGAGCGGCGTGGTGGCACATTGCGGATCCGGGTTACAGTTACGGATCGTGCTTTGGCGCTGGATCTGGACGACGGGAGATGGACCCGAGTGGGTTTTGGTGGAGATGCGGCGCGTGGACAACGGTGGCCATCAGCCTCCTTTTCGTGGAGGCTGCATGTGACCGTGGCTTCGCGGTTGTGCTAGGCTGTGGTTCATGGTTGCATTGAACACTGGTGGCGATCTAGCCTTAACTGGTTGGATCTGGCGTCAAGGATGCTTTGCGGTGTTGTCTTGGAGCACCGGTACCTGCTCTCCTGGGTGAAAACCCTCGATCTGGCCTTCAGTGGTTGGATCCGGCGACGACGACGTACATAGTATTGATCCGGCGTCGTGTCTTTTTTGAAGGCATTGTCTTGGAGCACCGGTATCTGCTCACCGGGGTGAATACCCTTGATCTGGCCTTCAGTGGTTGGATCTGGCGACGACGACGTACTGAGCTTTGATCTGGCCTTCACTGGTTGGGTCATACGACGAGCGTCGTGTCCTTCTTGAAGGCGTTGTCTTGGAGCACCGGTTTCTGCTCACCGAGGTGAAAACCCTTGATCTGGCTTTCAGTGGTTGGGTCTGGCGACGACGACGTACTGCGTATTGATCTGACCTTCACTGGTTGGGTCAGACAACGAGCGACATGTCCTTCTTGAAGGCGTTGTCTTGTAGCACCGGTATCTACTCGCCGGGATGAAAACCCTAGATCTGGCCTTCATTGGTTGGATCTGGCGACGTTTTCTGTCTCTCCTTGGAGGCGTCGCTTTGATGACTTGACCCTCAAACACCTTGTTGCACAGCTACTGTTCGGATGTGTTGGTTGGAGGAGAAGCTAGCTGTCGCCGGTGGCGGGTTGTTCCTGATGTTGGCCACAGCATGGCAATTTGTTTGTCATTTAGTTCTTGGTTTGCTTTTTATGAGCCGATTTGTTCGTGTATAATAAATTATGGCTGTGTGCATCGTATGATGCAGAGGTCGGGAGGCTTGCCCTTCTATTATCTAAAAAAATTGCTTGGAATTTTCATTTACATGGAAAAAATTATCTTTTCATTTGGTGGTTCGATTGTATTTTGTGAAGAAAATTCGTTTCTTAGGAACAACTTTGACTTGTCTGAGATCAAACATGTAATGTTCTTGCAGATTTTTTAGAGAGAGAGATCCCTTCCCCTTGTAGTTGCAGAGTTCAGGTGGAAGGAGCCGCTGTACCGAACATGCAATGGAAGGCTCCTGAAATCTCATTGCTTCATTACAAAAGAACGGTTGGATGCGAGTAAAGGCAATGATATGCTTTCCCTCGCGGTCCTGAATCTCCTGATATATGCAGTAGTCCGGGCGATCGCATCACACGGTGGGCACTGGCACGCCGCGGAGGGGCGTGGCGAGCTCGAGCGACGTGCCGTATTTGTCCCTGAGGTCGACGTCCTCGGGCGCCATCCCGCCGGGTAGCCTCCACTCGATCTTGCGCAGGACCGAGGCGAGCACCAGCGGCACGAACCGCGTGGCGATGTCCATGCCGGGACACACCCTCCGCCCTGCCCCGAACGGTTTGTAGGCGAAGTCCGAGCCCCGGAAGTCCACCTCCCGGCCGCCTAAGAACCTTTCGCCTTTCGGGCATGAACTCCTCCGGCTCAGGATGTTGGAATTGAGGCCATATGTGTAGACATTCATTTCTAAAATTTCAAAACATGTAATGCCTTATAACAGTGGTTTTAGACTAGGGTGGTCGAAGGTTATCGAAGTCTTAGACCATAGAAATTAGACCAGGGTGGTCGAAGTTTTAGACCAGAGGTCTTAGATCAGGGTGGTTTAAGTTTAGATCAGGGTGATCTAAGTCTTAGACCAGGATGGTCAAAACCATTGACCAGTGTAGCAAAGCCATACACCAATGAGGTCGAAGCCTTAGACTAGTGTGGTCGAAGTCTTAGACTAATGTAGTCGGATCCAAAGACCAGTGTGGTCGAAATACACTTGTCGAAACTGTAGACCAGTGGTTGAAACTGTAGATCAGTGTGTATTCAGGATCTAATAAACACTGCTTAATTACTATTAATTAGTTTTGAATTACCAGTTACCAGTGGCATAATATGAGCTTTATTAAAAGTAGTTACTAGAGAGTAATTGACTCAACCTCAAAAATAGCTGGAGACATCCAGACCAATAACAATTCGAAAAATACTTCAATTCTTCCATTTTCCTCTCTGTTTTTCTGCGCTAAAGAGTTATGTTGTCAAACTAAAGTCGTCCCTTCTCCTCGGCGTGCACCAGGAAGGAGGGTGAGCGGATATCTCCGAATCATTGTCACAGAGTTTACCTGCACGGGGCGGCAATAAGGTTTCTAGGCAGCGCATCTGCGCGACCGCTCGCTACGCTGCATCATCTACGACCTGCATTGCTTCGAGACTACGCCGCTTTCTATTCTTCATCGAACCTGACTGTAAGTTGGTCGTAAGACCACTCTATTCTATTATAGTCCTATTTTGTGTATATTTAAAAGTGCAATGAGTTATCTGCTGTTGATATCGTTTTATGCATCTCTAGTTATTTGTGATCTTTGCCTTATGCTAAAATCTGCTGTTAAAATATTGTTCACATTCCCAACAATCCAGAAACCTTATTGTGGATCTTTTTGTGAATCAGCAATAGCTGGTGCTTCTGATGCTATGAAATCTGAGAGGTTCTCTGGTCATAATTTTCGTAGATGGCAGACTAGAGCCAAGTTCTGGCTCATGTCTATGGGGTTGTTGTGGGTGATCCATCCACAATGTCTATTTACGATTGATTAGTATATGTAGTTTGATAATGCGAATAATACTGCTCTTGGTTACATTCTGACCATTCTGGCATATCAGTTCTACGATGTGTATATGGACTATAAGTCGGCCACAGAGTTGTGGGATACACTAGAGTACAAATATGTAGAGACAGAGGCAGGTCGCTGGCTCTACATGTGTGAGCAATTCTTGAACTTTAGCATGGATGAGGTTAAGTCTATAGTTGGACAAGCTCATGATCTCCAGCTATTAGTTTGTGAGATTGCGCACCTGAGCTGTGTGTTGCCTCCTAAGTTTGTGACTGCGGGCATTATTGCCAAACTTCCTGCTTCATGGCGGGATTTCACCACTGGCTTAAAGCACAAGAGGGAAGAGATATCTATTGAGGATCTCATTACTGCCCTTGATGTAGAAGAAAAGACAAGAGTAAAATATGCACTAAGCACTTTCGGTCAGAATAATCAGATCAATGCAAATATCATAGGGAAGAGATATGAAAAAAATAATAAAGTCTTTAAACCAAATAAGACAACTAGCTTAAGAAGAAAATTAAAAAGAAGGATATGAGAAACATCACCTATTTTGTGTGTGGGAAAAACAGTCATATAACGAAAGACTGTTATTTTTGCAAGAGCAAAGACGGTGTACAACCAAAGAAAAAGGCTGTCAACGTGATCACGGGCGAGGCCTCAACAGGAGGGTATGGTAATTCACCTGTCGTATTTTTAGCATGTCAATCTACTGATTGGTGGGTTAATACTGGAGCTAATGTTCACGTATATTATGATATTTTCTTGTTTTCTTCTTATCAGGTAGCAGGGGTTTCCTCGTTCCTAATGGAGAACGGGTCGCATGCTTCTGTTCTTGGTGTTGGCACAGTGGATTTAAGGCTTACTTCAAAGAAGACTGTCCACTTGAAGAACGTGCAACATACATCAACAATAAATAAGAACCTCGATAGTAGTTCTCTCCTATGTAAGGATGATTATAAGTTAGTATTTGAGTCAAATAAAATTGTAATATCTAATTTTGATAACTTTTTTGGTAAAAACCATGAGAGCGGATGCTTGTTCCGCATGAGTACTTTAAAGTATAATTTGAATGTTGCAACTGATTTGAATAAATATGAGGCCAATATATGTCATTCTTATTTTTGCATGTTGGTTTTGATAGTATTGCTAGAATGTCCAAATTAGAGTTAATTCAAAAATGTGAAATTATCAAAGGATCAAAGTGTCAAACTTGTGTGCAAGCAAAACAACATCGAAAACCCTTTAAGGGGTTACAGGAGGAAAAGAACTTGGCACCTTTAGATCTTGTCCATTCTGACTTGTGTGAGATGAATGGATTGTTGACCAAAGGAGGCAAAAGATATTTTCTAACTCGTATTGATGATGCATCACGATATTGCTATGTGTATCTACCAAAAACAAAAGATGAAGTTTTAAATTATTTTAAAATTTATAAAGCCATGGTTGAGAACCAACTAGAAAAGAAAATTAAAAGACTAAAAGTCTAATCGTGGAGAAGAGTATATCTCTCATGAATTCTCCAAACTCTATTCTGAACATAGAATAGTTCATGAAGTTACACCACCATACTCACCCCAATCAAACGGGGTGGCTGAGAGGAAAAAATCGGACACTAATAGACTTGCTGAATGCTATGTTGAAGAGTGTTGGTATGCCTAAGATATAGTGGGGGAAGCTATATTAACAGCAACTTTTGTCCTAAACAGAGTAATCACTAAAAGATGTGAGATTACTCCGTATGATGGATGGAAGGGGAGAAAACCCAATGTTAATTTTCTGCGAACTTTGGGGTGTTTGGTAAAGGTCAACATACCATTGCACAAAAAGAGAAAGCTTAGACCTAAAACAGTCGATTGTATCTTACTGGGATATGCTCATAATAGCACGGCCTATAGATTTTTAGCAGTAAAATCAGAAACTCCTGATATTATTGTTAACACAATAATAGAGTCGAGAGATACTTCATTTTTTGATAATATTTATCTTATGAGAACTGCAGGTAGTACTTCTCGAAATAAGGATAATCAAACTATGAGTAATAGTAATTTCGAACCTACCATCAACTCTGAACCAATAAGTGATATACCATCATTTTGTGATATTTCGGGAAGATAACAATTTAGTCGAAGAGACTCCCCGAAGGAGCAAGCGATAAAGGGTTGAGAAAACCTTTGACGAAGACTTTATTGTATATCTTATGGATGATATGCCAAATACTCTTTCAGAGGCTTATGCATTACCTGATGCTGAGTATTGGAAAGAGGCAGTCCATAGCGAGATGGATTCCATCATAGCTAACGGGACTTGAGAGACCACTGATTGTCCTATCGGGTGCAAATCTATTGGATACAAGTGGATTTTTTTATAAAAAAATGAGGCCTGACGGTACTATTGTACGTATAAGGCAAGACTTGCGACTAAGGATTATACATAGAAAGAAGGTGAGCATTACTTTGATACTTATTCTCCTGTTGCTAGATTGTCCACCATTCTAGTGCTCATTGCATTAGCTTCTTCCCATCAAGGTAGTTAGGATCGTGATCCTACTCTTAGAGTCTTACGATTCTACAAACCCACGACAGCCTGTCGATCCAAATCGCACTGTCGATCCTACTCGTAGAGACTTAGGGCAAAAGAAAATTACAATTTTTTTAGAGGCCAGGCTTTGCTGATATTTTGTTTTAGAGCAAAATTTGTTGATATTAATTTCTGAGAATGAAACTAAAAATAAATAAGGAGTATGCAAAATATTGTATTAGTTTGGTAATGGTAGTACAAATATCTATATTACGGCATGAGCAATCTTGAGCTTGATAATGATAAGCTATTTTTATTTCTGGAGTATGTCTAGCTGCTTTTAAGGAACATGCAAGTGGTAAACCATATAAGAATTATACAAACTTATAGTATAGATGTTAAATATGCGTATTTTTACAATTCCGTAGAATCACCGATTCTATTATTCGATACTACGATTTCGATCCTATCGAAGGCAAATCGATCTAACTTAGGATCTCGACTCTAACTACCTTGCTTCCCATAGTCTACGCATCCATCAAATGGATGTAAACACGACTTTCCTTAATGGAGAGTTGGAGGAAGAAATCTATATGAAGCAACCGGATGGTTTTGTGATTTCTGGATAGAAAAATAAGATATGCAGATTAATCAAATCCTTATATGAACTAAAGCAAACATCTAAACAATGGCACAAAAAATTTGATAACTTTTGGCCGAAATGGCACAAATTCACCCCGTATTTGCAATAATGATCGTCTTTGCGCGAAATATGCAAAAATAACGCTCCGGAAGCGACACTTGGCCCCTGTCGCATGGCCACCGTGCGGGGGCACTGTAGCAGGTCTACCGTATGGCCAATGTGCGGTAGGTACTGTAGCATTTATTATTATTTTTCTTTTTATAAAAAAATCATTTAAGTATATTTTTGTAGGAATTTTTAAATATAGTAAATGAGCTTCCAAAATTATGAAATTTTATGTGGGGCCTTCTGACATAATGTATTTGCTTTTGTAATTTTTCTAAAATTGTATCCATTCAAAATTGTTCTCGAAAATTCCTACAAATAGTATACTTAAATACATTTTTGAGAATAATTCCCAATGTATAAAATTTTAGAAAAATTACACAAGCAAGTGCACTCTATCAGGAGGCTTCACAAAAAAAATTCATAATTTTTGAACTCATTGACTATATTTAAAAATTCCTACAAAAATATACTTAAAAAGAAAAAGAAGAAAAAATGCAACAGTACCTACCGCATGGTGGCAGTTCGGTAGGCCCTGAGGCTCTGCTACAGTGCCCTCAACGCACGGTGACCGTGCAGCAGAGTGTTATTTTTGTAAATTTCGCGTGTGGACAATTATTTTTTTGCAAATATGGGACGAATTTGCGCTATTTTGGCCAAAAATTCAGGAAAACACCGATCCCTTTGGTCATTTCGCGGTTTATACGTACCCAACATGACATGCACTTACGATGTGCTTCTGCCGGTGCCACTACTGCTGCAGATGCCACGGAGGAGAAGCCGAAGATCACAAGGATGCCCAAGTTGAGGCTCGTCGTGGCGGCACGGGTGTCGTCCCTCCGCCGGGCCATCTCCATGGAGCGTAGCTAGCCTGAGTTGGAATCGATCTCTCTTGGAACATGTAGAGAAAGCAACTAAACCCATACATTTGATTGCGTGCGAGTGGGCGGCCATTAAAATAGGAAGTGTCTAACGGTCTCAGGGCATGTATAGTGAGGTGATATCAGTAGTCTATTATCTTTGCCACGTAAGATTTTTAGTGATGTGGATGAGAGAGAACAAGGAGAGAGAATGAAGTTGTCTGGCATGCAACAGACAGTCTATAAGACCCTTATAGACGACTGTTTTGCTATTGTATCTATGCCGTCTGTAACCTACAAGTTTTATGATCTTATTTTATAGAGGACATATATAGACAACTTAGAGACAACCCATTGTATAGGTTGTGTTTAGTTTTGTCTATAGATGACATGGAAGGTACTACAGACAACCACTGCCTATATCACTGTACATGCCCTCATATCTTTCATGGGGTGCTCCTGTCAAACGGGGTTGAAGATAACGGTGTTCTTCTATCCCGTTAGGACACGACGCGTACGTGTTTGCTGTTTACAGGTACGCAATAGAGCAGCTGCTAAGCATAGAAAGCTGTCCTTGATGGGTAGTAGTAGTAGCTCGCTAGGAAGGTCACGGCAATGACATTTCGTTGCAAGTCCACCGCACAAGAACATGTGCAAATAATTTTTTGAATGAAAATATTTCTATTTTTTTTTTGAATGAAGAGGTAGGAGAGCTGCTCTTTGCATTGATAAAGTAGAAGAAAACAAGATAAAATAAAAAGATACACTCCGACAGGGAACGCATCCCCGGCGGGAGGGAACCCACGACCAGAGCACGCCTTACAGCACTCTATCCACAACACCAGAGCTAGAGACACCATCTAACAAACTTTAAACCACGTCCTAACACCAACCGGCTCTGTCGCACACACATCAAAGCTAAGGGAAAAAACAACACCTCCCAACCAACCACTACAACAAAACTATCACCTAGAGACGCATTTGTTTTGACGCTTTTATTTCTGTCTCTACGCCGAGAAACACTTTGTATGTAAAGACGATTCTTAAGACGTTTTATATGACGTAACAAAATCTCTTAGCGTAGGAAGGCACATATACATTTACATTTATGTAGAGACGAATCTTGAGACGTTTGAGAATATGTCTGAGAATTAAGAGGACAAAATTTTAGTTATAGAGACGAATCTTGAGACATTTTAGAATATGCCTCTACAGCTCTATGAAAAATATTTCTTTTTAATTTTTTTTGGTGGGGACCGAAATTACCGAAAATAATTTCGAAAGAATTTTGTTCAAACATTTTGGATCAAATATGAATTTGAAATTTAAAACATTTACAAAAATTGAGGAGGATTCGACCCCTGCTCGCCGGGAAAAGAGACACAGCACCTTGCCACTGGGCTGTTTTAGTCTATTAATTATTTATTGGTGTTTGCTCTCTTTAACCCTGTATCTTGCCCCCATCTTATGCCATCCCCAGAAACAACCGGTCACGGCTCCGCAATCCCTACTACCGCAGCCGAAGCTGGTGCCGCCGACGCCACTCCAAGAAGCAGAGGCCGAAGCTGGTGCCGCCGCCGTCACTCGAAGAAGGAGAGGCCGAAGCTGGTGCCGCCGTCGCCACTCCAAGAAGGAGAGGCCGAAGCTGGTGCCGCCGTCGCCACTCCAAGAAGCAAAGGCAGAAGGCGCCGGTGCGGACTTATGTGCCTCCCGCCGGAGCTCATGCACCGGGATGCGCTGCCAAGGCCTCCGACCAGCGGCGCAGGTGGCAAGCACATCTCCTTCCAGTCCTAGAAGCGGCGCATCAATTAAGGTGAGGCCAGCGAGAAATTTAGACCGCGTTGAAAATTTCTCCCCATTTTAGCACTTGAAGGACAAATTCAGATGTGTTAAACTGTCAGAAGATGCATATTGGGAGTGATTATTAGTTGAAGTCAGCGACAAATCTAGACAATGTCGCAGGACATTTATTCATCAAATAAATTTGTCATCTCACACTTTTCTAACCAGGACATTTATTTCTTTTTCAACTGGCTTTGCAGGATAATTGGGGATTACAAAAAGAATGCAATGGAGATGGATGAGCTAGTGTATTAGTTTCGCCCTGGACAAAGCTTATGGATAGATTTTAACTATTTAGAATCTTTTCTTGATGTATCTGCACCTTTTTTATATGGATGTTTGATTTAGTTGTGAACTCCACTTGCTGTAAATTCAAATATTTGTTGCTGTTATGAAGTGCATGCATGCTGTGCAGTTTTCTTAGTTTGTTGATTGTGAGAATATGATGTTTCCATGTGACGACATGTGCTCTACTGTTTTCTAGTTTTTTTTTTGATGAGGTGAAATAATGTCTTCATATGACGAATCAAATTCGAAATAATCCAATTAAATTGAAAATAATTTTTTTTACAGTAAGATGTCCAAAAAGACGCTTTTGCATACCTAGAGACGTATATAACGTCTCTACAGAATGTGTATAAATTCTGCGTACATAAATTGAATATATTTGTAAAAGCGTCTCTATATTTGTTGGCACGCAAATCGGACGTGTCTATATTAGTAAAGACGTTATGTAAGTGTATCTACTAAAACGTCTCTACATACATATACATGAATTTCAACGTCTCTATAGAGCATCTTATATCCTGTACACATGTTTTACAAGCGTCTCTATGGTTCTTGACACGGTCCGTGGGGAGACGCTCCAAAGACGCTTTATAAAAACATCTCTACGGTTCTCTAGAGATGAAATAACACGTCTCTAGCCTATATATTGAACGTCTCTACATGGGTGTTGTGTTGTAGTGAACTCTCAGGAGCTTCAAACTGGTTAAAACCAGACAGTGAAGAGGATTGCCCTAACACCGACTTGAGAGAGAAGAATAGAAGCAGGTGCAGATTGGTCCACACGCTGACAGTGTCACCAGCGAGGAGCTTCATATGAATTAGGTGGGGATGCGGTTCTTTCTCTCGGCGATAACAGTGGACGAAAGCAGAACCGAAGAACAACAACTCCGACTCCTCTCCCCCTCCACCCGCGCGGCTCATTCAAGATGGACCGAAACCAACTGCTACTAGCTGGGCCTCTGGGACAGTCGTCTTATGCTTCGAGACGACACTTCACTTCAACGGCAACAACCTTCTACTCGGGCTCTTCCACCGGCAACAACGCCCCCCCACCTAGCAGAGGCCGACCTTCTCTTCTCAGCCTCACTCGAAACCAGCGAGCGCACAGCGAGATCCCAGGGCATGGGTTCTGGGGCCGGGGGTGAGGAGACTTCTCTGGCTGTGGCGGCAAGAGCTCTGGATAAACTTGCCGATAGACGTGCCCTAGCAGCCAGGCAGTGGCGAGCACAGGACGACACGATGCAGCAATGAAATCCCACAACGACGACTCCACTCACAAAGGTTTCCACGATGCCAACTCCACTCGCTGTCGGCGCCGGACTTGACACCGAGGCCAGTGAGCCTGACGAACGACTCGGCCCAGCTGGCGAAGAAGCTCTCCTAGCTTTGCACGAAGGCCATCACCTTGGCCCTCGTTGTGGCGTTATGCACCAGCACGGCGTCCATGCGCAGCAGGCCCCGCCCATCCAGCATGTTGCCGAAGAACTGGTGGTCGAGCGTCGACATGGTTCCCTCGTCGCAGTCCACCGTTGATGCGGCGCAAATACCGTCTACTAATATTATTTGTGTTTCTAATAATTCTTGTGCACAGATTATTGACAATAACAATGAGCATGACATTATCAAGACTGCTCTGATTGCACGAGGATGTCACGTATCTGCTGCTATACATGCGTGTAGAGATGACCATGACCGTGTACATGGTCGGGCATCAATAGTGCATGGAGTATATGATGATGCGGCCACGAGTACTAACCATACTACTGAACTTAATTCTTGTGTACAAATTGTTACGCATGAATTTATTTTAGAATTTTTACGAGAAGAAAGAAGAGAAGGTACATGTGCATGCAATGCATGATCCAAGTGCAAGTGCAACACATGGAGTTCACGTGGTGCATGAATTCAAAAGGCAAAGAATAGTGCATGGAGTACACGTTCACAGCAAGGAAGGCAATTGAGAAAAGAACAATCAGGAAGGAGATTTTCTTGGAGATAAGGTGGAAAGAAATCGGTTTGAATCACAGAAATCGGGAAGCAAGCCAACGCATGGAAGAAGCTTGGGCCATGCGTTTCTTTCCCTACGTGATATGGGGTGGGGTCCACCTATGACCAAATCAACGAAGCCATCAAACAACTCAATAAATCAGGAAGCCAGTACTGTTGATATTTTCCATAGCATGCAAATTTCTGCTTTAGTATTAGCTTAAATTGCACATGTGTGCACGTACGTGAGATTTTGTTGGTTGCTAGCATGAGTCGGTTTATGTGCGTGTGTTTTGGTCTTAGGCCAAACCAATGTAAGGCTATAAAAGCCAAGGTATTGCATCATTGTAAGGGGAGTTAAGTTTTGAGTTATGAAATAAAACACGTGTGCGTGTTGGCCTTCGGCCGTTAGGGTTCATCCCTGTTCTTGGTGTGTTCTTGTGAATTCCAATCTTGGATTTCATCGTGGCGTGGTGGTTTCTAGCTGTGGTGCTAGGAGTTGCTCGTTGGATCTTTGATCCCTATTTCTCGTTCGTGTACTGTGGTGTGCGCGGGCGTGAGATTTATTTATCCAGGAACGGATTGTTGTTTCGGATTACTGTTCACATGTGTGCTACTGTTCACACGCATGCTACTGTTCACGCGCATGCTACTGTTCATCCGACGCTAAAAGAAGAAGCCGACGCACTACTGATCTTCGAGTTCCACCGTGAAAGATCGGGCAACCCACGGATTTAATCTCGCCTTGAGGTTGATCCGCATCAGGTGGTATCAGAGCGCCAGATTGTTCACGGTGCTGAAACTTGCGACTTGGATCATCGAGGTCCTTTCCTTTGATTTGTCGGCTGTGGTGTCGTCGGATCAAGGAGTTGCTAGTTTTGCGTGGGATCTTTTGATTGCAGCTGAGTACATCTTTTTTCTGTTGTTGCCGATCGGTTGGAGCTTTGTGGAAGCATTCATCAGATCCAATCTAATTCTGAAATTGCTGTTGTTACGTGAGAAAAGGCAGAGTTTCTGTTGTCTGGTGATTGTTTCCGGAATTGACATCAGTGTCCAGTTCTATCACTTCTTGCCGGCCGAGAGAAGCAACGCTGGGATTCAATACCATTTCCGAATTGTTTATTGCCTCTCATCAGAGTGCATTCCATAGTTGGTGAATATTTTATTTGGTATGCCTAATCTCATTGGTTAAACCGAATTGTTTATTGGCATACTATCCAGGCGTGGGAATCAAGTTGAGTTGGCTGGTGCTTATTTTCAGCCGTGAGAAAGGGCTACCGTGGTCTCTTGATCTGCTGGAATTGACGTCCATTGTCACGATCTGTCTACTTGCCGGCCGAAAGTAGTTCTGAGGACTTCAATTATCAACTTCCGAATTGTTTATTACTTGGTGCTATTGATTATTTCGGTTTGCTAGCTGAGAACCGATCTGTTATTGCTGCTGTTCCGTGATTTAAATAATTTGATCATCAATTTTGGTGCTGCTGTTCTTGACCGAACTAAGACGACAGAGCGATGGTTGCTCATGGTGGATTCGTGCCGGCTACCTTAGCCGATGCAAAGTTCTTGAAGATGCTACCACCGACCATGCCGAAGCTAGCAACAAGAACTACTTTAGAAGAATACTTCATTTGGGAGGAAGCAATGGAGCAATTCTTCAAACATCACAATTTCTCTTCTATCAGGAAGATGAGAATTGCGAAAAGAACCTTTGCTGATGAGGTTCGCAGATGGTGGGACAACATGCAAGAAGATCGTGATCGAAGAGATGAGCCATGGTGTACCACATGGGAGGAGATGAAGGTGTTGACACGACATCAATTCGTGTCGCCACCACGCAAGCCCACGAAGAAGAAGACAAAGGAGATCGAGCCTGCTGAAATTTTTCCAGCTCCCGTTCAATCTATCCATCAAGATCTGAAGATCAACTCGAAACCGAGGACGGTTTCGCTTGAAGGAGGGGAGGATGATGCGGCGCAAATACCGTCTACTAATATTATTTGTGTTTCTAATAATTCTTGTGCACAGATTATTGACAATAACAATGAGCATGACATTATCAAGACTGCTACAGTGCACGAGGATGTCACGTATACTGCTGCTATACATGCGTGTAGAGATGACCATGACCGTGTGCATGGTCGGGCATCAATAGTGCATGGAGTATATGATGATGCGGCCACGAGTACTAACCATACTACTGAACTTAATTCTTGTGTACAAATTGTTACGCATGAATTAATTTTAGAATTTTCTGAGAAGAAAGAAGAGAAGGTACATGTGCATGCAATGCATGATCCAAGTGCAAGTGCAACACATGGAGTTCACGTGGTGCATGAATTCAAAAGGCAAAGAATAGTGCATGGAGTACACGTTCACAGCAAGGAAGGCAATTCAGAAAAGAACAATCAGGAAGGAGATTTTCTTGGAGATAAGGTGGAAAGAAATCGGTTTGAATCACAGGAAATCAGGAAGCAAGCCAACGCATGGAAGAAGCTTGGGCCATGCACGTTTCTTTCCCTACGTGATATGGGGTGGGGTCCACCTATGACCAAATCAACCGAAGCCATCAAACAACTCAATAAATCAGGAAGCCAGCGCTGCTGATATTTTCCATAGCATGCAAATTTCTGCTTTAGTATTAGCTTAAATTGCACATGTGTGCACGTACGTGAGATTTTGTTGGTTGCTAGCATGAGTCGGTTTATGTGCGTGTGTTTTGGTCTTAGGCCAAACCAATGTAAGGCTATAAAAGCCAAGGTATTGCATCATTGTAAGGGGAGTTAAGTTTTGAGTTATGAAATAAAACACGTGTGCGTGTTGGCCTTCGGCCGTTAGGGTTCATCCCTGTTCTTGGTGTGTTCTTGTGAATTCCAATCTTGGATTTCATCGTGGCGTGGTGGTTTCTAGTTGTGGTGCTAGGAGTTGCTCGTTGGATCTTTGATCCCTATTTCTCGTTCGTGTACTGTGGTGTGCGCGGGCGTGAGATTTATTTATCCAGGAACGGATTGTTGTTTCGGATTACTGTTCACATACATGCTACTGTTCACGCATATGCTACTGTTCATCCGACGCTAAAAGAAGAAGCCGACGCACTACTGATCTTCGAGTTCCACCGTGAAAGATCGGGCAACCCACGGATTTAATCTCGCCTTGAGGTTGATCCGCATCAACCGTCGTGCTCGCCGACACGGAGCCGTGATGGACAACAAACTCCCACGATGCCGACGCTGATCGAGCCCACGGCCACTGCTGCGGCCACTCCGGCCGGCCGATGGCAGCATTAGCAGTTGACATGGTTCCTCTCGGCGCGTGCGAAGACGGTGGCTCCCCGCACGACGAAGCTCCTCGCGTCGACACCCCCGAGCCCGCGTTCGGTGGCTGCCTCGGTGGGTGGGTCACCCCTGGGTGGCGCATCTACCGGCGACCGGGGTGGCGCTGGCGGCTCGAGATCTTCGGCGACCGGGGGGGGGGGCTGGATCTAGATCTAGATCCGACCATCAGGGGGGATGCCGGCGACCCAAGCGCTCCGGCCAAGGGGGAGGTGCCGCTCCGTGACACCGGAGGTCCGCCGGAGGCTCGCCGCCGCCGCAACGACCAAGGGCGGCGACGCTGCCAGTAAGGTTCCCTCGACGAGAACATGAAGAGAGAGGGGGGAGGAGGAGGAGGTTCAAGAGGGTGGTTGGGGGGCCGCCGCCGCCGTTGCCGGAGCGGCGGTGGTGGCGGCCGGCAAGGGGCTGGTGGCGGGGGTGCTCTTGAGTTGCGGCGGCGCCTCCCGGGTCGCCCTAAAGGAGCGACATGGGAGTCTCTCGGTCGCAATGAACATGTGCAAATTAAGACAGCGGCGAAGCTAGAATAAAAATATAAGATGATCTTAACGGACTAGGTTAAATCAAGGTAAATATAGCAAACATATACCTTTACTCTTGTGCAATTTAAATTCATAAATGAATAGAAGAGGAGTAAAGATAGAAGAAAAAAAATACTCACGCCACGCCGCCTTCTTGCCCGCGCGCCATCGCCGCGAGGGTCGCCATGCGTGTAGGCTGAGGCTTCAAACTACGAGTAGGCTGGATTGCTCCGCAGTTACTGGATATTCCCTGCAGGCTGTGGAGAAGTTCCCAACGAAATGAAAGCAGAGTCTGATTAAACACCTAAAGCACACGGTCAAAACCTCAAGCCCGGCAAAGTAATCACAGATTCTAGATAGTTTTACCAGTTCATTCAGTTCAGGCGAAACACGTACGTACGTACGCCCATCTCGACGTGCTGGTGCAGTTCCAGGCTTCCAGCCTTCTTCCAGGAAAGAGCCCAGCAAGACGTTCCACCACACGCCTCCCCCGCGAGCCGCCTTGCTTCCCAAGCCGTCGCGCGGTCAAACCAAAGGCGCACTACACCTACTCGCGCGCGCTTACTCGTATAAAACGGCAGCCGCGCGCAGGCAGTTGAGCTCCAGCCTCCAAGCGACCAGGAAACCGCAAAGCTAGAAGCGATCCACCGAAAAACACACGAAATCGTTGACATTTTCCGCCCGCCGGCCGATCGATGGCTCCGCGCCAGTCGCTGCTCCCGAGCTTCCTCTACGCGCCGTCCAGAGGTGCCGGGGCGCCAAACCACGGCAGGGGCGACGTCGTCGGCGCGCAGGAGGCGCCCGTCGTCGCGGGGGCGCCGAGCGAGCCACCGGTCGGGAAGATCGAGATGTTCTCGCCTGCGTACTACGCGGCCTGCGCCTTCGGCGGGGCCGCCGCATGCGGGCTCACGCACGCCGCCGTCACGCCGCTCGATGTCATCAAGTGCAACATCCAGGTACGTACGTGAGCTACTGTGCCCTCTGCCACCGGAGTATTCGGAATCGCTTTGCGGACAGTAATTTTTTTACGTGTGAACAGTACTTCGGCAACGCACTGTAGTTAATATTGCAGAAATACTTGATATTTACTGTAGCAAACACCTTTACTGCACAGTGCTATATATATCCTCTACGTTGAGACCTAGTGAAAAAAATATTTGTTCGTTTGGGCTCGGGTGCTGGTAAAATTTCCGCGATTTTTTACAAACGGAAGCGCGTGTTGCAAAATTCTAGTTTGCTTGTTGGACCGAGGTCGATCACGGCAAGACTTTCCGTTGGACCTAAATTGTTGGGGGTTTCGTTGACGAAGTCTGCTGCCGCGAAAGTTGGAACGTGAGAGTTTGAGACGTGACGGGACATGCCGCGTGAGGACATCATCAGTGACGTGCCTGGAAATCAAACTGGTGCCACGGCCAAGCAAACTAAAATTCCCTTCTTGTGCAGTCTCGTAGATGCTCTGTTATGCTGCCATATATACATTTCTGTTACACTGCATCCCTTTTGCTGTCATGGAAAGTTTACATTGTATACTGTGCCCTAACACTGCAACTAGACAATGCCATGTACACGTACACCCAAACCGAGGGCCAAAGGCCAGAGCTAATCATAGTTTAGAACCAGGTTTTGTCAACTCGGCAATCTTTTTCGATAGGGATTGAAGACAATGAAAAAGAGAGCCGAACTATACATAAGTGAAGATGGGCACATTGCTGCTTGTGTGGTTCCCATTATTCTGATTTCTGACATGAAGAGTGCAACGAAATCTGACAGATCGACCCAGCCAAGTACAAGAGCACCTCATCAGCGTTCGGCGTGGTCATGAAAGAGCAAGGTGTCCGTGGGTTCTACAGGGGCTGGGCGCCGACCTTCCTCGGTTACAGCGCGCAGGGAGCGTTCAAGTACGGCCTGTACGAGGTTTTCAAGAAGCAGTACACCGACATCGCCGGGCCGGAGTACGCTGCCAAGTACAAGACCCTCATCTACCTCGCCGGGTCGGCCACCGCCGAGGTGGTGGCCGACGTCGCGCTCTGCCCCATGGAGGCCGTCAAGGTGAGGGTGCAGACGCAGCCAGGGTACGCCAGGGGGTTGAGCGATGGGTTCCCAAAGATCGTCAGGAACGAAGGATATGCAGGGTAGGATATCAGCTCAGCCTGTATTTGTTATGTAGTTTTGATTGATTGATCTAATGGAGTGCTAAACTGGTGTTGTTTGTGAACTGCAGGCTATTCAGAGGATTGGTTCCTCTTTGGGGGCGACAGATTCCTTGTAAGTATGCTTTGCTTCATTTTCAGATAGGATTGTAGTGCAGTACGCTTTGCTTCATTTTCAGATAGGATTGTAGTGCAGTGTTTTTTAGGCTTTTCATAAACAGCATTCTTGCTTGAAACATCTGAAATGGCTAGGATTTTACTAACAAAAGGGATAAAATAGATGGTTCATTGAGTTTGCTATGAGCTGACAGTACAAACAACATTTGGCAACCACCAAAACAGTACAAACAATCTTTGCTGTAAAACAATGCCCAGCAAAATAGCAATGCCTGTGGCTGTACTTTGTTTTTACTGGCATGGTGCCCACGGCATTTTGGCAGTGCTATTCAGTATCCACAAATGAATGGTTGTATGTACTAATACACACTAAATTGCCATTTGCCATTTACGTTGTACTTTAGTCTATCAAATATATCACTTGGATATGAAATTAGTCCTTGGCTTACTAGCTTGAGAGAAGACATGAAGCCAACATGCATAAAAAGAAGGTTGTTACCTGAAAGAATGGAGGCAGATGCACAGTTTTACAATGGACTTGAATTGGTTTCAGTTTCCATACAAAATTGAGTCATAATACACATACAAGTAAAGATATTTCAGTTGAAACTACACACTTGCTGAGCATTAAAACGTGCACTCGTATATGAATGATAAACAGTATGTACAGGAAAAAGCAATACAATTAACTAGCTAACATAATCACAAGTAGATGTCTGAACTTGCTTTACCTGCACAGTTTACTTTTACACATGAACTTTCAAAGCTAAACTTTTCCATCCTTGTTGCAGACACCATGATGAAATTCGCAACTTACGAGAACATTGTCGAGATGGCCTACAAGCATGTCATCCCCACACCAAAGGATCAGTGCAGCAAACATCTTCAGCTTGGAGTGAGCTTCGGAAGTGGCTACATTGCAGGAGTCTTCTGCGCTGCTATTTCACACCCTGCTGACAACTTGGTCTCATTTCTTAACAATGCCAAGGGTGCCACCGTTGCAGATGTAAGCCTGCATCCTGCAGAAAACATCTGAACTTCACCTAAGTTGATGCCCTTTGCCAATATGTAATCATTTTGTGTCCTTTTGCTGATTCTCACAGGCTGTCAAGAACCTTGGCCTCTGGGGCCTTTTCACGCGCGGCCTTCCTCTTCGCATCCTGATGATCGGTACCCTGACTGGTACTCAGTGGGTGATCTATGATTCCTTCAAAGTCATGGTTGGACTGTAAGTATACCTGTACTTCTACACGATCATGAGTTTGTTATAGGTGACCTTTCGTTGTTAGACTTCTAAGACAAATGGTAATTTTGCAGGCCAACAACCGGTGGAGCTCCTGCTCCTGCTGCTGTCCCAATGGAAGAACTGGCAGAACAGAAAGCCCCTGCTTAATCTTCTAGAGCTTCAACAGAAAATTAGCATAATCCATAGTAGATTGGTGAATGTAACATTTTTCTCTTTACAGTTTATCAGCACTCACCGGTTGGTGAAATTTTTCAGTATGTTGATTACAATGGTCCGGCAAATAGTACGCCTACGGAATGTATAATTTACTTGGCCAAAAGTTAATAAGATCGTATTCAAGGAGATCATTCAAATGTATACTGAGTTGACGTTCTCTTTGCGGTGATTTGCTCACACCATATTATGCAATGTAATTGTAAAAGTATTGTATTTGATTCTCTGTATATAGCTTTGTGCAACAAGACTAGTCAAATATTGGCTTCTAAATTTTTTCAACGCAGTGGTCAAATGTTCTCAAAGGATGAACCTGAGCTTCAGAATTTAGTTAAGGAAAGGACTAATTCAAATTGTGAATTTGAACTGTTCTCGATAAAACTATTGTTGACAAAAGGTAAATTTACCATTTAGGAGCTTTTACATTAGCTCTGTAGGTCGCATTATACACTAGTCCAGTTTGGTTTCCACAATGTTTCTTGCTTTTTAGTGACTGTCTTTGCCTGTGTACAGTTTTTTTTTTAAGGAAACATAAAAAAACGAGAATACCTAAGAAGAACTAGGTATTTCATCGCTAAGAACAAAATAGATATCTAAATTTGCGTCGAAAAAGACCTGAACTTTCCTTACAGTCAGTTACTTTTGTTATGGTTGGCGAAGAAATGTCACCCAGCATCCGAGAGACAGAAACCAATCATCTCTGTATATTTTAGTTGCGACCTTTCAATCCCTGTCAAAACGGAGGGCAATTCATCCTTGTTGATAAGCTACTCGGAAAATACATCATTGAATTGGATCGATAAAAAGGCAAGCTAGATTTGTGGGTCCATCTTTGTGGCATGACTCGATCTCGTTCATGACAGATGTCAAGCTTGATCTTCCTCCACTAGTTTGAGCTTGGAAAGTTTCAGATTACCCACCGAAAAGAGTTCCGGATTTTTCTTCCCCGTCGTTGACCAACTTAGTTCGCATGTCATACAAGTAAAAGTGAGCTAAACAGAATAATTCAAAGAAAGCTGCGGACTAAAGTGTTAGTAAAGAGTGCCAAACATGGATATACTAGTTCTGTGCAAAAGAACCAGAGTTTTCTCTGAATCATGGAGTCAAGGTATATCCAAATCAGCTAAATAAATCTTTGCGTTTGATCGTATGTATTGCAGCCTTGCAATCTAGCATCTCGTAGACTTGTTCGTTGACAAGAGGTGTTAGTGCTAGGAGAGTAAACAGTGTGTCTGATAGTCAAATTAAGGTACAGCTAGCGTTAGCTCGTGACTAGCTGCTAATCAAACGGATTAAACAAGTCTAACTAGCAGCAGGCCTCACGCCAGGTTTGAGGATCATTTGTTGATTGTTCCTTTCCCAAATCAGCATACTTCATACTTCAAAAAAAATGTAATACCACTCGTGATCTCTTTTCATTCCTCAGACCAATTACTACTTTACTAGCTGTTTAATTAAAGATAGCGGCTAAGTCAAGAGAATGCACAAAGGTACTGAATACGCATACGTCTAAATTACTAGTCACAGATTAATGAACCTAACCTACCTTGCTATGATACTGGCCAGTCCTTTATTTCTGAGTTTTTTTTTACATATCTTGTTCTACTCCTCTACGTTACTATGTTGTATTCATCTACTTTCATCCAGTGTTGCAACTTACAACATGAGACGCATGAATCGGCGTTGAGAAATGTGTAGCGGTGCTGGCAAGCACAGAAACGAATCTCAAAATTTTGTAGTTTGTATGGTTTATTCTCTCTCTTCTTTTTTCTACTTCCATGTTCAATGTACATATCTTCGACCAAATGACCTTCTCTAGCCTCTACCTCACCAAACAAATCTACAAATGAAAATGCATCGTAAACAGATAATAATGATAACCAGAAATCAGCACAGCAAGGCACCAACTGCACACCTAACCTATCTTAAGTTAAACCAGGTGCAACTTGTTTATTGTCTGTGACGACTATTCCTCTGTGCTGTCCTACCTGTCGCGTCCCTTGTATCAGCTGGTATTGTGTCATCGCCTTGAGCAGGAATTACCATGCCAATGCCATGTTGGCGCATTGATGCGGCGTTTCATCGATGCCACGTCATAGGAGCCGAACCGTGGTTTTTTTAAATAATATTAATTTAAAAGATAATTAAAAATAAATAGTCGATATATATATATATATATATATATATATATATATATATATATATATATATATATATATATATATATATATATATGCTGCCGCTTATGCTATCGCCATTCTAATTGACGATAGGGACCTATGCATTGGCGACAGGAGGCTCAACAGTACAGAGAGGTCTCTGTTGCCATTTGAATCGGTGACAGGTCCAAGTACATATTTTGTTGACAAATCACACTGATATTACATAACATTTAGCACAACGTCATAGCATCTTTTGTTGATAAATCACAATTTGTACTAACTATTTTCGAGCACATATTTTGTGGACAAATCACAATGACATTACATAACATTTAGTACAACGCCATAACATCTTTTGACGATAAATCACAATTTGTACTGACTATTACCGAGTACATATTTTGTAAACAAATCACAAAGACATTACATAACATTCAGCACAACATCATATTATCTTTTGTCAACAGATCACACTGATATTATATAACATTCAGCACAACGTCATAGCATCTAATTTTTGACAAATCAAAGTGATATTACAAAGCATTGGACACCACATATTTGAATAGGACGAACCTTTACCGTGGTCGTGACCTCAATGTCCGCCATGTGGATCGCCTCGAGTGGGGCGGTCGGATGAGGTCCCCGCGGCGACGTTCGGACTGCCGATATTTCCTTCATCCTGTGGATTTCTCGTAGGGCATTTCTTGAAGGTGTGCCCAGACTCCCTGCAAATGGAGCACTTCTTCATACGACGCTCGTCTTCTGCTTCATCTATGTCATTCCTGATACGTCATACCTGTCGTCGACCAACCTTTCCCTTCAGCTTATCAATGTCGCGGCCCAGATAAGTTGCTCCCAGGTCGGATGGCCAATGAAATGGCCAACCACGGTGTAACCATACATCTCTGCACTCTAGATTTACATCACCTCCTACTTGTTGAAATAGTTAGAGGTACTGGCCGGGATACTGCGCCATCGTCGAACATACGACCATGACGTGGGAGCAGGGCCTATGCAGAAGAAGGAGCTTGTTGCAAGTGCATACGCAACTAGCGCGGCGTAGCGTGCACTCGTGGGTGATCCGCTCGCGGTTCATCCCACGACATCCTTTATCCCTGCACATTATCTCGAAGCGAAGCTCCCTTGTGCCCATCTTGAATGTACGGTGCATCTCACCCTTCTTGCTCTTCTCCTCCATGTACTTGGTGATCACGACGGAGTAGAGTGCTATGTCATTTGCCATGTCGAGCGACGCTATGTTGCTTCTGTCAACAAAGTAATTTGTGGTACCGCGGAGAATTGCCTCCACAATACCAACCAAAGGGAGGCACCTTGCGCCGCGCATGATCCAGTTGTACACTTCGGCTAGATTGGTTGTCATGACACCATATCGAGTACCACCCCTGTCTTGTAGCAGCGACCACTTCTTCTTAGGCTCGTGCTCAATCCAGTTCGAGAAGCATTTAACCTGCGCCCCCATCTTCCTCGCTACACTAGGACCATCTGTCGGTAGCTGTGCCAATGCTTCGGGGACCTAGTCAGCACTTGGGTGGCCTTTTTCGCTGCCTTGAGAAGGGTGGGGTTGCGTACAGGAGGGAGGAGGAGCGATGGTCGAGCGGGAGGAGGCCGAGTGTTGAGGAGGCTGAGCGTGACGATTGAGGAGTGAGGAGGGCAGGTATGTATGCGGCGGCTAGGCGTTGAGGAGGGGGGGCAGCGTTCAGGCGTTGAGAAGGTGGCGGCGGCTGAGCGGGAGGAGGCCAAGTGTTGAGGTGGGGGCGGTGCGGCCGGGCGGGAGGAGGGGGTGGTGCTGTCGAGCGGGAGGATAGGGCCGGCGGCCGGTCGGGAGGACGGGGCCAGGGGTGTGAGGAGTGACCGAGTGAGGAGGGGGCGGTGGCCGGGCGTGAGGAAGGCGACGGTAGACGTGACTGCGTGAGGAGGGCAGCGGTCGAACGTATGCGGGAAGGGGATCTGGATATTTCTGGTTGGAGGATGGGACTAGGGAGGAATGGAGAGGGGGCGACTGGTGCGTGACACATGAAGTAACTTGAGGGTAAAATTTGATATATGCCACTTAGAAAGTTGCCATTTCGAGATATGCCATCCAGTTTTTTTGAAATTCAAAATTTGCCACTCTAGTTTCTTCCTCCTTTGAAATATGCCATTATCACTCCTTTTCTCCTATTTTATTTTATTTTCTCTTATTTTTCATCAATTCCCTTGTGAACTACTTGTTTTGCCGTCATCTATTCCTCTCCATCTATTTTTCATCAATTCCCTTGTAAACTACCTGTTTTCCCCTCATCTATTCCTCTCCATCCCTTCATTCTGAATGAACCAGCTTGATCCATCAGAGGCATCTGAATCAGGGCCTTGGCGGCGTTCTCCTGAGCGAGCTCAGGCAAGACCGGCATAACATGCATGTTACACATGGTCCAACTACTCTGAGCTTCTCTTGCCACTATGGGTGCGTGCTCAGAAGGAACATGGTCCAGCTAAGCAGGTGCGACGTGGTCTCTTGCCCCGCGAAGAATAAGGTCTTGCACTCGTAGATGATCTCGTTCACGCCAGCACTGATTCTTGGTGTGCTCGCGCCTGAGACCTCCAAAGATGAGCCCGAGCAGTCGTTCGTAGCCCGCCTTATCCTTTGTGGAGAGACTGTTTTGATGATCTGCATGAGCGTGCTTCTCACCTTCTTGTTGAGCCTCCATGCTTTCGAGTTCTTTTTAGTTGGAAGATACCGTATAACAGATTTAGATAAAAGAATATTGGAAACAAGAAAGATCACAATTAATAACTTTTTATGCCTAAAATTGTATTTTGTGTGTTGGGCTGCAATGCTATCCGCTTACACTTACACGTACCTGAATCCTGGAATTTGTACATTGAAAAGGGTTGAGAAGGCCATGCATATGTTAGCGTGGATCCAAACCGAGAGAAATACGCGTCCTGCACGTACGACAAGCAATTAAGAACACCACATTAGAATGACACAAAGCCAGAACAAGAAGTTTACTAACCATTGATCCAGACCAAATCAGTACAAGAAGCTCCTAATTAACTAGTGCTCTGAAGCTATGTTACCGTAGAGGGGGATCCATTTGCGGAACTGCGACTGGGCGATGGGGAGGAAGTCGTGGGAGGCGACGTCCAGCATGACACTAGCGCCCACGGTGCGGAGCCGCTTGATCTCGTCCAGGTTCCCGACGAAGAACTTCTACTCTGGCCCGCGCACGCCTTGCCGCCGTAGCCTCCTGGCGATGGCGCGCGACCTCCACACTGTAGGGAAACAGGTAGGCTACACTAGCGCAAATTAAAAAATTCTACCCGTAAACCAAGATCACTGCAGTTATAGATCACGGTCTTACCACTAGACGCGCAGGTGCGGAAGTTGATGCAAAGACGTCGGGCGGTGTAGTCGCACTCGATTGATGCGATGCGTCGGGCGAGTAGTCGTACTACTTCCTCGTCCTCGTCGCGGCCCCCCACGTCTGGCTCCTTTCTTGCGGTTCGTCCCAACGCCACGGATGCGGCGCCTCCAAAGGTATCCACACGTGCGGGAGGAAGCGACGACGCCGGACTACTAGATCCGCGCGGCGACTAGGGCGTGGGAGGGTGGCGGCGGGGTTTGAGGATGTCACGAAAAACTCAAGCAGACAACCGGCGCGCCTGCCCTCCTTTATAGACGTCCTTATAATGGGCTTCTACGAATAGAGGCCCATTAGGACTCAATGCCCGATCTAATTTAGATCCAATCCGAATTAGGCTTGGCCCTTAAGTGTGTGACCTATGGTTCACATATGTTTAGACATGACGCGAGTACACATACTTGGTCAATAGTTGGTAGCGGCCTCTAGCAAGACGTGCCAACTCCTAAACATACGTAAAGATCATATCGGACGAACCATCACAACGTTATGTACATGCCAATCCCTTTGCCTCATGATATTCAATCGAGCTCCAAGTCGACCACTCTTTCGATCCCGTGATCCGGAATCCCTTACTAGGTTAACTCTTAACCTTAAGTAGCATGGCCATGCATTTACGGATCCGATCACTCGAGGGCCAGAGATATCTCTCTCGGTAGAGAGGGCAAATCCCATCTCGACCGACCATGCCTCGCAAAGATGCTTCATGACAAACCCGAAAGCTACCTTTATAACTACCCGATTCTGAGTAGCGTTTGATAGCCCCTAAGTAGGTCGATTCACATCTCAAGTACATGCGACAATCTCGTGTCTAAGGACAAGGCGTATACATTGTGTAGAGAGAACCATAAGAATAATTACTATGTCTCATGTTGGGTCGGTCCAACCCCATGTTCTAAACATGTGTCCACATTATTGGTTTGACATCTCCATGTCTATGACACGTGAAACATGGTCATCAACCGATACATGTGCTAATCAATCATTCACGTGTGTCCTCACATGAACTCCGACTAGGGACAACTTTAGAATAACCATACAAGTAAAGAGTTTCACAAACAAGTCACATACTTGTTAATCAACACAAAGGCAATATTCAAGGAACATTTATTAAATCATGGATACAATGAAATATCATCATCAATATGATTGCCTCTAGGCATATCTCCAACATCTCCCACTTGCACTAGAGTCAATCTAGAAGATATCTAATACCCATAGCTCTTGTGTGCGCCTCATGCTTAGGTGTGGGAGAGGCTTCAGTCAAAGGATCTCAAATATTCAAATCCGTGTGTATTTTGCATATCTTTAAATCTCCTCGATTAAGGATCTCTCGAATGAGATGAAACCGCCGCGATATGTGTTTGTTCTTTTGGTGATTCCTCGGCTCCTTGGCTTGCGCAATGGCCCCACTGTTATCACAATAAAGATCCGAGGATCGCACGCACTAGGAGCCACACCTAGTTCGATTATGAACTTCCTTATCCAAACACCTTCCTTTGCTTTGCTCGAAGCCGCAATGTACTTGGCCTCCGTTGTAGAGTCGACACGATCTCCGCTTGGAACTCTTCCAACTTACCGCACCACCGCTCAAAAGGAACACAAAACCCGATTGCGATTTGTAATCATCTTTGTCGGTTTGGAAGCTTGCATCGGTGTAACCATTTACAACGAGCTCTTCCTCACCTCCGTAGACTAGGAACACATCCTTAGTTCTTCTCAAATACTTGAGGATGTTTTTAAGCTGCTGTCCGATGACTCTCACTGGATCACTGAGTATCTGCTCGTAACACTTAGAGCATAGGAAACATCTGGCGAGTACACATCATAGCATACATGATAGATCCAATGGCGAAGCATATGGAATCTTACTCATGCGATTTCGCTCATCGGTTGTCGAAGGACACCGAGTCTTGCCAAGATTTATGCCATGAGACATGGGCAAGAACCCTTTCTTTGCCTCCTCCATGTTGAACCGTTTCAACACTTTGTCAATGTAAGTACTCGGCTTAATCCTATTAGCCTTTTGATCTATCTCTATAGATCTTAATACCCAAAATATATGCCGCTTCCCTAAGTCCTTCATTGAGAAACTATTTTTGGTGAGGTCTTAACGGACTCGAGCATAGGAATATCATTTCCAATCAGTAATATGTCATCTACATATAAGATTAGAAATACGAGTGAGCTCCCACTTGTCTTCTTGTAAACACAAGATTCTTCTTCGTTTTGATGAAGTCAAACCCTTTGACCACTTCATCAAAACGAATGTTCCAACTCCGAGATGCTTGCTTCAATCCATAAATGGATTTTTGAAGTTTGCATACTTTTCTAGCATTGTTTGGATCGACAAAACCCTCGGTCGTATCATTTACATGTCCTCGGTTAAATTTCCATTAAGGAAAGCCGTTTTGACATCCATCCGCCATATCTCATAGTCGAAATATGCAAACAATAGCTAGAATGATCCGTATTGATTTAAGCATCGCTACGGTGAGAAAGTCTCATCGTAGTCAACTCCTTGAACTTGCGAAAACCTTTTGCGACAAGTCGAGCTTTATGGATATGAACATTTCCATCCATATCAATCTTCCTTTTATAGATCCATTTGCACTCTATGGTTTTAACACCATCAGGCGGGTCAACCAAATTCCAAACTTGATTGTCTCCCATGGATGCTATCTCGGATCTCATGGCACTATGCCATTTCTCAGAGTCTGGGTCCATCATTGCTTCCGCATAGGTCGTAGGCTCATCATTGTCTAACAATAATATATCTCGAGCATTGCGGAGCCTTTCCGACCTTCGTGGTGGTGGTGCTTCCTTTGCCATGGGTTCCTCAACTTGTTCTGCCACATGGGCATCATTCGTCGAGTCTTCCCCGATTGGTTCATCTTGAACTTCTTCAAGCTGCACCGTTCTTCCACTTGTCTCCCTGTTGAGAAACTCTTTCTCTAGGAAAACACCACTTCGAGCGACAAACACTTTGCCCTCTAGTCGGTTGTAGAAGTAATATCCAAAGGTTTCCTTCGGATATCCCACGAAAATGCATTTATCCGACTTGGGTGTGAGCTTGTCCGATCAGAGTCGCTGACAAACGCCTCACATCCCCAAATCTTTAGAAAAGACAAAGCGTGACTCTTCCGGTCCATATCTCATATGGTGTCTTAACTACGGATTTAGACGGTACCTATTAAGTGTGAAAGTTGCCGTTTCTAGGCGTAACCCCAAAAGGATAATGGTAACTGATCGGCTCATCATCGATCGAACCATGTCCAACAAGGTCCGATTACGCCGCTCGGATACCCGTTTCTTTGAGGCGTTCGGCGGTGTTAGGCGTGGAACAATTCCGCAACTCTTGGATGATTGCTAAATTCATGACTCAAATACTCGCCACCACGATCAAATCGCGAGCCTTAATTTTCTTGGCACGTTGATTTTCAACTTCATTCGGAACTCTTTGAACTTTTCAAAAGTTTGGACTTATGTTTCATTAAGTAGACATAGCCATATCTACTAAAATCATCGATGAAAGTTATGAAGTAATGAAATCCACCTCTAGCGATCGTGCTCATTGGTCCACATACATCGGTATGTATGATTTCCAACAAGTCCGACGCCTCTCAAAAGAACCTTTGAAAGGTGATTTGGTCATCTTACCAAGCAAACAAGCTTCACATGTCTCGTATGATTCAAAATCAAACGGTTAGAAGACCATCGACATGGAGCTTCTTCATGCGCTTTTCACTTATGTGACCCAAACGACAATGCCAAACATAGGTGGATTCAAATCATTAGGTCGAAGTCTTTTAGCATTTATGTTAAAGATAGGCGCATCATCAAGATTTAAAATAAATAACCCATTCACAATGGCGCAAAAGCCATAAACATTCCATTTTAGAGATCAAACAACCATTGTCTTTACTTGCAAATGAATAACCATCTCTCATCAAACATGAGGGGATAAAATGTTTCGACTCATACTAGGAACATAATAACAATTATTCAATTCCATAATAAATCTTGAATGAAGCTGAAGTTGCATGGTGCCGACGGTCAACGCAGCAACCCTTGCTTTATTCCCGACGAAAATCAACTTCACCTCTTGCGACTCCTCTACTTCTTATTAGCCCCGCATCGAGTTGCAAATGTGAGCAAGCGATCCGTATCAAATACCCAAGAGTTAATAGGAGAATCTGCGAGAAAAATGTCTAAAACATTTATGACAAGTGTACCATGGGTGGAAGTCTTACTTCCGGCCTTCTTCTTGCATTCATCGAATCCATGTACTTTTGCGTTTCTCTTCCGGTGGCGTTTCTTTACAATAGAAGCATCTTGTCTCACTCGAGTCCAAAGATTAGGCTTAGGCGTTGGCTTGAGATCATATCTTTAACCTTACCCTTATTCTTTGGCCATGGCTTCTTACCCTTTTCTTGAAGCTAGACTTGTTCGCACGGCCATCACATGGCTAGGCCCCGCACACTTCTTAATGTCACTCTCTGCTGCTTTGAGCATCCCACAAAGCTCATTAAGGCCCTTATCCGCCCATGCATATGGTAGTTCAAATGAAATGTCCATAGCTAGGTGGAAGAGACGCTGAAATGAAATCGATTGCCAACTCTTGGCCAATTGGAAAACCAAGTTTATCCAAAGTCCGATTGTAACCAACCATTTTGATCACATGTGGGCCTACTGGTGCACCTTCGTTAACTTGCATTCGAGAAAAGCCTTAGAGACATTGAACCGCTCGGTCTGGCACGTGTCCGAACATGTCCTAAGCGCTATGATCATATCATACGCTTCCGATCCTCAAACCGCTTTTGAAGGTCAGTTCCATGCATGCAAGCATAAGACACTAATCTCAAGAGAGTCATCACATGCTTTCTTGTAGGCATTTTTAACAAGCAGCAGACGCATTATTTGCGTGTTCTTCGGGATTGGGGTGTCGAACGTTTTCCTTTTATCCGCCTCGAGAACAATTCTCGTGTTACGGACCGATCCGAATAGTTTGTTCCATTTAATTTCTCTTTCTCAAGAATCGATCGCAAAGCAAAAGGGTGTGCGTGGTTGCTAGATGCCATTGATCTACAATAGGAAATGCAAAATACTAAGACAAATAAAACCATGATAGAGTAAACTGTATTAAACAAATTTAATAGAATGTACTCCCACTAAAATCAACATCCTCTGTTGATTCTTAGCGATTCAAGATCCGCAATTAACGAGTCTACTAGTGAGCTTTTGCATCACCGCTAGAAGACAAGGTAATTCGTAAGCAACACCTGCTAATCATATCTCTATATGACTCTTGTTGTTGGGTGACATCTCTATGCCCGCGCCCAACCTTTATGCCCCAAGGCCCATAACCTTTATGATAACCTTGTTAAGTTCACCAATCCTTATGCATGTAAGTATCCGATACGAACCCATCTAGTCAAGGAAAGTTGATGGTGCCCTAATTTTATAGACCCACCATCAATTTACAAGACATGTGATGGTGCAAAGTTTAATTGGGAGGGCATATGTTTAACTTAACATTTTGTGAGGATCGCTATACTTCTACCATTCAAACATGCATAGGAGTAAAACAATAGAAATAGCATTCACACAGTTGTGACTCAAGATGGCCCATTTTCTCATGGTGATCTCCATCGCCATAGAATCATCCACCATGATGATCTCCATCTCCATGGTTCATGTGTGCCATCCTCCAAGTGATGTGTCCTCCGAGTATTACTATAAGCTATTACTCATAATGACTAGTAATAAAATACATGGATACTAGGAATCATCACAAGTCGGCACGCATGCCGTTAATACAATACTTTGACAACACAATGGCTCCAGTAGTGTTGCGAACCCATGACTCGCAGTCATGAAAATATTACAAACATGCATCACATACACATTAGGCCATCTTGGTCACATACATCCGCAAAAACAAGTTATGCATAGAATCGCAATCTACGGATAAGGGGTCGAGGGTTTCCCCATGGGTTCGAAGGCGCGCCCGACATTCGTAAAAAAACAGAGATCCAATCTATGCAATTTTTACATAGGATTTTGATCGGCAAATCATATTTACCACAAATCGACTACTGTTCCGATTCGACCAATTATATTGATCTTCGCATGCCGCAACCGGTTTTACGTGTCACTGTCTACCCCGATGGCGAATCCGACCTGTAGAGGTATGTTATTTCACGACCTTAGCAGTATGATCACGGTACATCGATTATTAATCTAGGTTCCGATTCGATCAATCATATTGATCTTCGCATGCCGCAACCGGTTTTACGTGTCACTGTCTACCCCGATGGCGAATCCGACCGGTAGGGGTACGTTGTTTCACGACCTTAGCAGCATGATCACGGAAACCAGACCAATCCATTACCAGAATTATACAATCGATCACATCGATCATACCGATTTACATATCGCCATATGCAAATCACCCGAACCTATAACATGACAGCAACCGCTCTGATACCACTGTAGGGAAACAGGTAGGCTACACTAGCGCAAATTAAAAAAATTCTACCCGTAAACCAAGATCACTGCAGTTATATATCACGGTCTTACCACTAGACGCGCAGGTGCGGAAGTTGATGCAAAGACGTCGGGCGGTGTAGTCGTACTCGATTGATGCGATGCGTCGAGGCGAGTAGTCGTACTACTTCCTCGTCCTCGTCGCGGCGCCCCACGTCACAGCTCCTTTCTTGCGGTTCGTCCCAACGCCACAGATGCAGCGCCTCCAAAGGTATCCACACGTACGGGAGGAAGCGACGCACGCCGGACTACTAGATCCGCGCGAGCGACTAGGGCGTGGGAGGGGTGGCGGCCAGGGTTTGAGGATGTCACGAAAAACTCAACAGACAACCAGCGCGCCCCTGCCCTCCTTTTATAGACGTCCTTATAATGGGCTTCTACGAATAGAGGCCCATTAGGACTCAATGCCCAGTCTAATTTAGATCCAATCCGAATTAGGCTTCAGCCCCTTAAGTGTGTGACCCTATGGTTCACATATGTTTAGACATGACGCGAGTACACATACTTAGTCAATAGTTGGTAGCGGCCTCTAGCAAGACGTGCCAACTCCTAAACATACGTAAAGATCATATCGGACGAACCATCACAACGTTATGTACATGCCAATCCCTTTGCCTCACGATATTCAGTCGAGCTCCAAGCTGACCACTCTTTCTCGATCCTGTGATCGGAATCCCTTACTAGGTTAACTCTTAACCTTAAGTAGCATGGCCATGCATTTGGATCCGATCACTCGAGGCCAGAGATATCTCTCGGTAGAGAGGGGCAAATCCATCTCGACCGACCATGCCTCGCAAACATGCTTCATGACAAACCCAAAGCTACCTTTATAACTACCCGATTCACGGAGTAGCGTTTGATAGCCCCTAAGTAGGTCGATTCACATCTCAAGTACATGCGACAATCTCGTGTCTAAGGACAAGGCGTACACATTGTGTAGAGAGAACCATAAGAATAATTACTATGTCTCATGTTGGGTCGGTCCAACCCCATGTTCTAAACATGTGTCCACATTATTGGTTTGACATCTCCATGTCTATGACCTGTGAAACATGGTCATCAACCGATACATGTGCTAATCAATCATTCACGTGTGTCCTCACATGAACTCCGACTAGGGACAACTTTAGAATAACCATACAAGTAAAGAGTTTCACAAACAAGTCACATACTTGTTAATCAACACAAAGGCAATATTCAAGGAACATTTATTAAATCATGGATACAATGAAATATCATCATCAATATGATTGCCTCTAGGGCATATCTCCAACACACACAAGGCACACCAGCGCGTTGAACATGCACGAGCCCAGCACAGCAGCGAGCATTGTGGCGAGCATCCAAACGTAGCCCATGGTCACGTCAACAGATCAACTAGCGACGATGCTTTAGATGGACGAAGCTCGCTCGGGAGAACGCCGCCAAAGGCCCTGGTTTAGATGCCTCTGATAGATGAAGCTGGTTCATTCAAAAGGAAGGGATGGAGAGGAATAGATGAGGGCAAAACAGGTAGTTCACAAAGGAATTGATGAAAAATAAGAGAAAAGGTGTGATAATGACATAGTTCAAAGGAGGAAGAAACTAAATTGGCAAATTTTGAATTTCAGAAAACTGGGTGGCATATCTCGAAGTGGCAACTTTCTAAGTGGCATATATTAAAATTTGCCTAACTTGAGGCCCACGTGTCAGTACATTCTCACGGGTAATCAGGCGAAACTGACACTGGTGGGTGTTACCCATGCCCATGCATGTTTACCCACTGGGCAAATATTTGTGCCCACGAATGTACCCATGGGTAGAAAAATAGGAACATACTCACCTCCATTAGGGTTTTTACCCACAGGTAATCGGGTAAATGGACGAAACTGCCATCCCTACTCTGGTTGTACTCCCACGGCACACAGGAGCCTTCGTTAATGATGAGATTGTCGAACTGGTATGTGTTCCGCTCGGATGGAACTGCCTGTTGGTCCACATCATCCTCATCGTTGGATCCTTCATCTTCTGACAATGCCATGTAGTTCCGATCTTCGAGATTCATCCTTTGCACTAGGGCTTTCAGCTCCTTACCCTCGTCAGCAAACCCACTAGCTTGCCTGACTGAAGAAGCTCCTTCCACAGGGTCTTCATCGATAATATCAGCTACTCCCCGACCTTCGGCCATTGTGTGCGCCACACTGTGGCTGGAGTCCCGAATTCTTCTTCTGCATCTCCACCCCCTTCTTGTTCAGCCGTCGATGTAGGAGTGAGCTTAGCATATGCCTGGGCCAGAAGGACCAAATCGCACTGTTCCTTCCTTGCCATGTGTACATATGACACGTTGAAGAATCTAGACCCGTCATTATGAGTTAATAGAGTATTTTGGTTATTAATGATAAATCTATTTGTGAGACTAACACCTCTATTGATATACCTAATGATTAGTTTCAATTGGATATAAAGGTAAAATATCAAAAAGGTATGCATTTGACATCTTATTTCTATATCTTGTTGCATTCCTCAGATCCAAAATATGTGTTGAACTCCACCAAAAGGTTAACTTGAATATGTGCATATGTTCTTATTACACATACGTGTATGCACATATTTAGGGGGTGTTCACTCTATGTTTTGTGGTTTCATTAGTATTGATCCATTTTCCTCTTTCCACACATTTTAAGGATCTTTATATTGAAACATATCCAATGAGTATATAAAACTTGTGTAGTTCATATATACTCATATATCTTTTGAGTATATACAACCTGTGTAGTTCATATATATTCATACAAATATTTATTCAATTATTTGTAATTATGATGGTTGTCATCAATTACCAAAGAGGGAAAGATTGAAGTATCTTGTCCCACCATTATGAGTTAATGGTATGTTATGGTAATTAACGATAATCATATTATGGAACTAACATTTTTCATGAGTTGGTGAAATAGGTTATATTCCATAAGGATGGAGACTTTGAATGACATCATGAGTTGATAGTCATTAAGTCAAGATTCGGGATGGAAGAAATCATCATGTGTTGATGATGTTCAAGACAAGATTCTGAAGTGAAGAAGATCATTATGTGTTGATGATATTAAAGTTAAGAGCTTGGAGTAAATGATGCATCATGTGTTGATGCGCTTCAAGATCTCGAAGAGGAGATGATCATGAGTTGATCATCAAATCAAGAGAAGACCCATCATGTGTTGATGGAGGTCCAGTGAAGGATGCATCATGTGTTGATGCATATCAAGACTCGGGATGAAGGATGTCATCATGTGTTGATGGACATCAAGTCAAGATCTCGGAGCAAAGGAAGTCATCATGTGTTGATGATTATCAAGTCAAGAACCCGGACTTGAAGTGAAAATGTGCGTCAACAAGCTTCAAGAGGATGCTCAAGGCAAAGGTATGACTAGTTAGGGTTAAGTATGTGTTCCTAGTCTTTTACCGGTCTTGGTGTTTGGATTGGAGACCAGATTGCTAGTATAGGTTGTCGTACTATTAAGAGGGGTCTTGACTAGTAGCTTGAGTTTGTCATGTGTTGATAGCTCATTGTGCTTGCTCTAGCTCTCGTTAGCATGTTGCCTATATTTGCGAATGTGTTTTGCAAATAGTTGAGGCTCATGTATAATCCTTGTAGCATGTGACTTTAGTTTGCAAATGTATTTTACAAATGGTTTAAGTCCATGTACCTTATTCCTTTTGGTGTGATTCTAAAAGTTGGCAAATATATTTTACAACTTGTTGAGAATCTCACTTTAACCCTTATTTGCATCTTGCATCAATTTGGCAAATGTGTTTTGCAAATTGAGTTGTAGCAAATGCAATCTGTGCCTTTTTTATGTAAAGGGGGTAGTATCGGCGTGTACTACGCGGAACTACCTCACTGTGGTAGTACCGAAGTTCCTTGGCGGAACTACCGGTGGACGTTCGGACCTCCGAATGTATCAACCAATCGTGTGGTCAAAAGACGTGGTCCGAAAGTTCAATTGAATCTGAGCGGTCCACATGGCCAGTCCGATCGGGTGAGGTGGTCCGGTCACTTTTGTGAAGCGGTAGTACTGGAGCCTTGTGGCGGAACTACCGCGTCGCGTTAATACCGAAGTTCCTTTGTCGGAACTACCGGTGTACATTTGGACCATCCGAACGATCAACTAATCGTGCGGTTAAAATGAGTGGTCCGAACGTTCCTTTGAATCCGAGTCGTCCACGTTTCTGGTCCGATCAGACAAAGTTGTTCTGGTCACTCTTGTGTAGCGGTTGTACCGACATTCTTGTTGCGGAACTACCGCATCCCGGTAGAACCGATTAAAGCGCGGTACATATTTTCCAGAACAGATGTTTTTCGAGCATGTGTTGCTCTTCTGAAAGTGCAGTAGTACCGGCGTTGTGCGCGTGGAACTACTGATGATCGGAACTACCGTATGTTTGTTGGCGGTAGTACCACACCCTTTTTCAACGGCTAGTTCAGAGCGCATTTTGCCGCTGAATTCGACCGTTGAGCCTTGGGCTGTAGTACCGGCCATTAGTTGGCGGTGCTTCCGATTGTGCTGATTTTTCAGCAGACTTCGCCCTAATCGCTAGTTTTTGTGTGTGGACTATATATACCCACCTTGGCCGATTGTGGGTGTGTGGCTGGTGCTATAGTCATTCCCTTGAGCAAAGAGCAAGCACTCTCATCTCTTTTTTGCATGTGTTGCACCTAGTGAGCTTGGAGAGCAAACCCTAAATGCATGTGTTGCCTTAGGTAGTGGATTGTGTATCCATTGAGTTTACACACTTGATTGGTTCAAGTGAGAGTTCTAGACTTGTTACTCTTGGTGTTTGCCGACACCTAGACGGCATGGAGGTGTCGTGGTCCGGTGATCTTCTCAAAGAAGCTTGTGAGAAGGCCCGACGATTGTGAGTGGTTTGGTGCTCGCCATCCCCGGAGTGGAGGAAGAGCAACCTGAGTGGAGCGAGGTGTTGGATCGGTTTGGAACCGGTCCAAGTGGTTGGACTTACCTCGGAGGTGTTGGCTTAATTTGTTGGAGCCGGTCCAATGTGGTTGGGCTTACGTTAACGTGGATTAGGGGAGACCGACAAGTCTCCGAACACTAGGCTAAAACATCGTCGTGTCATTGTGGTTTGCATTCTTGTGCTTTACTCTTGTGTATTTACATTCCTAGAATTAAATTGCTTACTTGTATTTGTATGAATGCTTTCATTATCAATAGTCTTTTTATTGTTGGCGCACTTAGTAAAGACTAGTTGATTTAGGTTTTAATTGTACAAAATCGTATTGTTATTAGCTTCCGCATTAGAAAACGGTTTTTAACGAAAGAAGTTTTTAAAACCGCCTATTCACCCCCCCTCTAGTCGGCCTCCTCAATCTTACACACGTGTCACGCTCTCTCCAGTGACCCCGAGCATATTCCCTATGGTTGCATCATCTCTACTCTATGTTTCTAGCTCCTCTATCTCTATACGCCTGCGGTTCTATTTGTATGGATGTGTGCATGGACATATGCATACATGATGTTATACATACTCGATGCCATCTTCTCTCATGTCTGTCGCTCCTCTTGTTCAACGTTGGCCAACTGAATGTTGTGGTTTCCTAACTAACTGTGGCGACCTCTCGTCTTCATTAATGTCGGCATGTCTCCTTTAGATATTGTCTAACGATATGTAGAATGTTTTAACCATCGCTAGCGACAACGTGGCCCTCACCAGTGATGACACGCTCTTAGCTACCCGATGGCCTCATATCATCCATAGCCCGCCTTCAATGCAGAGCTTCATGACCTCTCTGTCATGGTTTCCCCACCATCGAGCTTCTTTGGCCACTAACTTGTCATGACCCAAATATGTAAATCTGAACCCTCTGTGTATAATGTACTAGTCCAGGATCATGCTAGTACACACAGTGTCAACATAGGTGAATATCATTCCACACAACATGAATATAAGAATAAACGACTAATTTGATTGATAAATAATATTTATGACCATATAATCGAGTTTACATTTATTAAGCCACGCATGAATAACACTAAATAATAAAACGATAGCAGAACGAAAGCAACTCCAGCGAAAACCCATTGACTTGCCACAGGCAACCGACGACTTCAACTAATTCTCATATATCTCATCCTCAAAAGCAGGCGAAGATTCCTCCGCTTCAGCTGAATGATTGCAGTAAGAATGGATACTCCGAGTACTCAATAAATTGTACCATAGAATGCAATTATAGATGATGGGTTATTCCAAAGAAAATGGCTTCTATGGTTATTTTTTAATAAAGCAGCATTTACAATTGAATACAAATAATAGATTGAAAGCGTAATTTAAAGCAAATACAATAATAATTTTAACAAGTATTTTCACAAAGCTTCCATATCCTAATCAGTTTCTTTCACACAGCTAAATAAGTTTTCTCACACAGCTGTCCCTTCTCACATGTTTT